>OY728162.1:2500000-5000000 GCA_963277665.1 Viscum album | reverse complement strand
CATCATATGTTATTTTATATGATAATTCCATTTTCATCTCAAATATTTTCCCTAACCAACTTTAAAAAATTAATCAAAGAGCCCTATATATATTCAAAAAAAATCGAAATTTATTCTTCTATAATAAAATAAGTAATAATATGTTTAAAATTATAAACATTTCATCAAAAATATTATCATAATTAATTTTTTATATTAAACTATAAGATAAAACTAAGATTCTCACATTCATTCCAAAGGGTTCTACTTGTTATGATTGGTTTATTAATGTCACCAAAAATATTTCCAATTGGATTATCTGAAAATAATCACTAATTTATGTGTTTAATATAGAAAAGTTATTTATATTCTATTGAATTAACTTTGGATCCTTTATTATGCAGATATAGAAAGTCAATATTATATTTTTATCATGTTAAAAAAGAAACGTAAAATGTCATCTACATCATTTTATAATGTTTAAAAGTATATTTTATTAAAGTGTAAGAATCATGTGAATTGAAATACACCATTTAATTAATGGTAAATATCTTTCTTTTAATAAACAAAGGTATATTATTGTATGTGAGTAACCTTGAATTTTAACGTTATAAGGATTTCAAATTAGAAATTCCAATATTATCCTTTTAATTCCGAATAAAGTATTTATATATAGAAATTATGATGTATCTAATCATATCCCCTCTATATGTTAAAAGATTAAATGTTTTATTCTATAAAATAAGATGAAGTTAAACAAAATTTATAATGTAGCTAGTATTATTCACAACCTCAACCCAAAGATTCATCAGAGGATTATATTTATATAATATCATTTGCATAATCTCATATAGGGTTTTATTTCAATATTAGATTTTATTATTCTATCATATATTTCATAGTGTGGAAAAGGTATGGTGTATGCCTTTCATACAAAAAATATCAAAAACCATATTTTTAAATTATTAACCATCATAAAATTATATTATAATCAATGATGAATGTTTTTCATTTTGAAATAAAGTTAATTTTTTTAGAAAACATAAAATACAATGAATTCTAAAAGTGAAAAAATACTAAGTGTGGCTAGAATTATCATCAGCCAAAAGAGAATTTCTTTTAGATAAATAATTAATTTTTCTACAGTGATAAATATTCCCATTTTTATAATATTATGATTTTCTTGAGTTATCAAAATGTTTATCAATTTTATGAAAACTTTGTGTCCTTTTCTATACTCACAATAATTATAGAATTTAGATAAATTGAATCGTTATAAACATATGCCTTAAAATAAGTCATACAAGAGATATTGTTCAATATCTGGGGGTTATAATGTCTTGGATATATACCTCATATCCATTAATCATATTTTATATGTCATATTGTGTGAATATTATAACTAAAAAAGTTCAATCAATTATAGAGTATAAACTATTATTTGAAATATACAGATAGAATGTGATATCCTTCACTAATAATTGTAAAATATGAGAAACTTATAGAATTAAAATGATAACATATCTATCTTTTAATAAGGAGTAATTATTTATTATTGATATCAAAAATAATATTAAATACCAAGGTTTTACCTTTTATGGTGATATCTACTTTCCTCATATTTTTTAGTGTTGTGTTGTATTCAAATATGAAAAAAAGACAATCCCTTTATATTATAATTTTAAAATTTGGTTTTACTCGTTCAATATAACTAATGAAATATCTATACATTTACCACATGATATTATTTTTTTTTGTTTTAGTACATGAATTATTATATTAATAATCAATATAATATGTCTTTTTTAATTCAAATTTTCTTGGTTTCTTAGGAATTGTCAAATAATATGTTTTTGGACCATATTTTTGTCATCTTTTGATATTCATTGGTTCTATACTTCTTTTTAGTGAGAATTTTTATCCTGCTAATGGATTTAGTCTTTTAAAAAGAATAATTGTTCTTTAAGTAACTTTTGATGTGATTGTATGAAAAAAATTCAATCTTCTTGTAAAATTATTCTTCATGGAATATTTATTGTGTGTGATACTGACTATACTAGTAGAATTATGATCCAAGAACCTTTTAAAATTTATACCTATCTATTTTAAGTGTTTTAAAATCCTTTATTGGAATTATTTACAAATTATGTTGGGACAACATTTCTTTTTAAAATGAGGCTAAAAATTAGAAATTCAAGAACTTTTCTTATAAACATTTGATACCTTTTTTGTCATTTCCAAAATAGATTTATCTTTTCATAATTATTTTCATGAAAGTATAATGTTATTTAAAGTTCATCAATATACCCATTTTATTTTTATAAAAGTGTAGATTAAATTATAGATTCCTTAATAGGTATATAATTTTATGATTCAAAAGTTATAAAGTCACTTACCTTTTCCATGAGGGACACATTCATTATTTAGTGAAGTTATATAAAAAACCTCTTATCATAATAACATTCCATGACACTTTTGGGTGCTGAATCTTTGATTTCACTCTATGTTTCCTCATTTAGTACCATTATCCATTTTGTTTTCATGAATTTATATGAGCCCATCAGTTTATTTCAATGATCTTCAATCCTGATATGTCTACACTTATTTTACTTTAAATAGATCACTTCAGTTAGTTCCTTATAAAGTTACTTATATCTTGATCATTCATATTAATATCTTTTAATAAACAAATTATTATACTAAAAAAATATTTTTATCATCATTTATATTCCTATGAAAATTTGGGTGAAATAATCACCACACAATTGTGTCTCATTGTCATTGATAAGATCCATAGTGGTTGATTACATTAATGTCTTTTAATTTTTTTATGTGTCCCTATCATCATCTCTTTGAAGGACATTGATGAGATTCTTGATAATGTTTTTACCTTCTAGATCATTCTTAATAATAGTTCAAATTTTATTTAAAATTATTAGGAGACACTAATAAAAACATTTATTGGATATTATATTCATAAATATAGGCATTAAAACTAGGAAAATACCATTAATCTATTTTTATGAGGAACAAAACAAATTTTGTGGTATATAGTTTCATTTTATATTATAATTATACTAACTATCTTTCACAAATAATGTTTTCAATGTTTTTTTTGAAATAGAAAATTTGATCATAAATCATACCTTATTATTTATAAGAAATTCCTTATTTTCATAATTTGTGAATGATTATATTTTTCCTTCTTTATTTTTATGTATTCATTCATGATAATGAATAAATATACCATTTATGATTCTGGAATGTAGATCTGTATTTTTTCTCTTGTGTAATTATAGTAAACTTTATTATGTAAGGGTTATTATTTGATGACGACAATAGATTATGGTCACTTGAATTAATCTATATTCATGTTGAACAAATTTCCCTATGATCAATTATCATAAAAAACTATTATATAGACATTTTATTTGATGTGATTTTTTGGAAAAAAAATGTTGATTTTCAAGAGGGTTGAATTGTAAATAATTAAAAAAACAAAAATAAAATAAAATAAAAAAATATTAGAAAACTCATGATAATATAGAGTTTAAAGGAAATAGTTTATGTTATAAAGAAATGAGTAGTAATAGGAAAAAAAATTTAGATAAAACATATAGTAATAAAAATAAACAAAATAAAATGTTTAAATAATATTAAATATAATTAAAACATTATAATTTGAGAAACATAGAAATAGATAAATGCAATTTTGAAAAGTAGACCATGTAACATCCATGACCAGAATACACATTTCATACCTTGATCACATGCACAATTACCCTCATGAATTTCCTAACCCCCAAGGGTTTGTAAGTAGTGGTAGGAGTCTGATTTTACCATAAGTGAAAAATTTACCCACATTATTTAATATAATGATGCATGGATAGTTATATCTAGAAGGCATACATGACCCATCCAAATGTTTGACATTTGATAAAACATGAAAATAAAACCATCAATATTCACTAATTAAACAAATTGGAAGTATAAAGAAACAACTATATTAATTAAGTAAGGACCTTGATAGATAATTTATAAAAAATATATCGGTATATCCATGAATGACTAAATAGATTCAATATAAATAGAGGCAATAGTTAATATGTTGATTCTGTCCATGTAATCTATTTCTTCGTACTAAAATACCTCATGTAATCCTAAACATGAACCCACACAACCTCCTAGATAGCTTATGAAACATCCAAAAACAAATGAAATACATATCCTACCTAAAATAAATGAAATAGATCTAATTTTACACTAGATTTTATATGTTTGGTGTGAGATTATATATCCACATTTGGGCACCTCCAATATCCCTAAATATAAAAATGATTAATATCCTTTAGGAATGAACATATTTTACATTTTGATAACAATAATAAATCATATTTACATGTAATTAACACTCAAAACATGATAATAGTTATCAGTAAAATACTTAATAGATAAATATTGTTGATAAATAATAACAACTTATATCGAGAGAATCCATACCCATCATACATACTTTTATCCTTGAAACATATTCTGAGATGTGTTGTGATGGGAAATCATGTCACCAATTCTAGTCAAACCTATCCCAAAGGCAGTTAGGGAACACACCAACTATTAGGGTAAAGGGAAGATGGCATACAATGTTAAGGACAAATCCTATCCCAATAAATTGGGGAACTGATATGCATCGGTAGGACACTGAGAGCCCAACCCAACACAAAGCTTTGAGATGTGGAGTACTAACTTAAAATGTTTATATAGAATTATTATATATACATATTCAAAACCCAACTATGATTCTTAACAACCATTAGTGTAAAATATATTATCAAGTAAAATTCAATCATATCAATTATGATGATCATTAAACAATGTAAAATGGACATTCATCAAGGCTAAAAATTAATATTGTAAAAACAAAAAAAGATCCAATACATGAAAAAGAAAATAATATTCTATATATGAATTCATGGATATCAAATTATGATAACACAATGTTTTTTGTAAACACATTCCAAACTTGTGATAAATAGTAGTATAGTAGGTTCATTATGATACTTAATAAAAAAATCTCAACATGTAAATGAGATTAAGAGAGTTACAACACTAGGCTAACTTCAAAATCATGATATAAAATGTTCCTATTATTTCATGAATGATATCTACTATGAAGTAGTGTTCAACCATTTTTTTATTCAACTATTGTATGGGTTACCACTAGTATATAATTTTACAAATATAAATAATATTTTATCAATTCAAAAGCATTGATAAATTTAATTTTATTAAACTAAGATTTATCTTAGACAAAGTGAGTATTAAATTTTTCAAAAAAAATCTATAAAATCATTATATTTAAATTTTTTTCATCCAAGATACATTAATTTTTATTTTGTTTCATTCAACATACCCATTTTTTTAAATAATGCCTAAAGTTAGGGATTTTTAATAGGTAATGTGGCTCCAATACCCAAATAAAGGGTTATTGATATAGTAATAAAAAATACAGTTGTTTCTATTGGATGGAGATATGGATTTTGGAATTCATTAAAATTTTATAAAAAAAGGTTCCGTGAGTATTCCCATAGGTACAAAAACCATTAAGAGAACACCCAAAAATTTATTCAGTAATTTACATAAAATTGATGGAAAATTTTCATGTGTTAAAATTATTCCATTTAGAGAGAATGTCAATTAAAATTAAATTTCAATATTTTACTCTTTAAATTATCCCCTTTTAATAATAAAAATTATTTTTTTAATTAATAATAAATAGTTTTTTTGGAATCTAAATATCGTTTTAAGAAAAAAATAAACTGAAAACATTTTACCCCATAGAAAGGAAATAAGATATATTTTTTAAGTAATATATTTTTTAGAAAATATTATAGTCGTGAAGGCATAAAAATTATTAACATCCCACATTTAATTCTACCAAACTAACCTTGATATCACCTCAAATTTTATGAAACTCATAACCAGATTAAACGTCAGATCATATGGTTTTAACTTATTCAGGTTATAGTGAGATGCGAATTTCCACATTTTTCCCTATAATAAATATTATTTGACAAGTATGGAAGATTTTTATTTTCATCATATTTGATCCTTCGGTTTTGAGGTTTTATAGTAAATTTGAATAAAATGAAATGAAACACACCCACATACAATGCATGAAAAACTAGAATATTAGTTTTTATTAACTTGATTAATATGAATCATAATAAATTTTAATTTTAGAGTTACACACATGGACAAGAGGAATTCATTTTAGGTAACCTACATAAGACATATTTAATTATTGTTTCTATATTAGATACACTAATATAAAAAATATGTATTAGATTTATAAATTTTGATGACATTGTTTATAGGATAAATATATTTATGTATACCCAACATAGTATACTATATAACTCAACATCAAAGTAATTTATTATATCAAAATATAATTTTATAAACCACTTATATATAATTTTTAAAATATTTATCTATTATTAATTTTTAGTTTTATAAAAATAATTGTGGGTATACTCAAGGCATAACCAAATTATTCTTCTAAAAAGATAAGAATCCCTATATTAATATTACGAATTAATTATCCATACCAAATTATCCTTAATCATCCCCTAAAAACATTAGATAATTTTCCATAAGGAAGTAAATCTTGTACACCAAAAACCATTAGTATAAATAGATAATCTTTTATAAAAACCCTATTGGATAATCCCTAAAATCCACTCAAAATAACAACTAAAAAAATATCCTAGTAAAAACATACTAAACATCATCCAATTAAATACTAATATTATGAATTATATATAATAAATTGAATAAATGAATCATTTAACTAAAATAATGATGAATGAATGAAAATTATTCTGAAAGGGATTTTTGTTGATAGAAAAATAGAAATACCTATTGATTCAAATGAATTTCAATGTCATCTAGTGGAATTTTACATCAAATCATAATCTAGGGAAATATAAAAGAAAGATGATGGTTAGATTAAAGAAGAAGATAAGCAGGGGAGGGACTACCTTTTCATATAATGGAAACCATGACACGATCAATCAAGATTCAAATAGGGAAATTATGGAATGAGAATAAAAATAAGGAGCCCTTTGAGTGTATCACATTTGATTGGAATGGAATAGATTTTATGGTGTGATAAATAGGATTAAAAGGGATTTTATATAAAATATAAAATATACCCTATAAGATTAATGTAATTGTATCCATTGGGTACCTAGGGGAAGCCCAAGGTTACCCCCTCCTTTTCCAAGATAATTGGTTGCATGTTGATTCCCCACCAAATACTTATTTAAATATATTGTAATATTATATAGGTGGAATTCCACTTCATAATTTTTTAACTCTAAAATTACTCTCAAGACATTATCCCAAACCTAAAACTAATGATTATTTTATCCACAAACATTAAAATTTACAAATTAATACAATGAATAAAAATAACCACTCAATAAGAAATTTTTTTAAAGGAACTTAACCTTCCATTGCTTATGATAATTACAATTGAGAAAAATTAAATTGATAAAGAAACAAGAAACTAAAACCTCCCATCCATATAACATTTCAACCCTGAGAAGGTTAAGGAGACTCTCAATTAAAATATTCACTTCCTAATACAAACCACCATGTAGATATAACAATCTAGTACATATACCAAAGTATCATTCACATTCATGATATTCCACTCCAAAATTTTACAAAATATATAATAACAAAAAATTGAATATCCACCATGAAACTATATAGATAACCCACAAATATGAACCCTAAATCACTCATCAGATCTAGTATATATAAGTACATAAATATAAAAATATATTTAGCAATATGAATTTAGATTCTCACCTAAAATAAAAAAAACTAAAAATGATAGGTTTTTAAGTAAAAAACATTTTTTCATCTCAAAGTATCATCATGCTTCTGATGTGAAAATCCAAAAACCAATAAAAACCAAAAACATGACTTGTACTAATATCCACAAGACATACTGACAAATAAAATTTCAGTATATATCCAAAAATCTATTAATATTTACTTGTATGGGATAAAAATAAATAATACTATTAAGACAATATGATCCCTTGAATCCATGAGTTACTATACTATACCCAAAATCATCAAATGCCACTACCACACTACCCTCACAATTTTGGTATACCTCACCACAAGTGTAATCTATGCTATACTATGCCTTTATTTCTACTCAATTTCTATTTTTTCAATAAAAATTCATGTTAAATTTGTTTATTGAACAAAATATTCCCTTTCAATACAAAAGGATAAAATCATTTCTAAAAAACTATTTAAAAAAAAGTATTTAGACAACATATTTTCAAAACAAATTCATCTGACTTCTCTTTACAACATATTATATATATTCATTCATCCAAATAACTAACAATTTTGAAACATATTATCCTTTAAATTTATTATTTTAAAACCATTCAATTTTATCACATAGTCTTTAAACCTTTTTCTATCTTCTAAAAATAATAGAAAACCTTACATAAGTACCAATATATAAGAAAATCATAACAAGTGTAAATATTTATCTTGCTAAAAACATAGATATTCAAAACCACCCTATCAATACATTATAATCCTCGCACATAGATCATTATATATAATATAAATTATAATTGGTTTACCAATAAATATTAAATAAAAAACTAGATATATAATGAATAGTTAGAAATAAAAACTAAAAAGGGAATTGGAAACATGCTTATTTATTTATATACATAGATATTTTAAATGAAATAATTTTTAAATAACATTTTACATATTGAAATTTAAAATAATTAAATAATGAAGGAATTATAACAAGGAATATATGTAATCATTGGTGGAGAAGACTAAAGAGAAAACAAATAACATGATCAATATTCAGACTACGCTATAGTTTTTCAATGCATGTTTTTTCATTAATGAGATGATAATTAATCATAAAATTGTTAGGTATCTAGGTAATTAAATTAATTAGATAATACCTAATAAGATATATCAATTTTTTTAAATTATAAGATGTTATTTATTTAATTATTTCCAATCACATAAATAAGGTAATGATATATATATATATATATATCTTAATGTTCCAATAGAATTTATGATGCTTGATTCCATAATGATTCTAGATTTTGGGTGATCCATATAAATTATTTTATTTTCACCACCTCATAATCAAGATATCCCAATGTGAAATTCAATAAAACCTAAATTTCGAACTCACTACCTATACATCCCCTAGTAACTTGATATTTCACTAATAAGATGTTCATTAGGAAAATTTATGGGTTACTTATCACGTTATAAAAGTCCTAACACCTATCTAAGAAAAATAAATAACCTAATTACCCAACATCACTTAGATAGAACTCTATAACAACAAAAATACCTATTATGTACCCTGATAACATGTGATACAAACTCAAGAGAATTACTTGACCGCTGACATCTTACAATTAGAACCAAGTGTCTGATTTTACCATTGTAGAATGATTAAATAATATTATTTAAAATATTGTAACATATTTAGTTACCTATGGAATACATGAATGAACCGTCTATAAGATTGTAATTTCACAATACACACAAAATATACTATAGGAAACCAATAGGTAAACAAATAGTAAGGATAAAGTAACTACTTGATGAATGTAGTAAGGATATTCAAAATAATTTATATATATATTATATTGGGGTATAAATGTTAGACCAAACAATATCAAAATAACTATAGGGAATAGGAAATTTCTCGAAACTTCTCCAACTATCCACATGTTTCGTAGTTCCATGAAATGTGTGTTCTAGTTCTAAGAATCACTATTTCTAGGTAGTTTACATTGTATTTATTCATGGAACTGGAAACTTCCAATAGTTCCTTATCCAAAGGGGACCTTTTTTCCAAAGGCAGGAATTCGTTAAGTTTGAACTTTACGATACTTAAGAACATTCATTGGTCGAGATGATGGGAGGTTGAACTCATCAAACCCTTTTGGGGGGAATTATTATCTACTAAGGGACTCTCTTTGTAAATTTAATATATTTTCATGAATCCTTATTAATTCACCAAGTATATCATAAGTATCCCTTGGAATTTACAATCACTTATTAACATGTATAAAATTTTAGAATCATTAGTATGCATTCAAGGTTCTTCATTAAATAAAATATCTTTATGTATTCGAGATTTTCCATCAATGTTATCCTCTAATATAATACTTAAATATTATTTTTAATCATATTTTTGATGATATTGGTTTTTAAGCCATTCAGTGGGGCACTATGGAATTTTATTGTCATCTAGGGAGACAAAGGTTTGGTTTGATTTTCAGATCATTCCCATAAGATGGGCTACCTACTTATCCTTGTGAAAGGAATCATAACCCTCATAGTTTGGTGCCACTGAATGGGACACATCATACCTTTTAAGGTCACGTGATAAGGACCTCTAAGAAGAAGGTGTTTTATTCAAAACATAATGTGGGGATTATGCTGAAATAACCCACAAAACATGAAAAGACAGGGGTTTCTAGGTAGGATTAGACCCTGTTGGGAATATAGACCAAGGAAAATAGGGTTGATTTGTAGTGGTGGTTTTGAACCTGAAATAGGCTTCCTACGTAACCCATATTGATGGGAATCAAATCCCACATAGTTCGATAAGTCTCATTGGAGAGTATGGTCCTTTGAGGGAAATCAGTTTTGGGATTACTTCATGAAAAGGATTCCTTGATGATATAGAGTTTAATTTGGGGATTATTCATAAGGAGGATTCCCAGATTAAGAGAATTTGGATTGGATTCCTAAGGAGGATGTCCAGTGAGCTTAGGCCTTGAAAGGAATTCCTAAGTATCTTGGTTTGAACAGGAATTAGAGTTCTCGTAGTTCCTTCAAATGAGTGTTTGTGCACATGTTTTAAACATCATGTATCTCTAATACCATGTGATTCATGCTCTATGTGAGAAACAAGAGGATGTAAAAGATTCAACAATGACACTTCACACTTTTCCTCCTTCGCTGATGGAAGAGGGCACGTAGACTGTGGAAGAGGGAGAGGTGACGGGCCTTCCCTCTGTTCTCCTCACATTTGAAAAGGGTCCAATGGAAGGAAGAAGGGATGAAGGTGAGGGGCTTATACCAGGATAGATTCCCTAAAATTTATCTTGGTAGGGGAGGGAGACTTTTAAAATTATTGCGTGGAAAAGTGAGTGTGAATTGTACCTTCCCCTACCTGAATTTGAGGTTTCCAGCTCTTTGAGAAGGGTGAGGACAAATCCCAAACCCTTATTCTCAGAACTGGGAACTTCCCAACACTATTTATGGTAGAAAGGTCCATGTGACTGTGGATATAAAAACCCATAGACACTCCATGAATCCTAACCCCATAATGAAACAAATGTGGGAAACCTCTAACTGTGGAAATACAAACCCAAATTGGAGACATGCTGATGTGCCTTTCCTAAAAGTTTGATAATTCAAGAGGTTTTGGTGGAGATCTCAACATAATCCCTTTTGGACAAGGTATCCAATGAAGAATAAACCTTACCACGAATGGAATTGAAGAAGGATTGATGGCTTGTAGACTGAGGAGAGTGAAGATAGTAAGTGAATCAAAGAGGGGTGCCCAAGTAAATAAGGGTGTGCATGTATGGGCACACAAGTGCACTTGGGTAACCTAATGTTCACTTAAGCGACAAAAAACCGATATGGTAATACTTGGGAGAACCTTTTCTCAAGTCTTCAAGAGTATTCATTGGTGATCTAAGAAGTAGGGCGCTCAAGTTCCTATGAGATGAATGGGTGGCACATAAGTATTTCTGACTTGGGGAGGTTAGGTACTTTAGTCGCTCAAGTGTTTTGGTTTTCAAACACTAAAAGGACTTAATTCCAATAATCCTCTCCTAAATCCTCCTCTCAAGGTATTGAAGAACTACCTTGGATGTTTTGGAAGACTAGGGAACATTACTAGGGTGATGAGAGCTGAAATAGGGCTTCAAGGAAATTAGTCCATATAAATGAGGGACCCAAGGGTCTATTTATAGGCAAAAAAGTGACCTTGGGAAAAAATGATTTTGGGAGCACAAGGGACTTGTGCAACATATGTGGGCGTGCAAGTAGGTTGTGTGCTGCTGGTGTTTTGGATTTGACTAAGATGATTCAAAATACATGCCTTTTCAAATCTTGATTTTCTTCATGTATTTTCCCATTTTCTTTATAAGGGAATTACCTTTGTCATTTTTTAGAATCATTGATGAAATGGAGTTTCAACAAAATCCCCCCATCAAAATTAGATCCAAAATGAAAAGAGGATCCTATACTGAGGTAGAGTAATAAAGGAGATAGACAGGGGTATTGTGGCGTGCAAGTATTGGTGCTTAATTATTTTTGGGCATGCAAGTTTGCAACACGTAAGATTTCTAGTGCGTAGGGTGGCATCCATCGCTTATATATAATGGTCTCAATTCTATGAAAAAATCTCGCAACTTTCAAATTATTATCTCTCATCATTCAAGTATTCTATTTAGATGCTTCTGTTTCATCGCGCTTCTTCTGTATGTTTTTTAGTTGCGCGCTATAGGTTGGGCATCATACTTGCACGCCAACTTTAAACTTGCATGTCTTTATGCCTTTTCCATTTTTTTTAAAACACAAAAAATGAACTTACTTTTAAAATATGATCTCTATCTTTTTTTTCAGATTCAATGGCTCGCAAAAGAATTAGAACTGCTGATGAGCTCACCAACATGAGGATTGATGACATGATGAAGGTCATTGGTCATGATTACTTTGATGTTTTTGAAACCACCCTTCCAGAATTAGAAAAATACTTGAAGAAGTACCATTTCAACTTTCCTAAGAGCACCTATCTGCATTTGTATAGCTATGACCATTTGTAGGATGCTAACATTCCAGATCCAAAGAACTATGTTCCATATTCTTTGTTTCAGGATTATACCAACTTCTCGTCAGACAATGTTTCTATTAGGGGATCATTTTCTAATTCTAGGACAGTAGAGAAAGCTCATATTATGCATCATAGCCTGTGTGCTCTGGATTTGAAGGCACACACACCCGAGCTGCAGCCACACTACTATTCATCCATCTTCTGAGATACTCATATAGATCAGTCCAAAGGTTGGAAGAAAAGTTGGGATTTCCACCCAAGAGGTGGTGTAAAACCCATATGAATGTGGGAATACTGGGTGAGAAAGACATGTGTATAATTTTCAGATGATTTGAGAATTATCAGGATTTATGAAGCTATCTGGGTTGGGCAAACCTATGTGTATAAGAATAATGACTTCGTTCCAGAATTATTAAGTCGGTGGAGCCTAGAGACCAATTCATTCCATTTAGCACATGGATAGGTAGGTATTAGTTTGTGGGACATTTACAAGTTTTATGGAGCTCTAATCCTTGGAGACATGTATGATGAGTTTATTCCTCCCAAGGTGACATGGAATGATCCGGATAAGACACCATATTTTGTTCTTGAGTTAATGAAGATATTTACCAAACTCAAGAATTCAAGCACCATGAAAACTCGCACCAGGAGGGATATTCATCTGGTGGAGTGGATGGAATTATTTTTGATAAAAAATAAGTAAAAGGGGCCTAATTGCACCCATCCAACTAGTTGTCTAAGGGCAGAGAAGAGAGGCACTCCAGACAATTTTTGGCCAACATTGGAGAAGGGAGAATTTGAAAGATAGGGATATGATATCAACCCAAAAATTCTTGCAAAGACACATCTGGAAAGTTTCTTAGCCATGTGTCTTAGAGTATATTTATTACCAGTCTGAGACTCCAAAGGAGGTGTGAGGCCGGGAAACTTTTTTATTGTAGTGAATCTAGTAGTGAAAAGGATGGTAGGGTTGGATACTTCTATTTTGGCCAAGATTCATTAAAGTTTTCTATATATTTACAAAGGTAAATATCCTTTTAGAATAGCAGGACCATTCCAAGTGTTTTGGGGATGGATTGATACTCATTTTAGAACTTATTTTGTACAAAGTGGAGTACATGTTTTTGGAAGTTCTTTCTAACTGTCTGTTTAGGTATTTTTGGTATTTCACCCTTGTCTTTGAATGCTTATGACAACAAGTCAAGATTGAGCATGCATAAGTAATTATAGTTCTTTCCTTATGGGAACCCACCTACAGGGTGATTTGTTGATGATGGTACTGCCAATTTGGAATTGAGGGAATATATTCTAGCTTGTAGAGATGGCGTGTTGTCCACCAAATTCAATGGAGAAATCATATGTGAGGCCAATTCTCCTTATAGATTTGCACAAAAATTCAAATGTATGTAACAGAATACTATATATCCTCATGTGCATGTCAGATTAGAGCAACACCCAATGGTTTCCTGACAACTATGGTTGTTGACATCTGCAGATAAGACTGGGGAAGTATTTAATTTACCCCTTGCTGATGCAGTAGGCAGATTGACCATCTGGTATGCTAAAAACTTGGTTTCATTGTACCCTTAAGGGGTATTAAATCATGTCATCCCTTGAGTGGGGATAAAGAGAAGTAGTAAGAAGGAACCCCATCGCTTGGAAGATAATTCATCATCATCAGGGGCCGACTTGTAAGAATCAGAGAATGGAGGTGATGATGCTCCAAATTCACCAAGGAGACCTTTCCCCAGATATAATATTACTACTAGAATAAAAAGGGCCACTCTATCAATCCCTACTAAAGTCGTATCAAGGCAATCTTGTCACCATTATTCTGAAGAGCGGTGAGTTCCATTCTCTAATCCTTCCTCTGTAACCCTGGGTTCTTGGAAGAAACTAAAGTCCAAGGTTGTAGGATCATCATCACAACCCTCAAACATACATTCTGAATATATAAGATCAGAGGCTGTTTGAACATGGAAAAGTCTATACTGTGATGTTAAGACTATGTGGATGGATCTGTGCAAAGGACTACATATTCCAGGAGTAGGGGATTTTTGGGCTTCTTCTGACATTATTTTTAAGGAAAATCCCAATAAGGTAAGGACCTAATTTTGAGAGATATAAATGCTCATATATTCCACTGATGACTCAATTCCTACCATAAATCTAGTGAAGGAAATGATAGATCATGGTACCACTGAAGGGATTAATCTTTCATTAGACCAAGAGTGGCATGATTTTATAGATATTAAAGATGAATGTTCCCTTTCTTATGTATCTTCCTCCATTTTGTAACTTTGAATTTTAATCAAAACGTTGTTACTTAGGAGAAATATTGTCTTAACTTAAATTTGGGTGAAGAAAAGACAACTGAAATTCCTTCACCACAATATAGTTCTGGAGGCACTGCTCTTGGAGCTACTGGATCACCCTATGAATCGAGCAGAATATCTACGGGCCAATAGGCCATGTAGGAGGAAATAGAAAGGGTAATGGGATCTTCGATACCTATCTTTATAGATGACGATGCAAGCCCTCCTAAAAAAACAAAGAATCAAAAGCATCAAAGAAAGAAAACCATGGTTAAGTACTTTCTTAGCAGTGGTAAGTCTCCCTAATAATCATGAATTGTAGTCTTTATTCATGAAAAAGTGTTTAAACGTTTTTTAAGATTAGAGGGGATTCTTATGTTTCTTCTTTGAAAGAAACCAGTGATAAGATTCAAGGAGTAGTAGAAGGTGTTGTTGAGAAAACACAGATTCCTGCAAATCCAGTGGTTCCTGACGAGGTATTGAAGCCAAAGGAACCAATATCTATTCTCAGTGCTAATTTGATTCCTGCTTTCAGAGGAGAGGAAGCTTCTGGTAAATCAATAATATTTCATAAATCATAAAATGAAACAATAATTGAATTCTATTCAGTGATACTTTTAGGTTCATCACATGCACCCGAACATCTGGAAATAACTAATGTTGACCCCACAATTATTGCTGAAGGTGTTAATCGGGATCATAGGTTTCCAGAGGAGGGTTGTGAAGCAAACACGCTAAGTGTTCCCATGAGTGAGACTAAACTAGGATATGAGATATCATTGGATTAAATGATGAACCTTGGCATTTATTTTAAATAACTATTAAAACATGTTAAAATATAAAATTCTTTAGAAGATTTTTGGGTTCCTTATATAGAATCAATTGTATGTGAGTTCTCATTATTCATCCTATTAATATTATTATGATTAACCTACTAACCATGGTTGATTTGAAATCTTCAGTTCCATCTAAAGAAACTGATTCCGTAATGGTACCTGAAGGAAGTGTTGATATTAACATCAACCCTAATATCACAGAGACATTGGCTCAATTGAATCTTGAGGTAGTAGGTCTTCTGAATATTAACTCTGAAAATCCTAATCATATTAAAGATACCACTCCTCAACCAGAGACATCAAATAAAATTGCTGAAACTGAGAATGTTATGGAGGATTCTTCTCAATCTACTGACCTCCTGTTAGGTAAGAGATACTGATATTATGATTACATTCCCTTTTATTATCTCTTGAATATAACCATGATTCTTGATTTACCATACAGGGCTATCAACTTTAATAGCTAGGTCTGGAGGTGAAGCCTCTGCATCTGCCCAAACAACATTTGAAGGTGGAGCAACCATTGTCTAAGAAGGAACGGATCAAGGCACTTATTTAGGGGCATTAGTCCCAAAATATACTCCTCCTTATGATAGTGATTCTGAATCGGATCCATAACTATAGAAGGCTCTTCATATTTCTCATCGCAAAGCATGTAAAAATATCTAGAAGATAATATATGAGATTCCCCTTGAGGAACTACCTTCAATAATTCCACTACTTTCATCTCTGTTTATCACATTAGGATTTGGAAGTTTTGAATACCGTGAAATTTATACTCCAGTGAAAGAGATTATCCGGAGGAGGGAGTAAGAGCAAAAGCTTCAGCAGGACTTGATAAAATCCAAACATTCTGTCAATATTTAAGAGTTCCAAGAAGCATTGTCCCAAGTTGAGGCTAATCATAATGTAAAGTTTAAGGGACAAACACAAACAATTAAAGAAAAGAATATTCAGAAACTTCACCTTCAACAGGAGTTAGATATCATTATAGGGGAGCTGGACCAGCTGCATAGCTCATTAAGATAATTCTAGAAGGAAGGTGAAAAATTCATCATAGATTCTATATAAGCACTTCACCATGCTGAAGAGAGTGAGGCTAGTCAAATAAACGAACTCCAACAAGCAGTTAATGGGGCTCAAGAGGCTATCAAACAAATGAGGAAATATGTAAAAAGATTTTTTTTAATTTTTTTGAGAGAGAGACCCCAATTTGTGGATGCTCCTCTCTAAAAATTTTCATAAATGAAAAGTATTTTGTCTTTAATCATTTATGTGTTTTTTACTTTTGTTAATTTCTTTTATTTTACCAAGGCCATTGGGCCCAATAAGCATAGTATGATTTTTTTTCTCCAGGGTTATATGAACAACACCACAAACTTTATATTGCTCAATATTACCAAAACCATACAAAATTCATGTTTAGTGAGCTGGGACTCGACTTTTGTTCATAGTTCCCTTTGCGGGCTCTCAATCTATTTAGTACCAAGTTTTTTGTTGTTTGGAAGTTTAGGGTCATGCATATTGGACTAAAATGGGATAATATTTAGGGTCGAATATATTTTACAATAAATCTTGCATTAGATCCCTAAAAAACACTGTGAATAAGAATTTATTTAATATTATTTAAATATTTCCAAGGGAAATATTGAGCCATGATTTTTATGGTCACCAAAATTACAAAACTGTATCAACATAAGGGATGTATTTTCCAAGAACAAAGTTACCATTATTTGAAAAATCTGTTATAGGGGTTGTATGATGCAGGGCCAACTAGGGCATATAATGAATAGCCAAATAGTGGTATCTTTTGACTGACAAGCCTATTATGTAGGAAAATTATGCAAGGCCGCCTAAGGTCACGTGCTCCATAGTCAGGAAAAAAGAGTTATTTAAAGTTTAACATTTTGTCATTGATAGATAGGGGAATAAAGTATTTTGGTGACTCAAGACCATAGTTGGTGGTTTTTCCAAGTAAAGGAATTTTAAGAATGAAAAGGGATCTTTTAGACCAACATAAGTCATTAATAGAAAAAACCATCTATATAAAAACTTGTTGTATGGGTAATGGTTAAAATTTATCAGAAAAGAGAATTTTTGATATCATACTATGCAGTTTTAAGTCATGCAGTGAGGACATTGGTGCTGTGCAGTTTTAAGTCATGCAGCGAGGACATTATACTGTACAGTTTTAAAGTCTTGCAGTGAGGAAATTGTGTGGCATTAATTTAAGGTCTTTATCTTTGACCAAAGGAATGAAAATCTCCCAATTTCTTGATAATTTGTTTGAAAGCATACTATCATATTCAGGTATCAAAGGGAAAATTGTAAACCGTGATTTGGGAATTTCTGGAACCGAGGAATGATATGGTAAAGGGAAAAACATTATAGGAAGTCTTTTCCAAGAACAAAATTACCATTACTTGACAAACCCGTTATGGGGGTTGTATTACACAGAGCCAACTAGGGCATATGCTACATGGCCAAATAGTGGCATCTTTTGATTGACATGCTTGTTATGTAGGAAACTTATGCAAGGCCACCTAAGGGTACATGCTGTATATTCAAACAAAATAGCTCTTATATGTTTGATGTTCTATTGCTAAAAGCCGAAGAAAGTTTATGGAGATTCATATTTTCCGAAGCATAGAGTTTGCTTTATGGAGAAAGGTACCTGAATATGAAAAGGGTATTTCCAACCAAGAGTTTCCACAGAATCAGAGGAATAATACTTTTATGAAGTTCTGACCCAAACATAAGAGATATAGTGTCTAGTGTTAGGTCATACAAATAGGACCAGAAATGGAAACAATATATAATATGTGGCTAAGTTATTTAAAGGTTATTTCATATTTTATTGAAAACATGGTGAGGGAAATGTGTAAACCGTGGTCTTGAAGAATTTCAGATTGTGAGAAAGATAATGGTACAAGTATACTTGAATGACTATTTTAAAATATAGATTCTTGTATATTGTCATCAAAGGTTAAAGGGGGAAAAGATACTATAACCAAGAACACAATTACCATTATTTGACAAACCCGTTATGGGGGATATATTATGCAGATCCAACTAGGGAATATGATACATAGCTAAATAGTGGAATCTTTTGACTGAAAGGCCTATTATGTAGGCAACTTATGCAAGGTTGCATAAGGACACATGTTTCACAGTCAGGAAAAAGAGCTCTCAGATATTAGAAACCCTGTTACTAGAAACCGTAAGAAAGATTATGAAGATATGATAATATTCAATATTAATAGTATGAAATATGGAAAGGGTTTATGTTCAATGTATATGAGAAATATTTGAATCAATATTGACCATGAATTTGATGTCCTTTATATAGATCTGACTCATATGTAAAATGGATACTTTCTTTGTTTCCTTTGAACGAATATGGTGATGTGTAATTTTAAGCCATGCAATAAGGACATTATACTATGCAGTTTTAAGTTATGCAATGAGGACATTAATAACCCCATAATAAATTAAAACACCTTATTTATATAAAGAATCCATTTACCCAATTTTTAAGCTCACGTGAGCTATGCTCGGTGTGAGAAACAAGGAGCAGTAAGGGTATCTTTTACAATGTAAAGGTGATGCAAATGAAGAATAGGGGTATTATATTTCCATGTAGTTTAATGTCATGCAGTAAGGAAAACAATTAACTGATGTGAAAGGAGAGACACATTATAACTATATTAAAGGATAAAACCCAAGTGTCACTATATGTCTAGTTGGGGAAAGAATCAAGTCATACATAGTTCTTAAAAATAATTCCTATACAGATTGGATTCTTATAAAAGAAATAAAGATGTTTTTTTATCGCAGATGGGCCCAATATTGGAGATCTAGGCGTCTCTGTGTATCTCATAATAGATGAGAATCAAGCCATACGTAGTTCTTTAAACAATCATTCCTCAAGCTAGTAGAATTTGAAATAAGGAATTGGATTTTGATATGTTATGAAATAACAATAAATATTAATACATAAAATTGTATAAGGAACAAATAATATATCTTAAGTTAACACTCTGTATAGATCTAATTTGTATACAGGAGGGGGAAATAAAATAATAAGATTTTTTGATTGTGTATGGGCCTAAAATTGGAGATTTAGGCATCTTTACGTATCTCATTGGGAAATGAGAATCAAGCCATACGTAGTTCATGAAATTAAGTCTCTAGACAGATCTGACTTAGAAATAGGAAAGAGAGTGACTTATGTACTACTAAGGAGTAGTGATGATGTCAAGGATGTTTTCTTATGGAAGCTTCTAATGCCAAATAGAGAGAATGTTAGTTATATAAATGATGTCATGCAGTTTAACGTCATGCGACAAGGACGAAGATGCTATGCATTTTAACATCATGTAGCATGAATGATAATGTTTTTTATGCAGTTTAAAGTCTAATAATTAGGACATAGGGGGAGTGCAGTTTAAAGTCTTGTAGTGAGAACATTGTATTGTGCAATTTAAAGTCTTGTAGTAAGAACATTATACTGTGCAGTTTAAAGTCTTGCAGCGAGGACATTGTACTATGAAATTTAAAGTCTTGCAGTAAGGACAACGATGTATAATTACACAAAGTATTTCTTTAAGAATATCTCATTGGTCGGAGTTTTAATGAGCTTTCTATACATTGAGATTAAAGCATATATTCCATTTGAATAGACCTTATGTATGGAATAAGGTCCTTCCCACTTTGGTTCAAGTTTTTGAGGTTTATTTCCTAGTATCATTAGAGTCCTAAGAACCAATACCAATTCTTCTTGAAGGAATGAACGAAGGAAAACTTTATTATTAAAGGATTGTGCTATCCTACTTTTATAGACTTCTAGATGATTCAAAGTATGCAATCTTTTCTCATCTAATTGTTCTAGCTCATTGAACCGTTTTTGAGACCTCTCATCTGTAGACAACTGATCACAGATTGAAATTCTAAGTGAAAGATATTGTATTTCAATTATTAAAACAACTTTAGTTCCATATACCAATGAATAAGGAGTTGATTGGGTAGTAGTATGGGTAGTTTTTTGATAATCCCATAGAGAATTCAAAAGTTTATTAGGACATGATTTCTTATCTTTATCCACCATATTTTAGAGTATATTTGACAGGGTTTTGTTTAAATCCTCTTTCTATCCATTGGACGCCGTATGATAGTGAGATGAATAGTTGGACTTGATATTATATTCCTGATATAACTTTTTTACTCTAGCAATACAAAAATTGGTTCCATTGCCTGTCAAAATAGTATGAAGGACACCAAATCTGGTGATGATATTAGTTTTAACAAAATGAACAATACTTTTGGACCCGAAATCCTTGAGAGGTATTGCCTCATCCCATTTAGAGAAGAAGTCAGTAGTAGTGAGAATATACTTGAACTGCTTAGTCGTAGATGAAGGATAGGGTCCCACTACATCCATTCCTTATGTGGAAAATGGCCAGAAGTATTTAGCTGTATATAGAAAATATGGGGGTTGATGAATGAAGTTGGCATATAATTTGCAGGTATGACATTTTTTTCAGTAAAATTTGTATAATCCTGCATCATTGAATACCAAACGTATCCAAGCCTTCAGATCTAATCAGAGAGTTTGTGCCCATATTAGTGGGCACCACAAGCTCCTGAATGTACTTCTTTCATGACAGTTGTGGTCTCTTCTCTATCAATACATATGAGGAGAATTCCATCAAAGCCTCACTTGTAGAGGATATTATGGTTGTCTGGACTATCATAAAGAGTAAAATTGGCCACTCATCACCAGATTTGTTCTTTCTCGTCCCTATCTGGTGGAAGTACCCCATTTTGAAGATATTCCATGATGCATGTTATCCATCCCATGGTATGACCATATGGTACCGAAATAGGGAATTTTTTTTAATTTCCTCTATTCTAGTTTGAACAAAAGGTGAGACCAGTCGACGATGGGAAGTACTAATAATTGTCTCATCTTGATTTGGATCTTCCAAGGCTGTAGCTGCATTAGCCAGTGCATCTACTTAGGCATTTTGTGATCTCGGGATATAAGACAATGTCAGATCTGAGGAAAATTCAGACATTAATTCCCTAACGTAATCACACAAAGGAATTAATTCTTCTTTTCTAATAGAATATTCCCCATTGATTTGTTTTATTTCCAATTTTTAATCACCTTTTACCTTTAAATGATCCATTTGAACCTGAAGGTCCAATTCCAAACCTGCGATGAGATATTGATATTCTGCCGCATTGTTGGTACCACCTTCCGATAATAGGAAAGAATAAGTCAATACTGCATTTTCTAGGTAAATAAGGAAAATTCATAACCCAACTTTGTTGAGTTTAGGGTTTTCCATTATTTTTACTGTTGGACTTCTAGAAGCACCATCAAAATACATTTCCCATGTTTGGGAATTATCTTGAATAGAGAAGACCTCTTCATCAGGAAGTTTGGTATTAAATGATGTATCTTCCACAGATAGATGCTCAACAAGGAAATCAGCTAGAGCTTGGCCTTTTATTGCCTTTTGAGGCACAAACTAGATGTAAAACTATTTCAAAATAACTTCCCACCATGCTAGATGCCTTGTAAGTCTAGGATGACTTAGGATAAATTTGAGTGGGTTATTACGAGATACCAATTGGACCTCATGATGTTGCAAGTAGTGTATCAATTTATGAACTGCAAAGATTGATGCCAAGCAGCACTTATCAATATTTTAATATCATGTTTCTACATCAAGCATAGTGTGAATAAGATAGTAAAGGTTGTTTTCATTCCCAACATCATTCTTTTGGGTGAGGAAGGAACCTAGTGATTGCTCTAAAGCTGTCATGTAAAGAATAAGTGGTCTTCCTTCAACAAATGGAATCAATACTGGTGGAGTCAAGAGATATTTATTGAGGGTATCAAATGCTTCTTGGCAATCTTCAGTCCACTGGTATGTAACTTCCTTTTTCATTAATCTGGTGAAGGGTAAACACTTGCCTGCCAAATTGACAATGAAGCGCCGAATATAGGCCAAGTGTCCTTGGAGTCCTCTTAATTATTTCAAATTTCAAGGTGGTGACATACCAAGTATTTATTTTTATTTCTCAAGATCAACTTTGATACCACAAAGGCGTACAACGAATCCAAGTAATTTTCCTGGGGTTACACCAAAAGCACATTTCAAGGGGTTCATCTTCAAACTGTGTTGCTGAAGTTTATTGAATATGGTTTCCAAATCAACTAAGTGATTGGAATATTGTCTGGATTTAAAAACCAAATCATCCACATAACATTCAACAAATTTCTCCAAGAGGGTTTTGAAGATATGGTGCATGGCACATTGGTATGTTGCACCTGCATTATTTAATCCAAAGGGCATTACCCGATAGCAAAACACACCTTGAGGGGCTCTGAAGGCTGAAAATTATTCATCCTCTAAGGCCATTTGGATTTTATTATACCTAGAGTATCCATCCATGAAGGAAAGACCTTCATATCCAGTTGTTGCATCAATTAAAAGCTCTGTAATTGGAACTGGAAAATCATCTTTAGGATAATTCCGGTTAAGATCTTTGAAATCAATGCAGACTCTAATTTTCCCATTCTTCTTTTTCACTAGGACAATATTGTCCAACCATTTAGGATATTTAACTTCCTTTAAAAAGTTAGCCTTTATAATCTTATCAACTTGAGATTCAATTTTAGAGGCATGAGTTGGGTGTGTTCTTCTTACTGCTTTCTTTCAGGAACATGATTTGACCCATGGGGAATTGTGATTATTATATGTTGGGTGGTGACATGTATATTCATATGGGACATGTATGTTTTAGTTTAGTTTTTATTTTATTTTGTTTATCACATTATCCACTTAGTTATTTTACTGCTTTCTTTGGACAGAGGGTAGTTATATTCTGTGAAGGGGACTAGAAGGGGTTCAGATTGTTTTAGTCCACCAACTTTGATATGAGGTAAGATTCTATGGTTACTACTTGTCTTGCACCTCATGTATTTGGGGATTTTAGTGTTTTGTACTGCATATTGTGTTTTGGTAGGTCGTTGGATCATTTTGTGTTGGTTCGGGTGGATTTGGTTCTCCGCTGCCAATCAAGGTTAGGCTTTAATGTCGTTGGTTGATTTATCACTGGTTATGTAGTGTCTTTTATGTGTTTCAAGGTTCATAATATTTTTTGTGTATTGCGTTGATCTCTACTCTGGTTTTGAGTCACCAAGTCAAGGGTGACTCACCTACGTGTGCATAGGTAAGTATTTATATGTATGTAGGTTCCCCCGTTACGTGTATAGTCAACCATGGAAGTGATTATGCACTTATGGGGATAGGTGTGCCAATGTATGTACATATATATACTTAGGTGAGTGAAGACTGGCATATGCATATAAGAATATGTGCAAGGATCCCCTTGCACATGCTCATGGCCATGCGGGTCTGTGCATAGGGGAGAGGTGTCATTGCATGTGTGTGAAGGTGTGTATACCCAGTGGGGGAGCAGCAGATTTTAGTTAGAAAGATCTAAGAGTCAAAGTGGAGGGCTTGGTTCCACCTTGAGGTAGGGTCCCTCTCATAGCCTCTTTAATTCAAGAATGCTTTAAATTGAATTTAGTTTCTTTCTTAATTCTTCTTAATTATATTTAAATGCATATCTTGAATAAGTTTTCTTTAATATAATTGTTTCATTTGATAAATAAATTCAGGTTTTTATAATAAAACCCCTCCAATGGAGGTGTACTATTTGCAAAAACTCACAATAGTTATGTTGATATAGTTGCTTAACTTATTACATTTGATTTATGTTGAATTAGTTTTAGAATAAATGTTAAATATAATTAAATGAATTGTGTGATAAAGCAATGACGTGATTTTATAATAAAACCCCTCCAATAGAGGTGTGTTGTCTTCTAAACCAAAGAGTAGTGATAGTTATTTGTATAATGTTTAGATTTGGTTTGAGTTTTCCATATGCCCTTTATTAGTGTTTGTTTTGTGGATAGTTAGTTTTTGTTTCCTTTGAATAATATAAATTGTCTTATCATACCCGTTTAGCTCAAATGACATTTCCCAAGTAGGCATATGCCTTGACCATGACACTTTCAATTTCACCCTTTGGATATTATAAATGAAATTTCCTAGGTGAAGTGAATGAATTTGTAAATGGTTTGTGCAAGGTGAATGAATATTTTCCATCATTTTGTTTCCCTTTATACATTTCATCATTGTTCCACTCACTAAAACCTTCCAGTGATCCCTTGTTATAGCATATTAAATAGTTGATTTTTTCTATCATGTCTGTTGTGACCTTATCTTATGACGAAATCTATTTGGGTTGTTTGTCTGACCTCTTGGCCACCCCTTTGGGTGTTTACCTAAGCCCATATATCTAAAAAATACAAATTGTGTCATTGTTTAATACCTTTCAGGCTTACGGTGATCCCCACCATAAGATTCATCTTACCACCACCAATTCATATGATTTAGTGCCTCCTCCTTTAAATATTCCTATTGAAACACTTCCCACATGTTCTAATGAGAATAATTATAGTGGTGACACTAACTAAAGGAATTCTACTCACTATGGTGGACCTGTGTATAGAGAATTATATAAAGATGTTGGAGAGATCCCTATGTCATTTCCCATATTTTTTTGGAAAGTTGGGTGTTTTGGTGTATCATGGTTTTTTATTGGAGAAAAATGGCCAAGTGGTCATGGTGTCCAATGTTTTGAAGGGAATATTGTATAAAGAAGTGTTTTTTAATTCCTTGGTGTGAAGGTCAAAGGCATTTTATTTGGAAAAATGATTTAAAAATGAGTTTCTATGTCATAAGGTACAAGATTTTAAAAGGAAATTTTAAATGTTTTTTTATTCCATAGATATTTAGTTGGTGGTTTACCAAAGTTATGCAACATCCTGCAGACCCATGGCAACTTTCTCACCACAACTCCACCCTTAACTGTAACCACTACAGTTCTATCCCCCTTCCATAACCCCTCTGTCATACCATGCATTTCCTACCTCACCCTCGCCCATGTTCCTCCTCCACTACCACTACTGCATGGTGCCACCACCGTGGACTGGCATGCTTCCTTCTCCTTCACCACTGTCTCCACCGCGACTACCATCCATGACCCCAGATCCACTACAGAATACCTTCAGAAGAGATAAATGGTGATCCTAATACTGATACCACTATTGGACACTGCCTTTTGGTTTCGATTCATCAGCATCTCCTGAGCTCACAAGAGGAGAAAATTGACTGTCGCCTTACTCGATGATATTCGTTGGCGCCACTTCTATCCAAGGAGGACTCGAGC
Organism: Viscum album; assembly: GCA_963277665.1. Taxonomy (NCBI): domain Eukaryota; kingdom Viridiplantae; phylum Streptophyta; class Magnoliopsida; order Santalales; family Viscaceae; genus Viscum; species Viscum album. The sequence continues at coordinate 4,973,613 of OY728162.1, read as the reverse complement.
ACCACCACATCCCCAAAATCAGACCCACACCAGTCGCCTGTTGAAACTGACCACCGTAGCAAGAAAATCATTATCTGCCTTATCCGCTCCTCTTGAAACTGACCAAGCATGACACCGATGAAAGAGATCACGAACAGCCGGAGAAGAAAATGTCATGGGTGGTGTCCACAAAATGTTAGGAGATCACTACTGACCAAGAGTGTGATTAAGAAGATCATGACGCCCAACCAATGAATAAGGAGATCACCTTTTCAAATCCTTTATGTCTATCAAGATAAGATGGATGATCTATGAGGATGTGTACGAAGGTGGAATTCAGGATAATGAGGTAGCAGCCTTTTTTTACATAACCCGATTGACCTGATCGACCCAACCCAATATGAGATGGATTGGGTCAGGTCAAGTCCAAAACAAAACCCACATATAACCCAACTTGGACTATTTTGACCGGTTTAAGTCTAAAAAACCCTCAATCTTGACCCAACCCAACCCAAGGTGAGTCAATTATCTTGAACACTACCTTATCAATCATGACAGGGTTAGATATCATGTTATAATATGATAAATTCATTATCACTCAAGTAAGGGTCCTTCCAACACCATATCACTCAAGGGGTAGTCATTGCTTAAGATATATCGCTATACTTGTTAGAATTTGTCACTAAATATGTGTATAAAATAACAACATGGGAATTTGGTCTAAATCATAGCTCACCAAATAGGTACAAGGTTCTAGTCACTGGGACCTATACCCCCATCTCAAAAATGTCTCACCATCCAAGTGCAAAATGTCAGTCCTCTTGGTACTCATATATCTTACACTAGGGAATTTACTAGAGTCCTTGATACTCAAATAAGTCTCATACCTAAAAAAAGAAATAATTACCTCATTATGACCTCAAATACTATATGATATTCTTGGAATTTCCTTGAATCTCAGTCTCCCTATGCTTACAAGTCCTCACCACCACACTAACTCAGGTACCATGTTCTATCAGTATCATAAGATCTCTCAAGACCACTTGTTGAAGTAAAAACATCTTTGTCACACCATTTATAATCCTCAAGAAATAATTCTACCTTTTTCACACATCATATGTCATTCCACCATTAGGAGTGTGATCCCTTCCCTAGATGGGAGGGTACTTACTATTTTTTTGCATGTGACTAGTTTTTTTATCATTCATGATATTTTGGTCCTATAAGATTATTGTCGACCCGAATTTAAATGGCTTTGAATTTACTAACAATGTCTCCTTCTAGTAACATGTCTCTTGTATTTTGATTGAAACTATCCAAAATGATCATTGGGTTAGTTTTCACAGCCTTCAAGTGTATAAATTACCTTGCTACTGGTTAACTCACCATCCAAAATAATGTATAAAACCTACAGGTGTAGTAACACTAGTGTCCTATAAGATCTATATCATCTACCATAAAACAATCAAAATAGTCATAACCCTTGCATGTCTTAACTTTATAATCACCAAATTGGATATCATTTGTATGACTCAAAAAAGTGTCATGGGAATAATTAATTTGCTGGGGGAAGGGTTACCATTAGACAACCCATTGTGAAATTTCATGAAAGATTATACTATAATTGTATACATTCCAAATAATAACCTAAAAACTATGATAATGATAAACAATATAAAAATTTAAAAATTTAAAACTCAGTATAAAGGGATACCATGGGAGAATTTATACATCTCATGCCATGAATTTTAGGGATTAAGAACTATTGTGGAAGTAAAGGATTTCTAGGAATATGGAACATTGAGACATGTCACATGGGGGGTATTTTACTTCAAGGAAGGATGGATTTAATGAAATATGGAACACTGGGAAAGGGTATCTCAGAAGGAATAGGGATCAATTAGAATAGGAAGAGCATTATGAATATTTCCATTTAAAGATGATTTTATGGGTATTTTAAAATAAGTTTCTGACTTCTTTTCCATTATATGTTAAACTATATAGTGTTATCCCTATTAGTTTTACTACAACTATGTGATAATTTAGTTCCCACCTGAGAGGATAATCCCTACATGACATTGGACTCCTACCACACTGTCCTCTAGGAAAATGTATGGCATGATTCCCACTATAAATGATACATAGTGATGTTTAGACATTATGTACTGGACCAACACAATTTTCATTCCATCCTAGATCTTAGGGATTGTGACACACTCAAGTTGAACCTATGCCTAGCCTAATTCTCAGATGATTCCCCTTTCTTTGAGTATGAGCTATATCTGTTTAAGAGGTTCACCTGGTTTTTCTTGGGTGATAAGGACATACTAAATTCACATAAGTAATTATTTCCCACCGTAGCATTTCCTATCCTTATTTACATGATCACGATCTTTATAGAAATATGCTAGTTCAAACACCATGACCTTGAAAGCTATTCACTCATACCTGAGGTATTTCTAATAATCCCTAGGCTATGAAAACATGGTAAGTTCATTTTCCCCCTATTTATTTATTTTCTATCTATCCCCTTATTCCTTGATACAATACCTTAAAAATTACACCCCTACACTCTAGGCTATATGACCTTAAGGGTTATCCCCCTTTGGTTAAAGTTATAAGACCATAAACTAATTTGTTTTTGGATCACCCTTGATATTACCACTAAATCATACCTTGATCCCATTTTTGTATACCCTATCCACATGTTTGAAGGTGTATCCCTATGATTACTTGAATACTTCCTGAGTATCTGATCCCTCGTAACATCCTTCCCCTAGTCCATATCCACTGAGTGGTTCCTGAATCAAGGAGTCTCCACTGGACATTAGGAACACCTTCCCATACACTAAAGGATATCGATTAACAATGAGGTTCTAGGGCCATACCATTGGAAGACTATACCTCATATCAGAGTTAACAACAATAGATGAAAATAAAACAATAAAAATAAATGATATAAACATTAGAGCATGTATGATAATACATAACTAAATTAAAATTATATACATAAAAACTAACATACACTGGTCTCCCACCAGATTGACCCCATATATGAAAAATAAATATAAAAGGAAGAAAGAGACTCCAATCCATCCTCGAGTGTCACATCATGTTAATCACCAATCAATCTGAACTGATCCATCATTATCATGTAATAATGATCCTTTACCCAATTTGATCCTATATGCAAGTAATAATTCTTCTTAGGGACCAAAGTGTCATGGCCTCCCGAGCATGATGAAAGTACAACATAGTATGAAACCATTAATACATTTTGATACATAAATAGTAAATGTGTGTCTCTACATGTCATATTATTAGATAAATAAATTTATAAACTATTTAATATAAATAAATAAATCACTATTGATCCTCAAGATCTAATGTGACACTAGTGATCGACCACAACAACCATTTCTAGTTCTGAAGTTTCTCTGGGCATGTCATGAAACTATTCCAACTAGTATATCATTTAAAACCAATTCCCATCCTCTTGGGGAAATCAAATATCAAAGTAGTATGTTCAAGCACTGTTTCTTAGGGGAATGGCCCTAAGAAATCTAACTGCAGCAATCCTACAACCAATTACCAAGCATCCTGAGAAATCAAATACTATCAGGAACAATGGTAAATTCCTAGATGTCCTGGGAAGTCAAACATCATCTAGTATCATCCAATTCTCATGCTCTTAGGGAAATACAGTTCCAATGTCCATAGAGTCTATTCCAAGACATCTTGGGAATTCCCACATATGTAGTCACATCATCAAATCAAAGAGGATTACATAAGTAATTCGATAGACACGAAGTCTGAATCCTAGTATCCTAAGAATTCCACAATAATTGGTATCATTGTTGAATCCATACATCCTAAGAATTCTACACTAATCAGGATCAAGGTTGAATCCCTGCATCCTAATAATTCCACACTCATCAGGTGATTTCATTTTTTTATTGCAGGTTGTAGTGAGTTTTTGTGTTTGATATCTGTGTGATTTCAGGTGATTTTAGTGAGTTTTTGTGTGTTTTTGTGATTTTTATGTGTCCGTAGTGAGTTTTCGGTGTGCTTGTAGTGAATTTTTGTGTGTTTTTTGTGTGATTGCAGGTTTCAAGTTTTTTGTGTGTTTTCTATTTTTGTAGTGTGTTTTTGTTTGATTGAAGGTTGCAGATCGTAGATAGTAGGTTCTGTGTGTGAAATTGAATGGGGGTTCTATGCCAACTGTTTCAAAACTGTTGTTATATCTCTTTATAATTCCTACAGCCTATACCAAAGGTTCATTTTGAACCATTAGTATGGGAATAGGCCTACTGTTCAGAACCATTGGTATAGATTTGTGCCAACTGATCAAACTGTTGGTGTATATTTGTACCAATGGTTCAAAATTGTTATTATAACTCTATTTGAATGGTTCGAGATGAACCATTGGAACATCATAATTAAATCACCTGAAAAAACCATTGGCAGAGAGATATAATAACTGTTTAAACCATTGGTATAGAGATGTCCCAACGGGTTGAAACCATTGACATAAATATATCCCAATAGTTCACATTGAATTGTGGGAATATTGAAATATGAACCCCATCTATACCAATGGTTCAATTTTAATTTTGGGTATAGAGCTACCCCAAAATCCCACATGCCAACGGTTATTGAAACTATTGGGATAGGATATCCCAACAGTTTTATGGCATATCCCAATGGTTTCAAACCGTTAGGATAGTATATATTTCCAGTAGTGTGCACAGTATCAGGACTAAGCAATTTCCTCTCACCAAATTCATCCCAACAAGTAGGAGTTTTACATTTATTTCCATATAGAGCCTTATATGGTTCCATTTGAATACTCTAGTGGAAACTATTGTTTTATGAGAACTCAACTAATGAGAGGTGTTGGTCCAATAAACCTTTAAATTCCATTGAGCATATTCTTAGAATTCCCTCAAGTTTATGAATAGTCGTTTCAGATTTTCCATCAATTTGGGGTTAATAGACAATATTGAAATTCAATTCAGTATTCAGATAATGTTGAATAAGTCTAAAAAATTTCAATATGAACCTTGGATAGTGATCATAAATGGTAGAAAGTGGAACCCCATAAAACCTCACAACTTCCTTTACATATATCTTGGAAACTTGTTTAATATATAAATCTTCCAGAATATTGATGAAATGGATAGTCTTGGTGAGACGATCTACTATAACCAATATCACATTTTTTTCCTTTGGATATTCTTGGGATACCAATGAAGAAGTACATAATGATATTATCCCACTTCTTTGTTGGTATGGGTAGTGGTTTTAATACCCCTTTATGAATTTGTATCCTTGCCTTTACTTTTTAAAATACCAATCACCTTAAAGCATAGTCAGTAGTCTCCTTTTTCATATTATCCCACCAATAATGATCATGAATGTCCATATAAATTTTAGTGCTTCTAGAATGTATGCAGAATGTAGATCTATATCTTCATCCATCAGCTCATTATTTATCTCTAGGATAGATGGGACACATAGGCTTGTATGAAATTTTAGTACACCTTTTTGATCAATATTAAACTCATGAAATTTTCCATTCTTTATAGACTTTATCTTATTTTGTAAAAAGGGATCTTCTCTTTGATATTTCTTGACCTTATATTGTAATGATGGTAGAGAAATAATTCAGGATAGGGTTGATGGTGTCCCTTCCCTTATGATTCTAATGTAAATTTTTACTAGGTCTTTGATCAAATGATCTCCTTGAATCCCCATCATTAATAGAACAACAGGGTCTTTCCTACTTAATGCATCAATGAATTTGTTTTATTTTCTAGGGTGATAATGAATTGAATAGTCAAAGTCTTTAAGAAGTTTCAACCACATCCTTTGTATCATGTTCAATTCCTTTTTTATGAATATATAATTAAAACATTGGTAGTCTATGTATATATAATATTTCTAAACATAAATATATTTCTACCATATTTTCATATAAAAAATAACTACATCTATCTCCAGGTCATGAATAGGATAATTCTGCTCATGAGGATTTAACTATCAAGATGAATACGTAATCACCTTGTAATTTTTAATGAGGAAGAACCTGATACCTTTTAGAGATACATCACTATAAATAATGTATCCTTCTCTTACAGAGGGTAGATTTAACACATATTATATAACCAATCTCTTCTTCAGTTATTGGAAACTTTATTCACACTTATGTTTCTAAAAAAACTTATCCCCTTTTCAAGTTATCTTGGTTAGTGGATTAGAAAGTTGTTATTTTTTTCACAAACCTCTTATAATGTACATCTGAACCAAGGAAACTACGAATCTCAGTCACTATTATAAGATAAAGACACTCCTCTATAGCCTTTGTCTTTATAGTGTCAACTGATATTATTCATTTGTAAAAATGTGCCCCAATAATGCAACTTAATGTAACAAGAATTCAGTTTTTATGAATTATCCAAAAAATATTATCCTTTCTCAGAGTTCCTTAAATAACCCTTATATGATCATTATGCTCCTGGTGACTCTTGGAATATATCATAATATAATAAGTAAAAACTACCATGAATTTACCAAGTTATTTCTTAAATATTATATTAATCAAATCCATAAATATAGTAGGAGAATTAGTCAAGCCGAAGGGCATAACAAAATACTCATAATGTCCATATCTTGTTCAAAAGGAAGTCTTTGGAATGTCTAATTTCTTAACCCTCAATTGATGATACCTAGATCATAGATCAATCTTGGAGAATAATTGAGCCCCACAAATCTAGTCAAATAAATCGTTAATCCTTATGAGAGGGTACTTTTTATTCACTCTGATCCCATTAAGTTCTCTATAATCAATTTATAGTTGCATTGATCCACCCTTCCTCTTCATAAAGAGGATAGGTTCTCCCTAAGGAGACACACTTGGTTAGTTAAATATATTCTCCAAAATATCTTAAAGTTGTTTCTTTAATTCATTTAATTCCATATTTTTCATTCTGTATGGGGTATTTGATATCGACTTGTATCTATTCATGGGATAAATGGAGAACTCTACCTCTCTTTCCAGGGGAGGTCCATGTAATTATTCAAGAAATATGTTAAAGTATACCTGGATGATGGGGAAATTATCTATCTTTATAATTTCATTTCATCCTATTTCTTTATTGATCATATCCTTAAACATTGATACAAGAGTTTTTTCTAGAAAAAACTCAGGCCATGATATATATCCTTTGAAAATTATTATAGGTTGTGCATTCAAGATTACTAAAATTTCCTTACTTCTACAATTTATATTATAATTGTACTTTGTGATATAGTACATCCCTATTATAGTGTCTAATTCCCACATAGTAATGACTACTATATTTTTAGTGAGATTTTACTGACCAAAGCTAATACTATAGTTTTTATACACTATTGATGCTATGAAAATTCCTCTAGGAGTATTGACTAATAACTCTACTTTTATCAATTCAAATATTTATTCTCTATTCTTTGTAACATTGTATGAAATAAATGAATGCTTATAAACATAATCAAACAAAGTACTTTCTAACTTTGAGAGCACAATTAGAGTACATACCTCCATATCATTTAGAACCTCTACTTTAGCCATTATGACAAAAAATTCCATACCTTGGTCCCTTGGCCTATGCTGATGTTGTTGGTTGTTCACCTCAACTATATTATGCTTAGGACATTGATTTAAAAAGTTCTCAAGATATCAACAATTGAATCATTGAAAAACTAGTCTATCCTACACCAGATTTCCTTTTTTGTTATTGTTGAGAACATGAGGATTCACCTCACCACAACAGTTTCAAGCTATATGGAAATCTCTTCAACACTTGTAGAATTTCCACACCTAAGCAAGTAGTTCCTCAATAGATTCTTCCAAAATTTGTTGCATGTGATAAGTTTCAATTTCTTTCCTAGTCCTCAATTATAAAAGTTCTTTCCCGATTTTTGATCCATTTCTCTCTTATTCTCATTTGACCTATATGACCACTACGTCTCTCCAAACTCCAATTTAACCATCATAGCACTCCACACTATCTTTTCATAGATTTTATAGTCTTTTTTTATATATTCCTTGAAATATGGGGTCTTAATCCACAAAAAAATCTATTAAACTTTATATTATTATCCATAAAAAATCTAGAAGTGTATCATGAAAGTCTTATAAAGTTTATCTCATAGATTCCCACTGATTCAGTTTCCTTTTATATCAATTCTAGGAATTCCTTCACCATTTTCACTTACATTGAATAGGGGAAATATTTATTGAAAATTTCCCCCCTAAACTCTTCCCACTCCATAGAATAGATCTCCCACATTGTATTAGTGTTTTTAATTAGTGTTAACCATTAATCAACTTCTTCTTCTAAGAGTTATAATACCTGGGTTACTTTCTATTTCTCTGAACAATAGAGTACAAAAAATATCTTTTCTATAGAGCTTATCCATTGTTCAGTAATCAATGGGTCGGTAGATCCACTAAAAGAATGTGTTCATTGATGCATGAAGGACTAAATGGAAAATTGTTCCCTTCTAGGTGAATCCATTATCTCAACTTGATTCAAGTTATTATTCATAACTCGAGTTAGTTGATTCATCATCCTGAAAGATTTTTCCATTCCAGATTTCATCATAACACCATAATTGCATCGTCCATTGCACTCATCATTTATGTGGTTCATCTTATTTCCCACCATTTTTATAAAAGAATAAAACCTTAGTGATAAATGTGAGAATTTTAAAAAATATATAATTCTAAATGGATTTTATGTCTTAAAACATCATGCTTAAATATGTTATTAAACTCCTCTAATAACAATTAAATTTTCTATATATCCTATATAATGGTTCATAAAAATCTTTTTATTAACCAAAAATATTCCTTAATAGTGTCAAACTAAGACTGAGACAAGGTTTAATTTTTTCCCCAGTTCTCATTTGAGTCATGACAATGTAGTGTTTTTGGGTGTTACCCCTATGTACATTTGTTCCAGATCCACATCCACTTTTTTTTATCAAGATAGGGATTTATTTTCTTGTAAACCACTTACTTAAAACTTCATCAAAATAACATGATGTTTTTATATATTTAGACTTATCCCTAAGTTTATTCCTAAATTTTTCATGTCCTAATTTTCACAAATAACTAAACCATACTTTGATACCAACTATGGAATCCTTCATTTTTATTACATAACTTTTCATTATATGGTACAAAATAGAGGATCTTTTCAAGTTTAGTTTACTGGAAATATGGTACATAATATATAAAAACATAAAAATTTCTTCTAAAACAACTTGAAAAAAATATTCATGGATTCACTATAGGTTACTTTTACTGAATATCATATCCTAGGGACATATATCAAAAAAAATTGGTGAGCATGAAGCACGATAAGGGAATAAGCTGAAGAGACATATAACATGTGATCTTGAGACATATCAATAATAACATAAGGCATAGAGATAAGGAATGAGAAAGAGGAATATAATAGTAATAAGAACATGCACAATAATATAGAAATTTGTCTAAAACATTTAAATGACACATTCATACGAATATCACCAAGGTTTATCACCAAGGTGACATAAATGAAAATTACCTAGGTTATTCACCAAGTCATCGTAAAACTTGTGATCTCTAGAGAATAAATTTTTTACCCAATTTATTAGAGAGATATCAAGGTGAACCTTTCCTATTTATTAATTAATTTAATCCACATAGATCATGATAAATCAGTTCATCAATAACCTGAGGAGAATAAATAATGGTCTTCATATAAAAAATATTGTCTTACAAAAGAACTTAATGACCTGATCGTTACATCATTTTTAACCCACAAAAGGAAATGTGAGTTTCATATATGTAAATCCAAGAATAAAAAAACCATTTTAAAATCTATTTGAATACCCATTGAACAAAAAAGAGGGTTGAGTGTTCAAATAAAAAGGGAAATACAATTTCTTATGTAAAAGAGGGAAATTTGAGAAGTAAATTCGGCAGCATGACGGGTATAAAACATGGTTTTAGAAAATAATAAAATGAGAGGAAAAAAGGATCCCCCATTAGTAAAAGACTCTTCTTATAGTAATTGTATAATATAAAGTGGAAAAAGGATATTATTTTTGTAAATTTTAATACATACCACATTAAAAAGTGAACTTAAATGGAAAATAAAAGTGAATATTTTTCTTATCTTCAAGAGTTGTTCCTAAAACTTGAGGATGGAACCTTAGGGGATTGAGGAGAACTTGGAGAGACTCTCTAGGAGGAAATATGGCCAGAATATCATGGATTATGAATTTTTATTGAAAGTAAATAGATAAATTAGTGGTTATTTATAGGATAAGTGGAGGAATTGTCTAATAATTTCCAAATATAGGCCTTCGAAATCTTGGTTGTGGAAAATGAAAAATCATTCACTTACCCATGGTTTTTGATCATGTTATTAGAAATTTGGGTGAAATTTTAATTTATTTTAATCCACCATAACCGAAATGAATTTTTAAATACTTCTTTTTTCATGGAAAGTTAAAGAATCCATAAAGTAATGTTTTAAAAATATAATATTACTTTTTAGACTTTCTAAAGTCACTTATAGTTTTGGAAATTTATTAAAATCTGATAAAATACAAAATTTTAATAAAATAACAGTTTTTAGGTCATGGATTGTTTTTAATTAATTATTAAATCATTATGAGATAATTATGACATCATAAAATATACCAAAACCCTAAAATTGTATTTTTTTACTATTCATGAAAAATAAAGTATTTTAGAAAATTATCATAAATTAACCCTAACCTTTTTTTTGACATGATGATTTAAAAATGAAGTTTATTTTATCCAAAAAATTCTCTAAATATGAGAATTTTATTATTTAAATATAAAAAATCTATAATTATTTAAAAATAGCAGTTCTAAGGCACAGTTAGATTTCTGACACTTATAAAATTTCATTGGACCTTATAAATTTATTTTATCATTTATTACTTAAATAAAAGTGTTTTAAAAGACTGTTTAATTAAAAAAATATTATTCATAATACCTTGGTTTGTTATAAAAATTGTATATATTTTCTAGAAATATACAATAATGTTTTATTTGTGTCCAAAAAAAAATTATCAAATTCGTCCCAATTAAACATATATTTTATTAATAAAAACTACTTCTAAGAAGGATTTATGGAATATAAATTTTATTTATACAAAGGAGTTACACTTTAAGTAACTAAGGACTAGACACATAACACCTTATTACACCTGCATACACATTAAGGGTAAGGTGTGCGATGGTGGTAATTTCTTGGGGAGCCTCAGCTAACATCGACCAAGTGGAAATCTCCACTAACTATAACTTATCCTGTTGGTGATCTCATTCAAACTTCACTTAGTGAAGCTCAGATTAGGATTAGTCAATGGAAAACCCCAATGATGATACCTCTCTCCCAAATTCTGATAAATGGGCTTCAAACGACACAACTCTACTGGTTGAGGCCATCAATTATACTTTATGTATCAAATATCCTTTTTCACTAATACTTATAAACACTAATTATGTTGCTAAAATTATCAACCAAGGGTATATTTTCCAACATTCATGTTGACTAATGGTTATATAATGGCTTAATCCCAACAACCACATTTACCTTTATACCATATAAACACCACTTCATTCTTTTACTCAAAATTCACTATAATTTATCTTAATGTTATATTTTCATTTCCATAAAATTTTTATTGATTTAATAATATTTTATTTCAATTATATATAATTTGTATTTGGGGTGATGATTCTAGTAGATTGGGGTGATGTATAATTTCCCATTTTAGTTATTTTATTTTATATTTTTTGTTTGGTTATAGTTTTTTGCATTTTAATTAGTTTTATAGCTGACTAATTGAATGATAATTTTTGATGAGGTATAATTTTATTGGTTTATATTTATTTTTTCATTTATAATATTATATAATACATAATAGACATTTATTCTGGAAACAAATATCATTTAAAAATTTTAGGTTGTCATGGGCAAGATGCACCCCTTTCAGGTATTTTAACCACATTTCATTGGATTTGATCCCTAGGTTTTGGATATTTATTTTTTATTATATAAGATGAGTTATCTCCCTTCCCTATTTAATTTTATTCATGGTTAATCTCTCTTATTTTTCATATTGAGAGTGTTGTAGTTTTTTGAATAATAAGTTTGGTTGATGTTATGGTAGGAGGATGATGATGAGTATTGTGTTCTAGGTATTTTACACCATTGTGGATTGATATTGTCAATATAGGTGTCCCCTATTCACCATGTATTTATGAAATAGTTTTTTATGAGCCAATTGAGGTAGTGTATCTGAACACTTATCTCTTATATATTATAATTAATATTCTTTATTTTCTTATTTTTTCTCTCTCGTATGATAATATTATTTCTTGGTGTTTTGGTTTATAGGAAATGTGATAGAATTTAAAAACCCATCGACAATATCAAATAAAAATTAAATAAATATGGTAACTAATTAAATGTATCATGGGAAAAATTTATGGGTTATTTTCTATGGTTTATGATTTTCATGATATTTCTATTGGTTTATTCTTCATAAATGATGTGTTGTTGTTTTATTCTAAAAAAATGTCCACCTCTATAAATGAATTATTGGGGAATTGAATATTTTGTTGGAATTAAATATATGGAGTCATATTTATAAATTTTTGATGTATTGAGTTCATTGATTGATCCCCAATACTGTGGTTTTATGTTATTGCTACCATTGAAATTCATTTCTCCCTCATAAAAATATTATCCACTTAAAAATGATAATGGATTGAAATATGGATAAATAATTATTATGATTGTCATGTCATTTATGTTGTGAAATAATTATCTAAAGTTATCACTTGTGTGGAAATACCATTAAAATGGTTAAGTAGTTAAATTTAGAAATTTAATGAATGATTGATGTATATAACTTATTAATCTTATTGTGTATAGATTATGGGCCTTGTTGTGTATGAATTATTTCCCATGGATAATGTTAATGATATAATTATGAATTTAATTATGTTTGGTAAAATGGTAAAATATGGTGTCGAATTAATGTAGCTAATTTGAATTATTAAATATATGTCCTTTCTTCCCTACACTGTTTTGGTTTTACCTGGGATGATATTACACCATGAAATGTACTTTTTTCTCAATGTTGTCATAGTTATATGATGGAAGTGGTTGTGAATATTTTATATATGGAAATTAAAATTGATTAAATCCAATATCCATTACAAATAATGGATCAAGGTTGGAATATACACTTGGGTAATGATGGATTTCAATTATAGTGAATTAAATGTGAATACACTCTAATGGATCGATATTGGAATATACACACAATCTATGACACATTGAGGATATGGTAAAGTAGAGGTGAATGAGTTATATTTTCCTAAGGATATCATATAAAAATGGTTTCTAATGACTTATGGTTATATTTAACTAGATTTGATGATTGATTATATGATGAGGTGGTTCATACTGGGGTTGTGCATGGTGGGAGGATGGAAGGTGGTTGATGCTTTATATGTTCATGAAAACCTACTTTATTGAATATGATTGTGTTATTGGGGGGTTTTCAATTAAGGAGAAGGGAACAAGGTTGATGATGTCCTACATGATTATATTTGACTATCGATGGATGTCTCAGTAGTGGTGGAATTGTGGTGATGACAATGATGTGGTTTTAGATGTTTGATAAAGAATATGTAGATATGTGGAGGATTTATGGTGCGATTAATGATTTATGAAATGATATTTGATTATACATTATTGTTTTTATTTCATACTCAACTAAATACACTTAGTCAGGAAGTGATCGAATTGGATCAAACCCAGTTTGAGTGGGAGATCCACTGGGTAGATTGTTTGGAACTGAAATGAATATATTTTGGGCCTAGGGATGTAGAAGGATGTTGATTGTTTTGATGGTGTATATGGTGATGGTGTTCCTTTTATGGTATTATTAATATGTATGGGAATTAGTGAATTGATAATGGGATTGAACGTTTTGGAAATTCTGGGGTATTAATGATGGTGTAGCTTGAACCTTTAATTTTTATTAGCTTATAAATTTGAATTGTTTTTATGCTTGATGTATTATGTACATATTTCTATTTTTTTATTACTTACATGATTTTACACATTATTATTCTAACATATTTATTTCACTCAAATTTTGTTTTATTTAGAGGGATGATCCTACTTAGTATTACCAAGTTCTCACCATACCACTGTTTTATAGTGTTTTAGAATATATCGTCGGAGTTGGGGATGGATGTTTGGGTAGCTAGAGTGGGTCTTATATGTTCGAATTTATATTATTTCAGACGTGTTTAATTTTTTTTATATTGTTACATTTATATTATGGGAATTATTTTTGATGGATTTTCATTACCCTTTATGACATGGATTTTAGTTGTTATTTTTTATAGCTAACTTCATAGGAATTAAAATGGCAATGCCACACATATTTTTGTTTTATACCATTAGTGTTAGTTTATAACTAGGGGACTATTGAAGGTAGGATTTAGTGGTCACTCTCATTTTCACTTCCATCCACAGAGGCATTTCCAGTGGGTTCTGGTCACAAAAATTGATGTATATTATTTTGGATTAAATGTATTGAGAATATTAAATTTATGCACAAGTTAGTATTGCATGTGAATTTTAGGGAAATGGTTAAACTCATGCCTACATATGACGTGGTCCAAGATAAATGTCTAGGACATAGAAATTATAAGGACCCCTAGGATATGAGAAAAGGCCTTTGAAAACCTTCTGAAAATGAGTAGGTGAAATTGTAACCATTATGGGGATGAAATTATATATAGTTATATGAATTATTTCCACTGGTTTCATTATCATTTATGATTTGAAATTTTATATGTCTTTATGTGATGGTTTCCATTTTATATTTGTTAATGAACTGTTATTATTTGTTGAATTAGTCATATAACCTAAATGAAAAGAGTAAACTGGTGTTTAACTATCATTAATTATTTGTTCAATACCTTATTGAGATGTAAAGGTATTATTTCTTTATGTATTATAACATGATTATTCATGAATCGATTTTTTTCATTCACAAATTGCATTGGATTCTAACCTAATTTCTTAATGTTTGAAATTGTTATCAAAGAATGAAACCTTTATTAATCATGTTAGTATGAGTATATTTCATATAGGCATACTGATACAAATTATTTTAAACCAATTCTTAATATTATTCTTATTTCTACAATTATTGGTATACCGTGCATTATTTTCCTTAATGAATTATCATGATCATGTATAGGGACTTATTTAAAAATTTATTTTAGTTATTTAAATATTATAATATCTAGAAAATGTCTAGGAAGTTTGTTGATGACCTAATTTAAATTTAAAAACTTCCCATGAAATACTTTCCCCTTATTTTCACTTCACTACAATTTTTAAAAAACAAACCATTTACATGTTTCATGATACTATTCGAAAATCATAAAAGGTAGAAAATTTGGGATCATTTGTCTCTAAATTTTAGAAAATGATAATCATTATTAGTGATAACCATTAAAAATATAAAATTTACCCAAATCAAAAAAATCATTCTCATTTTCCAAACATATTTTAAAACATTTTTATGGTAGATTATTTATCTTATTAAGCATCATTAGGTGAATACCAACCCTTATGTTTCCTTTATACTTATGATATGTAGTAAACATGTGATAGATTTTTTTGTAATGATTGATTGCAATTATTTGTTTTAAATTATTGGAAAATGATGAGAACGATTTGTGGAAACATTTTGGTACTTGAAACTATTTTACATGATTGAGAGTATTATTCCATTATTGAAATAATTTATAGTCATGAAATAATTATTCCATGCATGTTAACTCAAGAGAATCATTCTATGAGTTGGTTTTGAAATATAGGTAAGCATTTTATATTTGAGCATTGACATAGAATCATGTCATTCCTTATAACATGGGGGTATGTTTTGTTAGAAGTAAAGAATGTTTAATTTCTTCAAGGTCAAAATGATATATAAAAGTTTAAAACATATGTAATTATATTCAAAATTATTAAAACATGTCATGTATTCACCAAATTGTGTTCAATTATGGGTGAAAAATCATTTTACCCTTATTTTAAGGTATAATATTATTTTCCTAAAAATGGAATGATTAAAGTATGTATAGCTATATCATGATTAATATAAAATATAGTGGTAATGGTGATGGTTGTGGTGTTCTTCAGTAGCACTTCTAGGTAGTTGTTGTACCTGGATGGATTTGTATTCAAATCCTTGATTCTGGAGAATGGTTCCACTGGAGACTACGATAGCAAGATAACTATGAATATTAAATAACCTAAATCACCGAACCTTTGTAGATTTCATTTCCATTCATGATCAAATATTGTATGCTAATGAAGATTCAAAGGCTCTGATGCACATTGAATTGAATAGATTTCTTCATAATGGTTTGTTAGTGATCTAATTTTTGATGGAATTGGTAAAACTTATTACCTATGATCTACATGTTGAGTTTGTCGGTAAGTTTTCTAAGCATAGAACCTCTAATATGTTCCTAATAAAGACCTTTAAAGTGTTTGGTTTTTTCTTTTTACAAATTGGCATACTGAATGTTCCGCATGTAATTTTATGTTTTTAATCTGAATGTGATTATTATCATCTCTAGATGAGGGGTTCATGGTCCTTAGATGGGTGTACTATAAAAGTCCTTAAGTGGTATCCAGATTTCAACATTGAACTTGAGCCTCCAATTTCACCCATTTGTTTAGGGTTTCATGGTAATCTAATGCATATTTTTAAGTAGGATGCTCTATTCTCGATTTCTAGCCTTATTGGGAAACCTCTAAAACTTGATTATACTACCATAAATCTAGTTCATCCTTCCGTTGCTAGAATTTTTGTGGAAATTGACATATCTCTACCTATTCCACCACACATATATATTCAAAATGGTGTTTCTGTGTTTATATAGGAGGTTTTCTATGATCATTTACCAGCATATTGTAGCAGGTGATTTAAAATGGGCCATAGAAAAAACGGGTGTGGAAATGGATTTCATGCTTTACATCCACCAAGTTTTAACTCTTTTTAGGAAGAAAAATGAGTGGAGAAAGGATAAATTTCAATCCCATATGGAAATCAAGTTGATAAGAATGGTAATCAAAATCTGATTGGACCTTCTAATTCTCATCCCTCTCTTGTTGATCTCACTGGATTTGTAAATGTTGTCTATAATGCTCAGGCCATAAGTGAAGATAGGTAGAAAGTTCACAAGATGACACCCTTATCCCTGGAATTACTCAACCATTGTAAGAGGATGAAAATAATTTTTGGGCTATCTATTTTTCTAAAACCCATGATACACGAGAGAATGGTTAGTTCACCATCTCCGAATCTATCAAATCTCTTAATGATGTTGAAGATCAATCTAATCAAATTGAGGAAGCATATTTAAAATCAAGTGCTAGGAAGGGGAAAAACCGATGGTGGATACTGATGGATTCATTACCCTAAATTCCAAAAAAACTAGGAAATGTAATGACAATTATAATATTGAAAGAACAATAGTTATATAATAATTTGATGCCTCTAGGAAGGAGAATACTAAAATTACAAAACAACTGGTTTAAATGAGGAAGAATATGATGAAAATAATGGTCCCATGTTTAGATATTCTTATTTGATTACGAATTATTTGAGTGACGCAATTAGTACATATATGAATGAGAAAGATGAAATTTCATTCTAGAAATATGATAATGGTGATATTACTCCTTAGATGTATCTTCAAATCAAGAAACATATATTCATCATGATGGTTAAGGAATACAAAAATAATCCTGAATTTAATTTTAGAGACATACCTTTGGAATGACCTATTTACTAGTTAAAAGTTTTACTTACCAGTTATCATTGTGTAATATTTTTCTGCATGTTATTTTTTTTTTGACCCTTTGGATTTGATTTGTTTTTAGCTGGTCTATTTTTGTATGGATCCTCATAGGCATGTTTGGATGAAACAACTAATGTTTGAACTCAAGATTATGATCACTGTTCAATTTTGGATTCCCTCCAGATCTGATGGATAGGTCTATCTCAGTGACTTGTTGCTGCTTCTTTCTATTATTCATCATGTTTATCTTGTATTGATGAGTTCATCTCATGCTTTGGGCATATTTCTACTAGTGACTTGGGACAATTTTATGCATCTTCTTAGAGACTTCTTTTGTTCAACTCTGGTTTCTCTGTAATGAATAGTTATTTTTCCCTTGGTGGAATGTTTACATGAAATTCCCCCAACAAATAGTGTCTTTCATGCCACTTCCATTTATGGAGTAGGTAATTGATAGGTTGATGACAAGATTTTTTTATCATTTTTTATGCAACTTGAGATTTTTTTTGTTTTTCTTGGAATTCGCAGATTGTATTCCCATCAATCCCTTATTGGTGTAATCTCTTTACACCCCTTGTTTGTATTGTAACATTTTCTTTTAAAAAAATTCTTTGGGGTATGAATTTGGGGACCAATTCAAGTCATTTCTTATATAAAAAAAATTATAAAACATAGTGATACAACATGTGCATTTCAATTTTTTTTCTAAGCACTTGTTTTATTTTTAAAATTATGAAATCATGTTATATATGTTATCGGGTATCTAAATTGAGCATGATGACCTAGCATATAAAAAATTTCATATAAAGTTGGATGTATGTTTCATCAGTAACAATATGATTCTAAAATTTTATATTTAAGCATGTTAAGCATGAATCATGAGATAATTGATGTGCATTTTTTGTTTTTTCTAGAAGCATGCATCCCTTGAGATCAAGTGGATAACATAAGTATGTTAAGAATTATTTTAAGTTTCACAACATGTGTGGTTTTCATGTTTAATTTAGACTCTTTTTGGAGTTATTTAAAACAAGGAATGATGTTTACCTTAAAATTATAGAAAAATATTAATTGTTTTTCATGATAGAATATACTATTGATTTATTTCATTTAAATGTTGATGTGGTTTTCTAAAAATAAATTTTCTAATATATGAATTTATGTTTTAATTTTTTTTTTAAGAATATATTGTTTTTAATGAAGTTTAATCCATGAACCTTACTTTCATTACATAGATATCCATGAAGTTAACATTGAGGTGGCATTTATTGTTAATGTGAACATATGTCCTTATAGTGATTATGTGTTATGTTGTGAGTTTTGATAGAATCATCCACCTCCCATAAAAGGATAATAACTTAAAGTCAATGAAATAATATTTTTTAGATAATATTACTATTTATAAGGATGAAATTTATTACCACTTCTTAATTTCTATAAAGATGTTATTGATTGTTATATCCTACTTTTTGGGGTTTATATGATTGAGAATATACTTGTATTATGTGTGTTATGGATTGAAGAATAATAATAGAGGGGACCCCCTTTACCATAAAGAAATTATATAGTTATGGTATATTCTAATACCTTAAGGATGAGTTTGGTGTTCCCTAAAGTAAACAATATCTTGGTGTGGTGGGTGTGTCAACTCAATTTGTTCACTTATAATAGTGATGGTTTGGTCATTCATATGGTATGAGGACATGTTGTATTGTTTTTATAGTGATTGTTGGAATAGGCTAAATAGAGGATTAAATATTGGTGTGAATGGATATTTAGAAGAGAGGTTTCTTTTTGATGAAGTGCGATAGTGAGGTTTTATTCTTGATATAGAATGGTGATATAGTTTTGTATTGTGTTTTTTAGAATAGTTTCCCTAGATTGATGTGCTTATTGAGATTCAAATATTTTCCATGTGAATTACTTATAGATATTGTGTTCTCTATGCTAACCTTGTTGTTTCCAGGCTTAAATAAATTTCACCAAAATACTATCAAGTTTTGGTTCATGGGAATGAGAAATACAGACCATGGGATGGAGACATATTGAAATTATAAAGACTGGAAGTGAAAAGGTTCATTGGTGGACCCACCAGCCCTGATGTTTAAGATTTTTTGGATGAGGTTTTTTGGATTATTTTGGGTTGGTGAAGACTGGAGATGATATTTGAATTACTTCAGTAAATTACCTATTTTAAAAGTGGATCAAATTTGTTGATAAATTAAGTGTGGTCATCTTGGAGGGATTATATGGGGGATATTTATTAAATTATTCCATAAGTGTTTCCTTTACAAAGTAAAAATTCATGATAATTTGAAGGATCTATAGTGAGGGGATGAGAGTTTACATTTCATTAGGGTGTAATCTACGGAACTAATTATAAAGTTTATAGGTTTTATAGCTAAGGATAGTGGATGGGTTCCAATTTTGGAATCTTCTGTTAGATCAAAGATTAAATGATCTATTATGACTTTTCAGTTGTCACCCAGGGAATTTGTGGGATATCAGGTTGTGACCAGAGATAAAGGGTTTTCTGTGATAGATGATTCCATTGAATGTCCCTATCAAGTGGATGGGAAGGTGGAGTTGAATGCTCTAGGTTTTATGTCTGGAGATTCATGGAGGAAGAGAGTGAGATGGTCTTCAAGGGCTAGGGTATGGATTAGCTCTCTAGAATTGAGTGGTTAAAGGTTCCCTATGTCTGTATGGATAATTTTTTTATATGTGATATTTTGGGGATCTATCAGTATGAATTTCCCAATATTTAGTAATTATTTCAGTCATTAGTGGAGAGTTAGTAGAGGGGTAATGTCTTTATTTAGTCTTATAGCTTTCACCGACACCTCATAGCAGATTTAATTTTTTTTAAATGTGTGGAAATATTTGAGAAATTTATATATAAATTTTTTCTAAAAAAATTACTAAAAGAACATTTTTAAATAATATAAAATTTTCTAATTAATATTAGTAATTTTTTAACCATGTTATGGAAATTGTGAAACCTTATAAAGGTTAAAGAAGTATATAGGAAAAGTTGGTCATGAGTGAGGTGGATGGTTCCACTTTGGCTTCATCCACTAACAGTGCCCTATTTTAGAGGTCTCACCATTAGTTGTGATGGGTTTTAGGGGATGTTCGGTGTGAGGATTATTGTTCAAATATTGTTGTGTTTGTTGGAATTAGGTTTTTTAGAGGTATCTTCATAAGGATTGTTTTGGTGGTGATTGTCTTCCTCTTGAGGTTTTTTATTAATATAAAGGAAGAGAATCAGTTGATCGATACCAAATTTAATGATATTTACCTTTAAATCCCATTATATTTTGTTATATATGTGTTGAATGTTTTTGGGGAAGGCTTTGATAAAGATGTAGTAAAGTTAAGATGAAATTTCAGCTTCATATATGTGTTGTATTGTGGAGGAGGGATTTGTATCAGAGTGTATTACATTGTGAATTTCTATTAGATTTTGGTATGGTATCTTATAGAGGTTATATATGGTGATTATTACTAGAGGTGGAGTTTTAGATTTTCTGCCTAATTTTGTATAAACTATAGGGTGTTGATTAGGCAATGTCACCGAGTCATGGAGAAGTCAGTATGATGGTTTTATGGATTATGAGGTTTCTATAATGTGGGGTTGGGATATGGAATGAACTTATTAATTTTATTTCATGATATATAGTTTTGTGGTTTCCTTATGTAAAGGTATATTTTCTGAAGTTATAAGATATGATCATCGACCATATTGTGTTTCTTAAATATGGTTTTGACAAGACCAATTATAGTGTGGTCTATTCCCATGCATCTTGGTTTCCTCATGTGTTATCCCCTTATCATTGTAGTGTAGGGATTTATGATATGATATTATGTTTTCTAGACATGTTATAAAATATATAACCCCTTATAACCCTACTTATATTTATCCTTTTCCTCTGACTCTTATATGAAAAAGTTATTTCCTGCAGATGTACTTCAACACACTTTCAATAGATTTGATCTCTAAGTACATATTCATAGTTTTTTATGATCTTAAGTGGTGGGTGGTGTGTTTTGAAGACTGATTTATGTATAGTGTGTTATAATTTTTGATCCTTTTTTGTGCTTCTAGCTTTGTGGGTGTCCCCTCTTCACCTTGTCTTTACGCAGTGGTTTGTGAAGTGTTATTTAAGGTTGGGGATGTTGAGATTTATCTATTATCATCTATACTTAATATTATTAATTTTCATGATTTATATTCTCCCTCATATACTAATATTGTTTATTAGTGTTTTTATAGTATAGGGGAAATATAAAAAAATCCACCTTAAAAGGAGAATAAAAATTCAATAATGATGGTAACTGATCAAAAGAATAATATAAAATGGTGATGGGTTATATCATGTTGTTTAAGATTATCATGATATTTCCATAAGTAGATTCTTATTTATTGGTGTGGTACTACTATGATACCCTTACATATATTATAACCTATAAATTTTGTTAATTCAATAAATTAATTATTGGGGAATTTGATATTAGGCTAGAATTAAATATATAACATGCAATTTATAAAAAAATATATATCAAATTCCCTGATTTATCCCCATTACATTGGATTTATGCTATTATATCCCTTAAAAAGCATGATACTGTAATGCCCCGACCCCAGCTACCCAGAGCCGGTGCGTTACTTCGTAACATTGGCATGATCACAAAAGATCAAGTCTCGAAAGACCGATTAGTTTAGTAGCCTTGGAAACACTAGATACATTCATAAATGTTACATTACATCACAAAGTGCAAAACTATAATCACATAGTCTCCATAGTCCACACTTCTATCCTCTTCGGACTATCCCTGTAGGTCATTCATAAAATACTTCTTCACATCCTGGAAAATATTAAAACATTGAAAGGGGTGAGCTCAGATGCTCAGTAAGGATAACAATATTGCGGAAGCTTTCATAAATAAACATAAACATTTAAGGCAATGTATAACTAAAAAAAGGCCTTATTAAACTTGAACTTCAGCATAATATGGCATAATTAAAATGAGATAATGCCATTCACTTCTTCACATGGATATTCTACTGGTCGAATAATCACATGCAATAACAATAACCACTTTCATAATGAGGGAATGTATAATGCCGGACATTCTGAAACATTTTGTCAAGGCCTCGGCCAAGACGTCTAAAATGATTAAGGCCTCGGCCAAAACCATAAATCAAATTGGGAAAGGGCCTCAGCCAAATCCACGTCTAGTTGTCTCATGAGACCTACCGATGCATCGAGGAGCTATAGCGGGCTCCACCCGTCACTTATTAAGTCCAATACATTCCTCATATGAATAGGTTTAAACATATCATAAACCATAACATAATCGTATAACATAAAACATGCATAAAGGAAACATAACATTTCCACATTTCAATAACAAGATATCAATACAACACATTGATATAATAAAAACTCTTTCAAAACCATTTTCAATACCAAAATAAAAGAAAGTTAAAACTTTGTATTTATTTTTCATTAAAAAAAATGATGGCTTGTAGAGGAAGCCAAAACTCAAATAATGGTCACGGCGGTAGAGAAGTCATTGTCGCCGCATAAGCACGGAAATAAAAACATTCCCTTTTGTCGTTTATCAAAATGCTTCGTATAAAAAAGATTCCTTTTGAATAAACGTAAAAGTCAAAGGGTTTTATACACCGTATAAAAGGAAAGTTGTGTATAAAGCCAAATATGCCTTAATGAAAGGGGGTTGAGATGATGTCCTTAAAAAGATCATTTTTAAAATAAAATAGATCTATTATGTGTATTCACTATAGGTACACATAAAGAAAGTAAAAATACAAAATCGGATATAATAATATCATGACATAATTTGAAAGTAGGAGATTAACCCAAAGAATGAAAATTGGGTTAAGAAGTTACCTTACAAAGATCATTTTTTAAAATAAAATAGATCTATTATGTGTATTCACTATAACTACACATAAATAATGTAAAAATACAAGATAGGACATAATAATATCATGACATAATTTGAAAGTAGGAGATTAACCCAAAGAATAGAAATTGGGTTAAGAAATTCCCTTACCTCGTGTCTGACTTGACTCAACCGTTATTTAACCTCCTGAATAATAAACTAGTGTTAATATATACCTTATTAAGAACCATTTTCAATTTCATTATCCTTTTTATATCACTTATTACCATGATATGAACATTATGTAATTATTTAAGTTAATAACGGTCGTTTTGTCGATCTTTGGTACTTGAGTCAACAATAAACTTCTTATAATTATAAGTTGTTCATGTGGTGAAATATCCATTATATCCAAAATTATATTAATTATGTAGATATCATATATACCATATATATACAGTATATACATTCATTTATAATATTACGTAACATTTAGAGGTAAGAAATGAAATGCACCGTTCATGGAGACGGTAAGCCGTACGTACGCATGAACGCTACTTTCATTTCAATTTCATATTTAATGGAATGAAATCATAATGATATAAATGTATAATATAATTCCAGTATAATAAAGTCTATAATACCATTTACTCCATCCTTTATACATCCCACATATGGCATTAACGATTCAAATCACTTTGAGGGGGCGGTAGTCCGCACTTCCTAAAATGAAATTATCGCGTTTTACCCATAATGGAAATCATAAAGTATGCCATAAATGAGAAATACAGAAGCATAAGTAAACCATAAACATATTATATATCATATATAAAAATAGTTACATCTTAATGGCCACCTTTGAAGGTGTTATATGAGTGTTGAACAATCATCGTTTCGTGAGGCAGAAATTCGCCATCCACAGAAACCGTATGTTCTTTAACCATTAGATATAGGTGTGTGTAAGTGTAGCTCGAATCCTTCTTATAACAACATCCTAGTATATTGAGGATACTGCTGTTGTTACAAAAGAATTGAATAAAAAGAGTTTAGGGGGTTGGAGAAGAAAAATAAACCAAAACAACATTAGAGAAGACATTACCTCAAAATCGGGTAACTCTTTTTGATTTGAGCCAAAGGCTTCCTTGGGAAGAGTTATGCCCAAAGTGAGGCTTCTATGAGTAAGAGAGGGATTCTGGGAGAGTCTTTGGGCAGAGTTTGTCCGAGCCAAATGGCTTGAAAGTGTAAATGAGGTGGGAGAGGTGGGGGCCTTTTATAAGTGGAGAGGAGGGGCACTTTTGGAAGGATTGAAATGTTACATTATTACACAATGCTTTTAGGATTCTAAAGGTCCCACACTTATATAATTCTAGGATAAGGTTATAAGTCTTAGAAATATCTTCATCCAATAGGCTTTGGACAAGTGTAAGCCTTGGATTTTGCATTATCTTATCATTTTATTTAAATCGTTAAATAATGAGGTCATCACTGCATCATAATGATGTCATATATAATTTAATTTATTTAATGTCTAAAAATTATAAAAAAAATACTATGATTTAGTAAATCATTTTATCTTTCTAATGAATATTTATAATAAAAATTTGGACTTATTTAACCCCACTTAAGAATTGTTTTAGTAAAACATTTTATGTTTGTGTCATTTTTTACTTTAACATTAAATAAAAGGTGTTTATGTCATTTTCTAACTAAAGTGGCTCCATGGGGTCCCCAAGTTGACCCATGGGTTGTATTGGTCGGCCATGACTCATCCAATAGGAGTAGGACAAGTGTCATTCTCATCTCATATTATTAAAACATTATTTTTACCTTAAACTACACTAATTACCTCTAATCGCGATTAAGAACTTAAAAGTTACTATTCACCAAAAAAATTATTTTAATCTCATTGAACCACATTTTACTTCTTAATGAAAACCATGTATGTCGGATTTTTGAAAATAAAATCACAGAAGTGGTAATATTTAATTTAAACGAAAAATCAGTTATTTAACTACCACTTAGTGGTTTCACTATTCATCAAAAATTGAAGTTTTTCAGAACAAAGCCAAAATTTCACCCTAAGCTATAATTGATATTCCGAATTCAAAAATGATGTCTATTTTAAAAAATTCCAAACATATAAGTTGCATTAATTAATTTTATAATTAATTCCCGCTGTTACGACAAATAGCGTGTTTTTAAGAAACAATTTATATCAAAAGATTGGCAATTGTTTATGTCTAATTTCAATGTTAAATTAATTATAATGACCACCATTGGATAAAATGGTAAAAATATATTCTAATTATACTTTAAAACCACTCAATAGTATAACTTATCACTATAAATTATTTTGATTAAAAGAGTTGTTTTGAGTATTTTTCACTATTCATAAAAATTGGAAGTTCTCAGAAAATTACAAAAAATTCAACTCTGGAT
Organism: Viscum album; assembly: GCA_963277665.1. Classification (NCBI taxonomy): domain Eukaryota; kingdom Viridiplantae; phylum Streptophyta; class Magnoliopsida; order Santalales; family Viscaceae; genus Viscum; species Viscum album. The sequence continues at coordinate 4,947,299 of OY728162.1, read as the reverse complement.
AATTTCGATATTACGAATACAAAAATGAAGTCCATTTTGAAATATAAAATTTCTATAAATTTAAAAAGTGGTTATTACTATTCATGACGGCTACTTTGATTAGTTGCAGTGTGTTAGAACTCGATGTTGCGTTCAATGCAAGCTATTACATTATTTAATGAGAAGCGTATCATGGAAGCTCGGGGTGTTAAATTCTCCCCTCCTTCAATAAATTGCGTCCTCGCAATTTGAAATTTTTCTTTGAAAATAAAAGGTTGAAAAGAGAAAATACCTTTGAGGAAAACCCACATCGGAAATAAGGTTAATAAATATATAACATTAAAAGAAAGCAGGATAAGTACAAAGGTCACCCGATATAGCCCATTCTAGGATTCTATGAAAATATGGATATGGAAGAAAAACAAACCATCAAGGTCTGATGGAGAGTTATATAAAACAGGATTAGGAGAATGTTTAACCACAAGAAAATCACAAACTTGTGATTGGTTAAACGGTCATTGAATCCCCATTTGGAAAAGTTAACCGACAACATTTTTGTTTGAAGTTACCTTTTATAATGTTGAGGAATTTATTTAGGAGATTTACTAAGAACGTAAGGGAATATACATACTTATTATGTATACTTTCATTCGTTAATAAATTTTTACCACAACCCAACTTTTACTCCAAATGGTAATGGAACTCAAAAATATTCTATTTATCCTAATTGTATAAGGTTCAAAATGTTAACACATACCATTTAGATTAGTAAAATTATTTGTAATAACCAGGGACTTCCTGTAGGCTAGTGGTAGGAAATAAAGGTCTGTCGCACTATGATTGTGGGTTCGATTCCTGCAGCTTTGTCCGACGCGACGGGTTATGCCCCACCCTGCAGGTTGTCCTTTTCATAAAACTATAGTATTCCAAGAATAATCTCCAAAAAAAATTTAACCTTAAATTTACTATCCAAGGTTCAACTTAATCCACTCCAACCTTTATAGTTACCCAAAATACCTCTGTCCAGACTTTCTCTAAAAGGTCTCTTAATTCCAAAACCAATTTATCAGATTCCCCAAACAAAGATTAGTTTCTCTTATTGTTACATACTAAAAATATTATTACCTTAATCATATTAAAACCTTACTGAAATCAAAAAGTACTGTAGTACAATCTTTATATATATCACATTATTCTTATAACCAGAATATAATCCTTGAGTCCAAAAGCACCAATACATTAATTATTCCGCTTCAACTGTAGTCACAGCATAAGATTGGCCTTGATCCCTTGGCCTTTTCTGAGGTAAGTTTCCCTGACGCTTAGGGCATTCATTTGCATAATGACCCATTTCTCTACAATTGTAGCATTCAACTTTGACAGCCTCTTTCTTTCCCTTGCAATCACGAGCCTGGTGACCCTTTTCTCCACATTTATAACAAACTCCCATTCCTTTTAGGCAAGTACCAGGGTGATTCTTCCCACAATTATCACATAATGGAAAATCCTTCTTTCCCTTTTTCCCTTTATTTGTCTCTTCTTCCACCGTTCTCTTCTTCTCTTGCTTTACTTTGTTGTCATAAGACTTAGAGAATTCCTTTTCTGTCTTGATAGCACACGAGACAATATCTTCGTATGATGAGAAGGATTGTGATACTAAAGCTCAACGGAGAAATGGTTTTAACCCATCAAAGAAACGATCAATCTTACTCCTTGGGTTACGTATATAATCGGAATCATGCCTCACTAACCTTGTAAAGTTAGCCTCATACTTTGCGACATTCTCATCCTCCTTCTGCCTCAAACTCAGAAATTGCCTTTCCATATCTGCTCGATGGTCACGAGGAAAGTATTTTTCTAAGAAAAGCTCTTTGAACTCCCTCCATTCCATATTCGATACGTCATCATCTTCCTTTGTGTTTCGAATCAGCGACCACCACTGATCGGCATCTTCAGTGAGGCGGTAAACTGCCATGACAACCTTCTCCCTTTCACTACTCCCCAAGGCATGGAATATTTTCTCTAAGGAATTTATCCATTGCTCAGCTACTATAGGATTTGTACTCCCATTGAAGGTTGGTGGTTGTTGCCTCATGAATCGATCTAGCATTGATCCTCCACGTTGCGGATCAGGGTGCTCCATACGAGTAAGGTTATTATTCATAACCTGAGTGAGTTGTCCCAGTATGGTAATAAGTTGATCAGCACCAGTTGTATCTCCAGATCCACAATAATTATCTTGAGCAGGAGGGCAATCCCTACATGGAGTTCGTGCATTGATACGGTTTCCATTCCTTCCACTAGGCGCCATTTCTAAACAATGGCATAAACTAGATTAGTTCATGAATCGAAATACATAATTCCATACTTGTAAAACACTTAACATAAATTGAACTAATTATGGATATAATCCATAATTATAAAAATGTTTTCTTTGAGGAAGTATATACTCATAAACCCTTCATAATGATTTGTAAAGAAAATGAGAGTTATCCTAAGCATATCCCCCGGGAGTGTCGTAACCAAGAGTGCAGCAAGGCCCGTTGTCGTGCACCAGTTCCCGTTCGAGTCTAGCTCAAAGCGGTGTTTTTGGGTTTTACCCCTAGGTACATCTGTGCCAGAGCCGCCTCTACCTGCTCGTATCCAGACAGGGATGTATTGCTCGGAAAACTCACAACATCTCTACAATACCAAAATTCTAGGAAGTTCTTCTATACTAATCCTCAAAGTCTATCTTCGGGATATGTGCTCTAATCAGAGTTTATCTAAATCTAGCTTCCAAGGTTAGTACTAAACTGCCTCTGATACCAACTATAACGCCCCGACCCCAGCTACCCAGAGCCGGTGCGTTACTTCGTAACATTGGCATGATCACAAAAGATCAAGTCTCGAAAGACCGATTAGTTTAGTAGCCTTGGAAACACTAGATACATTCATAAATGTTACATTACATCACAAAGTGAAAAACTATAATCACATAGTCTCCATAGTCCACACTTCTATCCTCTTCGGACTATCCCTGCAGGTCATTCATAAAATACTTCTTCACATCCTGGAAAATATTAAAACATTGAATTGGGTGAGCTCAGATGCTCAGTAAGGATAACAATATTGCAGAAGCTTTCATAAATAAACATAAACATTTAAGGCAATGTATAACTAAACAAAGGCCTTATTAAACTTGAACTTCAGCATAATATGGCAAAAGTAAAATGAGATAATGCCATTCACTTCTTCACATGGATATTCTACTGGTCGAATAATCACATGCAATAACAATAACCACTTTCATAATGAGGGAATGTATAATGCCGGACATTCTGAAACATTTTGTCAAGGCCTCGGCCAAGACGTCTAAAATGATTAAGGCCTCGGCCAAAACCATAAATAAAATTGGGAAAGGGCCTCGGCCAAATCCACGTCTAGTTGTCTCATGAGACCTACCGATGCATCGAGGAGCTATAGCGGGCTCCACCCGTCACTTATTAAGTCCAATACATTCCTCATATGAATAGGTTTAAACATATCATAAACCATAACATAATCGTATCACATAAAACATGCATAAAGGAAACATAACATTTCCACATTTCAATAACAAGATATCAATACAACACATTGATATAATTAAAACTCTTTCAAAACCATTTTCAATACCAAAATAAAAGAAAGTTAAAACTTTGTATTTATTTTTCATTAAAAAAAATGATGGCTTGTATAGGAAGCCAAAACTCAAATAATGGTCACGGCGGCGGAGAAGTCATTGTCGCCGCATAAGCACGGAAAGAAAAACATTCCCTTTTGTCGTTTATCAAAACGCTTCGTATAAAAAAGATTCCTTTTGAATAAACGTAAAAGTCAAAGGGTTTTATACACCCTATAAAAGGAAAGTTGTGTATAAAGCCAAATATGCCTTAATGAAAGGGGGTTGAGATGATGTCCTTAAAAAGATCATTTTTAAAATAAAATAGATCTATTGTGTGTATTCACTATAGGTACACATAAAGAAAGTAAAAATACAAAATCGGATATAATAATATCATGACATAATTTGAAAGTAGGAGATTAACCCAAAGAATGAAAATTGGGTTAAGAAGTTACCTTACAAAGATCATTTTTTAAAATAAAATAGATCTATTATGTGTATTCACTATAACTACACATAAATAATGTAAAAATACAGGATAGGACATAATAATATCATGACATAATTTGAAAGTAGGAGATTAACCCAAAGAATAGAAATTGGGTTAAGAAATTCCCTTACCTCGTGTCTGACTTGACTCAACCGTTCTTTAACCTCCTGAATAATAAACTAGTGTTAATATATACCTTATTAAGAACCATTTTCAATTTCATTATCCTTTTTATATCACTTATTACCATGATATGAACATTATGTAATTATTTAAGTTAATAACGGTCGTTTTGTCGATCTTTGGTACTTGAGTCAACAATAAACTTCTTATAATTATAAGTTGTTCATGTGGTGAAATATCCATTATATCCAGAATTATATTAATGATGTAGATATCATATATACCATATATATACAGTATATACATTCATTTATAATATTACGTAACATTTAGAGGTAAGAAATGAAATGCACCGTTCATGGAGACGGTAAGCCGTACGTACGCATGAACGCTACTTTCATTTCAATTTCATATTTAATGGAATGAAATCATAATGATATAAATGTATAATATAATTCCAGTATAATATAGTCTATAATACCATTTACTCCATCCTTTATACATCCCACATATGGCATTAACGATTCAAATCACTTTGAGGGGGCGGTAGTCCGCACTTCCTAAAATGAAATTATCGCGTTTTACCCATAATGGAAATCCTAAAGTATGCCATAAATGAGAAATACAGAAGCATAAGTAAACCATAAACATATTATATATCATATATAAAAATAGTGACATCTTAATGGCCACCTTTGAAGGTGTTATATGAGTGTTGAACAATCATCGTTTCGTGAGGCAGAAATTCGCCATCCACAGAAATCGTATGTTCTTTAACCATTAGATGTAGGTGTGTGTAAGTGTAGCTAGAATCCTTCTTATAAAAACATACTAGTATATTGAGGATACTGGTTTTGTTACAAAAGAATTGAATAAAAAGAGTTTAGGGGGTTGGAGAAGAAAAATAAACCAAAACAACATTAGAGAAGACATTACCTCAAAATCGGGTAACTCTTTTTGATTTGAGCCAAAGGCTTCCTTGGGAAGAGTTATGCCCAAAGTGAGGCTTCTATGAGTAAGAGAGGGATGTTGGGAGAGTATTTGGGCAGATTTTGGCCGAGCCAAATGGCTTGAAAGTGTAAATGAGGTGGGAGAGGTGGGGGCCTTTTATAAGTGGAGAGGAGGGGCACTTTTGGAAGGATTGAAATGTTACATTATTACACAATGCTTTTCGGATTCTAAAGGTCCCACACTTATATAATTCGAGGCTAAGGTGATAAGTCTTCGAAATATCTTCATCCAATAGGCTTTGGACAAGTGTAAGCCTTGGATTTTTCATTATCTTCTCATTTTATTTAAATCGTTAAATAATGAGGTCATCGCTGCATCATAATGATGTCATAAATAATTTAATTTATTTAATGTCTAAAAATTATAAATAAAATACTATGATTTAGGAAATATTTTTAGCTTTCTAATGAATATTTATAATCAAAATTTGAACTTATGTAACCCCACTTAAGAATTGTTTTAGTAAAACATTTTATGTTTGTGTCATTTTTTACTTTAACATTAAATAAAAGGTGTTTATGTCATTTTCTAACTAAAGTGGCTCCATGGGGTCCCCAAGTTGAACCATGGGTTGTCTTGGTCGGCCATGACTCATCCAATAGGAGTAGGACAAGTGTCATTCTCATCTCATATTATTAAAACATTATTTTTACCTTAAACTACACTAATTACCTCTAATCGCGATTAAGAACTTAAAAGTTACTATTCACCAAAAAATTATTTTAATCTCATTGAACCACATTTTACTTCTTAATGAAAACCATGTATGTCGGATTTTTGAAAATAAAATCACAGAAGTGGTAATATTTAATTTAAACGAAAAATCAGTTATTTAACTACCACTTAGTGGTTTCACTATTCATCAAAAATTGAAGTTTTTCAGAACAAAGCCAAAATTTCACCCTAAGCTATAATTGATATTCCGAATTCGAAAATGATGTCTATTTTAAAAAATTCCAAACATATAAGTTTCATTAATTAATTTTATAATTAATTCCCGCTGTTACGACAAATAGCGTGTTTTTAAGAAACAATTTATATCAAAAGATTGGCAATTGTTTATGTCCAATTTCAATGTTAAATTAATTATAATGACCACCATTGGATAAAATGGTAAAAATATATTCTAATTATACTTTAAAACCACTCAATAGTATAACTTATCACTATAAATTATTTTGATTAAAAGAGTTGTTTTGAGTATTTTTCACTATTCATAAAAATTGGAAGTTCTCAGAAAATTACAAAAAATTCAACTCTGGATAATTTCGATATTACGAATACAAAAATGAAGTCCATTTTGAAATATAAAATTTCTATAAATTTAAAAAGTGGTTATTACTATTCATGACGGCTACTTTGATTAGTTGCAGTGTGTTAGAACTCGATGTTGCGTTCAATGCAAGCTATTACATTATTTAATGAGAAGCGTATCATGGAAGCTCGGGGTGTTACAGATACCCTCATAAATAGATTAATCACATAAAATGGTAATGAATTAAAATTATATCTGGAAATTAGTTGTGAATGGAATGATGTTCATGTTTTGAACTTATCCTTTTATTTGATGGATTTTTTGGAAATAAACTGAAAAAGGTTAAGCATTTGAAGTTTTTGAATTTTAAATAAGAGTGGTCTATACAATTTTTCCACTTATTCTGTGTGGATTTTGTAACTCTTTTTGTATAACTTCTTAGTTAAGGACATGAGTTAATGAATGACATAATGAATTTAATGGTGTTTGGTAAAATGGTAAAAGATTTTATAGAATTATATAGATAAGGTTAATTATTGATTTTGTAGCCTTCTTCTACGACCAAAGTTGGTTCTTCTTGTGATGATATTATCTATGCAAAGTGTTTCTTGATCTATTATGTTATTGTTATATGATGTAAGTGTTGTTGGTGACATGATACGTAGAAAGGGGAATTAGTGAAATTGAATTTACATATCTTGTAATTTCTGGATGATAACATATATTTCTGGGTTGGAATGTATTTTGGTTATAGTGAATTAGAATTGAATAGATTGTAATGGATCAAGGTTGTAAAATACACATGGGATGTTATGGATTATGGTTATATTGCATGAGATTTTATTTTTGATGATATGATTAGATGTTTTATAGTGGGGTTTGTGTATGGTAGGGTGAGGGAATAAGTTAGATTCTCTACATGTTCATGATACCCTACTGTATAAAATGATATAGTATTGGTGGGGGATTTACATGGGAGGGGGAAGGAATAGGGTTTATTTCATTCATTATTACATTTCCTAATAGATGGATGGTAGGGGAGTATTTTATATAACATCCCTAAAATCAGACTCTAATAATATGATTATTAAATAGTAATCATTAAATTTACATCATTTATAGAAATAAATGTATCCCAACTTAAACTATACAAAACATACAACATTAAAAGAAATTATCAAATCAATTATATACCTAATGAACTATTAAGTTTTTAGTTTTTTAGGATTAGTAATGTAACATCCTAGGTAAATAAAGAATATGAAATTTTCATATTTATTAATATTTTTGAATTAAATATTAATTTTACTTTAAATGGGATGCTATGTTTGATAGTGTACCTGACACGAAACAATGGGTTTCTCCGAAAATCTCATGTTTCACATAAGGCTAAGTCATACTAAAAATAATATTATAATAATATTCAATTACCCTAACACGTGTCATAATCCTATTTAATGATACATTTCTGACCATGGGCATCCTTGGGTCAATTTTGGGACCTCATAGAGCCACTTTCATGTGAAAATGACACTTTATAAAAATTAATTTAAAGTTAAGGAAAATGTAACATATACATATATCTCTTAGCAAAAAAATTATAATAGGTTATATAAGTTATATTTTCAACTATAAATAGTAATTAGAAAGATAAAAATATTTCCTACATCATGGTATTTTATTTATAATTTTTAGACATTAAATAAATAAATTTAATTATGACACAATGGTGATGAAGTAATTACTTCACTAATAAAGGATTCAAATAAATGATATTATAATTATTAAAATAAATTTATTTTGAAAATTTTTATGCCATAAAATATTTTTAGAGATAACAATTACTTTTTATATTTGAATTAATGAAGTTTTTTATAAATAATAAAGTTGTTATATATTTTTTAAAAGTCTTGATATGAATAGTTTATAAATTGATATAAATTAGTTTTTAAAAAAATTAATATTTTAATAAATGTTAAAATAATCCTAAAAATATAATATTATTAAAACTGGCATATATGATGTTAAAAATGTCATTAATGATCCATTTTGGGTCTCTTGTAATTTTATAGTAAATATATCAACCATATAGAATGAATATGGTAAAAGGTAAATAAGTTAACAATAGGTTAAATAAAAAAGATAAGGATTACAAAAATATCGAAAACCTATCCAATTATTATTGGATGATTTTATTTTGACTTATATGCATCTTATATTATAATTTAAAAAGTTTTAAACCTTTTTAAATAGAAAATAATTTTATAATAAAATAAGACTTTCAAACTTTCCTAAAGAGCTCCTCCTCCCTCTTATAAAAGGTCACCAACTCTAACCCATTACTCACACCTATGGAGCCTCTTGGATCGTCCAAAATCTACTCCACGAATCTCCCAACATCCCTCTATTCCTCCTATAATCCTTCCCCTAAGAATAAGTCAATTCAAGAAATCCTTTTGGTTCAAACCAAAGGGAGTTACCCGATTTAAAGGTAACGTCTTCTCTCAAGTTCTTTTCTTTTATTTTCCTTATCCAACCCACTAAACTCTCTTTATTCCATTATTTTATAACAAAAACAATATATTAAATATACTAGGATGTTTTTATTAGGATTATTAAAACTATAGATCCGCAAACCTCCATATAATGCGTACGAACATACTGTTTTGGTGGACAGAAAACTACTACCTCACGAAACGATTATTATTCAATTATCTCCCACTGCCTCTCATGGTGGCCATTATGATGGAAAAATAATTATATGTGATATATATTATATTTATATTGTCTCTGTTCTTCTTTATTTTTCATTTATATCATACATTTATGATTTCCATAATGGGTAAATACGATAATTTCATTTGAGGAAGTGCGGACTACCGCCCTCTCAAAGTGATATGACTCATTCATGCCATACATGGAACATATAAAGGATAGAGTTAATTAAATTACATATGATATTATGCTGGAATTATAATACACCAATGTATCATTAAGTTTTCATTCCATTAAATATGAAATATAAATTAAAGTAGTGTTCATGCGTACGTACGGCTTACTATCTCCATGGATGGTGCATTTCATTTATTATCTCCAAATGTTATGTGATATTATAAATACATATATATACTAGATATATATGATATATATGATATCTAATTCATGAATATCATTTTGGAGATAATTGAATTTTGATCACATGGACAACTTGTAATTATAAGAAGTTCATTTTTGAGTCAAGTGACAAATATCAACCAAACGACCGTTATTGACTTAAATAATTATGTAATGTTTATAACATGATAATAAGTGATATAAAAGGAATAATAAACATGAAAAAGGTTATGAAGAAATTAGAAATTAACTTTATTTTATTATTCAGGAGATTAAATAATGAATGAGTCAATTCAGACATGAGGTAGGGGACTTCATCTCAGTCACCTTTCATTGAGGCATATTTTGATTTATACATGACTGTCTTTTATACAGTGTATAAACCCCTTTTACTTTTCATTTCATTAAAATAGAATCTTTTTTCTATATAACATTTTACTAAATGACAAAGTAAATGTTTCTTTTTAATATACATGGTGACAACTACATTTCCATCACCTCAAGTATTATTTGATATTTGGATCCCTTAACAAGCTGTAATGTTTTTAAAAGGAAAATAAATACCAAATAATATTTTTACGTATTTTGGTATTGAAAATTATTTTGAGAATTTATTTATTATTTAAAATGATATATTTTTATTGCAATGTGAAAATTTTATCTTTACTTTATGCTTGTGTTATGGTTCCTAGGCATTGTTTACGTATACGAGTGGTTCCAAGATAAACCTAGGGTGGGTGAGCCTAAGATAGCTCTCTAATACATTAGGTAACGTGATGAAGGTAAATGTTAATGTTTCTCCTAAGAAATTTAGGGAATATAATGTGATTGGTATTCCAAACGTAACTCTTTATGTAGTTGTGAAAGCTACAATGTAAGTATGATATGGAAGCCACAAGTTACCTTTACGATTTATGATTTCTATGTGTTATTCATAAATATTATGATTTCATGAGGTATGTTAAAGATATTATGTTTTGTATTTATTGATGAGATAATGATTTATTTCTTTATTTTATCACCCTTAGTGAGCTTTTTATGCTCATCCCAGGTTTTTTAAATGTTTTTCACAGGTTATAAGGAAGGGTAAGAGAATGAAATAATTCAAGATGATTTATATCAAGAAAAGAATTCTTATTTTATTTTAAGATTTTTTATTTTATCAAAAAAATGGATACTGGGTATAAGTGTCTACTTTGTAATATTTGAGATGTAATGTAATAGTTATGGCCTAATTATCTAAAACTCTAAACATGAAAATATCCTCAATGTGAATTATTAAATTAATTGAAGATTATGTAATGTTTAAGGATGGTGCCTTATAGTTGGTATGATAGGCCAATTTAGACAACTTTAGGAGTTAAAATATCATTAAATTAATATCCATAAATTAATTTATGTTAATATTTAAATGATATAGCATTTAAAAATTACTATGTTGCTTCACCTAAGATATTTATGTGTTCAAAATGGTTTTCCATAGAGGAAACATAGAAGCTATGATGGGACAACATCAGAAGGAAGAAAACCTTCCAAATTAGCAACCTGATATGGTTTAAATCAGAACTAAATAGTTTGTTGCAATGATGGAATAGTTGACTCAAGCTATAAATGGTTGTGATATCCATGCACGAGATCATCCAGATCAACCACAGAGGAACATGTCAGTAGTGGAGCATTTCATGAGGCAACATCCTCCATTATTCAGAGGTTCTTCTGACCCTGTTCTAGCTAAAGGGTGGATTAAAGAACTGGAAAAGATTTTTGATGTCATGGGGTGTTCAGAACATCAAAAGTCTAGTCTCGTTGTTTACCATTTTGAAGGTGAAGTCGATCATTGGTGGTCGATGGTTAAAAATATCTGGGATATTGAGGATATTGATGCTATTGTTTGGGATGAAGTCAAAGGTATGTTTATTGAGAAATATTTTACTAAGGTGGTTTTTCTTAGGATAGAAAAACAATTCCTGGATTTGAGGCAGGAGGATGACTCGATGGCTACTTATGAAGCAAAATTCACTCAACTGGTAAGGTATACTCCAAATTTTATAAGATATCTTGATAGTAAAATTTGTCCTTTTTAATTAGGATTAAAGCCAAAGTATCAAAGGGGTTTATCTTCTTGTGAGTTCAAAAGTTTTGAAAAACTTGTTTGATGTGCAGAGAAGTTTTAAATAGAGTTTACCGATGATTAGGTGTTCTTTGAAAAACAATAGAATAAGAGGTTGAGGTGGCAGATGAAATTGAAGAACTCTTCAAAAAAGTCTGATGGTAAGAAACTTGAGTTTACAGTTTGTAAAAATTGTGGTAAAAAGCACATTGGGGAATGTCTTTTGAATTTTGTTAAGTGCTACCGATGTGGTAAAATGGGAAATAAGGCTTGAAATTGCACTGAAAATTATTAGGGTAATGGTAAGACAAAATCTGATTTACAATCAGTAAAATGTTTTAAGTGAAATGAAATGGTTTATTATGAAAATTAGTGTCCAACAAAGAGCATAACTAAGGGAAATAAGTTGGACTACAAGTGGGAATGGGTGGTAAAATACTTTGAAAATACTTCAGTAGATGTTGGGCCATCGAATGAAGTAGTATCAGGTACACTATTTGTTTATTCAAATTATGTCAATGTGTTTTTTGATTCAGGGTCTACACATTCTTTCATTTTTGAGATGTTTTCTAGTAAATTGGGAATTCAATCTCAAGATATGAATCCTGATCTTATAGTAAAAAACTGGGAGAAAATGTTGAAAGAAAAAGAAATTATAAGAACCTTCTTGTCCTTGTGTGTGGAAAAAATCTACCTATAAACCTTATTGTTTTCCTCTAGTAGAGTTTGATGTTATTTTGTGTATGGATTGGCTTTCTGTTTATCATGCTAAAATTGACTGCAGATCTAAATTGGTTTCTTTTCAGAAATAATTTCAGTTTGTTTACAAGAATGAACCCTTACTTTTGATAACATATCAGGAAGCTGAGAAACTAATAAAATATAGAAATGAATGTTACCTTACACATATTGATGAAAATAAAGGAAATGTTCAGAATAATTATGTTCCAGTAGTAAATGAGTATCTTCATGTTTTTTCAAATGAGTTTCCTGGTATAATACCTGACTGGGAAGTTAAATTTACTATTTTCTTAGTTCCTGATGCTAAGACAATTTCAAAACCCCCAAATCGAATGGCTCAAATTGAACTTTTAGAGTTAAATAACCAATTGCATGAGTTATTAGATATATGTTTCATTCAACTTAGAATATCACCATGGTCGATCTTATCTTGTTTGTTAAAAATAAAGATGGTTCAATGAGACTTAGCATTGATTATAGAGCATTGAATAACATCACTATTAAGGACAAGTATCCTTTTCCTCATATCGATGATTTATTTGATCAGCTCCAGGGATCTTAGTATTTTTCAAAGATTAACTTGAGGTTGGGGTACCATTAGTTGAAATTAAAGTAAGTGGAAATTACAAAGACAGTGTTTCGCTCTAGATATGGCCATTATGAATTTGTAGTTATGCCTTTTGGGTTAACCAATGCACCTGAAGTATTCATGGATCTTATGAATAGAATTTTCTATGAGTTATTGGATAAGTTTGTGGATTTTTTATTGATGATATTTAGGTTTATTCTAAAATTAAAGAGGAGCATGAAAGTCATTTGAGGTTTTTCTTGAAAACCTTAAAAGAAAATAAATGGTATGGTAAGTTTAGCAAGTGTGAGTTTTGATTACAAATAATTTCATTCCTTGGTCACATTATTTCAAAAAATGGAATAATTGTTGATCCTACTAAAACAAATGTGGTTAAAGAATGGCCAAGACCGACAAATATTACCGAGATCCGTAGTTTTCTTGTTTTGGCAGGATATTACTGAAGTTTTGTTGAAATTTTTTCATGGTTATCTATCCCACGGACTAAATTAACTTGAAAATGCGTTAAGTTCATCTGGGAAAAAGAATGTGATGATTATTTTAAGGAATTGAACAAAAGATTGGTGAATGTTCAGTTTTGGCACTGCCTTCTATAAATGGTGAGTTTTTTATCTACAGTGATGCTTCATTGAAAGGAATTGGTTGTTTCCTAATGCAGAATGATCAGTTGATTTATTATACTTCACGTCAATTGAAACCTCATGAGTTAAATTACCCTACACATGATTTGGAATTAACTTTTGTTATTTTTTCTTTAAAAATTTTGAGGCATCATCTGTATAGAGTAAAATGTGAAATATATACTGACTAAATTTTTTTAAGTATATATTCACTCAGAAAGAATTTAACATGAGACAGAGGAGACAACTAGAATTAATCTAGGATTATGATTGCACAATTCATTACTATCAGAGAAAGGAAAATAAATTGGTTGATTCTTTGAGTCAAAAAAGTAATGCTACATTTACCATGTTAATTTTGGAACAAGATACTTGGATAAATGATTTGATGAAATTTGTAATAGATGTTATTCATGTAGGAGATTTCTCTATTTTATTTCAGGTGTTAGTGAAATCATCTCTATTAGAAAGAATTAAGCAAGCACAGAAGGAAGATAGTGAGTTGCGGAAAAAGGAAGAGTTTGTTAAGAAGGGTAAATTGCCTGATTTTAACATTGATAATGATGTTATTTTGAGGTTTGGGAAGAGATTATGTGTTCCTTTTGATTCACAGTTGAAGAAAGAGTAATTATGTGAATCTCATAGTTCTCTGTTTTAAGTTCATCCTAGCAGTACTAATATGTACATAGATCTTTGGGAGTATTATTGGTGGGACAGAATGAAAAGATATATTGCTGATTTTACTATGAAGTTTTTTACTTGTCAACAGGTTAAAATAGAGTGATAGTTACCAAAAGGGATGCTTCATCCTTTACCAGTGCCGGAGTAGAAATGGGAAAATATATGCATGGACTTCATTATGGTATTACTAAATACATCTCGAGGTAAAAATGCAATCTAGGTTATTGTTTATCGATTGACTAAATATTCTCATTTCCTTGTTATTCAAGATACTTTGTCACTAGATCAACTTTCTCGATTGTATGGTAAAGAGGTAGTCAGGTTTCATGGAGTTCCCCTCTCCATTGTATCTGATTGTGATCCCAGGTTTACTTTTAACTTTTGGAAATGCCTTTAGAAGTTTTTGGGTACAAAATTAAATTTTAGTACAGCTTTTCATCCTCAATCATATGGGCAGTCAGAATGAACAACTCAGACATTGCATGATATTCTATGTGCTTTCTCAATGTATTACCAGGGAAGTTGGGACCAACATCTTTATTTGGTTGAATTTTCTTATAATAATAGTTTTCATTTTAGTATACAGATGGATCTATTTGAGGCATTATATGGAAAGCGGTGTTGAACTCTAGATTTTTGGGATAAAGTATATGAAAGGAAACTGATGGGACCAGAATTGGTAGAATAGATGGATGAAAAAATTCAGTTGATTCATAATCACATGAGAACAGGTCAGAGCAGGTAGAAAAGTTATGCGGATAACCAGAGTAAGGA
Source organism: Viscum album (assembly GCA_963277665.1). Lineage (NCBI taxonomy): Eukaryota > Viridiplantae > Streptophyta > Magnoliopsida > Santalales > Viscaceae > Viscum > Viscum album. The sequence continues at coordinate 4,932,166 of OY728162.1, read as the reverse complement.
TCTTTCTTTTGAGGTAGGTGATCATATCTTTCTCAATGTTTCTCCATGGAAAAGTGTGATGCATTTTAGTAAGAAGGGAAAGTTGAGTATAAGGTTCATTGGAACTTATGAAATCCTAGAGAAAGTTGGATTAGTTTCACATAGAGTGTCTTTACCTCTATGTTTATCCCAGGTACACAATGTTTTTCATGTTTTAATGTTGAGAAAATATATGCCAAATCCATCTCATGTTTTGAGTCCAGTGTTAGTTCAGTTGGAAGAGAATATTTGATATGAGGAACAACCAGTCTAGATTCTTGACCGAAGAGATCAAGTTTTGCGTAATAAGATAATTCATTAGGTAATGGTTTTTTATAAAAACTATATGGTTGAATAGGAAATGTGGAAATCAAAAAATTCTATGAGGTAAAAATACCCCCATTTATTTGATAAGTGAATAAAATTGCGAGAACACAATTTACAAAAGGGGGGAAGGATGTAAAATCCCAGGTAAATAAAGAATATGAAATTTTTATATTTTTTAATATTTTTTAATTAAATATTAATTTTACTTTAAAGTGGATGCTTTGTTTGATGGCATACCTCACACACAACAATGGGTTTCTCCGAAAATCTCACGTTGCACATAAGGATGAGTCATACTGAAAAATAATATTATAATAATATTAAATTACCCTAAAACTTGTTCTAATCCTATTGGATGATACATTTATGACCATGGTCATACTGGCGTCAATTTTGGGACCCCATGGAGCCACTTTCATGTGAAAATGACACCTTATAAAAATTAATTTAAAATTAAGGAAAATGTAACATAAACATATATCTCTTAGTAAAATAATTTTTATAATGGATTTTATAAGTTATATTTTAGACTATAAATATTCATTAAAAATATAAAAAATTTACTACATCATGGTATTTTATTTATAATTTTTAGAAATTAAATAAATAAAATTAATTATGACATAATGGTGATGTAGTAATTGTTTCATTAATAAAGGATTAAAATAAATGATATTATAATTATTAATATAAATTTATTTTAAAACTTTTTATTCAATCCATTATTTTTAGAGATAATAATTACTTGTTATATTTTAATTAATTAAGTTTTTTTTAAAGAATCAAGTTGTTATAGATTTTTTAAAAGTCTTGATATGAATAGTTTATAAATTGACATAAATGAGTTTTTAAAAAAATTAATATTTTATTAAATGTTAAAATAATCTTAAAAAAATATTATTAGGAAAACATACATATATGATGTTGAAATTTTCATTAATGATCCATTTTGGGTCTCTTAGAATTTTATAGTAAATATATCAACCATATAGTATGAATATGGTAAAAGTTAAATAAGTTAAAAAAAGGTTAAATAAAAACGATAAGGTTTAAAAAAATATCCAAAACCTATCCAATTATAATTGGATTATTTTATTTAGACTTATATGTACCTTATATTTTAATTAAATAAGTTTTAAAACTTTTGAAATCAAAAATAATTTTATAATAAAATAATAGTTTCAAATGTTCCTAAAGAGCCCCTCCTCCCTCTTATAAAAGGCCACAACATCTAACCCATTACTCACACCTCTCAAGCCTCTTGACTCATAAAAAATCTGATTCAAGAAGATTCCAACATCCATATATTCCTCCTAGAATCCTTCCCCTAGTAAGAAGGCAATTTAAGAAAGCCTTTTGGTTCAAACCAAGTGAGTTATCTAATTTAAAGGTAACGTCTTCTCTCAAGTTCTTTTCTTTTATTTTCCTTATCCAACCCCATAAACTATCTTTATTACATTATTTTATAACAAAAATAGTATATTAAATATAATAGGATGTTTTTATGAGGATTATTATAACTACACATCCACACACCTCCATCTAATGTATATGAACATACTGTTTATGTGGATGGCAAACTACTGCCTCACGAAACGATGATTATTCAATTATCTCCTACCGCCTCTCATGGTGGCCATTATGATGGAACTATATTTATATGTGATATATATTATATTTATATTGTCTCTATGATTCTGTATTTTTAATTTATGGCATACCTTTATGGTTTCCATAATGGGTAGATATGATAATTTCATTTGAGGAAGTGCGGACTACCACCCCCTCAAAGTGATATGACTCGTTTATGCCATACGTGGAACATATAAAGGATGGAGTTAATGAAATTATATATGATATTATAATATAATTATAATACCTATTTATCATTAATTTTTCATTCCATTAAATATGAAATAGAAATGAAAGTAGTGTTCATGCGTATGTACGACTTACCGTCTCCATGAATGGTGCATTTCATTTCTTATCTCCAAATGTTATGTAATGTTATAAATACATATATATACTGGATATATATGATATCTAAATCATGAATATAATTCTGGAGATAATGTAATTTTGATCACATGTACAAATTTCAATTATAATAAGTTCATTTTTAACTCAAGTATAAAATATCGACAAAACGACCATTATTAACTTAAATGATTATGTAATGTTTATAACGTGGTAAAAAGTGATATAAAAGTAATAATAAACATTAAAAAGGTTATAAATCAAGTAAAAAATTAACTTTAGTTTATTATTCAGGAGATTAAATAACGAATGCGTCAAGTCGGACATGAGGTAAGGGACTTTGTCTCAATCACCTTTCATTGATGCATATTTTGATTTATACATGAGTTTATTTTATATGGTGTATAAACCCCTTTTACTTTTCATTTCATTCAAATGAAATATTTTTTATACGTAGTGTTTTACTAAATGACAAATTTAATGTTTATTTTTAACATAAGTGGTGACAAAGACCTTTCCGTCACCGCGAGCATTATTTGATATTTTGCTTCCTTAACAAGCTGTAATGTTTTTAAAAGGAAAATAAATACCAAATACTCTTTTTATATATTTTGGTATTGAAAATGATTTTGATAATTAATTTATTATTTCAAATGATATGTTGAGATTACAATGTGAAAATTTTATCTTTACTTTATGCTTGTGTTATGGTTCTTGGGCATTGTTTACGTATACGAGTGGTTCCATGATAAACTTAGGGTGGGTGAGCCTGAGATAACTCTCCAATTAATTGGGAAATGTGATGGAGGTAAACGTTAATGTTTCTCCTAAGATATTTATGTAATATACTGTGATGGTTATTACAAACATAACTCCCTATATAGCTATGAATGCTACAATGTTTGTATGATATGGATGCCACAAGTTACCTTTATGATTTCTATGTGTTATTCATAAATCTTATGATTTCATGAGGTTTGTTAAAGAACTTATGTTTTGTATGTATTGATTGGATAATGATTTATTTCTTTATTTTATCACCCTTACTGGGCTTTTTATGCTCATCCCAATTTTTTTAAATGTTTTTCACAGGGTATAAGTAAGTGTAAGAGAAAATAAGAATTCATGAATATTTATATCAAGAAATGCATTCTTATTTTATTTTAAGAGATTTTATTTTATGAAAAAAATGGACACTAAGTAGAAGTGTCTACTTTGTAATATTTGAGTTGTGATGTAATAGTTATGGACTAATTATCTAAAACTCTAAATTGAAAAAGATCCTCAATGTGAATTATTAACTTTATTCAATATTACGTAATGTTTAAGGCTGGGGACTTATAAGGAAAGACTCTTACATAATAATACCCATGTATTAAAATGAGTACATTTCCCACCATACCTATATTTTCCTATTCTACATTTATTCCTTAGTATCTACCTTAAAATTTTTAAAAGGTGAATCCTTTATAAACATAATTTATTTAAAATTATTATTCATAACCAAGGGAAAATAAACACATAATAATGGTTATATCAAATTCCCAGTAATGGTAAACATAACAATTAAAAATAGTATGCCAGCATTGAGCATAAGATGAGCATAACGCTATGATGATGTAATCAAAGTGCATGAGCCTAACATAATATAATTCATACCCATAAAACATAGATTATAAAAAATGATACATGGAATAATATTTAACATAAGACAAGATTTATGTAATTCAAAAATTATGAGCCATGAAAAAAAATCATTGATCCAAGGATATATTTGAACATTATACATGCATAATTAAAACATGTTGGGATATTGGAACATAATTCTCATATCAAATTTAAAATTACTCGTATAAATAGAATAACCTACCTATTAAATTTCAATAAAATCTTAGGAGAAACCTATAATCAGTTAATTCCATCCCTTTACCCATTACATTATAGAGATATATTAGGATCACCCATATTCATAAGACATATATATCTCAAAATTTATCATAAAAAATGACCAATAACCATAACATAAACATTACATTTGTAATCATTTAATTTTCAAAATAATAATAACCATTTTTATTTCGAAACTTGATTTATTTATAGAAAAGAAACATGTTACATCATAATATCTCTGAAAAAATCATAAACCATCCAAAAAAATAATAAGGATTATATCATTAAAATATATCCCCAGTATAGAGTATTTAAAATCATGTGTTTTTGTCATTTATGAATAAAAATACCATTAATAGATCATTAAAAAATTTCTTGTAGATAATACCATTTTCACTTTAAAATCACTTCAAAAAATTGGATATTCAAAAAATATTATGGGAATAATTTTTTTTGAAAATAACCTTATAAAATATAAAGAATTATTTGATTTAAATAGTGTTAAATATGGTGGTAAAGTTCATTATTATCATAAACATTAAAAATATACATTCTTTTCAAAATTTTGTATAGATATTCAAAAGTGACCCATATAGATAATGTTAAGAAAAGGCCTTTCAAAAATAGTTTTAAAGAAGGTAAAAGTTCATTTAAAAAATATTTGGGATATAATTTATGTTTATAATAGATAATTATTTAAAAAAATAAAAATCATGTTTATGGAAGTGAAATGTTCCTAGTCTAAAATAACAGAAAATATCGATATCACTTACAAACAACTTTCTTGATGATTCTTTAATCAATAATGGAGCTAGGGTAAAAAAACATGTAAAAATCATAATATTAATTGAATATTATATATATTTTTCAAGAATGTAAGAGTATATAATCCCTCCCAAAGGGTCTTTTAACATAGAAAATTCCAAGATAAGATGAGATTGTATTATAAAAATCTTCACAGTTTTGGTAACTTTTGAATCTTAAGACTGTGAAAGAAATGTATTCTAAGAGAACATTAAATACCATGAATATAAGGAATAACTTGATATAACATTTCATGGGATATTATATACACCTCATTAAATAATATAGCTTTATAATATAAACATATGTCTCAAAAAAATATGAGATGAAAAATACTTACAAAGTTCATATCATTGAATTGAAAATTAATTAATAAAATGATTATGTGGAAAAAATATAAATCCATAGAAAACAAGTGTAAATAACATATAAATAAAACAATTTCCATTTAAAACATATTATTTTAATGATATAATGATGGAACAAGTGATATAACCCAATAAAATAAAATTTAGTTAAGAAACCCCTTACTGGTTTGTAATGTCCAAGTCAAATCCCCTTGGATGAATATATATTGAATTATAACTTAAAATACAATTAATAATGAATTATTTATGATATAACATGTAAAATGGATTTATATTCATTATATAAAATAAATTAGGTGTATAATACTAAATCATGCCTTAATAAATGTAAATTGAGATGAAATCCCTTACCTCGAGTCTAGACTTTCCATGTATGAAATTTAACTCCCATGTAATAATAATATATCAGTTATTTAATTTCTTAGAAATTTTTTTAGGATTAATAAATTATCCTTAAACCAGTTATTTCATTTATTTTATTGACATATTTAATTAATTTATCAGTTAGACCCACTTCGAGTGTTTTGAGGATGTTCAGTTCATAATTTCAATATGACTTCGGTATATTGAATGTGCAAAAATATTTCATTTTTCAATCATTTTTAAAATAATATTAATGAAATATTTATTATTTTTAAATATTAATTATAAATTTAAAGTTTTCTATAAAATATTTTTATAAAAAATGAATTACATTACAATCATAGAGACGACAGTTCATACATACCAAGTATTAGGGTTTTCATTTTGGAAGTATGTTGATAGTGTTTCTGGTGGTTGTGGTGATGGTGATACATAGAGGTAATTGGTACTAGAAATTGAAGTGGTGGAATTAATGATATTATTGTCCAATTTGGTGACTACAGGGCACTGATTATTGTATTTCTTATGCCTTTCATTATTAGTGGCTTATGGATATGCATTGTTCTTGGATTATGTACATGTACCTAATATTTTCATTATTTGGATGAATTAAATATTTATTATTTTTTTGTATTTATTGCACACAGAAGTTGATCTATCTTGAGGTAATATCCTAATGAATAATCTCAATTGCTTACCCCACCACAATATTTTATTATTTTTTGGATAGAACAATGGATTTGGGAGCTATTGTTCGAGTAGCTAGAGTGAAGAATATGTATTTGGATTTGAATTATTTTGGATATATTTAAATTTATTCATATATTTAAGTTTGGTTTATTCGAATGAATATGTTGGATTTGGGTTCCATTTTATTATATATACACGAATTAATGGTTTATTAAATATTCTTTCATGGTAATTAAGAGGTTAAGGCCTCCTATATTTGTTTTTTGTAACCATGGTGCTAGTAAATTACCCCAAACCTATTATAAGTGGGAATAAATTCCACTTTCATCTTCATTTCTGGTCTAGTGAGGATTTCTAGTGTGGGTAGGTCATGACATAAAGCAAGACATGTAGTTTTAGAATTGAATAAAATGATGAAAAGTTAGTTGAATTCATACATGGGTCTTTATAGAAACTGAGGTTAAAGGTGGGGTGAACATTGTTATTGAATGTACCATTTATTCCAGTGCACAAATGACTTAGTAAGTATAAGAAATTAAGTTCCCTATTTATATAATCATTTTTTTATTTAATCTATGATGCAGTGTATTAGTTTTTTACCAAAACATTACATGTTAATACAAAATTACATTCATTTATCACATTTGATGATGTATTGGACGAAGCTCAAACATTTTATGAGATGGGATGATGTTAATTGAGATATATATGCATCACATATAGAGAAACCAGTATTGATCATGGTTACCCAAGGGAATATTATTTAAAAAAAGTATTATTCTATTAATTTGGGTTATTCAGTAGTAAGGAATAATTTATTATGTGACCTAGGAAAAGGATATTGATATACAATAGTAGTGGAAAATATTTTATTCATTTAGGAGACCAATTTAATTTTCAAGGATAAAAATTCTGATGGTGTGGAGAAATATAACTTCAGGGTTTTTAGAATGAATTCAGACATTTTTTATTTTGTTTTAATATTATGATAATTATAAATGATTTATTTTTCATTTATGAGTTTTTAATTTCTATTTAAATATAATTTTGTGATGTTTTAAAGGATATTACATGTTATTTCTGGGGAACTAGATTATTTCCACAATGATTGAGAGTACACATTGAAATTTTTGTAAGTACATGATTGATCATGACACAAAATTTATAGTTTCCCCATGATATTTGTATGGGTTAGTGATGGTCCAATTAATAAATTCATAGTGGAGGAGAATCTAGATGATTTAAATGTCACGCTATCTCAATTAAAAAGGTCAGTTTCAATGTGAGAGGTGATAATTATGATGTATGGTTCATTTGGTCAATTATACATGAGGTATGTTGCACTATGAAAAGGGTTACACACTATTAGTGTTAAATGTGATAAAGTATCAATGAATTTTGTTTTAATATTATGTGGGATATATTGTGTCATGGAAGATGTTTTGTGTTTTTTTCTTGAACTTTGTGTTCTTAAAATCATGGCATGTTTTTTAGTGGTAAGATAATTACCATCCACTGTGACATGACATGTCACATCTCTATGCAATGAGATAATTTTACCTTTTAAAAAATAAGTATCAAATTAGGTTTTGGTTTATTTCATTATATTTGAACTTCCCCAACTCCAGATGACACCAATGGTAAATTTAGGTAATATATCAAAATCTTATGGACAACCATTCGTGTAGGATCATTGGTTGATCATCAAATCATAACAATCCATGGGTTTATCTTTGGGAATTACTCTTACATAATTATTCTATATTGGGATACTAGAATGGATCTTTTAACTAATTAATTTAGGTTACTTAATTGGGAATTCTACTTTCCCTTGATAGGTAATTTGGATATTTAGCCCTTTAGTGTGTCATTTTTAGTGTGGCATCTAGGAATTGTTAGTATTTATACAACTAGATATAAAGATTTCCTTTAACCCTTAAAATTTGCTCATTTATAGATTTGTGTGATTTTTCATGATTCATGAAATTATAAATCTATACTTGAAGATAAATTGGTTTATGAAAATTATGTTTTTATAAATTAGGGTTTGTGGTGAGAATTAAAAATTACACCAAATATTTATGATTGGGGATTTCAAAAATAGTTTTTTAACCTGAAAGATAATATTTCGAAGTTCCATGATTTCCTGGGTGTTGATTTGAAAAGTTTTTTTTTGAAAATATCTATTTTTCATATCATGATAATACACTATAATACATTCCCATACACGTCCTATTTGTGATCAAGGATCCAAAAATGGTAATTAAAAATATTTATATCTTAATTTATGTATTTATATGAGACTCTAATAAAGAATAGAATCCTCATTGGTTTAGTTGGGAATGATAGAAAAGGAATATCAAAGAGTGAGACATCAATGTCATGTTCTAGGAAGATAACTAGTATAGAAAAACACAAAATTTCTTAAAATGAAATGTTCCAAACATTCATTTTTAGAGTACCCACAAAAACCTATACTTTATTAAATATATCATAGATAATTACTTGAATGATATAATATTTTGAATACATATCTCAAAAGTGAAAAATCATTATCTGTACTCTGTGACTACCTTAATAATTTTCATGGTGGATGACTTTTGGAACATTTCTTGGATGTAGAAAGTGTAGTCTCTTTGTTTGATAACTTATGGTACACATCATTTCCATCTAAAAATTATTTAATTTTTTTGGCTGATTTTCATATGAAAAATTCACTATAAGGAAGAATTGTATAGGATATTATATAAATATGTCTCAAAATATGTCGGCTATAATCAATCCATATGGGAGACCGCTCATCATTTGTTTATTCAAGGGGAGTGGGAGCTCATCATCTGGTAGCTTCTCCAAAACCACACAAGTAGTGAGTACTATCTTCACTTAATTTAAATATTTATATGTACATTTTTAGGTATATTGGTTCCTCTTTAGTGGAGATATAGGTGAACCACATATTTATAGAAGCTGGATATTGGCTTATCTAGAAGATTCCCAATGATGCTTAGAATAATGGTGTGAGTGCTAACCTCTCTCATTTTATGGTAAAATTCCTTTATCATATCAATTATATTGGCTCTGTGATCAAGATAATGGATCTATCAATACTCTCATAAGTATCATAGTGTCCCCATTAGAGTAAAAAATGTTATAATAGCCTTGGGATGATGGGTGTAAAGGATAACTACTCATAATGGGATATAACATAACATATATGGAATTTGTGATTTGGTTACCATAATTGTTAATGGGATTATCTATGACATAAGGGTGTCAATTTTCATGACTTTTTCATTTTTTATAATATTGGTAAACCACTCAATGAATAATCAAAATCAAAGTTAATTATTCTTACCCTTTGTGGTTAATACAACCTCAAAAAATCAACAGTGGAAATAAAATATACCTTACTGGACGACAATTGATGTGGGAATGACCCTAGAGACTAGTCCAATCATCATATCATTATATCCTTTTCGATTTTTATAGGTACGAATGTTGAGATTTTACAAAATTGTAGATAGTTTAACATGGAAAAAAATATTTCAGACTCAAAAGGTAGATAAGAGGAAGTATTTATCATCCATTCCACTATTATATATCTACCAGCAAAATGCATTCACATTATCATTGATGGTGGTCTTTGAATTCACTACATTGTTACCCCTTGAATAGTTATTGGATGTTTTCCCCCATTATAATTTCTTTTAATTACAAGTTTTTTTATTCCTAATAAAATATCTATTTTTAGTCATACCTTGGGGATGGTTGGATATAGGGTGTGTAAATTTGTAAAATTGTTTTATAATAATTGATTAAAAACTCTATGTTTCATAACATTAGGATTTGTGTCATAGAAAGTGTTGGTAAAACCTCTAGGTTATACTCCATGAGGATATATGGCCTAGGAATTGTGATGAATAAGGGATGGATAGGAAGGAAATATTAAATTAGAATATATTCACCTTTAGTGGGGAGACTAGATTATATAGGATGGATACTTGAAATTGAGTATCTTGATTATAGGGTAAGGTGAAAAAAAGTGAACCATTATTGAGTTTAGAACAACCTAACATGTTAAATGGATTTTAATAATGGAAAGAAATACTTTTCATTAGGAACTCGATTATGTTTGTTTATAATATTTCAAAACTGATTTATCTATATATAAAATCATGTCCATTTCCCAATAAGTTATTATTTTGAAACTTCTATGGATTAAAACAATTCATTAACATGATTTACTACTTAATTCATGGAAATAATTCTTCATTTATGTGATTATATTTTGTGGTTCATCATGTTTGTTCTTACACACACCCTCTACTTGTGAAATTTTGTGGCCTTATAATTATGGTGGGACATTATAAATTTAAAAGGAAGGATTACAAGTTTCTATAGGATAGTGAGTTATAGTCTCATGTGAGAGTTTTGTATATGGAGGAGTAGGATTGTCGGTGATCCATGGTTAGGGTAGTGGTTCTGATGCACTACATGAAAAAAATGCATTTAGTGATAATTTTTAGCCGCTCTTTTGAAAACAAAACGTTAAATGGTTAGTGTTTATTTTTTTAGTAGTAGTTTAAGAAAACCATGGTTTGTTATAGATAATTCTTTAAAAAATGAAACCAGTTAATTTTATTTTCTTAGTGGTAGTTAAAACTATTTTTAATTTTGATATTTTTTTTGAAAAAAATTAATTATTTAATTTCATCTACAATATTTCAAAGACATCAAAAAGTTAAATAAAAATATTTAATTGACTAAAATTTTAATTAGATGTAAATAATTAATAATTATTTATTATTCATTATTCATTATTTACTATTTACTATTTATAATGATTTAATATTTAAAATTTTAGTTAATTATCATTTATTAAATATTAATAATTATTTGTTAGTAAATATTTTAGAACCAAGTAAATTATTAATTATTTTAAAATTATTACTTTATAATGGGTAATTAATAATTAATAATTATTTATATATGAATATAATCCCATATAAAGACACGGAGACATAAACATGCATGCATACATACATACATACATACATACATACATATAAATATACATATTTTTATTCATATATATTAGATGAATATTCAGTGCATTACAAAAATACATGCCCGAGGACCATAATAGTTTAGTGCCTTTGTAAACTTGGAAACAAAATCTTCTATCCTAGTGAAAGATCTTAAAAATATCCCATAAAGATCTCCAAATTTAGTAATTCTATCTAAAACCTTTCTTCATAACCTAGGGAAAATAAACATAAGAAAGGGACGATCTCAAATGCTCAATAAGGATAAATAAGGGAGATATGTAAGAATAATTATAAGCATAAGGGTATGATAACATGATCCTAAAAATAGAAGATCGTACCCTACATATCAAAGATAATATACATGAATCATGGAATAAATCATGGCAGTTCATAAGACATGAATCATAAGGAACTAAAGAATATAATCCAGTAAAGTATATCATAGGAATAAAACATGGAATTTTGGTAGACACATAATTATATAACATGATTTCCATAATAGTCAAGTCATCGCTACCAAGACCATCTTGGTAGTATGGGTTTACTCCATGTACCATCTTGGTAGTCATGGTTCACTCCCATGGCCATATTTATTGCATGAGTTCACTCATAACATCATCTTGGTAGTCATGGTTCACTCCCATGAACATCTTAGTGGTCAAGGTTCATTCTCAAGACCATATTAGTCTATCTCATGAGATATAAATCTTTACCTATTGCATTGGAGGGAGATATAGGTCCCACCCATATCATAATAAAATTGTACATACATGTTCCACAAGTTTATAAATAATCATATCATAACCCATAAAATTATATGGTTATTGTAAACATATAATCATATCATAACCTATATAAAATGACATCCTTCGTAATCATTTAATCATAAACATAAATCGTGAAAAAGTAGCGGGTTTCAAAAGAATTTAACCTATGAAAGAGAATTGAGTTCCATAAAGACCATGACATTAATCATAACCCATTAATAAAAATAATATTAATGTAACATTTAGATCATTTACTAAAAGGGGATGATTAATATCAATGGATGTCATCTTAGATGTAAATTAATTTTAAAATATCTTTTAAAAACATTTCTTTAGTAAAATGTACTTTCTTATTTGAAAAAGGATTATTAATATATAAAACCATTTGAAAATTATTTTCTTATAAAATAACTTTCAAACTTATAAATAAGGCTTGAAATAATTTGAAAATATTTTTCTTTCAAAAATTTTAAAATAATCTTCAAAAAAAATTAAAAACCTTTTTCTTTGAATGCATTTTTAAATCTTATAAATAAATCTTGATTTTTTTTAAAACCCATTTCTTGTAAAACACTTTGAATAATTATAAATAAATATTGAAAACATTTTGAAAACAATTTATTAGAAAATACTTTGAAAACTTATAAAAAAATCTAGAAAACATTTTGAAAACCATTTCTTTGAAAATAATTTGAAAACTTATAAATAATTATTGAAAAAAATTTGGAAACCATTTTCCTTGAAAACATACAAAAGAATCTTGAAAATGTTATGAAACCAATTTTTCTTGAAAACTTATAAAAGGATATTGAAAAAAAATTAAAATCATTAACCCTTTAAATATTCAAAGGAATCTTCACAGAAATGATGGTGGGTAAATCCGTACATGTCATACGAGGTAAAATGAATATTCATTTTCATGGTAAAAATGTTATAAAAATTCTTTGATCAGAAAGACACAAGAAGATTCCATTGAAAATTAGAAAAATAAAAAAGGTAAAAAATATTTTAATGATCATATGATATTAGAAGAATATTCTTGGAAATACTTTTTATAAAACATGGTTTTTGAAGAAAACAGATTTCTGACTGTAGAGAGGGTAAAGTAGGTATTTCCTAAAAAAACTTTCTTAACTATCTTATGTACCAAAGAGTCTAAAAATGGTACCAATACATGATTATATTATGAATATCTATAAGATAATAAAATTAATTAATTTTATTTAGATATTAATCATAATATTTTATCAAATAAATCATAAACATAAACAATCTTGAAAAGAGTTGAGATTATTTCAATAAACTCTTATAACTTGGTAGCTTGGGATTATACTCTCCATGTAAGAAAAAGGAAATTAAATTAATCTTAAAATATCATTAAAATTAGTATAATAATTATATAACATGTAAAATGTAACTATATACACCTCAAAAAATAATTTATGTGTATAACAAAACACAACTCTTAAAGAATTCCAATTGAGACAAAACTATTTTACCAATTCTGTAACTTTTGATACTTAAACACCATGAAATAAAGGTCATAAAATTGTTATGTTAATACCCATAAATTTAATTAGATGATACATATAATAAAATTATTGGAATTACACACACCACACAAAAATAAAAGAGTGGAGAATATAGCACATATCTCATGAAAATAAAAAAGTGAGATGAAATCCCCTTACCTTGTCTCTTGACTCTCATCATACTCATTCAAAACACCTTTATAATAAATTTAATTTTGTTAAAAATATTTTAAGGAACCATATTATTATATATAAAACCATATATGGTTTTATTATGACCTTATATTATTCGCTTGTTAACAATACTATGTTAATGTTTCGCTTCAGGTAATATTCGCTTTATTCATTGCATGTGTCTTAATTTGTTATATCATTGGTATTTATAAATTATATCATGATTTCAAGAATGTAAAACATGAAAAAAAAATAATTTATATACATTATATGTTTATTATAAAAATCTATATAATTTGTAAGTATGAAATGGAATACACCGTTCATGGAGATGATAGGTTGTACGTACGCATTAACGTTATTTCCGTTTAATTGTCATGTTGAAATAAAAAAAGTAAAATATGTGTATGTATATATATATTTGTGTGTGTGTATTAAATTAGATTTATTATATCATATATGTCTTATATATTCACTAAAACCATCTTTAATACAATCCATGTAGTGTATGAACGAATCATATCCCTTTAAGGGGGCGGTAGTCCACACTTCCTCAAATCAAATTATTGTATTAACACCAAATGGAAAGTAAAAATATATGTGTAAAAAAGGAATAAATAATATTAAATAAATAATAAATATAATATACAACATATATAAATATATTTTACATTATAATGTCCACCATGAGATGCAGTAAGGAAAATTAAACAATCATCTTTTAGTGAGGCGGTAGTTCTTCGTACACATAAACAGTGTGTTTGTTATACATTAGATGGAGGTTTGTGTGAGTTTAGGTTTAAACCCTATTATAAAAACAGACTAGTATATTTATTATACTATTTTTTTATAAAATCATGGAAAAAGGGAAAGTGGAGGGGTAGAGAAAGAAAATGAAATAAAGGACTTGAGAGAAGACGTTACCTCTTAATCGGGTAGCACCTTTTGGTTTATCCTAAAAGGATTCCTTGGATTTCCTTATACCATATGGAAGGATTATAGAAATAGTGGAGGATTTATAGAAATTTTCTTTGTCAATTATTTTCTAAACCAAAGAGGTTTTATAATTTTGAGTATGTGGGAGAGGTGGTGGCCTTTTATATGGAAGGAAAATGACTCACTTGGGATTTTTTAAGACAAGTTAGGTGTACATATGTTCTTACCTAAAAAATTATAAAAACCAAAATAAGTCAATAATGGAATATTTATATCCTAAATATGTCCAACTGATAGGTTTTTTACAAGTGGATAGGTCATTTGATCCCATAAGATTAAGGTTTGGTCCCTAATTAATCTTAATTAGACTTTAGTTGTTTTGATTAATTTCAATCACTTTTACCAATATTTTTTATAAAAAAATTAATTTGATCTTATTAGAATATAAATATTATATAGATTAAAATGGTGTATGTAGTTTTTTCAAAATTAAATTCAAATAAGTGAAAAAATTAAGATTAATTCTAATCTTGCAGACAATATAAAATTATAAGTTTTTAAAGTAGAAAGAAGTTCAAAAGTTTATTAAGTTTTTATATTCGATTTCAATGTGAAATTTATTTTAAGGACATAAATTATATCAATATATGTATAATTTATCTAATTTGTCCTTAAAAAAATTTCAAATATAATTTAACATTAATAATTACTTAAATAAAAAGGCAATTATTAACCAAAATGCAGTATTTTAACTAATCATCAAAAAATGAAGTTTCTCAAAAAAATCCTAAAAATTCCCCATAAGATAATTTAGAAATTATAAATTCAAAAAAAAGTTTATTTTATCAAATAAAATTTCTAAATGTTTCTAAAATTAATTTTATTATTTTTCATAGTTGGACATTAAAAGCAGTTTATTCGAGAAAACTGTATCTTTGAACATAAAAGGACTTTACCAAAAAAACATATATTTCATTATCAATAAGTTTTATTTATATAAAAAAATTATAAAAAATATTTGAAAAGTATTTATTACTTTTTATATTACTCATTTTAATTTCTAGGTTATAATTAACTCATTTTAAAAATTATATCATTAAAATTATATTTCATAGAAACTTAGTGTTGTAAGTGATGTATGCTAAGTTGGTGTTGTATGTATCATATACCAAGTTGGTGTTGCATGTAACTTATGCCAATTCAGTGTTGCATACACCAAGTTAGTGATGTGTGAAATGAATTTTTGACTTAGTCTTTTAATATATACGTGTGTGTGTGTGTAAATAAATATTTCCAGTGTCATGTGAAGTGAAAAATATCAAAAAGATAAATTAATTCAAAAAATAATAATCCAAAAAATCTCAAGGTGTTGCATTATACCCCCCCTTAAAATAAATTTCTCCCTCTAAATTCATATATGTTATCAGAGGTTTAATACTTGAAAGTTTCATTCATAGAAACCCATATCGTAAAAATGGATACTAAGACTTCCCTTAAAAGGGAAAGTTAGAACCTTAAGGGTTGCCCAAAGTAACACATAACAATGTTTGCGCATAAGTGAACATAGGTTGGGAGTGAATATTGGACATGGGGGAAAAGTGTAAATATTTATAGGGAGTAATTGAGGTCATAAATCACAAATAAGTGAATGATCAAAGAAAAGTTCAGGTCCTCAAAGTCATAAATCTGTGGTGATTTATAAGGCCATCGGTTCAACAAAAATTAAGGTATTAGGATTTTTTTTATCATTATCCTATATTTGAGTAATTATTTTATTGACCAAGAATATATTTACTCAATATATTTTAATAAAATAAATTTCATTATTTATTTCTCCTTTTATCAATTTCTAATTCATCCATTACATTGTGTAATAGACATTTAGAAATTAAATTTGATTCCTGAAGTTCTAAAATACACTTTTAGCAGACTTTATGGCCTATAAAATAATGAAAAGTATAACTATTTATCTATAAATATTCTAAAACAATCAATGTGGTTAATAAATTAATCTCTAAACATAAAAAGTAACACTATTATTATCATAAATAATTATTCATTAAAAATAGTTATACATTAACCATGACATCGCATAGGCCAATGGTATGTGTGAAACTCTTATCATCATTCGGTCATGGGTTCATGATCTATGGACTTTCTGGACTTGATTGGTTGTCACTCAACATATATTATGTCCTTTTCTAAAAACCACACTAATATAATTTAACAAAATAAGTAATATAGACATCCTTGAAATAAGGTTAATCACTAAGTAGCCTTTTAACCAAGGTTTTCAATACAAAATCAGTGCATAAATACTTTCTTTGAAGTTTAACTTAAACTTTTCATGAATGGTTAACCTTATAACCCTCATCAAAGATGAAAATCCAAAACCTTAGAAATAAATTCATGAAATCAAATTAACATTAAACCCCCATATATCACAAAGTAGCTCTTGGTTTTCACATTCCAAACATGTGAATACACTCGTGGTAAATTCTCTTGTAACATGATAACAACCTGAATTACCATAAATAATTTTGGAAAACATGCATGCTTACATATTCAATAGATTTTTGAATATATTTGATAAATCCAAGAAGTTTTAAAATTCACCCATGATAGCATGAACTACTTGTCAACATGTCCTTAATTTTTTTCAATGTAGTTAGTAACATCCAATTTACTTATTCATATCACACATATCCTTATCAAAAATAAAATATCTTAACAAAAGTAAAATATTGATTGTTATCTTTCCCTTAATCACGTTTTTTCAATCACATTTCCATTAAATCTCATATTTATTCCATCGGAACCATTCAACGTTTTCTTGTAAATCATTATAAAAAAAACGTAAATGTGAAAATATTTATATATTTCACATTTCATATAACATAATTATTAAATCACAAATACAAAAAAAAACTTTTATTATTCCACATAATCCTTATGACATTAAAGAGGATACCTCATCCCATTACACAATATCTATTTCCTTTCACATTTTATATGTAGTATCATTAGCATCTGCAATGTATGTAAGAACCCGGATCTTCGTTTCAGCTATGTCTTTCCTTTTCTGGAGTTTTGGAGAATTTTTTGAGATTCTGGAAATTTTTGAAGTACACATCATGTACTTTCTGAGTACATGTCGTGTACTCTTCTTCGGCTCAAATCCGTGTGCTGGTCATGCCCGGGCCACACACACAGTGTGTAGGGGTGACGTGGAGGCCGATTTTGGTGGAGTATGAAAAGACCCACTACACGCCGTGTACTTTAAAAATACACACCGTGTGCTTTTCTTTTTTTCACTAAATGGACCGGGGTCGCGCCTCATCTTCATATTTGTCTTCTTCTAGGTCTGCTTCATCCGAGAGTGACCTGTACAGCTGGATCTTCCCCGAGCTCCCGCCTCTCCGTCTGTTCTCCGATTTGAGCACGGTCAATTGCGTTGGAAGCGCAGCGGTGAGTTATTCCTTCTTCTTGAGCCTTGTTTTCGATTTATTCCTCTTTCTCAAGTTATCTAAGGTTGAGCGTTTTGTGCATTTCCTCATATCTACGACATTCTAGGGAGATTTATCCATCGTGGTTCAAGTATATCGATCTCCTAAGATCAAGGTAGGTGGTTTGTGTATTACCATTCAAAGTCTTTGAGTTTTATGTGTGAATTTCCACTGATACCTGTGAACGGGGTATTTCGTGTTTACCTTATTTCCCTTGTTGTTTTCCTGCCGTGCCTGTATGCTTGTGTAGAGGTAATTTGACCATGTTAGAGGATAATTTGTTGTACTTAGATGCTTTTTCCCTTGCTTGTTCTATTTACGACCTTTGGGTCTCGTTGCCTTTGGCTGTTACGCCTATTCTCATGCCTTTCCATTATAGGTTGAAGTGAAACTCAAGACATGATTGTTGCCTTGTGGACTGTTTTTCTAAGTATATCTATAGGTGTACTTTGGTTAGCCAAGTAGCTCTATAGGTTTACTTTATTCTTATAGCATTATTATGCACTGAATGGCACGGGGTTGAGAGAACCTGGTGCTAAGCTTCCCAGAGAGTCTTAGATATTACAGATTACAGAGGGGATGGACTGAGTGAGATCCTAGAGATTCTTGGATTTTATAGACTACAGGAGGGTAGACCGAGTGAGATTTCTCAGAGAGTCTTACCTTGTTTGAATCTTTTAAGAACCTTCCCAGGCTAGAGGAGGAATTGACCGAGTGAGCTTCCTCAGAGAGTTGTGGTATACCTGAGGCTATAGGAGGAATTGACTGAGATAGCTTCCTCAGAGAGCCTCTAGAACTTGGGGCTAAGAGGGTTAGACCGTGTGATCTTCCTCAAGAGAGTCCCTGACTACCCAAGACTAAAAGGGGAATTCACCGAGTGAGCTTCCCCAGAGATTCTCATAAATTCATATGACCAAGCCAGAGGGGTTAGGATGAGTGCACTGCCCAAAGGGTTGTGGTACTTCTTGGATAAGATCAAAGGGGATGGCTATGAGTACTTCCCAGAGGGTTTCCCGTAACACCCCGAGCTTCCACGATACGTCTCTCTTTCAATAATGCAATAGCTTGCATTGGACGCAAGTTCGAGTTCTAACACACCGCAACGAATCAAAGTAGCTGTTATGAATAATAATAAACTCCTTTTAAATTTATAGAAATTTTATATTTCAAAATGGACTTCATTTTTGTATTCCTAATATTGAAATTAGCCTATGTTGAATTTTTTGTAATTTTCTGAGAACTTCCAAATTTTTATGAATAGTGAAAAATACTTAAAACAACTTTTTTAATAAAAATAATTTATAGTGATAAGTTATAATATTTAGTGGTTTTAAGGTATAATTAGAATATATTTTTACCATTTTATCTAATGGCGGCCATTAGAATTAATTTAACATTGAAATTGGACATAAACAATTGTCAATCTTTTGATATAAATTGTTTCTTAAAAACAAGCTATTTGTCGTAACAACGGGAATTAATTATAAAATTAATTAATGCAACATATATGTTTGGAATTTTGTAAAATAGACATCATTTTTGAATTCGGAATATCAATTATAGCTTAGGGTGAAATTTTGGCATTGTTCTGAAAAACTTCAATTCTTGATGAATAGTGAAACCACTAAGTGGTAGTTAAATAACTGATTTTCCGTTTAAATGAAATATTACCACTTCTGTGATTTGATTTTCAAAAATCCGACATACATGGTTGTCATTAAGAAGTAAAATGTGGTTCAATGAGATTAAAATAATTTTTTGGTGAATAGTAACTTTTAAGTTCTTAATCGCGATTAGAGGTAATTAGTGTAGTTTAAGGTAAAAATAATGTTTTAATAATATGAGATGAGCATGAAACTTGTCCTACTCCTATTGGATGAGTCATGACCGACTAAGAAAACCCATGGGTCAACTTGGGGACCCCATGGAGCCACTTTAGTTAGAAAATGACATAAACACCTTTTATTTAATGTTAAAGTAAAAAAATGACACAAACATAAAATGTTTTACTAAAACAATTTTTAAGTGGGGTTACATAAGTCCAAATTTTGATTATAAATATTCATTAGAAAGCTAAAACGATTTCCTAAATCATAGTATTTTTTTTATAATTTTTAAACATTAAATAAATTAAATTATTTATGACATCATTATGATGCAGCGATGACCTCATTATTTAACGATTTAAATAAAATGAGAAGATAATGAAAAATCAAAGGCTTACACTTGTACAAAGCCTATTGGATGAAGATATTTCGAAGACTTATCACCTTAGACTCGAATTATATAAGTTTGGGACCTTTAGAATCCGAAAAGCATTGTGTAATAATGTAACATTTCAATCCTTCCAAAAGTGCCCCTCCTCTCCACTTATAAAAGGCCCCCACCTCTCCCACCTCATTTACACTTTCAAGCCATTTGGCTCGGCCAACCTATGCCCAACTACTCTCCCAACATTCCTCCCTTACTCCTAGAAGCCTCACTTTGGGCAGAACGCTTCCCAAGGAAGCCTTTGGATCAAATCAAAAAGAGTTACCCGATTTTGAGGTAATGTCTTTTCTAATGTTGTTTTGTTTTATTTTTCTTCTCCAACCCCCTAAACTCTTTTTATTCATTTCTTTTGTAACAAAAACAGTATCCTCAATATACTAGGATGTTGTTATAAAAAGGATTCGAGCTACACTTACACACACCTACATCTAATGGTTAAAGAACATACAGTTTCTGTGGATGGCGAATTTCTGCCTCACGAAACGATGATTGTTCAACACTCATATAACACCTTCAAAGGTGGCCATTAAGATGTCACTATTTTTATATATGATATATAATATGTTTATGTTTTAATTATGCTTCTGTATTTCTCATTTATGGCATACTTTATGATTTCCATTATGGGTAAAACGCGATAATTTCATTTTAGGAAGTGCGGACTACCGCCCCCTCAAAGTGATTTGAATCGTTAATGCCATATGTGGGATGTATAAAGGATGGAGTAAATGGTATTATATACTATATTATACTGGAATTATATTATACATTTATATCAATATGTTTTAGTTCCATTAAATATGAAATTGAAATGAAAGTAGCGTTCATGCGTACGTACGGCTTACCGTCTCCATGAACGGTGCATTTCATTTATTACCTCTAAATGTTACGTAATATTATAAATGAATGTATATACTGGATATATAAGATATATATGACATCTAAATCATGAATATAATTCTGGATATAATGGATATTTCACCACATAAACAACTTGTAATTATAAGAAGCTTATTGTTGACTCAAGTACCAAAGATCGACAAAACGACCGTTATTAACTTAAATAATTACATAATGTTCATATCATTGTAATAAGTGATATAATAAGGATAATGAAATTGAAAATGGTTCTTAATAAGGTATATATTAACTCTAGTTTATTATTCAGGAGGTTAAAGAACGGTTGAGTCAATTCAGACACGAGGTAAGGGAACTTCTTAACCCAACTTCCATTCTTTGGGTTAATCTCCTACTTTCCGATTATGTCATGATATTATTATGTATTATTTTGTATTTTTACTTTCTTTATGTGTACCTATAGTGAATAAACATAATATATATATTTTATTTTAAAAATTATCTTTTAAGGACTTCGTCTCAATCTCCTTTCATTGAGGCATATTTGGTTTTATACACAACTTTCTTTTATACGGTGTATAAACCCCTTTGACTTTTACGTTTATTCAAAAGGAATCTTTTTTATACGAAGCGTTTTTATAAACGACAAAAGGGAATGTTTTTCTTTCCGTACTTATGCGGCGACAATGACTTCTCCGCCGCCATGACCATTATTTGAGTTTCAGCTTCCTCTACCAGCCATCATTTTTTTTAATGAAAAATAAATACAAAGTTTTAACTTTCTTTTATTTTGGTATTGAAAATGGTTTTGAAAGAATTTTTATTATATCAATGTGTTGTATTTATATACTGTGATTGAAATGTGGAAATGTTATGTTTCCTTTATGCATGTTTTATGTGATACGATTATGTTATGGTTTATGATATGTTTAAACCTATTCATATGAGGAATGTATTGGACTTAATAAGTGACGGGTGGAGCCCGCTATAGCTCCTCGATGCATCGGTAGGTCTCATGAGACAACTAGACGTGGAATTGGCCGAGGCCCTTTCCCAATTTGATTTATGGTTTTGGCTGAGGCCTTAATCATTTTAGACGTCTTGGCCGAGGCCTTGACAAAATGTTTCAGAATGTCCGGTATTATACATTCCCTCATTATGAAAGTGGTTATTGTTATTGCATGTGATTATTCGACCAGTAGAATATCCATGTGAAGAAGTGAATGACATTATCTCATTTTACTTTTTCCATATTATGTTGATGTGCAAGTTTAATAAGGCCTTTGTTTAGTTATACATTGCCTTAAATGTTTATGTTTATTTATGAAAGCTTCCGCAATATTGTTATCCTTACTGAGCATCTGAGCTAACCCCTTTCAATGTTTTAATATTTTCCAGGATGTGAAGAAGTATTTTATGAATGACCTGCAGGGATTGTGAGAAGAGGATATGAGTGTGGACTATGGAGACTTTGTTATTGTAGTTTTTCACTTTATGATGTAATGTAACGTTTACGAATGTATCTAGTGTTTCCAAGGCTACTAAACTAATCGGTCTTTCGAGACTTGATCTTTTGTGATCATGCCAATGTTACGAAGTAATGCACCGACTCTGGGTAGCTGGGGTCGGGGCGTTACAGTTGGTATCATAGGCAGTTTTTTACAAACCTTGGAAGCTAGATTTAGATAAACTCTGATTAGAGCACATAGCCCAAAGATAGACTTTGAGGATTAGTATAGAAGAACTTCCTAGAATTTTGGTATTATAGAGATGTTATGAGTTTTCCGAGTAATACATCCCTGTCTGGATACGAGCAGGTAGAGGCGGCTCTGGCACAGATGTACCTAGGGGTAAAACCCGAAAACACCGCTTTGAGCTAGAATCGAACGGGAACTGGTGCACGACAACGGGCCTTGCTGCACTCTTGGTTACGACACTCCCGGGGGATATGCTTAGGATAATTCTCATTTTATTTACAAACCACTATGAAGGGTTATGAGTACATACTTCCTCAAAGAAAACATTTCTTTTTATGATTATGGATTATATCCATAAATAGTTCAATTTATGTAAAGTGTTTAACAAGTATGGAATTATGTATTTTGATTCATAAACTAATCTAGTTTATGCCATTGTTTAGAAATGGCGCCTAGTGGAAGTAATCGAAACCGTATCAATGCACGAACTCCGTGTAGGGATTTCCCTACTGCTCAAGATAATTATTGTGGATCTGGAGATACAACTGGTGCTGATCAGCTTCTCACCGTACTGGGACAACTCACGCAGGTTATGAATAATAACCTTACTCGTATGGAGCACCCTGATCCGCACCGTGGAGGATCAATGCTAGACCGTTTCATGAGGCAACAACCACCAACCTTCAATGGGAGTACAAATCCTACTGTAGCTGAGCAATGGATAAATTCCTTAGAGAAAATATTCCATGCCTTGGGGAGTAGCGAAAGGGAGAAGGTTGTCATGGCAGTTTACCGTCTCACTGGAGATGCCGATCAGTGGTGGTCGCTGATTCAAAACACAAAGGAAGATGATGACGTATCGAATATGGAATGGAGGGAGTTCAAAGAGCTTTTCTTAGAAAAATATTTTCCTCGTGACCATCGAGCAGATATGGAAAGGCAATTTTTGAGTTTGAGGCAGAAGGAGGATGAGAATGTCGCAAAGTATGTGGCTAACTTTACAAGGTTAGCGAGGCATGCTGTCGATTATATACGTAACCCAAGGAGTATGATTGATCGTTTCTTTGATGGGTTAAAACCATTTCTCCGTCGAGCTTTAGTATCAAAATCCTTCTCATCATACGAACATATTGTCTCGTGTGCTATCAAGACAGAAAAGGAATTCTCTAAGTCTTATGACAACAAAGTAAAGCAAGAGAAGAAGAGAACGGTGGAACAAGAGACAGATAAAGGGAAAAAGGGAAAGAAGGATTTTCCATTATGTGATAATTGTGGGAAGAATCACCCTGGTACTTGCCTAAAAGGAATGGGAGTTTGTTATAAATGTGGAGAAAAGGGTCACCAGGCTCGTGATTGCAAGGGAAAGAAAGAGGTTGTCAAAGTTGAATGCTACAATTGTAGGGAAACAAGGCATTATGCAAATGAATGTCCTAAGCGTCAGGGAAACTTACCTCAGAAAAGGCCAAGGGATCAAGGCCAATCTTATGCTGTGACTACAGTTGAAGCGGAATAAATAATGTATTGGTGCTTTTGGACTCAAGGATTATATTCTGGTTATACGAATAATGTGATATATATATATGGATTGTACTGCAGTACTTGTTGATTTCAGTAAGGTTTTAATATGATTAAGGTAATCATATTTTTAGTATGTGACAATAAGAGAAACTTTTCTTTGTTTGGGGAATCTGATGTTACAATTGATTTTGGAATTTAGAGACCTTTTAGAGAAAGTCTGGACGAAGATATTTTGGATAACTATAAAGGTTGGAGTGGATTAAGTTGAACCATGGATAGTATTGTTTAAGGTTAAAGAATTTCTGAAGATTATTTTTGGAATATTATAATACTATAGTTTTAGGAAAAGGACAACCTGCAGGGTGGGGAATAACCCGTCACGTCGGACAAAGCTGCAGGAATCGAACCCACAACCATAGTGCGACAAGCCTTTATTTCCTACCACTAGCCTACAGGAAGTCCATGAATATTACAAAATAATTTTACTAATCTAAATGGTATGTGTTAACATTTGGAACCTTATACAATTAGGATAAATAGAATATTTTTGAGTTCCGTTACCATTTGGAGTAAAAGTTGGGTTTGTGGTAAAAATTTATTAACGAATGAAAGTATACATAACAAGTATGTATATTCCCTTACGTTCTTAGTAAATCTCCTAAATAAATTCCTCAACATTATAAAAGGTAACTTAAAACAAAAATGTTGTCGGTTAACTTTTCCAACTGGGGATTCAATGACCGTTTAACCAATCACAAGTTTGTGATTTTCTTATGGTTAAACTTTTTCCTAATCCTGTTTTCTATAACTCTCCATCAGACCTTGATGGTTTGTTTTTCTTCCATATCCATATTTTCATAGAATCCTAGAATGGGCTATATCGGGTGACCTTTGTACTTATCCTGCTTTCTTTTAATGTTATATATTTATTAACCTTATTTCCGATGTGGGTTTTCCTCAAAGGTATTTTCTCTTTTCAACCTTTTATTTTCAAAGAAAAATTTCAAATTGCGAGGACGCAATTTATTGAAGGAGGGGAGAATGTAACACCCCGAGCTTCCACGATACGCCTCTCTTTCAATAATGCAATAGCTTGCATTGGACGCAAGTTCGAGTTCTAACACACCGCAACGAATCAAAGTAGCCGTTATGAATAGTAATAAACACCTTTTAAATTTATAGAAATTTTATATTTCAAAATGGACTTCATTTTTGTATTCCTAATATTGAAATTAGCCTATGTTGAATTTTTTGTAATTTTCTGAGAACTTCCAAATTTTTATGAATAGTGAAAAATACTTAAAACAACTTTTTTAATCAAAATAATTTATAGTGATAAGTTATAATATTTAGTGGTTTTAAGGTATAATTAGAATATATTTTTACCATTTTATCCAATGGTGTCCATTAGAATTAATTTAACATTGAAATTGGACATAAACAATTGCCAATCTTTTGATATAAATTATTTCTTAAAAACACGCTATTTGTCGTAACAGCGGGAATTAATTATAAAATTAATTAATGCAACTTATATGTTTGGAATTTTGTAAAATAGACATCATTTTTGAATTCGGAATATCAATTATAGCTTAGGGTGAAATTTTGGCATTGTTCTGAAAAACTTCAATTTTTGATGAATAGTGAAACCACTAAGTGGTAGTTAAATAACTAATTTTTCGTTTAAATGAAATATTACCACTTCTGTGATTTTATTTTCAAAAATCCGACATACATGGTTGTCATTAAGAAGTAAAATGTGGTTCAATGAGATTAAAATAATTTTTTGGTGAATAGTAACTTTTAAGTTCTTAATCGCGATTAGAGGTAATTAGTGTAGTTTAAGGTAAAAATAATGTTTTAATAATATGAGATGAGCTTGACACTTGTCCTACTCCTATTGGATGAGTCATGGCCGACCAAGACAACCCATGGGTCAACTTGGGGACCCCATGGAGCCACTTTAGTTAGAAAATGACATAAACACCTTTTATTTAATGTTAATGTAAAAAAATGACACAAACATAAAATGTTTTACTAAAACAATTTTTAAGTGGGGTTACATAAGTCCAAATTTTGATTATAAATATTCATTAGAAAGCTAAAAAGATTTCCTAAATCATAGTATTTTTTTTATAATTTTTAGACATTAAATAATTTAAATTATTTATGACATCATTATGATGCAGCGATGACCTCATTATTTAACGATTTAAATAAAATGAGAAGATAATGCAAAATCAAAGGCTTACACTTGTCCAAAGCCTATTGGATGAAGATATTTCGAAGCCTTATCACCTTAGACTCGAATTATATAAGTGTGGGACCTTTAGAATCCGAAAATCATTGTGTAATAATGTAACATTTCAATCCTTCCAAAAGTGCCCCTCCTCTCCACTTATAAAAGGCCCCCACCTCTCCCACCTCATTTACACTTTCAAGCCATTTGGCTCGGACAACCTCTGCCCAAATACTCTCCCAACATTCCTCCCTTACTCCTAGAAGCCTCACGTTGGGCAGAACTCTTCCCAAGGAAGCCTTTGGATCAAATCAAAAAGAGTTACCCAATTTTGAGGTAATGTCTTTTCTAATGTTGTTTTGTTTTATTTTTCTTCTCCAACCCCCTAAACTCTTTTTATTCATTTCTTTTGTAACAACACCAGTATCCTAAATATACTAGGATGTTGTTATAAAAAGGATTCGAGCTACACTTACACACACCTACATCTAATGGTTAAAGAACATACAGTTTCTGTGGATGGCGAATTTCTGCCTCACGAAACGATGATTGTTCAACACTCATATAACACCTTCAAAGGTGGCCATTAAGATGTCACTATTTTTATATATGATATATAATATGTTTATGTTTTAATTATGCTTCTGTATTTCTCATTTATGGCATACTTTATGATTTCCATTATGGGTAAAACGCGATAATTTCATTTTAGGAAGTGCGGACTACCGCCCCCTCAAAGTGATTTGAATCGTTAATGCCATATGTGGGATGTATAAAGGATGGAGTAAATGGTATTATACACTATATTATACTGGAATTATATTATACATTTATATCAATATGTTTTAGTTCCATTAAATATGAAATTGAAATGAAAGTAGCGTTCATGCGTACGTACGGCTTACCGTCTCCATGAACGGTGCATTTCATTTATTACCTCTAAATGTTACGTAATATTATAAATGAATGTATATACTGGATATATAAGATATATATGACATCTAAATCATGAATATAATTCTGGATATAATGGATATTTCACCACATAAACAACTTGTAATTATAAGAAGCTTATTGTTGACTCAAGTACCAAAGATCGACAAAACGACCGTTATTAACTTAAATAATTACATAATGTTCATATCATTGTAATAAGTGATATAATAAGGATAATGAAATTGAAAATGGTTCTTAATAAGGTATATATTAACTCTAGTTTATTATTCAGGAGGTTAAATAACGGTTGAGTCAATTCAGACACGAGGTAAGGGAACTTCTTAACCCAACTTCCATTCTTTGGGTTAATCTCCTACTTTCCGATTATGTCATGATATTATTATGTATTATTTTGTATTTTTACTTTCTTTATGTGTACCTATAGTGAATACACATAATAGATATATTTTATTTTAAAAATTATCTTTTAAGGACTTCGTCTCAATCTCCTTTCATTGAGGCATATTTGGTTTTATACACAACTTTCTTTTATACGGTGTATAAACCCCTTTGACTTTTACGTTTATTCAAAAGGAATCTTTTTTATACGAAGCGTTTTTCTAAACGACAAAAGGGAATGTTTTTCTTTCCGTACTTATGCGGCGACAATGACTTCTCCGCCGCCATGACCATTATTTGAGTTTCGGCTTCCTCTACAAGCCATCATTTTTTTTAATGAAAAATAAATACAAAGTTTTAACTTTATTTTATTTTGGTATTGAAAATGGTTTTGAAAGCATTTTTATTATATCAATGTGTTGTATTGATATATTGTGATTGAAATGTGGAAATTTTATGTTTCCTTTATGCATGTTTTATGTGATACGATTATGTTATGGTTTATGATATGTTTAAACCTATTCATGTGAGGAATGTATTGGACTTAATAAGTGACGGGTGGAGCCCGCTATAGCTCCTCGATGCATCGGTAGGTCTCATGAGACAACTAGACGTGGAATTGGCCGAGGCCCTTTCCCAATTTGATTTATGGTTTTGGCCGAGGCCTTAATCATTTTAGACGTCTTGGCCGAGGCCTTGAAAAAATGTTTCAGAATGTCCGGCATTATACATTCCCTCATTATGAAAGTGGTTATTGTTATTGCATGTGATTATTCGACCAGTAGAATATCCATGTGAAGAAGTGAATGGCATTATCTCATTTTACTTTTGCCATATTATGTTGATGTTCAAGTTTAATAAGGCCTTTGTTTAGTTATACATTGCCTTAAATGTTTATGTTTATTTATGAAAGCTTCCGCAATATTGTTATCCTTACTGAGCATCTGAGCTCACCCCTTTCAATGTTTTAATATTTTCCAGGATGTGAAGAAGTATTTTATGAATGACCTGCAGGGATTGTGAGAAGAGGATATGAGTGTGGACTATGGAGACTTTGTTATTGTAGTTTTTCACTTTATGATGTAATGTAACGTTTACGAATGTATCTAGTGTTTCCAAGGCTACTAAACTAATCGGTCTTTCGAGACTTGATCTTTTGTGATCATGCCAATGTTACGAAGTAATGCACCGACTCTGGGTAGCTGGGGTCGGGGCGTTACATTTCCGGCTTATTAGATTTTTGTTTCACTACTGTTGATTTGTTGTGGATTGATTATTTCTATGTATCATTCTGTTTTACTGCCTTCTGCTTGCTATTGATGTTTACTGCTTACTGTACTTTTACCTGCCATATACTCACTGACTGTTAGGAACAGATCTTCGCATGAATTCCTACTGGTATTTTATCTCACACCCTATTTGGGCCATGATTTTGGGCCCAAGCAGACTATGTTGTTGCGGGTATAGACAAGGGCAAGTGCCCTTCGACTTCTGGAACTTGATTTCTTGGAGCAGGGGAGCATGGGACCAAGATTTGGCTTGCGATGCTAAGGAGCTGTTTACTTTTCTTTTGTACTTGTTTTGGTACTGTAGTGTTTTCCAGCATTGTGACTTGTTTGGATACTTTCCTAGTTAAGTATCATTCATCATTTCATATATATACATATGTGCTCAAGTTTTTTGATTTAGTCTTCTACTGTTTATATTGTTGGTTACTACTGCTTCTGCTATTGCATGTTTATTTTCTTCCACTGTGTGCTCTGCTAATGAGGGAATAGTTTCCCCACTATCACACCCAAGTCCCTCGCTACTAGTCGGTAGCCTCTAGCGTTTGGGGAAATGCACTTGAGGCCATGTGACCAACCAGGTATGGGGCACCTCTGGGTGGCTTCCGAAATCAGGACGTTAAGAACTTGGATCTTCGTTTCAGGTATGTCTTTCCTTTTCTGGAGTTTTGGAGAATTTTTGGAGATTCTGGAAATTTTTGAAGTACACGCCATGTACTTTCTGAGTACAAGCCGTGTACTCTTCTCCAGCTTGAAGCCATGTGCTGTTCGTACCCGGGCCACACACACGGTGTGTAGGGGTGACGTGGAGGCCTATTTTGGCAGAGTATGGAAAGACCCAATACACGCCGTGTACTTTAAAAATACACACCGTGTACTTTTCTTTTCTTTAACTTAACAGACCGAGGTCGCGCCTCATCGCCATATTTGTCTTCTTCTAGGTCTGGTTCATCCGAGAGCGACCTGTACGGTCGGATCTTCCCCAAGCTCCCACCTCTCTGTCTGTTCTCCGATTCGAGCACGGTTGATTGCGTTGGAAGTGCAGCGGTGAGTTCTTACTTGTTTTCGAGCCTTGTTTTCGATTTCTTCCTCTCTCTCAAGTTATATAAGGTTGAGTGTTTTGTGTGTTTTCTCAGATCTACGAAATTTTAGGGAGTATTATCCATTTTGGTTCAAGTATATCGATCTCCTAGGATCAAGGTAGGTGGGTTGTGCCTTACCGTTCAAAGTCTCTGAGTTTTATGTGCAAATTTCCACCGATACCTGTGAATAGGGTATTGCGTGTTTACCTTTTTGCCCTTGTTGTTTTCCTGCCTTGCCTGTATACTTGTGTAGGGGTAATTTGACCATGTTAGAGGATAATTTTTTGTGCTTGGATGCTTTTTCCCTTTCTTGTTCTGTTTACGACCTTGGGGTCTCGCTGCCTTTGGCTGTTACGCCTGTTCTCATGCCTTGCGGTTATAGGTTGAAGTAAAACTCAAGACATGGTTGTTGCCTTGTAGACTGTTTATCTAAGTATATCTATAGGTGTACTTTAGCCTTATATAATTATTATGCACTAAATGGCATGGGGATGAGAGAACCTGGTGCTATAGACTATAGGGGATAGACCGAGTGAGCTTCCCAGAGAGTCTTAGATATTACAGACTACAGAGGGGATGAACCGAGTGAGCTCCCAGAGAGTCTTGGATTTTATAGACTACAGGTTGGTAGACCGAGTGAGCTTCCTCAGAGAGTATTGCCTTGTTTGAATCTTTTAAGAACCTTCCTAGGCTAGAGGAGGAATTGACCGAGTGAGCTTCCTGAGAGAGTATGTGGTATACCTGAGGCTGTAGGAGGAATTGACCGAGATAGCTTCCTCAGAGAGTCTCTAGACCTTGGGGCTAAGAGGGTTAGACCATGTGATCTTCCTCAAGAGATTCCCTAACTACCCTAGACTATAAGGGGAATTGACCGAGTGAGATTCCCCAGAGAGTCTCATAAATTCTTATGACCAAGCCAGAGGGGTTAGGCTGAGTGCACTGCCCAGAGGGTTGTGGTACTTCTTGGATAGGACCAGAGGGGATGGCTGTGAGTACATCCCAGAGGGTTTTCGACTTATTATCTATTTGTTTCACTGTTGTTGATTTGTTGTGGATTGATTGCTACTATGTATCATCCTATTTTACTGCCTTCTACTTGCTGTTGTTGTTTACCTCTTATTGTACTTTTACCTAGCATATACTCACTGATTGTTAGGCATAGATCTTCGGGTGAGTGCCTACTGGGATTTTATCTCACACCCTATTTGGGCCATGCTTTTGGGCCCAAGAAGACAATGTTTTTGCAGGTATAGACAAGGGAAAGCACCCTTCGACTTCTGGAACTTGATTGCTTAGAGCAGGGGAGCATGGGACCAAGATTTGGTTTGAAATGCTGAGGAGCTGTTTACTTTTATTTTGTACTTTTTTTTGTATTGTAGTGTTTTCCAGCATTGTGACTTGTTTAGATGCTTTCCTAGTTAAGTATCATGCATCATTTCATATATATACATATGTGCTCTAGTTTGTTGATTTAGTCTTCTCCTGTTTATATTGTTGGTTATTACTGCTTCTGCTATTGCATGTTTATTTTCTTCCAATGTGTACTCTGCCAATGAGGTCATAGTTTCCTCACTATCACACTCAAGGCCCTCGCTGCTAGTCGGCAGCCTCTAGCGTTTGGGGAAATTCACTAGAGTCCATGTGACCAACCGGGTACGGGGCGCCTCTGGGTGGCTTCTGAAACCGGGACGTTACAATGTAACCATTACTCACACCACCATGATGGTTCCCTTCAGGATATTTCATCTTGGGACATTGAATTTCATAATTACTATTTACTCTACACTTAAAACACTTAACCTTAGATGATGTCTTAGGGATTCCAACATTATCATCCATTTATTTAACCGAACTCTTCATTTTTTCCTTGCATTCACTTGCTTTGTATCCTTATTTTCCACAGTCAAAATATCTTATTATTCCTCTAAGACATTCACTTAGGTGATTCTTTCCACATTCTTGATACAAATGAAATTGAATCTTCTTTCCTATATAGTCACTATAACCCTAACTCTCATAAAACTCCTTCTTTCTCTTCCTTGGTGATTTCGAGAGGTGGTTAAGGTACACGTTATTAGTCATGTTTTGTGAAAATTGATTAGACATGATCACAACATATTTCACTCTAGTGATCATCCCACTTGACTTCTCATCAACAAATCGTCCATCACATTCAACATTAATCCAATTCCTTATGGTTCCCTCCTTTGACTAAAACCAAAATCATAGTGTTAGAATTACTTATCATATTATAAAACCACATATTCATGAAAATAACTACTTATAAGATATATAAATCATGATACCTTCCTTATTATATGACACCCTAGGTTCATACTAGGTTTTTCATAGACAAATTATATTTGAATCCTTCATAATGGTTCATTAAGAGTTTGTGAATTCCTAAAGCATATCTCCTGGGAGTGTCAAACCAGGTGTGAAACAAGGCCCATTGTCATGTACTAGATTACCCCAAGTCAGGACTAGAACATCTTGTAAGAGTTTTTAACCCTAGGTACATCTGTATCAGATTCACATCCACTTGTAGTATCCATACATGGATTTATTTATAGGAAACCACCAACTCTATCCTTTACCAAAATTATAGGTTATTTTCCTAAACATTGACTCATCCTTATAATTATTCTTAAAGATATACCTAGACATATCCTTAGAAATATACCTAGGGATATCACTAAATTTTTCTCATCCTAGTTTCCAATGGTTGAATAAACCTTTCCTTCCATACCAAATATAGCAACTAAGGATTTACATACATAGATATTACATCATTTTTGATGAATATTCAGCACATTACAAAAATAAATGCCAGAGGACCATAATAGTTTAGTGTCTTTGGAAACATGAAAACAAAATCTTTTATCTTGGTGAAATATCTTCAACATCTCCCATAAAGATCAACACTTTTGTACTTCTACCTAAAACCTTTCTTCATAACTTAGGGAAAAGAAACATAAGAAAGGGGTGATCTCAAATGCTCAGTAAGTGTAAATAAGGGAGATATGTAAGAATAATTATGAGCATAGGGATTTGAGAACATGATCCTTAAAATATAATATCATACCCTACATATCAAAGATCATATACATGAATTATTGAATAAATAATGGTAGTTTATAAGGCATGAATCATAAGGAAATAAAGAACATAAGCCATTAAAGCATAACATAGGAATAAAACACTGAATTGTGGTAGACACATAAGCATATAATATGATTTCCATAGTATCCAAGTCACAACTTCCAAGACCATCTTGGTATTATGGGTTCAGTCACCATACCATATTGGTAGTCATGGTTCACACCCATGGTTATCTTAGTATAATGAGTTCACTCCTAATACCATTTTGGAAGTCATGGTTTACTCACATGTCCATCTTATTAGTAAAGTTTCATTCCCTAGACCTCCTTATCCTATCCCATGAGGTATAAATCTTTACCCAATGTATTGGATAGAGATATAGGTCTCACATATTTCACACTGACATTATATATACATATTTCACAATATCATAAATAATCATATCAAAAACGATGAAATGAAATCAGTATTATAAACATATAATCATATTATAACCTATGGAAAAAGACAGGTTTCATAAGCATTTCATCATAAACATAACCAGTGAAAAAGAAGTGGGTTTCAAAAGTATATAACCCATGAAATAGAAAATGGTTTCATAAAGACAAAGACATTAATTGTAACCCATTCATAGAAAGAATATGAATGGAACCTTTAGATAATTTATTATAAGGGTATGATTAATATCAACAGATGTCATCTAAGATGGAAAATAATTTTGAAATATCTTTTAAAAATGTTTCTTTAGGAAAATATCCTTTCTTATTCAAAAAAGGTTTCTTATTACATAAAACCATTTGAAAATAATTTTCTTAGAAAATACCTTTAAAACTTACAAATAACACTTGAAATAATTTGAAAAACTTTTTCTTTAAAAACTTATAAAATAATCTTCAAAACATTTTTAAAACCTTTTTCTTTGAAAACACTTTGAAATATTATTAAGAAATATTGAAAATGTTTTGAAACCCATTTGAAAATACTTTGATAACATATAAATAAATATTAAAAACATTTTGAAAATAATTTCTTTGAAAATACTTTTAAAACTTATAAATAAATCTTTAAAACATTTTTAAAAACCTTTCTTTGAAAATGATTTGAAAACTTATAAATAAATCTTGAAAATGTTTTGGAAACCATTTTCCTTGAAAACTTATAAAAGAATCTAGAAATCATTTTGAAGACCATTTATCTAGAAAACTTATAAAGTATCATGAAAACGTTTTAAAAATATTAAAACTTTAAATATGAAAATTAATATTCACAGAAATGATGGTGGGTAAATCTGTACATGACATATGAGGTATAATTAATATTCCTTTTGCACGGTAAAATAGTTAGGAAAATTCCTTCATCAGAAAGCGATAAGAAGATTAGATTAAAAATTGGTAAAATAAAAAAGGGTAAAAACATATTATAATGATCATAGGATATTAGAAGAATATTCTTGGAAACCCTTTTTATAAAACATGGTTTCTAAAGAAAACATATTTCTGACCAAAGAGAGGGTAAAGTCGAGATTTCCTAAAAATACTTTCTTAACTATATTATGCAACAAAGGGTTAAAAAATGGTACCAATACATGATTATATTATTTATATCTAGAGGATAATAAAATTAATCAATTTTCTTGAGACTTGGATCATAATATTTCCTTAAAGAAATCATAAAAATAAAAAATTGATGAGATTGTTTCAATAAACTCTTATAATTTGGTGACTTGGGATCATACTCTCCATGTAAGAAAAATGAAATTAAATAAATCTTAAAAATATCATGTAAATTATTATATCCATGATATAACATGTAAAATTGAAGTATATACACCTTGAAAAAGAATTTAGGTTCATAACAAAACACAAGTCTCAAAGAAGGTAAATTGAGACAAAAACTATTTTACCGATTTTGTAACTTTTAAAACGTAAAAACCATGAAAGAAAGTTCATAAAATGAATATGTGAATACCCATAAATTTAAGTATATAAACATATAATAAAATCATGTACAGTACATACACCACACAGAAGTAAAGAGTGGTGAATATAACATGTATCTCATGAAAATAAAAAAGTGAGATGAAATCTTCTTACTTTGTGTCTTAACTCTCATTGTTATCATTCAAACCACCTATATAATAAATATAAATTTATTATGAATATTTTAAAAAACCATATTATTATATCTAATACCAAATATGGTTTTAGTATGACCTTATATTACCCACTTGTTAATAATCCTATGTTAAGGTTTCACTCCGGGTGATATTCGATTTATTTTTCACATGTGTCTTAATTTGTTATATCATTGGTATTTATACTTTATATAATTTTTTATAGAATGTACAACATGATATAAATATCATTTATATACATTATATGTGAATTATAATAATCTATATGATATATAAGTATGAATCAGAATACACCGTTCATGGAGATGGTGGGTCGTACATACGCATGAACGTTATTTTTGTTGAATTGTCGTATTGAAAGAAAGACAGTAAAATACATATGTGTGTGTGTGTTTATATATATTAAAATATATTTATTGTATCATATATTTATTATGTATTCACTAAAATCATCCTTAATACAATCCATGTATTTTATAAATGAATCGTATCACTTTTAGGGGGAGGTAGTCCACACTTCCTCAAACGAAATTATTGTATTAACACCAAATGGAAAGTTAAAAATATATTTGTCAGAAAAAGAATAAATAATCTTAAATAAATAATACATATAATACATAACATATATAAATAGTGTTTCCATCATTATTTCCACCATTATAGGTGGTAGAAAAATTGAACAATAATCATTTAGTGAGGCGGTAGTTCAGCATACACATAAATAGTATGTTTTCTATCCATTAGATGGAGGTTTGTGTAAGTTTAAGTTGAAAATATAGCATAAAAACATCCTATTATATTTATGGTACTGTTTTTTTATAAAATAATGGAAAAAATAAAGTGGAGGGGTAGATAAATAAAATAAAATAAAGGACTTGAGAGAATATGTTACCTCTTAATCAGGTAACTCCTTTTGGTTTGTACCAAAAGGATTCCTCTGATTGACTTCTGTCCAAGAGAACGATTATAAGATTAAGGGAGGATTTCTAGAAAGTTTATTGGATAGGGCCTATCTAAACTTAAAAGGTTTGAGAGGTGTGAGTATGTGGGAGTGGTGACATCCTTTTATAGGAAATGAAAAGGTATCAATTGGTATTTTTTAAAACAAGTTAGGTGTACACATGTTCTTACCTAAAAAAGTAAAACCAAACCAACATAAATAAGTACCGGAAGGTTTATGGACTAAATATGTCCATAAAATGGGTTTTGGACAAGTTCCAAGGTCATTTGGGAATGTAATATTAAGGTTTTGTCCCTAATTAAGTTTAATTTGACCTTAATCGATGTGATTAATTATAATCACTTTTACTAATATTTTTGATAAAAATTATGTTGATATTATTAGACTCTAAATATTATACTCATTATAATGGTGTATGTTAATTTTTCAAAATTAAATTCACAGAATAAGAAAATTTTAAATTAATTCTAATCTCGCGGACGCGACGAAATTACTGGTTTTTAAAGAAGAAAGAAGTTCAAAAGTTTATTAAATTTTTATATTCAATTACCAAGTGAAATTGATTTTAATGAACTAAATTTTATTAATATATTTATATTTTATTTAATTTTACCTTAAAATAAATTTGAAATATAATTTAACATTAATAATTATTTAAATGAAAAGGCAATTATTAACCAAAATGCAGTATTTTCACTATTCATCAAAAAATAGATTTTCTTGAAAAAAATCAAAAAAATTAACCCTAAGATAATTTCATAATTATAAATTCAGAAATAAATTTTATTTTATCCAATTTAATTTCAAAATTTGTCTAAAATTAATTTCATTATTTTTTACAATAGGATATTAAAAGCAATTTATTCGAGAAAATAATATATTTGAACATAATAGGACTTTACCAAAAATCAAATCTTTCATTATAAATATGTTTTATTTATATAATATAATTATAAAAAATATTTGAAAATTATTTATTACTGTTCAAATTACTCAGTTTAACAGCTAGATTATAATTAACTCATTTAAATAATTATATCATTAAAATGATGTTTCATAGAAAATCAATGTTGGGTGTGATGTATGCTAAGTTAGTGTTACATGTATCATATTCCAAGTCGGTGTTTCCTGTAATATATGCCAGTTTGGTGTCTCATATGCCAAGTCGGTGTCATGTGAAAGGAATTTTTCACTTACTGTTTTAATATATATATAAATAAATAAATATTTCCAATGTCGCGTGAAATGAAAAATATAGAAAATATAAATTAATTAAAAAATAATAATTCAAAAAATCTCGAGATGTTACACTTTTGGTCGAACACCACTCATAAAATTAAATTATGACAAGTGTTAGGTTAATTTTATATTATTTATAATATAATTTTTTACCCTGAATTACATGATTTACCATTTACTGTGTTAATAAAAAATTACTAATGTTAAAATTCATAGTGACAAAAAATATAAGAAACCTATTTGCATAATTTTCACCCTCTAATTCTAGATATGGAATCCATTTTTTAAAATTAAAAACATAAAAGTTTCAGTATTTAATTTAAAATTAATCATGTTGATAGGGTGAGAAAACGGGTTATTAAAGTTAAATCATGAAAAATATTGAAAAACTTTTATATCTAAATTCAATTTAAGATTCATGTTAATGACATAAATTATATTAAATGATAAAAATTTTATCTAATTATACTTTAAAACCAATCAAAAATATTATATTACACTATAAATTATTTTGGGGAAAAAATTTGTTTTCGATTAAAATTTAGTATTTTTTATTATTCATCAAAACATGAAACTTGTCAGAAAAATACTAAAAATTCAACCCAATTAATTTTTATATTACAATTTAAAATAATTTTTTTTTTATTTTTTCAAATATAATATATAAAAGTTTCAAAATTAGATTTAAAATAGGTTCTCTATTAAAAGGTGATAAAATTATCCTTTTGAAAAAATATTGGTTTTTATGTATGAAATTGTGTTGGTTCTTATCTTATGCATATTAAATATATTGTATAAATATAAAAAATATTTTATTGAATATATAGAATATATATTTCATTAATATCATTCACTAATTGTAATTTATTTAATTTTTTAAGACAAAATGTCTTTGGGAGCATAAAAATAAAAATATTTTATTTATAATCAATTTGTATATATTTTCATTTCTAATTAATTGGTAATAAATGAATTTATATTATAAACCTTATACTATTCATAAAATTTAATTTAATAACTAGGTTATATCTTATTATATTAAATATTAATATTTTAATAATATACGATTGTTTGGTAAAACTTCATCTTGTGTGTAACACAAGCTATCGAAAGAAATCGACATTATGTGTAACACAATGAAAGCATAGTGTTTCATATATTGTAATCTAATCTAAGTGTTTCATGTTGAAAAACCTTGAATTGGTTTCTCCAATAAATAAATAATTACTTGGTCCTTTCATATAACACAAGTTATATTCAGTGTTGTGTGAAATGAAAAGTATCCAAAAGATTAAACTGACTCGAAAAAAATATTTCACAAAATATCAGGGTGTTATATTCTACCCCCTTAAAAAAACACCCTCAAAATTCATCTCCATTATCAAAGGTTTAATTCTTTAAAGTTCCTTTCATATAAACCCACATCATAAAAATGAGTACTAAAACTTCTTTTTAAAAAGGGAAAGTTGAAAACTTAACGGTTTCCTAGAGTAAATCATAACTAGGTTTCCACATAGGATAACATAGGTGGAAAGTGAAAGCATTTACATGGAATACAAATATAACTATCAAGTTCTGATGGAGAGTGATAGAGAACATGGTTAGCAAAAAGTTAGTAATCACCAAGCTATAAATATAAAATGATCTAAGGGTTTATTTTATTCATTTGAAAATAAGGTACTAGGATAACATTTTTGGTTTCAAGATCCTTTCCTTAGAGTTGAATAATTTTAATGATAAGATACACTTACTTGATTTCATCACATTCTCACCATTTTTTGTACCTTGATCAATTTAAAGTTCATCACGTTTTCCAAGAAATTAAGGTGAAATTTTCATTCCTAAATCATTAGTAGGTCATTAGATCCATAAATAGAATGATAGGTCATTCCATCTATATTTATCATAAGAAAATGGGTTATCACAAGTCATCCAATATGCATAAATCCTCATATGGTGAGATTTTAATTTAATCTCACAGAATTCATCTAATGTTTAACTTAATCCCTTCCATAAAAGGTTAACCTTATAACACTTCCAGAATATG
Organism: Viscum album; assembly: GCA_963277665.1. Taxonomy (NCBI): domain Eukaryota; kingdom Viridiplantae; phylum Streptophyta; class Magnoliopsida; order Santalales; family Viscaceae; genus Viscum; species Viscum album. Next base: position 4,891,997 of record OY728162.1, on the reverse strand, counting down.
AAAATCCAAAAAATTATAAATAAGGTCATAACATCAGCTTAACATTGATCCCCCATATATCATAAATTTTCTATTGCTTGTCACATTATATACATGTGAATACCTTCATTGTATATTCTCTTAAAACATGGTAATAACCTGAATTACCACAAATCCTTTTCAAAATCATGCATGATACCTTATTAAAATGATTACTGGATATATTCCTTAAATCCAAGAAGTTTTAAACTTCATCCATGATGATATATAATATTTTTTCAACAAATCTTTAATTGGTTCTAAGGTCATTAATACTATCCAATTTACTTTATCAAAATCAATCATCTCTTTATCCAAGCTAAACACAATTTTCGAAACATCTTGATCACATTAAGGGTTGCATTACCCAAATCAATATATCACCTTTTTAAGTCTTCATCACCATTAAATATATCATTTTCAATCCTTGATAAAAAAAATTAATTAAAATACTTATATATTTCATGATTCGTATAACATAATCTTTGAATTCAAAAACATATACACTTCAATCATCCAACTTTATTCTTACACCATTACTAAGGATTCAACATCTTATTCCTTAATAACTCTTTCCTAGAATATGAAATATGAATCATGTATTATATTTCCTCAAACTAAATTTAATCATGCTTCTTACATTTAATGTAAATAATACTGTAAGAATATACCATAACTTTCACATGTCATTTTTGGTCTCTTTATCCTCTACAGTATAACCAATACTCATGGACCTTCCTAATTCTCTTCATGATATTTCTACTTAGAAAATCAATTTTCATCATTCCCATAATTTCCACATCTGAAACATTTAATATTAACCAAGTTTATTATAGTTATCAATATTTATTAAAACCCAAAAACATATGGTGAAAAACACTTATCATAGAGTAAAATAACATGATCATGAAAAATTACTTATAGGATGTCTAAATCATGATACCTTCTTTTTAACTGATGACACCTTAGTTTTATCTGAGGTTATTCAGAGTTTCCTTCTATTAAAATACTTTACTATGGATCATAAAGATTTTGTGAATTTCCAAATCATATTCCTTAGGAATGTCAAACCAGGTGTGCAGAAAGTCCCGTTATTTTATATTAGGTTACAATTCCCAAAAGGGGGGAATAATGTAGGATTCCAGGTATTTATAGAATAATACTTTTTCATTTCTATTAATATTTATGAATAAGATATTATTTTTACATTAAAGTGTATGATTTTTCGTATAGCGTACTCAACATTAAACAATAGTTTTCTCTGAAATCTTACGTTGCACACAACTTTGAGTTATACCGAAAAATAATATAATAATAATATTATTTTAAATGGTAGTTACACCTAACCATTATCTTGGAGGGAATGGACAGAAATAACTAAAATATTATTGTAAATGTTTGTTAAATGTCTTTACATTTATCCAATAAATTTTAGAAGCTTAAAATAATTATGAATATGGTTATAAGCATGAAATACTCTAATGTTTTTAAAAGGCCATTTTACCGCCTTTTGATGGAGAACCCTTTTTAAATCTAATTTTTTCCAATTTTATATGTTATATTTGAAAAAAATAAAATTATTATATAGAATAGGGACATCAATATTTACTTTGGATAAACTTTTTGTAATAATCTAATAAAGTTCATTTTTTAATGAATAGTGAAAAATACCGCATTTTAAGTCAAAAATGCTTTTTCATCTAATTTATTTATATAGTTATATTGTACTTTAAAATGTTTTTAAAGTGTAATTGGGTTATATTTTTATCATTTAATCCAATTTTGTTCATTTGAGGTAATTTAATTTTTAAATTGGATATAAACACATGTCAATATTTTGATAGTTATTACATCTTAAAAACCTGCTTTATGGTTTTCACAACAAGAATTAATTTTAAATTAATTACTGAAAATTATGTGTTTTGAATTTGGAAAAATGTATTATATATTTGGAATCAGGAGGTATAAATTGTGTAAGTAGGAACCTTTTATTTTTTGACATTATGAATATTAACTTCAGTAATTATTTTATTTACCATGGTTAAAGGATAAATCTAGTAAATAAGGGTAAAAAATAATATTATAATAATATTAAACTATCCTAACAGGTGTATTAATCTTATTTTATTAGATATGTCCGACCATGAGAATCCTTGGGTCGATTTTGGGACCCCATGGATTCACTTGGGAGTGATAATGACATTTTATAAGAATTAATTTAAAGTAAAGAGAAATATAACATAAACAGGTATCTTTTACTAAAAAAAATTTTATATGAGGTTATATAAATGATACCTTTGACTATAAATAATCATTATAAATATAAAAATATTTCTTAAATCGTGATATTTTATTTATAATTTTTAAACATTAAATAGATAGATTTAATTATGACACAATGACGATGCAGTGATTGCTTCATTAATAAAGGATTCAAATAAATGATATTATAAATATTAAAATAAATGTTATTTGATTATTTTTTATGTAATCAATGAATTTTTTGGATTATATTGACATATTATATTTTATTAAATTCTTTTTTTCAAATTAATCAGGTTTTTATAAATTTTTAAAAAAGTCAAGTATGAATAGTGTCCAAAATTGACATAATTCATAACTTAAAATATAAAATAATTTATTAAATGATATTAAATTCCTAAAAATATAATATTAGGACAAATGGTTATGATAAGTCTAAAATGTTATTAATTACTCTTTCATTGGACATTTTTCATGTTTTGGTAACAATTTTGATTCTCAAATTGTTAAATGCTTGATAAAACGGTAAGAGTAAAAATGGTTAAATAAAAAATATAAGGATTAAAAAATATCCAAAACCTATCTAATTATTATTGTATGATTTTATTTAGACTTATATTCATCTTATATAAGAACTAACTAAATTTGGACTCATTTTTAATCAAAAAAATGACCCTCCTCCCTCTTATAAAAATTCACCACCTCTACCCATTTAATCACAACTCTCATTCCCCTTGATCATCCAACTTATGCTCAAATAAGCTCCCAATATCCCTACCTTCCTCTTAGATTCCTTAACATGGCCATAAGGAAATTCAAGGAAGCCTTTTGTCTCAAATCAAAAGAAGTTACCCGATTTAGAGGTAACGTCTTCTCTTAAGTTATTTTCCTTTATTTTCCTTCTTCACTCATTATTATATTCTTATTATTTGATTACATAACAACACCAATATCCTTCATATACTAGGATTTTTTTATGAGAAGTATTATAATAACACTTAAAAACACCTTCATCTAATGTATACGAACATATTGTTTCTCTGTACGGCGAACTACTGCCTTACGAAACAATGATTATTCAATTTTACCCTACCACCTCTCATGGTGGCCATTATGATGGAACTGTATTTATATATAATATATATTATATTTATATTGTCTCTATACTTCTATATTTTTCATTTACATTATACCTGTATTCCTTCCATGATGTGTAAATATGATATTTTCATTTGAGGAAGTGCGCACTACTGCCCCATCAAAGTGATATGACTCGTTCATGCCATAAATGGAACATATAAAGAATGGTGTTGATGAACTTATGTAACATATATAACATATGATATTATAATATAATTATAATATACCTATTTATCATTTAGTTTTTATTTCTTTAATATTACAAATAAATGAAAGTAGCGTTCATGCATACGTACGGCCTACCATCTCCATGAACGGTGCATTTAATTTATTATCTCAAAATGTTATGGAATATTATAAATACATATATATACTAGATATATATGATATTTAAATCTTGAATAATATTCTTGATATGATGTACTTTTTACAACATGGACAATTTACCTCAAAACAAGTTCATTTTCGACTCAAGTATCAAATATCGACAAAATGACCAATATTAACTTAAATAATTATGTAATGTTTATTACCTAGTAATATGTGATATAAAAGGAATAATAAAGTTTAAAAAGGTTCTGAAGAAATTAGAAATTAACTTAAGTTTATTATTCAGTAAGAACAAGGAATATATGTGATGAGTCGAACTCAAGGTAAGAGACTTATTCTCAATATCCTTTCATTGAGGCATATTTTGGTTTATACATGACCTTCTTTTATACAGTGCATAGTTATATCCTTTTTATTTTAACTTAATTAAATGGTTTTCAAAAGGAATATTTTTTATGAAGTTTTTCACTAAATGAAAAAGGGAATGTTTCTTTTCAATGTACGCGGTGACAATGACCTTTTCGTTGCCATGAGAATTGTTTGATATTTGGATTCCTTAACAAGTTGGAATGTTTTTAAAATGAAAATAAATACCATATACTCTTTTAATGTATTTAATATGGTTTTTAGAAATCATTAATTGTGTCAATGTCTTGAAATGATATATTTTGACTGCAATGTGGAAATATTAGCTTTCCTTTATGCTTTTTTTATGTGTTTTGATTACCTAATGGTTCTTGGGAATTGATTATGTATATAGGTGGTTCCATGATAAATAGAGGGTGGGTGAGTCCGAGATAGCTATCCAATGCATTGGGTAACATGACATAGGTAAACGTTAATGTTTCTCCTAATATATTTAGGTAATATACTATGATAGGGATTCCAAATGTAACTCCCTATGTAGCTTTGAAAGCTACAATGTAAGTATGTTGTGGATTCCAAAAGTTTCCATTATTACTTATGATTTCTGTGTATAATTCATAAATATTATGATTTCATGAGGTATGTTAAAGAGCTTATGTTTTATGATTGAAAAGTATGATTTCATTGATTTGTATGTATTGATGGACTATGTTTTTTTCCTTATTTTATAACCCTTACTGATATTTTTATGATCATACCAAGTTTTTGAAATGTTTTTCACAAGGTATAAGGAAGGTTAATAGAAAGGAATAATTCAAGAAGATTTATATTAAGAAAATAATTCTTATTTTTATTTAAGGAGTTTTATTATTGTGAAAATAATTAGATAGAGTAGAAGTGTATACTTTGTAATATTTGAGATGTAATGTAATAGTTGTGGCCTAATTCTATAAAACTCTAAACCTGAAAAGATACTCAATGTGAATTTTTGACATCACTCAAGATTATGTAATATTTAAAGCTGTTTCCTTACATTTGGTATCAGAGGTCAGTTTAGATTACTTTTGGAGTTATGATATTGTCAAATTAACATCCATAAATTATTTTTACTTCATGGTAAGATTGAAATGATATATAATTTTAAGATTACTATATTGCTTCATCTAAGATATGTATTTGTTTAGAATGGTTTTATGCAGAGGAAACAGGGCAGCTATGATGGGACAACACTAAGAGGAAAACAACCTTCTAAATCAGCAACCTGAGATGGTCGGAATCAGAACTGAACAGTTTTTTATAGGGATGTCACAATTAAATCGGGCTATAAATGGTGGTGGTATCTATGCATGGGATCATCTAGATAAACCATAGAAGAATATGTCAGTAGTAGAGAATTTCATGAGGCTACACCCCCCATAATTCAGAGTATCGTCAAACCCTATGCTAGATGAAGGGTGGATTAAAGCACTGGAAAAGATTTTTGATGTCATGGGGTGTTTAGAACATCAAAAGGTTGGTATTGTTGTTTACTATTTTGAAGGTGAAGCCGATCAGTGGTGGTATATGGTTAGGTATGGTGAAGATATTGATGCTCTTGATTGAGATGAATTCAATGGTATGTTTCTTGAGAAATATTTTCCTAAGGAGGTTCAACTTAGTATGGAAAAAAATCATGGAATTGAGGTAGGAAGTTCGACTTAGGATGGAAAAAAATCTTCGAATTGAGGCAGGAGGATGACTCAACGGCTGCTTATGAATCAAAATTCACTCAACTGGCAAGGTATGCTCCAAATTTTATATGGGATATTGATAGTAAAATCAATCATTTTTACTCGGTATTATACCCAAATTATCAAAGGGATTTAGCTTCTCATGAGTTAAAAAGTTCTGAAAAACTTGTTCGATGTGTGGAGAAGGTGGAAATAGAGTTTTTCTAGGATCATGTGTTCTTTTACAAACAATAGAATAAGAGGTCAGGTTGGAAGATGAAAGAGAATAACTCTTCAAAAAAGTCTGATGGTAAGAAAATTATGTTTACATTTTGTGAAAATTGTGGTAAAAAGAACACTGGGGGAATGCCTTTTGAATTCTAGTAAGTGATTCTGATGTAGTAAAATGGGACGTATGGATCGTAATTTCACTAAAAAGATTAGGGTAGTGGTAGGGAAAATTTTGATTTATAGTCAGTAAAATGTTTTACAAGAAATGAAATAAGTCATTATGCAAATGAGTGTCCAATAAAGAACTTAAATGAAGGAAAGAAGTCAGACTACAAGACGAAAGGGGTGGTGAAATCCTTTGAAACTACTTCGGTAAATGTTGGGCCATCAAATTAAGTAGTATCAGGTACACTATTTTTATATTCAGATTATACCAATGTTTTGTTTGATTTTGGGTCTATACATTCTTTCATTTCTAATAAATATTCTAGTAAATTAGGAATTTCATCTAAAGATATGAATCATGAACTTGTGGTAAAAACACCTGGAAGAAATGTTGAGATAAAAAGAAATTATAAGAACCTTCTTATCCTTATGTGCGGAAAGAATCTACCTACAAACCTTATTTTTTTGCCTCTAGAAGAGTTTGATGTTATTTTGGGTATGGACTGGATTTCCGTTTATCATGATAATATTGACTATATAACTAAAGAGGTTTATCTTCATAAATAATTTCAGTTTGTGTACAAGAATGAACCCTTACTTTTGATAACATATCAGGAAGCTGAGAAACTAGTAAAATATGGAAATGAATGTTACCTTGCACATATTTTTGAAAATAAAGGAATTGTTCATATTAATGATGTACCAGTGGTCAATGAGTATCTTGATGTTTTTCTGGATGAGTTTCCTCGTATAATACTATATCGAGAAGTTGAATTTACTATTTAATTAGTTCCTAAAGCTAATCCAATTTAAAAACCCCCATATCAAATGGCTCAAATTGGACTTTTAGAGTTAAAGAAGCAATTGCAAGAGTTATTAAATAAAGGTTTCATTAAACCTAGCACATCACCATAAGGTTCTCTTTTATTGTTTATTAAAAATAAAGATGGTTCAATGAGACCTTGCATTGATTATAGAGCCTTGAATAACATAAATGTTAAGAACAAGTATATTTTACCTCATATCGATGATTTGTTTGATCATCTTGAGGGAGCTCAGTATTTTTCAAAGATTGAATTGAGGTCAGGGTACTATCAGTTGAAAGTAAAGGAAGCACACATTCCGAAGACCACATTTTGTACTAGATATGGCCATTATGAATTTTTATTTATGCCTTTTGGATTAACTAATGAACCTATTATATTCATGGATCTTATAAATAGAATTTTCTGTGAGTTCTTGGATAAGTTTGTGGTTGTGTTTATTAATGATATTTTGGTTTATTATAAAAGTAAAGAGGATAATGAAATTCATTTAAGGGTTTTATTTAAAACTTTAAAAGAAACTAAACTGTATGGGAAATTCAGAAAGTGTATGTTTTGGTTACAAAAAAGTAATTTCTTAGTCACATTGTTTCTAAAGATGACATAACTGTTGATCATACTAACACCAAAGTTGTTAAAGAATGGCCAAGACCCATAAATATAACTTATATTTGTAGTTTTATTGGTTTATTAGGTTATTATTGGAGGTTTATTGAAATTTTTTCATTGTTATCTATCCCACTGACTAAGTTAACTCGAAAAGGTGTTAAGTTCATATAGGCAAAATAATGTGATTAATGTTTTCAGAAATTGAAAAGAAGATTGGTGAATGCTACAGTTTTGCCACTGCCTTCTATAAATGGTGAATTTTTTATCTATAGTGATGCTTCATTTAAAGTAATTGGTTGTGTCCTAATGCATAATGATTAGGTAATTGCTTATGCTTCACGTTAGTTGAAAACTCATGAGTTAAACTACCCCACACATGATTTGGAATTAGCTGTTATTGTTTTTTATTTAAAAAATTAGAGGCATAATTTGTATGGGGTAAAATGTGAAATATATACTGACCATAAAAGTTTGAATTATATATTCACTTAGAAAGAATTAAACATGAGACAGAGGAGATGGCTGGAAATTAATCAAGGATTATGATTTCATGATTCATTACCATCCAGTAAAATCAAATAAATTGGTTGATTATTTGAGTCAGAAAAGTGATTCTACATTAACCATTCTATGTTTGGAATGAGATCCTTTGGTTTTTTATTTGATTAATTTTGTATTGGAAGTTGTTGGTGCATGGAATTACTCTGTTTTGTTTCAGGTGGTAGTGAAATCATCTCTATTAGATATAATTAAGCAAGCGCAAAACAAAGACAGTGAGTTGCAAGAAAAAGTTTGAATTGGTTTAGAAGGGTAAGTTACCTGAATTTAACATTGATAAAGACTATGTTTTGAGGTTTTGAAAGATATTTTGTGTGCCTTTTGATTCGCAGTTGATGAAATATTTATTATGTGAAGCTCATGTTTCTCTATTTTCAGTTCATCCTAGCAGTACTAAAATGTACAGAGATCTTCAATAGTTTTACTGGTGGGATGGCATAAAAAGAGATATTGCTGACTTTACCCTAATATGTTTGATTTGTTAACAGGTTAAAGTAGAGCGGTAGTAACCAAAAGGTGTGATTCAGCCTTTTGTAGTGCCATAGTGGAAATGCGAAAATGTTTACATGGATTTCATAGTGGGTTTACCAAAGACGTCTCAAGTTAACAATACAATTTGGGTTATTATTGATCTATTTATTAAATCTTCTCATTTTCATCCTATTCGGGATACTCTGTCTCTAGATCAACTTTCTCAATTTTATATTAAAGAGATAGTCAGGTTACATGGAGTTAACCTCTCCATTGTATTTGATCATGATTTCAGGTTTACTTTTAACTTTTGGAAGGCTCTTTAAGAGTCATTGAGAACTGGATTAAATTTCAGTACACCTTTTCGTCCTTAATCAGATGGGCAGTGAGAATGAACAATTTACACCTTGGAAGATATACTATGTGCTTATTCACTGGATTACCAGGGAAGTTGGGACCAACAACTTTCTTTGATTGAGTTTTCTTATAATAACATTTTTAATTCTAGTATACAGATGGCACCATTTGAGGCATTATATATAAAGAGGTTTTAGAATCCAACTTTTTGGGATGAAGTAGGTGAAAGGAAGTTTATGGGACCAAAATTGATATAAGATATGGAAGAAAAAGTTTAGTTGATTCAGAATCACATGAGAACAGCTGAGAGTATGTAGAAAAGTTATGTGAATAACCTAAGGAAGGATATTTCTTTCTAGGTAGGTGATTATGTCTTTCTGAAATTTTCTCCATGGAAAAGCATGATGAATTTTGTTAAGAAAGGAAATATGAGTTCGATGTTCATTGGACCCTATGAAATCCTTGAGAAAGTTGAATCAGTTTTTTACAGAGTGGATTTACCATAAATTTTATCCCAGGTACATAATGTTTTTTATGTTTCAATGTTGAGAAAATTTATTATGGATCCATCTCATATTTTGAGTCTAGAGGTAGTTCAGTTGGAATAGAATATTTCTTATGAGGAACAACCAGTCCAAATTTTTGACCATAGAGAGCAAGTGTTGTGGAAAAAGGTAGTTAATCGGGTAAAGGTTTTTTGGAAAAACCATATGGTTGAAGAGGAAACATGGGAATCTGAAAATGCTATGAGGGATAAATACCCCCACTTATTTGATAAGTGAATAGAATTGCAAGGACACAATTCCCAAAAGGGGGGAATAATGTAGGATTACAGGTATTTATAGAATAATACTTTTTCATTTCTATTAATATTTATGAATAAGATATTATTTTTACATTAAAGGGGATGATTTGTCTCATATCATACTCAACATGCAACAACATGTTTCTTTGAAATCTTACGTTGCACACAACTTTGAGTTATACCGAAAAATAATATATTATTATTATTATTTTAAATGGTAGTTAATGCCTAACCATTGTGTTAGCAGGAATGAACATAACTAACAACAATATTATTATACATGTTTGTTAAATGTCTTTAAATTTATCCAATAAATTTTAGAAACGTAAAATAAGAATGAATCTGATTTTAAGCATGAAATACTCTAATATTTTTAAAATCTCGTTTTACCACCTTTTGATGGCGAACCCTTTTTAAATCTAGTTTTTTCACTTTTATATTTTCTATTTGAAAAAATAAACTTATTATATAGAATTTTTACATCAATATTTATTTTGGATAAATATTTGGTAATAATTTGATAAAGTTTATTTTTAATGAATAGTGAAAAATACCACATTTTAAGTCAAAACTAATTTTTCATCTAATTTATTTATATAGTTAGATTGTACTTTGAATTGGTTTTAAATTATAATTGGATTATGTTTTTATTATTTAATCCAATTTTTTCATTGTAGGTAATTTCAATATTAAATTGGATATAAACACCTGTCAATCTTTTGATAGTTATTACTTCTTAAAACCCACCTTTTGGTTTTGACAACGGGAATTAATTTTAAATTAATTGCTGAAACTTCTATATTTTGATTTTGGAAAAATGGATTCTATATTTTTAATCAGTAGTTCCAAATTGTTTAAGTAGGTACCTTTTATTTTTGGACATTATGAATAGTAACTTTAGTAATTATTTTATTTACCATGGTTAAAGGGTAAATCTGGTAAATAAGGGTAAAATATAAAATTATAATAATATTAAATTGTCCTAACACATGTCCTAATCCTATTTTATTATATATGTCTCACCATGAGCATCCTTGGGTCGATTTTGGGACGTCATGGATTCATTTGAGAGTGATAATGACATTTTATAAGAATTAATTTAAAGTAAAGAAAAATATAACATAAACATGTATCTTTTACTAAAAAAATATATGAGGTTATATAATTGATCTCTTAGACTATAAATAGTCATTAAAAAGATATAATTATTTATTAAATCATGATATTTTATTTATAGTTTTATACAATAAATAGATAAATTTAATTATGATACAATGATGATACATTGATTGCTTCATTAATAAAGGATTCAAATAAATGATATTATAAATATTAAAATAAATGTAATTTGATTATTTTTATTCCATACACAAATTTTTTTAATGATATTTACATATTATCTTTGAGTTAATCCCTTTGGTTCGAAGGAATCAGGTTGTGATGAATTTTTTAAAAAGTCAAGTATGAATAGTGTCCAAAATTGACATAATTCATAACTTAAAATATAAAATAGTTTATTAAATGATATTAAATTCATAAAAATATAAGATCCATCCAAATGGTTGTGATAATTATAAAATTTTATTAATTAATCTTAAAAATTTTCATATTTTGGTAACTATTTTGATTCTCAATGTGTTAAATGCTTGATAAAACAGTAAGAGTAAAAAAGTGTTAAATCAAAAAGATAAGGATTAAAAAATATCCAAAACATGTCTAATTATTATTGGATGAACCTATTTCGACTTATATTAATCTTATATTCTAACTAAATAAATTTTGACTCTTTTTTAATCGAAATTTAATTTATAATAAATTAATATTTCAGTCCTTCATAAAGTGTTCATCCTCCCTCTTATAAAAGGTCACCACCTCTACCCATTTAATCACACCTGTCAAGCCCTTTTGATCGTCCAAATTATCCTCAAATAAGCTCCCAATGTCCCTATATTACTCCTAGAAGCCTCACCTTGGGAATAAGTCAATTCAATAAAGCCTTTTGTCTGAAATCAAAATAAGTTACCTGATTTATAGGTAACGTCTTCACTCAAGTTCTCTTCCATTATTTTACTTATTCACTCCCTATTATATTATTATTCAATTATTACATAACAACACGAGTATCCTTAATATACTAGGATCTTTTATGATAAGGATTCAAACCACACTTACACACACCTCCATCTAATGGATACAAACATATTGTTTCTGTGTACAGCAAACTACTACCTCACTAAATAATGATTGTTCAATTTTCCCCTACCACCTATCATGGTGGCCATTAAGATAGCACTGTATTTATATATTATATATATTATAATTATATTATCTCTATTGTTATTTATTTTTTATTTATATCATACCTTTATGCCTTCCATAATGTGTAAATACGATAATTTCATTTGAGGAAGTGCAGACTACCACCCCCTCAAAGTGATATGACTCATTCATGCCATACATGGAAAGTATAAAGGATGGAGTTAATAAATTTATATAACATATATAACATATTATATTATACTGTAATTATGATATACCTATGTATAATTTAGTTTTCATTTCTTTAATATGAAAAATAAATGAAAGTAGCGTTCATGCGTACGTACGACATACCGTCTCCATGAACAGTTAATTTCATTTATTATCTCCAAATGTTATGGAATTATTATAAATATATATATATATATTGGATATATATGATATTTAAATCATTAATACCATTCAATAGATGATTTACTTTTGACTACACAAACAATTTACCTCAAAACAAGTTCATTTTCGACTCAAGCGCTAAATATCAAAAAACAACCAATATTAACTTAAATAATTATCTAATATTTATAACATGGTAATGAGTGATATAAAAGTAATAATAAACTTGAAAACTCTTTTGAAGCAGTTATAAATTAACTTAAGTTTATTATTCAGTAAGAACAAGGAACATACGTGACGAGTCGGATGCAAGGTAAGAGACTTCGTCTCAATCTCCTTTTATTTTGGCATATTTTGGTTTATACATGACCATATTTTATACAGTGTATAATTATATACTTTTTATTTTAATTTAATTAAATATTTTTCAAAAGTAATGTTTTGATTTATGAAGAGTTTTATTAAATTACAAAGGGAAAGTTTAGTTTTAACGTACGCGGTAACAATGACATTTTCGCCGCCATGAGAATTATTTGATAGTTGGATTCTTTAACAAGTCATAATGTTTTTAAAAATAAAATAAATACCATATAATCTTTTTATATATTTAAAATGGTTTTTAGAAATCATTTATTATGTTAATATCTTTAAATGATATATTGGGATTACAATGTGTAAATATTATCTTTCCTTTATTCTTGATTTATGTGTTATGATTATGTTATGGTTCTTGGTCATTGATTATGTATACAGGTGGTTCCTTGATAAATCGAGGGTGGGTGAGCTTAAGACAGCTCTCTAATGCATTGGGTAACATGAACGAGGTAAACGTTAATTTTTCTCCTAAGAGATTTAGGGAATATAGTGTGATGGGTATTCCAAACGTAACTCCCTATGTAGTTGTTAAAGCTACAATGTAAGTATATTATGGATGCCCCAAGTTTCCATTATGATATATAATTTCTATGTGTTATTCATAAATATTATGATTTCATGAGTTATGTTAAATAACTTATGTTTTATGATTGAAAAGTATGATTTCATTGATTTGTATGTATTGATGGATTAATGTTTTCTTTCCTTATTTTATAACCCTTACTGAGATTTTTATGCTCATCCCAAGTTTTTGAAATGTTTTTCATAGGGTATAATGAAGGTTAAGATAAAGGAATAATTCAAGAAGATGTATATCAAGAAAAGGTTTCTTGTTTTTATTTAAGGATTTTTATTATTGTGAAAATAATTGGATATTGTAGAAGTGTCTACTTTGTAATATTTGAGATATAATGTAATAGTTATGGCCTAATTCTATAAAACTCTAAACCTAAAAAGATCCTCAATGTGAATTCTTTACTTAACTCAACATTATGTGATATTTAAGTATGGGTACTTACATTTAATATTTTTATAATTTTTAAATAATTTAAAAAAATATTACTTTCATAAAATATCATTAGTGTCAATTTTGACACAATTAATTATTTTCCTTTTTAAAAAATATCATAACAACATGATATCTTTAAACCAACTATATTAAATCCTACCTAAAAGGTAAAATTAATCCATAAAATTCATGTATAACATTAATTATATCAAATTATATTTATTTTAATATTTTTAATATCATTTATTTGGTATTTATATTAATTAAATGATTACTACATCATCATTGTATAAGCCTTTAAGGTATTTATTTAATTCCTAAAAATTAAAAATAATTAATATGATAAAGAAAGACATTATATATTTCAAATTAATAATTATGGTTGAATTTATCTTCTTATAACCCTATATTAAAAATGGTATATTTATTGAAAATATGAGTATGACATATTTGACTTTTCTCTGAATAAAATATAATAAATGTATTACTCTCATAAAAGTGGCATAAAAAGGTTATAATTTCAACCCAAGGATTCTTTTGGTTGGAAAATACTCATACAATGAAATACGTGCAAGTGTTAGGTTAATTTTATATTATTTATAATATTATTTTTTACCCTTAATTACATGATTTACCTTTTACCTTGTTAATAAAAAATTACTAAAGTTACTTTTCGTAATGCCCAAAAATAGAATAAACCTATTTACATAATTTGTACCCTATTATTCCAAATATATAATCCATTTTTTAAAATTCAAAACACAATAGTTTCCTTAATTAATTTAAAATTAATCCCATTTATGGGGTGAGAAAATGGGTTATTAAAGTTAAAACATGTAAAAGATTGAAATGCTTTTATATCTAAATTCAATGTAAAATTTATGCCAATGACTTAAATTATATTAAATGTTAAAATAATTATCTAATTATTCTTTAAAACTAATTGAAAAAAATAATTTAACACTATAAATTATATCAATGAAAAAAAATTCCAATTAAAATTTAATGTTTTTATTATTCATCAAAACATGAAACTTATCAGAAAAATACCAAAAATTCAACCAAAGTTAATTTTTATTTTTTCCTTCAAAATAAGATGTTTATTTTTTCAAATAGAATATATAAAAGTGTCAAAAATTGTATTTAAAAAGGGTTCTCTACTAAAAGGTGATAAAATTACCCTCTTAAAAAAATAGGATTTTATACATGAAATTGGGTTGGTTATTATCTTATGACTATAAAATCTATTAGATAAATATCAAAAATATTTGAATGAATATATAACATATATGTTTCGTTAATATCATTTAATAATTGTAATTTATTTAATTTATTTAGACTAAATGACTTTGGGAGCATAAGAATAAAATAATTTCCTTTATAATCAATTGGTATATATTTTAATTTATAATTAATTGTTAACTAATGAATTTATATTATAAATATTATAATATTAATAACTGATAATTTAATGTCTTGGTTATATCTTGTTATATTAAATAATAATATTTTAATAATATATTATTGTGCGGTAAAACTCAGTCTTGTTTGTAATGCAAGATATCGAAAGAACTCGAAATTGTATGTAACAAAAACCAAGTATACTGTTGCGTATACTACAATATAATATAAGTGTTTCATGTAGTGTAGCCTTGACCTAGTTTTTCATATAAATAAAGAATAACTTGGTTCTTTCATATAACACAAATTATATTTAGTGTCGTGTGAATTGAAAAGTATCAAAAAGATTAAATTAACTCGAAAAAATATTTCATAAAATATCACGGTGTTGCAACAACTAACATTTGCAGTAATAAATGAACATGTAATATATATCAGATCCCCCATGGGTTGACCATACACAAGTATTATAAAAGGAATAATATAATATGGAGTCTAATAGACCATCCCCAATAGGTATCGAGTTCTATCAGGTCCCATCATCCAAATATAACCCAGATAGTTTAAGAAACAATCATCAGGCCCTTCCCTAAAAATTTTCCTTGTAACAAATAACATTGTTTTCTCTAGTACACGAGTTCCATAGTGGTCTAAGTTGGGTGTCAGTATAAGTCAGTTGGCCACCACCATTGGTGTCCCTAAAATAGCCTTTCTAATAAACAGTGCATATGGAAGGGTTATACATAAATAATTAAATAGTTTTGAAACAGTTTTATAAACACAGTAACCAATAACTGACACCCCAAATTCTCAATAAAACCTAAGGTCGGTTGTACTATTGTCAATATCTAGGCCTATGATCATGAACAACCATACTTTATTCAGTCAGTTCTAGGGTGTCTATGAGAAAGTCTTGATGATCATTCCAATAATAAATATCTACATAGAATCCATAATTTCAAATTTTCATTCATATTATCAAATAGAATCTATACAACCATCCTGATATTTTTATGGAATTTGAGCTCTCACCCAGGAGTTCCCCATAGTTAGTCATCAATCAAATTCAAGCACTCATTCTGGTATTCTAATGGAATCTGAGCACTCATACTGGAATTACTCCACATAATTCATTATATGGGTTGAGGAACTCAACCTTGTAATGTCTCTGAATTTCCATACTTTATTCTTAAAAATAAAGGGAATTATTTCGAGACCAGACTCTGAGATGGCGTGCAGTTCCGAGGCCCGGTGATCCCAGAAATAATGTTTGAATTTAATTAAATAATTAAATTACGCACGTGTGCGGTTTTCCTGAAAAAGTGGAATAACTCCCGAACGGGTGCTCAAATCAGAAATCTGAAGGCACTGTTGCATTCAGAACAACGATTTTACCTTAGTTGAGGCCTAACATTGGCTGGCGTGGGTCAGTGGCAAAATCTGGGTTTTTGATGTAACTGTAATAAAATATTTTATTAAAAATATTTTATTTAAATCTTTGTTGCAGTGAAATATCTCTTTTACTTTTTAAAAATAGATTTCATAGGGGATTAGGGTTACTTTTATCATAACCCTGAATCTCCCTAGAGAGCTCTGGAGAAAACCTCCCAACGCGGCGACGGTGTTCTTAACGAGCTTCGTCAGCGACGATGACGCAACAACTGGATCTTCGCCAATGAACGACATGGAATCCAGGTAGGATGTTTGTTTTTGATTTACCTTTCCCCATTCTTGATTCCTATGATGAACGCGGACTAATCTGTGAACCAATTAGCCCACAGATTGATCATTTTGCAGGCAGGTGTGATTTGGGGTTTTTAACGGGAAATCTAATACTCATGTTTATAATCTATTGATTTTTGTGGTTTTGATCTAATGGCGATGAACCTGGATCATCACGAACAATGATCGAGGTTCGTCCCTCTTGTTCGATTCTTTGTGTTTTTCTCTCTCACGTTCTTCATTGCGTTCTACACGTTCTTGGAGGAAATCAATCGTTGCACATTCATTTGTTGGAACAATGATCCGAGATTGTACATTCAAACCCAGAGCGATGTCACAGAGGTGCGACAATGGTTTCGGTAGACGATTCAGAGTGGATCGAGAGATATGAGTTTTCAGACATTTTTCTTCGGATGGATCATTCGAGGTTTATGATTTGATTTAAGGGCCGAAAACACCCAGTACAGTGTTTGTATGATGAAACGAACCAGCCCCTGGATATCAGGATGAATGGACGAGAAACCATGGATCTAGAGGATCAGCCGTGGCGCGAGGAGGAAGACGGCGTTTCTGGAAAATTCCCAACTACAAGGCGTGTAGTATGAGCTACACAGCGTGTGTTCGTCGGCGGACCACCTGGCGTGTACTCCGGGAGTACACGGACATGGGTTGGGTACGCGGCCAAGGACACAACGTGTATACCCCTCCCTGTCCAGATTCGGCCAGAAACATGGGATACCTCGTGTGCTGGTACACGGGAAGGCGACACGGACAGAGACCGTGTATGGGCACATGGCCAGCATACATGGAGCAAGCCCCAGGTGCTCGTACATGGGGTGTGATTCTTCTACATGTCGTGTAGTTACTTTATATCTGACAAACCGAATGACACGATCCGTTTACACGGGAAGTACCCGGAGTCAAGGAACACAGCGTGTGATTCATCTACACACCATGTAGTTGAGTTTTACACAGCTTGAACGGATGACACGGGCCGTTTACACGGGAAGTACCCAGAGTTAATGAACATGACGTGTAACCATACTACACGCCGTGTAACCAATTCTTCATGGCTTGAGCCACTTTCCTTCTGTGACTTGGGATAGTTTCATTAGGGTTGATCCCCTTGGTCTTTCTCCTGAAGGTTTCCAGTATCATTTCCTACATATAGGAGTATGATCCCTTCAGCACGAATTCCTGAATAGAGTTGTTGGAATCCCCTCTGTGAGACTTAGATCTAGATCCTCTATTCATTCCTGGAACCCTAGGTAGAGTTCTTGGTATCGACGTGACCAACTTTACTCGGGCGCTGATCCTCTGCTTAGCGGATTAGTTCAGACTGAGTTGTTGGAATCACCCCATCGATATTGGTTGTGATCCTCATCTGAGCATCATGTTCTTAAAGTACTTGTGGAGTGTGTTCTCCTAGAACGAGTACTTTGTATCTCTCTCTTCAGACCTAGGAGTGTGTTCTCCTTGTTACGTGATTAGTGGAATCTTCGAACTGGATCTTAGTGGTGGTTTCACGATAGTCGATCGTGTATGAGTATATATGGATATTCTTGTTATATGTTATGTAGACATATATGGTGTAGAGCTAACTATATCTTTCCTTTTTGGTATTTACCTTGTTGTATTTCCTTTTTGGTTTTGGGGTTTCCTACTAGGTATTTTTATACTCACCCCTGCATGGGCTTTACCCACACGTGTCGTGTCTTGTGCAGACAAGTGAGCCTTTGATAGGATTCTAGGTGGACCAGGACTGGACGGTACTTAGTGGGATCAGACAGGCCGAGGTGTGTTCCTACGGCTACAGATTGTAGTCCCAGCACCTTTGTTTATAGCTTGTACTTTGTTACGGACTCTCTTTTGGTGGGATTGTACTTTTGGCCCAGGGTTTTACTTTCTTGTACTTTACTTTCTTGTCGTACTCTGTTGGTTGGGTTTTAGTGTATGCATGTATCTTTTTCCTTTTAGTAGTTTTACTTTTCAGCTTTGTGATCATGGAGATGAGTGTGCGTGTGTACAGGTTTATAGGCAATACCTCCCATGTTAGTAGCATGCCTACTCGGTGCTATTCACCAGCCCATGGCCTATTGGAGGCCGGATTGGGGAGTTGCAGCTCGGGCCCCACTGGGACGGGTCGTGACAGAGTGGTATCAGAGGTGGTCGGTTCTACCTTAGGACCGAGAGTTTGTGAGTTGGTTTGGGGCAACAGTGCTAAGTGTTTCGAGTTTGGATCTCAGGCCAGGGACCCCAGTGTTGGTGTGGGTGGCCGACGTATCCATACACCAGGACTTTGATGACTTTATTTTCGACTCGGAACATGAGAACACTAGTTTTAGGGAAAAATAATTGTACATGCATCATATAGGAATGGGTTGTTGGTTCCCTATCCTTCTTGAGTCATATCTCCAGATATAATCTCTAACCACGATACATCTTGTTTTATTTACAGGATGCATCTGCGACATGCACCCACTAGGATCCAGTAGCTCGATCATGAGGATGACCCCCTCAGTGATGAATCTTCGATACAGGGACCATATCCCCCAGTTTTAACATCGGGTGGTGTGCCAGTTATCTCGCCACCTGTGGAGAAGTGTTTAGTGTCTGTTGTACCAGTGGAGGAGGAGCGCAGGCTGAGCACACTCCATGAGTTTCAGAGACAGAGACCCCTCAAGTTTCGAGGCGAGCCTGACCCTCAGGCAGCAGAGGATTGGCTTGAGGCAGTGAACAAAGTCTTCCATTTGGTCAGGACACCAGCAGACCAGATGATGATCCTGGCAGCAAGCCTTCTGTAGGGCTCGGTAGGGCGATGGTGGAGTTTGGTTATTCAGACTCACGATGAGGCGACTCTTGCATGGTCGGATTTTGAGCATCTCTTCAGAGAGTAGTTTTCACCAGTTACCCTAAGAGCAGTACATATACATGATCTTCATCATCTACAATAGGGAACCATGAAGGTGTCTGACTATTCATTGAGGTTTACCGACCTCTCGTGGTACTCGATGGATATGGTTAGAGATCAGTACTTCAGAGCTCAGACTTTTGAACGGGGCTTGCGTAGAGATATCCGATCTAGAATTGTCCCTATGAGAATTCCTACTTATACTAGGGTGCTTGAGCGGGCATTGGTGGTTGAGAGATTCTTGGAAGAGCAGAGACAACTGGCAATTTCCAGTAGTGAGTGAGCAGGAGCAGAGACCTCGGAAGCAGGGAGCCGATGCCAGGAACCCAGGCATGGGAGACATTTTCAGAGGAGATCCCAAGATAGGGGATCTACCATACAGGGTTCGTAGGGAGCATCCATCTAGCCTCGAGAGATGCGATGCTACTCATGTGATGGCATGGGACATCTCGCTCGAGATTGTATGACCCACGGTACTGCTGACATGGGAGCAGTGGATGGACCACCGAGGTAGAGGCAACGTGTGGAGCAGACAGATCCGAAGGGTGGTGGATGCCGTAGAGGAGCTGGGAGAGTAGCTGGTGGTGGTCAGCGTTTTCACCCTTTACCACCACCACCCCCAGGAGGTCCACCCCAGGATCGGGGAGCTGGAGGACAGAGGCAGGAACAGCTGCAGGCGGCAGAGGCATATGACCCAAGTACTCACGGAATGATTAGAGGTACAATCTGTGTCTTTTATACTTTGGCTTCCATACTAATAGACACAGGTTCTAGTCATTCATTTTTGGATACTTATCTTGTTTGATACCTTGAGATTCCAGTTTATTTTTTGACTCGACCATTACGCTTAGAAACACCGACTGGAAAACATTCAGAGATCACACACCTTTGCAGACAGTGTGACCTTACCCTTAGAGGTGAGAGTTTTGGTTGGAACCTCTTGGTGGTAGCGTTGAGGCCTTACGATTTCATTCTTGGTATGGACTGGTTATCCATAGTTCATGCCCAGATCGACTGTTTTAGGTGAAGGGTGCGGTGTATCCGCAGTGATGGAACGAGGTTCTCTTTTTTTGGTGAAAGAGAGACCCAGGCAGCGTAGGATGGACTCGTGTGTAGGAAGGTGCAACTGATATCCTATCATTTGGATGGACTAGCCCTTGGTGTAGCAGATGTTACGAGTTTCCAGTTTCCAGTAGTAGTGTCTGAGTATGAGGACGTCTTTCTGGAGGATGTCCCCAGACTACCTCCCCATCGGGAGATAGATTTCTGCATTGAGTTGCAACCCAGGACAACACTGCTATCAGCATCATCATATCAGATGGCTCCTGCAAAGCTTCGTGAGCTGAGGGTACAGCTGGAAGACTTGTAGAATAATGGCTTTGTAAGACCCAGTGTTTCACCCTTGGTGGCCCCAATGCTGTTTTCCAAGAAGGTAGGTGGGATCTTGAGGCTATGTGTGGATTACCGGCACCTGAATCAGGTGACCGTGAAGAACCGGTATCCACTACCAAGGATCGATGACCTCTTTGACCAGTTGAGAGGGGAATGATGGTTCTAGAAGATCGATCTATGATCAGTCTATCATCATTTGCGAGTACGGGATGAGGATATACCGAAGATGGCTTTCAGATGTCGCTACGGTCACTATGAGTACTTAGTGATGCCCTTCGGCATGACGAACGCCCCGGCAGTGTTCATGGGACTCATGAACCGGATCTTTCAGCCCTATCTAGATCAATTCGTAGTGGTCTTCATAGATGTTATCCTTGTGTAATCTACGTCTGAGGAGGAGCACGCGAGACACCTAAGGATGGTTCTAGACAAACTCTAAGAGCACCGGTTGTATGGGAAACTCTCAAAGTGCTATTTCTGGATACAGGAGGTCCACTTTCTGGGACACATTATCTCAGCAGATGGTGTAGTAGTGGACCCAGCCAAGGTGGATGCATTACTAGCATGGGAGCCACCCCAGAGCGTGATAGAGGTGTGGAGTTTCCTTGGTTTGACAGGCTATTATCGGAGGTTCATTCTTGATTTCTCCAATATTTCAGCACCCATGATAGCTTTGACCCGAAAGGGGAAGCCTTTCATGTGGACCGAGAGATGCCAGCAAGCTTTCCAGCAGTTGAGACAGAGTCTGACGAGCACCACGATCTTGAGATTACCAGAGGAGGGTGTCGAGTATGTAGTGTTCTGTGACGCATCAAGAACCAAGCTTGGTTGTGTCTTGATGCAGAGGCAAGCAGTGATTGCCTATGGCTCACATCAGTTGAGGTCACATGAGAAGAACTACGCGACCCATGATCTTGAGTTGGCAGCAGTAGTCTTCATGTTGAAGATGTGGCGGCACTACCTGATGGGCGAGCGGTTTACAATCTACCCTGATCACAACAGTCTTAGATATATCTTTTCTCATATGTATCTGAATTTGAGACAAAGATGATGGTTTGAGTTCCTCCAGGATTACGACTTTGAGATTGTTTACACACCTGGGAAGGGGAACGTTATGGAAGATTCTCTCAGCATAAAATCCAGTTCGCAGTTGCTGGATGAGGCGACGAGGCAGTTTGCCTCCTTATAGTTATCTTTCATGGATGGAGATGAGGGAGCTTACCTTCAATCAATGGTTGTTACCCCTCAACTCTTATAGCGAGTCAGGGAAGCATAGTGTGTGGATGCTAGCTGTGAGACTCTACGTGATCTGATATCTGCGGGTGATGCTGCCGATGGATATTCAACATGTGGGGAGCACGTTGTTCTTTTCAGAGGGTGTGTAGTAGTACCAGTGACGTTGCGGGAGTAGTTTCTGAGAGAGTTCCATACATTTCTTTTGGCGGTGCATCAAGGCATCGAAAAGATGTACTAGGACCTCCTACATCAGTTCTGGTGGCCAGGAATGAAGAAGAGTGTGGCAGAGTTTGTTTCTTAGTGCCTTACTTGTCAGTAAGTAAAGGTTGAGCACCAAGTGCCAGCAGGTTTGACTTAGCCCCTTGAGGTTCCAGAGTGGAAGTGGGATGGGATATCCATGGACTACATGACGGGTTTACCACATACGTCTAGGGGACACGATTCCATCTGGGTGATCATTGATCGACTCACCAAGTCGGGTCACTTCCTCGCCATACGAGAGCAGAGTTCAGTAGAGAGCTTGGGAAACATCTACATGCAGGAAATAGTTCAACTTTATGGAGTTCCATCCATGATCGTATCAGATCGTGATGCTCGTTTCACATCCTGGTTGTGGAAGGGATTGCAGGAAGCTTTTGGGACTCAGTTACGCTTGAGCACAACGTTTCACCCCCAGACTGATGGTCAGCCATAGTGGACCATCCAGGTTCTAGAGGATATGCTTCAAGATTTCATACTTGACTTCGGTCATAGTTGGGAGGATCACCTACCACTGGTGGAATTTTCTTATAACAATATTTACCATTCCAATATTGTTATGGCACCGTTAGAGGCTCTGTACGGGCGACCTTGCAGGTCACCACTTTGTTGGACTGACCCAGGAGAGTCAGCACTCATGGTACCAGAGATGGTGCGAGCTACTACAGAGAAGGTGCAGGTCATCCTAGAGAGGATGAAGACTGCAAAGATTCAGAAAAATTCTTATGTCGACAAGAGGCGGAGGCCCTTGGAGTTCGAGGAGGGAGACCATGTGTTCTTTCAGGTCTCAGCTCAACGGGGATTGTGGAGGTTTGGCTGAAGCGGAAAGCTATCTTTGAGGTTTATCATCCCTTTCCTTCGTGGTCAAGCTATTCCCTTGGTGCGTGTTCGGTGGCAGCACGGGAATCTCCAGGAGAGCACATGGGAGCGGGAGGCTCAGATTCATGTGCAGTACCCACATCTTTTTTAGTATCCTTTGTTTTGGATTTTCAGGGAAGTAAAAGCCCTAAGGTGGGTGTGATGTAATGTCTTGGAATTTCCATACTTTATTCTTAAAAACAAAGGGAATTATTTTGAGACCAGGCTCTGAGACGGTGTGCAGTTCCGAGGCCCGGTGAGCCCGGAACAAATGTTTGAATTTAATTAAATAATTAAATTATGCGTGCATGTAGTTTTCCTAAAAAAGTGGAATAACTCCCGAACGGGTGCTCAACTTAGAAATATGAAGGCACTATTGCGTTCAGAACAGCGATTTTACCTTAGTCGAGGCCTACCATCGGCTGGCGCGGGTTGGTGGCAAAATCTGGGTTTTTGATGTAACTGTAATAAAATATTTTATTTAAAATATTTTATTTAAATCTTTTTTCCAGTGAAATATCTCTTTTCCTTTTTAAAAATAGATTTTGCTGGGGATCAGGGTTACTTTTCTCATAACCCTGAATCTCCCTAGAGAGATCTGGAGAAAACCTCCCAACGCAGCGACGGTGTTCTTGACGAGCTTCGCCGGTGACGACGATGCTACGACCAGATCTTCGCCAACGAACGCCACAGAATCTAGGTAGGATGTTTGTTTTTTATTTACCATTCCCCATTCTTGATTCCTACGATGAATGCGGACTAATCTGTGAACCGATTAGCCCACATATCGATCATTTTGTGGGTGGCTGTGATTTGGGGTTTTTAACAGGAAATCTAATACTCATGTTTATAATCTGTTGATTGTTGTGGTTTTGATCTAACAACGATGAACCCGGATCGTCACGAACAACAATCGAGGTTCTTCCCCCTTGTTTGATTCTTTTTGTTTTTCTCCCTCGCGTTCTTCATTGTGTTCTACGCATTCTTGGGGGAAATCGATCTTTGCACATTCTTTTGTTGGCGCAACGATCCGAGATTGTAGATCCAAACCTGGAGCGACGTCATGGAGGTGCGACGACGGTTTCAACGGACGATTCGGAGCAGATCGAGAGATATGAGTTTTTGGGCGTTTTTCTTCGGATGGATCTTTCAAGGTTTATGATCTGATTTAAGGGCTTAAAACACTCGTTACGGTGTTTGTATGATGAAACAAACCAACCCCTGGAGTATCGGGACGAACGGATGAGAAACCGTGGATCCGGAGGATCAGACGCGGTGTGAGGAGGAAGACGGTGTTTCTAGAAAAATCCTGACTACATGGTGTGTAGTATGGGATACACGACATGTGTTCATCGACGGACCACCTGGCGTGTACTCTGGGAGTACACGGACACGGGTTGGGTACATGGCCAAGGACACGGCGTGTATACCCCTTCCCGGCCAGACCAGACCAGATATACGGGATACCCCGTGTGCTGGTACACGGGCAGGTGACACGGACAGAGAACATGTACGGGCACATGTCCAATGTACACGGAGTGAGCCCCAGGTGCTCGGACATGGTGTGTAATTATTCTACACGTTGTGTAGTTACTTTCTATCCAACAAGCCGAATGACACGGGCCGTTTACACGGGCAGTACCTGGAGTCAAGGAACACAGCTTGTGATTCATCTACACACCGTGTAGTTGAGTTTTACACAGCTTTAATGGATGACATGGGCATTACCCGGAGTCAATGAACATGGCGTGTAACCATACTACACGCCGTGTAACCAATTCTTCATGGCTTGAGCTAGTTACCTTCTGTGACTTGGGCAAGTTTCCTTAGGATTCATCCCCTTGGTATTTCTCCTGAAGGTTTCTGGTATCATTTCCTACATATAGGAGTATGATCCCTTCAGCAAGACTTTCTGAATAGAGTTATTGGAATCCCCTCTGTGAGTCTTAGACCCGGATCCTCTATTCATTCCTAGAACCCTTGGTAGAGTTCTTGGTATCGACATGACCAACTTTACCCAGGTGCCGATCCTCTGCTTAGCGGATTAGTTCATACTGAGTTGTTGGAATCACCCCATGGCTATTGGTTATGATCCTCATCTGAGCATCATGTTCTCAAAGTACTTTTGGAGTGTGTTCTCCCGAAATGAGTACTTCGTATCTCTCTCTTCAGACCTAGGAGTGTGTTCTCCTTGTTACGTTCTTAGTGGAATCTTCGAGCTGGATCTTAGTGGTGGCTTCGCGATAGTCAATCGTGTATGAGTATATCTAGATATTCTTGTTATATGTTCTGTATACATATATTGTGTGGAGCTTACTGTATCTTTCCTTTATGGTATTTCCCTTGTTGTATTTCCTTTGTGTTTTCGGGGTGTCCTACTGGGTATTGTTATACTCACCACTACATGGGCTTTGCCTGAACGTGTCGTGTCTTGTGTAGATGAGTGAGCCTTTGACATGATTCTAGGTGGACCAGGACCGGACGGTACTCAGTGAGATCAGATAGTCTGAGTTGTGTTCCTATGGCTAAAGATTGCAGTCCCAACACCTTTCTTTATAGGTTGGACTTTGTTATAGACTCTCTTTTGGTGGGCTTGTACTTTTGGACCAGGGTTTTACTTTCTTGTACTTTACGTTCCTGTCATACTCTGTTGGTTGGGTTTTAGTGTATGCATGCATCTTTTTACTTTTAGTAGTTTTACTTTTCATCTTTGTGAGCTTGGTGATGTGTGTGCGTGTGTACAGGTTTATAGGAAAAGCCTCCCATGTTAGTAGCATGCCTACTCGGTGCTAGTCACCAGCCCCTGGCCTATTGGAGGCGAGCTTGGGGAGTTGCGGCTCGGGCCCCACTAGGACAAGTCATGACACACCTAGCCTTCATACATCAACATCAGTCATATGAAATCTGAAATATCATCCTAAAATTCCTAATCATCAAGTGTCATATGGAATTTGGGTGGTCATCGTAACATTTCAAAGTAGCACATGTGATATGGAATCCAAGGATCTCATCCAAAAATTCCCAAGAATTAGGCATCACTTTAATAATTTAATTAATTAAATATTATTTCATTAAATTTTCAGTAGGCCCATCGCCACCACTAACTATATACACCATTTAAAATTTTAGGTTCCATTCCAAATTCCAAAAATCATAATTCAATATTTTAAAAAACCTATCCAGTTCATATAAATTAGGCCCCTAACCATAAGTTCTATTAGGATCTTTAAATTCTAGGATATCAATTTACATTAATTAATTGATTTACTAAAATCACTCCTCATCCCATAATCAAGCAACTTATTCCACCAAAGCATTAAATAAATATTAAAATATAATTTACCCATTTATATTATATTTTTATAAAATATTGTATTTCCAACCCATATCTTTAATGGAATACCATTACCTTAGGACTGATTCATTTTCAGGGTCACAGCCATTCCCAATTATTTATGGTTGTGAAATTCCATTTCACAACCATTAAATCAAACCAAGTTTCTACTTAAATCATTAAAACATAAGTTAGGCATTTTAAAACATTAATCCATTTCAAAGTTAATTTTTTTCACCAATAATTCCTATTTAACTACAATTTACTAAGGTCTAAGTCATAGTAAATGGGTATTTGAACTAGGGAAACTCAAACTAAGATATTATAAATTAAATTTGACTTAAGCATGGTGAATCTGAATTGACACACTATGTACACACTTGAAAACAAAGGAAGACCATGGGTTAAATTAAAAGAGACCACCTAAATTAGACTCATAGGAGCCTACTCATTTGATATCATCCTCTGGTTTGAGTAGAAACAATATATATGGAGAAACCAAAAAAATCCAAGAAAATAGGGTTTAACCCACATAAATTACACAAGGAAACTTGATAGGAAAAGAAACAAAGAAAATATGGGAGGGGACCCTTAAACTTATCTTTATCCTTCAATGTCCCTAACAAAAGATGATTTAGACCATAGATGTAGGAGTTCTAACATGTAAGAGAGGAGAGGGGAAGGATATAAGGTGTACACAACTACTAGGTGAAAGGGGGAAAATTGGGTTAATCCTGTTTTAGAATTAAATGGTCAAAACGGTCATTTTTTCACTTTTAAGAGGAATGTGGTTTGGCCATGCGGTTTGAAAAACTATGCTTTAACTATGATTCCCCCACTATCCAATACATTACACATCATGTGTTTATGGTAAACAGTATCATAGACCATGCAGAAACTATGTGACATGTCTACAATTTACAATCAATATTTTCATGTTTTTCCAAGACCCATTTAACAGTTTTATAAACCGTGTTCTTATAAAACTTAGGCCACATGGTTGGGGGAATGGTTAAAACTAAAAATGCACCCCATTCAGTTTTCCAAATAATCAAAACTCCAAAAACCTAATCCCCCCAAACACTCTTGATACTTAAGTTGAATACCTGAGGCACCTCTCAGGCCATAACTACATCTAAAAAACACAATTTCAAGACATTCAAAATCTTGGATTGATTTTATGAATCCTGGTTCAAAATATAGTCTATCCAATAGTTTCAAAATTAAAACTATATATCAAATCTTGAACACCCATACGGAACTAAGGCCTTATAAGAGACACATTGAAACTAGATGAAATGTCTTTGAGGTCGATCATGGGTGTTGCATTATACCCAGTGGTCAATGATGTTTATTTTATTTATAATTCTATAGTTTTTTTATTCTGTTGATAATATCACATGAGTACACCATATTTTTACTAGTTATGTATGAGACCACATTGGTGGATCCCTATAGAGTTTTACTCATACCTTTCTCGAGCATCCATTACTCTTTAGTACCCAATCAGGCTTCACTAATCACAAGTTCAGGTTGGGAAGTGGCTCGAGATTTGATCATTTTGTTAGATAGTTTGGATGGAGTCAGGAGATGGATTTAGTATGAATCTAGGATAACATTAGATCCTTTTACCTTTATTTATTTATTTATTGTATATATTCTCATCCCATTGGGAAAATAACTATTGTTTACAGTCTTGACTGTGAGTTTGTATGTATTCCTTCTTTTTCATTAATATTTGGTAAAACTTGTTGTATTTTATTTATTTTGTGTACTATAATGTGTTATTATGGATGTTTTTTGGTTATTCATATTATTATTTCACACCCTAATATAAGGGTATTTTCTCCCCAAGGTAAAACCTAGACCCCTTCTGCTAGTTGGAACCATCTAGAGTATAGGGAGGTGTGATTTAGGTTGTGTGGTAACTGTTGTTTTGGGTATTTGTCGAGTGTTCTAGGGTGGTAGGATTTCATAATTTTTTAATTATTCTTAAATTAAATAAGAATATAAAATATATCATATTATAAAAAAGGTATTCTTCACTTTATCATTCATTTATGTTGGATGCGTATATTGTGTTAAGCGAAGTGATAATTGACCTCTTAAAGTACGACTTTGTGTTATCCATAACTAATTTAATTCATGGAGTATTATAGGTTATGATAACATGTTAAGGATAGAATTGGTAGTATTTCCTATAGAGATAAAAAAATTATGATCATGTGGAATAAAAATAGTTTTTTGCACCAGATGACATAAAAATTATACCACATAGAGTGTCATACAATGTGTCTTTAGCATGATAAGGGTGCATGTTTCATATTTAATCCCTATACCTGATCTTGAGTAAATACCTATCATGATAATCTTTATACTTTGATAACTTTCTTATGAAATCCTTGAGGATTATCTAATTAGGGGGTGGTTGGGTATGTTGTGGATCACGCCTTCAATTGAGGATTGATTAGGATAAGATTTGTCTTCTCATATGACGGGTATGACATCTAGGCCCTAAATTGAGATGGATCATTGAAAGTTATGTTCATAATTGGATAAGGTACATGTTATGTACTTATCTACCTTGATGAGGTTCATGTGAAATGTTCATCTTCTTAGATTATAAATACGTGATGTATTCATCAACCTAGCTAGTCTATACTCAGAAAATAGAGAATGTAAGGGTGGATATATGGGAATAACATACTTAATATCCCATGGTCACATTATTTCTTAGGAAAATTGATTATGTGACTATTCATACTTGTATCTGATACACCAGGTGGACATAGGTATAGAGATACTTGTGTATGATGGAGATCATGTCAGATCCCTTTATAACTTGAGAAACATTGATGCATTTCCATTGGCTTCTACTTGCTTACATTAATAGATTCACAAATTCATAATTTTTTTCAAAACTATAAAGGTATATGGGATCATAATTTATGGTTTTTCAAATGATTATTAGGTTTATATGACTTTGATATTTACTCTAAAAGTATTTTGAGGGATTTTTTAATGAATTCCTAGTTTTATTTTTCACAAGTTGTTACATATGCTGTTACATGTGTTGAAAATGTATGATAACTATTCAAAAAATAATTTTAGAAGATATTAAAAAGGATTTTTGGGTAAGAATTCATATTTTATTATATGTGATGTGACATAAGATGAAAGTGCAATAATTTTATAAGCCATTTAGTGAAAGTGGATGATTGATGAATCTGTGAACTAAAAGTTCAACCATGATGTGGGGGTTTAAACAGCATAATAATCTATCCTTATATGCACCAAGAAATAATGTCAACCACTTTGTTAGGGTGGATATGCATTAAATACCTCATTATGGCATAATGTGTTTTCCTCTTCATTCTCTCAATGTGTACATTTTCATAATTTTTGGATCATCATATGATGATGATTGTAGGAGTTATAAACATCCAAGTTGATTGTTTAAATGTTAAATAGTCAATAAAAAAATGAAGATTCATGAGTTACAACCATTTTAACCAGTGAAATCTTTATGAAATTTTTCACATTAATATGGTTGAACATTAATCCAAAGTGGGGCTTTAGATGGACATATAAATAGTATCTTAGTTTATAATGTTGGTTATATTTGATTATGAGACACTTAATGTTAAAATCCTTGTTCAAATCACTCACAATCTCTCATTTCTCTCTATTATTTAAAATTAAGGTTTTAACAGTTTGAGGATATGAGAGAGATACACTATGAGTGTTAAAGATTCCCACAACCCATGGATACCCTAGGTGAGAGGATTCCTTTGGTTACACCTTTTTTAATCCTAACTAAGATCATGTGAATCTTGGATGGGATAAATCATCTAGGTGAAATATATATCATTCTTTTCTTCATTTTATTATTCATTCAAATTATATAAATAGAACCTAGATTATATAGGTTTTGGTGTTGTTATTAAACTACATTTTGGATTTTATACATACCTCTAAAACTCTTCATGTATTAATCATATTTTAATGTTATAAATATTTTTTAGGTTAAATATATTATATTAATGGGTTTTAACTTTCCATTTATTATTATAATTAAAAGGGTGGCATGGATAGTTCATTTACCAAATAAATTTCATTGGATTCTGTCAAAAATATCATGTATGAACCATAGAAATAAAAAAGTTCATAATCAAAGAATCATGTACAATATTCTTCATCAAAACAAGAAAGGAAGCGAATATACCAGACTATATATATCTTTTAAGTATACTTACAAACTTCAATATTTCATCATATGAGTTGTTGATGGACATTGGCACTTTCAGCCATGGTTTGTGTTGGACTGATGGAGTGTCGAGGTTAGGTACATTTGTTACCCTGTTAGAGTATTGATTTATTTTCTCTACATGTTTTTCTCTAGTATAACAGGATGTCTTTTATTTAGTGTTTCTTCTTCATTCTCTTAAAGGTTGTGTATTTCAACTTGGCTGATTTATTTTTTTTAGAATCATGATTTAGTCCATTTTAGATTTTGTGTGTTTTGATGGTTTTTGGTTTTCATTATTTATATGTTTGTTTGGATGGTTGTATGTTTTTTATGGTGTATGATTTTTTTATGTATTTTGATATTTTTTGGTGATTTATTTATAGTTTCTCATGATCTCTTGAGTTTTTTAATAGTTTGTGTACTTGTCTTTTAAATCTATAATATCTTTTTAATTACCCTATTCACAATGAAAAAAATACGAACCAAAAGAAAACTCCAACATAAGAATACCAAAACACTTACAAAATCAAATAAATAATAAAAATAATTAAAATAAAAAATCATTTAATATTGATAAAATATAACCAAATTATTGAAAAAACATATAAAATATGAACCCTACAAAAAAAGTAGTCAATCAGAAGAAACTTCATGATAGACTAATTGGAATAATAAACATAAAATCAAGGTTTTTAAGTAATTTTATTTGATTAAAATAATTATTTTTATAGGTTTTTTTATAAAAAAATTAATACATGACTCTATCTCCCTCTAGTTTTACATTCAAATTACTTATTCATAGTAAATCTATTCAAGAGTTAAAAATAAGAGTGAACAACTAGATAGTTAATCAAAAATGAAATTAAAAAAACTGAATGACAATAATCAACTAATTATGGTTGATAAAAAAATGACTTTGATTAATAACCAAAATATTTTCAATTATTTCTTACTCGTAATTTTAATAATCGATAACCAGTATTTTCACAAATTAAATATTCAAAATTAAAAATAAATAAAATATTTATAAATTTACAAATTTAAAGTCTAGTATTAATACTATATCACATCCCTCCCTTCACATGTGTCACTTCCTCCACATATGAATCCTTCCCTCTTTCGATTCTATTTCCATTTTATCATGGATAACTACTCACCCCTTGTACTCCCTTCCAACCCTACCGTCTTCCCCCTTCCAGCCTCTTTGATCATCTCTACCATCATGTGCTTCATCTCATCTTTGTTTCTATCCACTACACCATTTTATTGTGTCGACCTCCCCCTTTTCTACATCCAAAACCCAACTTATTCTTTAATATGGTTCCAAATTCTTCTATCAGAGCCACCTTCCTCTGCTCAATTTCACTACTCTCAGCTTCATCCTGATTATTGATTCATCTTTTCATGTCCACCTTTTGGTTTTCATAATACTTGAATCATCAGTTGACTCCTCTTCAAATACTATCACTTACTCACCCTAAAAGGTGTGATGTTTTTCATTATCATTTTATTTCACCATCTATAAACCATATACTTTTTTGTTTCCTATTTTCCAAACTATCATTTAATTTCCTCAAAATTTATACTTTGTTTCCTACACCCCTGAAACTAGTTTCATACTTTTACAGTACAGATGTTATAGTGTCTTCCATTGGCTCTTCAATGTATTCAATATTCACCAACCCAAATAAACAAAAATATTGGTTATTTTCATTTTACATGTTGATGCAACTTCCATTAATATTTTATATGTATTTTCAATGTAATTCATTACAACATATTACAATTTAATTTTAATTTAATTTCATCTTATATAATATTATAATTCAATTTCAATTTACTATAGCTTTAGATTTCAAAAAAATTGATTTCTTCTTAACTTTAAGATTATCCTGAAGATTCTATCACTGAATCTTTAAAAGAATAAAACTGTAATACTTATTTGGTCTGCTGATAATTATCACCTTTATTTTATTTATATTATTTATGAATTTACTGTGAAATCATGTTGTATAAAAACTGATCATACAATTCCATTTATGTCGTGCATAATCTATATGCCTTCCCTATATACAGTGTGTTTCACCTAATGGTATTGTCCCCTTTAATTTTGTTTTATTCTTCTTTATTTATTATTTAATGAAATTGAATGCACAGTGACCATACTATCCCATTTACTATATGAAAAAACTTTCATTTTATCTTAAATATTTTTTAATGATTCCATTGAACAATGACAATTATATTCTATGTTTTTACTACTGGTAACTTTCACATTTAAAATCATGGAAACTGAGTGTTACACCCATTGGAGTGTTCATTATTTGAACAATTCAGTTTGGTTCATAAATTATGGAACTTTTTAGGAGTGATATTAGAAACCATTTCATCATATGAAACAGTTTTACTATGCATCTAATGCATATTCAATATATATATATATATATATATATATTGTATTTATATATCAACACATGCATCGTATGCATAAAAAAATACTTGTATCATATGCATATATTAAATGTATGCTATATATATACACATTTTCATATTTTATATATATATATACATATATATACTTCATGCATCATATGAATGAAAATGCATCTCAAGCATGTACATTTTAATTCACAACGAAAAATCACTCGAAGTTTTTGCAATTCCTTTTTTTAAATTTTAATCTACAATTTCTTTACTCAGCATGGAAAATAGTTTTGGGTCAACTGTTGAACTTTTATAATGCAATCTAATTTTGTTCAGATCCTCTTTCCATCATCCCATCATCTCTCAATTTTATCCATGGTGGCCATTTGAATGCTTCATCAAGAACTAACATCAAATGTTTCTGGAAGATCTAAATAGGGGGATGAGGATTACTAAGAGTGGTAACATACTCCCCCTTTCAAGGATATATTTTTAAACTCCTAGGATGGCTCACATACTTACTTATAAGGATAGTAGTGTTAATATAGATGTTGGGTCTCAAATTTTCAAAAAATATATCTCCTGGAAATGGGGAATTTGGAGGCCTTTCTTCTCTTGGTATTTAGTGTTGTAAATTAATTATTTAGTGATTATTACCTATTCATAGATAGTTTGTAAAATTTTCATGTGATTTTTTCTCAGTACTTGGCTCTATATTTGTATTTTTGATTCTGAATTACTAAAAATTGTTGTAACAATCATCACCTGTAATGAGTAATTTTTAAAAATAATTGTTTGTTCTATTTATAGAAATAACTTTTAGTTAAATTTCCAAATATAAATATCCAATTGATTATTTAAAAGATGTTTTTTTAATAATCATAGTCAAACTCAACCTAAATGCTAATTTTATAGAATTGTGGTTGAAATTGGGTTGTGTCTCGAAGATTAAATACCTGAAGAAAATCTTACAATGGGTGAATATTTAATGGTTCCAACTGTAATACATATAAAACATGTCACTCCTAATGCTTTCACATTTGTGATTATGTACCTTCTGTTAACATTGATTCATGCTCTATTTTTTGGGAAAATGTTCTTAAACTGATCAAGAATGGAGGTGTGAAGGGGATAGCTCACATTACAGGTGGTGATTTTACATATAACATACCTCATGTGTTGTCGAATGACATAGGAGTTGTAATTTATAGCAACTCATGGGTTGTACCATCCTATTCAAATGAATCTAATGGCTTATTGGTCATATAATTTTATATCATCTATGTGATGGGTTAGATAATATTTTCTTATTTTGGTCACATGGTTTACTGAGTTTCCAATATAGATATTAGGTTTGGGATATGAGAGATAGTGAACCATGTTGGGTTGTATAGGTGGGAATAATTGAGAAATCGAAAATGATATGGACATTTAATATGAGAATCATGATAGTAGTGGTTGTTAGTAAGGAGGCGGCTCCTGGAGTTATAGATGAAAAGGGTAGAGCATATGACATTAGATATGTTGTAGTAGGTGAAGGAGTGAGATATCATTAATCATCCCACAAACATCATGAGAAGGTTAGATAAAAGGTTGGTCCAATAAGTAATGTTTGATTATTTAACATTATTGTTTTTTCAAAATATTAGGTGTGTTTTAATTGGTTAGACATCCAAAGTCATGGATTCATGTGATTTATAGACTAAAAAAATACAACCTAAATCATCTTCTTCATGACCAATATTGGTTTATGATCAAATCAACGAACCATACTATGTCAATACATAGTTTACTGAGATAGAGAGAACATGATCCAAAACTAAAGTTTGTCGACGGATTATATCCATTAACATTCTCCACAGGTCTCTAGATCAAAAAATAAAAGTTTATAAAGCCATGATTATTATTATAAGATAATAACTTCATGATATTATTATTATTAGTAAATTTTGGATAATTATAATTACTAATTGATAATAATTACTAATTATTTAGTAATAAATATTTAATTAATAATACTTAAAAAAATTCATTCATAATGAGTTATAATAGAGTAATTAATAATATAATTAATATGGTATTCAAAAATTAAGTGATCTAAGAAAACCATGACATAAAAAATAGATTAATCTCATGATTTAAGTAAAACACATCACAAACAGTAATGAACCCAATGACCGAAAGGTTTAGTGTGGTGAATATTTTCTACATGGACATCTTATTTAACTGAATTTGTAAAAATTTCCCCATAACCATGCTTCTCTAGAACCTTTATAGGAATATCATATGATACAATCATCATTAGAACATAGTTATTGGAAATATAATAAAGGGGTGAGGTAAGTGAAAAAAATAAAAAAAGATCATAATGGTTAGAACATAATCATAAGTAAAATCACAAATAAGAAAAAATATATAATTTAAAAGAACCTAAATCATTAAGTGTTAAACATAATCATATGATCTTAAACGATAACAATTTTACCATGAAATGAGAAAATAAAACATGTAGCATATGACTTGATCTGTGGAACATAGGGAAGAATGTGACAAAATCATAAAAATAGGACTTCTTATCTTTGTGAACCCAACTACCACCAACCCATTCACTTATAAAATTGTGATTAGTGTTAAATTACACCACACTCGCCCTTTTTAAACCTATCTACTTGTTAACCTGTTCACATAACATTTCTATCTCATGATATATAGGTATTAACCAATTCATTGGAGGGAGATATAGTTCTCACCCTTCTCATGATTCATATATTTGTGTTTCACTAGATAAAAAAATCATCACAGCATAAAACAACTCATATAAATAAAATGAGTTTCATGAAATTTTGAAAACATAAAATAAAGAACTTGTGAAAAAATAATGGGGTTTTTTAAACCTTTCAAAAACATCACATATCATGAACTTAAGAAATCATAAGATATAAAAAATCTCATTTTTCAAAAGGAATCATATCATAATAACATATATAGGGTGATAAAAAATCACTTCATGAAATATAGAACTTTAAGGGTAAATAGATTTTAAAATATAAAAGTTTTTACAAAACCTTTTAAATAATTGAAGTGAAAATTACTTTCAAAGATATTTTTATGAAGGGAAAGATAATACTTTTTAAAAACATAATAAAAAGAGATAAAAATAAAACATCTTTTAAAAGACATAAAGATTATCAAAAAGGATAAATGATAATATTTTTAAAACCTATTCAAAAAGGAATTTTACTATACATTGAAAACATTTACTTTTAAAAATAATCTTTAATAATGGAACATTGAAAATGACAAAAAAAATCAAAAGAAAATGTGGAGTAGATGATAAAACTTTCATTTTCAAAGGACAAAAAAACCTTTGGAACATTTTGGAATAACCTTGTTGAAAACCCACATCATTAAAAAATATAAAGAAACCTATTCTTTAAAATGAAGTTATGGGAATAAAAGTATAATTATAGATTAAAAATTGAGTTTTCATTAAGAAAAATAGAACATTGGTGGAAAATAAAAATATGGATATGGAAAGAAAATACATTAAAAGAAACTAAAATTATTCTTAAAAAATAAATTTTAATGAAACATTATACTCATCATGGTAGAATACTTTGGCATGAAACATGATTTTACCATAAAAGAAGGTGGAAATACATCCTAAATTCATCATAGGTTAGAATATATTAATCGTGAAGTATAATAGACAAATAAGAATGATTATGACCATAGAATTAATTCAAAAATCCCCTTTAATACTTTAGTTATTTTTAATAAAAATTAATTATATAAAACTCTAATATTTCATGATACATTTTCTTTTTAAGTAATTCAACAGCTTGCATTTCATGCAATACCGAGTTCGAATGCATCATGATCTATTAAAAATGATTATTATAACATAACCATTAAAATATCAAGAATTAATCGTATTAACCAAATTAAGAAATTTATATATTTAATGTTCATCCAAAATATTTTATAGAAATAATATAATATTGAATCCAATTTTACACATTAAAAGGTTATATTTTTTATTAAAGCACGTTTACCACCTTTTGATGGAGTACCTGTTTTAAAAATGGTTTTTGATAATTTTATAAATTCTATTTGAAAAAATAAATTTCTTATTTGAAATCATAATATTAAAATTTACTTTGGTTCAATTTTTTGTATTTTTCTGACAAGTTTCATGTTTTGATGAATAATGGAAAATACTAAATTTTAATTGAAAATAACTTTTTTCATCAAACTAATTTATAGCGTTAAATTATACTTTTGATTGATTTTAATGTATAAATAGATTATATTTTTATAATTTAATCCAATTAAGTTAATTTTAATTAATTTTACATTGAAATTATATATAAAATTTTTTCAATCTTTTGCATGTTTTAAACTTTAATAATTTGTTTTCTCACCCCTATCAAATGGATTAATTTTAAATTAATTACTGTAACTTATGTGTTTCAAATTTTCTAAAATGGATTATATATTTTTAACAATTGATTCCAAACTATTTAAATAGATTTATTTTATTTTTGGGAATTATGAATAGTAACTTTAGTAAATTTTTACTTACCATGGTTAAGGATAAATTGGGTAATTAAAGGTCAAAATGATATTATAAATATTATAAAATTACCTTAAAACATATTCTAATTTCATTGTTTAAGTTTTTCTCAAGAAAAAGAAAACTTAGGAAAAAATTATAATCTTTTTAAGTCACTTGGGTATGAATATGACATTTATAATATTTTATATAAAGATGAGTTAAAAATCTCATACTCATGTTTTTAATAAGTATTACTTTTTTAATACATGGTTATACATAAGATAAATTATAATATAAATAATAATTTTATATA
This sequence comes from Viscum album, assembly GCA_963277665.1. Classification (NCBI taxonomy): domain Eukaryota; kingdom Viridiplantae; phylum Streptophyta; class Magnoliopsida; order Santalales; family Viscaceae; genus Viscum; species Viscum album. Next base: position 4,853,460 of record OY728162.1, on the reverse strand, counting down.
TAAAAAATATATATTAATCATGATAATTTATTTTTTATTTTTAGATAAGAAATAATTTAATTAAAGGCTTGCATAATAATGATGTAGTAATTGTTTAATTGATGGAAATATCAAATAAATAATATTAAAAATATTAAAATAAATAACATTTTATAGAATTAATGACATCTAAAAATTTTATAGATAACTTAAACATTTTATTGATATATTATAAGTTTTTTTAGATATTATCATGTTGTTCTAATATTTTTAAAAAGATAAATAATGAATAATATCAAAATTGATATAAGCGGTACTTTAAAATAATAATATTTTATTAAATGATATAAAATTTATAAAAATATAAAAATCATAAAAATTACTATAATAAGGTTATATATGTCATCAATGATCCCTTTTTTGTTTTTTTTTTGTTTTTTATTAACTATATTAACACGAAAGAGTAAAAATCTAAGTTTCCATGGTAAGAGTTAAAGGGTTTAACTAAGGGTTAAAGACAAAAGATAAGGTTACAATTGTGACCTAAACATGTCTAAAAATAATTTTTGAGATGATTTAGAACCATATTCATATTATATTCTAAATAAATCACTTTGTAGATATTTTAAATCAAAAATCAATTTATATTAATTTAATATTTTAAAGGATTCCAAGAGTGCCCCTCCCCTCTCTTATAAAAAGGAACATCCTCCCTCACTTCCCCACACTACATTGAGCATTATTAATTGATAAAACCCTTACCTTTTATTTTATAAACTTCCCTAGACACATACTATAGGTTCTTTTAATCTCAATAGACCAACCCTATTGTCCCTAAGAGGAGATCCAAAGGAGGTTCGTTAAAGTTGAGGTAATCGTCTTCACCGACTCTTTCAAAATTATTTATTCTTCTACTTCTTATTCACACATTGTTTCCATTATAAAATAATAAATAAATTATCATATATATGATTATATGTTATTATGATTACGGTACAACCATATTACTCCTTTTATCTATCTTAGGAAAAACAATATCACCGTGTGTGTATACATATGTCATATCGCCACCACACTGTGGTGCAATTTTTTTTTCATCACCACTTTATTTAGATGGGTATAATTATAAATATAATGGATATAAATAATATATATGACATTATAATAATTTTTATAATTAATAAATCATCCAAATCGTTACCACTTTACCATTAAGGAAATAATATTGTCGCTTATGTGTACGTACGGCCAACCGTCTCCACGATGTGAAGAGATTCATTCTCCATGTTAACCATTCAAGAATGATTATAAAAATGTATATGATGAGAGAATGTAATATTTATGAACTTAATTTCATTCTGGATATTAAAACAATATATCTGATGCATAAGAATGGGACTTACATGAGAAAAGAAACATAAGAAAATGAAGCAGTTAACACCCAAAAAATGGTAATAATGAAATATTATTAATAAAACGATGTATGAGGATACAATATGATATCATAAATATGGATATAGTTTTGGAATAATTTAATAAAATAATTTAACCATTATATATGATTTTAATTCACCCTTAACTAAATTAAAGTAGAAGGTTGGGGTTAACTTCGTAATCTCATTATTATCCGAGATTGTTTATACGTAAATATTTATTGTGACATATTTATCATCCATGTAAATATTTCTTAAAAATGTATTTCATAATATTATTAATATTATTCTACAAATTTTTAATGTATTTTTTACCCATTTTTGAATTTTTATGAAATATTTTGAAAAGAATCTTTTTTTCATTTTCTAAATGAGGTCCTATATGAATTTTTCAATGGAAGGAATGTTTTCTAACTTATACGACATGAGCAGATTTTTCCATCATCATGACACCCTAACATTTTTAATATTACCTTATAATATTATAAATTTATTTTCAAAATAAATATATTATTTTATAATTTCATGTCTTTTAAATAATTTGAAAGTAAAAAATTGGTATTTCTCTCAAGAAAGTTTTAATGATTTTGTTATATTATTTTAATATATGTCAACATCCTTTGTTGGATTTTATGGTTAATTGATATTGATTTATTATGATATAATCTTCTATATTTTATTGAAGCTTTTATGATATTTTTTACTATGTATGTTTTATTTTAATACCATTAATGGTTTATGGTTAATGAATTAACATTTCTTATGCTAGTTTTAATATGAATGTTTATGTTGGTTATGTTTCACCCTTTTCATATGAGGAATTAATTGGACTAAGTGATGGGTGGGGCCTTCTATAGCCCCTAGATGCATCTATGGGTATCATGAGACAAACTAGTTGGGTTTTTACCCATTTATGTATGGTTTTTGGGTTGAATCCTTGACGTTGTAATTATGATGTCTGGTATTATGCATTTACCTCATTATGAGATTAGTTTTTGATATTACATGTGATTATTCGATTAGTAGAATGTCAATGTCAATGATTATATGAAATTATTTGATTTATTATTTCTATATTATGCTCATGATTATTTTTGAAAGGATTTTTTTTCAATTATATACCTTGACTTAAAAGTTTATGCTTATTTATGGTAGTTTTCGCAGTATTATTTACCCTTACTGAGCATCTAAGCTCACCCCTTTCTTATATTTCATTTTTCTCAGGCTGTAAAGATTTCTATTATAACTGATATGTAGGGTTAATCTAGGATAATCATTATATTAAAAGGATTCTATATTTTTTATTTTTTATTTTTAATTGTAATGTAAGGATCATGTATGTAATATATTTTCCAAAACTACTAAACAGATCAGTCTTTTGGGATTTGATGCTTGTATCTATACCAAATTAATAAAGTAAGGCATCAGCTCTAGAATACTGAGGTTGGGGTCATTATAGTTGGTATCAGAACAAGTTTAGTAGAAACCTTGGAAACTATATTTAGAAAACAAATATTATGGAATATAACCCTAAGATAGACTTTGAGGATAAGAATAGAAGAATATCCTTGAATTTTGGTAAGGTAGATATTATGTGTGTATTCCTGTAAATACATCCATTTCTGGATAATTAAAGTTGATGTGGTTCTATAATAGATTTACCTAGGGGTAAAAACTCCAAAAATTGGTCTCGGGCCTAACTCGGGGTAACCTAGTACATGACAATAGGCTTTACTATGGACCTAGTTTGACACTCCCTAGAGATATGCTTAGGATAATTCATATTTTATCTAGAAACCATTATTAAAGGATTTAAAAGTAAATATTTTCCCAAAGAAAAAATGTTTATGATTATGATATTATATATAAATAAAATTTTCAATTTATGTTAATTATTTTACTCATTTTATATTATAAATTTTGATTTATAACTTAATCTAATGTATTCTATTTTTTAGAAATGGTGCATAGTAGAAAGAATGGAAACTATATCAATGCATGTAATATATGTATGGATTGACCTCCTATGAAACATAATGATTTTGGAGCTAGAGCTAAAACTAGTAATGAAAAACTTATAACTATATTGGGAAAAATGACTCAGGTTATGAACAACAACCTTACCCGTATCGAGCACCCTGATCAATAATGTGGAAGAACAATGTTAGATCGCTTCATGAGATAACAATCATCATTATTAAATGGGACTAAAAATCCATTTTTTAGCCTAATTAGGTTAAATAACCCGAGAGAGGTGAATATGGGTATGACATAATAAAACTTTTTCCCTTTAGATATTTTTTCATTGTTAAAAAAACACTCTTCTCTCTATTTCTCATAGAAATATATGAACATAATTGAAATAATGCACAAGATACGGAAATTTTACTTGGTTCACCCTCACTGGGGTTGTTTCCAAGGAGCATACAACAGTGATGTGCTGATGTATAAAATCCACTAAGTCTCACTTCCAAATTACAACATTCAGTATAGATCACTTATATGCCCAGGCTCACTAATTTTAAAAGTTTAGGTTCATCTCACTACTTTCCCAAGGGTCACTACCGGTTGAATGGATCAACATATTATTATTTCTTTTCTCACTACCCTATAATGGATTCACCCACAGTTTATGGACTTGTAGGTCCCTTCATTTGCATGAATGAATTCATCTTCAACCATAGGTAGATGCTCTGTAGAAGTTCTAATTTTCTGAATACTGTAATTTTGTGGAAATTAATTTTGTGAAATGATTTAGTTACTTTATGAACTACCTTGAATATTCCAAAAACTCTATTACACCATGTGGCTTGAGTTATTCAGGGACCACCTCTTCTTCTACAGACAACCTTGCTTCACGGATGAACTCTTCTTCTACATATCGCCCCTCCTTCACGGACGGCCTCTCCTTATGCTGACCACCTATCCTTCCATGGACCACCTCTATTTCTTGGACCACCAATTCTTCCACATACCATTTTACTTTGTGGTATAAATATCCCTAAAGTCTTCTTTCCACAAACTGACTTCATAGATAACCCTTCACAGAATTTCTTCCTCATGAACACTCTCTTTCTCAGAATCCTTCCTCGTGAACTCTTTCAGAATTCACCGAATTATCCCTGAAGTGATGTTGTTTTATAATGAAACTTTATCTAAGTAAAGATGTTATTAGTAGTCTTTATATAGTCAAATATATCTAAAAATCATGCTAATCTGATTTACCCAACACTTTTATGTGGTATATCCTTCACTACATACTTCTATACGGTTCACATGGAACATACACCTTCACAGCGGTCAATGTCTTACCCATAATAAAAAACCATTTATGGAATCCATAACCATTGCCTTCAATCCACAAATGACATGCCTCCTATGAACTTCATGCCTCCATCATACAATGAGCCTACTAATAATTGTTTTCCCTGCACATTCCGCAAAGCATGCTTTACGGTCCATATAACACTGCTATGTAGAAATCTTTCTTTATTGATTTCCATAAATTATTCTACATACCTAATTTTCAGTTTTTGAAATATGATTCGTGGTCTACGAAGCGTAAACCCATTTTAAGAAAAAAAACCCTTATGAAAAAAAACTCCTGATTTTGAGGCCCAAAATTTGGGAAAACATTGGAACTACACCACCTTAAAAACCTACTTTAGAAACACCAACCATATTTATTCACAATTATATAGCCTTTTCAACAAAAAAAATTCACCCAAAAAACACTGATACAACACCTTGAGGTATTTTTTACTAACAATTTTTATCTGATAAATTGATAAGTTTCTTATATAATATACTTCTTACTTTAGGAAGTAATGAAATGGAACTACACCACCTTAAAAACCATATAATTCTTCTCAGTTTTCCCAGAAAATTTGACATTTACCTCTTGATTTAATAAATGATTTATCAGTCAAAACTCCTTAGGGAAGTCTCGTTGAAACAAAGATATTTCTGACAATACCCCTTAAAACATATAAATGTAATTTAGTTATTGACCTTGTTATCATGCCTATGATTTACTTTGTTATAATCCTCAGTATGGATTAAATTTTAAAATATGATGTGAAAATTTATTACATGAATAAGGAAATTACTATTTGTGAGGAAGAAGAAGAATCCATTATCATTAAAGCAAAAACTTCACCATCTAATTCTTATCTATATTCACCCTAGGTAGCTTTAATAAATGAAAGTATTAGGAAGGAAGAAAAAAACATATAGGGATGAATAATATAATCTTTAAATTGAGTATATACCCATTGTAAAGTAATACATTGATGTATTTTCTGAGGAATTACTAAGACCCCCCCCCCCATTGCATGAAGTTGAGTTTTATATTGATTTAATTGTCAAATCAAGACCAATATAAAAGACTCCATATAAAAAAGACACTGTGGAATTGGTTAATATGAATAAAAAACTTGAATAATTGAGTAAAATGGGATTTATTCGCCTTATTGTTTCTCCATGGAGAGCGTCTGTTATCTTTGTCAATAAGAAAGATGGATCCATGAGACTTTGTATTGATTATAGGGAAATCAATTATATTACAATAAAGAAAAAGTATCTGCTACCTAGTATCTATAGTTTATTTGATCAAATTCATATGTATTAATTATTTTTGAATATTGACCTTCATTATAGATATCATCAATTGAGGGTGAATAAGGAAGATATTTTGAAGACAACTTTTTTAATGAGGTATAGATATTGATAATTTATAGTAATTCCATTTTGATTGACTAATGCACCCTCAGTTTTTATGGATATAATGAATAGAGTATTCAATTAATATCTTTATGATTTTATTGTGGTATTCATTGATGATATTTTGGTGTAATCTAAAATCTATGAATACTATGAGATTCACTTACAGATTATTTTTTGAGACTCTCATAAGGGAAGAGTTATAAGGTAAATTTAGAAAGTGTGAATTATGTCTTTAGGAAATTTCTTTTCTTGTCCATATTGTCTCTAAGGATAGAATATATGTTTATCCTATAAAGACAAAATCAATTCAAGAATTGACTACACCAATGAGTATAATAGAGGTACACGATTTTATTGGTTTAACAGGTTACTATCGGTGTTTTGTTCAAAAAATTTCCTGATTATCTAACCCATTAACCAAGCTCAAATGTAAAGGGATTAAATTTGTATGGAAAAAATAATGTTAATAATGTTTTGAAGAATTGAATAGAATATAATTTAATTCTCTTATCTTGACTTTACTATTTGAAAATGATGGATTTATGATTTATAGTGATGCATCAAGGAAAGGACTTGGTTGTGTCCTTATAAATAATGATAGAGTGATTAAATATGCATAAAGTTAGTTAAAAAATCATGGAAAGAACTATCCATCTCATGATCTTAAGTTAGCAGTGGTAATATTTTCTCTTAAGATAAGAAGACACTATCTCTATGGGGAAAGATGTGTGATATATATAGATCATAAGAGTTTGAAATATATTTTCACAAATAAAGAAATCAATTTGAGGAAAAGGAGATGGGTCGAGCTACTTAATGATTATTATTGATCGATAAAATACCACACAAGGAAGGAAAATAAGGTGGTAGATTCTTTGAGTAGGAAGTACCAGAGAGTTCTAAACAAAATGATATTTGAAATGGATCTTATGTTCATGGATCTAGAAAATATGGATATGGGAATTATCAAGGCAGGTGAAACATTTCTACTTTTTCAAATGGTTTTCAACCCATCTTTACTAGAAAGGATAAAAAATTCTAACTCTGATGATGAGAATTTCCAAAAGAAAATTAAAGCTATAGATGATGGAAAATTGATAGACTTTGTCTATAAAGATGGTATTTGAAATTTGGAAAGAGGATTTGTGTATCCTCTATACCCAAGATGAAAAGGGAATTATTGGATGATGCTCACAGCTTGAATTTCTCTATACTCCCCTGTATCACCAATATGTATATAGATTTAAAGGAACATTTTTTGTGGGAAAATATGAAGCAGGAAATTGTGGACTATGTGTCAAGATTTCTGGTTTTTCAACAAGTGAAAGCTGAGAGACAACATCCTAGAGGATTAATGAAATATATTACTATGTGTGTGTTGAAATGGGATGATACTATGATATAATTTTTCATGGGGATACCAAAGACTCCTATAAGGAATGATGTGATATGGTTTAATGTTGATTGCCTTACCAAATCAACACATTTTCTTGCTATAAGATAAGATTTACCTCTTTAATGTTTAGAAAGACTTTATATTAATGAAGTTTTAAGACTTAATTATCACAAACCAACCCAGGTACCTTGGTAACCTGATAACCAAGATGACCATGACATATCCTGAGGGGCATTATCGATCCCCATAGGTTGGCGACTAGCACCCGGCATCAAACCAACTAAATTTGAGAATGGTTTTTTCAAAAACATTGTGAAAAAAAGAAAGAAGGTAGTATGCATATCAAAAGAAACTCCACTGGTAGTAATGTACCATAAATCAAACAGACATTAAATCCCAAATTACTACAACTAAAGTACCAAAATAGGGAAAAAAATCAAGCCCTAAAGGACACAACTCACCAAGTCTAAGGTTCAACAGTTGGATCCACCTCCGAGATATTATTTTCCCTTACTCGAAACTAGAAGACGATAATCTAAAAATACCTGAAGGTACAAGTAGGGTGTGAGCCAAATCCAAATAGTATTTCACACAAATATTCCATAACAAGATTCCAATATCAAATTAACCAATAATGTAATTTCAATTTACAAATAAATAGGTTTGGAATTTAAATAAAATCATATTTAAACAAATCATTCTTTATAATTTAAAAATGGAAATACTTTAGCAATTCATGATTCACATTTCAAATGATGGAAATATATTTCAAAATATGGAATTTACCTTTAATCAAAGGGTGTGTTACATAAATGGAACTTTTCAAAAAATGGATTAAATAAAAACTTTTATATAAAAAATTTTATTTAAAATATCAATTCATGTAAAACAATTTATAACAATGGAATATATACATTTAAAATATCAAACAAGTGATAAACATGGTCATGTTTCAAGTAGGTACTATTTTTCCAAGATATAGGGACTCAAAACTATGAAACAAAAAGTATATACATATGCCCCTTTGGGCCTAAGGAAAAGTAGACTTATCACCATCACATAAGGAATGATGATGTGTTGATATGATGTTTTAGAATGTTGTAATTTGTAAAGTGTTGTCTAAATAACACACTAGATACCTAAGTCTTGAATGTGCTCAAGTAAAAACAATGATGGGAAATTTATTTCAAGACTTCTTAAAATACAATTAAATCTCATTCGCCATTTCAAATATGCCAATTTTCTCTTTAAAAACCATAAAGGGATTTTTATCAAAAACATGCATTTTCACCAAGATAAAACTCTATGGTTTCTATCAAAACCATTTTAATCCATTTTTCACAGATAAGGATTTGAAACAAATTCATACAATTTCACAATCCATTTCACAATTAAATAAAAAAAATTAATTTTCAAATAATTCCATCAATTTTATCACAAACCCCTAATTCAATGGAATTGGGGGCTTTCATAATTTTCAATCAACTAAATTTTTCATAATTAAATTCAACAATTTAATTGAAAAAAAGTCCATCAAATCAACAATATAAATTAGATAATTTGAATTTCTCAATTTCCCATAAACACACCAAAATTTAATTGAATTAGGGGTTTTCCAATTTCATTCCAAAACCCCATTCTTCTTAAAAACCCCAATTCACCGGAATTGGGTTTTTCCAGAAAAACAATTTAAAGAAATATAATAAACCAAAAAATTAAATTTAATTCAAAAAAATTAAATTAAAAAAAATAATTAGGTTTAATGATAATTTGGCATCGTAACAGAACCACCTATCAAAAACAACAAGTCTTGCAATGCCAAACCCTGATAAATATTTTTTCATAAAGAAGGAAAATCACACAAACGAGAATCAAACCTAGATTTATGATCCCAAAATATAGGTTATTAGATCAATAAATCAATGTGAGGATCCTTGGAAACCTTGAGAGAATAAGAAAGATCGTGGTAGGTATAGATCATGATGAGGAAACTAACTACAAGGAGATCAAAGGGAGTTCGTCTTGATTTAGATTTCTTTCGAGAGGGGTCTGAGGGGCCAAGAATTCTCCTTGAGAGATATAAGGAAGGTAGAAATGAGTTTGGGTTGAAGGAGGTCCATCAAGCACCTAAAATAAAAGTTTGGAAAATTTTAATAAAATGTTGTATCACTTAAAATCCTATATTTATGTTTTCCTGGGAAGACCTTCATGATTAGACAAAACTGTATGGCTTGGTCATGCACCTATTTTAAATAGGATGAAAGGTTTCTACTATTAGGGAACATGGCTTGACTAACTGTGCATTAACTGTGCAAAATCTCATTGCCTTGGGTTTCATGGTTTTCTTTGAGAGGGCGCATGGTTTGGAAAAATTGTTCACCAATCGTGCACTAGTTCATGATTTTTAAAACACTAACAATTTAAACACTAAGAAACCTCAAAAGAAACCCAAAAAAACTCAATAAAAAGGAGGGTTTAGGAATACCTCAAAATAGTAATAGGATGTTACAACCACACCATCATATGGAATTTTTGTACCCATAAAGCCTATGAATAAGACTCCATGCCAAAAAGATGACGTCACTGCTCTCATCAGTGCCTCCCCTTCCCACATCTCATGGTTATCATAACTGTGCTTCCATAGTGCTCAAACTAAAGGTATCTTCCTCCCACAAAGCACCTTTGTTTCAGAATCAACTATCCTGACTAGTCATTCCATCATGGATAAATCATGCACAATTTCAAGATCATGCTAACTCAGAACATGAGATAGATCAGATAGTTACCTTCATAGAAGATATACATGAAACACGTTATGTATCAACGTCAGCTATAATGGAAGTGATAAATTGTATGAAACATTACTCACCATCTCGAAAAACTTGAAAGGTCCTACAAAATGAGGAGAAAGCTTCCCTTACCTCCCAAGTTGTCAATGACCCAACTAAGGTAAAACCTTTAAGAACACCTAGTCACCAACTGAGAACTTCAATGGTCTACAATGATGATCAGCATAAGACTTATATCAACTATGTGTTGTCAACATCCTCTATCGAATAAAATGAATCTTTTTTGTCATCTATTGGAACAAGCTCAGTCCAACCAAGGAACTTTCACCAACCTCCGACCAACACAATAGAGATCTACAAAGGTATCCATACAAGGCCTTAAAAGGATCTGACCTGATCATAGACTTGTAACTATTATTATAATAAAACTTAACTAACCACAAATGATCATCCCAAGCCCCACCAAAGTCAATAACACAAGCATGAATCATACCTTCAAGAATATATATATCTCATTCTATCTATACATCCAACTATGGAAGGTATGATATACTCAAATAGGCATGATATCCCAGTGCCTCCTAAAGTCCTCTCAAAAAATGATAAGTTAACTGAGGATCCCTATTAGAGACTATAGCAGATGGAACTCCATAAAAACAAACAATATCTTTCACATGGATTTTTTCCAACTCATCAACCTTGGATATATCAAGAATGGGTATAAAGTGCACTGATTTTTTCATCCTTTAGATCACAACCCATATCGCATTATTCTTTCTATGGGTACATAGTAACCTAACCATAAAGTCCATAGAGATCTCATCCCAATTCCAAGTAGGGACTGGAAGTGGCTGAATCAAACCCAAAGGTCTCTAGGTCTTGGTCTTAACCTTTTGGCATGTATAACAATGAGAGACAAACTCAGAAATTACTTATATCATATTTGTCCAGCAAAACTACCACTGCATGTCATAGAACATATTTGTGGTTCTTGGGTGCATAGCCCACTAGGAAATATAGAAATCCACCATCACATCTTTTCTTACTGAATATGGTACCACAAAATAGTTATGAAAGCATAGAATTACCTCTTTGGATAATTACCAATTAGGAATTGTCTCCCCAAAATTAATAGAGTTTATAATGCTATGGAACTCTTCATTAATCTATTGATCCTAAAGAATCAAATCGAGAAGAGAGAATTTCAATTGAACACTGGTCAAGGAAATTTCAAACCCTGATTCCGGGACTCCAATATACAATTGTGCAAAGAGATCCATTAGGTTCCACTCTTCTAATGATTCTTTCACTACTTGGGTCATAATTTCCCTACTCAAAGCATCTGCGATGACATTCTCCTTCTCTAGGGTATAGGCAATGTCAAAATCAAAATATTGTAGTTATTCCATCCAATGCCTCTAGTAGAGATTTAAATCTTTTTGAGATAAGATATAAGTCAAGATCTTGTGGTCTGAAAAAATGTTAAAACATTCTCTATAATGGTAGTGCTTCCAACTATTAAGATCATGCATCATAACTACAAGTTCAAGATCATGGGTCAGATAGTTTTTCTCATGTGTTCTAAGATGACAAGATCCATATAAAACAACATGATTACCTTCTATAAGAATGCATCCCAAGCCTCAACCCAATGTGTCACAAACTGGCAATAATACCCAGATAAGCCCAACAAGCTATGAATCTTAAAGGAATTTCATGGTTGTTCACATATCATAATAGCTTTTACCTTTTCAAGATCAACTGAAATATCATGTTCTAACACCACATGTCCTAATAATTACACATCCCAAATCCAGAAGTCACACTTCAAAATTTTGGCATAAAGTTTCTGATTTCTTAGAAAACACGGAACTATTTTCTGAGGATGCACATGATCCTACTTAGACTTAGAGTAACAAGGATATCATCCAAAAATACCACCACAAAGGTATCCATATATTTATTAAAATCATATTCATTAATGCCATAAATACTATAGGATAATTGGTTTTACCAAAGGGTATAACAATGTGATCATAATGATTGTACCTTCTCTGAATCTGCTCAACCTTGGGTCCCATTCTCCTTGAAAGACATGAGACACACCACTGGTTGTACTAAAGGATACCTGTAGAAGATAACAATAAATATGGAATTTATTTGAAATGATCCAATCCATCCCAAAAATGGAATCAAGAGGTTTCATGTTGAGAACCAGAAATCCCTAATCAAGCTTAACATCATATGGAGAGAAGACACAAGCGGGACTATGGAGACCCTAATCTCTCTTTGTACTAAGGGGTTTAGTAATATCCATTACATAAGATAAAATACTAATAGAAAGATTAATAATATTAAAAATATGGGTTTAAATAAATCAATGGGATGTACCAGTATCAAATAGAGCAATCACTAATGACGAATATATAGTAATGGTACCTCTCACAGTTGCTGGACACGTATTCGCTTCATCTGGAGACTCTTCCATTATGTGAAATAGATTTATTCTAGATTCCTGTTGTTAGAAAACTCTTATATGTGAAGAATATTATTTTCCCATAGTTTTAGGATGATCTTGTGATCTTGTTCCACTACGTGGAGTGGAATAAATATGGAAGAATCACTACAAGTGACTTGAATGACCACGGGAGCCACAATTCTTGGGTGTCTTCATGTAAACCCTCTTTGAATTTCTTGTATTTACACACTATTATCAGATCAAAGGACCTCTTCATGGTAATATATGAGGTCTAGAATAAACATGCTGGCAAGAACTACCATAAAAATCATCATGCTTACACTTTCCTTTAATGGAACTCACATTTCTGATGGGAGTGAATGAAACTCCCAAAAACCCTAACATGCTAGCTAGGTCCATTTAAACCATTGGTAATACAATCTAGTACATCATCATAAGAAGTAATATTTATCACGAAAACTTGAGAAAAAATATCTTGACAAATTCCCAACTCAAATCTTTGATCCTTCATATTCTCATTCGATACAATCTCAGGTGCGAAGTGAACGATCTCAGAAACATGGTTTTAATGGTCTATCACAGTCCTATAAAACTCATTAAGCTTGAAAACTCTATAGAATTGTCTAAAATCATCAACTCTGGGTATAAATTTTCAATGAAAATAACATTTAAGTATTTCCACTCTAATCCCTCATATTTCTTTGTTGTCATAATTGTGTCCCAAAATATCCTACTCAATCCTTCCAGTATGGAGGTGGAACACTTCACTTTGATTTCATAGAGTGTGTCCAAGAACCCAAACAAATGCTTCATATTTCTCATCCATTACTCAGCCTCTTGAGGATCATTTGAACCTTTTTAGGGTGTGGTATTCTGGTGAAGTAACTCTTAAGAACTAACTTTGAAAATGTCCCTCTTAGGTTTTATGGTTGGAGCCTGAACGAGAACTTGAGGTGGTGCATTTCCTAGAGCTTGGACAGTGATCATAATCACCTCTACCATACTTGGGTCCAAAAGAGTATTTTATCAATGAGGTTAATTAGTATCTTCCTCCTAGATCCAATTCACACATATTATTGGATTAATGATGCTACACAACATCATCAAATAGAAAATAATACATCATATTTCACTCAAAAATAGCAACAAGGGAAAATTAATCCCAACAGATTGAAAACAAGATTTGAATTTCAATCTATCCAAATCAAAACAGGTAAAATACTATAACTAGTCCATAATAAGTCTTTATATGACCACCCCTGGTGACTTAAGGTTTATTTTAGTGATATATAGATAGGAACTCAATCACAACTACCTCCCAAGTCTCGATGAGATTTAAAAAATGTATACTATCTTCAATATAAAAGCTCAACCTATAGCTCTAATACCACTTTTTCATGAACCATCTCAGGTACCCTAGTAACCTGATAACAGAGATAGTCCTAGAATAGATTTAGGGGCATTCTTGATCCCCATGGGTTGACAACTAACACCCAGCATCATACAAACTAAATGTGGGAATGGTTTTTCCAAAGACATTGCGGGAAAAAAAGAGGTGGGGAAGTGTGCATATCAAAATAAAGTCCACTGTGAGTAATTTTCCAGAAGTGAAATATGAATTAAATCCCAAATTACTACAACAAAATTACTAAAATTGGTAAAAAAAATCCCAATCCCCAAAGTACACAACTCATAAAGTCCAAGGTTCAATATCTAGATCCACCTCTAAGAGATCCTTTTCCCTTACTCGAACCTAGAAGGAGATAATCTACAATCACTCAAAGGAATAAGTAGGGTGTGATCCAAAGCCCAGTATAATTTCAAAAAAAGATTCCATAACAATATTCCAATATCAAATTAACCAAGAATGTGATTTTAATTTTCAAATAAATAATTTTGGCCATTAAATAAAATCATATTTAAACAAATCATGCTTTGCCATTTAAAAGATAGAAATACTTTATCAATTCATTCTTTTCATTTAAAATGATGGAAATATATTTCAAAATATGGAATTTATCATTAATAAAAGGGTGCATTACACAAATATCACTTTTTACAAAATGTCTTAAATAAAAACTTTTATATAAAACGGTTTATTTAAAATCTCAAGGCATGTAAAATAGTTTACAAAAATGGAATATATATATATATATATTTAAAATAAAAAACAAGCGAGCAACATCGTCGTGTTCCAAGTAGGTATGATAGTTCCAGGATATAAGGACCCAACATTGTGAAACAAAAATTATATACATATGCTTGTTTGGGCCTAAGGCGAAGGAGACTCATCACAATCACCTAATGAAAGATGATGTGCTGATATGATGTTTTAGAATGTTTTAAGTCATAAAGTGTTTTCCAAATAACACACTAACTACCTAAGGCTTTCATGTGCTCAAGTATAGAAAATATTGGGAAATTTATTTCAAGTTTCTTAAAATACAATTAAATCCCATCCCCCATTTCAAATAATCCAATTTTATCGTTAAAACCATAATGGGTTTTTAATCAAAAACATGTCTTTTCAACAAGATAAAACCCTAAGGTTTCTATCAAAGACCATTTTGAGCCATTTTTTCATAAATAAGGATTTGAAACCAATTCATGAAATTTTATAATCCATTTCACAATTAAATCCAACAATTTAATTTTCAAAAAAATCCATCAATTTCATCACAAACACTTAATTCAATAGAATTAGGGTTTTTCACACTTTTCTATCAAATCAATTTTTCACAATTAAATTCAATAATATAATTGACAAAAAAAATTCCACCAAATAAAAAATTTAAATTAGACAATTTAAATTCCTCAATTTCCCATAAACACACCCAAATTCCATGGAATTGGTGGTTTATAATTTCATGCCAAAAACCCATTTTTCCTAAAAACCCCAATTCACAGGAATTAGGTTTTTTCAAAAAACATAAGACATATAATAAAACAAAAAATCTTTAAATTCAAAAAATTTAAATTAAAAAATAAGTTGGGATTAAATAAATTTTGGCATCGTAACAGAACCACCTACCAAAAACAATGGATCTTGTTATGCTAAACCCTAATTGGGATTTGTCCACAAAGAATAAAGATCATAAAAATATGAATAAAACCTAGTTTTAAGATCCCAAAAAAGGGTATTTGATCCATAAATCAATGTGAGGATCCGTATAACCCTTGAGAGAAGAATATAGATCATGAGAGATCAAGATCGGGATGAGGAAACTAACCACAAGGAGATCTGAGGGCATTCCTATAGATTTGGATTACTTATGGGAGGGATATGAGGGGACAAGAATCATACTTGGGAGATATGAGGAAGGGATAAATTGGTTTGGGTTGAAGGAGGTCTATTGGGGACCTAAAATAGGGGTTTAGAAAATTTTAATAAAAATTCGGATCACTTAAAATCTCGTACGCACGGTTTCCTAGGTAGACCCATAAGATTTGACCAAACCGTGTGGTATGATGATGAACTTATTTTAAATAGGATTCATAGTTTTATGGTGTACCTTTATTGACTATTTCTGATCATGATCCTTATTTTTCATTAAAATTCAGGAAATATTTCCAATAGGCCCTAGTTACTGAGCTTCATTTGAGCACTTCCTACCACCCTCAAACTGATGAAAAATTAGAAAGTACTATTACAACTTTAGAATATATATTAAGATCTTTCTCACTTGAATTTCAATGTGTTTTAGATCATTATTTACCTTTGGTTTTATAACAATAGATTCCATTTAAGTATTCAAATGGCACAGTATGAAGTGTTATATAGAAAGGGATATCGTAAACCATCTTTTGGGAATGATGTTGGTGAAAGGAAACTTATAGGCCCAGAACTTGTTAAGGAAACAATGGAAAAGGTGATGATTATTCAAACCCATATCAAAGAATCTAAAATTAGGAAAAATAGTTATGACGATAACCAAAGGAATGATTTGGAATTTCAAGTGGTAAATCATGTTTTATTAAAGGTATATCTATGTAATGGTGTTATAATATTTGGTAAGAAATCAAAATTAAGTACCATGTACATCAGACCTTTTGAAATTCTAGAATAAATTGGATTTGTACCTTACTATTTAAAAATGTCACCAAATATCTCCAAAGTTCATGATGTGTTCTACATATCATTGTTAAGGAAATACACGCCAGACCCAATGCATGTACTCACCTATGAATAAATAGAACTAAAACCCAATTTTCCTTAATATGAAGAGACTATAAAGATTCTTTACACTATAGAACAAGTTTTAAGGAATCAGATGTCTCGATTGGTAAATGTTCTTTGGAGAAACCATAAAATGGAAGAGGTGGCATAGGAACCTTAAGAAATTATGATGAAGAACCACCTGAATCTTCTTATGAGGTGATAATATGAAAATTTCAAGGGAAAAATTTTTGAAGGATGGAATAATGTAACACCAAAATATTTCATGGTACATTTTATTTTTAAATAATTTAATAGCTTTTGTTGCATGCAACTCTGAGTTCAAAAGCATCGTGGTCTATTAATAAGTGATTACTATAACCTAGCCATTAAAATAATGGGAATAAATATTATTAAACACATAATTAAATTTATATATTTAATATTAATCCAAAATATTTTATAGACATAAGATAATGATGAATCCAATTTTATGCATTAAAAGGTTATATTTTTTATAAAGTTTATTTTACCACCTTTTGATGGCGCACCGGTTTTAAATCTAGTTTTTGACACTTTTATAAATTCTATTTGACAAAAAAAATTATTCTTTGAAAGTGTAATATCAAAATTTACTTTGGTTTAATTTTTGGTATTTTTTTGATAAGTTTCATGTATTGATGAATAGTGAAAATACTAAATTTTAATTATAAATGACTTTTCTCATCAAAATAATTTATTTTGTAAAATTATAATTTTTTTTAAAGTATAAATAGATTATATTTTTATCATTTAATCCAATTTAGGTCATTTTCAACAATTTTACATTGAATTTAGATATAAAAACTTTTCAATCTTTTACATGTTTTAAACTTTAATAACCTATTTTCTCACCCACTCAATGGGATTAATTTTAAATTAATTACTAAAAATTATATATTTTGCATGTTTAAAAATGGATCATATATTTGGAATCAGTGTTTCTAAATTATGTAAATATATTTATTTTATTTTTGGGCAATATGAATAGTAGCTTTAGTAAATTTTTATTTACCACAGTTAAGGATAAATCAAGTAATTAAAGGTAAATATAATATTGTAAATATTATAAAATTACCATAAAACATGTCCTAATTTCATTTTATAAGTGGGTTTTGACCAAAATAGACCTTATTCAAAAATTATAATCTGTTTAAGCCACTTGGGTATTAATATGACATTTATAATATTTTATTTAAAGTTAAAAATGTCAGACTCATGTCTTTTAATAGGTATTAAATTTTTAATACATGGTTATTAAAAATATAAATTAAAATATAAATATTAATTTGAAATATAATAAATTTATCTTCATCATGATAATTTATTTTTAATTTTTAGAGAATAAATAGTTTAATTAAAGGATTTCATAATAATTATGCGGTAATTGTTTAATCAATGGAAATATCTAATAAATGATATTAAAAATATTAAAATAAATAAAATTTTAAATAATTAATGAAATAAAATAATTTTTTATATACCTTATACATGTTATTGATATATTAGAAGTTTTGGTTAGAATTTACCATGTAACAATATTTTTAAAAAGACAAATAATAAATAGTATCAAAATTGACCTAAATGATACTTTCAAATATATAATATTTTATTAAATGATATAGAATTCATAAAAAATAAAATTCTGAAAAATAACTATAATAAGGTTAAGTTTTTCATTAATGATCAATTTGGGGTTCTTTTGGAATTTTATAGTAACTATATTCACCCTAAAGATCAAAAAACCATGTTTCCATGGTTAGAGTTAAAGGGTTTAACTAAGGGTTAAAGCCAAAAGATAGTTTAATATTTTGAAATAAAATGTATAAAAATCATTGGTTGATATGATTTAGATCCATAATAATATTATATTATAAATAACTCACTTTTTATCTATTTTAAATCTAAAATCAATTTATGTTATTTTAATATTTTAAAGGATTCCAAGAGTGCCCCTCCCCTCACTTATAAAAAGGAATCCCCTCCCTCACTTCCTCACACCACTTTGATCCTTATTGATCGACAAAAACCAACCCATTTCCCATTTAAACTTCAATATACACATCATATTGGTGATTTTATTCTCAAAATAAAAACCCTGCCATCCCTAAGAGAAGATCCAGAGGAGTTTCTCTAAAGAAGAGGTAATCGTATTTACTAACTCTTTCAAAATTATTTCTTATTCTACTTATTATTCATGCATTGTTTCCATTATAAAATAATAACTCCGGTATCATCTATATTATTTTATTTTATTATGATTATGAGAAAATCATATTCCTCCTTTTATCTGTCCTGTGAAAAACAATATCATCATGTCTGCATATGTACAACTCATTATCACCACGTTGTGGTGTAATTTGTTTTTCATCACCACTTTATTTGGATGGGTATAATGTTGAATATAGTAGATATAAATAATAAATATGACATTATATTTATTATTTATAATTAATATACCATAAAATTACTTACCACATTAACATTAAAAAAATGATATTGTTGCTCATTTGTACGTACGATCTACTGTCTCCATGATGCGATGAGATTCATTTTCAACATTAACCATTCAAGAATGATTATAAAAATTTATATGATGACTTAATTTAATATTTATGAACTTAATATCATTATGGATATGAATAAAATATATCTTATTCATAAAAAATAAGACTTACATGATAAAATATACATAAGAAAACGAAGTAGTTAACACCCGAATCAATGGTAATAAAGAAATAATATTAACAAAACAACATAAGAGGACAGTATATGATATAATAAATATGAATATAGTTCTGTTATAATTTAATAACATACTTTAGCCATTATATTTGTGGTTAATTCACCCTCAACTAAATGAAATTACAAGGTAAGGTTTAACTTTGCAATCTCATTATTATGTAGGATTGTTTGTAGGTAAGTATTTACTATGACATATTTATCATCCATGTCCATGTTTATTAAAAATGTATTTGAGAATATTATTAATATTATTATACAAATTTTTAATGAATTTTTTACCCATGTTTTAGTTTTTATAAAATGGTTTGAAAGGAATATTTATCGTTTTCCAAATGAGGTCCTTTATGACTTTTTCGATGGAAGGAATGTTCTTTTTTAACTTATGCAGCACG
The DNA here is from genome assembly GCA_963277665.1 of Viscum album. Classification (NCBI taxonomy): domain Eukaryota; kingdom Viridiplantae; phylum Streptophyta; class Magnoliopsida; order Santalales; family Viscaceae; genus Viscum; species Viscum album. The sequence goes on along the minus strand of OY728162.1, from coordinate 4,833,327 downwards.
AGTAGATTTTTTTTTATATCATGATTCCCTAACATTTTAAAGATTACCTTATAATATTATAAATTTATTTTCAAAATAAATATTTTCTTTTATAATTTCACAAATTTTAAATGATTTCAAAGTAAAAAAAGTAGTATTTCTCTCAAGAAATGTTTAATGGTTTTATTAGATTATTTTCATCTATGTTGACATACTTTATTTAATTATTTGCTTAATTGAGGTTGATTTATTATGATACAATCTATCATATTGCATTTAAGGGTTTATGATATGTTTGACTGTGGATGTTCAATTTTGATACCATTCATGGTTTGGTTAATTTATTAACATTTCATATTTTAGTTTTAATATGAATGTTTATGTTAGTTATGTTTCACCCATTTTATATGAGGAATAAATTGGACTTATTAAGTGATGGGTGGGTCCGACTATAGCCCCTCGATGCATTGGTAGGTCTCATGAGACAAACTAGTTGGGTTTTTACCCATTTATGTATGGTGTATTGATTGAAGCCTTGACGTTATTATTATGATGTATTTAATTATGAATTCCATCATTATGAGATTAGTTATTGATATTACATGTGATTATTAGATTAGTATAATATCCATGTGAATTTTTATTTGGAATTATTTGATTTATTCTTTCCATATTATGCTCAATATTATGTTAAAAAGGGTTTTTTTAGTTATATACCTCAACTTAAAATTTTATGTTTATTTATGATAGATTACGCTATATTATTTACCCTTACTAATTATCTGATTTTACCCATTTCTTATGTTTCATTTTTCATAGGATGTGAATATGTATATTATGACTGATATTCAGGGTTAATCTAGGAGAATGGTAATTTTCAAATGATTATATATGTTGTAGTTTATATTTTTAATTGTAATTTAAGGATCATGTATGTAATATATTTTCCAAAAATTCTAAATTGATTGGTCCTTTGGTTTTTAACAATTGTATCTATTCCAAAGTAATAAATTAAGGCACTGGATCTAGGATACTCAGGTCAGGTTCATTACACATTGGAAGCTTAAAAATAATATGGTTCTGTAAATTTGATGAATTAAATCATGGAGTATTACAAAGTAAATTGTTTTTTAGTATATGCACCATAGAAAAGGAAATTATGTGCATACTACAAAACATGTATCAAAGAGTGAAATTTGAGGCTAAAAACCCTTATGACTTAGGAAAAATTCTATTAAAACCCCCTCGAAAGAGTTATAGAGAATAAAATTGAATTTAGAATACAATTATTAATATAATTAATGATATTATAAAACCAATAGGTATTATACACACCAATTAAATGAATTTAGGTTCATAAATAAAGTGTTTCTCAAAGAAGGAAAATTTGAGATAAAACTTTCACCATGTTTCCATACTTAGTTAGATGCACTCTAAAATATTGTACAACAAACAAAAATAATTTAATATCATATTTTAAAACCTTACTCATAAATATTACCCTTTTATAATAATTTTATAATTTTTTATCATGAGTACATTAATCAGTTGTAGTATATTATGACCATTGAGTGTTAATAATTTTATCTATTTTGTGCTTGTTTAATAATTTTAATATCATTGCCAATCATTTGATACAAAGTTAGTTATTCATATATCATTTAATATACTATAATATATAACTTATATTTATTTAAATTTTTCTTAATTCATTACATAAGGGTTTTAGTTACGCTATGTGAAAATGGAATCAATGTTAACTTATTTGAGTGATTTTAGTGAGTAGAAATAATACTTTAATAATAAGTTAAATAATAAATATGATATTTTAAAAACAATATAAAAATCATTATTCACTTATTATATTATAATAATATTAGTTTTCATGTACTTATAGCCATCCATGATAGTGATTTATAGCATTGTTCATGTAAGTAGTTAAACAGACTCAAATTTGAACACACTTTAACATGATTGGTGAGTATGGTTAAAGAGATTTTTCTTTTGACATAATATCATTATAAAAGAATAATGGTGATATTATTTTTATTTTTTTATCATAGTGAGCCATATTTGAATATGTTTTGATAAATAAGAAAAAACTATAAGAAAAATAAAAAAATGATTCTTCGTGGAGGCGGTAGTCTGCGCGCGCGCACGATTGACATTCCTTTATTTTTCTAAGTTGATAGAAATGAATAAATAGGGGTTGTAACATTAATATAATAACATATAATTATAATAATGATACTGAATTTATTATTTTATTATGGTGACAAGATATTTGGAAGAGTAAAATTAAGAGGAAAAACTTAAGAAGGGGATAATACTTATGTTGGAGACTTCATCTTTCCTTGGAAGCAACCTTGAAATTAAAGGGATTAAGCTAACTGTGATTGACTAGGGGATTATTTTATTTATATAGGTTTATAATTATAGTGAAATTTAAGATCTTAAAGGAGTAATTATAAGGTTAAGTGTAACTTTGAAAAGGTGGAAATTTCATCCCTTTATAAGAGATGAAAAAGACACTTTTGTAAACACTCGACATTTTTAAATACTTTCATGACACTATTAAAGGGTTAATGACTAAAAAGTGGAACAAAGTTTATTTTTAAACAATATAAATTAAAAAATAATTTAAACCATTTATTTGAAATTATTTTTTGGTCATTTTTCCTTAGTAAAACACTTTTTACCATTTTTGCTTTTTATAGGGGTAACCATTTTTTAACCTTAGTAATTAGTTTTGATAACTAAAATTAAAATTAAGATTGTTTACTAATTTGAGACTTTTTATTTTAAATTATAAAATTATTTTATCATATAAAATTTCTAAACATGTGAAAATTAATTTAAGCATAAACACACTTAATCGCCTAAAAATAGTTTTTAGAAAAATGAAGTTTTTCATCTTTAAATTTATATATAATATAAAATTATCATTATTACAGTTTTTAATGACATAAATTGATTTATTATAAATTTAAATAAATTTATGAGTCTTTCAAGGAAATCCAAAACTTAATCTCACCTTTAAAATACCTCATTCAAAAAGAAGACCGAAAACAGTTTTTATTAAACTAATATTTTTATTTAGTTCTAAAAATATAGGACATAATATTTATAAGCTCAATGAATATATTAAAATTCATAATGTTATTACTTAAATACATATTTTATTACTTAAATGATTTTTTAAACTTTTTTGATATGATTACATAGTGATAAAATCATAAAAATTATAATTTTTTCAAAAACCATATCTTCGACTAAAAAATCAATCTTTTCAGAAAAAATTCAAAATTTAATACTAAGTAAATATTCATGAGGGGTTAAAAATGATTTTTATTTTATAAAATATAAATTTAAAAAAATTAAATTTATATATTTGAAAAAAATTACAATATAAAGAAAATGACTTTTATTATAACCTTTTTCAAAATTAACCCATATTGATTATTTATCTACTAAAGGTAATATTATATTAATGATATGCTATCTTAGTGTTCATTATATATTTATTAAAAATTAATTCTTAATAAATTTTTTTTACTAAATTAAGTTTTTTAATTATTAATTTCAAACATTATTAAATTTTTAACATAACAATTGAAGTACAGTTGTACCCTATGTTGTCTCTTAATGGGACTTCCCTATAGGAGTAACTTTATCATGATTTTTTTATATTTTTAATATTTTGACGATGTTTTTAATATTTTTTAAGGTATTTATTTGGATATAAAATAAATTATTCTAATTTTCAATAAAAATAAATTAAAATAATGAAACAAGTGTAGAAGAAAAATCAACAGAAAAGAGAAGTAGAAAAATCTAGTAAATTTACTAGTGTATTTTTCCTTTATCACTTGAATTTATTCAAATTGAAAACTCTATCAATGAACAACTTAAAATATCAATTAAAAATTATAATTTGGCTCAATGTTTTTAGAATAACAATTAAAATCTTAGATGTTATTCTCCTTTTGTTAAGATCTAGTCGAAGAGCTCAAAAATCATTGAGCAAAAAGACATAATAACGCTCCCATTGTGCTCACAATTCTCAATCAAGAATCAAGAAGTTTAAATTATGAGAGCCAATATTTATCCTCTATCCAGACCAAGTTAAAAAATTTCACTATATGAACTAGTAACTTCAATCATCTATGTGTTGATCACAGAATGGAAGGGAGAATAATAAATCAAAGTGATAGAAGTGTTGATCATCAAATGTCAATCAACTATTCAATGAAAAAAAGTCTAGAGAGTAAATAATAGTAAAATGTTCAAGAAAATTAATCTTGGAAATAATTTACCATTTGAAACTACAATAGTAGGCCATAAAAATACTCATCCACTCATGATCATGGATCACAGAAGGCCCTTGATCTTCATCCACATCAGAAGTAGTGGAAGCTCTATAGAAGATCTTCTTCTTCCTACTCCCATCACACCATTCTAGAAAATTATATGTAAGTTATTGTCCACTTCTATATATATCTAATTTTGTAATGTCTATCTATTATCATTATTTTTTTCTTTCATCCAAAAAATATCATAGAATATTTTACAGGTGGAACCATCTAGTTTATTTGCATCAATTTTTTATCTCACACACATGTTACTGCAACTTATCCCTTCAAAAAAAATTAATATCCACATGTTGAATACTCAATTCCCAAAAGATTTAATTATCCTTGGATCATAATACACACTTCTTGAGATCACCTTTACCAAAATCAACTTATACATAGCTCACCGAAAATGTATCCAGTGAAAAATCTATTTTTGACCAAAACTTCACTTCATCCAACTAATCATATCCACCCTCAAGATCCTCATGGTTTTTATTCTTTAATTGTGTTTCCTTACTCGGGTTTGGCTTCAGCGGTGTGGATAAATCATATTCTATAAAATATACTAATGGAAAATCATCAAATACAAATCATGCAGTCAACTTCATCCAAAAAGATGAAATAATGGGAAGGTAAAACTCAAACTTGAACCTAAAAAGGAAAAAAAATAAACAAAAAACAATTTATCGAGTTCAACTACACCGTTCTCGGTTCAATGCCATCATCATCAATAAGAGATCTTGATTATACTCTCAAAAACTCATTGGTATTTATCAAATGAACAAGATCATCTTGTAAAAATCATATTTGAATCAAACTCAACTTTGGTTCCTGAATTTGGCTATATCTTCTTCAAAATTCCATCTTCAGTCAATCATCATCTTCAAGAGCTCAGAATAACAACCTCGAACAAATCTGGATTAGCATTTTCAACATAATTGGCTTTGACCTTGGGTTCATATGAAGCTCCAAGTATCACCTTCAATATAAAATGATCTCAGTTCTCCATTGGTAACTTGCATCACAAAGTCATCGCACAATTTTAATTGTGCGGTTTGACTCTTCTCTAATCTTGGGAGTGTCAGCCGTTTTATTTATTTCTCAATGTATTGGAGTTTTTTAGATTAAAAATCACATATATTCATTGATCATGCCATGTTATGCAACAATGGTTTGTCATCGGCCATCCTCCATCAATATCAATATGCAGTTAGACTTTAAACATTGGAAAAGCTTCATTGACAGAGATGGGGACCAGGATTTTCATCTATCTTCCTAATTTTTGAGTTCAATATTTCATATAAAGATTCAGTCATCAAAAGTCATCAAACTTCATCAGAGGCTCATATTCAATGGAAATAGTGTCAACCTCAATTGTGGTTTGTTTGGTTTGAGAGATCAGTTGGGATCTCAGTTCTATTTTAGTTGTGATCTCTTATTTGATATCGAATATTGATCTTTGATCTATCAAGCTCACACTCAGGTTTAACTGAGGGTTGTAAAAAATTAGTGTGTTAAATATCCACATAGATGAATATTTGGATATGTAAATTGATACTAAAATAAAAACGGTTATGCAATTCCCTTGGAAATAGATACATAGGCTATACATAATCCCCTATAAGGATCAATTCATTGATTCTGTTATGTGATGTAGGCTGGAAATTGGAAATGTAGTGTGATACAATAAAATTTTAATGTGATTGAATTTTGAAATTATGTTACATGGAATTGGATGTACATAGAAAAATGAGAGTAATGGGTTAGTGATTACAATTCTACCATGTATAGAATTTTATCACAAATAATATACTGTGGTATGGGGATTAAAGATGTCGATATGATTGAAAAGATATATATGAAATTTCATGCATCTCACATCACCCTACAAGAGCAATACCACTTGAAATGGTATATAACATATTCTGATATCATATTATCATTACTTTTAGCATAGAATAACAGTGATATTTGTATTAAAAATCATCAGTCTTGTCCTACTAGTTTAGCAGTATCATTTTCAGAAGAAAATGTTGTATTTCATGAAAATAATCATAGATGAAGTCTGGGACATGACTCCTATGGTGGATGTGGTTTTTGCAGTAGGCAAGGTCAAGGATGTGGTCGTAACAATGGGCCATCTCAAAATAAATATAAGCTCAAGCATTTAAAAGAAACTTGAAGATTCCGGTTATAAGTGTGGTTTTAAGGTATATTGGTCTCAAGTTTTCCAAACCCCTGAGCATCTTTGTAAGATCTAAAAGTCATATCTTGAAGGAAGAATGAACCACACATTTTTGAGACATCTTATAAAGAGAAATAAAATAAGGTGAATTTTTCTGATAATCACGACCCATCAAATGATGATTCCACTTACCTCAAAGTGAGTGATTTTACTTGTGAATTTGATGATATGGTGGCTATAAATAATTCAAAAAAATTACATTAGTTCTTATATATGATATTATATTTTGTTACACATGCTATATATTTTGGATATTGTATGATTTGAATTTCACAAGGTGTTTCCTATAATATTATTGTCTTTAATTTGAAGCATTGAAATGGATTTCTTAAAAGAAATAGATATTTTCATACTGGATAGTGGAACAAATCACACAATTCTTAAGAATAAAAAATATTTTTCTGATCTTAAACCAACAATACCAATTGTGAATACTATATTAGGTCCTACAAATCTTATATAAGGGACTGGTAAGGTGAGTTTTTCCTTAACTAATGGGACATAATTTTTTTATAAGAGATGTGTTGTTTTCCCAAAAATCCAAAAGAAACTTATTAAGGTTCAATGATATATACCAACATGGTTATGATACTCAAACTATATCTAATAGAAATTAAAATTACATGTGAATTACCATTAATAAATCTAGTAAGATTCATGTACTACCAAAATTATAATTTATATTTCATTATAAATATATAAGTGTAATCGAAACAAATATGGTAGTAAAGAATGGACCATAAATCATTAATTGGTGGCATGACCGATTAGTTCATCCTAGTTCAGGAATGATGTGAAAAATAATTTAAAGTTCGCATGGAAATTCAATAAAGGTCCATAAGATCTATCCACTAAGAATAATTTCATGTGAGGCTTGTTCTCTTAGAAATATGATTGTGAGATCATATCTAGATAAAATTAAGTATGAAATTTCATCCTTTCTTGAATGAATTCATGGGGTATATGTGGACCAATTCATCCATTATGTGGTCCATTTAAATATTTTATGGTATTAATTATTGTATCTAGTATATGGTCACATATATGATTTCTATCAACAAGTAATGTAGCATTTTCATGATTTCTTTCTTAAATGATTAAATTGAGAGCACAATTCCTTGATTATGTAATCAAGAAAGCAAGGATTGATAATTCTGTAGAATTTACCTCCCAAGATTTCAATTATTATTTCATGGAAATGGGGATCACTAGGAAGCATCCAGTCTCCCATGTGCATACAAAAAATGGTTTAGATGAATCACTGATAAAATGCATCCAACTTATTTCTAGACCATTAATAATGAGGATAAATATGTCAAGATTCATACGGGGTCATGAAATAGTGCATGTTTCATCATTTCACATTAGACCAAGTGCATATCATAATAACTCTCCACTCCAATTTCCTTTTGTCCAAGAGATTGATTTCTCCCACTTAAAAATATTTTGTTGTAAAGTATATATACCAATTTCTCCCCCACAATGTATAAAGATGGGACCTCAAAGGAGGTTGGGAATATATGTACGGTATGAATCCTCATCCATCATTATATATCTTGAACCCCAAACTTATGATGGATTTAAATCACATTTGTTCTGATTTTAAATTCAATGAAGAATTATTCCCTACATTAAGGGTGAAAAGAAATAAAGGGAGGAGATTTCTGAGAATGTGAAAACATTATCTTTTCTTGATCCTCCCACCTAACTGTGTGAGATAGAAGTGAAAAATATTTTACATTTTCAAGAACTATAAAATAAATTTCCTGATGTGTATATTGATTCAAAGGGTGTGATTAAATCACACATACCAGCTGTAAATGCACTAGCTAGAATTGACATACCAAAGATACAATTATATAATCATGTTATATAAATCTCAAAATCATGCATGAAGCATAGAAAACCAATTGTCTCTAAGGATATAAATACTCAAAAAATAAAAGGAATGATTATAATTGAAAACCTCGTTATGGATGCATGTGTTCAAATGAAATACTTAATTAAATTGTTCTTAAAGAAACACATGATGAAAATCATAAAGAGAATTCACAGGGTATAAAAAACCCTAAAGGTTTTTAAAATTAAATATATTTTAATTATTCCACTATAAGTGATATATGGAATAGAAATAATGTGGAAAATATTGATAAAATGTTTTCATATTCTATGTCACATGATATAGAAAATGTAGACCCTGAACCAAGGTCAGTTATTAAATGTAAAAAATGACCCAATTAGAATAAATGGGAAGATGCAATACAAGTTGAATTAAATTTACTTATTAGGAGAAAGGTTTTGGACATATTATGCTCACACCAGAATCTGTGAAGCCTAATGGATATAAATGGGTTTTTGTGTGTAAGTATAATGATAAGAATGATATTTTAAGATACAAATATCATCTTATCACATAAGGTTTTTCTCATAGACCCATAATTTATTATGAAGATACATATTCTCTTGTTATGGATGCTTTTAATTCTTTATATCTAATCAGTATTGCAGTAGTTGAGAAGGCTAATATACATATTTTGGACGATGTTACAACTTATTTATATGGGTCATTTTATAGTAGTATATATATGAGAATACTTGAAGGATTAAAACTACCTAAAGTATTGAAATCAAAATCCAAAGGCCTATGGAAGTAATCCCTATATGGATTAAAATAATCTAGGTGTATGTGGGATAATCATTTTTAGTGAATATTTGTTAAATAAAGGGTATGTAAATAACCCCATATTTCCATGTGTTTTTATTAAGAAAACCACATCTAGATATGAAATCATTTTTGTTTATATTGGTGATTTAAATGTCATTGGAACTCTAGAGGAGATCAATGAAGCAATGAGAAACTTAAATATTGAATTTAAAATGAAAGGTATGGAAGAAACTAAGTATTGTATAGGATTACAAATTAAACATATGGCAAGTGGAATATTTTTCCATCAGTAAAATTGCACTAAAAAATGTCTTAAAATGATTTAATATTTATAAATTTAATCCTTTAAGTACTGCAATGATAGTTTGGTCTTTAAATATAGAGAAAGATCAATTTCAACCTTAAGAAGAAAATGAGGAGTTGGTTAGTCCAGAAGTACCATACCTCAACGCTATTAGAGAACTAATGTATCTCATTAATTGTACTCATCATGATATATCTTTTTCTACTAATTTATTAGAAATATTTAGTTTATCCCCTACATGAAGAAACTAGAATGTAATTAAACATATTTTTCATTATCTTTATGAAAATATTTATTTGGGTTTATTCTATTCTAAAAAATTAGAAAAGAATATGGCCAGTTTTATAGATGCATGTTATTGATATGATCTATATAATGCGTGATCACAAACTGGTTATGTGTTCATAGTTGGAGGTATTGCTATATATTGGAGATAAAAAATAAAACACTCATTGAAACAACTTCAAATCATGCAGAAGTAATACAATTACAAAATGCATGTTGAGAATGTGTTTGGTTGCGATCTATGACTCAATGAATTTGAGCGGAAAGTGGATTGCCTATGGATTTCATCCCAATAATATTATCTTAATATAATATTTTGTGCAGAACACAATTAAAGGAATGATTCATAAAGAATTATCGGACAAATCACATACCATAGAAATTTTTCTCCTTTGTAGAAAAGTTAATGAAGAACATAGATATCAACATGAAATATGTTTGATCTAGTAATAATGATGAATATTTATTTACAAAGGCACTACAAATAATTATCTTTATAAAGATTGTACATAATTTAGGGATGTGTATATTGAAAAATTTGTGATGTAATGTAACTTTTGGGGGATTTTATGTGCATGTACTCTTTTCCTTATTTCTCTTTTTATCCCATTGGGTTTTTCTGGAAAAAAGACTTTAATGAGGTAGTGTCAAAACACATATGAAATTTTTAGGGTTTTGTATCCCAATAAGTAATATTAAGAATCCACTAAAAATGTGTTTTCAATCCTTTAATGAGGGTGGGTGCCCTCCCCCGCCAATATCTTACTCACTAATGTGTACTACCTATAAAAGGGAAGTGCATCCCCCTGGAGAGGGACTACTAATAGAAAGGAGATAGTTAAAGCATTGATAAAATTCTTGTTCTTCTTTTTTCTCACCATTCTCCGCTATTCTAATTTTACTCTTTTAAATTTTTGTTTTTACAACAAAAAAAGAATTTAAATTAAAATATAAACATTGATAAATTAATTATAAACAAAAATAAATTAAATGAAAAATAAATTTCTTGAAAATAAAAGATCAATAAAAAATAATAATTACTCATTAAAAAAAGGAAAACTAAAATTAACTAATTAATTATATATTTCATCATAAAATTAAGAGTTTTATTATTTTAACATCTAACTAAGATTAAGAATATATTAATAAATAAAAATTATTTTAAAAATTAAAACATAATTAAATTAAATAAATAATGTGACAAAATATTAGAATTAAAAACCAAATCAAATTCCCCCACACTAATATTTTTCATGTCCTCATGCAATCAAAGAGTAATATTTAGTGGAATAAAATGAATCAAAAGTTTGAAATATTAGATGATCATAACAAATTGGCTTTCAAAATTATTTCCCCCTTGGATTTTTTTTAAGTGGTGAAAATATTTACCCTCAAGAAATTGAATATTTTAGTGAAAAAATATGATTCCTATTTTACAAAGATGATTGACCTTAAAATTTTGAATATATATTAAAACCACTTAAATTTTCATTAAATTTAATATACAAACCTCTCTTAAACTATAGTATAATAGACTCATATAATTATCTATCAAAATAATTTAGACACTCTATTTGGATGAAAAAACTTAATAAATCACATGTTAGAAAAAATAACACATCCTTAAGCTTAAATAATAAAATAATGAGTTCAACCAAGATTAGGATTTCAATTTCAAAATTAATTTGAATTCATATTTTGTGATTTTTAATCCAAATAAAATTTTTCAAGGGAAATGATGATTATATAACATTCAAACAATATTTTACCAATGTCATCTTCTTTTAAAGTGTAAAATGAAAAATGTTTCACCCAAATAAATCCAATGGGTGTCAGAGAATTAAAATTTATAAAGTGGATATGTAGTAATAAAACTTCATAAAAATTTTAAAACCACTAAAAAAGATTAATTGAGACTTTAAAAAATAATAAAATTTTAAAAAATTTAGATGTTTCTGATGGGTTTGAATTGTAGTCTAATTTAGCACATTTAAAGGCCCTTTCCCCCACACTAAAACTCAAAATTCTCCCAAATGTTGAATCCAAGGTGGAGAAACATGTAAATTTAATTTAAATTTTAAAAACAAATTTGGAAATTAAACATATTAAAATCATGTATGAAGGGTCACATGAAAACTCAAAGAATGTTTCTACACAAAACAAACAAACAAAAAGTTAAAATAAGCACAAAATTGTTTCCTACTAGTTACCACTTCAACAATTCAGATAAAAAGTAAAATTTGTATACTAGTCCATGTTCAAGTAAGAGTTCAAAAATATTTCTAGCAAAGCAGATAATATTTGGTAATAATACACAATAAAAAATAACCAATTTAATAATAATAACTAGAAAGTTTTATAAAAAATTGACATGAAAAAATTCTTTCATTTCAACTTTTCTAAATTATTAAATTTAAATTCAACAGTATCAAAAAATATATTTTAAAAGTATAAAAAATGATAATACTTTAAACTAATGAATTTTCTAAATTAGAAGCTCTATTTTCCTTTACATAAACTGAAATACACCCCTTTTTTCTTCTGAAAAAGTATCTCTAGTTAGATTAAATGATTCTAAATATAGTAAATAATTAACAGTAAAATCCAAAAAAATAAATTCAAGTCAAAAAGTAACCAAAGTTTATAAAGTAAGGGGGATAATTAAATATTCTTCTATTTTTATCTTAATTTCATCATTGTAGATCAGAAAGTATCTGCTCCAAACCCTTCCCTCTTGGAGGGATTAAGCTAGCTAAGAGTGACCAAGGGATTATGTTCATGGTAGAGTATTATAAGGAGAGTAAAATGGAATAGTTTCAATGATGAATTAAAAGGTTAAGTGTAACTTTAAAAGGGTGAAAGTGGCATCCCTTTAGAAGATATGAAAAGGAAAATCTTGGAAACACTTACCATTTTTCAATAATTCTATGACACTATTCAAGGTTCAATGATTCAAAAGTGGAAACAATTAGAGTGTGAAACAAGAAAATTATAAAAATAATATCAAAATATTATTTAAAAACATTTTTTGGTTATTTCACCTTAGTAAAACCCTTTTACCTTTTTTACTTTTTACCAAGGTAACTATTTTTTAACCTTAATAATTAATATTGATACCTAAAATTAAAATTAATCTTATTTACTAATTTAAAAAATTTTATTTTAAATTTGAAAAATTTTATTTTAAATTTGAAAATAATTTTATCATATCAAATTTCTAAATGTGTGAAAAGTTGATTTTAAAAGAAACACACTTAATCCTGTAAAAAACAATTTTGAGAAAAATGAACTTTTTCATATTTAAATTTATATATAAGATACAATTATAATTATTAAAGGTTTTAATGTCATAAATTGATATATTATAAATTTAATTAAAAGTGTGAGTCTTTCAAGGGAATCCACAACCGAATCTCCCCTTTAAAATACTTCATTTAAAAAGAAGACCAAAAACAGTTTTTATTAAACTGGCATTTTTATTTAGTTCTAAAAATGTTGAACATGGAATTTATAAGCACAATGAATATATTAAAATTCATAATTTTATTTCTTATATACATATTTTGTTACTTAAAAGGTTTTAGAAACTTCTATGATACACTTACATAGTGATAAAAGCATAAAAATTATAATTTTTTCAAAAACCGTATTTTCAACTAAAAAATAATATTTTCATAAAAAAATTAAAAAATTCATACTAAGTAAATTTTCATGAGAGGGGTTAAAAAATTAATTTTATTTTATAAAATATACATTTTAAAAAAAATTAAGTTTAGTTTTTTAAAAGAAGGTGCAATACAAAGAAAGCGACTTTTAAGTGATTTAAATGGATATAAAAGAAATTATTATTATTTTAAATATAAATAAATTAAAATAATGAAATAGGGGTAGCAGCAAAAGAAACAGAAATTCAATAGAAAATATAAGTAGAAAAATCTAATATATATCCTAGTTTCTTATTTCTTCATAACTTTAATTTATTTAAATTTAAAAATATCTCAATGAAAAAATTAAAATCACAACATTCACATCTCATTTGGATCAAAAAAATTAAAATAACAATTAAAAACTTGGTTTTTATTCTCCTTTCATTAAGATCCAATCGAAGCTCTCAACAATCACCAAGCACCAAAACATAATCACACTCCCATTGTGCTCAAAATTTTTAATCAAGAATCAAGAAGTTTAAGCAATGATATTTAATCATAATCTCCTAACCAAAATGAGTTAAAAAATTTCACTCTATGAACCACTCACTCAGGTCAGCAATGTTTTGATCAAAAAATTGAAGATAGAAGAAGAAAAAAAAGTGATAGAAAAATTTATCAATAAACATCAATCAACTATTCAATGAAAAAAATTATAGAGATTAATTTAAAATAAAAATTTTAAGAAAATTAATCTCAAAAATAATTCACCATTTGAAGCTACAATATTCATCCACAAAAATACTTATCCACTCATGATCACGGAGTATATAAGGCCTTCAATAATCATCTGTATTGAAAGTAGCATCATATCTATATAAGATATTCTACTTTCTACTATCGTCATCCCATTATATAAATTTTGTGTATATTCTTCTCTGATTCTATATATCCCTCCTTTTTTAATTTATGTCTATTAATATATTTATCATTATATTTTTGTATGTCATCCATAAAATATCATGGAATATTTTATAGGTGGAACCATATGGTTTGTTTGCACCAATTATTTATTTCACACACATGTGATTGTAACTTCTTCCTTTAAATAAATTAATATCTTCATGTTGTAAACTCAATTACCAAATTCTTGAATTATCCTTAGATAATTGTACATCCTTCTTCATCTCACCTCTTCCAAACTCAACTTATATGCAACTCACCCCAAATTGATCCGGTGAAAAATTTGTTTTAGATCAAAACTCCACTTCATCCTACTGAGCATATCCACCCTCAATATCTACACAATTTTTTCTTATTCAATGATTTTTTCATACCCAAGTTCAGTTTTAGTGGTGTGGATAACTCAAATTTGATTAAAAAACCCTAATGTAAAATCTTCAAATACAAACTGTGCACTCAACTTCATCCAAAAAGATGTAATAATGGGACGATCGACCTCAAACTAAAACCTGTAAAGGAAACAAATTCGAACAAAAAAATCCATCAATTTCATCCACACCATTCCTGGTTCTAATCCATTATCATCAACAAGAAAGATTAAGTATACTTGCGCAGGTTCAATGGGATTTCTCAAATGAACTAAATTATCTTGGAAAAATGAATGTTTTAAATGAGTAAAGAATGGATCACAAATCATTAATTTATAGCATGACTGATTAGTTCATCCTAGTTCAAAAATGATGTGAAAAATAATTGAAATTTCTTATGTGCATTAAATATATTTTCAAAAGATATATCTACTAAGAAAAATTCCATGCGCCGCTTTTTCCCTTGTAAAGATAATTATGAGACCATCTCCAGCTAAAATTAAGCCTGAAATTACAACCTTTCTTGAAATAATTCAAGGGGATATATGTGGACCACAAATAATTAATTTGTTTCATGAATAATTATGTTATCCTGGTTTTGGAATGACGAAAAAAATAATTGAAAATTCCCATATACATTCAATAGAGGTCAAGAAGATCTTTCCACTAACAAAAATTCTATACGATGTTTATTCGCTTGAAAATATGATTGTGATTCCATCTCTAACTAAAATCAAGGATGAAATTCCAACAATTCATGAATGAATTAAAGGGTATATATGTGGACCAATTTATCCATCATGTGATACATTTAAATATTTTATTGTATTAATTTTTTCATCTAGCATATGGTCACACGTATGTTTTCTCTCAACATGTAATACAACATTTTAAATATTTCTTGGATCAAATAACTAAATTTAGAGAACAATTACCTGATTATGTCATCAATAAAGGAAGGGTAGATAATGTTAGAGAATTTACATCCCAATATTTCAATGATTATTGTATGGAAATAGGAATCACTATGGAGAATCCAGTCAACCATGTGCATACAAAAAATGGTTTAGTTGAATCACTGATAAAACACATATAACTTATTAATAGACCATTAATAATGAGAAAGATTTTATTGAGCTCTGTATGGGGTCATTAAATATTTCATGATTCATCATTAATTCACATCAGACCAAGTACATGTCATAATCACTCTCCACTTTAATTGGATTTTGGCCAAGATCCTGATATCTCCCATTTAAGAATATTTGGTTGTTCAGTATATCTACCAATTGATCCCCCACAGCATACAAATATGGGACCTAAAAATAGGTTGGTAATATAATTAGGATATGAATACTCATCCATCATCATATATCTTGAACCAAAAAATGGTGATGTAGTTACAGCACATTTTGTTGACTGGCACTTCAATAAATAAGTATTCCCGTCATTAGGGGAGAAAATAAACAAAGTGAGGAGGATTCCTGGAATGTGAAAACATTATCTTTTATTTATCCTCTCACCCAGTAGTATGATATGGAAGTGAAAAAGATTTTACATTTTTAGGTACTAGAAAATAAATTTCCTGATGCATTTACTTATTCAAAAGGTGTGACTAAATCACATGTACTAGCTATAAATTCACCATCTAGAATTGATGTCCCAAAGACACAATTACATAATGATGTTACAAAAATATCAAAATTGACCTAAATAATGGAAAAATAATTGGCACTAAGGATAGAAATACTTGAAAAATAAAATGAATTAGTATAATTGAAAACCTCATTATAGAGGTGTGTGTTCTAGAAGAAACATGCAATTTAAGTGTTCTTAACGAAACACATGATTAAAATAATAAAAATAATTCACAATATATAGAAAAACCTAAATTTTTTTAAAATAATGATATCTATATTAATTATTCCACTATAAGTGATATATGGAATTGAAGTAATATGGAAAATATTGATGAAATATTTTCATATTATATGGAATGTGATATAGAAAAAGGAGACCCTGAACCAAGGTCTGTTATGGAATGTAAAAAATGACCTGATTGGAATAAATAGAAAGATACAATGCAGGTTGAATTCAATTCACTAAATAAGAGAATGGTTTTTGAACATAGCATGCTCACTCCAGAAGTTTTGAATATTTTTGGATATAAATGGGTTTTTTTGCGTAATCATAATGAGAAAAATGATATTTTAATTACGAGGCTTGTTTTATCATGTAAGGTTTTTCTCAAAGATCTGGAATTGATTTTGAGGATATGTATTCTCTTATTATGGATGATATTACTTTTTGATATCTAATCCCAATTTTAGTATATGATAAGGATAATATTCATCCTATGGATGTTGTTACAAACTATTTATATGGGTCACTTGATAGTAGTATATATATGAGAATCCCTAAATGATTAAAAATACCTAAAATATTGAAATCAAAACCTAAAGAACTATATTCAATTAAATTGAAGAAATACCTCTATGGGTTAAAACAATATATGCATATTAGTTGTAATATTTTGAGAGAATATTTGTTAAATAGAGGGTATGTAAATAACCTTATATGACCATGTGTTTTTATTAAGAAAACAACTTTTAGATATGAAATCATTAATATTTATATTGATGATCTAAATATCATCATAAATCTAGAGGAGATCAATAAATAAATGATAAACTTAAAGAATGAATTCAAAATGAAATACCTAGGAGAAACCAAGTATTTTCATGGATTATAAATTGAACATATGCCAAGTGGTATATTTTTGCATCAGTCAAATTACACTAAAAATTTCTTAAAATGATTTAACATAAATAAAATGAATCCATTATGTACTCTAATGGTTTTTCAGTCTTTTAATATTGAGAAAGATCAATTTTGACCTTGTGAAGAAAATGAGGAGTTGGTTGGCCCAGAAGTACCATACCTTAGTGCTATTAGAGAAATAATTTATCTTACTAATATTACTCATCCTGGTATATCTTTTTCTACTAATTTATTGGAAACATTTATTTAATCCCCTATAAAAATTATAACACCCTAATATTTCATGGTATGTTATCTTCAATAGCTTGTGTTTTATGCAACAGTGAGTTCAAGTGCACCCTGATCTATCAAATTAGCCATTTAAAAAAGTGGTTATAAATAATATTAACCACATTTTGAAATTATAAATTTTATTTCACAAAAATAACTTCATTTCTGAATTCAGAATATGAAAATTAGATTAGGGTGAATTTTTGGTATTTTTCTGAAAAGTTTCACTTTTTAATGAATAGTGAAAATACTACATTTTTTGTTAAAAATCGACATTTTCATTTAAATAAATATTTTACTTTGAATTGATTTTAAAGTTACAATGGATAAATAATACATATATTAATCCAATTTAGGTCATTATAATCATTTATATAATAGAATTATATATAAAAAAATTATTGAAATTTTGAATGTCTCTTTTACCCATCTTCTAACCACATTTGTGGGATTAGCATTAAACATAATTTTACCACTTTTATGAATGGAATTTCAAAAAATGGATAAACATGGTTTTAATTAGTATGAATTTTTTTTATAATAGGAACAACTTAACTTTTTGATGAACAGTAACTTTAGTAAATTTTTATTCATTTACCATGGTTAAGGGTAAATCAGGTAATTAAAGGTAAAAATAATATTATAATATTCCAAAATTACCCTAACACTTGTCCTAATTTCATTGGATAAGTTTTTTATGACCAAAATCATCCTTGGTTTTATTTTGGGACCACTTGGAGCTAGTTGGATGACTTTAATATATTTATAATATTATATTTAAAGAAAATCCACTTTTGTTATAATTTTGTTTTAACAAGTAAAATATTTTTAATATGAGGTCGTATAACTGATATGGTTGACTATAAATAGTAATTAGAAATCCAAAAAGATTATCTACATTATGGTAATTTATTTATAATTTTATAAAATAAATAATTAAATTAAATAGTTACACAATGATGATGTAGTAATAGAGTAATTAAAGAATGAATCAAATAAATGATATTAATAATATTAAAATAAATATCATTTGAAATATTTGATTCCATACAAGAATTTTTTGGGTGAAATTAACATGTTAGGTATGATTTAATGTATTTTTTTTGAATGAATCAAGTTATGATTTTATAAAAAATCAAATAATAAATAGTGTCAAAATTGACATAAATGATATTTTAAAATAAATAATATTTTATTAAATGATATAAAATTCATAAAAATATATATTTTAGGAAAATAACAAGAATAATGTTAAATATATCATAAATTATTCAATTGGGTTTCTTTTGGCATTTTATAGTAACTATATTAACCATATAATGTAAAAAAGACAAGTCGTTGCGGTAAGAGTGAAATTGTTTAAATAATGGTTAAAACATAATGATAAGCATCCAAAAAAATAAAAACTTGTAAAAAAATATTGGATAAATAATATTTGACCCTTATCACATTTTTATCAACTCTGAATCATTTAATTGATACTTTTCCATGAAAATGACATATATATTATAAAAATAAAAGAATGTGACCAAATGTCACACTCTCATTTCTTATAAGTATAATAATTTTAATGTGGGTATAACCAGGAGATAACTTAGATAATAATTATTATTTGGAAAGATAGTATAATTATATAAATAATAAAAATTTATTTATCATTTTTAGAGATTAGATAATTACCATAAATTGTAACACCCCAGGTAAATAAAGAATATGAAATTTTCTTATTTATCCATATTTGTGAATAAAATATTGATATGACTTTAAAGGGTATGCTATGCTCGATGGCGTACCCAACACGCAACAACGAGTTTCTTGGGAATCTTACGTTGCACTCTAATAATAAAATAATATTATTTTAAATGGTAGTTAACATGTAGCCGTTGTATTGGCGGGAATAGATAGAAATAACTAAAATATTATTATATATGTTTTTAAATGTTTTTAAATTTTTCCAATAAAGGATAGAGGCTTAAAATACGGAAAGAATTCAATTTTAGGCGTTTATGTCCTAGTTTTCACTAAAGGTTCACTTATCACCTTTTGATGTTGAACCATCATTAAATATATTTTTGTTCACTCTTAAACATTCTTTTGGACCAAATAAAACTCTTATTAAGAATCGGGACATCAAAATTTACTTTGTGTAAATTTTTGGTATCTTTCCGATAAAGTTCATTTTTTTTAATGAATAGTGTAAAATGTTGTATTTAATTCAAAACCTCTTTTTAATCTCATTTATTCATATGATTAGATTATCTTTTGAATTGGTTTTAAAGTGAAATTAGAAAATATTTTTACCATTAAATCCAATAGTGGTCGTTGGAATTAATTTCACTTTGAAATCAGACTTAAACCAGTGTCAATCTTTTGATACTTATTGTTTCATAAAAACACGTTATTTGCTCTGACAGCGGGAATTAGTTATTAATTTAATTAATGCAACTTATATGTTGTGAATTTTGTAAAATTGAATTCATTTTGGAATTCGGAATATCAAATATACCTTAGGGTGAATTTTTGGGATTTTTCTGAAAAACTTCAATTTTCGATGAATAGTGAAACCACTAAGTGGTACTTATAAAAACTGATTATTCCGTTTAAATGAAATTTTGCCATCATTGTGTTTTGAATTTAAAAAATACGACATACATTGTTGTTATTAAGAAGAAAAATGTGGTTCAATGGGATAAAAATAATTTTTTGCTGAATAGTAACTTATTAAGTTTTTAATCGCGATTAGAGGTAATTAGTGTAGTTTAAGGTAAAAATAATGTTTTAATAATATGAAATGACCTTGACACATGTCCTAACCTCATTGGATGTGTAATGGCCGACCAAGACAAGCCATGGGTCAACTTGGGGACCCCATGGATCCACTTTGGTTGGGAAATGACATAAATTACTTTTTATTTAATGTAAAAGTAAAAATGACACAAACATAATATGTTTTACGAAAACAATTTTCACATGGGGTTATAAAGATCATATTTTTTATTATAAATAGTCATTGGAAATATAAAAAGATTTCCTACATCATAGTAAATTTTTCATAATTTTTAGACATTAAATAAATTAAATTATTTATGACATCATAATGATGCAACGATGACATCATTATCTGACGATTTAAATAAAATGAGAAGATAATGTAAACTCTATGACCTACACATGTAAAAAACTTATTGGATGGGTGGATTTAGAACCCTTATCACCTTATCCACGAATTATATCAATGTGGGACCTTTTAAAACCGAAACACATTTTCAAATAAAGTAATATTTCTTACTTTCCAAAAGTGCCCCTCCTTTCCTCTTATAAAAGGCCCCCACCTCTACCTCATTTCACACACTCCTCAAGCCTTTGTCTCGGCCAAACCCTGACCCTTTACTCTCTCCACATCCCTCTCCTCATCCTAGAGGATTCCCTTTGGGCAGAATCCTTTCAAAGGAAGCCTTTAGGCTCAAATCAAAAGGAGTTACACTTTTAAAGGTAATTCATTCTCTCATGTTCATTTGTTTTATTTTTCTTCTCCAACCCCCTAAACTCTTTTATTTACTTCTTTTGTAACAACAAAAGTATCTTAAATATACTAGGATGTTTTTATAAGATTTATTCGAGCTACACTCTCACACAACTACATCAAATGGTTAAAGAACATACGGTTTCCGTGGATGGTGAAATTCTGCCTCCCGAAACGATGATTGTTCAATACTCATTTAACACCTTCAAAGGTGGCCATTATGATGTCACTATTTTTATATATGATATATAATATGTTTATGTTTTCCTTAAGCTTCTGTTTTTTTTCATTTTAGGCATACCTTTATGGTTTCCATTATGGGTAAACGCGATATCTTCATTTAAGGAAGTGCGGACTACCGCCCCCTCAAAGTGATTTGATTCGTTAAATACCATATGTGGGACGTATAAAGGATGGAACTATGATATTATATATTATATTATACTGGAATTATAATATACCTTTATATCATCATTATTCCATTCTATAAAATACGAAATAGAAATGAAAGTAGCGTTCATGCGTACGTACGGCTTACCGTCTCCATGAACGGTACATTTCATTTCTTACCTCTAAATGATTATGTAATGTTATAAATGCATGAATGTACTGGATATATATGAAATATATGATATCTACATCATGAATACAATTCTGGATATAATAAACATTTGGCCACACGAACAACATGTAATTGTAAGAAGTCCACTTTCGACTTAAGAACCAAATATCGGCAAAACAAATATTATTAACTTAAATGATTACATAATGTTTATGACATGGTAATAAGTGATATAAAAAGAATAATGAACTTGAAAAAGGTTATTAAGGAAGTATAAATTAACTCAAGTTTATTATTCAGGAGATTAAAGAACGATCGAGTCATGTCAGACCCGAGGTAAGGGATCTTACTTCTCTCTTTCTTTTTAAGTACTCTCCTTTATGTCACTTCTTTTAAGCTCCTCTTTGTAATGTTGGGGGATGTTCTTTTATATTCCTCTTGATGTACATTTTATTTTAATGTGATGAGATACCCTATTTGATCTCATCAATCCATATTCGGAAGTTCTATGTGGCGCCATTAGGCTGCCGAGTTTTCGTAAGGGATTTTTCATCTCACTTTTATTCCTGTGAGATTTATGCTACATTTGCCACAAATTCCATTGAGTGGTGTATGTACTGCCCATTATTATACTCTTTGTGTAATATAATTTTGTTTATGAGTATTTACATCAATTATCTATTGTCATTATTTCATGGGGTGTATGTTTTGAAAGATACCCAAGTCGGTAAGGGAACCTTTCACCCTCCTCTTTTTTAAAAGACTTCTTTTGTTGGGTCTTTTAATTTACATATTGTTATGTTGGGATATGTTCTAATATATCCTTATTGATGTAAATTTTATGTCCAAGTGATGAGATACACTTTTTATCTCTCATCAACTCATTTTGATGTGATGTCGTTAGGCTGTCAAGGGAACTTTTTAACCCAATTTCGATTTCTTTGGGTTCAACATGTAGTCATTGAATATGTCATCCATTGAATATGTGTGAATGACCTTTTATTGTTTTACACTTAATATCCACTTATATTGGGTGTATTTATATTTGTCACACATATTTTTGAGATTGATTTGTCCTTAATTTAAGGATACCTTCTTTATAAGGTATTTCATCACATTTGACATTTCTATTGAGGGTTCATTGTTGTTATGCACCAATTCACTCTTATATGGTGTATATACTGTCATTTGGAGTATTATATCATGAATCCATTTATTCTCATGATATTATAAAGTTCTGACTAAATTTCATTCCTTAATTATTGTATTCAAGTGTCTCTAATTTTGGTAAAACCCCTTTAACCAAAATATCATTTTAAATGTTTTAATTATTTGTTCTTATTAATATCCATGTTTTCAAAATGGTTTTAAGGATTTATTTATATGGATATTAATGGTTTAAAATTTTAAGCTTCAAGGTGGTATGGGACACTTTGATTCAAAAATCTCTTTATTAAATGTTTTAAATGGTTTTGGAAATGGTTTCTTTTTGAATGGATTCATTATTTCAATATACTAAAGTGTTATATTGTGATTGAAATGTGGAAATGTTATGTTTCCTTTATGCATGTTTTATGTGATACATTTATGTTATGGTTCTTGGGCATTGTTATGAAAACGGGTGGTTCCGTGATAAACTAAGGGCGGGTGAGCCCGATATAGCTCTCCAATGCATTGGGTAACGCGAAGGAGTGAAACGTTAAGGTTTCTCCGAAGAGATTTAGGGAATATACTGTGATGGGTATTCCAAACGTAACCAAGAGGGTTACTCCCTACGTAAGAATGTTATGAATGCCTTAATTTACCTTTATGTCTTATGTTTTCTATGATTTATTCATGATTTGATATGCCTATGTTTTATGGGTAAAGTGTGATTTCATTCTAATGTATATATGAACTCATGTTTCCTTTCCATATTTTTATAACTCTTACTGAGCTTTTTATGATCATCCCATGTTTTTGAAATGTTTTTCAAAGGTCAAGGGAAGGGTACATGATGTGATGATAGTGTCAAGGATGTGTCAAGAAAGAATCCTTGTTTTATTTTAAATATGTTTCCGTTGATGGGAAGAATGAATACTGTGTTTTATGTAACCACTTTGTTTAAATGTGGAATGTAATGCAAGTTTAATGATCTAATTATCTAAAACTCTAAACCTGAAAAGATCCTCAATGTGTAATCTTGTAATAACTCAAGATTAAGTAAGGTTTAAGGCTGGGGCCTTATAGTTGGTATCAAAGGTCGGTTTAGAAAACTTTAGAGGTTAGGGTATTCTTTAAGCATAAGTGACATTACCATAATGGTTAGGATTTCAGAAAGAGTCCTAGTTTTAGATAAAGTGAATGAGTAAGTATATCTTAGTGTTTACCTTCCTCATTAGCACATGATGGTTTTGTTGATATACTCACACTGACATTTCTGTTTTTAGTGAATGGCTGGATCTCGCAAGCACCAAAGTGACAATTGATTTGAAGGAAACTGTGGTGGTTCTCTGATTAAGAGACTCGATGAAATGGGGTACTCAATGAGGAAACTCGTGGTTGTTCTAAACCAAATATCAAGGAGTCATGATCAACCACTTGAACCTTGGTATGTTCTATAATGCATCATGTACGAGATGACCAGTCGATGTGGAAGTTCAGGAAATAATAAAAAAGGTAACCATTAGGGTTTATATGATCCTTACTTTTTAGGTAATTATGGGTTACTCTATGATATGATGGAAAATGAAAGGAATGAGATAAACTTGAGGTTAAAATATGTTATGATATTCTTGAAGATTTTATCTCTTTTGGGGGAATTTTTTAAGAATTATATAGTTTTGGAAAAAGGACAACACGCAGAGCGTGTGACAACCTGTCGCGTCGGACAAAGCCGCGGGAATCGAACCCACAACCAAAGTGCGACTGGTATTTATCGCCTACCACTGGACTACGTGAAGTCCCTGGTTAGTTTGACTGATTCTTTCTAGTTATATGATTTTATTAATTAAGAGTAAGTTGATTTTGGGTTATTTAGGAAAATGATTAACCTATCATGGAGGATATGTGATTAGGTTAATTACTTTTCAATACGAGACTTTAAGAGCAACTGATGTTTTTTGGAGATAAATGTTACGATTTAACTTGGAAGACTATGTGACTAAAACCATCAAATATTTGGGTTTCAATCTTAGTTTGGTTTACTTTGAAGGATTTTATGGACAAATTTTTTTATCGAATGGTCCTCGTTGAACTTTGGGTTTTGTTGGACAAATTTTGGAGATTAAGAATAGATTCTCTTTTTATAAAGGGTTATCCTTTTCTGGACTATCTAATCTTGTACTAACCTTTTTGGTTTTGGTTTTGGTTAAAGTCTAAATACATGGGAAGTATATAGTTCTCTTTTGTAGATTAGGTGATTCTCTAGAAGTTGATTATAGTACTCTTAATGCGAACAAGTCCCCCTAAATACTCGTCTTTTGGAAAAAATATGAGTTTGATTAAGGAATCTAGTAAAAGTTGAAAGTCAACATGATAAGTGATTATGTTTCCTTATGAATAAATTCCTCAAAAAAAAGTAACTTAAAGAAAAAAATTTGTCTATTAACTTTTCCTACTGGGGAACCCAACACCGTTTAACCCATCACAAGTTTGTGATTTTCTTATTGTTAACTTTCTCCTAAACATGTTTTCTATCACTCTCCATCAGAACATGACCCTATGTTTTCTCCTCCATGTCCATGTTTTCCTACATGGAGTCCTAGTATGGGTTAACTCAGGTGACCTCTGTGCTTATCTTTCTTTATTTTAAAGTGATTATTTTACCGACTCTTGTTCCGATGTGGGACTTTCAAGGATGTTTCCAAGCTCAATTTTAAAAATTGCAAGCACGCAATTCTCAAAAAGGGGGGAAGGATGTAACACCCCAGGTAAATAAAGAATATGAAATTTTCTTATTTATCCATATTTGTGAATAAAATATTGATATGACTTTAAAGGGGACGCTATGCTCGATGGCGTACCCAACACGCAACAACGAGTTTCTTGGGAATCTTACGTTGCACTCTAATAATAAAATAATATTATTTTAAATGGTAGTTAACATGTAGCCGTTGTATTGGCGGGAATGGATATAAATAAATAAAATATGATTATATATGTTTTTAAATGTTTTTACATTTATCCAATAAAGGATAGAGGCTTAAAATACGGAAAGAATTCAATTTTAGGCGTTTATGCCCTAGTTTTCACTAAAGGTTCACTTATCACCTTTTGATGTTGAACCATCATTAAATATAGTTTTGTTCACTCTTAAACATTCTTTTGGACCAAATAAAACTCTTATTAAGAATCGGGACATCAAAATTTACTTTGTGTAAATTTTTGGTATCTTTCCGATAAAGTTCATTTTTTTAATGAATAGTGTAAAATGTTGTATTTTAATTCAAAACCTCTTTTTAATCTAATTTATTTATATGATTAGATTATATTTTGAAATTGTTTTAAAGTGAAATTAGAAAATATTTTTACCATTAAATCCAATAGTGGTCGTTGGAATTAATTTCACATTGAAATCAGACTTAAACCAGTGTCAATCTTTTGATACTTATTGTTCCATAAAAACATGCTATTTGCTCTGACAGCGGGAATTAATTATTAATTTAATTAATGCAACTTATATGTTGTGAATTTTTTAAAATGGACTTCATTTTTGAATTCGGAATATCAAATATAGCTTAGGGTGAATTTTTGGGATTTTTCTGAAAAACTTCAATTTTCGATGAATAGTGAAACCACTAAGCGGTAATTATAAAAACTGATTATTCCGTTTAAATGAAATTTTGCCATCATTGTGTTTTGAATTTCAAAAATCTGACATACATGGTAGTTATTAAGAAGTAAAATGTGGTTCAATGGGATAAAAATAATTTTTTGGTGAGTAGTAACTTATTAAGTTTTTAACCGCGATTAGAGGTAATTAGTGTAGTTTAAGGTAAAAATAATGTTTTTATAATATGAAATGAACTTGAAACATGTCCTAACCTCATTGTATGTAAAATGGCCGACCCAGAAAAGCCATGGGTCAACTTGGGGACCCCATGGATCCACTTTGGTTGGGAAATGACATAAATTACTTTTTATTTAATGTAAAAGTAAAAATGACACAAACATAATATGTTTTACGAAAACAATTTTCACATGGGGTTATAAAGATCAGATTTTTTATTATAAATAGTCATTGGAAATCTAAAAATATTTCCTACATCATAGTAAATTTTTTATAATTTTTTTAAATTAAATAAATTAAATTATTTATGACATCATAATGATGCAGCGATGACATCATTATCTGACGATTTAAATAAAATGACAAGATAATGTAAACTCTATGACCTACAAATGTACAAAACTTATTGGATGGGTGTATTTCTAACCCTTATCACCTTATCCACGAATCATATCAATGTGGGACCTTTTAAAACCGAAACACATTTTCAAATAAAGTAATATTTCTTACTTTCCAAAAGTGCCCCTCCTTTCCTCTTATAAAAGGCCCCCACCTCTACCTCATTTCACACACTCCTCAAGCCTTTGGCTCAGCCAACCCCTGCCCATTTACTCTCTACACATCCCTCTCCTCATCCTAGAGGATTACCTTTGTGCAGAATCCTTTCAAAGGAATCCTTTAGGCTCAAATCAAAAGGAGTTACACTTTTAATGGTAATTCATTCTCTCAGGTTCATTTGTTTTATTTTGCTTCTCCAACCCCATAAACTCTTTTTATTTACTTCTTTTGTAACAACACCAGTATCTTAAATATACTAGGATTTTGTTATAAGATTTATTCGAGCTACACTCTCACACAACTACATCAAATGGTTAAAGAACATACGGTTTCCGTGGATGGTGAAATTCTACCTCCCGAAACGATGACATGGTAATAAGTGATATAAAAGGAATAATTAACTTGAAAAAGGTTCTTAAGGAAGTAGAAATTAACTCAAGTTTATTATTCAGGAGATTAAAGAACGATCGAGTCAAGTCAGACCCGAGGTAAGGGATCTTACTTCTCTCTTTCTTTTTTAAGTACTCTCCTTTATGTCACTTCATTTAAGCTCCTCTTTGTAATGTTGGGGGATGTTCTTTTATATTCCACTTGCTGTACATTTTATTTTAATGTGATGAGATACCCTACTTGATCTCATCAATCCATATTCGGAAGTTTTATTTGGCGCCGTTAGGCTGCCAAGTTTTCGTAAGGGATTTTTCATCTCACTTTTATTCCCATGAGATTTATGCTACATTTGCCACAAATTCCATTGAGTGGTGTATGTACTGCCCATTATTATACTATTTGTGTAATATACTTTTGTTTATGAGTATTTACATCAATTATCTATTTTCCTTCTTTCATGGGGTGTATGTTTTGAAAGATACCCAAGTCGGTAAGGGAACCTTTCATCCTCCTCTTTTTTAAAAAAACTTCTTTTGTTGGGTCTTTTAATTTACATATTGTTATGTTGGGATATGTTCTAATATATCCTTATTGATGTAAATTTTATGTCCAAGTGACGAGATAAACTTTTTATCTCTCATCAACTCATTTTGATGTGATGTCGTTAGGCTGTCAAGGGAACTTTTTAACCCAATTTCGATTTCTTTGGGTTCAACATGTAGTCATTGAATATGTCATCCATTGAATATGTGTGAATGACCTTTTATTGTTTTACACTAAATATCCACTTATATTGGGTTTATTTATATTTGTCACACATATTTTTGAGATTGATTTGTCCTTAATTTAAGGATACCTTCTTTATAAGGGATTTCATCACATTTGACATTTCTATTGAGGGTTCATTGTTGTTATGCACCAATTCACTCTTATATGGTGTATACACTGTCCTTTGGAGTATTATATCATGAATCCATTTATTCTCATGATATTATAAAGTTCTGACTAAATTTCATTCCTTAATTATTGTATTCAAGTGTCTCTAATTTTGGTAAAACCCCTTTAACCAAAATATCATTTTAAATGTTTTAATTATTTGTTCTTATTAATATCCATGTTTTCAAAATGGTTTTAAGGATTTATTTATATGGATATTAATGGTTTAAAATTTTAAGCTTCAAGGTGGTATGGGACACTTTGATTCAAAAATCTCTTTATTAAATGTTTTAAATGGTTTTGGAAATGGTTTCTTTTTGAATGGATTCATTATTTCAATATACTAAAGTGTTATATTGTGATTGAAATGTGGAAATGTTATGTTTCCTTTATGCATGTTTTATGTGATACATTTATGTTATGGTTCTTGGGCATTGTTATGAAAACGGGTGGTTCCGTGATAAACTAAGGGCGGGTGAGCCCGATATAGCTCTCCAATGCATTGGGTAACGTGAAGGAGTGAAACGTTAATGTTTCTCCGAAGAGATTTAGGGAATATACTGTGATGGGTATTCCAAACGTAACCAAGAGGGTTACTCCCTACATAAGAATGTTATGAATGCCTCAAGTTACCTTTATGTCTTATGTTTTCTATGATTTATTCATGATTTGATATGCCTATGTTTTATGGGTAAAGTGTGATTTCATTCTAATGTATATATGAACTCATGTTTCCTTTCCATATTTTTATAACTCTTACTGAGCTTTTTATGATCATCCCAAGTTTTTGAAATGTTTTTCACAGGTCAAGGGAAGGGTACATGATGTGATGATAGTGTCAAGGATGTGTCAAGAAAGAATCCTTGTTTTATTTTAAATATGTTTCCGTTGATGGGAAGAATGAATACTGTGTTTTATGTAACCACTTTGTTTAAATGTGGAATGTAATGCAAGTTTCATGATCTAATTCTCTAAAACTCTAAACCTGAAAATATCCTCAATGTGTAATCTTGTAATAACTCAAGATTAAGTAAGGTTTAAGGCTGGGGCCTTATATAAATAATGACACAATAGTGAATAAATAATTGTTTTATTTATAGAAATATCAAATAAATAAGTTTAAAAACATTAAAATAAATTTTATTTTACTTAATTGAGGTGCTCTGCTAATTTTATAGGTGATTATGATATTTTAGGAGTTTATTAAAATTTTGGTTAGAATTTATCTTTTGGTTTGGATTTTATATAAAGTCAATGTAATGAATAGTGTCAACACTATTGATATTTTATAAACATAATAATTTATTAAATTATTCTAAAATCATAAAGATATCTAAAAACTTCAAAGTGATAATTATAAGTCTAAAATGTAAGGACCCGACCCTAGTTGCCTAGAGTCGGTGCCTTATTTGATTTCATTGGCATACAAACAAGGAATAAGCATCCCGATGGACTAAGTAGTTTAGTATTATTGGAAACAAGATACATAAATAAGTTCAAATTTACAATAATAAAGGAAATAAAACACTAATTTATTCCATTAGAAACATCCATACCTCCTAGATTATGCTTGCAAGTCATTCATAATTTACTTCTTCATATCTTGGGAAAAATGAAACATAACAAAGGGGTGAGCTCAAACGCTTAGTAAGAGAAATAAATACTGTGGAAGATAAAATAAACATAAGACATGGTGAATAATTTAAAACACATGCCTTTAACAATAAACTTGAATACATTATGGCAGGATTATGAGTTGAGAAAATAATGCCATAATAAAACATAATCATGGGTATTATACTATTCAAATAACCACATGAACTTTCAATTAGTAGCTTCATAATGATGGAAGTGCATATTTCGTACATTCTGAAACATTTTATCAATGCCTTGGCTAAGATGTCAAATGATTAAGGCCTCGGCCAAAATCCATATATCACATTGGGAAAGGCCTCAGCCAATTCCACGTCTATTTGTCTCATGAGACCTACTGATGCATTGAGGGGCTATAGCAGGCCCCACCCATCACATAATAAGTCCAATGCATTCCTTATATGAGTAGGGATAAACATAAAAAACATATACATTCATATTGAAATTATTATATGAAATGTGTCTAACTTTCCCCAATTATTGAACATAAACACTAACCATTCAAAATAATATGGTGAATGGTTTTAGGATTGATCATCCACAATAAAGGTTGTAATAAACCATTAAATAAAATATGGTATATGACATCATAAATGATTAACCCCAACAATACGTAAGAATCTACAAGATTATTTAATCAAACAAGAATACTCTTATAAAATCATTAAGCAATTCTTGAGATAAATACTCTTTTATTTTGAAAAGAAGAGTTATTTTTGAAAAATATTTGCATAAAAAAATAAGTGAAGAAATATAGTATTTTCATAATAAAATTAGTTATTTTATAAAGATAATGGTTTCCAAAACATTTTATATAGTTCCCTTGAAAATAGGTAAGAATTTGAGAAATTCCCTTGAATCGGACTCGTATTTTTGGAAACAGTTTTGAGAGCTTCTTTTAAAACATGTAACTATCCATAAAATAGGGAAGGATTATGGTTGGTGTAAATATATAGAATAATCACACATAATTCATTATGAGTACATAAAAATACATAAGAATTTCATTGAGGAAATTAGACAATTAAAGTAACCTGAATGAAAATAGAAGTTCGGGTGGAAAAACCCTTACCTTAACTCCAAACGTGTTCCACTCTTGAACTTAAGCTCCTAGAATATGAAATTATACTTATTAATAACTTATTTAAGAACCTATTATACATGTATTTATTTTATCATAATTATGTTTAGTTCATTTATACTCTTATTGCTAAGCAATTATATTGAATTTTGTTGTTCTGGGGTGTTTGTTTTCTTTATTTTCATAATTGGTTCACTTGTTTTTAAGTAATGAAGTTCATGTGGAATGGTTATAAATCTCCAGTATTGGAATTATATATTATTTATAAACATAAATAATTTATAATGGTCATTTTTATCATTTGGTTACATGGAATGAGGATGAATCATTAGATGACAACCACTTCGATTATTCGGTGGTATTATGAACGAGTTTTGTCATATAATTTATTATATGTACATATTCTGGTTAATAAATATTAATTATGTTATAATACATTTATTATAGTCCAATTCAACCATAAATATAGTTTCATGACCAATAATGAAGAATAAACTGAAGAACGAAACTTCGTCGTCCACGAAGGATATAAATTGGAACCTCATGGACGTTGATTTCGTTTATAAAAATAAAAGGGAGGGAGTAAGAATATTTATGATGGTTATTCCATTAACATGATATAATTATATTATATAGATGATACTGGAGTTATAATGATCATTTGGATAGGGTAGGTGAGGAGAGGAGAGCAAAAGAAGATAAATTGAAATGAAACCAAATGAAAAAGAAAGGTGCTTTACCTCTTGAAATAACCTCCTTGAGAATCTTCTTAAGGGAAAGGTTTTTGGTCTTTTGGCAAGACCAGAAGATTATTGGATGTGGGGAGAGACTAAGGAATGGTATTTGGGCAGAACTTTGAGGAGATTCAAGGCTTATAGGAGTGAAGAGAAGAGGGAGTGGTGAGGGGTTTTTATAGTGGAGGAGAGGAGTAAATTTTGAATATCTAATTCAATATTTTATTATTTCCCTCAAGACAACCAATATTGTTGTTTCATGTGACCCCTAATAGTAATAAGTGAATTTGAGTTCGAACCAAGTGGACTTACATCACTTATGATTTCATAATTAGTGTATTTAACTAATAATTTGTATATACGGTATTTTATCATATTTCACTATTCATCAAAAATTCTAGAATTTTAGAAAAATCCCAAAAATTCACCCCTACCATTTTTTGACGTGTATAATTAAAAATTGAAATCCATTTTTCAAAAATAATTTTCTAAATATTATTAATTTAATTTTTAAATAAAGTCATAGTTAATTCGAAAAATAAAAATCTTAGAGGTATAATTAGTTTTATGTGACATTGAAAAATTAATTAAGATCCCATTATCTTATTACCTTAAGAAAATAAAATAATATCATTATTTACTATTCATGAGGGTCATATTACTATTCATATTACTATTCATAAGGGTATGTTACTATTCACCAAAAATCAAGTTTGTTCTATCAGACTCCAAATGACTTACTGAACACAACTCTTGATGGCCATTTTTTGAAATTCAAAACATAGAAGTGGAAAATTTATATTTAATGGCTAGGTTTTGACTGTCTTCTAAATAACCTAGTGTTGTTTCAAAGGAACACAGTGATGTATAGAATTTATTTAAGAGAAAAATACCATAAAATGTTTGGGGTACTATATAAAATTTCATAAATTTTCTATTTATAGAAAATTGATACTATATAAGTATATATTTATAACCATTTAATATTTAGAATATTATTAACACAATTAAAATTAAATAGCTTAATTAAGGATAAATCAAAATGATTAGGTTTAAAATAAAATAAAAATATGTCTAAATTTTATTGGTTGGTAGGAAATAACTTACTTTTGATCTATTTGAAATAAAAAATCGATTTATAATAAATTAATAGTTTTGCAGTTTCCAAAAGTGTCCCTCTCCTCTCTTATAAAAGGGTATCACTCCTTCTCTTTTATTCACACCCTTAAGCCCTTTATATCAGAAAAAACCTACCTATTTATCCTCCCAACTTCCCTAACTTCATCCAAGAGGTCATACTTTGGGAATAAATCCAACTTAAGGAGTCCTTTTGTGCAAATCAAAAAGAGATACTCAAAGAAGAGGTAATCATTTTATAGATTCAATTCAATTTTTGTTTTTCCTATACTTCCTCTTCCAATGCTGTTTCCATACTAAAGTAATAAATATATCATATAATATATTATGATATGCTTTTATGATTTTGGTACAACCATATTATTGCTTTTACCAATCCTTTTAAAAGCAATATCACCATGCGTACATGTGCACAGCTTACCGTCTCCACATCGTGGTGTAAATTATTTTATGTCTATACTTTATTTTGATGGGTATAATGATGAATATAAAGGATATAAATAGTAAATATGACATGAAATTTTTTCTGTATAATTCATATTCCATCCAATTTCATACCATTTAACCATTAATGGAATTATATCATCGCTCGTGTGTATATTCGGCCTACCATATCCATGATGCGATGATATTCATTCTCCATTTCAACCATTCAAGAATGATTATAATAAATTATATAATGAATATTTATAAAATATATGACATAATAATTCTACTAGAATAATACACACACACACACATATATATATATATATATATTTCAATTAATTTCTTTCATTCGATATGATAAGAAAATATAAACAATGTTCATGCATACGTATGGCCTACCGTCTCTATGAACGGTGTGTTCCATTTCTTTTTAACTATGTAACTACACTCCACATTCAAATTTATAGTTGCTCTCTCATCCTAATCCCTCTTATTGGATGATAAAAGTTTTATAAATTTCAAATAAGAAATTATTTTTTTCAAAGATTTCACAAAGGGCATGTTAACATTGAATCTTCTAAACATTTGAAGAAACTTGAGGAAATCATGTCCACTGCCCTTTTTTAGACTTTGTGGAAAAGGTAAGGGAGGGGAATAATTCTTCAAAATAGGTGGGTTATTCTCCTTATCCTCATACCTAAATTTTTTCCCTCTTTTATCAATTACCACTTCATTTTTCTTAGTTCTTAGAATTTTTCATGTGAAGGGTTATCATATTTCTCATAATCTTCAAATTTTTAAAAATTTCTAGATTTGGTATTTTATGAATTTTTAGTTCCAATTATATCTTTAACAACAATTTATTTTTACCTAGATTGTTCCCAAACTGGTTCTCGAATATTAATTCTAGATCTGGTTTTTACCATTATCACATTTTCTCTTGGTTTTGACTCAGTTTTTCTGAGAAGTTTTCCTTTATCTCTTCCTCTTAGATACCTAGCCATTTGGCCCATTTGAATTTCTAGAATGTGAATTTTAAAATCTATAACTTTTTTTAGAGAACCAATTTCACCTAGCACCTACTGCGACACTCCCTTAAGTTTCCCTTTAGAATTTTATGATTCATCCCCATATTGATTTGAATATTAAGTCTTGGGAAGAGTTTGGTAGTTTGGGGTAGTGTTTTGTTTGATTATACCTTGTTCTTTCCATTATAGGTTGGGGTGAGTCTTGTATACATAATTAAATTGATTGGATAAGGGATCTTGGACACCCTGATTTTGAGCTCTAAAATCTACAGTCTGGGAACTCTCTTTAAATTTGATATAGAGGTCAAAATTATGGCAACATATTTGATTTTGACCAAACATTTCATAGTGATATCATTTCTCCTGAAGTGTTTATTCATTAACATCAACAACTTGGGTATTTGTTTCAAACCCATGAGTGGTCATTTTTCTAGTGCACTTGTGTTGAGAATTTTGGCTCAATTTATTAAATACTTGGTAAATATCATCAGCATTGAAATCAGAGAATCCACCCCCACAATATTGGTCAACTAATTTTTGATTATAAGGAGTGAGGGAATATTAGAAAGTATCTATATGCAAGTGGGGAGCTAACTGGTGATTGGTAAATTTCTTAAGAATTATTTTAATCTATCTCATTCCTCGTTAAACAACTCTCCCTTATTGTGGACATTGTCAATGATCTTGTGCCTCACTTCTATGGAGGTGTTTTTGGGGTATAGTTTGTAGAAAATCAATAAACACATCATCAAGGTTTTAAATATTTCTTTATAAAGGTTATAAAATAAATTCCTAGTCCTACCCTTAAGTTTTAATGGGAACACCTTCAACCTCAACTACTCCTCACTCAAATATAATAGAGGAAATTGATGGAAAGAACTATAAAATTCTTTAATAAACTCAACTGATTCCTCTTATGGAAAACCATTGAATGAAGTAAGTTGAGAGATATGAGACTATTTGATCTCATAGTTTCTAGACATAGGGGGAAACCTTATGCAATAAGTATTTCTTGAGACAGTTGGAATTTGAAACTCCCTAAGTCTAGGTATTTAAAGGGTAGGTACTAAATGTTGTGGTACATTCATGTTTTGATTTTTATCTCTTACTAAATTTATGTTTTCCAAATTTTCCATTTCAATTTTCTTTTGTTTTCTAAGATAAGAACAGTGTTTAATGATTTATAAAATTAGAGTTTCCAGTTTTAACTTAGAATACCTTATGTTCATCCAGTTTTATAAAAAATATATTTGAGTTTTTTTTTACTTTTTTTATGTTTTGAAATTTATTTATGATTTTCTAGTTTACTATTTTCTTTTTGTTATGTAATTTTTTTTTTGGGTTGTACTTGGTCGCACATGCCTTCCCCAGAAATAGCACTAAATTTTTTCCAGGAGTTCATTGAAATCGTGCAAATTAAAATTTTGAAAACTCTACTTACTACTAGTATGGTGGTGAGTGGGGTGTCAATTCCTCAAGGAAGGATAAATGTGTGTGTGTGATCAAAAAAAATAAAAACAACCCAAAAAAGAAAAAAAAATGGAAATAGTGAAGATGGAAGTGCAATGTACAATTAAAATGGTGCAAGGAGAACAAAAATAGAGAGAGAAAATGGATAAATTAGGGTCCTCATCTTTCTTTGAACAGATAGAAATGATGTTCTTCAGTCCTAATTGAAATAATACAATAATTTGGTGCTAAAGAAATAGTGTAGATTCATTATGTTTTCACTTTAGTGAACTTACATAACTCGATGAACCTTATTATCTTTGATCTTTCGATCTTAACCTGTGAATTAATTTGTTCATTATAGAGAAGAGATGCATTGGACTTTTCCAATTTTTAGTACTTTGGTTGATGATCCAAGGTGAAATGATTCACTACCCTCTCCGTTCAGTTATTGGGTAGTGTTAATTTATACTTATAAATGAACAAAAAAATCAAACTTAGAATTTCACTAAAAATTATATTAATTAAGTAGAATGGATAAAATGAAATCAGTTCATTACAGACCAATTCCCCTAAAAATTTATTTACTCATACAAATGAAAGTAGAAATGAAAAGAATAAGAATAAATAGATGAAGAAGAATATATTATGGGGAAAGGAATATCTTCATGGTATTAGATTGAATTATTGTATGTATAACTAAATTTTTGGTGCGACGACGTGGAGATTCACCATAGTAGAGGTTCATGTTCAGTGTCAGTGTGGGCTCCAAAAGATCTAGTAACGACTTCAAATCAACAATGGTAGCTCAGCAGGTGGGTTCATTTTCAGTGATCTTCTCCATTGTGGTGGCAGCATGTATCTTCATATCTATTGAATATGATGATTGGTTCAGTTGAACAACTTCACAATGGATATGTGCTCAATTTGGTTCAATTTTGGGTCTCAATTTTCATCTAGTTTGATGTCATCGGGTGTTACAAGGTGAGAGTTGTGTGGGAGATAGTGTTAGATGGCATGGGAGGCTATAGAAGAAGATGTTGGACCAATAGATGTGATCTACTGGTGGATTTTTGTCTGGTGGTGGGTGGATTTGTGCTACTGATGGTTTTGGTGATACTGGTGTATTTGGTGCTACTGGTGGATTACAGAATCAATTGTAGCATAGGAGGGGTAGTTGTGGATTCATGGGTTGATTAGTTGATGGGGAAATGGTAACAATGGGTTTTGGACATTGGTAGTGGATAAGTGTAGGGAGTTGGTGGTGTATTCTATGATACTTTTGGGTGGATGGAGTGGAAGAAGCTACCAATGGTGGAGCCCTATTCTGGCGATAAAAAATGATCAAGGGTAGTAGAATTGTGTTACCATTGGGAAGTGGTGGCAAGGTTGGAGTTGGATCACTAACCTAAAAAAACGTAATAAATAAATTATTAAACTAATGTCAGTATAAAATTTATTATACAGTAAGGAATAAAAAATTCTATTTGACAAAAAATATATTTATTTAACTATATATTAATCAATTTACTAACATAACAAATGAAATTAATATTTTAATATAAAAATTTTCATTTTAAATTATTGAAAAGAAAACTATCACAATTACAAATTATTCACATAAGAAATTAATTAATATTACAATTGTTAACATATTTTAACATTTAAGTAAAATAAATTCATAATAATTAATTTGTTATACATGCTTAAAATCAATCTACATAAATTAATTAATTAATTAATTAACAAAATTAATAAATATTATCCAAAAATTATATTATAATTAAATATATTACTGGTTATTAAAATATTTAAAGAAAAAAAATTAAAATTCTAAACTTAATTTAATTATTTAAAATACTAAAACCAAAGTGAGATAAAAATTTAAAACACCGAACAAATAAATAGAAAAGATAATTAAAAGAATTAAAAAACAATAATTAAAAAAAATGATATATCAATAAAAATTTATTAAATAATACAAATAATTTAAAATGATAAATTAAACAATAACACAAACATTATTATTATAAACACAATAAATTATAAAAAAAGTGATAATTTAACAACATTAACGTCAAAAGAAGCATTAGTAACAAAATTTAACAACAAAAATGATGTGGGAAAAATGTGAAATAAAGTCCACATTAGAAATTTTCATGTATATTTGATGAAATATTCCTTCATCATGATTCCACTAAATAATTCCAAGAGAAGAATTTTACAGTCAGATATTAAATACCCAATATATGTGGGGTTGTTGCACAGTGAATTTAGAAACCACTAATATCTTATAGATTCAAAATGAGATTTAAAACATTCAAACATTGACCAAAATATATGAATATACAGAAGATTCAAATGATAGATTAAGAGGGGAATCCTCCCTCTATAAATAAAAGGTCATTGTGCCACTTATCGGAGGATTGGAGAACCACCACCACCACTACTACTACTCCATTTTTGTTTCATTTATTTTTACTCATTTTTTGTCCTAAAATTCCTTATAATCCTCATACCCCCATGATTTCTTCATTAATGGAGTATTATAAGCCTTGAGTGGTTTTTTAAAGGGGAGGTGACCCAGTTATATTGCTTGAGTCTAAAATAATTATTAGAATACATGATTTTATTTTCTCTATTAACTTAGTTTTCAATTCTGAATTTTATAATTTAATATGAATATGATTTTATTTATATTTGATCACACATTTTAATTATTTCCTGGATTAAGAGATATTTTCTCCCTCCAACTAGTTTTGAATCATATTGATTGATTGGTTTATAATTATTTGGGGAGTGTTTAGTGATTACTAAACACATGAGGAAGAAACAGTGGTTTTTTAGGTTTCTTGGGAATTTAAATACTATATTGGGTATTTCCTAGGTTATACAATGGAGAATCATAGTGCCTTTCACCCAATGGAAGGAGAATATTCCTAGAAAATAAATTTTGAATAATATTTCCATCATCAATAAACTTAACCAAGGGTGAAAAGGAAGATCAATTTTGACACCTTCCATTTAATCAATTAACAAAGTTAAGAGATTCATTTATAAGAAGACTATGATGGAATTAAAAAACGGAATCCAAAAAAACCCCAATCACTTCTCTATCATTATTTAATTTTAAAAAACCATGTTCTTTTTCTGATAGTCCTATATTCTTGTTTATTATTTATTTTTTCACCGTGACAGCTTGATTAAAGAACTAATCCTTAAAGACAACTTCAGTTATGACTAATACTGCACCCCTATGGGAAATTAAAATGTTTTTTCCACAACCCAATATAGGTGTTCATAAATGATAGTAAAAGTTGTATTAAATTTGAAACATCCCTCCTGAGGACATAAAAAAATAATAGACATTACCACTGGTGACATTGAAAAGTCCTTTTGATTCACTGTCTCCAGGATGAGGTATTCACTATCTTCAAAATAAAAGATCACATGCTTATAGAATTCATTCAATTCCTTATAAAATAAAATTTATTTTCACTTATCATTAGAAATAAACTTCCAACCTTAACAGTTGACGGATTTCTTTACCAGCATGTCTACCCGGTCCATCCAACTAACATTGTTTACTTTTACACTAAGTACATTTCTCTATGACCATGGTCTCTTCAAACTACTATTCGAAGAACTTTTGGAATGATTTTTATTTCCTATAATAGATGGATGGAAGAGAAGATATGTTTAAGGATTGATGGAAATAGAGGTTTGAGAGTGAAGAAAAAAATCTTTGATCTTTGAAAGTGTTCAATGTTTTCACACATAAGACTGATTTAGTCTCTCTCTTTCAAGATAGATGAAGGGTCATAAAAAGGTATTTGAAAAGTAATCATAAAAGAAATATAGGAAACATTCCACTTTGGGGCATGTTAAGAACCAAAATTGGTAAATCTAAATTTGAAAAGAAAAAAACTTAACCAAGAAAATATTTTCATATAGAAAATCATGAAACATATAAAATGAATGAAATTAATTTAAATAAAAAACGTAATTCAAATTTGATAAAAATAAAATTTATAATAAGATAGTGGATTAATAAAAATGTCTACTAATTGATTATCTGTATAAAAAAATTCTAAAAATATATCACATTTTTGTGCATAATATCTTAATAAGTGATGCCTTAAATCCATGTGCTTTGTTCTTGAATGGTTTATTAGATTTTTTGAAATTTTAATAGCACTTTTGTTATCACATTTTATTGTTACATGATCAAAATTAAATACAAAATCCATCAGGGTGTGTTTCATCTACAACACCTTTACACAAAAACTTTTAGCTATAATATATTCAACTTCTATAGTTAATAATATAATATATTTTGATTTATTACTAGACCATGATATTGAATATTTTTTAAAAAAATGATAGGATATTTAGGTTTTTTTCTTATCTAGTATACACTCACCAAAATAGGAATCTGAGTATGAAGTTAAATTAAAGCTAGAGGTTTTGGAAATAAAAAATACAAGGAAATTTTCCCTTTTAAATACCTCAAAAAAATTTATACAAATTAAATGATATTATTTTGGATTTCATTGAAATCCAGAACAAAGACATACTGAAAACATAATATCTAGTCTACTTTGAGTAAAATAAATAAAGATCTCAATTATTCCTCTATAAATCGTTTTGTCAACTAGTTTTCCAACTTAATACAAGTGAATTTTAATATTAAAACTCATAGTAGTTGAAAATGTATTACTACTTTCAAGTCAAAATATTTTATGTAAATCAAGTATATATTTTCCTTGGTTTAGAATATTTCCAAAATCTTTTTGATAAATTTGGAAACTAAGAAAATAGTTTTAAAACCCCATCACACTCATTTAAAGTTCTTTTTTCATGAGCTTTGAAAATCCATTACATGTCTTTTGATTTTTTGTATGAAAAATAACATCATCAACATATATTTTCACATAAAATGTATTTTTAAATTAGTTTTCTTAAAAAGATATGGGCATGTAAATCCCACATTAAAACCATTTTATAAAATAAAATAACTTAATATTTTATACCAAGATATAGGTGCTTGTTTAATACCATACAAAGATTTGGTAAGTTTGAAAACCAAAAATTTAAAATGAGGGTCTTCAAAACTAGAAGGTTGTTTAAAAAAACTTCCTCCATAAAAAATTCATTTAGAAAAAAATATTTTACACCTATATGATATAATTTAAATTGATATTATATGCATATTCTAAAAGTATTCTAATGGTATATAATCTAGAAAGAGTGGAAAAGGTTTGATTATAATCTATTACTTCTTATTGGTTGTAACATTTAGAAATTAGTCTAGCCATATTTATAGTGATCACACCATAATCATCCTATTTGTTCCTAAATACCCATTTAGTTCCAATATTAGGATAGTCATAGGGTCTATCAACTACCTAAGATTTTGGATCCTATAAAATACAGACAATGTTCTATAACTTGTGTCGCACTCTACACCCAACATAAAAAAACACAATATATTAAGAATAAATTATTAATAAATATACAATAAAAACCTTGGTTTAGTTATTATTTCATATAAACTACCCAATTTTTATTATCTAGGGCTTCTTCTATTTTTTTAGGTTCAAGCTGGGAAAGTGTAATAAACTGAGATTTTGGATCCTTTAAAATACATATTATGTTCTATAACTTATGTTGCATACTACACCCAACATAAAAAACCAAAACATATTAAGAATAAATTATTAATAAATATATAATAAACACAAAGTTGGTAAACAATTTATATTTGTTATCTTTAGAAGGTAAATAATTAATATGTGTTAATATTGAAAAGGTTATTTTCAATAAAATTAACTTTCTTTATATTCAATATTTAATTTTAAATAGATAATTTTGAAAATTTTAGAATTTTAAATTGATAAATTAAAATTAATTTTTAATTCCTCACAATAAAACTATATTAGGATGTATTTTTTATAATTTTCTAAAATAATAAATTTTTAGATGAATAGTGAAAATGTTGTTTTTTCTAAAAATGGTGACTTTTATCTCATTATCAGTATATGTGAAATTCCTAAAAGTTAATAAAATATTTTAGTTTATCATATTTATATTATAAGGGTATAATTATTAAATATAAAATATTATTTTGAACATATAAATTATATTTTTAATATTTTAGGACGTAAGCAACATTTCATAAAAATTTTATAATTTTTTTAATTTTTTTCTTTTAATTAAACCTTTTAATGGTAAAATTATGTTTTGGATTGATTTTAAATACACATAAATATTATTTGTTTTATAGTAAATAAATTACTATCATGAAAACCAGTAACCATAAAAAATTTATCTTATACATGAGTTTAAAGTTTAAAACACACTTCTATTTAAAAACAATTTTTATGTGTTATGTGTTTTTAAT
Source organism: Viscum album (assembly GCA_963277665.1). Lineage (NCBI taxonomy): Eukaryota > Viridiplantae > Streptophyta > Magnoliopsida > Santalales > Viscaceae > Viscum > Viscum album. The sequence continues at coordinate 4,790,592 of OY728162.1, read as the reverse complement.
TTAAAATAATATATTATAATATTTGTGAAATTAATTAGGTTAAATAGAACCAAAATTATTAATAATCATGTCAAAATTTTCTTATAAGTTTCTAATTGTGTTTTTAGTAATAAAATTATTGACTTGATTAATATTTAATTAAGTGTAATAAGTGTTTAAATGACTAATCTAAGGTGGATCGAATTTTCCTAAATTATCTTGACCTTTAGACCTTCTAGAAATAAATTTTTATGTTTTAAATTCTTTAATATATGTCTTACCAATCTTCATTCACCTAAATCACCTTACATTCATTCCATTTCATTCTTACCCCTTACTTAACATTCTTTTCCATGGAAAGTCCCTCCTCTTCACTTATAAAAAGGGGATCACTTACACCCTTTAAATACTCCACTAATATTTTTAAATTTCCTTGAAAAACTACTAAAAATTTTCTCTCATTTAATTCATTTTACATTCCATAATGATCCTGGTCACACACAAAAATATCCTGAGTCCCATAGATCAAAGGCCTTCGTCAAGAGGAAGTTCAAGGCCTCAATGTAGGTAATACATCATTCTTAACATTTATTTATTATTATTTACTTCATAAATCAACCATAAAATAGTATAATAATAAACTAGGAATCATTATTGTGTTTATATGTTATTATAATAATATTAAAACCATTATTTATTCTCTTCTATCTACTAATAAAAATAAGAATCGGCATTAGTGTGAAATAGTGGATTACCACCTCCACGAAGTGATGCTTTTTTTTTCATCATCTCCATTAATGGATTCTTAAAAAGGTTATTTACTAAGATAATATAATTTTTATAAAATTTTAATTATTATTAAATGATAAGATATTTTATTTTATACTTTCTTTCCATTCTATGAAAAAAAGGAGCATCATCCATGAGTACGTGCAGACTACCATCTCCATTATATGAAATTTCTCTTTTTTTATATATCAAATAACATTAATGTAATTAAAAATGTATTTAATGTATAAAATTTTTATTTACTAAACCATTAACATACTATATTGATAATATTATACCTTGCATAAGTAATATTATCAATAAATAGTTTTATTAAATTTAACCACTAAAAAGGACATATTAATAAAACTTTTATAAATTGAGTCCATTCATGGAGAACCTATTAAAATGTAAAAACTATTTACTAATGGAATTTTCTATAACATAATAATATGAAATTATAGAGATTATGAAACTATTTTATAATAATTTTTACCATTATCAACAAATCAAAAATATTATAAAAGAAATTATCTAAAGAACACTGAGTGACTGGCGTAAGCATAAACTATATTAAAAATAAGTATAAAAAGATAATAATAAAAAGACCTTATAAAATTAAATATAGAAGAATAATATTTTTCGGTATATATATAATGAACCTAATTTAATTCTTTAGGAAGTTAGGTTCAAATGTAAAACACTTTCAGACACAGGTAAGGGTTTCATCTCAAAGCTTTCTTCTTTGAGACACATGTTTTTTATGCACCTAATTTATTTGGAATACTGTATATAATACCAGTTGGAATTTTAATATCATTTATTATTATTATTCATTTAATTTTAAATTCAAATTCCATCTCTCTCTCTTTCAAGTGGTTTTTATTCATACATTTCTTAATCAGTAAGGGTTTTTTGTCACAACTTATCTTAATTGATAATATATGTGATCACTGAGAGGGGGGTGTGAATCGATGATCTTTTATTTTTAAGTTTTTCTTATTAAGAAATAAACTTCACCTCCTATTATAGAGATATTAATTTGTTTTAAATCAATAAAATAATCACAATCATAGGAACACAGGTATATATAAGGTTTACTAATCAATAAGAGTAACTATTCCTTGGCATGGTTTAGAAATAATTCAAGAATGCATGAACCACTATAAAATAATCCTTAAATGTGGTTACAATAAGAAGGGGGTATCCTTTCACTTTCAAAGAACTATATTCAATTGGAAATTCATGTGATCCTCATATAAATAAATTATATAACAATATTTTTTTAGTGAATGTAAGAACCTTCACCAAATAGCTTCATTAGGTTCTCACTGTGCTACTTTAACATTCTTCGCACTTTATTTTCTTTCAAGTACTTCTTATTCTGCACTTTTTTGCACAGCAATGGGAAAGAAACTTCTTCAATCTAATGGAATTTAGTATTATGGGTTCATCTGGTATAGTCTGTCTAATTTCCATCCAGTATAATCCATTTGGTTTCTTCTTGTAGACTGACACCACTTCTAATGTGTTGTTCAGTTGATTACCTCACCACCTTGTTCTTCTAATAACACCTAATAGGAAATTATGACTGGTATCTTTATAAATGTTTCTTATTCAACCTATTTATTTTGTTTATTCTACACACCATTCATCCAATACCAACTGATGGAAATACTTTTTCCAATATTCATCATAAAAATTCGACTTTTTAATGTTTGACTGATTGAATTTCCAATTCTGTAGTGCATCACCTCACTTACATAAATTATCCTATTCACCTTGGCACACGAACCCCCGTTATATAGGCATGAATCCTTTAAAATTTTTCAGATACATACAAACTTCATTTCAAACTTCCCATTCAATATTTTCAGCATCCCACTCAAAAATCCCTCTTGTTGACCACATTCAATTATCCTTAAATATAAGAGATCTTATTAAGACTCAATGATAAAATACTTCTTTCAATTTCCTTAAGAATCGGTGAGAATCATGATCTTCCCCTGTGTGGTTTTATGAATTTTGAACAACCATCTCAGCATCATCACATTTGACGTCTTCATAAAAGCTTCATAAAGTACTTTGAACAAGTACAACTTTATACGACTCATACACCCGTTAAAACTTTATAGAATCACTTCTGACCAATAAAACTCTATCTTGTATTACTATAAAACTTTGTGTGTTCCTGCACAATTTTGTATGTTTTTTCACAACAACACATGAACATTTATATAGTAATTTAGCAAAAACTTCCACCATCCAATGAAATTCATAATAACTCTTTGATCATTACCTTCATATGCCAACATCTGACTGGTGAACTTCATATAGAATCATATTTCATGTGAATTTTACTAGAAACATTAATATGATGACTCAAAGACTTCTATATAATCATCCTATAACAAATTCACATCACCAATATGTACATTTCCATCTAATAAACATTGTATAAAAGTAATCATATTTCAGTAATACAAACAGTTTTTTCTATGGATGCAAACCAATAACATTGTGAGAGATTATATGAGGGTACTCATCTGATGAAATTTCCCAATGAATTCCCTTTATAATTCAACAACTTTCCTCTAATTGGAAATATTCACAAATGATTAAATTATAACACTTCATACAATGAAAACTCCAAAACTTTACAGTCTTTGAACACAAACTTCATAAAACTTGTTATAATAGTATTTATACAGCCACATCTTTGACTAACAACATTTTTTGGGTTAGTATTATAGATCTTCATATCATGAAATTTTTACATATGAAAATTTCTTTAAATTCAAGATAGAATCAAGATATTTTTCATTACTCACTGTGTTAGGAACTATAGAAATAGCAAGGATTGTTAGATTTCTTCATCACACACTCCATCAGATAGAACTTATAATCATGATAGGATAAGCATTTAGTACAACACTCGGGCTAGTCACCTCATACTGGTAATGTTCGTATAATAGGATTGGTAAGATAAACTCAAGTTGATCAAATCCATCTAATTTACTTTATTATAAATCATAAAAAATTAAGGTGATTTAGGTTAGAAAAAAAAATACAACCCTTTTTAGAAAACCTTCTCTATTTATAACATTCTTAACCAACATATTTTTATCACATCATCACCCCAAAACATATCCAAACTTCTTATCCCCAATATAAAGAATCCATACAAACATCATAATTAGGGAAAGTGACAATAAATAAATACAAATAACATAAGGAATAATAAATGAACATATCATACATACTGTATCCCTCATGGTAGAATCATACAAAAGTAGTATAAAAGGAATAAAATAATACCGGGGATAACATCATATCCTCAACTGATCTTTATTCCTACCTGATCTTGATTTCTACCTAGTCCAATCATCCAACTCCAACCTAGAAAACTTAAGAAACAATCATTTTGAATTTCCATGAAACCTATCCTTGTAAAAAATAGCAGTGTATGATTGGGTACATAAGTGTTATGGTGGCTCGGTCAGGGTGTGAGTATAACTTAGTAAGCCATCACCAACAGCATCCCTAAAATAAAAAATCTAATGAATTGTTCATGTAAAATTGTTGTTCATAAATAGTTAAAAAAATTAAAATAGTTATTTACAAGTGATAACCAACAACTTACACCCTAGGTTCTTGATGATACCTGAGGTCGATTGTTCTCTTTTCGATCTCTCGAATTGTGACCAATATCAACCCTACCTTCTTTGGCTAGTATTAGGGTGTCTATGAGCACATCTTGATGATATTACTAACCATAAATATCTATATAGAATCCATGAGGTCATCATGTCATTCCTAGTATCACAAAAAATCTAGAAACTCATCCTAGCAATCCTTTTGAATCCAAGATCTCGCCCTAGTATTCCCCATAGTCAGTCATCACTCGAAACCAAGTGCTCATCCTAACATTCTAATGAAATCCTAGAGCTCATCCTGGTATTCCTCCACACCAATCGTCATATGGGTCATGGCACTCTACGTGGCCTTCCCACATCATCAACAATTATATGGAATCTAGGTTATCATCTCGATATTACTAATCATCAAGTGTCATATGGAATTTGGGTGCTCATCCCAACATTCCCAAGTAGTGCATGTGATATGTAATCCAAGGAGATCATATCATCATTACCAAGAATTAGGCATCACATTAATCATTTAATTAATTAAACATCATTTTATTAAATTTTTAGTAGCCCCATGGCCACTACTAACCATAGTCTCCATTTCACATCTTAGGTTTCATTCTAAATTACAAAATCACAGTTTATTATTTTTAAAAACCAATATAGTCCATAAAAATAATGCCATTAACCATAACTTCTATTTGGCTCTTCAAAGACTAGGGTATCAATTTACATTAATCAAGTGATTTACTAAAATCACTTACCATCCCATAATCAATAAACCTATTCCACCAAAACATTTAATAAAAATTAAAACATCACTTACCCAATTCAATTATTTTTTTATAAAATAAGGGAGAGGGCTCTAAAACATGCCTATATCCTTCCAAATCTATAGAAAAAAGTTGATTCAGACCATATATGGAGAAGTTACACCATGAAAGAGAGGAAAGGGGAAGTGTGGAGGTGTGTGTGGATGTTGGGAAAGAGGGGGTAGGAGTTAATCCCCATTTAAAATTGGATTGTAAAATAGTAATTTTACCCACTTTTAAGGGGTGCACAGTTTCAAGTTTTGAAAAACCATGCACCCACTATGCTTCCACCACTATCCAATATATTCCCCATTGTATGTTTATAGTGAATTGTTTCATAAAAAATGCACCAACCATGTGATATATTTTTAATTTACTACATTCATTCACATGGTCTTCTAGGACCCATAGCATAGTTTCACAAACTATGCACCTATCAAACTTAGGTCACAAATTTGGTGTACACACCCAGCATTAACCATGTGCTAACTGTTGGATCCGAATATACCAAATATACACAAGAGGGGGTTGAGTTGTGTCTTTTACAAAATCTTTACGAAATCGTGTTCTGCCATTTGACTTTAATCAGATGGATTAATGCAGTGGAAATTTACATAGCAGGGAAACATGATGTATAGTGGTTCGGGGAACAGAAGGCTCCTAGTCCACTCCACCAACACTCTACTCCATGAGCTTGGTGATTTTTACTATCTGGTCCTCTTGTCAATAGACCATTCCAAAACTAAGTACAAGCAGTTGACACCTTTACAATCTAAGGCAGAACAAAGCCTTCTGGTTCAATCACAGAACCTACACAGCTTAGTATGAGAATCCAATCACTCAAGAATGGAAAAGAAATGTATTTGTACTTTGAAAATACTTTCCCATTGTTCTTCAAAATTTCAACATAATGCAATTGATAGTAGATGGATCGTCACCTTCAGAAATAATGATCTCCCAATAAGAATCATTTTGAGTCGATCCAGTTGCAGTAGATATAAAAATATAATTCACAACTTCAACAGTTGTATATTCACAGTATATCTTCGATGTAGAATGAGTGAATCTTCTATTTTCATTCTTCTTATTCAATAAACAGAGCTTTGTCACACTTTTAAATCAGCAGATATGTGTTCTCGATAGTCTCTATTTTTCTTCTTTTTATAAAATGTTCGATATTGCTGTTCGGAAATACTCGTATATATTCTCTGTGTAAATATCACATCTATATAATAACGATGAGCACTTTTCCTGAAAATTTATATCCACAAAATCCTCCTTCTGAATCATAATAATCAAAAATTCAAAATAATAGAGTAGTCATAACTTCCCTGAAGATTCGGCATAAAAAGATCCTTTTAAATCGATCCTTTAAATCATAGATAAAACAGCTTTGAATCAGTTAAAAACGCGCTTTAAAAATCAACTTTTAATCTATCTTGAAATCAGCATAATAATCCGCTTACAGACCATTGCATAATAATATCATCTTTAATTCTCTGACGCCAAATGTAAGGTTGAACTATATAGCATGCATCTTTCAAACGTAAGGTTGAACACAAATGCAGGGTTGATGCCACATCCTTCAAATGTAAGTTTGATTACAAACGTAGGGTTGATGAACCATACTTCTCTTTTTAATAATCAAATGTATGATAAATGATCCATAATTTTAAAAGAATCTAAACATAAGGTACATGATCCATACTTTTGATGAAACGTAAGGTTGATTACAAAAGTAAGGTTGATGAACCATACTTTTTAATATCCCAAACGTAGGGTTCCTTCCTAACGTAGGGTTCCTCTAATATACCTTTCTGATAAAATATGGTTGATTAACCATACTTTTCTGATAACATATGTTTGATTAACTATACTTTTCTGATAACTCAAAAAGTATACACCGCATTTCATCCTTAAGCTATGTTTCTCCACATAGGGTATGAACAGTAATTCCAGAATACGCTTAAGAAATTCCCGAATATGTAACGCATGAACAGTGTTTCCAGAACACGCTAATGCGAATTAAATCTCCTTGTTCAAGAACTTAAATATTTCTTCCAGAAATAAAAATATAATGAATAATAAATTCCTGAAATATACTTAAAAAATAAAATCATTATAAAACAATTAAGGGTCTTTGTGAGCATCAAAATCATCATAGAGATAGATTAGTGTTCTCAATAATCTCCCCCTCTTTAAATAAAAAATATTATGTATCATTGAAAAATAACTCTTGCTCAACAATCTCCCCCCTTTTTGATGATCAAAAAACCCATAAAATAACCAATGAAATTAACTTACAAAATTAATTACATATAGTTTTGAATTTTGCAAAGATAAATACAATATTAGATTTAACTTAATTTCTCCCCCTTAAAGGATTAAGAAAACGCTTAATATTTGAAATAGTTAAAATAAAATGTTGTGTTTATCCAAATTTCTCCCTCTTTTTGTTATATCAAAAAGAAAGATATAATATAGAATAGAACACAATTTAATATAGCAGTGAACTTAAGTAAATTATATTATTAACCATTTGTCAATAATTGAACGTGGATTACTGGTATAGTTGAATAGAGGAAATAAAACAAATAAAAACACAAAATATAGAATATGGAATAATATTTCATTAAAATAAAATGTAACAGGTAAAATTATGATAAAATTAGGAATCAAGGTGTGATAAGGGTATGAGATAGGGTCTATCTCCTCTGAACAATAGCCTTGATTTCTGTCAACTACTCCCTCAGTATTCTCATCATTCCATCACCTAGCTTGATAATAAGATCTCTATTATCTTGAGTCATATGAATATATTATATCATATTTACTCTGAAAAACTCATGAAGTCTCTCTTCCTTCTCCATAAACATAGTTGACTTCTCTTTGAACTGAGTCAGCACAGTTCTAATACTTGGTTCACTCGAGGTCAACTGGTCAACAAAAAATCTCTTATTATCTAATAAAACTGATAGTGGAGAACTATTGAATTGAAAATCATGAAATTTTTCATTCATATTGCTCATTGCTACTGTGATAGCCAGAAATCTTCTGATTAAATCAGGTGAAGTACCTAATCCACTAGCTTCACCAGTCCTGACAGATGAAAATTGTGTCTCCATATAGTCTTTAAACTCTGACAGATCTAACTTCATCACCATTTCTGATTTCAAATTGAACACTTCTGTCAACATCATTTTCTTAAAAGTTTCAAATTCCTACCTTGAAACTGTACTATCTTTAAGTCTCTAAAATTTCAACTGTTCTTTCTCTAGGTATCTCCTCGGAGCTAAATTTTCAGATTCCAAATTAGAAAACTTTCTATACAGCTCCTCTACTTCCTTATTCACTGAATCAGAGGCACCCTGTGCTTGATTCTCATTTTTAGCTTATACTTGATGCAGTAGTACTAATGTAAAAGAGTCTACATCAAATTTTTATTTTGCTTCCTTCTGAGCTGGTTGGTCCACAGACATATCCTCAGAGTCTTTTCCAGACTCTTCCCTAGAAAAATTATCATTAATTACCTTTAAATGAACTTCATAAACATTCTCATTATTAACATTAGTAATCATTTCTTCCACTGGATTTTCTAAAATGATATCTTCTTGATTTTCCTAAGGACTGGCCACTTCTTCATCAGGCTCTGCCTCCTTTTCCCTTTCAATTGTAACTGCAGCGTCAATTACAATTTGAGGTTCAATTTCAGTTACAACCACAGCCTGTACCTGAGTCTCAGTTTCAGATTCTTCTTGAATTTCAGTTTTTTACTTGAGGATTAACTTTAATTTGAATAGTATCCTCTTCTTTTGGATTCTCAACAACTGCTTCTCTCACAAAATTGTAAGTGAGTAAATCTCTGGATGATAAAACATATGAACCAAGTTCATCATGAGCATTAGAAGGTATTTTCCTTTGAATTTGAAGTCCTTCCTAACTACTTTCTTCTTGAGCTTCTTCAGTTTCAAAATCTTATTCTTCTTACAGCAGTGCTCACTCTTGATTCGGCCTGTCCCTCCTTAGATTTAGCCAATTAATCCTAAGCACTCTCTTCCTCTTCTTCAGCTCATACTGGTAAAAGTTTTCCTTTCAATGTGATCCAAAAGTAACTAATCTTTCTCAAGGTTCCAGCACCAAAAGTGTTACTATGATGGCATCTAACTCTGGCTTCCACCAGCCTTACCATATCCTTTTTGAAAAAAAAATTGAGATGAATCTACCAAATGGATAAAAATTCATGCATGCTTCTGTTTGAAAAAAATAATGAATGTACCTTACCATGTACCTAGGAAAATTAAGTCTTATATCACTCATCAATAGATACATTATATACATGTATGGATACAAGATTTTCTCTAGCTCAGACATCCTCGGTGCAATCCCTATTTTCACAAACTTCACTAGGATTTTCTGATCTGGCTCCAAGTCCTTTATGAACATATTCCTTATATATGTAGAACCAAAAAGAAAAGACATAATATTTTTAGACTTATGTACTAAATCTCCTATATTATTCAAATAAAAATGAAAGACTCCCTCATGAGGGCAGTTCAAAATCCGACCAATATCCATAGAGGATATCGAAACATCTTGATCTTCAATCTTAGCTACCATAATATCCTCGTCTTCCCCCAGAATAAACTGAAAATATTTAAATAAATAACGAAGTTCTACCTCATATAGAAACTCCGTAAAATCTCTATTAAACATCTGTTCAAGGTTTTGAAATGCAAGAGCTTTCTTCAGCAACAAGTTCATATGATATAACCATTCCAGATATATAACCTTTCCTTGCAAATTTTTCCTTCCTTCGGAGCGTTCTCTCTTGGAAGTACTGGTCTCATCCTCATTGGTTCTCTTGGTCTTGGCCATTTCTATCGAAAAATCTCTTAAGGTTCAAAAGAGGATTAGGTTTTCTAATGTTCAGGTTCAAATAGACAAAGAGCGGTAAAGCGGCGCGGGTTCGAAAGGGTTTTTGGTAGAAATGAAATGATTCAGAATTCGAAAGGTTTCTGATAGCCTTGATTCCTGTGTCATCAATAATTATTACATAGATTTTTTTTAAAAAAATGAATAAAATTGATCACGTGAAAAAAAAACTTATTTTGTTTGAAAAACAAATAACTAATTTATTTTAAACAGTATTAAAATTAAGAAACAGCATAATAAAATAAAACATTATTTAAAATTAAATAAACCTAGCTCCCCCTTAATAAAATCAAACCTTACAGTGGGAAGTGGTTTGGTAAAAATATCAGCTAATTGAATTTCAGTACTTATAAATTCTAAGAATATATCCTTTTTAAGAACATGGTCTCTTAGAAAATGATGTTTGATATCAATATGCTTAGTCCTAGAATGATTAATATGATTTTTTGAAATATTTATATCACTAGTATTATCACATAAAATAGGCGTACTATTAAAACTTAGTCCAAAATCCATAAGAGTGTTTTTCATCCACAATACTTGTGCGCATCAACTGCCAGTAGATACATATTCTACCTCGGCTGTTGACAGGGAAATTGAGTGTTGTTTCTTACTTGACCATGACACTAAGGATTTTCCTAAAAAGTGACAAGTACCCGAAGTGCTTTTTCTATCTAATCTAAAACTTCCAAATTTTGCATCTGAATATGAAATTAAATTAAAATCAGACATTTTAGGATAAATAAGAGATTGAAAAACAATTCATTTTAAGTATCTAAAAATTCTTTTAACAGTAGTTAAATGGGATTATTTAGGATTTGATTGAAATATTTCACAAAGACATATTGAATACATTATATCTGGCCTACTATTATTAAGATATAATAAACTACCAATCATACCTATATATAACTTGTTGTCAACTGATTTTCCAGTTTCATCCAAATCAAGTTTTATATTAGTACACATAGGAGTTGTATATGTATTATTATTTTCAAGTCCAAATTTCTTTAGTAAATTAGTAATGTATTTTCTTTGATTTAATACATTTCCAAAATATTTTTGATAAATTTGAATACTTAAAAAGAAATTTAATTCTCTCATCATACTCATTTAAAATTCTTTTTGCATTAGATTTGAAAACTCATGACAAAGAGATTTATTAGTTGATCCAAAAATTACATCATCAACATAAATTTGAACCAATAAAATGTTAGAATTTACATTTTTTTAAATATTGTTGGATCTACCATTCCAATAGTAAAATCATTTTTCAAAATAAAAGAGATTAATCTTTCATACCAAGCTCTAGGTTCTTATTTAAGGCCATAAAGAGCTTTAGTAAGTTTAAAAACAGAATCTGGTTTTTGAGAATTTTCAAAACCAGGATGTTGCTCAACATAAACTTCCTCCATTAAATAACCATTTAAAAAGGAAGTCTTAACATCCATCTAAAATAATTTAAAATTCATATGAGATGTACATGCTAAGAGGATTCTAATAGATTCTAATCTAGCTACAGGTGCAAAGGTCTCATCATAATCTATACCTTCTTCTTGATTATATCCTTTAGCTATTAGTATTTCTTTATTTCTATTTATTATTCCTTGATCATCTATTCTATTTCTAAAAACCCATTTGGTTCCAATAACTGGATAATTCTATGGTCTTTCAACTAATTTCCAAACTTCATTTCTCTTGAACTAGTTTAATTCTTCTTGCATTGTTATCAACCAACTTTCATCATCTAAAGCTTCTTCTATAGACTTGGGTTCTAATTAGGATAGAAAGGAAGAAAACTCAACAAGATTTCCTATGTTCCTTCTAGTTTTTATTCATGTTTCTAAGTCTCCTATCACAATTTCTAAAGGGTGAATCTTTAGGGTCCTTAACTGTCTAGGTAGTACACTTATAGGTTATTCAATGTCAAGTTCTTCTGGAATGGACTGAATTTCATTTATATCTTTTTCAAAATCATCTTTTAGGTTCTCAAGTCGCATGTTATCATTAGAATCAGACTCATCTATTTGATCTATCTTTTTCTCAAAGGTATCAGTTTCATCAAATTTCACATGAACTGATTCTTCAACAATCCTTGAATTTTTATTAAAAACTCTATAATCTTTGTAACTAGCAGAATATCCTAAGAAAATGACTTCATCATATTTTGGATCAAACTTACCAAGATTGTATTTGGTGTTTAAGGTATAATCCTTGCATCCAAAAACTTTAAAGTAATTTACTTTAGGTTTCCTGTTATTCTAGAGTTCATGTGGTATCCTTTTTAAAAATGGTCTAATTAAAACTCTATTCATTATATAGTAGGTTGTAATTATAGATTCTGCCCAAAAATAGGTAGGAAGATTGTATTCATTTAGCATAGTCCTAGACATTTTCTGAATAGTCCTATTTCTTCTTTCAACAATTCCATTTTGTTGAGGTGTTCTTGGTGCAGAGAAGGTGTGTTTAATACCCATATTTGAGCAAAAGGAATTGAATTCCAGATTCTCAAATTCTCCACTATGATCACTTCTTAATGAAATTATTTTAAAACCTTTTTCATTTTTAACATCTTTGCAAAAACTTTCAAATAAAATAAAAGCTTCATTTTTAAATTTTAAAAAGAAAATCCAAATAAATCTAGAATAGTCATCAACTAAAACATATACATATAGTTTACCAGCCAAGATTTATACTCTTGAAGGTCCAAACAAATCTATATGGATGAGTTCTAGAGGTTTAGATGTAGCAATTTTGTTAACAAATTTGAAGGATGATTTGTGTTGTTTTCCAAGTTGACATGCATCACAAAATCTATCACTCTCAAACTTGAGACTATGTAAATCAGAAACTAGTTGCTTCTTGGATAATTTATGTAAAGTATATATATTGAAATGTCCAAGTCTTCTATTCCATATCCATGATTCATTTATCTTAGTAGTTAAGCAGTTTACTTATTGTTTAAATAAGGAATTTAAATCTAGGGCATACACATTGTCAGTTCTAGGTGATCAAAATTTAAGCAGTTTATTTTCTAAAATAGAACAGCAATTGTTAGAAAAATCAACAACATAACTATCATCACATTCTTGAGATATACTTACCAGATTATGTTTTAATACTTTTATATAAAGTACTTTATTGATTGAGACATCTTCTGGATCTCCAACCTTTCCAATACCAATGATTTTCCTTTTGGAATTGTCACAAAAAGTGACAATTCCACCATCTTTTTGGGTGAATGTATAGAAATTTGATGTGCTTCCACTCATATTCCTTGAGCAGCCACTATCCATATACCATATGGTCTTTTTTATTCTATGGCATGCTTCCTCATTTGTTTCTGCCATAAAGCACATGTTGGATTTCAGATTTACTTCTTCCTTATCTGAGTCTGATTTTGAAGGACTGCTTGAGTATTCTGACACACTCCATGTTGCTTTCATTACTTTCTTATCTTTTTGTTCATAATCATTTCTTTTGAATAACTTATTTTTCTTCTATTATTTCAATTGAGGACATTTAGTTCTAATATGATCCATCTTATTGCACTCATAACATCTGACTTCCTTTTAATCCTTTTTGAAGGTTTTTCTGAATCCTTTCTTCTTTCTGTAGAATTTGCTAAACTTTCTGGCTAGCTGAGCCAGTTATATATCAGAACTTGATGAATCAAAACTTTCTTATTTCACCTTTACTTATTTTTCCTTTATCTTTTTTGCTTTTCCCTAGAGATGAAACTTTTAAGGCAGCGTCTTCTCTCTTGATCAGAACCTTATGCTCATTTTCTTAATCTTGCATCTTGGCTTCATACATCATAAGTGTTCCAATCAACTCTCTCATGGTTAAGACTTTGACAGTTGTTGACTGTCTGATTGCAGCAGAGATTCCATTCTATTTAGTAGGCAGTACTCTCAGTACTTTTAAAGCTTGATTAGCTTGATTGATTGGGTCTTCTAAAGTTGTTATATTATTGACAATATCTGTCAATCTTCAATTTATTTGAGTAATGATTTCACCTTCAAACATTCTGAATGTGTAGAATTTAAGATTAATACAAGCATATCTCATTTTCCTAACATTTTTAATACCTTCATAAGAAACAAAAATAGTTTTCCGCATCTCATATTTTGTCGGGAATTGAGATACTCTATTGAATTCATCAAGTCCTAGACCACATATAATTTCAGTCACTGCCTTTGAGTTCATATCATATTCTACTTCAGTAGCTGCACTCCATGTATTATGTTTTTTAGGTATTTCATAAGGAGTCGGAATCTTATAATATACTCTGTATCCAAGGTTTTTTAGATATATTATCATTCTGGATTTCCAGCATCCATAATTTTCTCCATTTAAGTATGGTGCTCTGACCATAGACATTCCTTCTCTTGTATCAGTCATCATTCCCTGTATATAATCCTTAATCACTTTCATCTTGTTAAGGATTTATCAGAAATCTAAACCTCTGATACCAATTCTTGGATCGAGATATACCAAATATACACAAGAGGGGGTGAATTGTGTCTTTTACAAAATCTTTACGAAATCATTTTCTTCCCTTTGACTTTAATCAGATGGATTAATGAAGCGGAAATTTAAATAGCAGGGGCACATCATGTATAGTTGTTCGGGGAACAGAAGGCCCCTATTCCACTCCACCAGCACTCTACTCCATGAGCTTTGTGATTTTCACTATCTGGTGCTCTTGTCAATAGACCACTCCACAACTGAGTACAGGCAGTTGACACCTTTACAATCTAAGGCAGAACAAAGCCTTCTGGTTCAATCACAGAACCTACACAACTTAGTACGAGAAGTCTATCACTCAGGAATAGAAAATAAAGGTATTTGTACTTTGAAAATACTTTCACGTTGTTCTTCACAATTGCAATAGAATGAAATTGATAGTAGATGGATCATCGCCTTCATAAATAATGATCTCCCAAGAATAATCATTCTGAGTCGATCTGGTTGTAGTAGATATAAAAATATAATTCACAACTTCAGCAGCATTATATTCATAGTAGATCTTCAATTTAGAATGAGTGAATCTTCTATCGTGATTCTTCTTCTTTAATAAACAGAGCTTTGTTGCACTTTTAAATCAGTAGATATGTTTTCTCAATAGTCTTTGTTTCTCTTCTTTTTATAAAATGTTCGATGTTGCTATTTTGAAAAACTCGTATATATTCTCTGTGTAAATATCACATCTATATAATAATGACAAGCACTTCTCCTACAAATTTAGATCCACAAAAGTCACCTTCTGACTCGCAATAATCAAAAATTCAAAATAACGGAGCATTTGTAACTTCCCTGAAGATTCGGGATAAAAATCTCCTTTTAAATTGATCCCTTAAATCATAGATTAAATTGATTTGAATCTGTTAAAAATGCGCTTTAAAAATTAACTTTTAATCCGGCTTGAAATCAGCCTAATAATCCGCTTGCAGACTATTTCATAATAATATTGTCTTTAATTCTCCAATTCCAAACATAAGTTTGAACTGTATAGCATGCATCTTTCAAACGTAAGGTTGAACACAAATGTAGGGTTGATGTTGCAACCTTAAAATGTAAGGTTGATTAAAAACATAGGGTTGATGAACCATACTTTTCTTTTCAATAATTAAACGTATGATAAATGATCCATACTTTTAAAAGCTTCTAAATTTAAGGTACGTGATCCATAATTTTGATGAAACGTAAGGTTGATTACAAAATTAAGGTTGATGAACCATGCTTTTCAATATCCCAAATGTAGGGTTCCTTCCTAACATAGGGTTTCTCTTATATACTTTTCTGATAACATATGGTTGATTAACCATACTTTTCTGATAACTGAAAAGGTATACACCGCATTTCATCCTTATGCTACGTTTCTCCACGTAGGGTATGAACAGTAATTCCAGAACATGCTTAAGCAATTCCCGAACATGTAATGCATGAACAGTGTTTTCAAAACACACTAATTTGAATTAAATCTTTTCGTTCAAGAACTTAAATATTTCTTCCAGAAATAAAAATATAATGAATAATAAATTCATGAAATATACTTAAAAAATAAAATCATTAGAAAACAATTAAGGTTATTTGTGAGCATTAAAATCATTATAGAGATAGAGTATTGTTCTCAACAATCTCCCCCTCTTTAAATAAAAAATATTATGTATCATTGAAAAACAACACTTTCTCAACACTAACTATGTTCCCCATTCTATTTTACCAAAAACCAAAACTCCAAAACCCCAATCACTCCAAAAACTCCTAAGACTTAACCCAAACACTTGGAGAACCTCTCGAGACTCAACCACAACCAGAAACACCACTTTTAGAAAATTAAAATCTTATAACAACATTCCAAATCCTAGTTCAAAATCCATCTTATCCACTATTTTGAAAATTCAAACTCTTCCTCAAATTATGATCACCCATACAGAACTGAGGCTTTATAAACTCCCCACCATGACACTTGTCATCCTCAAAAAGTTTTGGTGGTTAACCACTCACATTTATCACCCTCTACAGTCATTGATTCAAATCCAAATGGCCTTGTCCCATTCTAAATTCCCAAAACATGTTTAAGAAACAACCTTCAACTTAAGGTGATCAAACTGCCAGAACTCAAGCCAATAGTCGATATCAAGATCAAAACATCATGATGGATATTATATGATCCCATATATTTTGAAACACTGATGGTGTAATCATCCAAACACCCACCAAGCCTATGGTTCTCCACACCATAAGCTTCATCTTATAACAACAAACTTCCAATGCTTGACGCCTCCACCAATATAATTTCTTTTTGAAATGTCATCTCACACTTCAAAAATGCACCCGATGTGGTTTCCAATTCACCACTCCCAAACATGCATGATAAAAACAATAAAATATTGGTACCCAACCACATTACTAAAAAACAATTGTTGATGGATCTATAACCATCATTCATGCACAAGCCATAGATACATTTTTCTTTCCTTGAAAGCTCAGTCCAATTCTCAAGACACACCCACCATATCCAAAACAATACACTAAATGTGGTTTTCAACTTATCACATCCAACACCATATGTGAATTCAAGTCAAACCATCCTCAACTAACTTTTCTTGAAAATTCCTAACTCCAACTATCGATGCATCACCAATCTACTTGGTTATGATAACTTCATGCCCTATAGCATCCTACAACCACCCAAACACACTCATGGGATTCCTGAACAAACTCCTAGTGATATTATATATTTAGATCCTCAACCAACCAAGATTGTCATCATTACATGCTACACACATTGATTCACCCATAATCCAGGCATTATTGGATCACTTTAACACCACCTCGAGTGTAATTCCCCATTACTTTTCTATCAAGAATGACTTAACCTTTACTTTTGGTTTCCTTTTTTATTGGATGATTAATTCTGAAAAATAAATTGGGAGGATACCTATAATGGGGAAGTTGGGGTTTTGTTGGTGTTTTTAATTTTAAAACTATAGTTTCTGCTATTTTTTGTGAGATTACATGTCGTGTAATGGGAGTACATGCCATGTAATGGATTTCAAGAAGAATGCATGAACTGGATACATAGAGTGAGTGTTTTACACACTGTCTAATGATTCCACATCATTTAATGGAAAATATTAGGTTTTTAATTAAAAATATGATGGGATTTTCATTGTATATGATATTCTTGGATTACACAATGTGTAAGAGGTTTACACACCATGTAATAGTCACAAACTGGTCTTTTAGGGTGATGAATGATTGGTTTCTTATTTTATTTTTTGTAGGATTCCTTTCTACCAACCTAAGGGCTATCCCTAGGATATTTTGGTTGATTCCATCCCTTATGGATCACATTTTTTAGTGATTTATCACCTTTATAGTTGGATTACTTCTCTCTAGGTACATAATCCTTCTGGTTTTTCTTTTTATTTGGCTATGACTATGGTTTTTTCTATGTTTTTGTTCATATTTTTTATAGTATAGTGTTTTCTTTCAACCCTTCTTAGTATCTTAGTGTTCCTTGTCTTTCAAAGGTTTTTCTCTTGGTGTATGGTCATCGTTGTTGAAGGAAGATAGTTTTATACCATGTTGAGGTAGGTTTTTTTATATAATGGGATAATTTTATGAATTTCATGTTGTTATTGATAAATTACTTTGGGTTTTTCATTGATTAAAAGTGATATTTGTTTTAAAAGGATTTATTGGAATGTAAAATGATTTTAAAAAGAAGATTTTCTTTGAAAATGAATTTTCTTGATTTGGAAATGTGTTTTGAAACTCCAAAGTGGATCATCTTGTCTTTAAAAATGTTTTATGAAATTGTGAGCATGGTTTTGAAAGGAATTTGTACAATTTAACATTGGTAATCTTGAGTGCATTGAGGAAGAGACACGTCAGCCTTAGTGTGTGTGTGTATCACCACTAGAAGGTAACCTTTTGTGATATCGACTGGAAGGATTCAATATTATTTGGATCCAACATTATACCAATTTATGATTTTTAGTGTCTTATACACAGTGTCCCATAGGCTAGATGTAAAGACCTGGAAATTTCAAGGAAATTTTTTTTTTATTTTCTTTGGAATTTTACAAGAACGTAGTTTCAGACGGCACCTGATTCCGAGGCCCGGTGTTCCCAGAATCATTTTCCGAAATTTGGCTCGGGTACGTTTAGTGAACGGACGAGCGTGTTTTCCTAACTTTTGAACCGGTGCTCGAAATCAAATTCTGAGGGCACTGATGGAATCGTAGCATCGGTATTTTCTTAGAAATTCCTCTTCCAGAGTTTCGTTTGTTCAGTTGTGGTTTTTAATTTTTAAGTTTTATGTTTCGAAATAAAATAAAGTTGTGCGACAATTTTATTTTTATTCCACTTAAAGCTGCTTAAAATCCACTTGATGCTGCTTAAGCTGAGTTGATGCGGATAGGGTGCTATCCAAAAATATCCAACCCTCTTGGTAGGATATTTGTGAGGTGGGGCCCACACAAGCCCCACCATTTCTTTTCTGCTATGTAACGCACCCGTGAAAACCCATCATTATGAAAGTCAACTGACGCGTTTTCTTAAATTATTAACGCACCATTTAATTGGGCGGTTTATTTTGTTGAATTAATTCTAAGAATTACTGGGTCATTACTTATCTTTTTTTCATTTTTTGGCATGATAATAAAATAAGACCAACACTCTTTCTCCTTAAGTTTTGTTCGTTGAGAGGATTGGCAGAAACTTCAATTTCTTCATCGTCCTTCGCGAAGAACGCGAAGAACGCGAAGAACGCGAAGAACGCCGAGCCCTCGGAGATCGATGACGCGACGCCAAGTACCGCGACACCGACGATTCTTCTTCCGCGACGTTCTTCCGCGACAATCCAACCCCACGACAACCTTCGATCGACAACGACAAGTTCTTCGACGCAACGCCGGATACCGCGACGACGCGACAATCCCCTCCTTCCGCGATGATCAATTCCGTGAAGAACGCACGTGTGACGACTTGACGAGGTAGGGGTTTGTTGTGAGATAATTTATATTCCCGTGATTGTGTCTTTCAAAATGAAGAACCTGGTTCATAAGAACAATTTTAATTTAATAAAATTGTTTTTTATATGTTCTCTATGTGTTGATTATTTCTCCCGACTGTTATCATCTAACGCGGAGGGTGCGGGCCCAACGAACACGGCCCGAAAACCCTTCGCAGTTCTTCGTTGTTGTGGGGATTTGGCGAGTGATGAAAAAACATGCCGCAAGGGTGATTTAATGATTCCGCAGTGAAGAACAGGTCCCGAGAGGACCAGCGGCGCAGACAGGAAGGAAAACGGACCACCGGAGCAACTCCGGTGGCCCGCGGAAGCCACCGGCGACGCCGGCGGCCGGAGGCGGCGGCGGCCAGTGGACCCACGGCCGCGCGGGTCTGGATCACACGCACGGGACGTGGCAAAGGCCACGTCCGTTGATTCCAGCGCGGCCCCTCGAGGGCCGCGGCACTTCCAACCCGTGGGGGCAGTGCCCCGCGGCTGCCACGCTCGGCCGAGCCGAGCCGAGCCGGCCAGCCGGGCCGGGCCGCGCCCTGGCTTGACCGGACCGGGTCCAGCCGGGTCGGACCGGGTCGGGTTGACCCGGTTCGGCCGATCCAGGGGGGTCGGGCCGAGTCGGCCCGGGCCCAGACCCCCCGTCTTCGGACCATTTTCGGTCTTTTGCCCGTAACTTGAGCTACGGGCCTCTGAACGACGCGCCGTCAGCGGCAACTCGATCCTTGGATTGAGACGGTCGTTTCAGTTTATTTCACTCAAGGTTTCGGGATACTTTGGGTTCGGCCAGGTTGGTTCGTACACGAAACCAACCGGGCCCTCAGAGCGGAAACGCTCATATCTTGAGTTCTGGACGTCCGATTGACGTGCCGTCGACTTTGTTGAATTCCTATAAGTGAGATGGATCTTTTGGCTTACTCTGCCCGAGGTTTGGACACAGGTGGAGTACGGTCGGGTTGGTTTTTCCTTAAAAACCAACCGGGCCCCTGGGACGAAAAATCCAATAACTCTCAGACCGGGCGTCCGATTGACGTGCCGTCTGCGATGTTGAGTTCCTGTTGGCGATACGGAACTTTTGGATACATCAACTCTAGACTAGGTGGCAGTTGATGTATCAGCCTCTTAGCTTGTGGAGTGGACCCTCCCGGAACGAGCATGCTGTGTGCGGAAACCCTAGAGCCGGTTGAGATTTGACGACTGCTGATAGAACGACTCGGTGTGTTACGGATATCCCAGTGGGGAGCGCTTGGTTGTAGCGGCAGATCCACGGTGGAGGTGCGCTTGGTTGTAGCGGCATAGGGGAGTGCTTGGTTGTAGCGGCAGACCCACGACAGAGGTGCGCTTGGTTGTAGCGGCACAGGGGAGCGCTTGGTTGTAGCGGCAGACCCACGACAGAGGTGCACTTGGTTGTAGCGGCACAGGGGAGCGCTTGGTTTTAGCGGCAGACCCACGACAGAGGTGCGCTTGGTTGTAGCGGCACATGGGAGCGCTTGGTAGTAGCGGCAGACCCACGACGGAGGAGCGCTTGGTTGTAGCGGCACGGGGGAGCGCTTGGTTGTAGCAGCCGGCCCACAGTACCCGATAGGTGGAGTACTACAGCAGTCCAAGGTAAGAGGGAAGCGCTTGGTTGTAGCAACATAACCATTGTACTTGATGGAGAAGGAGTTTCCCAATATCTTTGGGTCCAACTTCATGATCGATCCTATGTGGGTCATTGCGGGGGTTAGTACCTTCCGATCCTTTGTGGGTCCGACGGATTAGATGAATCAGTGGCTACATCTGATCATCTCTATCGTCATTTGAAGAAGTATACCTGTGTGAGCTGAATCCTGTTTTGCTTTCCTTTGTGGATTGTGTTGTGCTATCTTGTGTGGATTTACATTTTGCTTTCCTGAGTGGATTGGGTTGTGCTTGGGCTCGGATGTTGGATCCAGATGGAAATTGATAACTTAGGTATATGTATGGGCATATACCTAAGCAGTGTCGGATGTTACTTCGTGATTGTATCTTTCCTTTGTGGTTTATCCTTTGTGGATTCTGGGAGACCTTCGGGGGTCTCGGGGTCCCTATTGAGTAGCTTATACTCACCGCTGCATGGGCTATGCCCGCACTACGTTGAGTTGGTTGCAGACGACGGACAGCGCTGATCATGGTGGAGGCTTGCGGAGCAGGACGATACCTGGATGTGGACCACTGGGCGGGGTGTACTCGGAGCGGACGGCTGGACCGAGGAGCTGTGGAGGCTATCTGTACTCACCCTTTAGGTGGGACTTCCAGAGGATGGCTCGATGCGGCGGCTTTTCTTTTCAGTTGTTGTTTTCCCCTTTTAGTTGTACTTTACAATTGGGCTTGTATTTCCGGGCCCCCCTTTACTTTCAGCACAGCTTGTTACAGTATTTGCTTAGTGTTTACTTTTACTTCCGCTTGTACTCTGTGGTGTTTGTTTACTTTTATAAAGGCAAAGCCTTCCCTGTTTCCGGGATTTACCCCTTTGGTGCTAGTCGCCAGCCCCTGGCCTATAGAAGGCGGGCTTGGGGTAGTCACGGCACGGGCCCCGAGGACGGGTCGTGACAATTTGGTATCAGAGGAGTTCGGTTCTACCGAAGACTCTGATCTTTCTTCTATGTGAAGCAATAGTGTTTAGCGTATTTGGTGTGGTTATCAGTCCAGGGAGTCCAGTGTTGGTGCGGCGGCCGACATATCCGTACACCAGGACCCTGCCTTCTGATTTCCGACTTAATGAACGAAAACATTGATTGCATGTGCGTTAAAGTTTTCTTTGTGATTACTTGTGTCAGCTCACCAGGTATGCTGTTCTGACCGTGGCGCACCTGTTTCATTTTCAGGATGGCCCCACGATGGCAGCCAGCTAGGGTTCCGAGAGTTGTACGTGACGACAGCCCGCCGAGCGACGAGGCCTCAGTACAGGGCCCTTTGACAGCTGAGGCACCGGCGGTACCTCTACCCGTCGAGCCACCGATGCTTCCAGCCCCATCCGCTGACGATGCACGACGCCTTAGTGCACTGCATGAGTTCCAGCGCCAGCGACCGCCCAGGTTCCGCCGGGAGATGGACCCCCAGGCAGCCGAGGACTGGCTGGAGGCGGTTGTTCGAGTTTTCAGGCTAGTGAGGACACCAGCAGACCTTATGGTGGTCCTTGCAGCGATCCTCCTGCATGTGGCAGCAGGCAGATGGTGGAACCTGATGCTCCAGGTGCACGACGAGGCATCACTCCTTTGGACAGACTTTGAGAGCCTTTTTCGCTCTGAGTTCGTCCAAGCCACCCTCCGAGCGGTGCGCATCCAGGAGCTACTACAGCAGCGGCAGGGCAGCATGACAGTAGCCCAGTACGCGACGAGGTTTACTGATCTCTCGCGCTACTCCACCGATATGGTACGGGATCCGTTCTTCCGGGCCCGAACCTTCGAGCAGGGACTGAGGCATGAGATCAGGGCCTCGATGATCTCCCTCAACATTCCGATGCAGAAAGGGGTGTTGGAGCGAGCCCTCTTAGTGGAGAGTTTCCTTACTGAGCAGTCTCTAGTAGTAGGACCCACCACTTTACAGCATGCGGCAGAGTCTTCTACAGCGGGCGGTAGACAGATGACGCAGGGGTCCAAGAGGAATAGACCTACAGGTGGTCGACAACATGACTCTGGATCATTTGTGTGAGGCACTCGGGGTGGACAACGACTTGCCATGAGAGGGCAGTGTTACTCCTGCAGCGGGATTGGTCACATGGATCATGACTGTCCGACCTTCCATATGGATGACCAGCAGATGAACGACGGACCCCCCAGGCAGAGGTAGAGGTTCGATCAAGGCGGGCCGCAAGGAGCAGGCGGCCATGGCAGGGGAGCTGGCCGTGCAGTTGGAGGTGGAAGACGCTTCGGGGTGTTACCACCACCACCACCAGGAGGTCCACCCCGACGCAGGGGACAAAAGGGCATGGGAGAGCTCAGCTTCAGGCATCTGAGGCCTACAATCATGGAGCTCCGGGAGCATATGGACAGGAGCAGAACTAGTGGATACGTCTTTTGTACTTCTAGTTCCTTGTTGATATGGTGTAGTGTCTTTGCATTATGAGATGCAATAAAAAAAGACGAATACCTTTGTGATGTTTTCATTCCTATCCTCTTTTGTGTTGTTACTAAGAGGTTCCAGTTTAGACTGTTGACTTGACCCTCACTTGTGAGACATCTACTGGAGGAGACCCAGTTACCACACACTGATGCCGACAGTGTGACTCAACCCTTAGAGGCGAGAGTAACGGTTGGATCTCTTGGTAGTGGCGTCGAGGCATTACGACGTCATCCTTGGTATGGATTAGTAACATCCATGTTGGAATTGACTGTATTAGGAAAAGGAAGTGGTTCGTCTAGGGGATGAGACCAGATTTCTCTTATCAGCAAAGAAGAAATCTTAGCAGCTCTTGTGGGATCGGAGATGGTCCAGGCCACAACAGAGAAGGTCCAGGTCATCCAGGAGCGGATGAGGACAGCTCAGAGCCGGTAGAAGTCTTTTG
Source organism: Viscum album (assembly GCA_963277665.1). NCBI lineage: Eukaryota > Viridiplantae > Streptophyta > Magnoliopsida > Santalales > Viscaceae > Viscum > Viscum album. The sequence goes on along the minus strand of OY728162.1, from coordinate 4,766,391 downwards.
CTGACAGAAGGCGGAGGCCACTTGAGTTCGAGGATGGTGATCACGTCTTATTGCGTGTCTCACCTCGACATGGATTACGGAGATTTGGCCGAGGCGGCAAGTTGTCTCCACACTTAATCGGACCCTTCCAGGTCCTCGGTAGGATTGGCGAGGTGGCTTATCGCCTGGCTCTACCACCTCAGTTGCTCCGGGTGCACGACGTCTTCCACGCATCTCAACTGAGGAGATGCGTGCACGACCCGACGCACACCATTGACCATGCGGAGACTTTTGCAGAGGTCCCAGTGGAGATCGAGGATCGATAGAAGCGGGTCCTATGTGGACGATCGGTTCCTTTTGGCGCATCAGATGGCAGTAAGGGAGCCTCCAGGAGAGCACTTTGGAGTGGGAGGCTCAGATGCGTGCTCAGTACCGCCTTTGTATCCCTAGTTTGTGTTGAAGCTTTACGGGGACGTAAAGCCCTGTGGTGGGAGTAATGTAAAGACCTGGAAATTTCAAGGAAATTTTTTTTCTTAATTTTCTTTGGAATTTTACAGTAACACAGTTTCAGACGACACCTGATTCCGAGGCCCGGTGTGCCCGGAATCATTTTCCGAAGTTTGGCTCGGGTACGTTCAGTGAACGGACGAGCGGGTTTTCCTAACTTTTGAACCAGTGCTCGGAATCAAATTCTGAGGGCACCGATGGAATCACAGCACTGGTATTTGCTTATAAATTCCTCTTCCAGAGTTGCGTTTGCTTGGTAGTGGTTTTTAATTTTTGGGTTTTAAGTTTCGAAATAAAATAAAGTTATGCGACAATTTTATTTTTATTCCACTTAAAGCCGCTTAAAAGCCACTTGAAGCTGCTTAAGCTGAGTTGATGCGGATAGGGTGCTATCCAAAAATATCCTACCCTCTTGGTAGAATATTTGTGAGGTTGGGCCCGCACGAGCCCCACCGTTTCTTTTCCGCTAAGTAACGCACCCGCGAAAACCCGTCATTATGAAAGTCAACTGACGCGTTTTCTTAAATTCTTAACGCACCATTTAATTGGGCGGTTTATTTCGTTGAATTAATTCTAAGAATTAATGGGTCGTTACTTATCTCTTTTCCGTTTTTTGGCATGATAATAAAATAAGACCAACACCCTTTCTCCTTAAGTTTTGTTCGTTGAGAGGATTGGCAGAAACTTCAAGTTCTTCATCGTCCTTCGCGAAGAACGCGAAGAACGCGAAAACGCCGAGCCCTCAGAGATCGACGACGCGATGACAAGTACCGCGACGCCGACGATTCTTCTTCCGTGACGTTCTTCCTCGACAATCCAACCCCACGACAACCTTCGATCGACAATGACAAGTTCGTCGACGAAACGCCGGATACCGCGACGACGCGACGATCCCCTCCTTCTGTGACGATCAATTCCGCGAAGAACGCACGTGCGACGACTTGACGAGGTAGGGGTTTGTTGTGAGATAATTTATATTCTTGTGATTGTTTCTTTCAAAATGAAGAACTCGGTTCATAAGAACAATTTTAATTTAATAAAATTGTTTTTGATATGTTCTCTATGTGTTGATTATTTCTCCCGACTGTTATCATCTAACGCGGAGGGTGCGGGCCCAACAAACACGGCCCAACAACCCTCTGCAGTTCTTCGTTGTTGTGAGGATTTGGCGGGCAATGACAAAACATGCCTCAAGGTCGATTTAATGATTCTGCAGTGAAGAACGGGTCCCGAGAGGACCAGCGGCGCAGACGGGAAGAAAAACGGACCACAGGAGCAACTCTGGTGGCCCGCGGAAGCCACCGGCGGTGCGGGTCGCCGGCGCGGCGGCCAGAGGCAGCGGCGCGCCGCCGGACAGGGCCGCCGCGGCCGCGCAGGTCCGGCTCACACGCACGGGACGCGGAAAAGGCCGCATCTGTTGATTCCAGCGCGGCCCCACGAGGGTCGCGGCACTTCCAACCCGTGGGGGCAGCGCCCCGCGGCTGCCACGCTCGGCCGAGCCGAGCCGGGCCGGGCCACGCCCTGGCCTGACCAGACCGGGTCCAGTCGGGTCAGACCGGGTCGGGTCGACCCGGTTCGGCCGATCCAGGGGGGTCGGGCCGGCTCGGCCCGGGCCCAGACCCCCCGTCTTCGGACCGTTTTCGGTCTTTTTCCCGTAACTTGATCTACGGGCCTCCGAACGACGCGTCGTCAGCGGAAACGTGATCCTTGGATCTAGACAGTAGTTTTGGTATACTGTACTCAAGGTTTTGGGATACTTTGGGTTCGGCCGAGTTGGTTCGTACACGAAACCAACCGGGCCCTCGGAGCGGAAACGCTCATATCTTGAGTTCCGGACGTCCGATTGACGTGCCGTTGACTTTGTTGAATTCCTCTAAGTAAGACGGATCTTTTGGCTTACTCTGCCCGAGTTTTGGATGCAGGTGGATTATGGTCGGGTTGTTTTTGCCTTAAAAACCAACCGGGCCCCTGGGACGAAAAAGCCAATAACTCTCAGACCGGGCGTCCGATTGACGCACCGTCTGCGATGTTGAGTTCCTGTTGGCGATACGGAACTTTTGGATACATCAACTCTGGACTAGGTGGCAGTTGATGTATCAGCCTCTTAGCTTGGGGAGTGGACCCTCCCGGAACGAGCATGCTGTGTGCGGAAACCCTAGAGCCGGTTGAGATTTGATGACTACTGATCGAACGACTCGTTGTGTTACGGATATCTCAGTGGGAGCGCTTGGTTGTAGCAGCAGATCCACGGCGGAGGTGCGCTTGGTTGTAGGAGCACAGGGGAGCGCTTGGTTGTAGCGGCAGACCCACGACAGAGGTGCGCTTGGTTGTAGCAGCACAGGGGAGCGCTTGGTTGTAGCGGCAGACCCACGAGAGAGGTGCGCTTGGTTGTAGTGGCACAGGGGAGCGCTTGGTTGTAGCGGCAGACCCATGACAGAGGTGCGCTTGGTTGTAGCGGCACATGGGAGTGCTTGGTTGTAGCAGCAGACCCACGACGGAGGAGCGCTTGGTTGTAGCGGCACGGGGGAGCGCTTGGTTGTAGCAGCAGGCCCACAGTACCCGATAGGTGGAGTACTACAGCAGTCCAAGGTAAGAGGGAAGCGCTTGGTTGTAGCGACATAACCACTGTACTTGATGGGGAAGGAGTTTCCCAATATCTTTGGGTCCAACTTCATGATCGATCCTATGTGGGTCATTGCGGGGGTTAGTACCTTCCGATCCTTTGTGGGTCTGATGGATTAGATGAATCAGTGGCTACATCTGATCATCTCTATCGTCATTTGAAGAAGTATACCTGTGTGAGATGAATCCTGTTTTTCTTTCCTTTGTAGATTGTGTTGTGCTATCCTGTGTGGATTTACGTTTTTCTTTCTGAGTGGATTGGGTTGTGCTTGGTCTCGGATGTTGGAGCCAGACGGAAATTGATGACTTAGGTATATGTATGGGCATATACCTAACCAGTGTTGGATGTTACTTCGTGATTGTATCTTTCCTTTGTGGTTTATCCTTTGTGGATTCTGGGAGACCTTCGGGGGTCTCGGGGTCCCTATTGAGTAGCTTATACTCACCCCTGCACGGGCTATGCCCGCACTATGTTGTGTTGGTTGCAGATGACGGACAGCGCTGATCGTGGTGGAGGCTTGCGGAGCAGGACGGTACCTGGAGGTGGACCACTGGGCGGGGTGTACTCGGAGCGGACGGCTGGACCGAGGAGCTGTGGAGACTATTTGTACTCACCCTTCAAGTGGGACTTCCAGAGGAAGGCTCGATACGGCAGCTTTTCTTTTCAGTTGTTGTTTTCCCCTTTCAGTTATACTTTACAGTTGGGCTTGTATTTCCGGCCCCTCTTTACTTTCAGCACAGCTTGTTACAGTATTTTCTTAGTGTTTACTTTTACTTCTGCTTGTACTCTGTGGTGTTTGTTTACTTTTATAAAGGCAAAGCCTTCCCTGTTTCCGGGATTTACGCCTTTGGTGCTAGTCGCCAGCCCCTAGCCTATGGAAGGAGGGCTTGGGGTAGTCATGGCACGGGCCCCGAGGACGGGTCGTGACACTAGAGCCCAAATGTGAGGTTCTTTGTCATTTATGGGTATTTATTGCATGATTTTTTTATCTAGGATTGTTGCTCATGGGTTTTTATATGAGGTTGTATCACATAGATCTGCATGATAGATTGTTTCATGGATATGTGGTTTACTGTTTACCTATTTATGTATAGATATTCTTTCACTTTTTATCACTTCTACTTCTCATATTTCATGTTTGAGGATATGAAATTATTTTATGAAAGCCAAAGGAAAAATATTTACAACTAGATTTAATTTATGAAAATTATTTGTAAAACTATTTTTTTTTAATCTAGAATTATTTCATTCTTTATATTAGACCTTATATAGAAATTGTGGTGGTATCCTACTGGGATTTTCCTCACATCCTAGATGTTCCTTTGGGAATTTTTAGATATTGTATTATAGGATTCAGGTAAAGGGAATAACATCTTGTGTCATATTGTCTTCTCTTGTTTCTATTATTTTAATTTTGGGTTGGTCTTGAGGTGATTGTTTGTCACATGGGGATTTGACATACTTTCTAGTTTATCCTATTTTTTGTAATGGAATGTATGTCTTTGTGGTATAGCCTTTGTCTCAAATCTATACTCTAGTTTTTTTTCTTATTTATCTTTTATTCAATACTACTTTCTATTATCTTATTTTATCCATATTATGTGATGGTCTAGTTCGGGTGTCTTGTCTAGTTAACCCGTGATTGGTTCATTACAATTTTGTATCAAAGGTATGATCATCCTGAATTGTGTTAACACTTCCTGAGTTTGGTTCTGTGTCTTGGGTATATAAGAGATAGGGCCATTGGAATTTAGATAGTAAGTTTGGAAAAGGGGCCTGACCAGCTCACTTCTATAATTAAATCCAAGTTAACATGGGTCGATAGGGACTTTTACTAGGTCTGAGGCTTGGATTTTGGGGTAATTTAAATGAAATTTATGGGAGGTTTATTTAAATTGAATTATTCCATTTTTAGTAAGGTTTTTCAAAGTTTCTTTAAATTTTTAATGTTTTAAATCTTTGATATCAATACTTGAATTTGGTCCTATGATTTTGTAATTTACTTGTGATTGATTGGTTTTTGTCTTTTGTTATACAATGCCTTCGAGAAGAGCTATTCCAAATCTAAGAGAGGAAGCTGCAATATAGGATATGTAGGTGAACCATCCAGTGGGAACTACTTTGGTAGAAGCTATTATCTACACTATTCAGACTCTAGGTCAAGTGGGTTTTGTGAACCCAGGATGTATAGTGGATCAGGGATTCTAATTTACTAAGAATAATCAACCTGTATTTCATGGTGACAAAGGACCCCAAGAATATTAGGAGTGGATTGAGAATATATATAGGATCTTTAACTTCTTGAAGACTCTTGAAGAACCTAATGTGGGTTTTTCCATGTATCTTCTTGACAGACTGGGAAAGAGATGTTGGGACTCTATTTTGAAAGATAAGTTGCACAGGGATCTTACCTAGGATTCCTTAAATAATATCTTTAACCAACAATTTTACCCTGATACATTGCATGCGTTGAATACTTGGAAGTTTATAACCTTATAGTAGGGGGATTGTACCATTTTAAAGTATTCTACCCATTTTTCTAAGTTGTTGCATCTAGAATTGTATCTTGTCACTACTAAGTACCTAAAGTATTAGAGGTTTGAGTTAGAACTGAGGCTTTATATTTAGTTGATGTTGATACTCATGTGCCTTTCAACCTTTATAGAGATAGTTGAAAATGTATATTTTTCTGAGGTATACATAGCTATGAAGATAGGTTTGGGTAGAGCTTTAGTTAGTTCAGTGGTTATCTAGGGTGTATCTTCTTACCCAAAAAAGTAAGATTAAGAGCCGTCAATTTTCCTCAAGATTGGTTTTGTGGGTATGCTTTGACAAGGAAGCAGTAGGTTGTCTACTACCAGTGTGGAAGGAGAGGTCATACCAAGCCTAACTGTGTGGTGTATCCTGAGACTTATCATCTTTGTGGATGATTGGTCCATCTATAATATTTTTGTGAAAAGATATATCAGGGTAGTAGGGAATGATCCACTCTCACCAATGGTGTGCATGTTTATACTAATGCTTCCAAGTTTGGTGGGTCTAATCCTCTAGAAAAGAGAGATGTTCATTGGCTAAGCCGGATGGATTTATACAGTGGAGTATGCACTAGGGGAATCTAAATCAGGGCCATATATTGTTAGAGGTATGGTGTTTATCCCATCTTTTATGGTGCTAGATTTTTTTGATACAGGTTCTACTCGTTATTTTATTTTTTAAAAGTTGTTTAGTAAGTTGTGATTGAATTCAAATCTTATTCTATACTTTTTCTATCTTTCCTACCTTTGGGAAAAAGTTCTTGACAAGTTTTTAGATGTCTTGTGTGTCATGTGATAATAGATGACTTTGAGATGGAGTGGTACTTTTTAGTGCTTGATCTTCACATATTCGACTTTATTATCATCATGGACTAGATGATTGGTGTTAAGGCCCAAATAGAATATTATTATCATCCATTTCAGTTCTTATCTACAGATGAGGTCACTCATGTTTTACAGGGTGAGTGGGAATCTAGATCGGGAAGGGTAGGTCATGTTGTTTCTTATACCGGGGTAATCTCGTGCTAGTTTTTAGAGATTTTTATTGATGTAGTTGACCCTTGTTTGGGTGGTTGACTTCTTACAGTGGTGTGTGAATACCCCAAGGTATTTCTAGATTATTTTTCTGGTTTAACATTCCAAAGAGAGTTCGAGTTAACTATAGACATGATATATAATATGATACCCATTTCTATGTTGTCTTGCCATATAGCACCTGCTGAGTTGGTGGAACTTAAGGTCAAGATTGAGGACCTATAGGCTAAATTATTTATTCATCCTAGCATGTAACCTTGGGATTCACCTATCTTCTTTAATAATAAGGTATATGGTCGCCTCTATATTTGTATTGATTATAGAAAGTTAAATCAGGTAACCGTTAAGGCCAAATATCTTTTACCAAGGATTTATGATCTCTTTGATCATCTTAGAGGAGTTTGTTGGTTTTATAAGATTGACCTATATTCATAGTATCACCAGTTGAAATTATGAGAATAAGATATACCTAATACATTATTTAGGAGTTGATATGGGAATTTCGAGTTTCTGGTTATGCCATTTGGTCTCACTAATTCTCCTACGGTGTTTATGGATTTGATATATATATCTTTCATCAATTCTTGGGCTATTTTATTTTTGTGTTCATGGATTATATTTTGGTGTGCTCCAAGTCAAAAGAGGAGAAAATGAAGCATTTGGATATAATTATTTGAACCTTGAAGGAACATCATCTGTATTGTAAGCTTTCCAAGTGTGAGTTTTCAAATTGATAAGTGAGGTTTCTGGGGAATGTGATATCTGAGAGAGTCATCTCAGTATATCTTGAAAAGGTGCAGGAATTTATGTTCTAGAATCATTCTAGAAATGTTTTATAGATTCATAAATTCTTAGGTTTAGTTGGTTACTATAGATGGTTTGTTCAGGACTTCTCTAAGTTTTCATATTTGATGAAAACTTTAACCTGTAAGGGTGTCAGGTTTTAATGGAACGATAGGTGTCAAAGATATTTTGAGGAGATAAAGGTGAGGTAGAATTAAATACTATTTTTTATTCTTATAGAGATGGGATAAGGTTATTATGTTTTCAATGATTCTTTTGGTATAGTTTTTTAATGCATCTTGATGCAGGTGAAGTAGTTGGTGGCCTATGGCTCATTCCAGTTACACTCTCATGAGAAGAACTACCATAACCATGATCTTTAGTTGGAAGTAGTTATGAATGAACTCAAAACTTGGTGTCACTATCTCTTTGTGGCGAGATTTATGGTATATTTTGATCATAAGATCTTGAAATATATTTTTACTTAGAGGGATCTAGATTTGAGATAGAGACGTTGGGTGGAGTATCTTCAGAATTTTTATTTTGAAATTTATTATACCCTTCAGAAAGGGAATGTGGTTGCCAATTTTTTTACTAGAAAATTACTAACACAAGTCGTGAGGTAATCAGTTTAGGAGTAGTCTCTGGTGATTTGGTTTTCTAAGATAAACTTGGAAGTGGAAGATGTTAGTGGAGAGGTGTTTTGGCTTAGATGAAAGATGGATTGCCTTTTAATGAGAAAGTTAGGCTTGAGAAGGTGATATACACTGAGTACCAATTATTTAGTGAATGAATTTATAGTTGGGAGACCTTTGGTGAGTGGTCACAGTCTCCTAGTGGAGCTTTGTGCTTCTGTAGCCAGTTGGTTGTCTCGTTTTCCATGAGGCGGGAGTTACTAGATAGTGCATATTTGTCTTATTAGTCCATGCACTGTGGGAATACCAAGATGTATCATGACTTAAGGAATAATTATTGGTGGTATGGGATGGGGCAATAGATAGTGGATTTTGTTTTTTAGTGTCTCACTTATCATAAAATTAAGGTGGAACACCAGAGACCTTCAGGGTTGTTGCAGCCCTTGCCTATTTTAGTATGTAATTGGGATGATATTTCCATGGATTACATTTTTGGTTTTCCATAGACTCATATTGTTAAGGATGAGATTTGGGTTATCATTGATTGACTCATTAAATCAGTGAATTTCTTATCTATATGAGAGACGATAAAAGTGGAATAACATGGGGACTTATATGTCTGAGATATTTTGAGAATTCATGGGGTTCCCTTTGCGGTTGTATCTAACAGGGGTTTGAGGTTCACATCCAAGTTTTGGAAAGGTTTACTGGATGAAATGGGTTCCCAAATTATATTGAGCATGACTTTTCATACACAAACAGATGGATATATAGAGAGGGATATCGAGGTTCTAGAGGATATGATCCAAGCTTGTGTGCTTGATTTCAAAGGATCTTAGGAAAAACATTAACTTTAGTTGAATTTTACTATAAAAATATTTATTATTCTTTGATAAAGATGGTTCCCTTTTATGATTTTTATGGATAGACAAGTAGATCTCTCATGTGTTGGGCGAAGTTGGGAGAGTGGTCCTTGGTTGGGCTATGTTTTGTTCAGGAGATGAAGAATATAGTGAATTTTATCCAAATTAATTTGATCATTATATATAGTAGTCATCAATATTATGAAATTCATTATCATTGGATGTTGGAGTTTGAGGTTGGTGATTGGGTCTTTCTCAGAGTTTCACCTCACTTAGAACTTCATTATTTGGGTAATTAGGGTAAGTTGTCACCAAGGTTTGTGGGGTCCTTTGAGATCATTGGATAACTAGGTAGGGTTCCCTATCAGTTGGAATTTCCATCTAGATTGATAGTTATCCATGACATGTTTCATGTTTCCCAAATTAGGAGGTATATTCTAGATCCTTCACATGTGATTATATGGTAAGATGTTGATCTTGATCTTGATACCACTTGGGTTGAGCATCCAATTCAGAGTATGGATCACTGGGATAAGTTATTATGTGGTAAAATGATCCCCCTAGTCTGAGTACTATGTTAGTGTAGAAAGGATATCCATGATACAAGGGAGAGGGATTCGTTGATGAGGTAGCAGTGACCTTCTCTTTTTATAGATCCAGGATCATGAGCGTAATTTGGGGAAAGAAAGCATTTATGGTGGGGAGATTATAACACCCCGTTACATTTCTATTAGGTATGATTTAACATTCACTTTTGTTTTCCTTTTTCATTGGATAAGTAATTCAAAAAAAGAAATTGGGAGGATACATGTAATGGTGAATTCAAGTATTTATTGGAGTTTTCGGTTAAAACTACAGTTTTTTTCTGTATGTTTGGTGATTAAATGTCATGTAATGGTAGTACACACTGTGTAATGGTTTTTGAGAAGAAACTATGAACCAAAACACATTGTGATAGGTGAACATGTCATGTAAAGAGTTCATGTCATGTAATGGAAAATATCAAGCTTTTAATCAAAAATGAAAGGTATTTTCACCGTATATGTTCTTTGTGGATTACACGCTATGTAAGGGGATTAGATGTCATGTAATATAGGATTTTATAGTCATGAACTGGTATTTTAGGGTCCTAAACAAGATATTTCTTATTTAATTTATTATAGGCTTCCTTGATCTCAACCTAGAAGATCTCTCTATGTGATTTTGGGTTATTCCCTCCCTTCTAGGTCTCTTCATTCAGTGATTGGTCACATTTTTGGTTGGATTTCTTCTCTCTAAGTACATAATCCTTTTGGCTTTTCTTTGTATTTGGTTATAGTTGTGGTTTTGGATATAGTTTTTTTTGAATTTGTGATTTTATATTGTTTTCTATTATTCCTTTTTAGTTTCTTGGCATGTATGGTCTTTCAAAGGTCATTCTCTTGGTTTCTAGTCACCATTTTTGAATGCAACTAGTTTTCTATGATGTTAAGGTAGGTGTTTCTATAAAATGGTTTAATTTGATGGATTACATGTAATTATTGATAAATTTATTTAGTTTTTTCATTAATTAGAAGTGATATGTGGTTTTAAAGTATTTCTTGGAAAGGAAAATATTTCTAAAAAGGGGGTTTTCTTTGAAAAAGAATCGGCTTGATTTGGATATGGGTTTTCAAAATCTGAAGCATCCCGTATTTGATTTGAAAAAAAATTATGAAATTTTAATCATGATTTTGAAATGAATTTGGAAATTTTCACATTTGGAACCTTGGTTGTGTCATAAAAGATACATGAGTAGGCTTAGTGCGTATATGGCACCGCTAGGAGGTAACCTTTTGTGATATCGACTGGCGGGACTCAATATCAATTGGATCCAAAATTATTCTTGTTTACGATTTTTAGTGTCTAACATATAGTGTCTCATAGGATAGATCCCAAATGTGATGTGATTTTTCGTTTATGGTTATTTATTTCATTATTGTTTTTATCATATATTGTTTCTCATAGGTTCTTATATGAGGTTGTATCACATATCTTTGCATGATAGGTTGTTTCATGGATATGTGGTGTCTTGTTTACCTCTTTATGTATGGATATGATTCCCTATTTTATCACTTCTAATTTTCATATTTTATTTGTGAGAATATGATAGGATTTTATGAAAACCAAATGGAAAATGATTTACAATTGGATTTAATTTATGAAAATGCTTTGTAAAATTATTTTGTTTTAAAATCTAGAATTGTTGCATTCTTGATATTATTCCTTGTATAGAAACTATAGTGGTATTATACTGGGATTTAGATCACACCCTATTTATTAATTTGAGTATTTTTAGATATTGTATTATAGGATTTAGGTAAAGTTAATAGCATCTTGTAGCATTTTGGCTTCTCTTGTTGCTGCTATTTTTGGTTCGGGTTGGTCTGGAGGTGACTATTGGTTATGTGGGGATTTGATATACTTTCTAGTTTAGCCTATTTTTGGAATGGAAAGTATGTATTTGTGGTATCTATTCTGTTTCCTCCCTATTCTATAGTTTTTTTTCTTGTTTTTATTTTATTTAAGACTGCTTTTTGTTATCATGTTTTACCTATATTACATGATGGGCTGGTTTAGGTGGCTTGTCTAGTTGACTTGGGAGTGGTTAGTTACATCAAAACCAAATCCAATGCTCATTCTTGATCTAACATAACATATTATTTACCATTTTTCATTCCATAATGAATCTAGGTATGCATATAAGAACCTGGATATTCTTTTCAGGTATGTCTTTCCTTTTTAGTGTTTTTGAGGAAAAGAGGAGTTTCTAGAAATTTTAGAAGTACATGTCATGTACTTATAAGTACACACCATGTACTCAGTTTCTGTAGGTGACCGTGTACTGGACGTGTAACAGCTGAGTACATGGTCGTGTGGGTTGACCTGGAGGCCAACTAGGGCAGGGCCTAGTAAAGGCAAGTACATGCCATGTACTTCTAAAGTACATGTCGTGTACTTTCTTTTTTTTTCATTAAATGGATCGGGGTTGCATCTGACGGACATAACACACTTCTTCTCGACCTATTTCATCTAGGATCATTCGTACAGCCACAGATCTTCTCTGAGCCCCAGACTCACCATCTGTTCTCCGAATTAACTGTCATCGATTACATTGGAATCTAATTGGTGAGTTCTCCCTTCTTCTTGAACACCATATCATGATTTCTCCTCTATTGTGAGATATTGTTGGTTGAACGTTTTGGACATTTTTATAGATATATGGCATTCTAAGGAGATTCAAGGCCTGATATTCATGTATAGCGATCTCACAATGCTGAGGTAGGTGGTTTGTGCCTTTCCGTAGATAGTCTTTGAGTTATATGTGAAAAAGTGCCCAATACCCTTGTTCAGGGTATTGTGTGTTTATGGTTTTAGCCCTATTAATTGCCTATTATGCCTAGTTTGATTGGATAGAGGTTATTTGTTGAGAATAGTGTTATCTTTGTTAATCTATGGATGTTTTGCCCATGTTTTCTTGTTTTTGACCATTTGGTCTAGCTTTGACTATTAAGTTGCTACTTTGATTTCCATTCCTAGTATTATTATGATGGAGTGATTATTATCTGACATTCTATGATATGATGTAGATTTTTTATCCAAGTAGTTATAGAGGTTTACATTGTCTTTTGATTATCATTTGTGAATGATTACTTTACACGGGGCTGTGGGAACCTGGTGTAGTGAGACCATAGGGTAAATTGATGTTGAGGGATTTCCCAGAGTGTCTGTTATAATTATCATGCTGCGAGACCATAGAGGGGATTGAAGTTGAGTGCTCTCTCAGAGTGTCTACAGTTACGTTATGAGACCATAGGAGGAATTGACATTGAGTGCATCCTCATAGTTTCTGTAGTTTATCACTGAAATACTATAGGGGGAATTGACGGTGAGTGCTTCCTCATAGAGTCTTTAAATCACACATGACTATAGGGGGAATTGACGGTGAGTGCTTCCTCAGAGAGTCTTTGGTATATCTTTCCTTGTATTGTGAACCAGAGGGGTTAGGCTGTGAGAACTACCCATAGGGTTGTTTGAATTTTTGTTTGGTTGATTAAATACTTAAAGGTAAATTCTTGTAAATGAAACTGTAGGATTGTTTACTTTTGATTACTTCCTTATTACTACTCCTTTTTCTTATTTCCTGGCTATATATTCACTGACTATTAGGAACTGATCTTTTGGTGGTTTCCTACTGAGATTAGTCTCACGCCCTATTTTGGTCATGTTTTTTGGCACAAAAATATTATATTGCTGCAGGTATAGATAAGGTCAAGCGCCCTTATACTTCATTTACTTGACTTCTTGGAGCTGGACAACATGGGACCAATCTGAGGCTTGCGATGATGTGGAACTGTTTTCTTGTTTTTCCTTTGTACCTTGGTTTAGTAATATATTCCAATTTTGTGTTTTGTTTGACTGATTTTCTAGACATATGTATCATGCATCATATATATATGTGTGTGTGTGTGTGTGTGTGCTAAGTTGTTATTACTTCTAGTCTTCCACTATTTATTTTTGTATGGTATTATTACTATAAGGACCCGACCCTAGTTGCCCGGATCCAATACCTTATTTGATTACATTGGTATATAAACAAGGAATAAGAGTCCCAAAGGACCGATCATTTTATTAGTCTTGAAGAAACTAGATACATACATGGAACCCATTTTACATTTTGAAATGAAACAAAATATAATACATAACAAAAGCCAATAAACTGCATCCTTGAAAACTCAATAAATGATCTCTTCTTATTAACCTAGGGAAGGAAAAACAAATGAAAGGGGTGAGCTCAAACACTCAGTAAGAGTAATCAATATAGCGGAATATATCATAACATAAACATTATGCATGTTTAATACAAAAAAACATGTTCCTTTAACAAAAAATGGAACACATTATGGTAGGAATAAGAGATGGGTAAGTAATTCCATAATAAAACATAATCACGGGTATTCTACTAGTCAAATAACCACATGATCCACAAATTCTATTTTCATAATGAGGGAATGAATAATGTGGGACAGAATAACCATACCTTCAATTACTCATTACAAGACCATAAATAATCATTTTTCAAGGCCTTATGCCAACACCGTAGTTTGTCTCATGAGACCTACCGATGCACCGAGGGGCTATAGCTGGCACCACCTGACACTTACTATGTCCAATGCATTCCTCATATGAAAGGGGTGAACATAATCAAAATATACATTCATATTGATACTAACATATGAAATGTAAATAACCTTCCCTAATCATTGAACATAAACACTAACCATTCGGAATAATATGGTGAATTATATCAAAATAGAACATCCATAGTCAGAATAACCAGAAACACTTAAAAAACATATTTTAGATGATATCGTAATAGATAAATCTCAATTAAGTACAACATTCAACAGCGGATGTTGACATAGAAGAATATATTTATAAATGAGACCATTGACAAATTATTGAGGAAATAATCCTTAAACATTCTAAAGTGTCACATACCACCTTGAAACATTCAAATCATAATCCCTTATAATATCATCAGAAAAAGGAGACTCATGATATGATATACCAAAGGGCAGTACATACACCACCAGAAATAAATAAGTGTTGAACAAGGCATATATCTCATAAAAGTTAATGCGAGATGAGAAAAATCCTATTTACTTTTGAAAGAAGATTCATTTTGGAAAATCATTTATATTTGCCATAAAATAATATTTTAAACATCAATATCCCATAAAATAAAATACTAGGGCATTGAAATTATATTTTATTTATAAATTATGTCCCACTGAAGTGAAATCATGTAAAAATAGTTCTTAATATTCTTTATAAATAAAACATTTTAGAGCATTTTAAGGAAAGTATTAAAGAGAATTTTAAAGTGGAAAGGCACATTTGTTCTATTAAATCTAGAAATTATCTAATATAATTTTTCATGATAAAATGAGTGTTTTTATAAAACTAATGGTGGATTAAAATATATTTTTGATTACACTTAAAAACATGTAAAAATTTGAAAATATCCCTTGAATCGGGTTTATATTTCAGAATCAATTTTGAAAGTTCCTTTTAAAACATGTAAATATCAATAAAATTAGGAATTATTATAGTTTGTGAACATATATATAACACTCAAACATAATTTATGAGTAGTAAATAATAATACACAAGAGTTTCATTGATATAATTAGACAATAAAAGTAACCCGAATGAAAATGGAGGTTCGGGTGGAAAACCCCTTACCACTTTGTAATCAATCGATTCGTATGCCCCAAAATTAATAATATTAAAATGATACATTTAATACCATGAAAATAAATATATTCATGATATATTACATCAATTTGAATTATACATACACCATACACAAGTATTAGTAGTGAATACGGGAAACCTCACAAAAATGGAAGTGAGATAAAGAAACCCCTTACCATAAGTCTAAACATGTTCCACTCTTGAACTTAAGATCCTGTAATATGAAATTAGACTTATTAATAACATATTTAAGAACCTATTATACATGTATTTAGTTAATCATAACTCTTTTTAGTTCATTTATTCCCTTATTGATAAGTTATTATATTGAATTTCATCGTTCCGCAGTGTTTGTTTTATTTATTTTCATAATCAGTTCACTTGTTCTTAAGTAATGGTGTTCATGTGGAATGGGTGTAAATCTCCAGAATTGAATTCGCATATTGTTTATGATCATCCAAAGGTGTTATTTGTCATTTATATAACTTGGTTACATGGCATGAGGATGAATTATTATATAGAACTTTGATGATAACTGTTTCAGTTAATTTGTGGGTTTTGATTACAACAAACTCATTTTTCTTTATAACTTAATACCATTTGTACAAATGGATTACAAAAACTTATATGGGGTATATTAAATATATAATAATCTGTTTCAACCATAACAATAATGGTTTCATTACCATAATTGAGAATGATAATAGAAATTGAAATCCCATCGTCCTTGAATGTGGTAAATTGACACATCTCGGATGGTGTTCTTGCTACTAGTATAAAAGAAGTTAAAAGGAAGAGATGATAATAACTTATTCCAATATCATGAAAACATTACATTACATGTAAGTTACTAGATTCATCACAAAATTTGGATAAGGATAGGTAATAATAGAAAAATAAAACAAATGAACTTGAAAGGAAAGACAAAGAATTAAAAAGAGGAATTTACCTCTTGAACCAAAATTCCTTGAGAGCCTCCTTAAGGGAGAGGTTTTGGAATTTTTTATGAGACCAAGGCTTGATGTATGTGGGATATGAAGTTGGGAGGATATTTGGACAGAATTTGGAGAATTAAAAAGGCTTGAGAGGAGTGAAGAGAAGAGAGAGTGATGGGGGGTTTTATAGTAGAGGGGAGAGGGGATTTCTCAATTTTATATTAATTAATTTATAATATGTTTCCAAACATGTCGTGTAGAGTGAGCCATGTAACTGGCCATGTGACTAACAACATGGGTCGGTGAAGTTCGTCTAGTACACACCATGTTTGGAACTAACACGTCGTGTAGTCTTATTCTAGGAGAACCGTGTGGCTTAGCCATATAAGAGAAATCAGGAAGGGGAAGAGGATTCAAGTAAACTTCGTGTGTTAGGACAACACACCCTGTGTTTGGAGTGTTACACGGCCATTTTTGGTAGAATTACACACCCATGTGAAGGCTTAAGGAAATACGTCGTGTAGGCATTATACACGATGTGTACCCATGTTTTGAAAAACATGAATGATTTCTTTCTCATGTTCCCTTATTACACTTCTAGTTTTCAATCCTTGATAATCTTGATCTAAGGTGTGTGCTTGGCCTTGTAGAGTCATGCCGCCGAGACACCCTCCGGTTGTACGCCAGTTGCAAGGCAGTGATCAGACACTGGACATGGTTGATTAGGGACTACTAGCAGATCTTCCAGTTGTGCCAGTCTTGGCACCAACTGTCATTCCAAACACAGGTGTTGATGCACATTTCAGAGAGGGCTTTATTAGGATGATGCAGACCTTTCAGGGAGCACCGCCCCATGCCCCATCAATGATAGAATTGATGTGGGTCTTTAAGCATCAGAATCTTCCCACCTTCTCAGGGGATAGAGGACCCCAGGCTACATAGTCATGGCTAGAAGCCATGATGACGATTCTCAAGCATCTGGAGATAACTCTAGAGAGGAGGTTCAAGATCGCTACGTATATGCTTCGGGATTCCACCAAGAGATGGTCGGATGTGATCTCACAGGTGGGACTCCAACAGTTCATGGATTGGGATGAGTTCCAGCATAACTTCTATGATTACTTATATCCAGAGACCTTGAGGGCCGATCGAGCTAGAGAGTTCATGAGTTTTGTGCAGGGTACTCTTTCTGTTATGGATTATTATTCTCAGTTCACAGAGCTTCAACACTTTACACCCTTTCTAGGGGGGAGATGAGTTGTTCCTAGCAAGGAATTTTGAGGATGGTCTCAGGTAGGACATTCGGGCTTAGGTGAACATCTTAAGGTTGACTTCCATTACTTCTATAGTCAACCAGGCACTAATCACATAATGTAATCTGAGGGATTCTAGAGCTATGAGCCAGGGCAGTTCTGCATCCAGAGTTAGTGCCTCTCTGGCTGATAGTAGGAAGCATCGTAGAGAGTCTACATGTGGAGATCCAAGTAGGCGGGATGAACCTTTAGGTAGCCAGGTGGCATGCTACCAGTGTGGGAAGGTTGGGCATACAAGGCCACATTTCCCAAGACACCCAGTTGAGTGCCGATCAGGTGGAAAGATGGTACATCTTTAGCACTTCTGTTAGATCTTCTCACTAGAAGTTGGTGATAGGGGTTCCTCGATGAATCCTTGTTCAGGAGTAGCACCACCAGTTTCTCATCAGTCTGGGAACTGGAGTTCTTCTGACCGTTCAGGCCGAGGTGGAGGTCATGGATGAGTAGCCAGTCACCAGGCTTTCAACGACAATAGGGTGGATCAGCTCTGAGTGGTCAGGCAGGGTCATAAGGTCATGGTGTAGGTCATAATTTTTCAGTGGAGTAGACCCAGCAGAAGTAGGATCCCTTACCCTCTACAGTTTGAGGTACGATTCTAGTTGCCTTAGTTTTAGTTTCTACTCTTTTCGATACAAGGGATTCCCATAGCTTTATATTTGTTCCTGTTATGGAGTGACTTGGGATCTATGTCTTTTCTTCTACTGATATCTTGATGTTAGACACTCCGTTGGGGACTAGAACAGCTAGTGTATGTCAGTTCAAGGAGTTCCCTCTTGAGGTTGGTGGGTGTCACTTCTTATGGTACCTCTATGTCTTAGAGATGATAGGCTATGATGTCATTCTTAGAATGGACTAGTTAGTTCCCTTACAGGATGTTGTTGATTGATATCACCGTAGAGTGAGTTTCACATCACTAGAGGGTGGATCGTTTCTTTATAAGGGTGAATGGGATGTCCAGATGAGCAGAGCAGGACCCAAGCATCATGGGTTGGGAGGAGTTACAGCCCAGATTTCTAGTCTATATCTGGATGACCAGGGGACTTCATGGATGGACTTTCCTCTAGTGGTGGATCATTTTAGGGACGTTTTTCTAGAGGACTTTTCAAGTTTTCCTCCGGAGAGAGAGGTGGAATTTTCTATTGATCTTGTTCCAGTAGTGGCACCAGTGTCCATTCCTCCTTAAAGGATGGCTACACCAGAGTTTTAGGATCTCAAGAAGTAGTTGGAGGAGTTGTAGGCAAAGGGTTTCATCTGACCTGGAACTTCTCCTTGGGGTTCTCCTTTCCTTTTTACAAAGAAGTTGGACGGTACCATCAGGCTTTGTGTGGATTATAGAAAGTTGAACCAGTTGATGGTCAAGAACTGATATCCCTTTCCAAATATTGATGATCTCTTTGATCAGCTTCGAGGAGCTTGGGTGTTCTATAAGATTGACTTGAGATTTGGTTGCCATCAGTTGCACGTTAGACCATCATATGTGCCTCTTACAGCCTTCTAGAGCAGGTATGGTCTATACGAGTATGTGGTTATGTCGTTCGGTCTCATGAACGCGCCTGCATTTTTTATGGCACTGATGAACTGAGTGTTTCGTCCATACTTGGATTCCTTCATGGTGGTCTTAGTATATGATATCTTGGTGTACTCTTACAGTCAACACGACCATGCCACACATCTTGAGATCGTTTTGAGTACACTGAGAGAGCATCAGTTATATGGTAAGCTCTCAAAATGCCACTTTTGGATGGACCAGATTCACTTCTTGGGTCATGTTATCTCGGATACAAAAGTATCAATAGACCCAAAGAAAGTGAGAGCAGTATTTTCCTAGGAGAAGATGAAGAACATATTTGAGGTACATAGTTTTCTAGGGATGGTTGGATACTAAAGATGTTTCATATAGGACTTTTCATGCTTATTAGCACCACTGACAAGCCTGAATAAGAAGGGTGAAAATTTCTTGTGGTCAGATTCTTGTGAGTCAGCCTTTCAAGAGCTAAAAGGGGGGTTGATTTCATCACCGATACTAGTATTTCCAAAGCCAGAAAAGAGCTATATTGTGTACTGTGATACATAAGGTATTGGTCTGGGAGTTGTTCTTATGCAGGGGGAAGGGGTTGTAGCATAAGGGTCTCAGTAGTTGAGGCCACATGAGAGGAATTACCTGATGCACGATCTTCAGTTGGCTACTGTCATTCATGCTTTACGTTGTTGGAGACATTATCTTATAGGAGAACATTTTGTGGTTTTCACTGACCATAAGAGTCTCATTTATATCTTCACTCAGTGTGATCTGAATTTTAGACAGCGAAGGTGGGTTGAGTACCTTCATTCCTTTGACTTTCATATTTCTTGCACTCCTGGGAAAGGCAACGTCATGGTTGATGCGTTGAGAAGGAGGACTCAGATATAGGCAGTTCAGGAAGCCATCAGTCAGTGGCAGCTTATGGTTCTGTTCTTTGAGATGCATTTGGAGGTTCATAATAGATAGGGGTAGACTTTTCTTTCTTATATGGTTGTTACCTATACTCTTCTTGATTGAGTGCGGATGAGGCAGCTATCAAATTCTAAAGTCCTAATAATACGGGAGAGTGTGTCATAAGAGGACCCTATTCCTGGATGGACCATAGGCAAGGATGAGATCTTGCATTTTCATGGGCGCGTATGGGTGTCAGCAGACATACGTGAGGAGATGATGTGGGACATTCATTCCTTAGTTTGGGAAGTTCATCCTAGTGTAACCAAGATGTATCATGATCTACATCATCAGTATTGGTGGTCACGTATGAAGAGATATGTCATTGGTTTCATCATGAGGTGTTCCACCTGTCAGTAGGTGAAGGTGGAGCATCAGCGACTAGCAGGGATTTTTCAGTAGTTACCCATCCCCGAGTGGAAGTGGAATGATGTTGCAATGGATTTTGTGAAAAGTCTGCTGAGGTCACCTCATGGGAATGATAAAGTTTGGGTTGTCATTGATAGAATCATGAAGTTTCCTCACTTCTGGATGATCATAGAGACCTTTAGTGTTGATGAGATGGGAAGGTTGTACATCTGTGAGATTGTGAATTTACTTGGAGTTCCACACTCTTTTGTTTTAGATAGGGATGAACATTTTACTTCTCAGGTCTGGTAGGGGCTTCATAAGGCTTTGAGCTCACAGGTACTTTTGAGTACAACTTACCACCCTCAGACAGATGGTCAGTCCAAGCATATGATTGAGGTTCTTGAGGACATGCTTCGAGCATGCATCCTAGATTTTGGAGGTTCTTAGGAGAAGCACATACCTCTTGTGGAGTTTTCCGAAAATAATTGTTTTCAAGAAACTATTTAGATGGAACCATATGAGGCTTTGTACGGTAGGTCATGTCAATCACCCTTATG
Source organism: Viscum album (assembly GCA_963277665.1). Lineage (NCBI taxonomy): Eukaryota > Viridiplantae > Streptophyta > Magnoliopsida > Santalales > Viscaceae > Viscum > Viscum album. The sequence goes on along the minus strand of OY728162.1, from coordinate 4,745,524 downwards.
TTGGCTAGAGGTAGGAGATGCATCTATGTTAGGACCTCGTCTTGTCCAGGAGACCACATAGTAGATAGAGTTGATTCGGAAGAGGATGGCTACTGCACAGTCATGACAGAAGTCTTATGTTGGTCGACGGAGACGACCTCTGGAGTTCGAGGTCGGAGATCAGGTTTTTCTATGTGTCACACCGAGTTTGGGACATAGGAGGACTAAGAGATGGGGTAATATTTCTCTGAGATACATCGGGCCATTTGAGGTGTTGGAAAGAGTTGGGTTGGTTTCCTACCAGTTGTAGTTACCTCAGAGGTATCGGTCTATACATGAAGTCTTCCACATTTCTCAGCTTCAATGTTACTTCTCAAACTCGTCTCATGTTTTCCATCCCGAGAAGGTTGAGCTCGAGGTAGATGACTCGTTCGAGGAGCATCCTATCCGGATTGCTGATCACAGTGTGAAGGTTCTTTGTGTCCAGTTTTTTCCTCTGGTACGAGTGCTATAGAAACACAGGCGAATACAGAATGAGACTTGGGAGAGGGAAGCCGATGTACGATTGCAGTGGTTGGAGCTATTCGAGGTTTATACTTCTACGCCGCCTTGCAAGGTAAATTCGGGGATGAATTTCTTTAAGGGGGAAGTTTTTAAGAACCTGAATCCTCTTTTCAAGTATGTCTTTCCTTTATGGTGTTTTTGAGGAAAATAGGAGTTTCTAGAAATTTTAGAAATACACACTGTGTACTTATAAGTACACGTCATGTACATGGTTTCCACAGGTGACTATGTACTGCCTGTGTAACGGCTGAGTACATGGCCGTGTGGGGTGACCTAGAGGCCACCTAAAGAAGGTCCTGGTAAAGCCAAGTACACATCGTTTACTTCTAAAGTACATGATGTGTACTTTATTTTTTTTCATTAAATGGACCGGGGTCATTTCTGACAAACAGAACACACTTCTTCTCGACCTATTTCATCCAGGAGCATTCGTATGGCCATGGATCTTCTTCATGCCCCCAAATCGTCATCCGTTCTCCGAATCAACCGCCGTCAATTGAGTTGGAATTTCATCGGTGAGTTCTCCCTTCCTCTTGAACAACATCTCTTAATTTCTATTCTCTCGTCAGATATCGTTGGTTGAATGTTTTGGATGTTTTTGTAGATATACAGTGTTCTAAGGTGATTCAAGGCCTGAGATTCAAGTATAGCAATCTCACAATGCCGAGGTAGGTGGTTTGTGCCTTTATATAGTTAGTATTTGAGTTATATGTGAAAAAGTGCCCAATACCCTTGTTCGGGGTATTGTGTGTTTATGGTTTAGCTCTGTTAATTGTTTTTTATTCCTAGTTTGATTGGATAGAGGTTAATTTTTGAGAATAGGGTTATCTTTGTTAAGTTATGGATGTTTTTCCCATGTTTTCTTGTTTTTGACTGTTTGGTCTAGCCTTGCCTATTAGTTTGTTGCTTTGCTTTCCATGCCTAGAATTATTAGGATGGAGTGATTATTATCTGACATGCTATGATATATTTTAGATTGTTTATCCAAGTAGTTCTAGAGGTTTACTTTGGCTATTGATTATCATTTTTGCATGATTTCTTTACGCGGGGCTGCAGGAACTTGGTGTAGTGAGACCATAGGTGAAATTGACGTTGAGGGATTTCCCAGAGTGTCTGTTATAATTATCATGTTGTAATACCATAGGGGGGTTGACATTGAGTTCTCCCTCAGAGTGTCTATAGTTACGTTACAAGACCATAGGAGTAATTGACATTGAGTGCTTCCTCAGAGTTTCTATAGTTTACCGCTAAAATACTATAGGGGGAATTGACGGTGAGTGCTTCCTGAGAGAGTCTTTAAATCACAATGACTATAGGGTGAATTGACGGTGAGTGTTTCCTCAGAGATTATTTGGTATATCTTTCCTTGTATTATGAAACATAGGGGTTGGGCTATGAAAACTACCCAGAGGGTTGTTTGAATTTTTTTTTGGTTGATTGAATACGTAAAGTTAAATGCTTGTAAATTAAACTGTAGGACTGTTTACTTTTGAGTACTTCCTTATTACTTCTCATTTTTCTTATTTTCTGCCATATATATTCACTGACTATTAGGCACAGATCTTTGGGTGGTTACCTACTAGGATTAGTCTCACACCCTGTTTGGGTCATGCTTTTGGGCCCAAACAGATTATATTTTTGCAGGTATAGATAAGGGAAAGTGCCCTTATACTTCAGTTACTTGACTACTTGGAGCTGGAGAGCATAGGACCAAGCTGAGGCCTACGATGCTATGGAGATGTTTACTTGCTTTTCCTTTGTACCTTGGTTTAGTACTGTATTCCAAAATTGTGTTTTGTTTGGATGCTTTTCTATAAATATGTATCATGCATCATATATATATGTGTTCTCAATTGTTATTACTTATAGTCTTCCACTTTTTACTATTGTATGGTATTATTACTGCTTCTGATATTGTATATCTATTTATTTTTGTTGCATTACTCTACCAATGTGGGCATAGTTTTCCCACTATCACATCCAAGGCCCTCGCTGCTAGTCAGAAGCCTCTGGCATTTGGGGAAATGCGCTTGAGGCCATGTGACCAATCGGGTATGGGGCTCCTCTGGGCAGCACCCAGAATCGGGACATTACAACGCATCCCATCAGTTCTTCCTCGACATCATGATGCCACCAAAACCTCTCCATGGTACGATCCATATGTCTGTGACACTTCCAGCATAAGGGTTGTATGGCCACAACTGATACATTACTCCTCACCATAAGGGTTTCATTATAATAATTCCTATTGATCAACTCAAAACCACCACAGACCACACTCCATTCATCATTGAATGCAATGGTTGGATGCGGTCATCTTTATCTCACCTGAGCGACAAAACAAAATGTCAATGACCTCCCATTCCTAGTTTCTGAGAATGACACCCATGGAATTTTTTGATATTCATCCCTTAATTAGGACCTCATCCTCTGATGGTTTATAGTGAACTCCACACAACATAGATTCACTTACATTGTTCCTCAAGGGTAACTTCCAAAGTTCTAGCTAAAAATGATGTGTGCCACTCCTCTAAGAAATGTTTGACACATCCATGACCCATGACCCATGACCCCTCTATTTGGGTCAAATTTAATTTTTTCCCCCACTACAATTTGATCTACCCATGATGTTACCCTTCAATAAAAGGGAATCTCAAACCCCATCTCAAAGTCCCCTGAACCTCTCTTCCAATAAGAGTCTCATTAACTCACAACCACATCACTTCAAGAGGGACTCATTAACAAAACTCACTACAGCCTCACAAATCTCTACCAAATAGTTGTGAATTATGCTCATCAAGGTAATACCAACACCACATCACTCAATCTTTCCAAATCCCTGAACTCTTATCAATGGAATACATATGGTATGTCCTACCATCCAAGTCTCAACATCCCCACGCATAGCCTACATACATCATCGCAGTCTCACTAAAAATTAACATGTGCTTATTCCTGATCCACACAAATACATAACCCCGATGGAATCATGCATCTCCATCATGTTTCTTCCACCTTGACCTCATCAAAACCTTGGGTTTCAAAATCCCTGATGGCCCTTCACCAAATATGACTCAAGATTCCATGATTTGTGCATCTCTAGAACCAGTCTCTAAAACCCAATCAAACATATGATCACACATCTTAGTTCAGTGGTATCACTGGACTCGAGGCATGATCAATGCTTACACACAACAAGATAACTTTACTTACAAGCCAATTCTAACCACATGATCACCTGTCACCCTATTCGTCATTACAAAATCAAAATCATATACCCATGATCTAATGGCTATAGACCCATCTATCCAGGGTCAACATCGATTACCACATTGAATCAGTGTCAAAACTATAGGGTTTAGAAATTGGATGATATTTTCCTTCAAAACAGGCCTTAAAACCAAAACACAATCACTCAAGGTGATGCCCTTAAAAATATCCAAGACATAACCAAGTCTATACTAGAACCTCAATAGCACCACCCATGCATCAATTCCACAAGTCAAAGCATCCAACCATGATTCACAAACTCAAAAACACATAATCAATGTGATAAGACAACTATTTACTCTATGGCCCACATACCCATAGGTACACACCTACTATCAACAATGCTACAACCAAGACACCTGATCTAGGGTCCAACGCATCTCGTAAGGTCACAACCCACAAGGTTCATAAGAAACATGAGACACGACAACATCTAACCTTCTCAAGGTCAAAAACCCGACATATCAAGGTCTCACAACCCATATCCAAGTGTCTAAAAACTAAGACACTCTCTCCACCCAAACCACATAAAAAAGGTCAATCTATAAGGGATATTAACCACCATTTCTTATTTTAAATTACTTAAACATTACAATTTTTTTAAAAAGACCAAGGATTTACATTTTAAAACTTTCCATTACACCACATTTTAAAATTCTCAAAATTTATTAAATTTCACATTCCATGGTTTTATTAGATGGAATTTCATCCATAATCTATAAAGGAAAACACCTTATAAGTTACTTACTTAAACTTTATTTAACCAAAACCACATCTTTATATATCATTTATACCTGTATATTAACCAGGATTCACCTAAAAAATTGGTCAAGTAGAATGTCACCATACACATATATGTAAACCATATAAATGGTTGTAGATATTTTAAATACCAACCCCTCTCAATTATATTTAAAAATATAGGTGGATATAAATGACCAGTAGAAAAAAAATATGGATAATAAATGAAATACTAGCATAAATGAATCCTAGGAAGATATCAATCACATCCGGCATATAGATGTCATATCAATCATATGTGCCCAACATGATGTATGAACACACACACCCTCTCTTTCGATACCAGGCCAAGAGGGAAAATATTTTAAATTATTATCATCTCATTAAAGTACACCACTCAAGGTGGAAATAAAGAAAATATAAACATACAAGAAAGAACAACAATTCCCACCCCTAGAAACTTGGTTTTCCCCTCATAAATGGGGATAAATGCACTGAGTAATGATCTCATTGCCAATCTATAACAAAATTAGAGTCTCCTATATACTATACACAAATAGTATTACAAAAGAAAAATAAATTCTTTAATGCCACTTTATGATGCCCCAACTTCGAGGCCACTTGACTGGTGCCCTGATTTGGTGTGCCACATAACATTAAACATACCACCACATACACTAAATGTTGCCAACTAGCAATGAGGGCCTATTATAAGGTTATTAGTAGAATATACCCTCATATCAAAGTAGAGATAAAAGTGGAGTTAAAAATAAATAGATAAAGAATCTAGAAAAACATCATAATCAAGGAAAGTGTTGATAAATAACTACAGCTAACATATTCCATAATAAATAAATGTTTCATACATATCAGATACCCCATGGACGAATCATACACAAGTAGTATAAAAGAAATAAAATAATATTGAGGCTAACAACCCATCCCCAACAAGTCCCGATTTATGCCCTGTTGAATTGTCCAACTCTAACCTAGATAGTTTAAGAAAAAATCATTGTTCCCTACCCTAAAACTTTTCCTTGTGAAAAATAATAGTGTTTTCTTAGGTACCCAAGTGCCATGGTGGTCCAAGTAGGGTGTGATTATAAGTCATTAGTCCACCATCAACGGTGTCCCTAAAATAACATTTCCAATAAACAGTTTATATAGAAGTGTTATACATAAATAATTAAATATTTTTAAAGTGTTTATATAAAAATAGTAACCAACAACTGACACCCCAAATTATCGGTGACACCCGAGGTTGGTCGCACTATTTTCGGTCTCTAGGAATATGACCATGATCGACCATACCCGCTTCATCCAGTGTCAGGATGTGTATGAGAAATTCTTGATGATCATGCCACAAATAAATATATACATATAATCTATAATGTCATCCTAGAATTCCCATTATCACAAAAAATATATACACCCATCCTGATTTTTTATGGAATTCGATCTCTGGCCCTGGAATTCCCTATAGTTAGTCACCACTTAAATCAAAGCACTCATATTAATATTTCAACGGAATTATAGCTCTCATCCCGATATTCCTCCACATTTTTCATCATATAGGTCGAGCCACTCCACCTGGACTTAACACATCATCATCAATAATATGTAATTATAGATCTCATCCCGACATTCCCAATCATCAAGTTTTATATATAATTTGGGTGCTCATCCAAACATTCCCAAGTAGCACATTTGATATGGAATCCAAAGAGTTCATCCCTACATTCCCAAGCATTAGGCATCACTTTAATCATTTGATTAATTAAACATAATTTTATTAAATTTTTAGTAGGCCCATCTCCACCAATAACCATAGTCACCATTTCACATTTTATGATCCATTCCAAATTCCAAAATCACAATTCATTATTTTGAAAAACCTTGCCATTTAATAAAAATTAGGCCCCTGACCATCAGTTTCATTAGGCTCTACAAAGTCTATGATATTAATTTACATTAATTGAGTGATTTACAAAATCACTTTTTATCCCATAATCAAGAAAATTATTCCACAAAAGAATCTAATCAATATTAAAACATCATTAAAAATATCATTTTCCCAATTCTATTATATTTTATAAAATCTTGGATTTCCAACCCATGTTTTTAATAGTGTACCATTACTTTAATTCTCATTAATTTTAAGGGTCTCACCCATTCCCAATTATTGATGGTTGTGAAATTCCATTTCACAATAATTAAATCAAACTAAGTTTCCTCTCAAATCATTAAAACATAAATTAGGCATTTTAAAACATTAAGACTTTTCAAACTTAATTTCTCCCACCAATAATTCCTCTTAAAATAAAATTTATTAAGATTTAAGGTGTAGTAAATGGGAATTTAATCTAGGTAAACTAAAAATAAAACATTTAAATTAAATTTGAATCAAGCATGATGAAGCCAGATTGACGCACTATACACGCACTTGAAAACAAAGGAAGAACATGGTCTAAATTAAAAGGGACCACCCAACTTGTCCTCATAGAAGCTTACTAATCTAATATCATCCCCTAGTTTGAGTAGAAACAAAATATACTAATAAACTAGAAAAATTCCATAAAAATAGGATATAACCCACATAAATGACATGAGGAAACTTGATAGAAAAAGAAATGAAGAAAAGAAGGGAGAGGACCCTAAAAATTATCTCTATCCTTCCAATTTTACAGAAAAAATATGATTTGGACCATAGATGGATGAGTTTCACCATATAAGATAGGAGAGGGAAAGGAGAGAAGGAACACACAACTTTTAGGTGAGGGGAGAAAAAATGGGTTAATCCACTTTTAAAATTGAAAGGGAAAAACTATTGTTTTTTATATGTTTCAGGTGGATAGGGTTTGGTCATGCGGTTTTACAAACTATGCATTAATCATGCCTCCCCCACTATCCGATACATTCCCCCTCATGCGGTTATGGTACATGGTTTCATAGACCATGTGCCAATTGTGAAACCTATCTATAATTTACTACAGTCATTTTTATGGTCTTCCAAAACCTATTGTGCATTTTCACAAACTATGTGCTTACGAATATCAGGCCACACTATTGGGGGTGTGGTAAGAACTAACCATGCACCCCATTCCATTTTCCCAAAAATCAAAACTATAAAACCCATGTCCCTCTAAATACTCTTAATACTTAACTCGAATACCCAAGGCACCCCTTAGACCATAAAAACAACCAAAAAACGTCATTTTAAGACATTACAACTCTTTTAATGATGTTTCGAATCCAGGTTCAAATATAGTTAATCAACTAGTTTAAAAATCCAAACCCTTCCTCAAATTCTGATCACCTGTATGGAACCAAGTCCTTATAAGAGGCACCTTGACACTGGATGAAACATGTTTGGAGTCGATCTCGGGTACTACGTTACACCTTGAGGATCAATGATGTTTATGTTATTTATGATTCTACAGTTTATTTATTTTGTTGATAATATCACATGTGTGCACCCTGCGTTTACTAGTTATTTATGAGACCACATTTGTGGTTCCCTACTAAGTTGTAATCACACCTTTCTCAGATATCCATTATACTTGGGTACCTAAGCAGACTTCGCTGATCATAAATTCAAGTTGGGAAAAGTCTTGAGATTTGATTATTCAGTTGGATGGCATGGATAGAGTCAGGAGATGGATATGGTTTGACTCAGGTAAAATAATAGATCCTTGTACCTTAATTTCTTTATTTATTGAATATATGATAGTCTCAGTGATAAATAAACTATTTTTTATAGGATTGGCCATGAGTTTGTATGACTTCCTACTTTTTGTATTTAAATTTGATACAATGTGTTGTGTTTTATTGCTTTCATATACTCCGATATGTTATTATGGATTTTTTTGGTTATTCATATTGTTATTTTGCACCCTAATATAGGGGTATAGTCTCCCAAAAGTACACCCTATACACCCACTAATAGTTGGCGCCCTATGGCGTATGGGGAGGCGTTTCTTAGGTCATGTGGTAAATGTTCATCTGGGTACTATCAAGTGGTCCAAGATGGAAATATTTCATATTTTTTTAAGGTATTATTAAATTAAATAAGAATATAAAATTTATTATATTATACAAATGGTAGTCTTCACTTTATCCTCGCCAAATTAAAAATTTTATTATCAAAGAACTTTTAAAGAAAAAGTTGGAAACCAAAAAAGTCAAAACATAAGTGTGTTAAAAAAAGGAAGTAACAAAATCATTACAAAAAATATAATATTAATTGAGTTAGTCACCCTATATAATCCCCATTGTAGAAAAGCTACCTACAACTCCAGATTTTCCTTGATAAGTTTTTTAAAATGGTTGATGTAACGACCCAATGTTTTATCAATGGAATTCCCTTCTTATAATTATGCCTTATAGTATAATAACATTGGGAATCACAATGATATGTCATGATACTAAATACTATGTGACCATTAAACATAATTTTTCCACTTCTATGTTTTGAATTTCGAAAATCTGACATACACGATTGTGTTCTGCGTGATTTTTGGAGTCTAATAGAACAAACTTGATTTTTGGTGAATAGTAACATACCCTTAAGAATAGTAATTTAATTAAAAATTAAATTAATCATATTTAGAAAAATATTATTGAAAAATGGACATCATTTTTGGATTCTACATGTTAAAAAATGATTAGGGTTAATTTTTTGTATTTTTCTGAAATACTTGAATTTTTGTGAATAGTAAAATGCATTAATTTACCGTATAAATACATCATAATTTAAATCCACTATTCCTAACATCACAAGTGATGTAAGCACCCAAATCTCGAACTCACATTCCCTATTTATTATTCTTGTTCATGGAATCATCACTATTTATTTTCTTGGGGAAAATTAATAAACTAATGAATTAAATATTAAGGAAAACCCTCCTCCCTCCACTATAAATATCACCCTTCACACCCTCATTTCCTCACACCTCTCAAGCTTCAAGACTTGTCTAAACTCTGAAAAAAATCTTCTCTATCCTCTCCCCCACGTCCAAGATCTTTTGGTTTCATCAAAAGACCAATCCTAGGTTTTTTAAGGAAGATCTCAAGAGGGGGACTCAAGAGGTAATTTTTCTCCCTCTTTTCCTTTAATTTCCTTTCAATTTCAAGTTCTATTATTAATATATCCCCACCTATCCTCATCCACATGGTATGGTAACTTCAGTTTCATAAATATATTGTAATTTTATAATACTAATGGGATATTATATCATCCAACCACCTTATCCTATTCTTTTTATTTTATAAAGGAAAACGTTGTTCGTGAGGTGTTAATTTATCACCTTCAAGAATGACATGTTTTCAATTTCCTTTACAGCTTTTAGATCTGGTAACGAAACCATTTTTATGGTAGAACCAGATTATTTTATATTTATCATATCCTATTTAATTTTATGGAACTAAATTATGTACATATTACTAAATGATAAATCAAAACATGTTCATTATGATCCAAAAATCGCCCAAATTAACTTAAAATGATCATCATTAAATCTTAACTAATGATTCAACCACATGGTATATAATATAATTCATTATAAGATCATTTAAAATCCTATAATATCATTAATATTATTTAATATTATTTCTTTATGTTTATCTATGTTCTACACGAACTTCCATTCATGAATACAAGTGAATCGTTCAAGAAAACCATAAAAATGAACATTCCCGAACAATATATTTAAAATCTATAACTCATAAAAAGGACCATAAAATAACTTAATGAAACCATAATGAACCATATTCATGTACACAATGTTCTTTAATTTTTAATTAATTAATATAATGTGGTTATACGGGACATTAAAGTGACGAAAGCATTCGTTTACAAGGTAGGGGTAAATTCTCAAACCCAGCTTTATTTTTTTAGGTTCTCCCTATTTCACTCCATTTTTGGTATGGATACTCATTAAAAAACATTTATTTAATGGTTCTTGTATCATGTATGTCATTCCCTCTTTCTTTTGGGAACCCAAAGTTTATGAATGTGTTCTTATGAGTTTAAAACAATTAATTTCCATTTTTATTTATGTTTATGATTTATATATGTTCTATTTTTCATGCATGATAATGAAAATTTTATTATGTGATGGGTGCACCCAGAATTATATAGCACAATATGAATGTTTGAATGTGATGGGTGCGCCCAAAATTATACATAACTCCAATGCATTGGGTAAAATGATGAAAGTAATGATTTAAAGTTAAATGATGTGTTAACATGATTCTAGCTTTGTTCACAACTATGTGTGGTAGATGACCACTAAGACATGATGTTTCATTTTTATGCATTTTCATATTTCAAGTCTTTTATTAATGTTTCCTCTCATGATTTTGATGATGTTATGATTATGCTCACCCCGTGCTATGTTGTTCTTATATATCCTCTTACTAGGATTTTATCTCACCCATTTTTTATGTATATCCTCAGGTGACTACATATTCTAAGGAGAGGTCAAGTTCCAATAAGAATCTATAGAATAAGGTATTAAATAAATGTTTATTCTTGATATTTTAAATGTTACATATTTTACTAGTTTTTCTAATACACTAAACCTCTAGATCCCCATGGTGTAATATTATTATTTTTTTATATTTATAATGATGTAATAGTAAATTAAAAAAAATTATGGGTCATTATAGTTAGTATCAAAGGCAAATTTTAGTTAATTTGGGAATTAGGATTAGTGAACCCTATAGAAAACCTCTAGTATTAGACTAAGTAAAAATATGCATACAAGAAGTATTAAATAAGGATCCCATAAGTTATTCTTTTAGTATAAATAATACAAATTAATAATTTATTCATGACTTGTTGACTTATGTTTTGTTCTAACCTTTTCTATTTTAGAAAATGGTGGGAACCAGGAGAAACCAGGCCAACAACTCGTGCGAAGTCCAATGCAACGATTACCCAAATGAAATCCCTAATGCTTTGGGAGGTAGAGTTTAACACTTTATGGAGATGCTTACTCAAATATCTTATGTTATTAACAATAACAAAAATAATGTGGAACGTCCTCTTTCACCAAAGAGGGAGCAACTGGTTATCGAGTATTTTATGCCACAACAACCACCGACGTTTAGTGGATCTTCTAATCCACTAGTTATGGAATAGTGGTTCAACACCATTGAGAATATCTTTTATATGCTACACTATTCTGATATGGAGAAGGTGACATTATCCATTTATCATCTAGATGGAGAGGTCGATCAATGGTGGGATTTGATTAAGAAAACCAAGCCAAGAGATGAAATTGAAGATATGGAATAGGATGACTTTAAGATCATGTTTCTTAACAAGTATTTCCCACTAACTCTTCATAAGAAGATGGAGAGAAAATTAATTGATATCAAGAAAAAAGAAATAGAATATATCACAACCTACAAAGCTAATTTCATAAGGCTTTCAAGGTATGCTTCGGGTTTTTTATCAATAATGATAGCAAAATTGATAGATTCTTTAGTTCATTAAAACCACACCTTCAAAAGGATCTTGCAATTAGAGACTTTGGGAGTAATGAAATTTTTTTTTGATGTGCTCTCAAATTGGAGAAGGAGTTTCAAGATAGGGGATCTAATGATAAATGTGGGAAGAAAACTCAATGACCCACATGCCAAAAATGTGAGAAGTTGCGTCGTGGGAACCGCCTCAAAGGGATGGGGAAATGCTTTACGTATGGGATAGAAGTACACCATGATCAAGAGTGTAAAAAATACATGATAAGAAAGGAGAATTTAGTGGAAGAAAGGGGATCACCACCCATGGTCCAATGCTATAACTGTAGGAAGAAAGGGCACTATGCAAGCCAGTGCACTAAATCTCGAGTCCTCGAGGGTAATCATCATTAGAGGCCACCAAATCCAAAGGAACAAGAGAAAGATTATGACATCACTACAACAGAAGTGGGTCAATATAATGAATTTGTACAAGGTACACTTCCTATTCACTCAATAATTGAAAAAAGCTTATTTGATTCTGGTTCTACCAATTCTTTTATATCTTTCAAGTTTTCTAGAACTATAGAATCGAAGCCCTGAAACCTTGAAGTAGAGATATCTATAAAAACATCAATGGGTGTAATCATTGCAACCCAAGTGTTTGAATATTCTCTTATTGTCTTATGTGGGAATATTCTTCCAGTGAATCTCATAATACTTCCCTTGGTGGAATTCGTCGCTATAATGGGAATGGATTGGTTCTTGTTATATAGATCACATATCAACTATCGGGAAAAGGAAATATCTTTTCATATTCCAAACCATACCATGAACCTCTACAAATTCATATAATATTATTAATCTCCTTTGAAAAATACTTCAACGGTGTGGGTGTTGATGCCTATGAAGAATCATACCTCACCCAAATGGTTGAGTCATAGGAATGTTCCAACCTTGCATAAATTCCCATCAATTGGGAATACGATGACGTATTTCCTAAAGAGTTGCCCAGACTTACCCTAGATCATGAGGTAGATTTATCCACATAACTCATACCCAGAGCTACTCCTATCTCAAAGTGTCCCTATAGGATGGATCCTGTCAAATTGGAGGAGTTAAAGAAGCAGTTACAAGAGAATTTGGACAAAGGGTTCTTACACCCCAGTGCATCACCTTGGGGTGCGTCAGTGCTCTTTGTGAAGAATAAGGATGGAACAATGTGGTTGTGTATAGATTATTGGGAACTCAACAAGATCACCATAAAGAACAATTATCATCTTCCAAGGATTGACGACTTGTTCAATCAATTTATAGGAGCTCAATACTTCTCAAAGGCGGATCTTTATTCTGGATATCATCTTCCAAGCGCTAAATATCAAAAAAACAACCAATATTAACTAAAATAATTATGTAATATTTATAATGTGGTAATGAGTGATATAAAAGTAATAATAAACTTGAGAACTCTTTTGAAGCAATTATAAATTAACTTAAGTTTATTATTCAGGAAGAACAAGGAACATATGTGATGATTTGGATGTAAGGTAAGAGACTTTGTCTCAATCTCCTTTTATTTTGGCATATTTTGGTTTATACATGACCATATTTTATACAGTGTATAATTATATACTTTTTATTTTAATTTAATTAAATATTTTTCAAAATTAATCTTTTGATTTATGAAGAGTTTTATTAAATTACAAAGGGAAAGTTTAGTTTTAACGTACGCGGTAACAATGACATTTTCCCCGCCATGAGCATTATTTGATAGTTGGATTCTTTAAAAAGTCATAATGTTTTTAAAAATAAAATAAATACCATATACTCTTTTTATATATTTAAAATGGTTTTTAGAAATCATTTATTATGTTAATATCTTTAAATGATATATTGGGATTACAATGTGTAAATATTATCTTTCCTTTATTCTTGTTTTATGTGTTATGATTATGTTATGGTTCTTGGGCATTGATTACATATACAGGTGGTTCCATGATAAATCGAGGGTGGGTGAGCCTAAGACAGCTCTCTAATGCATTGGGTAACATGAACGAGGTAAACGTTAATTTTTCTCCTAAGAGATTTAGGGAATATAGTGTGATGGGTATTCCAAACGTAACTCCCTATGTAGTTGTTAAAGCTACAATGTAAGTATATTATGGATTCCCCAAGTTTACATTATGATTTATAATTTCTATGTGTTATTCATAAATATTATGATTTCATGAGTTATGTTAAATATCTTATGTTTTATGATTGAAAAGTATGATTTCATTTATTTTTATGTATTGATGGATTAATGTTTTCTTTCCTTATTTTATAACCCTTACTGAGATTTTTATGCTCATCCCAAGTTTTTGAAATGTTTTTCACAGGTTATAAGGAAGGTTAAGATAAAGGAATAATTCAAGAAGATGTATATCAAGAAAAGGTTTCTTGTTTTTATTTAAGGATTTTTATTATTGTGAAAATAATTGGATATTGTAGAAGTGTCTACTTTGTAATATTTGAGATATAATGTAATAGTTATGGCCTAATTCTATAAAACTCTAAACCTAAAAAGATCCTCAATGTGAATTATTTACGTAACTCAACATTATGTGATATTTAAGTATGGGGACTTACATTTAATATTTTTATAATTTTTAAATAATTTAATAAAATATTACTTTCATAAAATATCATTAGTGTCAATTTTGACACAATTAATTATTTTCCTTTTTAAAAAATATCATAACAACATGATATCTTTGAACCAACTATATTAAATCCTACCTAAAAGGTAAAATTAATCCATAAAATTCATGTATGACATTAATTATATCAAATTATATTTATTTTAATATTTTTAATATCATTTATTTGGTATTTATATTAATTAAATGATTACTACATCATCATTGTATAAGCCTTTAAGGTATTTATTTAATTCCTAAAAATTAAAAATAATTAATATGATAAAGAAAGACATTATATATTTCAAATTAATAATTATGGTTGAATTTATCTTCTTATAACCCTATATTAAAAATGGTATATTTATTGAAAATATGAGTATGACATATTTGACTTTTCTCTAAATAAAATATAATAAATGTATTACTCTCATAAAAGTGGCATAAAAAGGTTATAATTTCAACCCAAGGATTCTTTTGGTCGGAAAATACTCATACAATGAAATACGTACAAGTGTTAGGTTAATTTTATATTATTTATAATATTATTTTTTACCCTTAATTAAATGATTTACCTTTTACATTGTTAATAAAAAATTACTAAAGTTACTTTTCGTAATGCCCAAAAATAGAATAAACCTATTTAAATAATTTGTACCCTATTATTCCAAATATATAATCCATTTTTTAAAATTCAAAACACAATAGTTTCCTTAATTAATTTAAAATTAATCCCATTTATGGGGTGAGAAAATGGGTTATTAAAGTTAAAACATGTAAAAGATTGAAATGATTTTATATCTAAATACAATGTAAAATTTATGCCAATGACTTAAATTATATTAAATGTTAAAATAATTATCTAATTATACTTTAAAACTAATTGAAAATATAATTTAACACTATAAATTATATCGATGAAAAAAATTCCAATTAAAATTTAATGTTTTTATTATTCATCAAAACATGAAACTTATCAGAAAAATACCAAAAATTCAACCAAAGTTAATTTTTATTTTTTCCTTCAAAATAATATGTTTATTATTTCAAATAGAATATATAAAAGTTTCAAAAATTGTATTTAAAAAGGGTTCTCTACTAAAAGGTGATAAAATTACCCTCTTAAAAAATAGGATTTTATACATGAAATTGGGTTGGTTATTATCTTATGACTATAAAATCTATTGGATAAATATCAAAAATATTTGACTGAATATATAACATATATGTTTCATTAATATCATTTAATAATTGTAATTTATTTAATTTATTTAGACAAAATGACTTTGGGAGCATAAGAATAAAATTATTTCCTTTATAATCAATTGGTATATATTTTAATTTATAATTAATTGTTAACTAGTGAATTTATATTATAAATATTATAATATTAATAATTTATAATTTAATGGCTTGGTTATATCTTATTATATTAAATAATAATATTTTAATAATATATTATTGTTCGGTAAAACTCAGTCTTGTTTGTAATGCAAGATATCGAAAGAACTCGAAATTGTATGTAACAAAAACTAAGTATAGTGTTGTGTATACTACAATATAATATAAGTGTTGCATGTAGTGAAACCTTGACCTAGTTTTTCATATAAATAAAGAATAACTTGGTTCTTTCATATAACACAAATTATATTTAGTGTCGTGTGAATTGAAAAGTATCAAAAAGATTAAATTAACTCGAAAAAATATTTCATAAAATATCATGGTGATGCAACAACTAACATTTGCAGTAATAAATGAACATGTAATATATATCAGATCCCCCATGGGTTGACCATACACAAGTATTATAAAAGGAATACAATAATATCGAGTCTAATAGACCATCCCCAATAGGTATCGAGTTCTATCAGGTCCCATCATCCAAATATAACCCAGATAGTTTAAGAAACAATCATCAGGACCTTCCCTAAAACTTTTCCTTGTAATAAATAACAGTGTTTTCTCTAGTACATGAGTTCCATAGTGGTCTAAGTTGGGTGTCAGTATAAGTCAGTTGGCCACCACCATTGGTGTCCCTAAAATAACCTTTCCAATAAACAGTGCATATGGAAGGGTTATACATAAATAATTAAATAGTTTTGAAACAGTTTTATAAACACAGTAACCAATAACTGACACCCCAAATTCTCAATGAAACCTAAGGTCGGTTGTACTATTGTCAATATCTAGGCCTATGATCATGAACAACCATACTTTATTCAGTCAGTTCTAGGGTGTCTATGAGAAAGTCTTGATGATCATTCCAATAATAAATATCTACATAGAATCCATAATTTCAACTTTTCATTCATATTATCAAATAGAATCTATACAACCATCCTGATATTTTTATGGAATTTGAGCTCTCACCCAGGAGTTCCCCATAGTTAGTCATCAATCAAATTCAAGCACTCATTCTGGTATTCTAATGGAATCTGAGCACTCATACTGGAATTACTCCACATAATTCATTATATGGGTTGAGGAACTCAACCTTGTAATGTCTCGGAATTTCCATACTTTATTCTTAAAAATAAAGGGAATTATTTCGAGACCAGACTCTGAGATGGCGTGTAGTTCCGAGGCCCGGTGATCCCAGAAATAATGTTTGGATTTAATTAAATAATTAAAATACGCACGTGTGTGGTTTTTCTGAAAAAGTGGAATAACTCCCGAATGGGTGTTCGGATCAGAAATCTGAAGGCATCGTTGCGTTCAGAACAGCGATTTTACCTTAGTTGAGGCCTAACATTGGCTGGCGCAGGTCAGTGGCGAAATCTGGGTTTTTGATGTAACTGTAATAAAATATTTTATTAAAAATATTTTATTTAAATCTTTTTTGCAGTGAAATATCTCTTTTACTTTTTAAAAAGAGATTTTACAGGGGATCAGGGTTACTTTTATCATAACCCTGAATCTCCCTAGAGAGATCTGGAGAAAACCTCCCAACGCAGCGACGGTGTTCTTAACGAGATTCGTCGGCGACAATGACGTGGCGACTGGATCTTCGCTAATGAACGACATGGAATCCAGGTAGGATGTTTGTTTTTGATTTACCTTTCCCCATTCTTGATTCCTACGACGAATGCGGACTAATCTGTAAACCGATTAGCCCATAGATTGATCATTTTGCAGGCAGGTGTGATTTGGGGTTTTTAACGGGAAATCTAATACTCATGTTTATAATCTATTGATTTTTGTGGTTTTGATCTAATGGAGATGAACCTGGATCATCACGAACAATGATCGAGGTTCGTCCCTCTTGTTCGATTCTTTGTGTTTTTCTCTCTCGCGTTCTTCATTGCATTCTACGCGTTCTTGGAGGAAATCGATCATTGCACATTCATTTGTTGGCACAATGATCCGAGATTGTAGATTCAAACCCAGAGTGACGTCACAGAGGTGCGACAATGGTTTCGGCGGATGATTCAGTGTGGATCGAGAGATATGAGTTTTCGGGAATTTTTCTTCGGATGGATCATTCGAGGTTTATGATCCGATTTAAGGGCCGAAAACACCCAGTACGGTGTTTGTATGATGAAACGAACCAACCCCTAGATATCAGGATGAATGGACAAGAAACCGTGGATCTGGAGGATCAGCCGCGGCGTGAGGAGGAAGACGGCGTTTCTGGAAAATTACCGACTACAAGGCGTGTAGTATGAGCTACACAGTGTGTGTTCGTCGGCGGACCACCTAGCGTGTACTCCGGGAGTACACGGACATGGGTTGGGTACACGGCGTGTATACCCCTCCCTGACCAGATTCGGCCAGAAAAATGGGATACCTCGTGTGCTGGTACACGGGCAGGTGACACGGACAGAGACCGTGTATGGGCACATGGCCAGCATACACGGAGCGAGCCCCAGGTGCTCGTACATGGGGTGTGATTCTTCTACATGTCGTGTAGTTACTTTTTATCTGACAAACTAAATGACACGAGCTGTTTACACGTGAAGTACCCGGAGTCAAGGAACACAGCATGTGATTCATCTACACGCCATGTAGTTGAGTTTTACACAGCTTGAACGGATGACATGGGCCATTTACGCGGGCAATACCCAGAGTTAATGAACACGGCGTGTAACCATACTACACGCCGTGTAACCAATTCTTCATGGCTTGATCCAGTTTCCTTCTGTGACTTGGGATAGTTTCCTTAGGGTTCATCCCCTTGGTCTTTCTCCTGAAGGTTTCCAGTATCATTTCCTACATATAGGAGTATGATCCCTTCAGCATGAATTCCTGAATAGAGTTGTTGGAATCCCCTCTGTGAGACTTAGATCTAGATCCTCTATTCATTCTTGGAACCATAGGTAGAGTTCTTGGTATCGACGTGACCAACTTTACCCGGGCGCTGATCCTCTGCTTAGCGGATTAGTTCAGACTGAGTTGTTGGAATCACCCCATGGCTATTGGTTGTGATCCTCATCTGAGCATCATGTTCTTAAAGTACTTGTGGAGTGTGTTCTCCTAGAACGAGTACTTCGTATCTCTCTCTTCAGACCTAGGAGTGTGTTCTCCTTGTTACGTGATTAGTGGAATCTTTGAACTGGATCTTAGTGGTGGTTTTGCGATATTCAATTGTGTATGAGTATATATGGATATTCTTTTTATATGTTCTGTAGACATATATGGTGTAGAGCTGACTATATCTTTCCTTTTTGGTATTGCCCTTGTTGTATTTCCTTTGTGGTTTCGGGGTGTCCTACTAGGTATTTTTATACTCACCCCTGCATGGGCTTTACCCGCACGTGTTGTGTCTTATGCAGAAAAGTGAGCCTTTGATAGGATTCTAGGTGGACCAGGACCGGACGGTACTCAGTGAGATTAGACAGGCCGAGGTGTGTTCCTACGGCTACAGATTGTAGTCCCAGCACCTTTGTTTATAGGTTGGACTTTGTTACGGACTCTCTTTTGGTGGGCTTGTACTTTTGGCCCAGGGTTTTACTTTCTTGTACTTTACTTTCCTATCGTACTTTGTTGGTTGGGTTTTAGTGTATGCATGTATCTTTTTCCTTTTATTAGTTTTACTTTTCATCTTTGTGATCTTGGAGATTGGTGTGCGTGTGTACAGGTTTATAGGCAATGCCTCCCATGTTAGTAGCATGCCTACTCGGTTCTATTCACCAGCCCATGGCCTATTAGAGGCCGGCTTGGGGAGTTGCTGCTCGGGCCCCACTGGGACGGGTCGTGATAGTGTGGTATCAGAGGTGGTCGGTTCTACCTTAGGACCGAGAGTTTGTGAGTTGGTTTGGGGCAACAGTGCTAAGTGTTTCGAGTTCAGATCTCAGGCCAGGGACCCCAGTGTTGGTGCGGGTGGCCGACGTATCCATACACCAGGACTTTGATAACTTTATTTTCTACTCAGAACATGAGAACACTAGTTGTAGGGAAAAATAATGGTACATGCATCATATAGGATTGGGTTGTTGTTTCCCTATCCTTCTTGAGTCATCTCTCCAGATATAATCACTAAAAGCGATACATCTTGTTTTATTTACAGGATGCATCCGCGACATGCACCCGCTAGGATCCAGCAGCTCGATCATGAGGATGACCCCCTCAGTGATGAAGCTTCGATACAGGGATCGGATCCCCCAGTTTTAACATCGGTTGGTGTGCCAGTTATCCCGCCACCTGTGGAGCAGTGTTTAGTGTCTGTTGTACCAGTGGAGGAGGAGCGCAGGATGAGCACACTCCATGAGTTTCAGAGATAGATACTCCTCAAGTTTTGAGGCGAGCCTGACCCTCAGGCAGCAGAGGATTGGCTTGAGGTAGTGACCAAAGTTTTCCATTTGGTTAGGACACCAGCAGACCAGATGATGATCCTGGCAGCAAGCCTTCTGTAGGGCTCGGTAGGGCGATGGTGGAGTTTGGTTATTCAGACTCACGATGAGGCGACTCTTGCATGGTCGGAGTTTGAGCATCTCTTCGGATAGTAGTTTTCACCGGTTAACCTAAGAGCAGTACATATATAGGAGCTTAATCATCTCCAATAGGGAACCATGAAGGTGTCTGAATATTCATCGAGGTTTACCGACCTCTCGTGGTACTCGATGGATATGGTCAGAGATCAGTACTTCAGAGCTCGGACTTTTGAGCGGGGCTTGCGTAGAGATATCCAAGCTAGAATTGTCCCTATCAGCATTCCTACTTATACTGGGGTGCTCGAGCGGGCTTTGGTGGTTGATAGATTCTTGGAAGAGCAGAGACAACTGGCAATTTTCAGTAGTGAGTGAGAAGGAGCAGAGACCTCGGAAGCAGGGAGCCGACGTCAGGGACCCAGGCATGGGAGACATTTTCATAGGAGATCCCAAGATAGGGGATCTACCGTACAGGGTTCGCAGGGCGCATCCATCTAGCCTCGAGATATGCGATGCTACTCATGTGATGGCAGGGGATATCTCGCTCGAGATTGTATGACCCACAATACTACTAACACGGGAGCAGTGGATGGACCACCGAGGTAGAGGCAACGTGTGGAGCAGACAGATCCGTAGGGTGGCGGATGCCGTAGAGGAGCTGGGAGAGTAGCTGGAGGTGGTCAGAGTTTTCACCCTTTACCACCACCACCCCCAGGAGGTCCACCCCAGGCTCGGGGAGCTGGAGGACAGAGGCAGGGACAGCTACAGGCGGCAGAGGCATATGACCCAGGTACTCCCAGAATGATTAGAGGTACAATCTGTGTCTTTTATACTTTGGATTCCATACTAATAGACACAGGTTCTAGTCATTCCTTTCTGGCTACTTATCTTGTTTGATACCTTGAGATTCCAGTTGATTTGTTGACTCGACCCTTACGCTTAGAAACACCGACTGGAAAAGATTCAGAGATCACACACCTTTGCAGACAGTGTGACCTTACCCTTAGAGATGAGAGTTTCGGTTGGAACCTCTTGGTGGTAGCGTTGAGGCCTTACGATTTCATTCTTGGTATAGACTGGCTATCCATAGTTCATGCCCAGATCGACTATTTTAGGTGAAAGGTGTGGTGTGTCCGCAGTGTTGGAACGAGGTTCTCTTTTTTCGGTGAAAGAGAGACCCAGGCAGCGCAGGATGGACTCATGTGTAGGAAGGTGCAACCGATATCCTATCAGTTGGATGGCCGAGCCCATGGCACAGCAGATGTTACGAGTTTCCAGTTTCCAGCAGTAGTGTCTGAGTATGAGGACGTCTTTCTAGAGGATGTCCCCGGACTACCTCCCCATCGGGAGATAGATTTCTGCATTGAGTTTCAACCCAAGACGACACTGATATCAGCATCATCATATCGGATAGCTCCTGCAGAGCTTCGTGAGATGAGGGTACAGCTGGAAGACTTGTAGAATAAGGGCTTTGTAAGACCCAGCGTTTCACCCTTGGTGGCCCCAGTGCTGTTTTCCAAGAAGGTAGATGGGATCTTGAGGCTATGTGTGGATTACCGGCACCTGAATCATGTGACCGTGAAAAACCGGTATCCACTACCAAGGATCGATGACCTCTTTGACTAGTTGATAGGGGCATGATGGTTCTCGAAGGTCGATCTATGATCAGTCTATCATCATTTGAAAGTATAGGATGAGGATATACCGAAGACGGCTTTCAGATGTCGTTACGGTCACTATGAGTACTTAGTGATTCCCTTCGGCGTGACGAACGCCCCAGCGGTGTTCATGGGACTCATGAACCGGATCTTTCAGCCCTATCTAGATCAATTCGTAGTGGTCTTCATAGATGTTATCCTTGTGTAATCTACGTCTGAGGAGGAGGACGCGAGACACCTAAGGATAGTTCTAGACAAACTCTGAGAGCACCGGTTGTATGGGAAACTCTCAAAGTTCTAGTTCTGGATACAGGAGATCCACTTTCTGGGACACATTATCTCAGTAGATGGTGTAGTAGTGGACCCAGCCAAGGTGGAGGCAGTACTAGAATGGGAGCCACCCCAGAGCGCAACGGAGGTGTGGAGTTTCCTTGGTTTGACAGGATATTATCAGAGGTTCATTCTTGATTTCTCTAAGATTTTAGCACCCATGATAGCTTTGACCCGAAAGGGGAAGCCTTTCATGTGGACCGAGAGATGCCAGCAGGCTCTCCAGCAGTTGAGACAGAGTCTGAAGAGCACCCCGATCTTGAGATTACCAGAGGAGGGTGTCGAGTATGTAGTGTTCTGTGATGCATCAAGAACCAAGCTTGGTTGTGTCTTGATGCAGAGGCAAGCAGTGATTGCCTATGGATCACGTCAGTTGAGGTCACACGAGAAGAACTACGTGACCCATGATCTTGAGTTGGCAGCAGTAGTCTTCATGTTGAAGATGTCGCGGCACTACCTAATGGGTGAGCGGTTTACAATCTACTCTAATCACAAGAGTCTCAGATATATCTTTTCTCAGAAGTATCTGAATTTGAGACAAAGATTATGGCTTGAGTTCCTCCAGGATTACAACTTTTAGATTGTTTACACACCTGGGAAGGGGAATGTTGTGGAAGATTCTCTCATCATAAAATCCAGTTCGCAGTTGCTGGATGATGCGACGAGGCAGTTGGCCTCCTTATAGTTATCCTTCATGGATGGAGATGAGGGAGCTTACCTTCAATCAATGGTTGTTACCCATCCACTCTTACAGCGAGTCAGGGAAGCATAGCACGGGGATGCTAGCTGTGAGACTCTACGTGCTCTGATATCCGTGGGTGATGCTGCCGATGGATATTCAACAGGTGGGGAGCACGTTGTTCTTTTCAGAGGGCATATAGTAGTACTAGTGACGTTGCAGGAGTAGTTTCTGAGAGAGTTCCATACATCTCTTTTGGCGGTGCATCCAAGCATGGAAAAGATGTACTAGGACCCACTACGTCAGTTCTGGTGTCCAGGAATGAAGAAGAGTGTGGCATAGTTTGTTTCTCAGTGCCTTACTTGTCAGTAAGTAAAGGTTGAGCACCAGGTGCCAGCAGGTTTGACTCAGCCCCTTGAGGTTCCAGAGTGGAAGAGGGATGGGATATCCATGGACTTCATGACGGGTTTACCACATACGTCCAGGGGACACGATTCCATCTGGGTGATCGTTGATCAACTCACCAAGTCGGGTCACTTCCTCGCCATACGAGAGAAAAGTTCAGTAGAGAGCTTGAGAAACCTCTACGTGCAGGAAATAGTTCAACTTTATGGAGTTCCATCCATGATCGTATCAGATCGTGATGCTCGTTTCACATCCTGGTTGTGGAAGGGATTGCAGGAAGCTTTGGGGACTCATTTACACTTGAGCACAATGTTTCACCCACAGACTGATGGTCATACATAGTGGACCATCCAGGTTCTGGAGGATATGCTTCAAGATTGCATACTTGACTTCGGTCGTAGCTGGGAGGATCACCTACCACTGGTGGAATTTTCTTATAACAATAGTTACCATTCCACTATTGTTATGGCACCATTCGAGGCTCTGTACGGGCGACCTTGCAGGTCACCACTTTGTTGGACTGACCCAGGAGAGTCAGCACTCATGGGCCTAGAGATGGTGCGAGCTACTACAGAGAAGGTGCAAATCATCCTAGAGCGGATGTAGACTGCACAGATTCAGAAAAAGTCTTATGCTGACAGGAGGCGGAGGCCCTTGGAGTTCGAGGAGGGAGACCATGTGTTCTTTCGGGTCTCACCTCGACGGGGATTGTGGAGGTTTGGTTGAGGCGGAAAGCTGTCTCTGAGGTTCATCGGCCCTTTCCTTCGTGGGCAAGCTATTCCCTTGGTGCGTGTTCGGTGGCAGCACAGGAATCTCTAGGAGAGCACATGGGAGCGGGAGGCTCAGATTCATGTGCAGTACCCACATCTTTTTGAGTAGCCTTTGTTTTAGATTTTCAGGGAAGTAAAATCCCTAAGGTGGGTTTGATGTAATGTCTCGGAATTTCCATACTTTATTCTTAAAAATAAAGTGAATTATTTTGAGACCAGGCTCGGAGATGGTGTGCAGTTCCGAGGCCCGGTGAGCCCGGAACAAATGATTGAATTTAATTAAATAATTAAATTACGCGCGCATGTAGTTTTCCTAAAAAAGTGGAATAACTCCCGAACGGGTGATCGGCTTAGAAATATGAAGGCACTATTGCGTTCAGAACAGCGATTTTACCTTAGGCGAGGCCTACCATCGGCTAGCGCGGGTTAGTGGCAAAATCTGGGTTTTTGATGTAACCATAATAAAATATTTTATTTAAAATATTTTTTTTAAATCTTTTTTCCAGTGAAATATCTCTTTTCCTTTTTAAAAATAGATTTTGCAGGGGATCAGGGTTACTTTTCTCATAACCCTGAATCTCCCTAGAGAGCTCTGGAGAAAACCTCCCAACGCGGCGACGGTGTTCTTGACGAGCTTCGCCGGTGACGACGACGAAGCGACCAGATCTTCACCAACGAATGCCATAGAATCTAGGTAGGATGTTTGTTTTTTATTTACCTTTCCCCATTCTTGATTCCTATGATGAATACAGACTAATCTGCGAACCAATTAGCCCACATATCGATCGTTTTGCGGGTGGGTGTGATTTGGGGTTTTTAACGGGAAATCTAATACTCATGTCTATAATCTGTTTATTGTTGTGGTTTTGATCTAACAACGATGAACCCGGATCGTCACAAACAACAATCGAGGTTCGTCCCTCTTGTTTGATTCTTTGTGTTTTTCTCCCTCACGTTCTTCGTTGTGTTCTACGCATTCTTGGGGGAAATCGATCGTTGTGCATTCTTTTGTTGGCGCAACGATCCGAGATTGTAGATCCAAACCCGGAGCGACGTCACGGAGGTGCGACAACGGTTTCAACGGACGATTCGGAGCAGATCGAGAGATATGAGTTTTTGGGCGTTTTTCTTCGGATGGATCTTTCAAGGTTTATGATCTGATTTAAGGGCTTAAAACACCCGTTACGGTGTTCGTATGATGAAACAAACCAACCCCTGGAGTATCAGGACGAACGGGCGAGAAACCGTGGATCCGGAGGATCAGCCGCGGTGCGCGGAGGAAGACGGCGTTTCTAGAAAAATCCTAACTACATGGTGTGTAGTATGGGATACAAGGCATGTGTTCATCGGCGGACCACCTGGCGTGTACTCTGGGAGTACAAGGACACAGGTTGGGTACATGGCCAAGGACACGGCGTGTATACCCCTTCCCGGCCAGACCCGGCCAGATATACGGGATACCCCGTGTGCTAGTACATGGGCAGGTGACATGGACAGAGAACATGTACGGGCACATGTCCAATGTACACGGAGTGAGCCCCAGGTGCTCCGAAATGGCGTGTGATTATTCTACACGTTGTGTACTTACTTTATATCCAACAAGCCGAATGACACGGGCCGTTTACACGGGCAGTACCTGGACTCAAGGAACATAGCATGTGATTCATATACACACCGTGTAGTTGAGTTTTACACAGCTTGAATGGATGACATGGGCAGTACCTGAAGTCAATGAACATGGCGTGTAACCATAATACATGCCGTGTAACCAATTCTTCATGGCTTGAGCCAGTTTCCTTCTGTGACTTGGGTAAGTTTCCTTAGGATTCGTCCCCTTGGTATTTCTCCTGAAGGTTTCTGGTGTCATTTCCTACATATAGGAGTATGATCCCTTCAGCAGGACTTCCTGAATAGAGTTGTTGGAATCCCCTCTGTGAGACTTAGACCGAGATCCTCTATTCATTCCTAGAACCCTCGGTAGAGTTCTTGGTATCGAAGTGACCAACTTTACCCGGGCGTCGATCCTCTGCTTAGCAGATTAGTTCATACTGAGTTGTTGGAATCACCCCATGGCTATTGGTTGTGATCCTCATCTGAGCATCATGTTCTCGAATTACTTTTGGAGTGTGTTCTCCCGGAACGAGTACTTCGTATCTCTCTCTTCAGACCTAGGAGTGTGTTCTCCTTGTTACGTGCTTAGTGGAATCTTCGAGCTGGATCTTAGTGGTGGTTTCGTGATAGTCAATCGTGTATGAGTATATCTAGATATTCTTGTTATATGTTCTATAGACATATATTTTGTGGAGCTTACTGTATCTTTCCTTTGTGGTATTTCCCTTGTTGTGTTTCCTTTGTGTTTTCGGGGTGTCCTACTGGGTATTGTTATACTCACCCCTGCATGGGCTTTTCCTGAATGTGTCGTGTCTTGTTTAGACAAGTGAGCCTTTGACATGATTCTAGGTGGACCAGGACCGGACGGTACTCAGTGAGATCAGACAGTCTGAGGTGTGTTCCTACGGCTACAGATTTCAGTCCCAACACCTTTCTTTATAGGTTGTACATTGTTACGAACTCTCTTTTGGTGGGCTTGTACTTTTAGACCAGGGTTTTACTTTCTTGTACTTTACTTTCCTGTCGTACTCTGTTGGTTGGGTTTTAGTGTATGACTTCATTTTTTTACTTTTAGTAGTTTTACTTTTCAGCTTTGTGAGCTTGGAGATGTGTGTGCGTGTGTACAGGTTTATAGGCAAAGCCTCCCATGTTAGTAGCATGCCTACTCGGTGCTAGTCACCAGCCCCTGGCCTATTGGAGGCGGGCTTGGGGAGTTGTGGCTTGGGCCCCACTGGGACGAGTCGTGAAACACCTGGCCTTTATACATCAACATCAGTCATATGAAATCTGAAATATCATCTTAAATTCCTAATCATCAAGTGTCATATAGAATTTGGGTGGTCATCGTAACATTCCAAAGTAGCACATGTGATATGGAATCCAAGGATCTCATCCAAAAATTCCCAAGCATTAGGCATCACTTTAATAATTTAATTAATTAAATATTATTTCATTAAATTTTCAGTAGGCCCATCGCCACCACTAAATATATACACCATTTAAAATTTTAGGTTCCATTCCAAATTCCAAAAATCATAATTCAATATTTCAAAAAACCTATCCAGTTCATATAAATTAGGCCCCTAACCATAAGTTCTATTAGGCTCTTTAAATTCTAGGATATCAATTTACATTAATTAATTGATTTACTAAAATCACTCCTCATCCCATAATCAAGCAACTTATTCCACCAAAGCATTAAATAAATATTAAAATATCATTTACCCATTTATATTATATTTTTATAAAATATTGTATTTCCAACCCATATCTTTAATGGAATACCATTACCTTAGGTCTGATTCATTTTTAGGGTCACAGCCATTCCCAATTATTTATGGTTGTGAAATTCCATTTCACAACCATTAAATCAAACCAAGTTTCTACTTAAATCATTAAAACATAAATTAGGCATTTTAAAACATTAATCCATTTCAAAGTTAATTTTTTCACCAATAATTCCTATTGAACTACAATTTACTAAGGTCTAAGTCATAGTAAATGGGTATTTGAACTAGGGAAACTCAAACTAAGATATTATAAATTAAATTTTACTTAAGCATGGTGAATCTGAATTGACACACTATGTACACACTTGAAAACAAAGGAAGACCATGGGTTAAATTAAAAGAGACCACCGAAATTAGACTCATAGGAGCCTACTCATTTGATATCATCCCCTGGTTTGAGTAGAAACAATATATACGGAGAAACCAAAAAAATCCCAGAGAATAGGGTTTAACCCACATAAATTACACAAGGAAGCTTGATAGGAAAAGAAACAAAGAAAATATGGGAGGGGACCCTTAGACTTATCTTTATCCTTCAATGTCCCCAACAAAAGTTGATTTAGACCATAGATGTAGGAGTTCTAACATGGAAGATAGGATAGGGTAAGGATAGAAGGTGTACACAACTACTATGTGAAAGGGGGAAAATTGGGTTAATCATGTTTTAGAATTAAATGGTCAAAACGGTCATTTTTTCACTTTTAAGAGGAATGTGGTTTGGCCATGCGGATTGAAAAACTATGCTTTAACTATGATTCCCCAACTATCCAATACATTACACATCATGTGTTTATGGTAAACAGTTTCATAGACCATGCAGAAACTATGTGACATGTCTACAATTTACAACCAATATTTGCATGGTTTTCCAAGACCTATTTCACAGTTTTATAAACCGTGTTCTTATAAAACTTAGGCCACATGGTTGGGGGCATGGTTAGAACTAAACATGCACCCCATTCAGTTTTCCAAATAATCAAAACTCCAAAAACCTAATCCCCCCAAAAACTCTTGATACTTAAGCTGAATACCTGAGGCACCTCTCAGGCCATAACTACATCTAAAAAACACAATTTCAAGACATTCAAAATCTTGGATTGATTTTATGAATCCTGGTTCAAAATATAGTCTATCCAATAGTTTCAAAATTAAAACTATATATCAAATTTTGAACACCCATACGGAACTAAGGCCTTATAAGAGACACATTGAAACTAGATGAAATGTGTTTGAGGTCGATCATGGGTGTTGCATTATACCCAGTGGTCAATGATGTTTATTTTATTTATAATTATATAGTTTTTTTATTCTATTGATAATATCACATGAGTACACCTTATGTTTACTAGTTATGTATGAGACAACATTGGTGGATCCCTATGGAGTTTTACTCATACCTTTCTCGAGCATCCATTACTCTTTAGTACCCAATCAGGCTTCACTGATCACAAGTTTAGGTTGGGAAGTGGCTCGAGATTTGATCATTTTGTTAGATAGTTTGGATGGAGTCAGGATATGGATTTAGTATGAATCTAGGATAACATTAGATCCTTTTACCTTTATTTATTTATTTATTGTATATATGATCATCCCATTTGGAAAATAACTATTGTTTACAGTCTTGACTATGAGTTTGTATGTATTCCTTATTTTTCATTAATATTTGGTACAAATTGTTGTATTTTATTTGTTTTTTGTACTATAATGTGTTATTATGGATGTTTTTTGGTTATTCATATTATTATTTCACACCCTAATATAAGGGTATTTTCTCCCCAAGGTAAAACCTAGACCCCTTCTGCTAGTTGGAACCATCTAGAGTATGGGGAGGTGTGATTGAGGTCGTGTGGTAACTGTTGTTTTGGGTATTTGTCGAGTGTTCTAGGGTGGTAGGATTTCATAATTTTTTTAATTATTCTTAAAGTAAATAAGAATATAAAATATATAATATTATAAAAAATGTATTCTTCACTTTATCATTCATTTATGTTGGATGCGTATATTGTGTTAAGTGAAGTGATAATTGACCTCTTAAAGTACGACTTTGGGTTATCCCTAACTAATTTAATTCATGGAGTATTATAGGTTATGATAACATGTTAAGGATAGAATTGGTAGTATTTCCAATAGAGATAAAAAAATTATGATCATGTGGAATAAAAACAGTTTTGTGCACCAGATGACCTAAAAATTATACCACATGGAGTGTCATACAATGTGTCTTTAGCATGATAGGGGTTCATGTTTCATATTGAATCCCTATACCTGAGCTTGAGTAAATACTTATCATGATAACCTTTATACATTGACAAATTTCTTATGAAATCCTTGAGTATTATCTAATTAGGGGGTGGTTGGGTATGTTGTGGATCACGCCTTCAATTGAGGATTGATTAGGATAAGATTTGTCTACTCATATGACGGGTATGACATCTAGGCCCTAAATTGAGATGGATCATGGAAAGTTATGTTCATAATTGGATAAGGTACATGTTATGTACTTATCTACCTTGATGAGGTTCATGTGAAATGTTCATCTTCTTAGATTATAAACACGTGATGTATTCATCAACCTAGCTAGTCTATACTCAGAAAATAGAGAATGTAAGGGTGGATATATGGGAATAACATACTTAATATCCCATGGTCACTTTATTTCTTAGGAAAATTGATTATGTGACTATTCATACTTGTATCTGATACACCAGGTGGACATAGGTATAGAGATACTTGTGTCTGATGGAGATCATGCCAGATCCCTTTATAACTTGAGAAACATTGATGCATTTCCATAGGCTTCTACTTGCTTACATTAATAGATTCACAAATTCATAATTTTTTTCAAAACTATAAAGGTATATGGGATCATAATTTATGGTTTTTCAAATGATTATCAGGTTTATATGACTTTGATATTTACTCTAAAAGTATTTTGAGGGATTTTTGAATGAATTTCTAGTTTTATTTTTCACAAGTTGTTACATATGATGTTACATGTGTTGAAAATGTATGATAACTATTCCAAAAATAATTTTAGAAGATATTAAAAAGGATTTTTGGGTAAGAATTCATATTTTATTATATGTGATGTGACATAAGATGAAAGTGCAATAATTTTATAATCCATTTAGTGAAAGTGGATGATTTATGAATGTGTGAACTAAAAGTTCAACCATGATGTGGGGGTTTAAACAGCATAATAGTCTATCCTTATATGCACCAAGACATAATGTCAACCACTATGTTAGGGTGAATATGCATTAACTACCTCATTATGGCATAATGTGTTTGCCTCTTCATTCTCTCAATGTGTACATTATCATAATTTTTGGATCATCAAATGATGATAATTGTAGGAGTTATAAACATCCAAGTTGATTGTTTAAATGTTAAATAGTCAATAAAAAATGAAGATTCATGAGTTACAACCATTTTAACCAGTGAAATTTTTATGAAATTTTTCACATTAATATGGTTGAACATTAATCCAAATTGGGGCTTTAGATGGACATATAAATAGTATCTTAGTTTATAATGTTGGTTATATTTGAGTATGAGACACTTAATGTTAAAATCCTTGTTCAAATCACTCACAATATCTCATTTCTCTCTATTATTTATAATTAAGGTTTTAACAGTTTGAGGATATGAGAGAGATACTCTATGAGTGTCAAAGATTTCCACAACCCATGGATACCCTAGGTGAGAGGTTTCTTTTGGTTGCACCTTTTTTAATCCTAACCAAGATCATGTGAATCTTGGATGGGCTAAATCATCTAGGGGAAACATATATCATTATTTTCTTCATTTTATTATTCATTAAAATTATATAAATAGAACCTAGATTATATAGGTTTTGGTGTTGTTATTAAACTACATTTTGGATTTTATACATCCCTCTAAAACTCTTCTTGTATTAATCATATTTTAATGTTATAAATATTTTTTAGGTTAAATATATTATATTAATGGGTTTTAACTTTCCATTTATTATTATAATTAAAAGGGTGGCATGGATAGTTCATTTACCAAATAAATTTCATTGGATTCTGTCGAAAATATCATGTATGAACCATAGAAATAATAAAGTTCATAATCAAAGCATCACGTACAATATTCTTCATCAAAACAAGAAAGGAAGCTAATATACCGGACTATATAGATCTTTTAAGTATACTTACAAACTTCAATATTTCATCATATGAGTTTTTGATGGACATTGGCACTTTCAGCCATGGTTTGTGTTGGACTGATGGAGTGTCAAGGTTAGGTACATTTGTTACCCTGTTAGAGTATTGATTTATTTTCTCTACATGTTTTTCTCTAGTATAACAGGATGTCTTTTATTTAGTGTTTCTTCTTAATGCTCTTAAAGGTTGTGTATTTCAACTTGGATAATTTGTTTTTTTTAGAATCATGATTTAGTGTATTGTAGATTTTGTGTGTTTTGATGGTTTTTGGTTTTCATTATTCATATGTTTGTTTGGATGGTTGTATGTTTTTTATGGTGTATGATTTTTTTTTGTATTTTGATATTTTTTGGTGATTTATTTGTAGTTTCTCATGATCTCTTGAGTTTTTTAATAGTTTGTGTAATTGTCTTTTAAATCTATAATATCTTTTTAATTACCCTAGTCACAATGAAAAAAATACAAACCAAAAGAAAACTCCAACATAAGAATACCAAAACACTTTCAAAATCAAATAAAAAATAAAAATAATTAAAATAATTAAAATAAAAAATCATTTAATATTGATAAAATATAACCAAATTATTGAAAAAACATATAAAATATGAACCCTACAAAAAAAGTAGTCAATCAGAACAAACTTCATAATAGACTAATTGGAATAATAAACATAAAATCAAGGTTTTTAAGTAATTTTATTTGATTAAAATAATTATTTTTATTGGTTTTTTTAATAAAAAAATTAATACATGACTCTATCTCCCTCTAGTTTTACATTCAAATTACTTATTCATAGTAAATATATTCAAGAGTTAAAAATAATAGTGAACAACTAGGTAGTTAATCAAAAATGAAATTAAAAAAAACATAATGACAATAATCAACTAATCATGGTTGATAAAAAAATGACTTTGATTAATAACCAAAATATTTTCAATTATTTCTTACTCGTAATTTTAATAATCGATAACCAGTATTTTCACTAATTAAATATTCAAAATTCAAAATAAATAAAATATTTATAAATTTACAAATTTAAAGTCTAGTATTAATACTATATCACATCCCTCCCTTCACATGTGTCACTTCCTCCACATATGAATCCTTCCCTCTTTCGATTCTATTTCCATTTTATCATGCATAACTACTCACCCCTTGTACTCCCTTCCAACCCTACCGTCTTCCCCCTTCCAGCCTCTTTGATCATCTCTACCATCATGTTCTTCATTTAATCTTTGTTTCTATCCACTACACCATTTTATTGTGTTGACCTCCCCCTTTTCTACATCCAAAACCCAACTTCTTCTTTAATATGGTTCCAAATTCTTCTATCAGAGCCACCTTCCTCTGCTCAATTTCACTACTCTCAACTTCATCCTGATGATTGATTCATCTTTTCATGTCCTCCTTTTGGTTTTCATAATACTTGAATCATTAGTTGACTCCTCTTCAAATACTATCACTTACTCACCCTAAAAGGTGTGATTTTTTTCATTATCATTTTATTTCACCATATATAAACCATAGACTTTTTTGTTTCCTCTTTTCCAAACTATCATTTCATTTCTTCAAAAGTTATAATTTGTTTCCTACACCCCTGAAACTAGTTTCATACTTTTACAGTACAGATGTTATAGTGTCTTCAATTGGCTCTTCAATGTATTCAATATTCACCAACCCAAATAAACAAAAATATTGGTTATTTTCATTTTACATGTTGAGGCAACTTCCATTAATATTTTATATGGATTTTCAATGTAATTCATTACAACATATTACAATTTAATTTTAATTTAATTTCATCTTTTATAATTTTATAATTCACTTTCAATTTACTATAGATTTAGATTTCAAAAAAATTGATTTCTTCTTAACTTTAAGATTATCCTGAAGATTCTATCACTGAATCTTTAAAAGAATAAAATTGTAATACTTATTTGGTCTGCTGATAATTATCACCTTTATTTTATTTATATTATTTATTAATTTACTATGAAATCATGTTGTATAAAAACCGATCATACAATTCCATTTATGTCGTGCATAATCTATATGCCTTCCCTATATACAGTGTGTTTCACCTAATGGTATTGTCCCCTTTAATTTTATTTTATTCTAATTTATTTATTATTTAATGAAATTGAATGCACAGTGACCATACTATCCCATTTACTATATGAAAAAACTTTCATTTTATCTTAAATATTTTTTTAATGATTCCATTGAACAATGACAATTATATTCTATATTTTTACTACTGGTAACTTTCACATTTAAAATCATGGAAACTGAGTGTTACACCCATTGGAGTTTTCATTATTTGAACACTTCAGTTTGGTTCATAAATTATGGAACTTTTTAGGAGTGATATTAGAAACCATTTCATTATATGAAACAGTTTTACTATGCATCTGATGCATATTCAATATATATATATATATATATATATATATATATTGTATTTATATATCAACACATGCATCGTATGCATAAAAAACATACTTGTATCATATGCATGTATTAAATGTACGCTATATATATACACATTTTCATATTATATATATATATATATACATATATATACTTCATTCATCATATGAATGAAAATGCATCTCAAGCATGTACATTTTAATTCACATTGAAAAATCACTCAAAGTTTTTACAATTCCTTTTTTTAATATTTTATCTACAATTTCTTTATTCAGCATGGAAAATAGTTTTGGGTCAACTGTTGAACTTTTATGATGCAATCTAATTTTGTTCAGATCCTCTTTCCATCATACCATCATCTCTCAATTTTATCCATGGTGGCCATTTGAATGCTTCATCAAGAACTCACATCAAATGTTTCTAGAAGATCAAAAGAGGGGGATGAGGATTACTAAGAGTGGTAACATACTCCCCCTTTCAAGGATATATTTTTAAACTCCTAGGACGGCTCCCATACTTACTTATAAGGATAATAGTGTTAATATAGATGTTGGGTCTCAACTTTTCAAAAAATATATCTCTTGGAATTGGGGAATTTGGAGGCCTTTCTTATCTTGGTATTTAGTGTTGTAAATTAATTATTTGGTGATTATTCCATATTCATAGATAGTTTGTAAAATTTTTATGTGATTTTTTCTCAGTACTTGGCACTATATTTGTATTTTTGATTCTGAATTACTAAAAATTGTTGTAACAATCATCACCTGTAATGAGTAATTTTTAAAAATAATTGTTTATTCTATTTATAGAAATAACTTTTAGTTAAATTTCCAAATATAAATATCCAATTGATCATTTAAAAGATGTTTTTTTAATAATCATAGTCAAACTCAACCTAAATGCTAATTTTATAGCATTGTGGTTCAAATTGGGTTATGTCTCGAAGATCAAATACCTGTAGAAACTCTTACAATGGGTGAATATTTAATGGTTCCAACTATAATATATATAAAACATGTCACTCCTAATGATTTCACTTTTTGTGATTATGTACCTTCTATTAACATTTATTCATGCTCTATTTTTTGGGAAAATGTTCTTAAACTGATCAAGAATGGAGGTGTGAAGGGGATAACTCACATTACAGGTGGTGATTTTACATATAACATACCTCATGTGTTGTCGAAGGACATAAGAGTTGTAATTTATAGCAACTCATGGGTTGTACCATCCTATTCAAATGAATCTAATGGTTTATTGGTCATATAATTTTACACCATCTATGTGATGGGTGAGATAATATTTTCTTATTTTGGTCGCATGGTTTACTGAGTTTCCAATATAGATATTAGGTTTGGGATATAAGAGATAGTGAACCATGTTGGGTTGTATAGGTGGGAATGATTGAGAAATTGAAAATGATATGGACATTTAATATGAGAATCAGGATAGTAGTGGTTGTTAGTAAGGAGGCGGCTCCTGGAGTTATAGGCGAAAAGGGTAGAGCATATGACGTTAGAGATGTTGTGGTAGGTGAAGGAGTGAGATATCATTAATCATCCCACAAACATTATGAGAAGGGTAGATAAAAGGTTGGTCCAATAAGTAATGTTTCATTATTTAACATTATTGTTTTTTCAAAATATTAGGTGTGTTTTAATTGGTTAGACATCCAAATTCATGGATTCATATGAGTTATAGACTAAAAAAATACAACCTAAATCATCTTCTTCATGACCAATATTGGTTTATGATCAAATCAAGGAACCAGAATATGTCAATACATAGTTTACTGAGATAGAGAGAACATGATCCAAAACTAAAGTTTGTCGACGGATTATATCCGTTAACATTCTCCACAGGTCTCTAGATCAAAAAATAAAAGTTTATAAAGCCGTGATTATTATTATAAGATAATAAATTCATGATATTAGTATTATTAGTAAATTTTGGATAATTATAATTACTAATTGATAATAATTAATAATTATTTAGTAATAAAAATTTAATTAATAATACTTAAAAAAATTCATTCATAATGAGTTATAATAGAGTAATTAATAATATAATTAATATGGTATTCAAAAATTAAGTGATCTAAGAAAACCATGACATAAACAATAGATTAATCTCATGATTTAAGTAAAACACATCACAAACAGTCATGAACCCAATGACCGAAAGGTTTAGTGTGGTGAATATTTTCTACATGGACATCTTATTTAACTAAATTTGTAAAAATTTCCCCATAACCATGCTTCTCTAGAACCTTTATAGGAATATCATATGATACAATCATCATCAGAACATAGTTATTGGAAATATAATAAAGGGGTGAGGTAAGTGAAAAAAATAAAAAAGATCATAATGGTTAGAACATAATCATAAGTAAAATCACAAATAAGAAAAAATATATAATTTAAAAGAACCTAAATCATTAAGTGTCAAACATAATCATATGATCTTAAATGATAACAATTTTACCATGAAATGAGAAAATAAAACATGTAGCATATGACTTGATCTGTGGAACATAGGGAAGAAAGTGACAAAATCATAAAAATAGGACTTCTTATCTTTGTGAACCCAACTACCACTAACCCATTCACTTATAAAATTGTGATTAGTGTTAAATTCCACCACACTCACCCTTTTTAAACCTATCTACTTGTTAACCTGTTCACATAACATTTCTATCTCATGATATATAGGTCCTTAACCAATTCATTGGAGGGAGATATAGTTCTCACCCTTCTCATGATTCATATATTTGTGTTTCACTTGATAAAAACAATCATCACAGCATAAAACAACTCATATAAATAAAATGAGTTTCATGAAATTTTGAAAACATAAAATAAAGAACTTGTGAAAAAAGAATGGGGTTTTTTAAACCTTTCAAAAACATCACATATCATGAACTTAAGAAATAATAAGATATAAAAAATCTCATTTTTCAAAAGGAAACATATCATAATAACATATATAGGGTGATAAAAAAATCACTTCATGAAATATAGACCTTTAAGGGTAAATAGATTTTAAAATATAAAAGTTTTTACAAAACCTTTTAAATAATTGAAGTGAAAATTACTTTCAAAGATATTTTTATGAAGGGAAAGATAATACTTTTTAAAAACATAATAAAAAGAGATAAAAATAAAACATCCTTTAAAAGACATAAATATTATCAAAAAGGATAAATGATAATATTTTTAAAACCTATTCAAAAAGGAATTTTACTATACATTGAAAACATTTACTTTTAAAAATAATCTTTAATAATGGAACATTGAAAATGACAAAAAAAATTCAAAAGAAAATGTGGAGTAGATGATAAAACTTTCATTTTCAAAGGACAAAAAAACCTTTGGAACATTTTGAAATAACCCTGTTGAAAACCCACATCATTAAAAAATATAAAGAAACATATTCTTTAAAATGAAGTTAGGGGAATAAAAGTATAATTATAGATTAAAAATTGAGTTTTCATTAAGAAAAAAAGAACATTGGTGGAAAATAAAAATATGGATATGGAAAGAAAATACATTAAAAGAAACTAAAATTATTCTTAAAAAATACATTTTAATGAAACATTATACTCATCATGGCAGAATACTTTGGCATGAAACATGATTTTACCATAAAAGAAGGTGGAAATACATCCTAAATTCATCATAGGTTAGAATATATTAATCGTGAAGTATAATAGACAAATAAGAATTATTATGACCATAGAATTAATTCAAAAAGCCCCTTTAATACTTTAGTTATTTTTAATAAAAATTAATTATATAAAACTATAATATTTCATGATACATTTTCTTTTTTAAGTAATTCAACAGCTTGCATTTCATGCAATACCGAGTTCGAATGCATCGTGATCTATTAAAAATGATTATTATAACATAACCATTAAAATATCAAGAATTAATCGTATTAACCAAATTAAGAAATTTATATATTTAATGTTCATCCAAAATATTTTATAGAAATAATATAATAATGAATCCAGTTTTACACATTAAAAGGTTATATTTTTTATTAAAGCACTTTTACCACCTTTTGATGGCACACCTGTTTTAAATATGGTTTTTGACAATTTTATAAATTCTATTTGAAAAAATAAAGTTCTTATTTGAAATCATAATATTAAAATTTACTTTGGTTCAATTTTTTGTATTTTTCTGACAAGTTTCATGTTTTGATGAATAGTGGAAAATACTAAATTTTAATTGAAAATAACTTTTTTCATCAAACTAATTTATAGTGTTAAATTATACTTTTGATTGATTTTAATGTATAAATATATTATATTTTTATAATTTAATCCAATTAAGTTAATTTTAATTAATTTTACATTGAAATTATATATAAAATTTTTTCAATCTTTTACATGTTTTAAACTTTAATAATTCGTTTTCTTACCCACATCAAATGGATTAATTTTAAATTAATTACTATAACTTATGTGTTTCAAATTTTCTAAAATGGATTATATATTTTTAATGATTGATTCCAAATTATTTAAATAGATTTATTTTATTTTTGGGAATTATGAATAGTAACTTTAGTAAATTTTTATTTACCACGGTTAAGGATAAATCAGGTAATTAAAGGTCAAAATGATATTATAAATATTATAAAATTACCTTAAATCATATTCTAATTTCATTGTTTAAGTTTTTATTGAGAAAAAAAACTTAGGAAAAATTTATAATCTTTTTAAGTCACTTGGGTATGAATATGACATTTATAATATTTTATATAAAGATGAGTTAAAAATCTCATACTCATGTTTTTAATAAGTATTACTTTTTTAATACATGGTTATACATAAGATAAATTATAATATAAATAATAATTTTAAATATAAAAAATATATATTCATCATGATAATTTATTTTTTATTTTTAGATAATAAATAATTTAATTAATGGATTGCATAATAATGGTGCAGTAATTGTTTAATTGATGGAAATATCAAATAAATAATATTAAAAATATTAAAATAAATAACATTTTATAGAATTAATGACATCTAAAAATTTTATAGATAACTTAAACATTGTATTGATATATTATAAGTTTTTTTAGAGGTTATCATGTTGTTCTAATATTTTTAAAAAGATAAATAATGAATAATATCAAAATTGATATAAACGGTACTTTAAAATAATAATATTTTATTAAATGATATAAAATTTATAAAAATATAAAATTCATAAAAATTACTATAATAAGGTTATATATGTCATCAATGATCCCTTTTTTTGTTTTTTTTCATTTTTTATTAACTATATTAACACGAAAGAGTAAAAATCCAAGTTTCCATGGTAAGAGTTAAAGGGTTTAACTAAGGGTTAAAGACAAAAGATAAGGTTACAATTGTGACCTAAACATGTCTCAAAATAATTTTTGAGAGGATTTAGAACCATATTCATATTATATTCTAAATAAATCACTTTGTAGATATTTTAAATCGAAAATCAATTTATATTAATTTAATATTTTAAAGGATTCCAAGAGTGCCCCTCCCCTCTCTTATAAAAAGGCACATCCTCCCTCACTTCCCCACACTACATTGAGCATTATTAATTGATAAAACCATTACCTTTTATTTTATAAACTTCCCTAGACACATACTATAGGTTCTTTTAATCTCAATAGACCAACCCTATTGTCCCTAAGAGGAGATCCAAAGGAGGTTCGTTAAAGTTGAGGTAATCGTCTTCACCGACTCTTTCAAAATTATTTATTCTTCTACTTCATATTCACACATTGTTTCCATTATAATATAATAAATAAATTATCATATATATGATTATATGTTATTATGATTATGGTACAACCATATTACTCCTTTTATCTATCTTAGGAAAAACAATATCACCGTGTGTGTATACATACGTCATATCGCCTCCACACTGTGGTGCAATTTTTTTTTCATCACCACTTTATTTGGATGGGTATAAATATAAATATAATGGATATAAATAATATATATGAGATTATAATAATTTTTATAATTAATAAATCATCCAAATCATTA
The DNA here is from genome assembly GCA_963277665.1 of Viscum album. NCBI lineage: Eukaryota > Viridiplantae > Streptophyta > Magnoliopsida > Santalales > Viscaceae > Viscum > Viscum album. The sequence continues at coordinate 4,705,046 of OY728162.1, read as the reverse complement.
CCACTTTACCATTAAGTAAATAATATTGTCGCTCATGCGTACGTACGGCCAACCGTCTCCACGATGTGAAGAGATTCATTCTCCATGTTAACCATTCAAAAATGATTATAAAAATGTATATGATGAGTGAATGTAATATTTATGAACATAATTTCATTCTATATATTAAAACAATATATCTGATGCATAATAATGGGACTTACATGAGAAAAGAAACATAAGAAAATGAAGCAGATAACACCCAAAAAATGGTAATAATGAAATATTATTAATAAAATGATGTATGAGGATAAAATATGATATCATAAATATGGATATAGTTTTGGAACAATTTAATAAAATAATTTAACCATTATATATGATTTTAATTCACCCTCAACTAAATTAAAGTAGAAGGTTGGGGTTAACATCGTAATCTCATTATTATCCGAGATTGTTTATACGTAAATATTTACTGTGAAATATTTATCATCCTTGTAAATATTTCTTAAAAATGTATTTAATAATATTATTAATATTATTCTACAAATTTTTAATGTATTTTTTACCCATGTTTGAATTTTTATGAAATATTTTGAAAAGAATCTTTTTTTCATTTTCTAAATGAGGTCCTTTATGAATTTTTTGATGGAAGGAATGTTTTCTAACTTATACGACTTGAGAAGATTTTTCCATCATCGTGACACCCTAACATTTTTAATATTACCTTATAATATTATAAATTTATTTTCCAAATAAATATTTTATTTTATAATTTCATGTCTTTTAAATAATTTGAAAGTAAAAAATTGGTATTTCTCTCAAGAAAGTTTTAATGATTTTGTTAGATTATTTTAATATATGTCAACATCCTTTTTTGGATTTTATGGTTAATTGATATTGATTTATTATGATATAATCTTCTATATTGTATTGAAGCTTTTATGATATTTTTTACTGTGTATGTTTTATTTTAATACCATTCATGGTTTATGGTTAATGAATTAACATTTCTTATGATAGTTTTAATATGAATGTTTATGTTGGTTATGTTTCACCCTTTTCATATGAGGAATTAATTGGACTAAGTGATGGGTGGGGCCTTCTATAGCCCCTAGATGCATCTATGGGTCTCATGAGACAAACCAGTTGGGTTTTTACCCATTTATGTATGGTTTTTGGGTTGAATTCTTGATGTTGTGATTATGATGTCCGGTATTATGAATTTACCTCATTATGAGATTATTTTTTGATATTACATGTGATTATTCGATTAGTAGAATGTCAATGTCAATGCTTATATGAAATTATTTGATTTATTATTTCTATATTATGCTCATGATTATTTTTGAAAGGCTTTTTTTCAGTTATATACCTTGACTTAAAAGTGTATGCTTATTTATGGTAGTTTTCGCAGTATTATTTACCCTTACTGAGCATCTAAGCTCACCCCTTTCTTATATTTCATTTTTCTCAGGCTGTAAAGATTTCTATTATAACTGATATGTAGGGTTAATCTAGGATAATCATTATATTAAAAGGATTCTATATTTTTTATTTTTTATTTTGAATTGTAATGTAAGGATAATGAATGTAATATATTTTCCAAAACTACTAAACATATCAGTCCTTTGGGATTTGATGCTTGTATCTATACCAAATTAATAAAGTGAGGCATCAGCTCTAGAATACTGAGGTTGGGGTCATTATAGTTGGTATCAGAACAAGTTTAGTAGAAACCTTGGAAACTATATTTAGAAAATAAATATTATGGAATATAACCCTAAGATAGACTTTGAGGATAAGAATAGAAGAACATCCTTGAATTTTGGTAAGGTAGATATTATGTGTGTATTCCTGTAAATACATCCATTTCTGGATACTAAAAGTTGATGTGGTTCTAGAATAGATTTACCTAGGGGTAAAAACTCCAACAATTGGTCTCAGGCCTAACTCTGGGTAACCTAGTACATGACAATAGGCTTTACTACACACCTAGTTTGACACTCCCTAGAGATATGCTTAGGATAATTCATATTTTATCTAGAAACCATTATTAAAGGATTTAAAAGTAAATATTTTCCCAAAGAAAAAAAGTTTATGATTATGATATTATATATAAATAAAATTTTCAATTTATGTTAATTATTTTACACATTTTAAATTATAAATTTTGATTTATAACTTAATATAATGTATTCCATTTTTTAGAAATGGTGCATAGTAGAAGGAATGGAAACTATATCAATGCATGTAATATATGTATGGATTGACCTCCTATGAAACGTAATGGTGTTGGAGCTGGAGCTAAAACTAGTAATGAACAACTTATAACTATATTGGGAAAAATGACTCAGGTTATGAACAACAACCTTACCCGTATCGAGCACCCTGGTCAGCAATGTGGAAGAACAATGTTAGATCGGTTCATGAGATAACAACCATCATTATTAAATGGGACTAAAAATACATTTTTTAGCCTAATTAGGTTAAATAACCTTAGAGAGGTGAATATGGGTATGACATAATAAAACTTTTTCCCTTTAGATATTTTTCCATTGTTAAAAAAACACTCTTCTCTCTATTTATCATAGAAATATATGAACATAATTGAAATAATGCACAAGATATGGAAATTTTACTTGGTTCACCCTCACTGGGGTTGTGTCCAAGGAGCATACAACAGTGATGTGCTGATGTATAAAATCCACTAAGTCTCACTTCCAAATTACAACATTCAGTATAGATCACTTATATACCCAGGCTCACTACTTTTAAAAGTTTAGGGTCATCTCACTACTTTCCCAAGGGTCACTCCCTGAGTCTTTTTATCTGTATCACTACCGGTTGAATGGATCACCATATTACTATTTCTTTTCTCACTACCCTAGAATGGATTCACCCACAGTTTATGGACTTGTAGGTCCCTTCATTTTCATGAATGAATTAATCTTCAACCATAGGTAGATGCTCTGTAGAAGTTCTAATTTTACGAATACTATAAGTTTGTGGAAATTAATTTTGTGAAATTATTTAGTTACTTTATGAACTACCTTGAATATTCAAAAAACTCTATTACACCATGTGGCTTGAGTTATTCATGGACCACCTCTTCTTCTACGGACTACCTTGCTTCACGGATGAACTCTTCTTCTACAGATCGCCCCTCCTTCACGGACGGCCTCTCCTTATGATGACCACCTATCCTTCCATGGACCACCTCTATTTCCTAGACCACCAATTCTTCCACATACCATTTTACTTTGTGGTATAAATATCCCTAAAGTCTCCTTTCCACAAACTGACTTCATGGATAACCCTTCATAGAATTTCTTCCTCATGAACTCTCTCTTTCACAGAATCCTTCCTCGTGAACTCTTTCAGAATTCACTGAATTATCCCTGAAGTGATGTTGTTTTATAATGAAATGTTATCTAAGTAAAGATGTTATTATTAGTCTTTATATAGTCAAATATATCTAAAAATCATGCTAATCTGATTTACCCAAAACTTTTATGTGGTATATCCTTCACTACATACTTCTATACGGTTCACATGGAACTTACACCTTCACAGCGGTCAATGTCTTACCTATAATAAAAAACCATTTATGGAATCCATAACCATTGCCTTCAATCCACAAATGACATGACTCCTATGAACTTCATGCCTCCATCATATAATGAGCCTACTAATAATTGTTTTCCTTGCACATTCCGCAAAGCATGCTTTACAGTCCATATAACACTGCTATGTAGAAATCTTTCTTTATTGATTTCCCTAACTTATTCTACATACCTAATTTTCAGTTTTTGAAATATGATTCATGGTCTACGAAGCCTAAACCCATTTTAAGAAAAAAAAATCCTTATGGAAAAAAAACTCCTAATTTTGAGGCCCAAAATTTGGGAAAACATTGGAACTACACCACCTTAAAAACCTACTTTAGAAACACCAACCATATTGATTCACAATTATCTAGCCTTTTCAACAAAAAACATTCACCCAAAAAACACTGATACAACACCTTGAGGTATTTTTTACTAACAATTTTTATCTAATAAATTGATAAGTTTCTTATATAACATATTTCTTACTTTAGGAAGTAACGAAATGGAGAAGGTTATCATAGAAATTTATCATTTATCATGAGATGAGGATCAACGGTGGTAATTGATTCAAAACATGAAGGAAGTTAAAGAAATATAAAACATGTAAAGGAGGGAATTTAAAGAACTTTTCTTAGAAAAATACTTTCCTCACGAATAGCAAGCGGATATGGAGAGACAATTTCTCAGTCAGATGTAAAAGGAGTAAGATAATGTTGCAAAGAATGAATCAAACTTCACAAGGTTATCAAGTCATTCTTTGAATTATATATGTAATCCAAAGATCAATATTGATCGATTATTTTATGGGTTAAAACCATTCCTTTTAATGCCACTGGTCTCCAAAACTTTCTCATCATATGAAGATATAGTTTCATGTGCTATTAATAAAGAGAATTAATTCTCTAAGTCTTATGAATTTAAATGAAATAAAGATAAGAAGATATTTGTTGAAATCTATGAACAAAGTAAATAAACAAAAGGGTAAGAAGAGAAGATTTGGAATTCCATCCTATAATAATTGTGCAAAGAAATACCTCGGTACTTGCCTAGAGGGAATGGGAGTTTGTTACAAGTATGGAGAAAAATTCCACCAAGCCCAAGATTGTAAGGGAAATAAATAATCTCCCAATGTTAAATGCTATAATTGTAAATAAATGGGACATTATGAAAATTATTTTCCTAAGAATCAAGGAAATATTTTCTATATAATTCCAAGGGAGAAAGGTAAAGCTTATGCGATCACAACTACTGAGGTTTAAGTTCCTAATGATGTGGTTACAAGTACTTTAATTATCTTCTCAAACTTATACAATACTTTATTTGATTCTAGAACATCACATTATGTTATATCTTCTCAGTTTTTCCAGAAAATTTGACATTTACCTCTTTATTTAATAAAGGATTTATCAGTCAAAACTCCTTAGGGAAGTCTTGTTGAAACAAAGATATTTCTGACAATACCCCTTAAAATATATAAATGTAATTTAGTTGTTGACCTTGTTATCATGCCTATTATTTACTTTGTTATAATCCTCAGTATGGATTAAATTTCAAAATATGATGTGAAAATTTATTACATGAATAGGGAAATTACTATTTGTGAGGAAGAAGAAGAATCCATTATCATTAAAGAAAAAACTTCACCATCTAATTCTTATCTATATTCACCCTAGGTAGCTTTAATAAATGAAAGTATTGGGAAGGAAGAAAAAAACATATAGGGATGAATAATATAATCTTTAAATTGAGTATATACCCACTGTAAAGTAATACATTGATGTATTTTCTGAGGAATTACTGAGACCCCCCCCCATTGCATGAAGTTGAGTTTTATATTGATTTAATCCTTGAATCAAGACCGATATAAAAGACTCCATATAGAATAGACACAGTGGAATTGGTTAATATGAATAAAAAACTTGAATAATTGGGTAAAACGGGATTTATTCACCTTAGTGTTTCTCCATGGAGAGCCTCTGTTATCTTTGTCAAGAAGAAAGATGGATCCATGAGACTTTGTATTGATTATAGGGAAATCAATTATATTACAATAAATAAAAAGTATCTTCTACCTTGTATCGATAGTTTATTTGATCAAATTCATATGTATTAATTATTTTTGAATATTGACCTTCATTATAGATATCATCAATTGAGGGTGAATAAGGAAGATATTTTGAAGACAGCTTTTTTAATGAGGTATAGATATTGATAATTTATAGTAATTCAATTTTGATTGACTAATGCACCTTCATTTTTTATGGATATAATGAATAGATTATTCAATGAATATCTTTATGATTTTATTGTGGTATTCATTGATGATATTTTGGTGTAATCTAAAATCTATGAAGACTATGAGATTCACTTACGGATTATTTTTTTAGACTCTCATAAGGGAAGAGTTATAAGGTAAATTTAGAAATTGTGAATTCTGTCTTTAAGAAATTTCTTTTCTTGTCTATATTGTCTCTAAGGATAGAATATATGTTTATCCTATAAAGACAAAATCAATTCAAGAATTTACTACACCAATGAGCATAATAGAGGTACACGGCTTTATGGGTTTAACAGGTTACTATCGGTGTTTTGTTCAAAAAAATTCCTGATTAGCTAACCCATTAACCAAGCTCAAATGTAAAGGGATTAAATTTGTATGGAAAAAATAATGTTAATAATGTTTTGAAGAATTGAATAGAATATAATTTAATTCTCTTATCTTGACTTTACTATTTGAAAATGATGGATTTATGATTTATAGTGATGCATCAAGGAAAGGACTTGGTTGTGTCCTTATAAATAATGATAGAGTGATTAAATATGCATAAAGGTAGTTAAAAACTCATGGACAGAACTATCCAACTCATGATCTTAAGTTATCAGTGGTAATATTTTCTCTGAAGATAAGGAGACACTATCTCTATGGGGAAAGATGTGTGATATATATAGATCATAAGAGTTTGAAATATATTTTCACAAATAAAGAAATCAATATGAGGAAAAGGAGATGGGTCGAGCTACTTAATTATTATTATTGATCAATAAAATACCACCCAAGGAAGGAAAATAAGGTGGTAGATTCTTTGAGTAGGAAGTACCAGAGAGTTCTAAACAAAATGATATTTGAAATGGATCTTATGTTCATGGATCTAGAAAATATGGATATGGGAATTATCAAGGCAGGTGAAACATTTCTACTTTTTCAAATGGTTGTCAACCCATCTTTACTAGAAAGGATAAAAAATTCTAACTCTGATGATGAGAATTTCCAAAAGAAAATTAAAGCTATAGATGATGGAAAATTGATAGACTTTGTCTATAAAGATGGTATTTTGAAATTTGGAAAGAGGCTTTGTGTTTCCTCTATACCCAAGCTGAAAAGGGAATTATTGGATGATGCTCATAGCTTGAATTTCTCTATACTCCCCTATATCACCAATATGTATATAGATTTAAAGGAACATTTTTTGTGGGAAAATATAAAGTAGGAAATTGTGGACTATGTGTCAAGATTTCTGGTTTTTCAACAAGTGAAAGCTGAGAGACAACATCCTAGAGGATTAATGAAATATATTACTATGTGTGTGTTGAAATGGGATGATACTATGATATAATTTTTCATGGGGATACCAAAGACTCCTATAAGGAATGATGTGATATGGTTTAATGTTGATCGCCTTACCAAATCAACACATTTTCTTGCTATAAGATAGGATTTACCTCTTTAATGTTTAGAAAGACTTTATATTAATGAAGTTTTAAGACTTAATTATCACAAACCAGCCCATTTACCTTGGTAACCTAATAACCAAGATGACCATGACATAGCCTGAGGGGCATTATCGATCCCCATAGGTTGGAGACTAGCACCCGACATCAAACCAACTAAATTTGAGAATGGTTTTTTCAAAAACATTGTGAAAAAAAGATACAAGGTAGTATGCATATCAAAAGAAACTCCACTGGTAGTAATGTACCATAAATCAAACAGACATTAAATACCAAATTACTACAACTAAAGTACCAAAATATGGAATAAATCAAGCCCTAAAGGACACAACTCACCAAGTCCAAGGTTCAACAGTTGGATCCACCTCCGAGATATTATTTTCCCTTACTCGAACATAGAAGAAGATAATCTAAAAATACATGAAGGTACAAGTAGGGTGTGAGCCAAATCCAAATAGTATTTCACACAACTATTCCATAACAAGATTCCAATATCAAATTAACAAGAATGTGATTTCAATTTACAAATAAATAGTTTTGGAATTTAAATAAAATCATATTTAAACAAATCATTCTTTATAATTTAAAAATGGAAATACTTTAGCAATTCATGATTTACATTTCAAATGATGGAAATATATTTCAAAATATGGAATTTACCTTTAATCAAAGGGTGTGTTACATAAATGGAACTTTTCAAAAAATGGATTAAATAAAAAACTTTTATATAAAAAAGTTTATTTAAAATATCAATTCATGTAAAAAAATTTATAACAATGGAATATATACATTTAAAATATCAAACAAGTGAGAATCATGGTCATGTTTCAAGTAGGTACTATTTTTCCAAGATATAGGGACTCAAAACTATGAAACAAAACGTATATACATATGCCCCTTTGGGCCTAAGGAAAAGTAGACTTATCACCATCACATAAGGAATGATGATGTGTTGATATGATCTTTTAGAACGTTGTAATTTGTAAAGTTTTGCCTAAATAACATACTAGATACCTAAGTCTTGAATGTGCTCAAGTAAAAACAATGATGGGAAATTTATTTCAAGACTTCTTAAAATACAATTAAATCTCATTCGCCATTTCAAATATGCCAATTTTCTCTTTAAAAACCGTAAAGGGTTTTTTATAAAAAACATGCCTTTTCACCAGGATAAAACTCTATGGTTTCTATCAAAACCATTTTAATCCATTTTTCACAGATAAGGATTTGAAACAAATTCATAAAATTTCACAATCCATTTCAAAATTAAATAAAAAAAATTAATTTTCAAATAATTCCATCAATTTTATCACAAACCCCTAATTCAATGGAATTGGGGGCTTTCATAATTTTCAATCAAATAAATTTTTCATAATTAAATTCAATAATTTAATTGAAAAAAAAAAGTCCATCAAATCAACAATATAAATTAGATAATTTTAATTTCTCAATTTCCCATAAACACACCAAAATTTAATTGAATTAGGGGTTTTCCAATTTCATTCAAAAACCCCATTCTTCTTAAAAACCCCAATTCAACGGAATTGGGTTTTTCCAAAAACAACAATTTAAAGAAATATAATAAACCAAAAAATTGAATTTAATTCAAAAAAATTAAATTAAAAAAAAATTAATTAGGTTTAATGATAATTCGGCATCGTAACAGAACCACCTATCAAAAACAACAAGTCTTGGAATGCCAAACCCTGATCAATATTTTTTCATAAAGAAGGAAAATCACACAAACGAGAATCAAACCTAGGTTTATGATCCCAAAATAGAGGTTATTAGATCAATAAATCAATGTGAGGATCCTTGGAAACCTTGAGAGAATAAGAAAGATCGTGGTAGGTATAGATCATGATGAAGAAACTAACTACAAGGAGATCAAAGGGAGTTTGTCTAGATTTAAATTTCTTCCGAGAGGGTTCTGAGGGGCCAAGAATTCTTCTTTAGAGATATAAGGAAGGTAGAAATGAGTTTGGGTTGAAGTAGGTCCATCAAGCACCTAAAATAAAAGTTTGGGAAATTTTAATAAAATGTTGTATCACTTAAAATCCTATATTTATGTTTTACTGGAAAGACCTTCATGATTAGACAAAACTGTGTGGCTTGGTCATGCACCTATTTTAAATAGGATGAAAGGTTTCTACTATTAGGGAACATGGCTTGACTAACTGTGCATTAACTGTGCACAATCTCATTGCCTTGGGTTTCATGGTTTTCTTTGAGAGGGCGCATGGTTTGGAAAAATTGTGCACCAATCCTGCACTAGCTCATGATTTTTAAAACACTAACAATTTAAACACTAAGAAACCTCAAAAGAAACCCAACAAAAACTCAATAAAAAGGAGGGTTTAGGAATACCTCAAAATTGTAATAGGATGTTACAACCACACCATCATATGGACTTTTTGTACCCATAAATCCTACGAATAAGACTCCATGCCAAAAAGATGAGGTCACTGCTCTCATCAGTGCCTCCCCTTCCCACATCTCATGGTTATTAGAACTGTGCTTCCATAGTGCTCAAACTGAAGGTATCTTCCTCCCACAAAGCACCTTTGTTTCAGAATCAACTATCCTAACTAGTCATTCCATCATGTATAAATCATGCACAATTTCAAGATCATGCTAACTCAGAACATGAGATAGATCGGATAGATACTTTCATAGAAGATATACATGAAACACGTTATGTATCAACGTCAGCTGTAATGGAAGTGATAAATTGTATGAAACTTTACTCACCATCTCGAAAAACTTGAAAGGTCCTACAAAATGAGGAGAAAGCTTCCCTTACCTCCCAAGTTGTCAATGACCCAACTGAGGTAAAACCTTTAAGAACACCTAGTCACCAACTGAGAACTCTAATGGTCTACAATGATGATCATCATAAGACTTATATCAACTATGTGTTGTCAACATCCTCTGTCGAATAAAATGAATATTTGTTATCATCTATTGGAATAAGCTCAGTCCAACCAAGGAACTTTCACCAACCTCTGACCAACATAATAGAGATCTACAAAGGTATCCATACAAGGCCTTAAAAGGATCTGACCTGATCATAGACTTGTAACTATTGTTATAATAAAACTTAACTAACCACAAATGATCATCCCAAGCCCCACCAAAGTCAATAACACAAGCATGAATCATATCTTCAAGAATATATATATCTCATTCTATCTATACATCCAACTATGGAAGGTATGATATACTCAAATAGGCATGATATCCTAGTGCCCCCTAAAGTCCTCTCAAAAAATAATAAGTGAACTGAGGATCCCTATTAGAGACTATAGCAGATGGAACTCCATAAAAACAAACAATATATTTCACATGGATTTTTTCCAACTCATCAACCTTGGATATATCAAGAATGGGTATAAAGTGCGCTGATTTTTTCATCCTTTAGATCACAACCCATATCACATTATTCTTTCTATGGGTACATAGCAACCTAACCATAAAGTCCATAGAGATCTCATACCAATTCCAAGTAGGGACTGGAAGTGGCTGAATCAAACCCAAAGGTCTCTAGGGCTTGGTATTAACCTTTTGCCATGTATAACAATGAGAGACAAACTCAGAAATTACTTATATCATATTTGTCCAGAAAAACTACCACTGCATGTCATAGAACATCTTTGTGGTTCTTGGGTGCATAGCCCACTAGGAAATATATAAATCCACCATCACATCTTTTCTTACTGAATATGGTACCACAAAACAGTTATGAAAGAATAGAATTACCTCTTTGGATAATTACCAATTAGGAATTGTCTCTCCAAAATTAATAGAGTTTATAATGCTATGGAACTCTTCATTAATCTATTGATCCTAAAGAATCAAATCGAGAAGAGATAATTTCAACAGAACACTGGTCAATGAAATTTCAACCCCTGATTCTGGGACTCCAATATACAATTGTGAAAAGAGATCCATTAGGTTCCACTCTTCTAATGATTCTTTCACTACTTGGGTCATAATTTCCCTACTCAAAGCATCTGCGATGACATTCTATTTCCCTAGGGTATAGGCAATGTCAAAATCAAAATATTGTAGTTATTCCATCCAATGCCTCTAGTAGAGATTTAAATCTTTTTGAGATAAGATATAAATCAAGATCTTGTGGTCTGAAAAAATGGTAAAACATTCTCTATAATGGTAGTGCTTCCAACTATTAAGAGCATGCATCATTACTACAAGTTCAAGATCATGGGTCAAATAGTTTTTTTCATGTGTTCTAAGATGATGAGATCCATATAAAACAACATGATTACCTTCTATAAGAATGCATCCCAAGCCTCAACCCAATGTGTCACAAAAGACCACATAGCCTGACCCAGCCTCTAGAAGAGTCAAAACTGGTGCAGTATTCAAAATATGGTTCAAATCAATAAAATAACTCTAAAATTTATCATTCTAGGAAAAATTTACTCCCTTATGAGTTATAGAAGTCATCGGAGTACCCAACTTTAAGAAGTCTTTAACAAACTGGAAATAATACCCAGATAAGCCCAACAAGCTATGAATCTTAAAGGAATTTCATGGTTGTTCACATATCATAATAGATTTTACCTGTTCAAGATCAACCAAAATACTATGTTCTAACACCACATGTCCTAATAATTACACATCCTAAATCCAGAAGTCACACTTCAAAATTTTGGCATAAAGTTGCTGATTTCTTAGAAAACATGGAACTATTTTCTGAGGATGCACATGATCCTACTTAGACTTAGAGTAAACAAGGATATCATCCAAAAATACCACCACAAAGGTATCCATGTATTTATTAAAATCATATTCATTAGCACCATAAATACTATAGGATAATTGGTTATACCAAAGGGTATAACAATGTGATCATAATGATTGTACCTTCTCTGAATCTGCTCAACCTAGGGTCCCATTCTCCTTGAAAGACACGAGACACACCCCTGGTTGTACTAAAGGATACCTGTAGAAGATAACAATAAATATGGAATTTATTGGAAATGATCCAATCCATCCCAAAAATGGAATCAAGAGGTTTCATGTTGAGAACCAGAAATCCCTAATCAAGCTTAACATCATATGGAGAGAAGACACAAGCGGGACTATGGAGACCCGGATCTCTCTTTGTACTAAGGGGTTTAGTAATATCCATTACATAAGATAAAATACTGATAGAAAGATTAATAATATTAAAAATATGGGTTTAAATAAATCAATGGGATGTACTAGTATCAAATAGAGTAATCACTAATGACGAATCTATAGTAATGGTACCTCTCACAGTTGTTGGACACGTATTCGCTTCCTCTGGAGACTCTTCCATTATGTGAAATAGATTTATTCTAGATTCCTGTTGTTAGAAAACTCTTATATGTGAATAATATTATTTTCCCACAGTTTTAGGATGATCTGGTGATCTTGTTCCACTACGTGGAGTGGAATAAATATGGAAGAATCTCTACAAGTGACCTGAATGACCACGGGAGCCACAATTCTTGGGTGTCTTCATGTAAACCCTCTTTGAATTTCTTATATTTACACACTGGTATCAGATCAAAGGACCTCTTCATGGTAATATATGAGGTCTAGAATAAACATGCTGGCAAGAACTGCCATAAGAATCATCATGCTTACACTTTCCTTTAATGGAACTCACATTTCTGATGGGAGTGAATGAAACTCCCAAAAACCCTAACATGCTAGCTAGGTCCATTTAAACCATTGGTAATCCAATCTAGTACATCATCATAAGAAGTTATATTTATCAAAAAAACTTGAGAACAAATATCTTGACAAATTCCCAACTCAAATCTTTGATCCTTCATATTCTCATTCGATACAATCTCAGGTGCGAAGTGAACGATCTCAGAAACATGGTTTTAATACTCTATCACAGTCCTATAAAACTCATTAATCTTGAAAACTCTATAGAATTGTCTAAAATCATCGACTTTGGATATAAATTTTCAATGAAAAGAACCTTTAAGTATTTCCACTCTAATCCCTCATATTTCTTTGTTGTCATAATTGTGTCCCAAAATATCCTACTCAATCCTTCCAGTATGGAGGTGGAACACTTCACTTTGATTTCATTGAGTGTGTCCAAGAACCCAAACAAATGCTTCATATTTATCATCCATTACTCAGCATCTTGAGGATCATTTGAACATTTTTAGGGTGTGGTATTCTGGTGAAGTAACTCTTAAGAACTAACTTTGAAAATGTCCCTCTTAGGTTTTATGGTTGGAGCCTGAACGAGAACTTGAGGTGGTGCATTTCCTAGAGCTTGGAAAGTGATCATAATCACCTCTAGCATACTTGGGTCCAAAAGAGGATTTTATCAATGAGGTTAATTAGTATCTTCCTCCTAGATCCAATTCACACATATTATTGTATTAATGATGCTACACAACATCATCAAATAGAAAAGAATACATCATATTTCACTCAAAAAGAGCAACAAGGGAAAATTAATCCCAACAGATGGAAAACAAGATTTGAATTTCAATCTATCCAAATCAAAATAGGTAAAATACTAGAACTAGTCCATAATAAGTCTTTATATGATCACCCCTGGTGACTTAAGGTTTATTTTAGTGATATATAGATAGGAACGCAATCACAACTACCTCCCAAGTCTCGATAAGATTTAAAAAATGCATACTATCTTCAATATAAAAGCTCAACCTATAGCTCTAATACCACTTTTTCATGAACCATCTCAGGTACCCTAGTAACCTGATAACAAAGATAGTCCTGGAATAGATTTAAAGGAATTCTTGATCCCCATGGGTTGACAACTAACACCCAGCATCATATAAACTAAATGTGGGAATGGTTTTTCCACAAACATTGTGGGAAAAAAAGAGGCGGGGAAGTGTGCATATCAAAATAAAGTCCACTGTGAGTAATGTTCCAGAAGTGAAATATGAATTAAATCCCAAATTACTACAACAAAATTACTAAAATTGGTAAAAAAAATCCCAATCCCCAAAGTACACAACTCATAAAGTCCAAGGTTCAATAGCTAGATACACCTCCAAGAGATCCTTTTCCCTTACTCGAACCTAGAAGGAGATAATCTACAATCACTCAAAGGCATAAGTAGGGTGTGATCCAAAGCCCAGTATAATTTCAAAAAAAGATTCCATAACAATATTCCAATATCAAATTAACCAAGAATGTGATTTTAATTTTCAAATAAATAATTTTGGCCTTTAAATAAAATCATATTTAAACAAATCATGCTTTGCCATTTAAAAGATAGAAATACTTTATCAATTCATGCTTTTCATTTAAAATGATGGAAATATATTTCAAAATATGGAATTTATCATTAATAAAAGGGTGCATTACACAAATATCACTTTTTACAAAATGGCTTAAATAAACACTTTTATATAAAACGGTTTATTTAAAATCTCAAGGCATATAAAATAGTTTACAAAAATGGAATATATATATATATATATATATTTAAAATAAAAAACAAGCGAGAAACATCATCGTGTTCCAAGTAGGTATGATAGTTCCAGGATATAGGGACCCAACATTGTGAAACAAAAATTATGTACATATGCTTGTTTGGGCCTAAGGCGAAGGAGACTCATCACAATCACCTAATGAAAGATGATGTGCTGATATGATGTTTTAGAATGTTGTAAGTCATAAAGTGTTTTCCAAATAACACACTAACTACCTGAGGCTTGCATGTGCTCAAGTACAGAAAATATTGGGAAATTTATTTCAAGACTTCTTAAAATATAATTAAATCCCATCCCCCATTTAAAATAATCCAATTTTATCGTTAAAACCATAATGGTTCTTTAATCAAAAATATGTCTTTTCACCAAGATAAAACCCTAAGGTTTCTATCAAAACCCATTTTGAGCCATTTTTCATAAATAAGGATTTGAAACCAATTCATGAAATTTCATAATCCATTTCACAATTAAATTCAATAATTTAATTTTCAAAAAAATCCATCAATTTCATCACAAACCCTTAATTCAATAGAATTAGGGTTTTTCACACTTTTCTATCAAATCAATTTTTCACAATTAAATTCAATAATTTAATTGACAAAAAAATCCCACCAAATAAAAAATTTAAATTAGACAATTTAAATTCTTCAATTTCCCATAAACACACCCAAATTCAATGGAATTGGTGGTTTATAATTTCATGCCAAAAACCCATTTTTCCTAAAAACCCTAATTCACAGGAATTGTGTTTTTTCAAAAAAAACATATAATAAAACAAAAAAATCTTTAAATTCAAAAAATTTAAATTAAAAAATCAGTTGGGATTAAATAAAATTTGGCATCGTAACAGAACCACCTACCAAAAACAATGGATCTTGTTATTCTAAACCCTAATCGGGATTTGTCCACAAAGAATAAAGATCATAAAAATATGAATAAAACCTAGTTTTAAGATCCCAAAAAAAGGTATTTGAACCATAAATCAATGTGAGGATCCGTATAACCCTTGAGAGAAGAATATAGATCATGAGAGATCAAGATCGGGATGAGGAAACTAACCACAAGGAGATCTGAGGGCATTCCTATAGATTTGGATTACTTATGGGAGGGATATGAGGGGACAAGAATCATACATGGGAGATATGAGGAAGGGATAAATGGGTTTGGGTTGAAGGAGGTCTATTGGGGACCTAAAATAGGGGTTCATAAAATTTTAATAAAAATTCGGATCACTTAAAATCTCGTATGCATGGTTTCCTAGGCAGACCCATACGATTTGACCAAACCGTGTGGTATTATGATGAACTTGTTTTAAATAGGATGCATAGTTTTATGGTGTACCTTTATTGATTATTTCTGATCATGATCCTTATTTTACATTAAAATTCAGGAAATGTTTCCAATAGGCCCTAGTTACTAAGATTTATTTGAGCACTTCCCACCACCCTCAAACTGATGAAAAATTAGAAAGGACTATTAAAACTTTAGAATATATATTAAGATCTTTCTCACTTGAATTTCAATGTGTTTTAGATCAGTATTTACCTTTGGTTTTATAAAAATAGATTCCATTTAAGTATTAAAATGGCACAGTATGAAGTGTTATATAGAAAGGGATATCGTAAACCATCTTTTGGGAATGATGTTGGTGAAAGGAAACTTATAGGCCCAGAACTTGTTAAGGAAACAATGGAAAAGGTGATGATTATTCAAACCCATATCAAAGTATCTAAAATTAGGAAAAATAGTTATGACGATAACCAAAGGAATGATTTGGAATTTCAAGTGGTAAATCATGTTTTACTAAAGGTATCTCTATGTAAGGGTGTTATAATATTTGGTAAGAAATCAAAATTAAGTACCATGTACATCAGACCTTTTGAAATTCCAGAATAAATTGGATTTGTACCTTACTATTTAAAAATGTCACTAAATCTCTCCAAAGTTCATGATGTGTTCTACATATCATTGTTAAGGAAATACACGCCAGACCCAACGTATGTACTCACCTATGAATAAATAGAACTAAAACCCAATTTTCCTTACTATGAAGAGACTATAAAGATTCTTTACACTATAGAACAAGTTTTAAGGAATCAGATGACTCGATTGGTAAATGTTCTTTGGAGAAACCATAAAATGGAAGAGGTGGCATAGGAACCTTAAGAAATTATGATGAAGAACCACCTGAATCTGCTTATGAGGTGATAATATGAAAATTTCAAGGGAAAAAATTTTGAAGGATGGAATAATGTAACACCCAAATATTTCATGGTACATTTTATTTTTAAATAATTTAATAGCTTTTGTTTCATGAAACTCTGAGTTCAAAAGCATCGTGGTCTATTAATAAGTGATTACTATAACCTAGCCATTAAAATAATGGGAATAAATATTATTAACCACATAATTAAATTTATATATTTAATATTAATCCAAAATATTTTATAGACATAAGATAATGATGAATCCAATTTTATGCATTTAAAGGTTATATTTTTTATAAAGTTTATTTTACCACCTTTTGATGGCGGACCAGTTTTAAATATAGTTTTTGACACTTTCATAAATTCTATTTGACAAAAAAAACTTATTCTTTGAAAGTGTAATATCAAAATTTACTTTGGTTTAATTTTTGGTATTTTTTTGATAAGTTTCATGTATTGATGAATAGTGAAAATACTAAATTGTAATTAAAAATGACTTTTCTCATCAAAATAATTTATAGTGTAAAATTATAACTTTTTTTAAAGTATAAATAGATTATATTTTTATCATTTAATCCAATTTAGGTCATTTTCATCAATTTTACATTGAAGTTAGATATAAAAACTTTTCAATCTTTTACATGTTTTAAACTTTAATAACCTATTTTCTCACCCACTCAATGGGATTAATTTTAAATTAATTACTAAAAATTATATATTTTGAATTTTTAAAAATGGATCATATATTTGGAATCAGTGTTTCTAAATTATGTAAATATATTTATTTTATTTTTGGGCAATATGAATAGTAGCTTTAGTAAATTTTTATTTACCACAGTTAAGGATAAATCGAGTAATTAAAGGTAAATATAATATTGTAAATATTATAAAATTACCATAAAACATGTCCTAATTTCATTTTATAAGTGGGTTTTGACCAAAATAGACCTTATTCAAAAATTATAATTTGTTTAAGCCACTTGGGTATTAATATGACATTTATAATATTTTATTTAAAGTTAAAAAAGTCAGACTCATGTCTTTTAATAAGTATTACATTTTTAATACATGGTTATAAAAAATATTAATTAAAATATAAATATTAATTTGAAATATAATAAATTTATCTTCATCATGATAATTTATTTTTAATTTTTAGAAAATAAATAGTTTAATTAAAGGCTTTCATAATAATTATGCGGTAATTGTTTAATCAATGGAAATATCTAATAAATGATATTAAAAATATTAAAATAAATAAAATTTTAAATAATTAATGAAATAAAATAAGTTTTTATATACCTTATACATTTTATTGATATATTAGAAGTTTTGGTTAGAATTTATCATGTAACAATATTTTTAAAAAGACAAATAATAAATAGTATCAAAATTGACCTAAATGATACTTTCAAATATATAATATTTTATTAAATGATATAGAATTCATAAAAAATAAAATTCTGAAAAATAAATATAATAATGTTAAATATGTCATTAATGATCAATTTGGGGTTCTTTTGGAATTTTATAGTAACTATATTCACCCTAAAGATCAAAAAACCATGTTTCCATGGTAAGAGTTAAAAGGTTTAACTGAGGGTTAAAGCCAACAGTTAGTTTAATATTGTGAAATAAAATGTATAAAAATCATTGGTTGAGATTATTTAGATCCATAATCATATTAAATTATAAATAACTCACTTTTTATCTATTTTAAATCTAAAATCAATTTATGTTATTTTAATATTTTAAAGGATTCCAAGAGTGCCCCTCCCCTCACTTATAAAAAGGAATCTCCTCCCTCACTTACTCACACCAATTTGATACTTATTGATCGACCAAAACCTACCCATTTCCCATTTAAACTTCAATATACACATCATATTGGTGATTTTATTCTCAAAATAAAAACCCTGCCATCCCTAAGAGAAGATCCAGGGGAGTTTCTCTAAAGAAGAGGTAATCGTCTTTACTAACTCTTTCAAAATTATTTCTTATTCTACTTATTATTCATGAATTGTTTCCATTATAAAATAATAACTCTGGTATCATCTGTATTATTTTATTTTATTATGATTATGGGAAAATCATATTCCTCCTTTTATCCATCCTGTGAAAAACAATATCATCATGTCTGCGTATGTACAACTCATTATCACCACGTTGTGGTGTAATTTGTTTTTCGTCACCACTTTATTTGGATGGCTATAATGTTGAATATAGTAGATATAAATAATAAATATGAAATTATATTTATTATTTATAATTAATATACCATAAAATTTCTTACCACATTAACATTAAAAAAATGATATTGTTGCTCATTTGTATGTACGATCTACTGTCTCCATGATGCGATGAGATTCATTTTCAACATTAACCATTCAAGAATGATTATAAAAATTTATATGATGACTTAATTTAATATTTATGAACTTAATATCATTATGTATATGAATAAAATATATCCTATTCATAAAAAATAAGACTTACATGATAAAATATACATAAGAAAACGAAGTAGTTAACACCTGAATCAATGGTAATAAAGAAATAATATTAACGAAACAACATAAGAGGACAGTATATGATATAATAAATATGAATATAGTTCTTTTATAATTTAATAACATACTTTAGCCATTATATTCGTGGTTAATTCACCCTCAACTAAATGAAATTACAAGGTAAAGTTTAACTTTGCAATCTCATTATTATGCAGGATTGTTTGTAGGTAAGTATTTACTAGGACATATTTATCATCCATGTCCATGTTTATTAAAAATGTATTTAAGAATATTATTAATATTATTATACAAATTTTTAATGAATTTTTTACCCATGTTTTAGTTTTTATAAAATGGTTTGAAAGGAATATTTATCGTTTTCCAAATGAGGTCCTTTATGAGTTTTTCGATGGAAGGAATGTTCTTTTTTAACTTATGCAGCACGAGTAGATTTTTTTTATATCATGATTCCCTAACATTTTAAAGATTACCTTATAATATTATAAATTTATTTTCAAAATAAATATTTTCTTTTATAATTTCACAAATTTTAAATGATTTCAAAGTAAAAAAAGTATTATTTCTCTCAAGAAATGTTTAATGGTTTTATTAGATTATTTTCATCTATGTTGACATCCTTTATTGAATTTTATGCTTAATTGAGGTTGATTTATTATGATACAATCTATCATATTGAATTTAAGGGTTTATGATATGTTTGACTGTGGATGTTCAATTTTGATACCATTCATGGTTTGGTTAATTTATTAACATTTCATATTTTAGTTTTAATATGAATGTTTATGTTGGTTATGTTTCACCCATTTCATATGAGGAATGCATTGGACTTATTAAGTGATGGGTGGGGCCGGCTATAACCCCTCGATGCATTGGTAGGTCTCATGAGACAAACTGGTTGGGTTTTTACCCATTTATGTATGGTGTATTGACTGAGGCCTTGACATTTTTATTATGATGTATTTCATTATGAATTCCATCATTATGAGATTAGTTATTGATATTACATGTGATTATTAGATTAGTATAATATCCATGTGAATTTTTATTTGGAATTATTTGATTTATTCTTTCCATATTATGCTCAAGATTATGTTAAAAAGGGTTTTTTTCAGTTATATACCTCACCTTAAAATTTTATGCTTATTTATGATAGATTACGCTATATTATTTACCCTTACTAATTATCTGATTTCACCCATTTCTTATGTTTCATTTTTTACAGGATGTAAATATGTATATTATGACTGATATGCAGGGTTAATCTAGGAGAATCGTAATTTTCAAATGATTCTATATGTTTTAGTTTATATTTTTAATTGTAATGTAAGGATCATGTATGTAATATATTTTCCAAAAATTCTAAATTGATTGGTCCTTTGGTTTTTAACAATTTTATCTATTCCAAAGTAATAAATTAAGGCACTGGATCTAGGATACTCAGGTCAGGTTCATTACACATTGGAAGCTTAAAAATAATATAGTTCTGTAAATTTGATGAATTAAATCATGGAGTATTACAAAGTAAATTGTTTTTTATTATATGCACCATAGAAAAAGAAATTATGTGCATACTACAAAACATGTATCAAAGAGTGAAATTTGAGGCTAAAAACCCTTATGACTTAGGAAAAATTCTATTAAAACCCCCTCGAAAGAGTTATAGAGAATGAAATTGAATTTAGAATACAATTATTAATATAATTAATGATATTATAAAACCAATAGGTATTATACACACCAATTAAATGAATTTAGGTTCATAAATAAAGTGTTTCTCAAAGAAGGAAAATTTGAGATAAAACTTTCACCATGTTTCCATACTTAGTTAGATGCACTCTAAAATATTTTACAACAAAAAAAATAATTTAATATCCTATTTTAAAACCTTACTCATAAATATTACCTTTTTATAATAATTTTATAATTTTTTATCATGAGTACATTAATCAGTTGTAGTATATTATGACCATTGAGTGTTAATAATTTTATCTATTTTGTGCTTGTTTAATAATTTTAATATCATTACCAAACATTTGATACAAAGTTAGTTATTCATATATCATTTAAGAAACTATAATATATAACTTATATTTATTTAAGTTTTTATTAATTCATTACATAAGGGTTTTAGTTACGCTATGTGAAAATGGAATCAATGTTAACTTATTTGAGTGATTTTAGTGAGTAGAAATAATACTTTAATAATAAGTTAAATACTAAATATAATATTTTAAAAACAATATAAAAATCATTATTCACTTATTATATTATAATAATATTAGTTTTCATGTACTTATAGCCATCCATGATAGTGATTTATAGCATTGTTCATGTAAGTAGTTAAACAGACTCAAATTTGAACACACTTTAACTTGATTGGTGAGTATGGTTAAAGAGATTTTTCTTTTGACATAATATCATTATAAAAGAAGCATGGTGATATTATTTTTATTTTTTTATTATAGTGAGCCATATTTGAATATGTTTTGATAAATAAGAAAAAACTATAAGAAAAATAAAAAAATGATTCTTCGTGGAGGCAGTAGTCTGCGCGCGCGCACGATTGACATTCCTTTATTTTTCTAAGTTGATGGAAATGAATAAATATGGGTTGTAACATTAATATAATAACATATAATTATAATAATTATACTTAATTTATTATTTTATTATGGTGACAAGATATTTGGAAGAGTAAAATTAATAGGAAAAACTTAAGAAGGGGATAATACTTATGTTGGAGACTTCATCTTTCCTTGGAAGCAACCTTGAAATTAAAGGGATTAAGCTAACTGTGATTGACTAGGGGATTATTTTAATTATATAGGTTTATAATTATAGTTAAATTTAAGATCTTAAAGGAGTAATTAGAAGGTTAAGTGTAACTTTGAAAAGGTGGAAATTGCATCCCTTTATAAGAGATGAAAAAGACACTTTTGGAAACACTCGACATTTTTAAATACTTTCATGACACTATTCAAGGGTTAATGACTAAAAAGTGGAAAAAAGTTTATTTTTAAACAATATAAATTAAAAAATAATTTAAACCATTTATTTGAAATTATTTTTTGGTCATTTTTCCTTAGTAAAACACTTTTTACCATTTTTTCTTTTTATAGGGGTAACCATTTTTTAACCTTAGTAATTAATTTTGATAACTAAAATTAAAATTAAGATTGTTTACTAATTTGAGCCTTTTTATTTTAAATTATAAAATAATTTTATCATATAAAATTTCTAAACATGTGAAAATTAATTTAAGCATAAACACACTTAATCGCCTAAAAATAGTTTTTAGAAAAATGAAGTTTTTCATCTTTAAATTTATATATAATATAAAATTATCATTATTACAGTTTTTAATGACATAAATTTATTTATTATAAATTTAAATAAATTTATGAGTCTTTCAAGGAAATCCAAAACTTAATCTCACCTTTAAAATACCTCATTCAAAAAGAAGACCGAAAATAGTTTTTATTAAACTAATATTTTTATTTAGTTCTAAAAATATAGGACATAGTATTTATAAGCTCAATGAATATATTAAAATTCATAATGTTATTACTTAAATACATATTTTATTACTTAAATGGTTTTTTAAACTTTTTTGATATGATTACATAGTGATAAAATCATAAAAATTATAATTTTTTCAAAAACCATATCTTCGACTAAAAAATCAATCCTTTCAGAAAAAATTCAAAATTTAATACTAAGTAAATATTCATGAGGGGTTAAAAATGATTTTTATTTTGTAAAATATAAATTTAAAAAAATTAAATTTATATTTTTGAAAAAAGTTACAATATAAAGAAAATGACTTTTATTATAACCTTTTTCAAAATTAACCCATATTGATTATTTATCTACTAAAGGTAATATATATTAATGATCTGCTATCTTAGTGTTTATTATAGATTTATTAAAAATTAATTCTTAATAAAATTTTTTTACTAAATTAAGTTTTTTAATTATTAATTTCAAACATTATTAAATTTTTAACATAACAATTGAAGTACAGTTGTACCCTATGTTGTCTCTTAATGAGACTGCCCTATAGAAGTTACTTTATCATGATTTTTTTATATTTTTAATATTTTTTAAGGTATTTATTTGGATATAAAATAAATTATTCTAATTTTCAATAAAAATAAATTAAAATAATGAAACAAGTGTAGAAGAAAAATCAACAGAAAAGAGAAGTAGAAAAATCTAGTAAATTTACTAGTGTATTTTTCCTTTATCACTTGAATTTATTCAAATTGAAAACTCTATCAATGAACAACTTAAAATCTCAATTAAAAATTATAATTTGGCTTAATGTTTTTAGAATAACAATTAAAATCTTAGATGTTATTCTCCTTTTGTTAAGATCTAGTCAAAGAGCTCAAAAATCATTGAGCAAAAAGACATAATAACGCTCCCATTGTGCTCACAATTCTCAATCAAGAATCAAGAAGTTTAAATGATGAGAGCCAATATTGATCCTCTATCCAGACCAAGTTAAAAAAATTCACTATATGTACTAGTAACTTCAATCATCTATGTGTTGATCACAGAATGGAAGAGAGAATAATAAATCAAAGTGATAGAAGTGTTGATCATCAAATGTCAATCAACTATTCAATGAACAAAAGTCTAGAGAGTAAATAATAGTAAAATGTTCAAGAAAATTAATCTTGGAAATAATTTACCATTTGAAACTACAATAGTAGGCCATAAAAATACTCATCCACTCATGATCATGGATCACAGAAGGCCCTTGATCTTCATCCACATCAGAAGTAGCGGAAGCTCTATAGAATATCTTCTTCTTCCTGCTCCCATCACACCATTCTAGAAAATTATATGTAAGTTATTGTCCACTTCTGTATATATCTAATTTTTTAATGTCTATCTATTATCATTATTTTTTTCTTTCATCCAAAAAATATCATAGAATATTTTACAGGTGGAACCATCTAGTTTATTTGCATCAATTTTTTATCTCACACACATGTGACTGCAACTTATCCCTTCAAAAAAATTAATATCCGCATGTTGAAAACTCAATTCCCAAAAGATTTAATTATCCTTGGATCATAATACACACTTCTTGAGATCACATTTACCAAAATCAACTTATACATAGATCACTGAAAATGTATCCAATGAAAAATCTATTTTTTACCAAAACATCACTTCATCCAACTAATCATATCCACCCTCAAGATCCCCATGGTTTTTATTCTTTAATTGTGTTGCCTTACTCAGGTTTGGCTTCAGCGGTGTGGATAAATCAAATTCTATAAAATATACTAATGGAAAATCATCAAATAAAAATCATGCAGTCAACTTCATCCAAAAAGATGAAATAATGGGAAGGTAAAACTCAAACTTGAACCTAAAAAGGAAAAAAAATAAACAAAAAACAATTTGTCGAGTTCAACTACACCGTTCTCGGTTCAAGGCCATCATCATCAATAAGAGATCTTGATTATACTTTCAAAAACTCATTGGTATTTATCAAATGAACAAGATCATATTGTAAAAATCATATTTGAATCAAACTCAACTTTGGTTCCTGAATTTGGCTATATCTTCTTCAAAATTCCATCGCCAGTCAATCATCGTCTTCAAGAGCTCAGAATCACAACCTCGAACAAATCTGGTTTAGCATTTTCAACATAATTGGCTTTGACCTTGGGTTCATATGAAGCTCCAAGTATCACCTTCAATATACAATGAGCTCAGTTCTCCATTGGTAACTTGCATCACAAAGTCATCGCACAACTTTAATTGTGCGGTTTGACTCTTCTCTAATCTTGGGAGTGTCAGCCGTTTTATTTATTTCTACATGTATTGGAGTTTTTTAGATTAAAAAGCACATATATTCATTGATCATGCCATGGTATGCAACAATGGTTTGTCATCGGCCATCCTCCATCAATATCAATATGCAGTTAGACTTTAAACATTGGAAAAGCTTCATTGACAGAGATGAGGACCAGGATTTTCATCTATCTTCCTAATTTTTGAGTTCAATATTTCATATAAAGATTCAGTCATCAAAAGTCATCAAACATCATCAGAGGATCATATTCAATGGAAATATTGTCAACCTCAACTATGGTTTGTTTGGTTTGAGAGATCAGTGGGGATCTCAGTTTTATTTTAGTTGAGATCTCTTATTTGATATCGAAGATTGATCTTCGATCTATCAAGCTCACACTCATGTTTGACTGAGGGTTTTAAAAAATTAGGTGTGTGAAATATCCACATAGATGAATATTTGGATATGTAAATTGATACTAAAATAAAAACGGTTATGCAATTCCCTTGGAAATAGATACATAGGCTATACATAATCCCCTATAAGGATCAATTCATTGATTCTGCTATGTGATGTAGGCTGGAAATTGGAAATGTAGTGTGGTACAATAAAATTTTTATGTGACTGAATTTTGAAATTATGCTACATGGAATTGGATGTACATAGAAAAATTAGAGTAATGGGTTAGTGATTACAATTCTACCATGTATAGAATTTTATCACAAATAATATATTGTGGTATGGGGATTAAAGATGTCGATATGATTGAAAAGATATATATGAAATTTCATGCATCTCACATCACCCTACAAGAGAAATACCACTTGAAATGGTATATAACATATTCTGATATCATATTATCATTACTTTTAGCATAGAATAACAGTGATCTTTGTATTAAAAATAATCAGTCTTGTCCTACTAGTTTAGCGGTATCATTTTCAGAAGAAAATTTTGTACTTCATGAAAATAATCATAGATGAAGTCTGGGACATGACTCCTATGGTGGATGTGGTTTTTGCAGCAGGCATGGTCAAGGATGTGGTCGTAATAATGGGCCAGCTCAAAATAAATATAAGCTCAATCATTTAAAAGAAACTTGAAGATTCCAGTTATAAGTGTGGTTCTAAGGTACATTGGTCTCAAGTTTTCCAAACCCCTGAGCATCTTTGTAAGATATAAAAATCATATCTTGAATCAAGGAAGAATGAACCGCACTTTGTTGAGACATCTTATAAAGAGAAATAAAATAAGGTGAATTTTTCTGATAATCACCACCCATCAGATGATGATTCCACTTACCTCAAAGTGAGTGATTTTACTTGTGAATTTGATGATATGGTGGCTATAAATAATTCTAAAAAATTACATTAGTTCTTATATATGATATGATATTTTGTTCCACATGCTATATATTTTGGATATTGTATGATTTGAATTTCACAAGGTGTTTCCTATAATATTATTGTCTTTAATTTGAAGCATTGAAATGGATTTCTTAAAAGAAATAGATATTTTCATACTGGATAGTGGAACAACTCACACAATTCTTAAGAATAAAAAATATTTTTTTGATCTTAAACCAACAATACCAATTGTGAATACTATAATAGGTCCTACAAATCTTATATAAGGGACTCGTAAGGTGAGTTTTTCTTTAACTAATGGGACATAATTTTTTTATAAGAGATGTGTTGTTTTCCCAAAAGTCCAAAAGAAACTTATTAAGGTTCAATGATATATACCAACATGGTTATGATACTCAAACTATATCTAATAGAAATGAAAATTACATGTGCATTACCATTAATAAATCTAGTAACAGTCATGTACTACCAAAATTATAATTTCTATTTCATTATAAATATATAAGTGTAATCGAAACAAATATGGTAGTAAATAATGGACCATAAATCATTAATTTGTGGCATGACCGATTAGGTCATCCTAGTTCAGGAATGATGTGAAAAATAATTTAAAGTTCTCATGGAAATTCAATAAAGGTCCATAAGATCTCTCCACTAAGAATAATTTCATGTGAGGCTTGTTCTCTTAGAAATATGATTGTGAGATAATATCTTGATAAAATTAAGTATGAAATTTCATCCTCTTGAATGAATTCATGGGGTATATGTGGACCAATTCATCCATCATGTGGTCCATTTAAATATTTTATGGTATTAATAAATGTATCTAGTATATGGTCACACATATGATTTCTATCAACAAGTAATGTAGCATTTTCATGATTTCTTTCTTAAATAATTAAATTGAGAGCACAATTCCTTGATTATGTAATCAAGAAAGCAAGGATTGATAATGTTGTAGAATTTACCTCCCAAGATTTCAATTATTATTGCATGGAAATGGGGATCACTAGGAAACATCCAGTCTCTCATGTGCATACAAAAAATGGTTTAGATGAATCACTGATAAAATGCATCCAACTTATTTCTAGACCATTAATAATGAGGATAAATATGTCAAGATTCATATGGGGTCATGAAATAGTGCATGTTTCATCATTTCACATTAGACCAAGTGCATATCATAATAACTATCCACTACAATTTCCTTTTTTCCAAGAGATTGATTTCTCCCACTTAAAAATATTTTGTTGTAAAGTATATATACCAATTTCTCCCCCACAATGTATAAAGATGGGACCTCAAAGGAGGTTGGGAATATATGTACGGTATGAATCCTCATCCATCATTATATATCTTGAACCCCAAACTTATGATGGATTTAAATCACATTTGTTCTGATTTTAAATTCAATGAAGAATTATTCCCTACATTAAGGGTGAAAAGAAATAAAGGGAGGAGATTTCTGAGAATGTTAAAACATTATCTTTTCTTGATCCTCCCACCTAACTGTGTGATATAGAAGTGAAAAATATTTTACATTTTCAAGAACTATAAAATAAATTTCCTAATGTGTTTATTGATTCAAAGGGTGTGATTAAATCACACATACCAGCTGTAAATGCACTAGCTAGAATTGACATACCAAAGATACAATTATATAATCATGTTATATAAATATCAAAATCATGCATGAAGCATAGAAAACCAATTGTCTCTAAGGATATAAATACTCAAAAAATAAAAGGAATGAGTATAATTGAAAACCTCGTTATAGATGCATGTGTTCAAATGAAATACTTAATTAAATTGTTCTTAAAGAAACACATGATGAAAATAATAAAGAGAATTCACAGGGTATAAAAAACCCTAAAGTTTTTTAAAATTAAATATATCTTAATTATTCCACTATAAGTGATATATGGAATAGAAATAATGTGGAAAATATTGATAAAATGTTTTCATATTCTATGTCACATGATATAGAAAATGTAGACCCTGAACCAAGGTCAGTTATTAAATGTAAAAAATGACCCAATTAGAATAAATGGGAAGATGCAATACAATTTGAATTAAATTTACTTATTAAAAGAAAGGTTTTGGACATATTATGCTCACACCAGAATCTGTGAAGCCTAATGGATATAAATGGGTTTTTGTGTGTAAGTATAATGATAAGAATGATATTTTAAGATACAAATATCATCTTATCACATAAGGTTTTTCTCATAGAACCATAATTTATTATGAAGATACATATTCTATTATTATGGATGCTATTAATTTTTTATATCTAATCAGTATTTTAGTAGTTGAGAAGGCTAATATACATCTTATGGATGATGTTACAACCTATTTATATGGGTCATTTTATAGTAGTATATATATGAGAATACTTGAAGGATTAAAACTACCTAAAGTATTGAAATCAAAATCCAAAGGCCTATGGAAGTAATCCCTATATGGATTAAAATAATCTAGGTGTATGTGGGATAATCATTTTTAGTGAATGTTTGTTAAATAAAGGGTATGTAAATAACCCCATATTTCCATGTGTTTTTATTAAGCAAACCACATCTAGATATGAAATCATTGTTGTTTATATTGGTGATTTAAATGTCATTGTAACTCTAGAGGAGATCAATGAAGCAATGAGAAACTTAAATATTGAATTTAAAATGAAAGGTATGGAAGAAACTAAGTATTGTATAGTATTACAAATTGAACATATGGCAAGTGGAATATTTTTCCATCAGTCAAATTGCACTAAAAAATGTCTTAAAATGATTTAATATTTATAAATTTAATCCTTTAAGTACTTCAATGATAGTTTGGTCTTTAAATATAGAGAAAGATCAATTTCAACCTTAAGAAGAAAATGAGGAGTTGGTTAGTCCAGAAGTACCATACCTCAATGCTATTAGAGAACTAATGTATCTTATTAATTGTACTCATCCTGATATATCTTTTTCTACTAATTTATTAGAAATATTTAGTTCATCCCCTACATGAATAAACTAGAATGGAATTAAACATATTTTTCATTATCTTTATGAAAATATTTATTTGGGTTTATTCTATTCTAAAAAATTAGAAAAGAAGATGGCCAGTTTTGTAGATGCATGTTATTGATATGATCTATATAATGCATGATCACAAACTGGTTATGTGTTCATAGTTGGAGGTATTGCTATATATTGGAGATAAAAAATAAAACACTCATTGAAACAAATTCAAATCATGCAGAAGTAATACAATTACAAAATGCATGTTGAGAATGTGTTTGGTTGCGATCTATGACTCAATGAATTTGAGCAGAAAGTGGATTGCCTATGGATTTCATCCCAATAATATTATTTTAATATAATATTTTGTGCAAAAAACAATTAAAGGAAGTCTTCATAAAGAATTATCGGACAAATCACATACCATAGAAATTTTTCTCCTTTGTAGAAAATTTAATGAAGAACATAGATATCAACATGAAATATGTTTGATCTAGTAACAATGATGAATATTTATTTACAAAGGCACTACAAATAATTATCTTTAGAAAGATTGTACATAATTTAGGGATGTGTATATTGAAAAATTTGTGATGTAATGTAACTTTTGGGGGATTTTATGTGCATGTACTCTTTTCCTTATTTCTCTTTTTATCCCATTGGGTTTTTCTGGAAAAAATACTTTAATGAGGTAGTGTCAAAACACATATGAAATTTTTAGGGTTTTGTATCCCAATAAGTAATATTAAGAATCCACTAAAAATGTGTTTTCAATCCTTTAATGAGGGTGGGTGCCCTCCCCCTCCAATCTCTTACTCACTAATGTGTACTACCTATAAAAGGGTAGTGCATCCCCCTGGAGAGGGACTACTAGTAGAAAGGAGATAGTTGAAGCATTGATAAAATTCTTGTTCTTTTTTTCTCACCTTTCTACGCTATTCTAATTTTACTCTTTTAAATTTTTGTTTTTACAACAAAAAAAAGAATTTAAATTAAAATATAAGCATTGATAAATTAATTATAAACAAAAATAAATTAAATGAAAAATAAATTTCTTGAAAATAAAAGATCAATAAAAAATAATAATTACTCATTAAAAAAAGAAAACTAAAATTAACTAATTAATTACATATTTCATCATAAAATTAAGAGTTTTATTATTTTAACATCTAACTAAGATTAAGAATATATTAATAAATAAAAATTATTTTAAAAATTAAAACATAATTAAATTAAAGAAATAATGTGACAAAATATTAGAATTAAAAACCAAATCAAATTCCCCCACACTAATATTTTTCATGTCCTCATGCAATCAAAGAGTAAAATTTAATGGAATAAAATGAATCACAAGTTTGAAATATTAGATGATCATAAAAAATTGGCTTTCAAAATTATTTCCCCCTTGGATTTTTTTCAAGTGGTGAAAATATTTACCCTCAAGAAATTGAATATTTTAGTGAAAAAAATATGATTCCTATTTTACAAAGATGATTGACCTTAAAATTTTGAATATATATTAAAACCACTAAAATTTTCATTAAATTTAATATCCAAACCTCTATTGAACTATAGTATAATAGACTCATATAATTATCTATCAAAATAATTTAGACACTCTATTTGGATGAACAAACTTAATAAATCACATGTTAGCAAAAATAACACATCCTTAAGCTTAAATAATAAAATAATGAGTTCAACCAAGATTAGAATTTCCATTTCAAAATTAATTTGAATTCATATTTTGTGATTTTTAATCCAAATAAAATTTTTCAAGGGAAATGATGATTATATAACATTCAAACAATATTTTACCAAAGTCATCTTCTTTTAAAGTGTGAAATGAAAAATGTTTCACCCAAATAAATCCAATGGGTGTTAGAGAATTAAAATTCATAAAGTGGATATGTAGTAATCAAACTTCATAAAAATTTTAAAACCACTAAAATGATTAATTGAGACTTGAAAAATAATAAAATTTTAAAAATTTAGATGTTTCTGATGGGTTTGAATTGTAGTCTAATTTAGCACATTTAAAGGCCCTTCCCCCACACTAAAACTCAAAATTCTCCCAAATGTTGAATCCAAGGTGGAGAAACATGTAAATTTAATTTAAATTTTAAAAACAAATTTGGAAATTAAACATATTAAAATTATGTAAGAAGGGTCACATGAAAACTCAAAGAATGTTTCTACACAAAACAAACAAACAAAAAGTTAAAATAAGCACAAAATTGTTTCCTACTAGTTACCACTTCAACAATTCAGATAAAAATTAAAATTTGTATACTAGTCCATGTTCAAGTAAGAGTTCAAAAATATTTCTAGCAAAGCAGATAATATTTGGTAATAATACAAAATAAAAAATAACCAATTTAATAATAATAACTAGAAAGTTTTATAAAAATTGACATGAAAAAATTCTTTCATTTCAACTTTTTTAAATTATTAAATTTAAATGCAACAGTATCAAAAAATATATTTTAAAAGTATAAAAAATGAGAATAATTTAAACTAATGAATTTTATAAATTAGAAGCTCTATTTTCCTTTACATAAACTGAAATACACCCCTTTTTTCTTCTGAAAAAGTATCTCTAGTTAGATTAAATGCTTCTAAATATGGTAAATAATTAACAATAAAATCCAAAAAAATAAATTCAAGTCAAAAAGTAACCAAAGTTTATAAAGTAAGGGGGATAATTCAATATTATTCTATTTTTATCTTAATTTGATCATTGTAGATCCGAAAGTATCTGCTCCAAACCCTTCCCTCTTGGAGGGATTAAGATAGCTAAGAGTGACCAAGGGATTATGTTCATGGTAGAGTATTATAAGGAGAGTAAAATGGAATAGTTTCAATGATGAATTAAAAGGTTAAGTGTAACTTTAAAAGGGTGAAAGTGGTATCCTTATAGAAGATATGAAAAGGAAAATTTTGGAAACACTTACCATTTTTCAATAATTCTATGACACTATTCAAGGTTCAATGACCCAAAAGTGGAAACAATTAGAGTTTGAAACAAGAAAATTATAAAAAAAATATCAAAAGATTATTTGAAAACATTTTTTGGTTATTTAACCTTAGTAAAACCCTTTTACCTTTTTTACTTTTTACCAAGATAACTATTTTTTAACCTTAATAATTAATATTGATACCTAAAATTAAAATTAATCTTATTTACTAATTTAAAAAAATTTATTTTAAATTTGAAACATTTAATTTTAAATTTGAAAATAATTTTATCATATCAAATTTCTAAATGTGTGAAAATTTAATTTTAAAATAAACACACTTAATCCTGTAAAAAACAATTTTGAGAAAAATGAAGTTTTTCATATTTAAATTTATATATAAGATAAAATTATCATTATTAAAGGTTTTAATGTCATAAATTGATCTATTATAAATTTAATTAAAGGTGTGAGTCTTTCAAGGGAATCCACAACCGAATCTCCCCTTTAAAATACTTCATTTAAAAAGAAGATCGAAAACAGTTTTTATTAAACTGGCATTTTTATTTAGTTCTAAAAATGTTGGACATGGAATTTATAAGCGCAATGAATATATTAAAATGCATAATTTTATTTCTTATATACATATTTTATTACTTAAAAGGTTTTAGAAACTTCTATGATACACTTACATAGTGATAAAATCATAAAAATTATAATTTTTTCAAAAACTGTATTTTCAACTAAAAAATAATATTTTCATAAAAAAAATAAAAAATTCATACTGAGTAAATTTTCATGAGAGGGGTTACAAAATTACTTTTATTTTACAAAATATACATTTTAAAAAAAATTAAGTTTAGTTTTTTAAAAGAAGTTGCAATACAAAGAAAGCGACTTTTAATATAACCTTTTTCAATATTAACCCATATTAATTATTTATCTTCTAAAGGTAATAACTATTAATGATCTACCGTATTAGTGTTTATTATAGATTTATTAATAATTAATTATTAATATGTTGTGTTGTTTTACTAAATTAAGTATTTTGAGTGTCATTTTCAAACCTTCTTCAGTTTTTAAGCTAACTACTAAAGTATAGCAGTACCCTCGGTTGTCTCTCAACAAGACTTCCATGTAGAAGTTACTTTTTTATGATTTTTTAAATTTTTATTATTTTTTTTAAATTTTTTTAATATTTTTTAAGTGATTTAAATGGATTTAAAAGAAATTATTATTATTTTAAATATAAATAAATTAAAATAATGAAACAGATGTAGCAGAAAAAGAAACAGAAATTCAATAGAAAATAGAAGTGGAAAAATCTAATAGATATCCTAGTTTATTATTTCTTCATCACTTTAATTTATTTAAATTGAAAAATATCTCAATGAAAAAATTAAAATCACAAAATTCACATCTCATTTGGATCAAAAAAATTAAAATAACAATTAAAAACCTGGTTTTTATTCTCCTTTCATTAAGATCCAATCGAAGCTCTCAACAATCACCAAGCACCAAAACATAATCACACTCCCATTGTGCTCAAAATTTTTAATCAAGAATCAAGAAGTTTAAGCAATGATATTTAATCTTAATCTCCTAACCAAAATCAGTTAAAAAAATTCACTCTATGAACCACTCACTCAGGTTAGCAATGTTTTGATCAAAAAATTGAAGATAGAAGAAGAAAAAAAAGTGATAGAAAATTTTATCAATAAACATCAATCAACTATTCAATGAAAAAAAGTATAGAGATTAATTTAAAATAAAAAATTTAAGAAAATTAATCTCAAAAATAATTCACCATTTGTAGCTACAATATTCATCCACAAAAATACTTATCCACTCATGATCACGGAGCATATAAGGCCTTCAATAATCATCTGTATTGAAAGTAGCATCATATCTATATAAGATATTCTACTTTATACTATCGTCATGCCATTATATAAATTTTGTGTATATTCTTCTCTGATTCTATATATCCCTCCTTTTTTAATTTATGTCTATTAATATATTTATCATTATATTTTTTTTATGTCATCCATAAAATATCATGGAATTTTTTACAGGTGGAACGATATGGTTTGTTTGCACCAATTATTTATTTCACACACATGTGATTGTAACTTCTTACTTTAAATAAATTAATATCTTCATGTTGTAAACTCAATTACCAAATTCTTGAATTATCCTTAGATAATTGTACATCCTTCTTGATCTCACCTCTTCCAAACTCAACTTATATGCAACTCACCCCAAATTGATCCAGTGAAAATTTTGTTTTAGACCAAAACTCCACTTCATCCTACTGAGCATATCCACCCTCAATATCTACACAATTTTTTCTTATTCAATAATTTTTTCATACCCAAGTTCAATTTTAGTGGTGTGGATAACTCAAATTTGATTAAAAAAACCCTAATGTAAAATCTTCACAAATTGTACACTCAACTTCATCCAAAAAGAAGTAACGATGGGACGATCGACCTCAAACTAAAACCTGTAAAGGAAACAAATTCGAACAAAAAAATCCATCAATTTCATCCACGCCATTCCTGGTTCTAATCCATTTTCATCAACAATAAAGATTAAGTATACTTGCGCAGGTTCAATGGGATTTCTCAAATGAACTAATTTATCTTGGAAAAATGAATGTTTTAAATGAGTAAAGAATGGATCACAAATCATTAATTTATAGCATGACTGATTAGTTCATCCTAGTTCAAAAATGATGTGAAAAATAATTGAAATTTATTATGTGCATTAAATAAATTTTCAAAAGATATATCTACTAAGAAAAATTCCATGCGCGGCTTGTTCCCTTGTAAAGATAATTATGAGACCATCTCCAGCTAAAATTAAGCCTAAAATTACAACCTTTCTTGAAATAATTCAAGGGGATATATGTGGACCACAAATAATTAATTTGTTTCATAAATAATTAGGTTATCCTGGTTTTGGAATGACGAAAAAAATAATTGAAAATTCCCATATACATTCAATAGAGGTCAAGAAGATCTTTCCACAAACAAAAATTCTATGCGATGTTTATTCGCTTGAAAATATGATTGTGATTCCATCTCTAACTAAAATCAAGGATGAAATTCCAACCATTCATGAATGAATTAAAGGGGATATATGTGGACCAATTTATCCATCATGTGGTACATTTAAATATTTTATTGTATTAATTGTTTCATCTAGCATATGGTCACACATATATTTTCTCTCAACATGTAATACAGAATTTTAAATATTTCTTGGATAAAATAACTAAATTTAGAGAACAATTACCTGATTATGTCATCATGAAAGGAAGGGTAGATAATTTTAGAGAATTTACATCCCAATATTTCAATGATTATTGTATGGAAATAGGAATCACTATGGAGAATCCAGTCAACCATGTGCATACAAAAAATGGTTTAGTTGAATCACTGATAAAACACATATAACTTATTAATAGACCATTAATAATGATAAAAATTTTATTGAGCTCTGTATAGGGTCATTAAATATTTCATGATTCGTCATTAATTCACATTAGACTAAGTACATGTCATAATCACTCTCCACTCTAATTGGATTTTGGCCAAGATCCTGATATCTCCCATTTAAGAATATTTGGTTGTTCAGTATATCTACCAATTGATCCCCCACAGCATACAAATATGGGACCTAAAAATAGGTTGGTAATATAAGTAGGATATGAATACTCATCCATCATCATATATCTTGAACCAAAAAATAGTGATGTAGTTACAGCACATTTTGTTGACTGGCACTTCAATAAAGAAGTATTCCCGTCATTAGGGGAGAAAATAAACAAAGTGAGGAGGATTCCTGGAATGTGAAAACATTATCTTTTCTTTATCCTCTCACCTAGTAGTATGATATGGAAGTGAAAAAGATTTTACATTTTTAGGTACTAGAAAATAAATTTCCTGATGCATTTACTGATTCAAAAGGTGTGACTAAATCACATGTAATAGCTATAAATTCACCATCTAGAATTGATGTCCCAAAGATACAATTACATAATGATGTTACAAAAATATCAAAATTTACCTAAATAATGGAAAAATAATTGGCACTAAGGATATAAATACTTGAAAAATAAAATGAATTATTATAATTGAAAACCTCATTATAGAGGTGTGTGTTCCAGAAGAAACATGTAATTTAAGTGTTCTTAAGGAAACACATGATGAAAATAATAAAAATAATTCACAATATATAGAAAAACCTAAATTTTTTTAAAATAATGAAATCTATCTTAATTATTCCACTATAAGTGATATATGGAATTGAAGTAATATGGAAAATATTGATGAAATATTTTCATATTATATGGAATGTGATATAGAAAAAGGAGACCCTGAACCAAGGTCTGTTATGGAATGTGAAAAATGACCTGATTGGAATAAATAGAAAGATACAATGCAGGTTGAATTAAATTCACTAAATAAGAGAAAGGTTTTTGAACATATCATGCTCACTCCAGAAGTTTTGAATATTTTTGGATATAAATGGGTTTTTTTGCGTAAGCATAATGAGAAAAATGATATTTTAATTACGAGGCTTGTTTTATCATGTAAGGTTTTTCTCAAAGATCTGGAATTGATTTTGAGGAGATGTATTCTCTTATTATGGATGATATTACTTTTTGATATCTAATCCTAATTGTAGTAAATGAGAAGGATAATATGCATCCTATAGATGTTGTTACGAACTATTTATATGGGTCACTTGATAGTAGTATATATATGAGAATCCCTAAAGGATTAAAAATACCTAAAATATTGAAATCAAAACCCAAAGAACTATATTCAATTAAATTGAAGAAATACCTCTATGGGTTAAAACAATATATGCATATTAGTTGTAATATTTTGAGAGAATATTTGTTAAATAAAGGGTATGTAAATAACCTCATATGACCATGTGTTTTTATTAAGAAAACAACTTTTAGATATGCAATCATTTATATTTATATTGATGATCTAAATATCATCATAAATCTAGAGGAGATCAATAAATAAATGATAAACTTAAAGTATGAATTCAAAATGAAATACCTAGGAGAAACCAAGTATTTTCATGGATTATAAATTGAACATATGCCAAGTGGTATATTTTTGCATCAGTCAAATTACACTGAAAATTTCTTAAAATTATTTAACATAAATAAAATGAATCCATTATGTACTCTAATGGTTTTTCAGTCTTTTAATATTGAGAAAGATCAATTTTGACCTTGTGAAGAAAATGAGGAGTTGGTTGGCCCAAAAGTACCATACCTTAGTGCTATTAGAGAAGTAATTTATCATACTAATTTTACTCATCCTGGTATATCTTTTTCTACTAATTTATTGTAAAGATTTATTTAATCCCCTATAAAAATTATAACACCCGAATATTTCATGGTAAGTTATCTTCAATAGCTTGTGTTTTATGCAACAGTGAGTTCAATTGCACCCTAATCTATCAAATTAGCCATTTAAAAAAGTGGTTATAAATAATATTAACCACATTTTGAAATTATAAATTTTATTTCACAAAAAAAACTTCATTTTTGAATTTGGAATATGAAAATTATATTAGGGTGAATTTTTGGTATTTTTCTGAAAAGTTTCACTTTTTAATGAATAGTGAAAATACTAAATTTTTTGTTAAAAATCGACATTTTCATTAAAATAAATATTTTACTTTGAATTGATTTTAAAGTTACAATGGATAAATAATACATATATTAATCCAATTTAGGTCATTATAATCATTTATATAATAGAATTATATATAAAAAAATTATTGAAATTTTGAATGTCTCTTTTACCCATCTTCTAACCACATTTGTGGGATTAGCATTAAACATAATTTTACCACTTTTATGAATGGAATTTCAAAAAATGGATAAAAATGGTTTTAATTAGCATGAATTTTTTTTATAATAGGAACAAATTAATTTTTTGATGAACAGTAACTTTAGTAAATTTTTATTCATTTACCATGGTTAAGGGTAAATCGGGTAATTAAAGGTAAAAATAATATTATAATATTCCAAAATTACCCTACCACTTGTCCTAATTTAATTGGATAAGTGTTTTATGACCAAAATCATCCTTGGTTTTATTTTGGGACCACTTGGAGCTAGTTGGATGACTTTAATATATTTATAATATTATATTTAAAGAAAATCCAATTTTGTTATACTTTTGTTTTAACAAGTAAAATATTTTTAATATGAGGTCGTATAACTGATATGGTTTACTGTAAATAGTAATTATAAAGCCAAAAAAATATCTACATTATGGTAATTTATTTATAATTTTATAAACTAAATAATTAAATTAAATGGTTACACAATGATGATGGAGTAATAGAGTAATTAAAGAATGAATCAAATAAATGATATTAATAATATTAAAATAAATATCATTTGAAATATTTGATGCCATACAAGAATTTTTTGGGTGAAATTAACATGTTAGGTATGATTTAATGTATTTTTTTTGAATGAATCAAGTTATGATTTTATAAAAATTCAAATAATAAATAGTGTCAAAATTGACATAAATGAGATTTTAAAATAAATAATATTTTATTAAATGATATAAAATTCATAAAAATATATATTTTAGTAAAATAACAAGAATAATGTTAAATATATCATAAATTATTCAATTGGGTTTCTTTTGGCATTTTATAGTAACTATATTAACCATATAATGTAAAAAAGACAAGTCGTTGTGGTAAGAGTAAAATTGTTTAAATAATGGTTAAAACATAATGATAAGCATCCAAAAAATAATAAAAACTTGTAAAAAAATATTTGATAAATAATATTTGATCCTTATCACATTTTTATCAACTCTGAATCATTTAATTGATACTTTTCCATGAAAATGACATATATATTATAAAAATAAAAGAATGTGACCAAATGTCACACTCTCATTTCTTATAAGTATAATAATTTTAATGTGGGTATAACCAGGAGATAACTTAGATAATAATTATTATTTGGAAAGACAGTATAATTATATACATAATAAAAATTTATTTATCATTTTTAGAGATTAGATAATTACCATAAATAAT
This sequence comes from Viscum album, assembly GCA_963277665.1. Classification (NCBI taxonomy): domain Eukaryota; kingdom Viridiplantae; phylum Streptophyta; class Magnoliopsida; order Santalales; family Viscaceae; genus Viscum; species Viscum album. The sequence continues at coordinate 4,665,248 of OY728162.1, read as the reverse complement.
GACACAATAGTGAATAAATAATTGTTTTATTTATAGAAATATCAAATAAATGATTTTAAAAACATTAAAAGAAATTTTATTTTACTTAATTGAGGTGCTCTGCTAATTTTATAGGTGATTATGATATTTTAGGAGTGTATTAAAATTTTGGTTAGAATTATCTTTTGGTTCGGATTTTATATAAAGTCAATGTAATGAATAGTGTCAACACTATTGATATTTTATAAACATAATAATTTATTAAATTATTCTAAAATCATAAAAATATCTAAAAACTACCAAGTGATAATTATAATTCTAAAATGTAAGGACCCCAGTTTCCTAGAGCCGGTGCCTTATTTGATTTCATTGGCATACAAACAAGGAATAAGCATCCCGAAGGACTAAGTAGTTTAGTATTATTGGAAACAAGATACATAAATAAGTTCAAAATTACAATAATAAAGGAAATAAAACACTAATTTATTCCATTAGAAACATCCATGCCTCCTAGATTATGCTTGCAAGTCATTCATAATTTACTTCTTCATATCTTGGGAAAAATGAAACATAACAAAGGGGTGAGCTCAAACGCTCAGTAAGAGAAAGAAATACAGCGGAAGATAGAATAAACATAAGACATGGTGAATAATTTAAAACACATGCCTTTAACAATAAACATGAATACATTATGGCAGGATTATGAGTTGAGAAAATAATTCCATAATAAAACATAATCATGGTTATTATACTAGTCAAATAACCACATGAACTTTCAATTAGTAGATTCATAATGATGTAAGTGCATATTCTGTACATTCTGAAACATTTTATCAATTCCTTGGCTAAGATGTCAAATGATTAAGGCCTCGGCCAAAATCCATATATCACATTGGGAAAGGCCTCGGCCAATTCCACGTCTATTTGTCTCAAGAGACCTACCGATGCATCGAGGGGCTATAGCAAGCCCCACCCATCACATAATAAGTCCAATGCATTCCTTATATGAGTAGGGATTAACATAAACAACATATACATTCATATTGAAATTATTATATGAAATGTGTCTAACTTTCCCCAATTATTGAACATAAACACTAACCTTTATAAATAATATGGTGAATGGTTTTAGGATTGATCATCCACAATAAAGTTTGTAATAAACCATTAAATAAAATATGGTATATGACATCATAAATTATTAACCCCAACAATACGTAAGAATCTACAAGAGTGTTGAATCAAACGAGAATACTCTTATAAAATCATTAAGCAATTCTTGAGATAAATACTCTTTCATTTTGAAAAGAAGAGTTATTTTAGAAAAATCTTTGCATAAAACAATAAGTGAAGCAATATAGTATTTTCATAATAAAATTAGTGATTTTATAAAGATAATGGTTTCCAAAACATTTTATATAGTTCCCTTGAAAATAGGTAAGAATTTGAGAAATTCCCTTGAATTGGACTCGTATTTTTGGAAACAGTTTTGATAGCTTCTTTTAAAACATGTAACTATCCATAAAATAGGGAAGGATTATGCTTGGTGTAAATATATAGAATAACCAGACATAATTCAAGATGAGTACATAACAATACATAAGAATTTCATTGAAGAAATTAGACAATTAAAGTAACCTGAATGAAAATAGAAGTTCGGGTGGAAAAACCCTTAACTTAACTCCAAACGTGTTCCACTCTTGAACTTAAGCTCCTGGAATATTAAATTATACTTATTAATAACTTATTTAAGAACATATTATTCATGTATTTATTTTATCATAATTATGTTTAGTTCATTTATACCCTTATTGCTAAACAATTATATTGAATTTCGTTGTTCTGGGGTGTTCGTTTTCTTTATTTTCATAATTGGTTCACTTGTTTTTAAGTAATGAAGTTCATGTGGAATGGTTATAAATCTCTAGGATTGGAATTATATATTATTTATAAACATAAATAATTGATAATGGTCATTTATATCATTTGGTTACATGGAATGAGGATGAATCATTAGATGACAACCACTTCGATTATTCGGTGGTATTATGAACGAGTTTTGTCATATAATTTATTATATGTACATATTCTGGTTACTAAATATTAATTATGTTATAATAAATTTATTATAGTCCGTTTCAACCATAAATATAGTTTCATGACCAGTAATGAAGAATAAAATGAAGAACGAAACTCCGTCGTCCATGAAGGCTATAAATTGGAACCTCATGGACATTGATTTCGTTTATAAAAATAAAAGGAAGGGAGTAAGAATATTTATGATGGTTCTTCCATTAACATGATATAATTATATTATATATATGATACTAGAGTTATCATGATCATTTGGACAGAGGAGGTGAGGAGAGGAGGGCAAAAGAAGATAAATTGAAATGAAACCAAATGAAAAAGAAAGGTGCTTTACCTCTTGAAATAACCTCCTTGAGAATCTTCTTAAGGGAAAGGGTTTTGGTCTTTTGGCAAGACCAGAAGCTTCTTGGATGTGGGGATAGACTAGGGAAGGGTATTTGGGCAGAACTTTGAGGAGCTTCAAGTCTTAGAGGAGTGAAGAGAAGAAGGAGTGGTGAGGGTTTGTTATAGTGGAGGAGAGGAGTAAATTTTGAATATTTAATTCAATATTTTATTATTTCCCTCAAGACAACCAATAGTGTTGTTTCATGTGACCCCTAATAGTAATAAGTGCATGTGAGTTCGAACCAAGTGGACTTACATCACTTATGATGTCATAATTAGTGTATTTAACTAATAATTTGTATATACGGTATTTTATCATATTTCACTATTCATCAAAAATTCTAGAATTTCAGAAAAATCCCAAAAATTCACCCCTACCATTTTTCGACGTGTATAATTCAAAAGTGAAATCCATTTTTCAAAAATAATTTTTTAAATATTATTAATTTAATTTTTAAATAAAGTCGTGGTTAATTCGAAAAATAAAAATCTTAGAGGTATAATTAGTTTTATGTGACATTGAAAAATTAATTAAGATCCCATTATCTTATTACCTTAAGAAAATAAAATAATATCATTATTTACTATTCATAAGGGTCATATTACTATTCATATTACTATTCATAAGGTATGTTACTATTCACCAAAAATCAAGTTTGTTCTATCAGACTCCAAATGACTTACTGAACACAACTCTTGATGACCATTTTTTGAAATTCAAAACATAGAAGTGGAAAATTTATATTTAATGGATAGGTTTTGACTATCTCCTAAATAACCTAGTGTTGTTTCAAAGGAACACAGTGATGTATAGAATTTTTTTAAGTGAAACATACCATAAAATGTTTGGGGTGCTATATAAAATTTCATAAATTTTCTATTTATAGAAAATTGATACTATATAAGTAAATATTTATAACCATTTAATATTTAGAATATTATTAACACAATTAAAATGAAATAGCTTAATTAAGGATAAATCAAAATGATGAGGTTTAAAATAAAATCAAAATATGTCTAAATGTTATTGGTTGGTAGGAAATAACTTACTTTTGATCTATTTGAAATAAAAAATCGATTTATAATAAATTAATAGTTTTGGAGTTTCCAAAATGTCCCTCTCCTCTCTTATAAAAGGGTATCGCTCCTTCTCTTTTATTCACACCCTTAAGCCCTTTATATCAGAAAAAACCTACCTATTTCTCCTCCCAACTTCCCTAACTTCATCCAAGAGGTCATACTTTGGGAATAAATCCAACTTAAGGAGTCCTTTTGTGCAAATCAAAAAGATATACTCAAAAGAAGAGGTAATCATTTTATAGATTCAATTCAATTTTTGTTTTTCTTATACTTCCTCTTCCAATGTTGTTTCCATACTAAAGTAATAAATATATCATATAATATATTATGATATGTTTTTTTGATTATGGTACAACCATATTATTCCTTTTACCAATCCTTTTAAAAGCAATATCACCATGCGTATGTGTGCACAGCTTACCGTCTCCACATCGTGGTGTAAATTATTTTATGTCTATACTTTATTTTGATGGGTATAATGATGAATATAAAGGATATAAATAGTAAATATGACATGACATTTTTTCTGTATAATTCATATTCCATCCAATTTCATACCATTTAACCATTAATGGAATTATATCGTCGCTCGTGTGTATATTCAGCCTACCATATCCATGATGAGATGATATTCATTCTCCATGTTAACCATTCAAGAATGATTATAATAAATTATATAATGAATATGTATAAAATATATGACATAATAATTCTACTAGAATAATACACACACACACACACACACACACATATATATAAATATATTTCAATTACTTTCTTTCATTCGATACGATAAGAAAATATAAACAATGTTCATGCATACGTACGACCTACCGTCTCTATAAACGGTGTGTTCCATTTCTTTTTAACTATGTAACTACACTCCACATTCAAATTTATAGTTGCTCTCTCATCCTAATCCCTCTTATTGGATGATAAAATTTTTATAAATTTCAAATAAGAAATTATTTTTTTCAAAGATTTCACAAAGGGCATGTTAACATTGAATCTTCTAAACATTTGAAGAAACTTGAGGAAATCATGTCCACTACCCTTTTTTATACTTTGTTGAAAAGGTATGGGAGGGGAATAATTCTTCAAAATAGGTGGGTTATTCTCTTTATCCCCATACCTAAATTTTTTCCCTCTTTTATCAATTACCACTTCATTTTTCTTGGTTCTTAGGATTTTTCATGTGAAGGGTTATCATATTTCTCATAATCTTTAAATTTTTACAAATATCTAGATTTGGTATTTTATGAATTTTTAGTTCCAATTATATCTTTAACATCAATTTATTTTTACCTAGATTATTCCCAAACTAGTTCTTGAATATTAATTCTAGATCTGGTTTTTACCATTATCACATTTTCTCTTGGTTTTGACTCAGTTTTTCTGAGAAGTTTTCCTTTATCTCTTCCTCCTAGATCCCTAGCCATTTGTCCCATTTGAATTTCTAGAATGTGAATTTTAAAATCTATAACTTTTTTTAGAGAACAAATTTCACCTAGCACCTACTGCGACACTCCCTTAAGTATCCCTTTAGAATTTTATGATTCATCCCCATATTGATTTGAATATTAAGTCTTGGGCAGAGTTTGGTAGTTTGGGGTAGTGTTTTGTTTGATTATACCTTGTTCTTTCCATTATAGGTTGGGGTGAGTCTTGTATACATAATTAAATTGATTGGATAAGGGATCTTGGACACCCTGATTTTGAGCTCTATAATCTACAATCTGGGAACTCTCTTTAAATTGGATATAGAGGTCAAAATTATGGCAACATATTTGATTTTGACCAAACATTTCATAGTGATAGCATTTCTCCTGAAGTGTTTATTCATTAACATCAACAACTTGGGTATTTGTTTCAGACCCATGAGTGGTCATTTTTCAAGTGCACTTGTGTTGAGAATTTTGGGCCAATTTATTAAATAGTTGGTAAATATCATCAGCATTGAAATCAGAGAATCCACCCCCACAATATTGGTCAACTAATTTTTGATTATAAGGAGTGAGGAAATAGTAGAAAGTATCCATATGCAAGTGGAGAGCTAACTGGTGATTGGTAAATTTCCTAAGAATTATTTGAATCAATCTCATTCCTCGTTAAACAACTCTCCCTCATTGTGGACAAAGTCAATGATCTTGTTCCTCACTTCTATGGCGGTTTTTTTGGGGTATAATTTGGAGAAAATCAATAAACACGTCATCCTAGGTTTTAAATATTTCTTTATAAAGGTTATAAAATAAATTCCTAGTCCTACCCTTAAGTTTTAATGGAAACACCTTCAACCTCAACTACTCCTCACTCAAATATAATAGAGGAAATTGATGGAAAGAACTATAAAATTCTTTAATAAACTCAATTGAGTCCTCTTATGGAAGACCATTGAATGAAGGAAGTTGAGAGATATGAGACTATTTGATCTCATAGTTCCTAGACATAGGGGGAAACCTTATGCAATAAGTATTTCTTGAGACAGTTGGAATTTGGAACTCCCTAAGTCTAGGTATTTAAAGGGTAGGTACTAAAGGTTGTGGTACATTCATGTTTTGATTTTTATATCTTACTAAATCTATGTTTTCCAAATTTTCCATTTCAATTTTCTTTTGTTTTCTAAGATAAGAATAGTTTTTAATGATTTATAAAATTAGAGTTTCCAGTTTTAACTTAGAATACCTTATGTTCATCCAGTTTTAGCAAAAATATATTTGAGTTTTTTTTTACTTTTTTTATGTTTTGAAATTTATTTATGATTTTCTAGTTTACTATTTTCTTTTTGTTATGTAATTTTTTTTTTTGGTTTGTACTTGGTCGCACATGCCTTCCCCAGCAACAACACTAAAATTTTTCCATGAGTTCATTGAAATCGTGCAAATTAAAATTTTGAAAACCCTACTTACTACTAGTATGGTGGTGATTGGGGTGTCAATTCCTCAGGGAAGGATAAATGTGTGTGTGTGATCAAAAAAAATAAAAACAACCCAAAAAAGAAAAAAATTAAAAGGGAAATAGTGAAGATGGAAGTGCAATGTAAAATGAAAATGGTGCAGGGAGAACAAAAACAGAGAGAGAAAAATGGATGAATTAGGGTCCTCGTCTTTCTTTGAACAGATTGAAATGATGTTCTTCAGTCCTAACTGAAATAATACAATAATTTGGTGCTAAAGAAATAGTGGAGATTCATTATGTTGTCACTTTAGTGAACTTACATAACTCGATGAACCTTATTGTCTTTGATCTTTCGATCTTAACCTATGAATTAATTTGTTCATTATAGAGAAGAGATGCATTGTACTTTTCCAATTTTTAGTACTTTGGTTAATGATCCAAGGTGAAATGATTCACTACCCTCTCCGTTCAGTTATTGGGTAGTGTTAATTTATACTTATAAATGAACAAAAAAATCAAACTTAGAATTTCACTAAAAAATTATATTAATTAAGTAGAATGGATAAAATGAAATCAGTTCATTACAGACCAATTCCCCTAAAAATTTAGTTACTCATACAAATGAAAGTAGAAATGAAAAGAATAAGAATAAATAGATGAAGAAGAATATATTGTGGGGAAAGGAATATCTTCATGGTATTAGATTGAATTATTGTATGTGTAACTAAATTTTTGGTGTGACGACGTGGAGATTCACCATAGTGGAGGTTCATGTTCAGTGTCAGTGTGGTATCTAAAAGATCTAGTCACGACTTCAAATCAGCAATGGTAGCTCAGCAGGTGGGTTGATTTTCAATGATCTTCTCCATTGTGGTGGCAGCATGTATCTTCATATCTAGTGAATATGATTATTGGTTCAGTTGAACAACTTCACAATGGATATGTGCTCAATTTGGTTCAATTTTGGGTCTCAATTTTCATCTAGTTTGATGTCATCGGGTGTTACAAGGTGAGAGTTGTGTGGGAGATAGTGTTAGATGTCATGGGAGGCTATAGCAGAAGATGTTGGACCAATAGATGTGATCTACTGGTGGATTTTTTTTCTGGCAGTGGGTGGATTTGTGCTACTGATGGTTTTGGTGATACTGGTGTATTTGGTGCTACTGGTGGATTACAGGATCAATTGTAGCATAGGAGGGGTAGTTTTGGATTCATGGGTTGATCAGTTGATGGGGAAATGGTAACAATGGGTTTTGTACATTGGTAGTGGATAAGTGTCGGGAGTTGGTGGTGTATTCTATGATACTTTTGGGTGGATGGAGTGGAAGAAGCTACCAATGGTGGAGCCCTATTCTGGTGATAAAAAATGATCAAGGGTAGTAGAATTGTGTTACCATTAGGAAGTGGTGGCAAGGTTGGCGTTGGATCACTAACCTAAAAAACGTAATAAATAAATTATTAAACTAATGTCAGTATAAAATTTATTATACAGTAAGGAATAAAAAATTCTAGTTGACAAAAAATATATTTATTTAACAATATATTAATCAATTTACTAACATAACAAATTAAATTAATATTTTAATATAAAAATTCGCATTTTAAATTATTGAAATGAAAACTATCACAATTACAAATTATTCACATAAGAAATTAATTAATATTACAATTGTTAACATATTTTAACATTTATGTAAAATAAATTCATAATAATTAATTTGTTCTACATGCTTAAAATCAATCTGCATAAATTAATTAATTAATTAATTAACAAAATTAATAAATATTATCCAAAAATTATATTATAATTAAATATATTACTGATTATTAAAATATTTAAAGAAAAAAAATTAAAATTTTAAACTTAATTTAATTATTTAAAATACTAAAACCAAAGTGAGATAAAAATTTAAAACACCGAACAAATAAATAGAAAAGATAATTAAAAGAATTAAAAAACAATAATTTAAAAAATGATATATCAATCAAAATTTATTAAATAATAAAAATAATTTAAAATGATAAATTAAACAATAACACAAACATTATTATTATAAACACATTAAATTATAAAAAAAAAGTGATAATTTAACAACATTAACGTCAAAAGAAGCATTAGTAACAAAATTCAACAACAAAAATGATGTGGGAAAAATGTGAAATAAAGTCCACATTAGAAAATTTCATGTATATTTGATGAAATAGGCCTTCATCATGATTCCACTAAATAATTCCAAGATAAGAATTTTACAGTCAGATATTAAATACCCAATATATGTGGGGTTGTTGCATAGTGAATTTAGAAACCACTAATATCTTATAGATTCAAAATGATTTTTAAAACATTCAAACATTGACCAAAATATATGAATATACAGAAGATTCAAATGATAGATTAAGAGGGGAATCCTCCCTCTATAAATAAAAGGTCATTGTTCCACTTATCGGAGGATTGGAGAACCACCACCACCACTGCCACTACTCCATTTTTGTTTCATTTATTTTTACTCATTTTTTGTCCTAAAATTCCTTATACTCCTCATACCCCCATGATTTCTTCTTTAATGGAGGATTAGAAGCCTTGAGTGGTTTTTTAAAGGGGAGGTGACCCAGTTGTATTGCTTGAGTCTAAAATAATTATTGGAATACATGATTTTATTTTCTCTATTAACTTAGTTTTCAATTCTGAATTTTATAATTTAATATGAATATGATTTTATTTATATTTGATCACACATTTTAATTATTTTTTGGATTAAGAGATATTTTCTCCCTCCAACTAGTTTTGAATCATATTGATTGATTGGTTTATAATTATTTGGGGAGTGTTTAGTGATTACTTAACACATGAGGAAGAAATAGTGGTTTCTTAGGTTTCTTGGGAATTTAAATACTATATTGGGTATTTCCTTGGTTATACAAAGGAGAATCATAGTGCCTTTCACCCAATAGAAGGAGAATATTCCTAGAAAATAAATTTTGAATAATATTTCCATCATCAATAAACTTAACCAAGGGTGAAAAGGAAGATCAATTTTGACACCTTCCATTTAATCAATTAACAAAGTTAAGAGATTAATTTATAAGAAGACTGTGATGGAATTACAAAACGGAATCCAAAAAAAACCCAATCACTTCTCTATCATTATTTAATTTTAAAAAACCATGTTCTTTGTCTGATAGTCCTGTATTCTTGTTTTATTATTTATTTTTTCACCGTGACAGCTTGATTAAAGAACTGATCCTTAAAGACAACTTCGGTTACGACTAATAATGCACCCCTACGGGAAATTAAAATGTTTTTTCCACAATCCAATATAGGTGTTCATAAATGATAGTAAAAGTTGTATTAAATTTGAAACATCCCTCCAGAGGACATAAAAAAATAATAGACATTACCACTGGTGACATTGAAAAGTCCTTTTGATTCACAGTCTCCATGATGAGGTATTCACTATCTTCAAAATAAAAGATCACATGCTTATAGAATTCATTCAATTCCTTATAAAATAAAATTTATTTTCACTTATCATTAGAAATTAACTTCCAACCTTAACAGTTGGCGGATTTCTTTACCAGCATGTCTACCCGGTCCATCCAACTAAAATTGTTTACTTTTACACTAAGTACATTTCTCGATGACCATGGTCTCTTCAAACTACTATTCGAAGAACTTTTGGAATGATTTTTATTTCCCATAATAGAAGGATGGAAGAGAAGATATGTTTAAGGATTGATGGAAAGAGAGGTTTGAGAGTGAAGAAAAAAATCTTTGAGCTTTGAAAGTGTTCAATGTTTTCACACATAAGACTGATTTAGTCTCTCTCTTTCAAGATAGATGAAGGGTCATAAAAAGTTATTTGAAAAGTAATCATAAAAGAAAGATAGGAAACATTCCACTTTGGGGCATGTTAAGAACCAAAATTGGTAAATCTAAATATGAAAAGAAAAAAACTTAACCAAGAAAATATTTTCATATAGGAAATCATGAAACATATAAAATGAATGAAATTAATTTAAATAAAAAACCTAATTCAAATTTGATAAAAATAAAATTGATAATAAGATAGTGGATTAATAAAAATGTCTACTAATTGATTCTCTGTATAAACAAATTCTAAAAATATATCACATTTTTGTGCATAATATCTTAATAAGTGATGCCTTAAATCCATGTGCTTTATTCTTGAATGGTTTATTAGATTTTTTGAAATTTTAATAGCACTTTTGTTATCACATTTTATGGTTACATGATCAAAATTAAATACAAAATCCATCAGGGTGTGTTTTATCTACAACACCTTTACACAAAAACTTTTAGCTATAATATATTCAACTTCTATAGTTAATAATATAATATATTATGATTTCTTACTAGACCATGATATTGAATCTTTTTACAAAAAAATTATAGGCTCTTTAGGTTTTTTTCTTATCTAGTATACACTCACCAAAATAGGAATCTGAGTATGAAGTTAAATTAAAGCTAGAGGTTTTTGGAAATAAAAAATACAAGGAAATTTTCCCTTTTAAATACCTCAAAATTGTTTTATATAAATTAAATGAGATTATTTTGGATTTGATTGAAATCCAACACAAAGACATACTGAAAACATAATATCTAGTATACTTTGAGTAAAATAAATAAAGATCCCAATTATTCCTCTATAAATAGTTTTGTCAACTAGTTTTCCAACTTAATACAAGTGAATTTTAATATTAAAAATCATAGTAGTTGAAAATGTATTACTACTTTCAAGTCAAAATATTTTATGTAAATCAAGTATATATTTTCCTTGGTTTAGAATATTTCCAAAATATTTTTGATAAATTTGGAAACTAAGAAAATAGTTTTAAAAACCCATCACGCTCATTTAAAGTTCTTTTTTCATGAGATTTGAAAATCCATTACATGTCTTTTGATTTGTTGTATGAAAAATAACATCATCAACATATATTTTCACATAAAATTTATTTTTAAATTAGTTTTCTTAAAAAGATATGGGCATGTAAATCCCACATTAAAACCATTTTATAAAATAAAATAACTTAATATTTTATACCAAGATATAGGTGCTTGTTTAATACCATACAAAGATTTGGTAAGTTTGAAAACAAAAAATTTAAAATGAGGGTCTTCAAAACTAGAAGGTTGTTTAAAAAAAACTTCCTCCATAAAAAAATCATTTAGAAAAAAATATTTTGCATCTATATGATATAATTTAAAATTGATATTATATGCATATTCTAAAAGTATTCTAATGGTATATAATCTAGAAAGAGTGGAAAAGGTTTGATTATAATCTATTACTTCTTATTGGTTGTAACATTTAGAAATTAGTCTAGCCATATTTATAGTGATCACACTATAATCATCCTATTTGTTCCTAAATACCCATTTAGTTCCAATATCAGGATAGTCATAGGGTCTATCAACTACCTAAGATTTTGGATCCTATAAAATACAGAAAATGTTCTATAACTTGTGTCGCACTCTACACCCAACATAAAAAAAACACAATATATTAAGAATAAATTATTAATAAATATACAATAAAAACCTTGGTTTAGTTATTATTTCATATAAACTGCCCAATTTTTATTATCCAGGGCTTCTTCTATTTTTTTAGGTTCAAGCTGGGAAAGTGTAATAACCTGAGATTTTGAATCCTTTAAAATACATATTATGTTCTATAACTTATGTTGCATACTACACCCAACATAAAAAACCAAAACATATTAAGAATAAATTATTAATAAATATATAATAAACACAAAGTTAGTAAACAATTTATATTTGTTACCTTTAGAAGGTAAATAATTAATATGTGTTAATATTGAAAAGGTTATTTTCAATAAAATTAACTTTCTTTATATTAAATATTTTATTTTAAATAGATAAGTTTGAAAATTTTAGAATTTAAAATTGATAAATTAAAATTATTTTTTAATTCCTCACAATAAAACTATCTTAGGATGTATTTTTTATATTTTTCTAAAATAATCAATTTTTAGATAAATAGTGAAAAATGTTGTTTTTTCCAAAAATGGTGACTTTTATCCCATTATCAGTATATGTGAAATTCCTAAAAGTTAATAAAATATTTTATTTTATCATATTTATATTCTAAGGGTATAATTATTAAATATAAAATATTATTTTGAACATATAAATTATATTTTTAATATTTTAGGACGTAAGCAACATTTCATAAAAATTTTATAATTGTTTTCATTTTTTTCTTTTAATTAAACCTTTTAATGGTGAAATTATGTTTTGGATTGATTTTAAATACACATAAATATTATTTTTTTTATAATAAATAAATTACTATCATGAAAACCATTAACCATAAAAAATTTATCTTATACATGAGTTTAAAGTTTAAAACACACTTCTATTTAAAAACAATTTTTTTGTGTTATGTGTTTTTAATTTAAAATAATATATTATAATATTTGTGAAATTAATTAGGTTAAATAGAACCAAAATTATTAATAATCATGTCAAAATTTTCTTATAAGTTTCTAATTGTGTTTTTAGTAATAAAATTATTGTCTTGATTAATATTTAATTAAGTGTAATAAGTGTTTAAATGACTAATCTAAGGTGGATCGAATTTTCCTAAATTAGCTTGACCTTTAGACCTTATAGAAATAAATTTTTATGTTTTAAATTCTTTAATATATGTCTTACCAATATTCATTCACCTAAATCACCTTATATTCATTCCATTTCATTCTTACACCTTACTTAACATTCTACTCCATGGAAAGTCCCTCCTCTTCACTTATAAAAAGGGGATCACTTACACCCTTTAAATACTCCACTAATATTTTTAAATTTACTTGAAAAACTACTAAAAATTTTCTCTCATTTAATTCCTTTTACATTCCATAATGATCCTGGTCACACACAAAAATATATTGAGTCCCACAGATCAAAGTCCTTCGTCAAGAGGAAGTTCAAGGCCTCAACGTAGGTAATACATCATTCTTAACGTTTATTTATTGTTATTTACTTCATAATTAAACCATAAAATAGTATAATAATAAAATAGGAATCATTATTTTGTTTATATGTTATTATAATGATATTAAAACCATTATTTATTATCTTCTATCTACTAATAAAAATAAGAATCGGCATTAGTGTGAAATTGTGGATTACCACCTCCACGAAGTGATGCTTTTGTTTTTTCATCATCTCCATTAATGGATTCTTAAAAAGGTTATTTAATAAGATAATATAATTTTTATAACATTTTAATTATTATTAAATGATAAGATATTTTTTTATACTTTCTTTCCATTCTATGAAAAAAAGGATCATCATCCATGTGTATGTGCAGACTATCATCTCCATTATATGACATTTCTCTTTTTTTTATATATCAAATAACATTAATGTAATTAAACATGTATTTAATGTATAAAATTTTTATTTACTAAACCATTAACATACTATAATGATAATATTATACCTTGCATAAGTAATATTATCAATAAATAGTTTTATTAAATTTAACCACTAAAAAACACATATTAATAAAACTTTTATAAATTGAGTCCATTCATGGAGAACCTATTAAAATGTAAAAACTATTTACTAATGGAATTTTTTATAACATAATAATATGAAATTATAGATATTATGAAACTATTTTATAATAATTTTTACCATGTTCAACAAATCAAAAATATTATAAAAGAAATTAACTAAAGAACACTGAGTGACCGGCGTAAGCATAAACTATATTAAAAATAAGTATAAAAAGATAATAATAAAAAGACCTTATAAAATTAAATATAGAAGAATAATATTTTTCGGTATATATATAATGAACCTAATTTAATTATTTAGGAAGTTAGGTTCAAATGTAAAACACTTTCAGACACAGGTAAGGGTTTCATCTCAAAGCTTTCTTCTTTGAGACACATGTTTTTTATGCACCTAATTTATTTGGAATAGTGTATATAATACCAGTTGGAATTTTAATATCATTTATTATTATTATTCATAGAATTTTAAATTCAAATTCCATCTCTCTCTCTTTCAAGTGGTTTTTATTCAGACATTTCTTAATCAGTAAGGGTTTTTTGTCACAACTTATCTTAATTGATAATCTATGTAATCACTGAGAGGGGGTGTGAATCGATGATCTTTTATTTTTAAGTTTTTCTTATTAAGAAATAAACTTCACCTCCTATTATAGAGATATTAATTTGTTTTAAATCAATAAAATAATCACAATCATAGGAACACAGGTATATATAAGGTTTACTAATCAATAAGAGTAACTATTCCTTGGCATGGTTTAGAAATAATTCAAGAATGCATGAACCACTATAAAATAATCCTTAAATGTGGTTACAATAAGAAGGGAGTATCCTTTCACTTTCAAAGAACTATATTCAATTGGAAATTCATGTGATCCTCATATAAATAAATTATATAACAATATTTTTTTAATGAATGTAAGAACCTTCACCAAATAGCTTCATTAGGTTCTCACTGTGCTACTTTAACATTCTTCACACTTTATTTTCTTTCAAGTACTTCTTATTCTGCACTTTTTTGCACAGCAATGGGAAAGAAACTTCTTCAATCTAATGGAATTTAGTATTATGGGTTCATCTGGTATATTCTGTCTAATTTCCATCCAGTATAATCCATCTGGTTTCTTCTTGTAGACTGACACCACTTCTAATGTGTTGTTCAGTTGATTACCTCAGCACCTTGTTCTTCTAATAACACCTAATAGGAAACTATGGCTGGTATCTTTATAAATGTTTCTTATTCAACCTATTTATTTTGTTTATTCTACACACCATTCATCCAATACCAACTAATGGAAATACATTTTCCAATATTCATCATAAAAAATTCCACTTTTTAATGTTTGACTGATTGAATTTCCAATTCTCTAGTGCTTCACCTCACTTTCATAAATTATCCTATTCACCTTGGCACACGAACCCCCTTTATATAGGCATTAATCCTCTAAAATTTTACAGATACATACAAAATTCATTTCAAACTTCCCATTCAATATTTTCAGCATCCCACTCAAAAATCCCTCTTGTTGACCACATTCAATTATCCTTAAATATAAGAGATCTTATTAAGACTCAATGATAAAATACTTCTTTAAATTTCCTTAAGAATTGATGAGAATCATGATCTTCCTCTGTGTGATTTTATGAATTTTGAACAACCATATCAGCATCATCACATTTGACGTCTTCATAAAAGCTTCATAAAGTACATTGAACAAGTACAACTTTATACGACTCATACACCCGTTAAAACTTTATAGAATCACTTCTGACCAATAAAACTCTATCTTGTATTCCTATAAAACTTTGTGTGTTCCTACACAATTTTGTATGTTTTTTCACAACAACACATGAACATTTATATAGTAATTTATCAAAAACTTCCACCATCCAATGAAATTCATAATAACTCTTTGATCATTACCTTCATATGCCAACATCTGACTGGTGAACTTCATATAGAATCATATTTCATATGAATTTTACCACAAACATTAATATGATGACTCAAATACTTCTATCTAATCATCCTATAACAAATTCACATCACCAATATGTACATTTCCATCTGATAAACATTGTATAAAAGTAATCATATTTCAGCAATACAAACAGTTTTTTCTATGGATGCAAACCAATAACATTGTGAGAGATTTTATGAGGGTACTCATCTGATGAAATTTCCCAATAAATTCCCTTTATAATTCAACAACTTTCCTCTAATTGGAAATATTCACAAATGATTAAATTATAAAACTTCATACAATGAAAACTCCAAAAGTTTACAGGCTTCGAACACAAACTTCATACAACTTGTTATAATAGTATTTATACAGCCACATCTTTGACTAACAACATTTTTTGGGTTAGTATTATAGATCTTCATATCATGAAATTTTTACATATGAAAATTTCTTTAAATTCAAGATAGAATCAAGATATTTTTCATTACTCACTATGTTAGGAACTATAGAAATAGCAAAGCATTGTTAGATTTCTTCATCACACACTCCATCAGATAGAACTTGTAATCACGATAGGATAAGCATTCAGTACAACACTCGGGATAGTCACCTCATACTGGTAATGTTCGTATGATAGGATTGGTAAGATAAACTCAAGTTGATCAAATCCATCTAATTTACTTTATTATAAATCATAAAAAAGTTAGGTGATTTATGTTAGAAAAAAAAAGACAACCCTTTTTAGAAAACCTTCTCTATTTATAACAATCTTAACCAACATATTTTTATCACATTATCACCCCAAAACATATCCAAACTTCTTATCCCCGATATAAAGAATCCATACAAACATCATAATTAGGGAAAGTGACAATAAATAAATACAAATAACATAAGGAATAATAAATGAACATATCATACATACCGTATCCCTCATGAGAGAATCGTACAAAAGTAGTATAAAAGGAATAAAATAATACCGGGGATAACATCCCATCCTCAACTGATCTTTATTCCTACCTGATCTTGATTCCTACCTAGTCTAATCATCCAACTCCAACCTAGAAAACTTAAGAAACAATCATTTTGAATTTCCATGAAACCTATCCTTGTAAAAAATAGCAGTGTATGATTGGGTACATAAGTGTTATGGTGGCTCGGTCAGGGTGTGAGTATAACTTAGTAATCCATCACCAACAACATCCCTAAAATAACAAATCTAATGAATTGTTCATGTAAAATTGTTGTTCATAAATAGTTAAAAAATTAAAATAGTTATTTACAAGTGATAACCAATAACTTACACCCTAGGTTCTTGATGACACCTGAGGTCGGTTGTTCTCTTTTCGATCTCTCGAATTGTGACCAATTTCGACCCTACCTTCTTTGGCTAGTATTAGGGTGTCTATGAGCACATCTTGATGATATTACTAACCATAAATATCCATATAGAATCCATGAGGTCATCATGTCATTCCTAGTATCACAAAAAATCTAGAAACTCATCCTAGCAATCCTTTTGAATCCAAGATCTCTCCCTAGAATTCCCCATAGTCAGTCATCACTCGAAACCAAGTGCTCATCCTAACATTCTGATGAAATCCTAGAGATCATCCTGGTATTCCTCCACACCAATCGTCATATGGGTCATGGCACTCTATGTGGCCTTCCCACATCATCAACAATTATATGGAATCTAGGTTATCATCTCGATATTACCAATCATCAAGTGTCGTATGGAATTTGTGTGCTCATCCCAACATTCCCAAGTAGTGCATGTGATATGTAATCCAAGGATATCATATCATCATTCCCAAGAATTAGGCATCACTTTAATCATTTAATTAATTAAACATCATTTTATTAAATTTTTAGTAGCCCCATGGCCACTACTAACCATAGTCTCCATTTCACGTCTTAGGTTTCATTCTAAATTACAAAATCACAATTTATTATTTTTAAAAACCAATATAGTCCATAAAAATAATGCCATTAACCATAACTTCTATTAGGCTCTACAAAGACTAGGGTATCAATTTACATTAATCAAGTGATTTACTAAAATCACTTACCATCCCATAATCAATAAACCTATTCCACCAAAACATTTAATAAAAACTAAAACATCACTTACCCAATTCAATTATTTTTTTATAAAATAAGGGAGAGGGCTCTAAAACATGCCTATAGCCTTCCAAATCTATAGAAAAAAAGTTGATTCAGACCATAGATGGAGGAGTTACACCATGAAAGAGAGGAAAGGGGAAGCGTGGAGGTGTGTGTGGATGTTGGGAAAGAGGGGGTAGGAGTTAATCCCCATTTAAAATTGGATTGTAAAATAGTAATTTTACCCACTTTTAAGGGGTGCACAGTTTCAAGTCTTGACAAACCATGCACCCACTATGATTCCACCACTATCCAACACATTCCCCATTGTATGGTTATAGTAAATGGTTTCATAAAAAATGCACCAACCATGTGATATGTTTTTAATTTACTACATTCATTCACATGGTCTGCTAGGACCCATAGCATAGTTTCACAAACTATGCACCTATCAAACTTAGGTCACAAATTTGGTGTACACAACCAGCATTAACCATGTGCTAACTGTTGGATCCGGATATACCAAATATACACAAGAGGGGGGGTGAATTGTGTCTTTTACAAAATCTTTACGAAATCGTGTTCTGCCATTTGACTTTAATCAGATGGATTAATGCAGTGGAAATTTAAATAGCAGGGACACATGATGTATAGTGGTTCGGGGAACAGAAGGCTCCTAGTCCACTCCACCAACACTCTACTCCATGAGCTTGGTTATTTTCACTATCTGGTCCTCTTATCAATAGACCATTCCAAAACTAAGTACAAGCAGTTGACACCTTTACAATCTAAGGCAGAACAAAGCCTTCGGGTTCAATCACAGAACCTACACAGCTTAGTATGAAAAGCCAATCACTCAAGAATAGAAAAGAAATGTATTTTTACTTTGAAAATACTTTCCCATTGTTCTTCACAATTTCAACATAATGCAATTGATAGTAGATGGATCGTCACCTTCAGAAATAATGATCTCCCAATAAGAATCGTTTTGAGTCGATCCAGTTGTAGTAGATATAAAAATATAATTCACAACTTCAACAGTAGTAGATTCACAGTAGATCTTCGATGTAAAATGAGTGAATCTTCTATTTTCATTCTTCTTATTCAATAAACAGAGCTTTGTCACACTTTTAAATCAGCAGATATGTGTTCTCGATAGTCTCTATTTTTCTTCTTTTTATAAAATGTTTGACATTGTTGTTCGGAAAATCTCGTATATATTCTCTGTGTAAATATCACATCTATATAATAACGATGAGCACTTCTCCTGAAAATTTATATCCACAAAAGTCTCCTTCTGAATCGTAATAATCAAAAATTCAAAATAATAGAGTAGTCATAACTTCCCTGAAGATTCGGCATAAAAAGATCCTTTTAAATCGATCCTTTAAATCATAGATAAAACAGCTTTGAATCAGTTAAAAACGCACTTTAAAAATCAACTTTTAATCTAGCTTGAAATCAGCCTAATAATCTGCTTGCAGACCGTTGCATAATAATATCATCTTTAATTCTCCGACGCCAAATGTAAGGTTGAACTATATAGCATGCATCTTTCAAACGTAAGGTTGAACACAAATGCAGGGTTGATGCTGCATCCTTCAAATGTAAGGTTGATTACAATCGTAGGGTTGATGAACCATACTTCTCTTTTTAATAATCAAATGTATGATAAATGATCCATACTTTTAAAAGATTATAAACATAAGGTACATGATCCATACTTTTGATGAAACGTAAGGTTGATTACAAAAGTAAGGTTCATGAACCATACTTTTTAATATCCCAAACGTAGGGTTCCTTCCTAACGTAGGGTTCCTCTAATATACCTTTCTGATAAAATATGGTTGATTAACCATACTTTTCTGATAACATATGTTTGATTAACCATAATTTTCTGATAACTCAAAAATTATCCACCGCATTTCATCCTTAAGTTATGTTTCTCTACATAGGGTATGAATAGTAATTCCATAATACGCTTAAGAAATTCCCGAATATGTAACACATGAACAGTGTTTCTAGAACATGCTAATGCGAATTAAATCTCATTGTTCAAGAACTTAAATATTTCTTCCAGAAGTAAAAATATAATGAATAATAAATTCCTGAAATATACTTAAATAATAAAATCATTATAAAACAATTAAGGGTATTTGTGAGCATCAAAATCATTATAGAGATAGATTAGTGTTCTCAATAATATCCTCCTCTTTAAATAAAAAATATTATGTATCATTGAAAAATAACACTCGCTCAACAATCTCCCCCCTTTTTAATGATCAAAAAACCCATAAAATAACCAATGAAATTAACTTACAAAATTAATTACATATAGTTTTGAATTTTGCAAAGATAAATACAATATTAGATTTAACTTAATTTCTCCCCCTTAAAGGATTAAGATAACACTTAATATTTGAAATAGTTAAAATAAAATGTTGTGTTTATCCAAATTTCTCCCTCTTTTTGTTATATCAAAAAGAAAGATAGAATACATAATAGAACACAATTTAATATAGCAGTGAACTTAAGTAAATTCTATTATTAACCATTTTTCAATAATTGAACGTGGATTACTGGCATAGTTGAATAGAGGAAATAAAACAAATAAAAACACAAAAATATAGAATATGGAATAATATTTCATTAAAATAAAATGTAACAGGTAAAATTATGATAAACTCAGGAATAAAGGTGTGATAAGGGTATGAGATAAGGTCTATCTCCTCTGAACAACAGCCTTGATTTCTATCAACTACTCCCTTAGTATTCTCATCATTCCATCTCCTATATTGATAATAAGATCTCTATTCTCTTGAGTCATATGAATATATTATATCATATTTACTCTGAAAAACTCATGAAGTCTCTCTTACTTCTCCATAAACATAGTTGACTTCTCCTTGAACTGAGTCAGCACAGTTCTAATACTTGGTTCACTCGAGGTCAACTGGTCAACCAAAAATCTCTTATTATCTAATAAAACTGATAGTGGAGCACTATTGAATTGAAAATCATGCAATCTTTCATTCATATTGCTCATTGCTACTGTGATAGCCAGAAATATTCTGATTAAATCAGGTGAAGTACCTGATCCACTAGCTTCACCAGTCCTGACAGATGAAAACTGTGTCTCCATATAGTCTTTAAACTCTGACAGATCTAACTTCATCACCATTTCTGATTTCAACTTGAACACTTCTGTCAACATCATTTTCTTAAAAGTTTCAAATTCCTACCTTGAAACTATACTGTCTTTAAGTCTCTAAAATTTCAACTGTTCTTTCTCTAGGTATCTCCTCGGAGCTAAATTTTCAGATTCCAAATTAGAAAACTTTATATACATCTCTTCTACTTCCTTATTCACTGAATCAGAGGCACCCTGTGCTTGATTCTCATTTTTAGCTTATACTTGATGCAGTAGTACTAATGGAAAAGAGTCTACATCAAATTTTTATTTTGCTTCCATCTGAGCTGGTTGGTCCACAGACATATCCTCAGAGTCTTTTCCAGACTCTTCCATAGAAAAATTATCATTAATTACCTTTATATGAACTTTATAAACATTCTCACTATTAACATTAGTAATCATTTCTTCCACTGGATTTTCTAAAATGATATCTTCTTGATTTTTCTAAGGACTGGCCACTTCTTCATCAGGCTTTGCCTCCTTTTCCCTTTCAATTGTAATTGCAGCGTCAATTACAATTTGAGGTTCAATTTCAGTTACAACCACAGCCTGTACCTGAGTCTCAGTTTCAGATTCTTCTTGAATTTCAGTTTTTACTTGAGGATTCACTTTAATTTGAGTAGTATCCTCTTCTTTTGGATTCTCAACAACTGCTTCTCTCACAAAATTTTAAGTGAGTAAATCTCTGGATGATAAAACATATGAACCAAGTTCATCATGAGCATTATAAGGTCTTTTACTTTGAATCTGAATTCCTTCATAACTACTTTATTCTTGAGCTTCTTCAGTTTCAAAATCTTATTCTTCTTACAGCAGTGCTCACTCTTGATTCAGCCTGTCCCTCCTTAGATTTAGCCAATTAAGCCTAAGCACTCTCTTCCTCTTCTTCAGCTCATACTGGTAAAAGTTTTCCTTTAAATGTGATCCAAAAGTAAATAATATTTCTCAAGGTTCCAGCACCAAAAGTGTTACTCTGATGGCATCTAACTCTGGCTTCCACCAGCCTTACCATATCCTTTTTGAAAAAAAAAATTGAGATGAATCTACCAAATGGATAAAAATTCATGCATGCTTCTGTTTGACAACAATAATGAATGTACCTTACCATGTACCTAGGAAAATTAAGTCTTATATCACTCATCAATAGATACATTATATACATGCCTAGATACAAGATTTTCTCCAGCTCAGACATCCTCGGTGCAATCCCTATTTGCACAAACTTCACTAGGATTTTCTGATCTGGCTCCAAGTCCTTTATGAACATCTTCCTTATATATGTAGAACCAAAAAGAAAAGACATAATATTTTTAGACTTATGTACTGAATCTCCTATATTATTCAAATCAAAATGAAAGACTCCCTCATGAGGGCAGTTCAAAATCTAACCAATATCCATAGAGGATATCAAAACATCTTGATCTTCAATCTTATCTACAATAGTATCCTCGTCTTCCCCCAGACTAAACTGAAAATGTTTAAATAAATAACTAAGTTCTACCTCATATAGAAACTCCGTAAAATCTATATTAAACATTTGTTCAAGGTTTTGAAATGCAAGAGCTTACTTCAGCAACAAGTTCATCTGATATAACGATTCCAGATCTATAACCTTTCTTTGCAAAATTTTCTTTCCTTCGGAGCGTTATCTCTTGGTAGTACTGGTCTCATCCTCATTGGTTCTCTTGGTCTTGGCCATTTCTATCAAAAAATCTCTTAAGATTCAAAAGAGGATTAGGTTTTTGAATGTTCAGGTTCAAATAAACAAAGAGCGGTAAAGCGGCGCGGGTTCGAAAGGGTTTTTGGTAGAAATGAAACGATTCAGAATTCGAAAGGTTTCTGATAGCCTTGATTCATGTGTCATCAATAATTATTACATATATTTTTTAAAAAAATGAATAAAATTGATCACGTGAAAAAAAAAAACTTATTTTGTTTGAAAAACAAATAACTAATTTATTTTAAACAGTATTAAAATTAAGAAATAGCATAATAAAATAAAACATTATTTAAAATTAAATAAACCTAGCTCCCCCTTAATAAAATAAAACCTTGTAGTGGGAAGTGGTTTGGTAAAAATATCAGCTAATTGAATTTCAGTACTTACAAATTCTAAGAATATATCCTTTTTAAGAACATGGTCTCTTAGAAAATGATGTTTGATATCAATATGCTTAGTCCTAGAATGATTAATATGATTTTTTGAAATATTTATAGCACTAGTATTATCACATAAAATAGGCGTACTATTAAAACGTAGTCCAAAATACATAAGAGTGTTTTTCATCCACAATACTTGTGCGCATCAACTGCCAGCAGATACATATTCTACCTCGGCTGTTGACAGGGAAATTGAGTGTTGTTTCTTACTGGACCATGACACTAATGATTTTCCTAAAAAGTGACAAGTACCTGAAGTGATTTTTCTATCTAATCTAAAACTTCCAAATTCTGCATCTGAATATTAAATTAAATTAAAATCAGATATTTTAGGATAAAGAAGAGATTGAAAAACAATTCATTTTAAGTATCTAAAAATTCTTTTAACAGTAGTTAAATGGGATTCTTTAGGATTTGATTGAAATCTTTCACAAAGACATATTGAATACATTATATCTGGCCTACTAGTATTAAGATATAATAAACTACCAATCATACCTATATATAACTTGTTGTCAACTGATTTTTCAGTTTCATCCAAATCAAGTTTTATATTAGTACACATAGGAGTTGTATATGTATTATTGTTTTCAAGTCCAAATTTCTTTAGTAAATTAGTAATGTATTTTCTTTGATTTAATACATTTCCAAAATATTTTTGATAAATTTGAAGACTTAAAAAGAAATTTAATTCTCTCATCACACTCATTTCAAATTCTTTTTTCATTAGATTTGAAAACTCATGACAAAGAGATTTATTAGTTGATCCAAAAATTACATCATCACCATAAATTTGAACCAATAAAATGTTAGAATTTACATTTTTTTAAATATTGTTGGATCTACTATTCCAATAGTAAAATCATTTTTCAAAATAAAAGAGATTAATCTTTCATACCAAGCTCTAGGTGCTTATTTAAGGCCATAAAGAGCTTTAGTAAGTTTAAAAACAGAATCTGGTTTTTGAGAATTTTCAAAACCAGGAGGTTGCTCAACATAAACTTCCTCCATTAAATAACCATTTAAAAAGGAAGTCTTAACATCCATCTAAAATAATCTAAAATTCATATGAGATGTACATGCTAAGAGGATTCTAATAGCTTCTAATCTAGCCACAGGTATAAAGGTCTCATCATAATCTATACCTTCTTCTTGATTATATCCTTTAGCTACTAGTCTTTCTTTATTTCTAGTTATTATTCCTTGATCATCTATTTTATTTCTAAAAACCCATTTGGTTCCAATAACTGGATAATTCTGTGGTCTTTCAACTAATTTCCAAACTTCATTTCTCTTGTACTAGTTTAATTCTTCTTGCATTGTTATCAACCAACTTTCATCATCTAAATCTTCTTCTATAGACTTGGGTTCTAATTGGGATAGAAAGTAAGAAAACTTAACAAGATTTCTTATGTTCCTTCTAGTTTTTATTCATGTTTCTAAGTCTCCTATCACAGTTTTTAAAGGGTGAATCTTTAGGGTCCTTAACTGTCTAGGTAGTACACTTATAGGTTATTCAATGTCAAGTTCTTCTGGAATGGACTGAATTTCATTTATATCTTTTTCAAAATCATCTTTTAGGTTCTCAAGTCGCATGTTATCATTAGAATCAGACTCATCTATTTGATCTATCTTTTTCTCAAAGGGATCAGTTTCATCAAATTTCACTTGAACTGATTCTTCAACAATCCTTGAATTTTTATTAAAAACTCTATAATCTTTGTAACTAGCAGAATATCCTAAGAAAATGCCTTCATCATATTTTGGATCAAACTTACCAAGATTGTATTTGGTGTTTAAGGTATAATCCTTACATCCAAAAACTTTAAAGTAATTTACTTTAGGTTTCCTGTTATTCTAGAGTTCATAGGGTATCCTTTTTAAAAATGGTCTAATTAAAACTCTATTCATTATATAGCAGGTTTTAATTATAGATTCTGCCCAAAAATAGGTAGGAAGACTGTATTCATTTAGCATAGTCTTAGACATTTTCTGAATAGTTCTATTTCTTCTTTCAGCAATTCCATTTTGTTGAGGTGTTCTTAGTGCAGAGAAGGTGTGTTTAATACCCATATTTGAGCAAAAGGAATTGAATTCCAGATTCTCAAATTCTCTATTATGATCACTTCTTAATGAAATTATTTTAAAACCTTTTTCATTTTGAACATCTTTGCAAAAACTTTCAAATAAAGTAAAAGCTTCATTTTTAAATTTTAAAAAGAAAATCCATATAAATCTAGAATAGTCATCAACTAAAACATATACATATAGTTTACCAGCCAATATTTATACTCTTGAAGGTCCCAACAAATCTATATGTATGAGTTCTAGAGGTTTAGATGTAACAATTTTGTTAACAAATTTAAAGGATGATTTGTGTTGTTTTCCAAGTTGACATGCATCACAAAATCTATCACTCTCAAACTTGAGACTATGTAAATCATAAAGTAGTTTCTTCTTGGATAATTTATGTAAAGTATATATATTGAAATGTCCAAGTCTTCTATTCCAGATCCATGATTCATTTATCTTAGCAGTTAAGCAGTTTACTTGTTGTTTAAACAAGGAATTTAAATCTAGGGTATACACATTGTCAGTTCTAGGTGCTCTAAATTTAAGCAGTTTATTTTCTAAAACAGAACAGAAATTGTTAGAAAAATCAACAACATAACTATCATCACATAGTTGAGATATACTTATCAGATTGTGCTTCAATACTTTTATATAAAGTACTTTATTGATTGAGACAGCTTCTGGATCTCCAAATTTTCCAATACCAATGATTTTCCTTTTGGCATTGTCACTAAAAGTGACAAGTCCACCATCTTTTTTGGTGAATGTATAGAAATTTGATGTGCTTCCACTCATATTCCTTGAGAAGCCACTATCCATATACCATATGGTCTTTTTTATTCTATGACCTGCTTCCTCATTTGTTTCTGCCATAAAGCACATGTTGGATTTCAGATTTACTTCTTCCTTATCTGAGTCTGATTTTGAAGGACTGGTTGAGTATTATAACACACTCCATGTTGCTTTCATTACTTTCTTATCTTTTTGTTCATAATCATTTCTTTTGAATAACTTATTTTTCTTGTATTCTTTCAATTGAGGACATTCAGTTCTGATATGATCCATCTTATTGCACTCATAACATCTGACTTCCTTTTAATCCTTTTTGAAGGTTTTTCTGAATCCTTTCTTCTTTCTGTAGAATTTGCTAAACTTTCTGGCTAGCTAAGCCAGTTCTATATCAGAACTTGATGAATCAAAACTTTCTTATTTCACCTTTACTTCTTTTTCCTTTATCTTTTTTCTTTTCCCTTGAGATGACACTTTTAAGGTAGTGTCTTCTCTCTTGATCAAAACCTTATGCTCATTTTCTTAATCTTGCATCTTGGCTTCATACATCATAAGTGTTCCAATAAACTCTCTCATGGTTAAGACTTTGACAGTTGTTGACTGTCTGATTGCAGCAGAGATTCCATTCCATTTAGTAGGCAGTACTCTCAGTACTTTTAAAGCTTGATCAGCTTGTTTGATTGGGTCTTCTAAAGTTGTTATATTATTGACAATATCTATCAATCTTCCATTCATTTGAGTAATGATTTCACCTTCAAACATTCTTAATGTGTAGAATTTAACCTTAAAAGAAGCATATCTTATTTTCCTAACATTTTCAGTACCTTCATAAGAAACAAAAATAGTTTTCCTCATCTCATATTTTGTCGGGAATTGAGATACTCTATTGAATTCATCAAGTCCTAGACCACATATAATTTCAGTCACTGCCTTTGAGTTCATATCATATTCTGCTTCAGTAGCTGCACTCCATGTCTTAGGTTTTTTAGGTATTTCATAAGGAGTCAGAATCTTATAATATACTATGTATCCAAGTTTTTTTAGATATATTATCATTCTTGATTTCCAGCATCCATAATTTTCTCCATTTAAGTATGGTGCTCTGACCATAGACATTCCTTCTCTTGTATAAGTCATCTTTCCCTGTGTATAATCCTTAATCACTTTCATCTTGTTAAGGATTTATCAGAAAGCTCAACCTCTGATACCAATTCTTAGATCGAGATATACCAAATATACACAAGAGGGGGTGAATTGTGTCTTTTACAAAATCTTTACGAAATCATTTTCTTCCCTTTGACTTTAATCAGATGGATTAATGAAGTGGAAATTTAAATAGCAGGGGCACACGATGTAAAGTTGTTCGGGGAACAGAAGGCCCCTAGTCCACTCCACCAACACTCTACTCCATGAGCTTGGTGATTTTCACTATCTGGTCCTCTTGTCAACAGACCACTCCACAACTGAGTACAGGCAGTTGACACCTTTACAATCTAAGGCATAACAAAGCCTTCTGGTTCAATCACAGAACCTACACAGCTTAGTACGAGAAGTCTATCACTCAGGAATAGAAAAGTAAGGTATTTGTACTTTGAAAATACTTTCCCGTTGTTCTTCACAATTGCAATAGAATGAAATTAATAGTAGATGGATCATCGCCTTCAGAAATAATGATCTCCCAAGAATAATAATTCTGAGTCGATCCGGTTGTAGTAGATAAAAAAATATAATTCACAACTTCAGCAGTATTATATTCATAGTAGATCTTCAATTTAGAATTAGTGAATCTTCTATCGTGATTCTTCTTCTTTAATAAATAGAGCTTTGTTGCACTTTTAAATCAGTAGATATGTGTTCTCAATAGTCTTTGTTTCTCTTATTTTTATAAAATGTTCGATGTTGCTATTTTGAAAAACTTGTATATATTCTCTGTGTAAATATCACATCTATATAATAATGACAAGCACTTCTCCTACAAATTTAGATCCACAAAAGTCACCTTCTGACTCGCAATAGTCAAAAATTCAAAATAACGGAGCATTTGTAACTTCCCTGAAGATTCGGGATAAAAAACTCCTTTTAAATTGATCCCTTAAATCATAGATAAAATTTATTTGAATCTGTTAAAAATGCGCTTTAAAAATTAACTTTTAATCCGGTTGAAATCAGCCTAATAATCTGCTTGCAGACTGTTTCATAATAATATTGTCTTTAATTCTCCAATGCCAAACATAAGGTTGAACTGTATAGCATGAATCTTTCAAACGTAAGGTTGAACACAAACGTAGGGTTGATGTTTCAACCTTAAAACGTAAGGTTGATTAAAAACATAGGGTTTATGAACCATACTTTTCTTTTCAATAATTAAACGTATGATAAATGATCCATACTTTTAAAAGCTTCTAAACGTAAGGTACGTGATCCATAATTTAGATGAAACGTAAGGTTGATTAAAAAAGTAAGGTTGATGAACCATGCTTTTCAATATCCCAAACGTAGGGTTCCTTCCTAACGTAGGGTTTCTCTTCCATACTTTTCTGATAACATGTGGTTGATTAACCATACTTTTCTGATAACATATGGTTGATTAACCATACTTTTCTGATGACTGAAAAGGTATACACCACATTTCATCCTTATGCTACGTTTCTCCACGTAGGGTATGAACAGTAATTCCAGAACATGCTTAAGCAATTCCCGAACATGTAACGCATGAACAGTGTTTTCAAAACATGCTAATGTGAATTAAATCTCGTTGTTCAAGAACTTAAATATTTCTTCTAGAAATAAAAATATAATGAATAATAAATTCATGAAATATACTTAAAAAATAAAATCATTAGAAAACAATTAAGGTTATTTGTGAGCATCAAAATCATTATAGAGATAGAGTATTGTTCTCAACAATCTCCCCCTCTTTAAATAAAAAATATTATGTATCATTGAAAAACAACACTTTCTCAACACTAACTATGTTCCCCATTCTATTTTACCAAAAACCAAAACTCCAAAACCCCAATCACTCCAAAAACTCCTAAGACTTAACCCAAACACTTGGAGAACCTCTCGGGACTCAACCACAACCAAAAACACCACTTTTAGAAAATTAAAATCTTATAACAACATTCCAAATCCTAGTTCAAAATCCATCTTATCCACTATTTTGAAAATTCAAACTCTTCCTCAAATTATGATCACCCATACAGAATTGAGGCTTTATAAACTCCCCACCATGACACTTGTCATCCTCAAAAAGTTTTGGTGGTTAACCACTCACATTTATCACCCTCTACAGTCATTGATTAAAATCTAAATGGCCTTGTCCCATTCTAAATGCCCAAAACATGTTTAAGGAACAACCTTCAACTTAAGGTGCTCAAACCGCCAGAACTCAAGCCAACAGTCGATATCAAGATCAAAACATCATGATGGATATTATATGATCCCATATATTTTGAAACACTTATGGTGTAATCATCCAAACACCCACCAAGCCTATGGTTCTCCACACCATAATCTTCATCTTATAACAACAAACTTCCAATGCTTGACACCTCCACCAATATAATTTCTTTTTGAAATGTCATCTCACACTTCAAAAATGCACCCGATGTGGTTTCCAATTCACCACTCCCAAACATGCATGATAAAACCAATAAAATATTGGTACCCATCCACATTACTAAAAACCAATTGTAGATGGATCTATAACCATCATTAATGCACAAGCCATAAATACATTTTTCTTTCCTTTAAAGCTCAGTCCAATTCTCAAGACACACCCACCATATCCAAAACAATACACTAAAAGTGGTTTTCAACTTATCACATCCAACACCATATGTGAATTCAAGTCAAACCATCCTCAACTAACTTTTCATGAAAATTCCTGACTCCAACTATCGATGCATCACCAATCTACTTGGTCATGATAACTTCATGCCCTATAGTATCCTACAACCACCCAAACACACTCATGGGATTCCTGACCAAACTCCTAGTGATATTCTATATTTAGATCCTCAACCAACCAAGACTGTCATCATTACATGCTACACACATTGATTCACCCCTAATCCAGGCATTATTGGATCACTTTAACACCATCTCGAGTGTAATTTCCCATTACTTTTCTATCAAGTATGACTTAACCTTTACTTTTGGTTTCCTTTTTTATTGGAAGAGTAATTCTGAAAAATAAATTGGGAGGATACCTATAATGGGGAAGTTGGGGTTTTTTTGGTGTTTTTAATTTTAAAACTATAGTTTCTGCTATTTTTTGGGAGATTACATGTCGTGTAATGGGAGTACATGCCATGTAATGGATTTCAAGAAGAATTCATGAACTGGATACATAGAGTGAGTGGTTTACACACTGTCTAAAGATTCTACATCATGTAATGGAAAATATTAGGTTTTTAATTAAAAAGATGATGGGATTTTCATTGTATATGATATTCTTGGATTACACAATGTGTAAGAGGTTTACACACCATGTAATAGTCACAAACTGGTCTTTTAGGGTGATGAATGATTGGTTTCTTATTTCATTTTTTGTAGGATTCCTTTCTACCAACCTAAGGGCTATCCCTAGGATATTTTGGTTGATTCCCTCCCTTCTGGATCACATTTTTTAGTGATTGATCACCTTTATGGTTGGATTACTTCTCTCTAGGTACATAATCCTTCTGGTTTTTCTTTTTATTTGGTTATGACGATGGTTTTTTCTATGTTTTTGTTCATATTATTTATAGTATAGTGTTTTCTTTCAACCCTTCTTAGTATCTTGGTGTGCCTTGTCTTTCAAAGGTTTTTCTATTGGTGTATGGTCATCGTTGTTGAAGGAAGATAGGTTTATACCATGTTGAGGTAGGTTTTTTTATATAATGGGATAATTTTATGAATTTCATGTTGTTATTGATAAATTACTTTGGGTTTTTCATTGATTAAAAGTGATATTTTTTTTAAAAGGATGTATTGGAATGTAAAATAATTTTAAAAAGAAGATTTTCTTTGAAAATGAATTTTCTTGATTTGGAAATGTGTTTTCAAACTCCAAAGTGGATCATCTTGTCTTTAAAAATGTTTTATGAAATTTTGAGCATGTTTTTGAAAGGAATTTGTACAATTGAACATTGGTAATCATGAGTGCATTGAGGAAGAGACATGGCAGCCTTAGTGTGTGTGTGTATCACCACTAGAAGGTAACCTTTTGTGATATCGACTAAAAGGATTCAATATTATTTGGATCCAATATTATACCTATTTATGATTTTTAGTGTCTTATACACAGTGTCCCATAGGCTAGAGCCCAAATGTGAGGTTCTTTGTCATTTATGGGTATTTATTGCATGATTTTTTTTATCAAGGATTGTTGCTCATGGGTTTTTATATGAGGTTGTATCACATAGATCTGCATGATAGATTATTTCATGTATATGTGGTTAACTATTTACCTATTTATGTATAGATATTCTTTCACTTTTTATCACTTCTACTTCTCATATTTCATGTTTGAGAAGATGAAATTATTTTATGAAATCCAAAGGAAAAATATTTACAACTAGATTTAATTTATGAAAATTATTTGTAAAACTATTTTTTTTAATCTAGAATTATTTAATTCTTTATATTAGACCTTATATAGAAATTGTGGTGGTATCCTACTGGGATTTTCCTCACATCCTAGATGTGCCTTTGGGAATTTTTAGATATTGTATTATAGGATTCAGGTAAAGGGAAGAACATCTTGTGTCATATTTTCTTCTCTTGTTTCTATTGTTTTCATTTTGGGTTGGTCTTGAGGTGATTTTTTGTCACATGGGGATTTGAAATACTTTCTAGTTTATCCTATTTTTTTCATGGAATGTATGTCTTTGTGGTATACCCTTTGTCTCAAATCTATACTCTAGTTTTTTTTCTTATTTATCTTGTATTCAATAATACTTTCTATTATCTTATTTTATCCATATTATGTGATGGTCTAGTTCGGGTGTCTTGTCTAGTTAACCCGTGATTGGTTCATTACAATTTTGTATCAAAGGTATGATCATCCTGAATTGTGTTAACACTTCCTAAGTTTGGTTCTGTGTCTAGGGTATATAAGAGATAGGGCCATTGAAATTCAGATAGTAAGTGTGGAAAAGGGGCATGACCAGCTCACTTCTACAATTAAATCCAAGTTAACATGGGTCGATAGGGACTTTTACTAGGTTTGAGACTTGTATTTTGGGGTCATTTAAATGAACTTTATGGGAGGTTTATTTAAATTGAATTATTCCATTTTTAGTAATGTTTTTCAAAGTTTCTTTAAATTTTTAATGTTTTAAATCTTTGATATCAATACTTGAATTTGGTCCTATGATTTTGTAATTTACTTGTGATTGATTGGTTTTTGTATTTTGTTATACAATGCCTTCGAGAAGAGCTATTCCAAATCTAAGAGAGGAAGGTGCAAGATAGGATATGTAGGTGAACCATCTAGTGGGCACTACTTTGGTAGAAGCTATTATCTACACTATTCAGACTCTGGGTCAAGTGGGTTTTGTGAACCCAGGATGTATAGTGGATCAAGGATTCTAATTTACTAAGAATAATCAACCTGTATTTCATGGTGACAAAGGACCCCAATAATCTTAGGAGTGGATTGAGAATATATATAGGATCTTTAACTTATTGAAGACTCTTAAAGAACCTAATGTGGGTTTTTCCATGTATCTTCTTGATAGACTGGGAAAGAGATGTTGGGACTCTATTTTGAAAGATAAGTTGCACGGGGATCTTACCTGGGATTCCTTAAATAATATCTTTAACCAACAATTTTACCCTGATACATTGCATGAATTGAAGACTTGGAAGTTTATAACCTTATAGTAGGGGGGTTGTACCATTTTAAAGTATTCTACCAATTTTTCTAAGTTGTTTCATCTAGAATTGTATCTTGTCACTACTAAGTACCTAAAGTATTAGAGGTTTGAGTTAGAAATGAGGCTTGATATTTAGTTGATGTTGATACTCATGTTCCTTTCAACCTTTGTAGAGATAGTTGAAAATGTATATTTGTCTGAGGTATACATAGCTATGAAGATAGGTTTGGGTAGAGGTTTAGTTAGTTCAGTGGTTATCTAGGGTGTATCTTCTTACCCAAAAAAGTAAGAGTAAGAGTGGTCAATTTTCCTCAAGATTGGTTTTGTCGGTATGCTTTGACAAGGAAGTAGTAGGTTGTCTACTACCAGTGGGGAAGGAGAGGTCATACCAAGCCTAACTGTGTGGTGTATCCTGAGACTTATCATCTTTGTGGATGATTGGTCCATCTATAATATTTTTGTGAAAAGATATATCATGGTAGTAGGGAATGATCCACTCTCACCAAGGGTGTGCATGTTTATACTAATGCTTCCAAGTTTGGTGGGTCTAATCCTCTAGAAAAGAGAGATGTTCATTGGCTAAGCCAGATGGATTTATACAGTGGAGTATGCACCAGGGGAATCTAAATCAGGGCCATATATTGTTAGAGGTATGGTGTTTATCCCATCTTTTATGGTGCTAG
Source organism: Viscum album (assembly GCA_963277665.1). Lineage (NCBI taxonomy): Eukaryota > Viridiplantae > Streptophyta > Magnoliopsida > Santalales > Viscaceae > Viscum > Viscum album. The sequence continues at coordinate 4,631,425 of OY728162.1, read as the reverse complement.
ATTTTTTTAATACAAGTTCTACTCATTATTTTATTTTTTAAAAGTTGTTTAGTAAGTTGTGATTGAATTCAAATATTATTCTATACTTTTTTTTATCTTTCCCACCTTTGGGAAAGAGTTCTTGACAAGTATTTAGATGTCTTGTGTGTCAAGTGATAATAGCTGACTTTGAGATGGAGTGGTACTTTTTAGTGCTTGATCTTCACATATTAGACTTTATTATCATCATGGACTAGATGATTGGTGTTAAGGCCCAAATAGAATATTATTATCATCCATTTCAGTTCTTATCTATAGATGAGGTCACTCATGTTTTACAGGGTGAGTGGGAATCTAGATCGGGAAGGGTAGGTCATGTTGTTTCTTATACCGGGGTAATCTCGTGCTAGTTTTTAGAGATTTTTATTGATGTAGTTGACCCTTGTTTGGGTGGTTGACTTCTTACAGTGGTGTGTGAATACCCCAAGGTATTTCTAGATGATTTTTCTGGTTTAACATTCCAAATAGAGTTCGAGTTAACTATAGACATGATATATAGTATGATACCCATTTCTATGTTGTCTTACCATATAGCACCTGCTGAGTTGGTGGAACTTAAGGTCTAGATTGAGGACCTATAGGCTAAATTATTTATTCATCCTAGCATGTAACCTTTGGATTCACCTATCTTCTTTAATAATAAGGTATATGGTAGCCACTATATTTGTATTGATTATAGAAAGTTAAATCAGGTAACCGTTAAGGCCAAATATCTTTTACCAAGGATTTATGATCTCTTTGATCATCTTAGAGGAGTTTGTTGGTTTTATAAGATTGACCTATATTCATAGTATCACCAGTTGAAAGTATGAGAATAGGATATACCTAATACATTATTTAGGAGTTGATATGGGAATTTCGAGTTTCTGGTTATGCCATTTGGTCTCACTAATTCTTCTACAGTGTTTATGGATTTGATATATAGATCTTTCATCAATTCTTGGGATATTTTATTTTTGTGTTCCTGGATTATATTTTGGTGTACTCCAATTCAAAAGAGGAGAAAATGAAGCATTTGGATATCATTATTTGAACCTTGAAGGAACATCATCTGTATTATAAGCTTTACAAGTGTGAGTTTTCAAATTGATAAGCGAGGTTTCTGGGGAATGTGATATCTAAGAGAGTCATCTCAGTCTATCTTGAAAAGGTGCAGGAAGTTATGTTCTGGGATCATTCTAGAAATGTTTTATAGATTCATAAATTCTTAGGTTTAGTTGGTTACTATAGATGGTTTGTTCAGGACTTTTCTAAGTTTTCATATTTGATGAAAACTTTAACCCGTAAGGGTGTCAGGTTTTAATGGAATGATAGGTGTCAAAGATATTTTGAGGAGATAAAGGTGAGGTCGAATTAAATACTATTTTTTATTCTTATATAGATGGGATCAGGTTATTATGTTTTCAATGATTCTTTTGGTATAGTTTTTTAATGCATCTTGATGTAGGTGAAGTAGTTGGTGGACTATGGCTCATTCCAGTTACACTCTCATGAGAAGAACTACCATAACCATGATCTTTGGTTGGAAGTAGTTATGAATGAACTCAAAACTTGGTGTCACTATCTCTTTTTGGCGATATTTATGGTATATTTTGATCATAAGATCCTGAAATATATTTTTACTTAGAGGGATCTAGATTTGAGATAGAGACGTTGGGTGGAGTATCTTCAGAATTTTTATTTTGAAATTTCTTATACCCTTCAGAAAGGGAATGTGGTTGCCAATTTTTTTACTAGAATATTACTAACACAAGTCGGGAGGTAATCAGTTTAGGAGTAGTCGCTGGTGATTTGGTTTTCTAAGATAAAATTGGAAGTGGAAGATGTTAGTGGAGAGGTGTTTTTGGATTAGATGAAATATGGATTGCCTTTTAATGAGCAAGTTAGGCTTGAGAAGGTGATGTACACTTAGTACCAATTATTTAGTGAATGAATTTATAGTTGGGAGACCTTTGGTGAGTGGTCACAGTCTCCTAGTGGAGCTTTGTGCTTATGTAGCCAGTTGGTTGTCTCGTTTTCCATGAGGCGAGAGTTACTAGATAGTGCATATTGGTCTTATTAGTCCATGCACTCTGGGAATACCAAGATGTATCATGAATTAAGGAATAATTATTGGTGGTAGGGGATGGGACAATAGATAGTGGATTTTGTTTTTCAGTGTCTCACTTATCATAAAATTAAGGTGGAACACCAATGACCTTCAGGGTTGTTGCAGCCCTTGCCTATTTCAGTATGTAAGTGGGATGATATTTCCATGGATTACATTGTTGGTTTTCCATAGACTCATATTGTTAAGGATGATATTTGGGTTATCATTGATTTACTCATTAAATCAGTGAATTTATTATCTATATGAGAGACGATAAAAGTGGAATAACATGGGGACTTGTATGTCTGGGATATTTTGAGAATTCATGGGGTTCCCTTTGCGGTTGTATCTAACAGGGGTTTGAGGTTCACATCCAAGTTTTGGAAAGGTTTACTGGATGAAATGGGTTCCCAAATTATATTGAGAATGACTTTTCATACACAAACAGATGGATAGATAGAGAGGGATATCGAGGTTCTAGAGGATATGATCCAAGCTAGTGTGCTTGATTTCAAAGGATCTTAGGAAAAACATTTACCTTTAGTTGAATTTTAATATAAAAATATTTATTATTCTTTGATAAAGATGGTTCCCTTTTATGATTTTTATGGATAGACATGTAGATCTCTCATGTGTTGGTCGAAGTTGGGAGAGAGGTCCTTGGTTGGGCTATATTTTGTTCAGTAGATGAAGAATATAGTGAATTTTATCCAAATTAATTTGATCATGATATATAGTAGTCCTAAATATTATGAAATTCATTATCATTGGATGTTGGAGTTTGAGGTTGGTGATTGGGTCTTTCTCAGAGTTTCACCTCACTTAGAACTTCATTATTTGGGTAATTAGGGTAAGTTGGCACCAAGGTTTGTGGGGCCCTTTGAGATCATTGGATAACTAGGTAGGGTGCCCTATCGGTTGGAATTTCCATCTAGATTGATAGTTATCCATGACATGTTTCATGTTTCCCAAATCAGGAGGTATATTCTAGATCCTTCACATGTGATTATATGGTAAGATGTTGATCTTGAGCTTGATACCACTTGGGTTGAGCATCCAATTCAGAGTATGGATCACTGGGATAAGTTATTATGTGGTAAAATGATCCCCCTAGTCTGAGTACTATGGTAGTGTAGAAAGGATATCCATGATACAAGGGAGAGGGATTCGTTGATGAGGTAGCAGTGATCTTCTCTTTTTATAGATCCAGGATCATGAGGGTAATTTGGGGAAAGAAAGCATTTATGGTGGGGAGATTATAACACCCTGTTACATTTCTATTAGGTATGATTTAACATTCACTTTTTTTTCCTTTTTCATTGGATAAGTAATTCAAAAAAAGAAATTGGGAGGATACATGTAATGGTGAATTCAAGTATTTATTGGAGTTTTCAGTTAAACCTATAGTTTTTTTCTGTATGTTTGGTGATTACATGTCATGTAATGGTAGTACACACTTTGTAATGGTTTTTGAGAAGAAACTATGAACCAATTACACATTATGATAGGTGAACATGTCATGTAAAGATTTCATGTCATGTAATGGAAAATATCAAGTTTTTAATTAAAAATGAAAGGGATTTTTACTGTATATGTTCTTTGTGGATTACACGCTATGTAAGGGGATTAGATGTCATGTAATATAGGATTTTGTAGTCATGAACTAGTATTTTAGGGTGCTGAACAAGATATTTCTTATTTCATTTATTATAGGCTTCCTTGATCTCAACCTAGAAGATCTCTCTATGTGATTTTGGGTGATTCCCTCCCTTCTAGGTCTCTTCATTCAGTGATTGGTCACATTTTTGGTTGGATTGCTTCTCTCTAAGTACATATTTGGTTACAGTTGTGGTTTTGGATACAGTTTTTTTTGAATTTTTTATTTTATATTGTTTTCTATTATTCCTTTTTAGTTTCTTGGCATGTCTAGTCTTTCAAAGGTCTTTCTCTTGGTTTCTAGTCATCGTTGTTGAATGAAACTAGTTTTCTATGATGTTAAGGTAGGTGTTTCTATAAAATGGTTTAATTTGATGGATTACATGTAATTATTGATAAATTTATTTAGTTTTTTCATTAATTAGAAGTGATATGTGGTTTTAAAGTATTTCTTGGAAAGGAAAATATTTCTAAAAAGGGGGTTTTCTTTGAAAATGAATCGGCTTGATTTGGATATGGTTTTTCAAAATCTAAAGCATCCCATCTTTGATTTGAAAAAAAAATATGAAATTTTAATCATGATTTTGAAATGAATTTGGAAATTTTCACATTTGGAACCTTGGTTGTGTCAGAAAAGATACATGAGTAGGCTTAGTGCGTATATGGCACTGCTAGGAGGTAACCTTTTGTGATATCGACTGGCGGTACTCGATATCGATTGGATCCAAAATTATTCTTGTTTATGATTTTTAGTGTCTAACATATAGTGTATCATAGGATAGAGCCCAAATGTGATGTGATTTTTCATTTATGGTTATTTATTTCATTATTTTTTCTATCATAGATTGTTTCTCATAGGTTCTTATATGAGGTTGTATCACATATCTTTGCATGATAGGTTGTTTCATGGATATGTGGTGTCTTTTTTACCTCTTTATGTATGGATATGCTTCCCTATTTTATCACTTCTAATTTTCATATTTTATTTGTGAGAATATGATAGGATTTTATGAAAACCAAATGGAAAATTATTTACAATTGGATTTAATTTATGAAAATGCTTTGTAAAATTATTTTGTTTTAAAATCTAGAATTGTTGCATTCTTGATATTATTCCTTGTATAGAAACTATGGTGGTATTATACTGGGATTTAGATCACACCCTATTTATTAATTTGAGTATTTTTAGATATTTTATTATAGTATTTAGTTAAAGGTAATAGCATCTTGTAGCATGTTGGATTCTCTTGTTGCTGCTATTTTTGGTTCGGGTTGGTCTGGAGGTGACTATTGGTCATGTGGGGATTTGATATACTTTCTGGTTTAGCCTATTTTTGGCATGGAAAGTATGTATTTGTGGTATCTATTTTTTTCCTCCCTATTCTATAGTTTTTTTCTTGTTTTTATTTTATTTAAGACTGCTTTTTGTTATCATGTTTTACCTATATTACATGATGGGCTGGTTTAGGTGGCTTGTCTAGTTGACTTGGGAGTGGTTCGTTACATCAAAACCAAATCCAATGATCAGTCTTGATCTACCATAACATATTATTTACCATTTTTCATTCCATAATGAATCTAGGTATGCATGTAAGAACCTGGATATTCTTTTCAAGTATGTCTTTCCTTTTTAGTGTTTTTTAGGAAAAGAGGAGTTTCTGGAAATTTTAGAAGTACATGTCATGTACTTATAAGTACACACCATGTACTTAGTTTCTGTAGGTGACTGTGTACTGGAAGTGTAACAGTTGAGTACATGGTCGTGTGGGTTGACCTGGAGGCCAACTAGGGCAGGGCCTAGTAAAGGCAAGTACATGCCATGTACTTCTAAAGTACATGTTGTGTACTTTCTTTTTTTCATTAAATGGACCGGGGTTGCATCTAACAGACATAACACACTTCTTCTCGACCTATTTCATCTAGGAGAATTTGTACAGCCACAGATCTTCTCTGAGCCCCAGACTTACCGTTCGTTCTCCGAATTGACTATCATCGATCACATTGGAATCTAATTGGTGAGTTCTCCCTTCTTCTTGAACACCATATCATGATTTCTCCTCTCTTATGAGATATTGTTGGTTGAACGTTTTGTACATTTTTATAGATATATGGAATTATAAGGTGATTCAAGGCCTGATATTCAAGTATAGCGATCTCACAATGCCGAGGTAGGTGGTTTGTGCCTTTCCGTAGATAGTATTTGAGTTATATGTGAAAAAGTGCCCAATACCCTTGTTCAGGGTATTGTGTGTTTATGGTTTTAGCCCTGTTAATTGCCTATTATGCCTAGTTTGATTGGATAGAGGTTATTAGTTGAGAATAGTGTTATCTTTGTTAATCTGTGGATGTTTTTCCCATGTTTTCTTATTTTTGACCATTTGGTCTAGCCTTGACTGTTAAGTTGCTACTTTTCTTTCCATTCCTAGTATTATTATGATGGAGTGATTATTATCTGACATTCTATGATATGATGTAGATTGTTTATCCAATTAGTTATAGAGGTTTACATTGTCTTTTTATTATCATTTGTGCATGATTACTTTACACGGGGCTGTGGGAACCTGGTGTAGTGAGACCATAGGGTAAATTGATGTTCAGGGCTTTCCCAGAGTGTCTGTTATAATTATCATGCTGCGAGACCATAGGGGGGATTGAAGTTGAGTGCTCTCTCAGAGTGTCTATAGTTACGTTATCAGACCATAGGAGGAATTGACATTGAGTGCTTCCTCAGAGTTTCTGTAGTTTATCACTGAAATAATATAGGGGGAATTGACGGTGAGTGCTTCCTCAGAGAGTCATTAAATCACACATGACTATAGGGGGAATTGACGGTGAGTGCTTCCTCAGAGAGTCTTTGGTATATCTTTCCTTGTATTGTGAACTAGAGGGGTTAGGCTGTGAGAACTACCCATAGGGTTGTTTGAATTTTTGTTTGGTTGATTAAATACTTAAAGGTAAATTCTTGTAAATGAAACTGTAGGATTGTTTACTTTTGATTACTTCCTTGTTACTACTCCTTTTTCTTATTGCCTGGCTATATATTCACTGACTGTTAGGAACTGGTCTTTTGGTGGTTTCCTACTGGGATTAGTATCACGCCCTATTTTGGTCATGTTTTTTGGCACAAAAAGATTATATTTCTACAGGTATAAATAAGGTCAAGCACCCTTATACTTCATTTACTTGACTGCTTGGAGCTGGAGAACATGGGACCAATCTGAGGCTTGCGATGATGTGGAACTGTTTTCTTGTTTTTACTTTGTACCTTGGTTTAGTAATATATTCCAATGTTGTGTTTTGTTTGACTGATTTTCTAGACATATGTATCATGCATCATATATATGTGTGTGTGTGTGTGTGTGTGCTAAGTTGTTATTGCTTCTAGTCTTCCACTATTTATTGTTTTATGGTATTATTACTATAAGGACCCGACCCCAGTTTCCCGGATCCAATACCTTATTTGATTACATTGGTATATAAACAAGGAATAAGAATCCCAAAGGACCGACCATTTTATTAGTCTTGAAGAAACTAGATACATACATGGAACCCATTTTACATTTTGAAATGAAACAAAATATGATACATAACAAAAGCCAATAAACTTCATCCTTGAAAACTCAATAAATGATCTCTTCTTATTAACCTAGGGAAGGAAAAACAAATGAAAGGGGTGAGCTCAAACACTAATTAATAGTAATCAATATAGCAGAATATATCATAACATAAACATTATGCATGTTTAATACAAAAAAAACATGTTCCTTTAACAAAAAATGGAACACATTATGGTAGGAAAAAGAGATGGGTAAGTAATTCCATAATAAAACATAATCATGGGTATTCTACTAGTCAAATAACCACATTATCCATAAATTCTATTTTCATAATGAAGGAATGAATAATGTGGTACAACATAACCATACCATCAAGTACTCATTTCAAGACCATAAATAATCATTTTGTCATGGCCTTATGCCAACACCGTAGTTTGTCTCATGAGACCTACCGATGCACCGAGGGGCTATAGCTGTCACCACCTGACACTTACTATTTCCAATGCATTCCTCATATGAAAGGGGTGAACATAATCAAAATATACATTCATATTGCGACTAACATATGAAATGTAAATAACCTTCCCTAATCATTGAACATAAACACTAACCATTCGGAATAATATGGTGAATTATATCAAAATAGAACATCCATAGTCAGAATAACCAGAAACACTTCAAAAACATATTGTAGATGATATCGTAATAGATAAATCTCAATTAAGTACAACATTCAACAACAGATGTTGACATAGAAGAATATATTTATAAATGAGACCATTGACAAATTATTGAGGAAATAATCCTTAAACATTCTAAAGTGTCCCATACCACCTTGAAACATTCAAATCATAATCCCTTATAATATCATCAGAAAAAGGAGACTCTTGATATGATATACCAAAGGGAAGTACATACACCACAAGAAATAAATAAGTGGTGAACAAGGCATATATCTCATAAAAGTTAATGCGAGATGAGAAAAATCCTATTTACTTTTGAAAGAAGATTAATTTTGTAAAATCATTTATATTTGCCATCAAATCATATTTTAAACATAAATATCCCATAAAATAAAATACTAGGGCATTGAAATTATATTTTATTTATAAATTATGTCCCACTGAAGTGAAATCATGTAAAAATAGTTCTTAATATTCTTTATAAATAAAACATTTTGGAGCATTTTAAGGAAAGTATTAAAGAGAATTTTAAAGTGGAAAGGCACATTTGTTATATTAAATCTAGAAATTATCCAATATAATTTTTCATGATAAAATCAGTGTTTTTATAAAAATAATGGTGGATTAAAATAGATTTTTGAGTACACTTAAAAACATGTAAAAAATTGAAAATATCCCTTGAATCAGGTTTATATTTCAGAATCAATTTTGAAAGTTCCTTTTAAAACATGTAAATATCAATAAAATTAGGAATTATTCTAGTTGGTGAACATATATATAACACTCACACAGAATTTATGAGCAGTAAATAATAATACACAAGAGTTTGATTGATTTAATTAAACAATAAAAGTAACCCGAATGAAAATGGAGGTTCAGGTGGAAAAACCCTTACCACTTTGTAATCAATCGATTCGTATGCCCCAAAATTAATAATATTAAAATGATACATTTAATACCATGAAAATAAATATATTCATGATATATTACATCAATGGGAATTATACATACACCATACACAAGTATTAGTAGTGAATACGGGAAACCTCACAAAAATGGAAGTGAGATAAAGAAACCCCTTACCATAAGTCTAAACGTGTTCCACTCTTGAACTTAAGATCCTGTAATATGAAATTAGACTTATTAATAAAATATTTAATAACCTATTATACATATATTTAGTTATTCATAACTCTTTTTAGTTCATTTATTCCCTTATTGATAAGTTATTATATTGAATTTCATCGTTCCACAGTGTTCGTTTTATTTATTTTCATAATCGGTTCACTTGTCCTTAAGTAATGGTGTTCATGTGGAATGGGTGTAAATATCCAGAATTGAATTCGCATATTGTTTATGATCATACAAAAGTGTTATTTGTCATTTATATAACTTGGTTACATGGCATGAGGATGAATTATTATATAGAACTTTGATGATAACTGTTTCAGTTAATTTGTGGGTTTTGATTACAACAAACTCATTTTTATTTATAACTTAATACCATTTGTACAAATGGATTACAAAAACTTATATGGGGTATATTAAATATATAATAATCTGGTTCAACCATAACAATAATGGTTTCATTACCAGAATTGATAATGATAATAGAAATCGAAATCCCATCGTCCTTGAATGTGGTAAATTGACACATCTCGGATGGTGTTCTTGCTACTAGTATAAAAGAAGGTAAAAGGAAGAGATGATAATAGCTTATTCCACTATCATGAAAACATTACATTACATGTAAGTTACTAGATTCATCGCAACATTTGGATAAGGATAGGTAATAATAGAAAAATAAAACAAATGAACTTGAAAGGAAAGACAAAGAATTAAAAAGAGGAATTTGCCTCTTGAACCAAAATTCCTTGAGAGCCTCCTTAAGGGAGAGGTTTTGGTATTTTTTATGAGACCAAGGCTTGATGTATGTGGGATAGGAGGTTGGGAGGATATTTGGACAGAATTTGGAGAATTATAAAGGCTTGAGAGGAGTGAAGAGAAGAGGGAGTGATGGGGGGTTTTATAGTGGAGGGGAGAGGGGATTTCTCAATTTTATATTCATTAATTTATTATTTCTCCAAAAGACAAGGAATAGTGATTATTACATGACCAAGAATAGTAATTTTATCATGTGAATCTTGATAAATTGAGATTACATCATTATAACATCATACATGACTCTATAATTAGTGTATTTAGCTTATTTTGTAAATTATGGTATTTCACTATTCATCAAAAATTCAAGTATTTCAAAAAAATCTCAAAAATTAACCACATCCATTTTTTGATGTTTAGAATCCAAAAATGAAGTCCATTTTTAAAAAATAATTTTCTAAATATGATTAATTTAATATTTAATTAAAATCATAATTTATTCTAAAAACAGTTTTAAAAGATTTATTTACTTATTCCAAAACATAGGTATATCGTACTCCAACTTGAATATTATTTATATACTATCATAGGTAAGGTTATTATTTATTAGGGTATATCACTATTCATAAGGTTATTTTACTATTCATAAGGGTAGGTTACTATTCACCAAAAATTAATTTTTTCTTATTGAACTCCAAATAACATACTCGTCCCAATAGTATATGTCATATTTTCGAAATTCACATCACAGAAGTGAAAAACTCATGTTTAATTGGCTAGGTTATGACAAAATAATGTTTGTAGAGACTTAGTGATCCATGCATTCTATAATAAATCTATTTGTAAATTCTTGGGGTGTTACAATTACTGCTTCCGCTATTGTATATCTGTTTATTTCTGCTACGTTACTCTACCAATGAGGGCATATTTTTCCACTATCACATCCAAGTCCCTCACTGCTAGTTGGTAGCCTCTAGCATTTGGGGAAATGCGCTTGATGTCATGTGACCAACCGGATACGAGGCTCCTCTGGGCAGCTCCTAGAATCGGGACATTACAAAGTGGTATCAAAGGGATTTTCTTCTTCTTGACTTACTGTTTGGAGCTTATAGCTAGGGATAGGAAGGAATATATACTTGGTAATAAGTTGTGCCCAGGAGTAGATAACTCGTGTATAGGGAAAATTCAATCTACCTCGTTTATTGTAATTTTTCTGGTTTTTCAATTTTACGGTTGATTTGATTTCACCATTGGGTGATTCACATGTTTTGTGTTGTTATTGTTGATGTTATTGAGGTTCTATTTCTGTTGCAACCTGATGGGATGAGGGTATGTCATCTCATGCATCATATAGGCACTTGCTGGAAATCACATGTCATGAATTCTCTCCATACCATTTAGGGTACATTAGCGATTTCATGTTGTTGTGATATATATTGTGTTAAATATGCATGTTGTTGTGATAGATACCTTGATAGAATACATGATTTTTTATAGGGTATTGGATTGTGTAATTTTGTTTGAATAAACACCAAACTTTGGTTCTTGAGGTGTTATAGGCTCTCAGGGACCGAAATTTGGTGGATCATTGCACTGTTATCCTTGTTATAACATGTATAAGATGTAAAACTTTGATTCACGGGGAGTATGGGCCCTCAAGGATCAGAATTTGGCACTTTAATGTTTGTTTCAGTGTTTTTATGAGTTCTGGGGTAGTTTTTGAGGCTTACTATCTATAAAAATCCATAATACACGGTGTTTACTGATAAATACGCGCCATGTGACCGTATGTTCAGGAGGGAACTGTTTTTCTTAAGTACACACCATGTACTATATGTACACACTGTGTAGTCTCTAACAGTGTCACTGGTTGTGTGGGCAGAGACACAGGGTTGGGAAATATCTGGTGGAACACACCGTGTACTGGATGTACATGCCATGTTGTGTATACCGTGTGTCCACCTATGTGACCAATGACATGGATGGATAAAACTTAATTTATACATGCCATGTCAAGCTTGAACATGCCGTGTAGTGTAACTCATGTGTCCGACCATGTATCAAACAATAGAGGTCGGTGAAATCCTTCTTGTACACACTGTGTCTAGCATAAACACGTTGTGTATAGTCAGTCGTGTGTTCAACCGTGTGACTAACAACACGATCCATTGAAACCTAAGTAGTGCACACCGTGTCCATCTGGAACATGTCGTGTAGAGTGATCCATGTAACTGGCCATGTGACTAACAACATGGGTCGGTGAAGTTCATCTAGTACACGCCATGTTTGGAACTAACACATCGTGTAGTCTTATTTTAGGAGAACCATGTGGCTTAGCCATGTAAGATAAATCAAGAAGGGGAAGAGGATTCAAATAAACTTTGTGTGTTAGGACAACACACCCTGTGTTTGGAGTGTTACACGGCTAGTTTTGGTAGAATTACACACCCATGTGAAGGCTTAAGGAAATACGTCGTGTAGGAATTATACACGATGTGTACCCATGTTTTGAAAAACATGAATGATTTCTTTCTCATGTTCCCTTATTACACTTCTAGTTTCCAATCCTTGATAATCTTGATCTATGTTGTGTGCTTGGCCTTGCAGAGTCATGCCGCGGAGACACCCTCCGGTTGTATGCCAGTTGCAAGGCAGTGATCAGACACTGGACATGGTTGATTAGGGACTACCAGCAGATCCTCCAGTTGTGACAGTCTTGGAACCAGCTGTCATTCCAAACACAGGTGTTGATGCACATTTCAGAGAGGGATTTATGAGGATGATGCGGACCTTTCAGGGAGCACCACCTCATGCCACATCAATGATAGAATTGATGTGGGTCTTTAAGCATCATAATCCTCCCACCTTCTCAGGGGATAGAGGACCCCAGGCTACATAGTCATGGCTAGAAGCCATGCTGACGATTCTCAAGCATCTGGAGATGACTCTAGAGAGGAGGTTCAAGATCGCTACGTATATGCTTTTGGATTCCACCAAGAGATGGTCGGATGTGATCTCACAGGTGGGACTCCAACAGTTCATGGCTTGGGATGAGTTCCAGCATAACTTCTATGATTACTTATATCCAGAGACCTTGAGGGCCGATCGAGCTAGAGAGTTCATGAGTTTTGTGTAGGGTACTCTTTCTGTTATGGATTATTATTCTCAGTTCATAGAGCTTCAACACTTTACACCCTTTCTAGGGGGGAGATGAGCTTTTCCTAGCAAGGAAGTTTGAGGATGGTCTCAGGTAGGACATTCGGGCTTAGGTGAACATCTTCAGGTTGACTTCCATTACTTCTATATTCAACCAGGCACTAATCACATAATGTAATCTGGGGGATTCTAGAGCTATGAGCCAGGGCAGTTCTGCATCCAGAGTTAGAGCCTCTCTGGCTGATAGTAGGAAGCATCGTAGAGAGTCTACATGTGGAGATATGAGTAGGCGGGATGAACCTTTAGGTAGCTAGGTGGTATGCTACCAGTGTGGGAAGGTTGGGCATACAAGGCCACATTTCCCAAGACACCCAGTTGAGTGCCGATCAGGTGGCAAGATGGTCCATCTTTAGCACTTCTGTCAGATCTTCTCACCAGAAGTTGGTGACAGGGGTTCCTCGATGAATCCTTGTTCAGGAGTAGTACCACCAGTTTCTCATCAGTCTGGGAACTGGAGTTCTTCTGATCGTTCAGGCCGAGGTGGAGGTCGTGGATGTGGTAGCCAGTCACCAGGCTTTCAATGACAATAGGGTGGATCAGCTCTGAGTGGTTAGGCAGGGTCATAATTTCATGGTGTAGGTCATAATTTTTCAGTGGAGTAGACCCAGCAGAAGTAGGATCCCTTATCCTCTACAGTTTGAGGTACGATTCTATTTGCCTCAGTTTTAGTTTCTGCTCTTTTCGATACAAGGGCTTCCTATAGCTTTATATTTGTTCCTGTTATGGAGTGACTTGGGCTCTATGTCTTTTCTTCTACTGATATCTTGATTCTAGACACTCTGTTGGGGACTAGAACAGCTAGTGTATGTCATTTCAAGGAGTTCCCTCTTGAGGTTGGTGGGTGTCACTTCTTATGGTACCTCTATGTCTTAGAGATGATAGGCTATGATGTCATTCTTAGAATGGACTAGTTAGTTCCCTTACAGGATGTTGTTGATTGATATCACCGTAGAGTGAGTTTCACATCACTAGAGGGTGGATCGTTTCTTTATAAGGGTGAATGGGATGTCCAGGTGAGCAGAGCAGGACCCAAGCATCATGGGTTGGGAGGAGTTACAGCCCAGATTTCTAGTCTATATCTGGATGACCAGGGGACTTCACATATGGACTTTCCTCTAGTGTTGGATCATTTTAGGGACGTTTTTCCAGAGGACTTTTCAAGTTTTCCTCCGGAGAGAGAGGTGGAATTTTCTATTGAGCTTGTTCCAGTAGCGGCACTAGTGTCCATTCCTCCTTAAAGGATGGCTACACCAGAGTTGTAGGATATCAAGAAGCTATTGGAGGAGTTGTAGGAAAAGGGTTTCATCTGACCTGGAACTTCTCCTTGGGGTTCTCCTTTCCTTTTTACAAAGAAGGTGGATGGTACCATCAGGCTTTGTGTGGATTATAGAAAGTTGAACCAGTTGATGGTCAAGAACTGATATCCATTTCCAAATATTGATGATCTCTTTGATCAGCTTCGAGGAGCTTGGGTGTTCTATAAGATTGACTTGAGATTTGGTTGCCATCAGTTGCACGTTAGAACATCATATGTGCCTCTTACAGCCTTTTAGAGCAGGTATGGTCTATACGAGTATGTGGTTATGTCATTCGGTCTCACAAACGCGCCTACATTTTTGATGGCACTGATGAACTGAGTGTTTCGTCCATACTTGGATTCCTTCATGGTGGTCTTAGTAGATGATATCTTGGTGTACTCTGACACTCAACACGACCATTCCACACATCTTGAGATCGTTTTGAGTACACTGAGAGAGCATCAGTTATATGGTAAGCTCTCAAAATTCCACTTTTGGATGGACCAGATTTACTTCTTGGGTCATGTTATCTCAGAGACAAAAGTATCAATAGACCCAAAGAAAGTGAGAGCAGTAGTTTCCTAGGATAAGCTGAAGAACATATTTGAGGTATAGAGTTTTCTAGGGCTGGTTGGATACTACAGATGTTTCATACAGGACTTTCCACGCTTAGTAGCACCATTTAAAAGCCTGACTAAGAAGGGTGAAAAGTTCTTGTGGTCAGATTCTTGTGAGTCAGCCTTTCAGGAGCTAAAAGGGAGGTTGATTTCATCACCGATACTAGTATTTCTAGATCCAGGAAAGAGCTATATTGTGTACTGTGATACATCAGGTATTGGTCTGGGAGTTGTTCTTATGTAGGGGGAAGGGGTTGTAGCATAAGGGTCTCAGTAGTTGAGGCCACATGAGAGGAATTACCTGATGCATGATCTTGAGTTGGCTACTGTCGTTCATGCTTTACGTTGTTGGATACATTATCTTATAGGAGAACATTTTGTGGTTTTCACTGACCATAAGAGTATCATGTATATCTTCACTCAGTGTGATCTGAATTTTAGGCAGCGAAGGTGGGTTGAGTACCTTCATTCCTTTGACTTTCATATTTCCTGCACTCCTGGGAAAGGCAACGTCATGGTTGATGCGTTGAGAAGGAGGACTCAGATACAGGTAGTTCAGGAAGCCATCAGTCAGTGGCAGCTTATGGTTCTGTTCTTTGAGATGCATTTGGAAGTGCACAATAGACAGGGGTAGACTTTTCTCTCTTATATGGTTGTTACCTATACTCTTCTTGATCGAGTGCGAATAAGGCAGCTATCAGATTCTAAAGTCTTAATCCTACGGGAGAGTGTGTCAGGAGAGGACCCAATTCCTAGATGGACCATAGGCAAGGATGAGATCTTGCATTTTCATGGGCACGTATGGGTGTCAGCAGACATACGTGAGGAGATGATGTGGGACATTCATTCCTTAGTTTGGGAAGTTCATCCTGGTGTAACCAAGATGTATCATGATCTACATCATCAGTATTGGTGGTCACGTATGAAGAGAGATGTCATTGGTTTCATCATGAGGTGTTCCACCTGTTAGTAGGTGAAGGTGGAGCATCAGCGACTAGCAGGGATTTTTTAGTAGTTACCCATCCCCGAGTGGAAGTGGAATGATGTTGCAATGGATTTTGTGAAAGGTCTGTTGAGGTCACCTCATGGGAATGATACAGTTTGGGTTGTCATTGATAGAATCATGAAGGTTGCTCACTTCTGGCTGATCATAGAGACCTTTAGTGTTGATGATATGGGAAGGTTGTACATCTGAGAGATTGTGAATTTACTTGGAGTTCCACACTCTTTTGTTTTAGATAGGGATGCATGTTTTACTTCTCAGGTCTGGCAGGGGCTTCATAAGGCTTTGAGCTCACAGGTACTTTTGAGTGCAGCTTACCACCCTCAGATAGATGGCCAGTCCAAGCATATGATTCAGGTGCTTGAGGACATGCTTCGAGCATGCATCCTAGATTTTTGAGGTTCTTAGGAGAAGTAGATACCTCTTGTGGAGTTTTCCGAAAATAATAGTTTTCAAGAAACTATTTAGATGGAACCATATGAGGCTTTGTACGGTAGGCCATGTCAATCACCCTTATGTTGGATAGAGGTAGGAGATGCATCTATGTTGGGACCTTGTCTTGTCCAGGAGACCACATAGTAGATAGAGTTGATTCGAAAGAGGATGGATACTGCACAGTCATGACAGAAGTCTTATGTTGGTCGACGGAGACGACCTCTGGAGTTCGAGGTCGGAGATCAGGTTTTTCTGCATGTCACACTGAGGTTGGGACATAGGAGGATTAGGAGACGGGGTAAGATTTCTCTGAGATACATCGGGCCATTTGAGGTGTTGGAAAGAGTTGGGTTGGTTTCCTACCGGTTGTAGTTACCTCAGAGGTATCGGTCTATACACGAAGTCTTCCACATTTCTCAGCTTCGATGTTACTTCTCAAACTCGTCTCATGTTTTCCAACCTGAGAAGGTTGAGCTCAAGGTAGATGCCTCCTTCGAGGAGCATCCTATCTGGATTGTTGATCACAGTGTGAAGGTTCTCTGTGGCCAGTCTATTCCTCTGGTACGAGTGCTATAGAAACACAGGCGAATACAGAATGAGACTTGGGAGAGGGAAGCCGATGTACGATTGCAGTGGCCGGAGCTATTCGAGGTTTATACTTCTACGCCGCCTTGCAAGGTAAATTCGGGGATGAATTTCTTTAAGGGGGAAGTTTTTAAGAACCTGAATCTTCTTTTCAAGTATGTCTTTCCTTTATAGTGTTTTTGAGGAAAATAGGAGTTTCTGGAAATTTTAGAAGTACACACTGTGTACTTATAAGTACACGTCATGTACATGGTTTCCACAGGTGACTATGTACTGCCTGTCTAACGGCTGAGTACATGGCCGTGTGGGGTGACCTGGAGGCCGCCTAAAGCAGGTCCCGGTAAAGGCAAGTACACATCGTTTACTTCTAAAGTACATGATGTGTACTTTCTTTTTTTTCATTAAATGGACCGGGGTAATTTCTGACAGACAGAACACACTTCTTCTCGACCTATTTCATCCAGGAGCATTCGTATGGCCATGGATCTTCTTCATGCCCCTGAATCGTTGTCCGTTCTCCGAATCAACCACCATCAATTGCGTTGGAATTGCATCGGTGAGTTCTCCCTTCCTCTTGAACACCATCTCTTAATTTCTCCTGGCTCGTGAGATATCGTTGGTTTAATGTTTTTGGATTTTTTTTGTAGATATACAGTTTTCTAAGGCGATTCAAGGCCTGAGATTCAAGTATAGCAATCTCACAATGCCGAGGTAGGTGGTTTGTGCCTTTATATAGTTAGTATTTGAGTTATATGTGAAAAAGTGCCCAATACCCTTGTTTGGGGTATTGTGTGTTTATGGTTTTAGCTCTGTTAATTGTTTGTTATGCCTAGTTTGATTGGATAGAGGTTAATTGTTGAGAATAGGGTTGTCTTTGTTAAGTTATGGATGTTTTGACCATGTTTTCTTGTTTTTGACTGTTTGGTCTAGCCTTGCCTATTAGGTTGTTGCTTTGCTTTCCATGCCTAGAATTATTAGGATAGAGTGATTATTATCTGACATGCTATGATATATTTTAGATTGTTTATCCAAGTAGTTCTAGAGGTTTACTTTGGCTATTGATTATCATTTTTACATGATTGCTTTATGCGGGGCTGCAGGAACTTGGTGTAGTGAGACCATAGGTGAAATTGACGTTGAGGGCTTTCCTAGAGTGTCTGTTATAATTATCATGTTGTAATACCATAGGGGGGTTGACATTGAGTTCTCCCTCAGAGTGTATATAGTTACGTTACAAGACCACAGGAGGAATTTACATTGAGTGCCTCCTCAGAGTTTCTATAGTTTACCACTAAAATACTATAGGGGGAATTGACGGTGAGTGATTCCTGAGAGAGTCTTTAAATCACAATGACTATAGGGTGAATTGACGGTGAGTTCTTCCTCAGAGATTATTTGGTATATATTTCCTTGTATTGTAAAACATAGGGGTTGGTCTATGAAAACTACCCAGAGGGTTGTTTGAATTTGTGTTTGGTTGATTGAATACGTAAAGGTAAATGCTTGTAAATGAAACTATAGGACTGTTTACTTTTGAGTACTTCCTTATTACTTCTCCTTTTTCTTATTTTCTGCCATATATATTCACTGACTATTAGGCACAGATCTTTGGGTGGTTACCTACTAGGATTAGTCTCACACCCTGTTTGGGTCATGCTTTTGGGCCCAAACAGATTATATTTTTGCAGGTATAGATAAGGGAAAGTGCCCTTCTACTTCAGTTACTTGACTACTTGGAGCTGGAGAGCATAGGACCAAGCTGAGGCTTGCGATGCTATGGAGATGTTTACTTGATTTTCCTTTGTACCTTGGTTTAGTACTGTATTCCAAAATTGTGTTTTTTTTGCTGCTTTTCTATAAATATGTATCATGCATCATATATATATGTGTTCTCAATTGTTATTACTTATAGTCTTCCACTTTTTACTATTGTATGGTATTATTACTGCTTCTGATATTGTATATCTATTTATTTTTGCTGCATTACTCTGCCAATGTGGGCATAGTTTTCCCACTATCACATCCAAGGCCCTCACTGCTAGTCAGAAGCCTCTGGCATTTGGAGAAATGTGCTTGAGGCCATGTAACCAATCGGGTATGGGGCTCCTCTGGACAGCACCCAGAATCGGGACATTACAACGCATCCCAACAGTTCTTCCTCGACATCATGATGCCACCAAAACCTCTCCATGGTACGCTCCATATGTCTGTGACACTTCCAACATAAGGGTTGTATGGCCACAACTGATACATTACTCCTCACTATAAGGGTTTCATTATAATAATTCCTATTGATCAACTCAAAACCACCACAGACCACGCTCTATTCATCATTGAATGCAATGGTTGGATGCGGTCATATTTCTCTCACCTGAGTGACAAAACAGAATGTCAATGACCTCCCATTCCTAGTTTCTTATAATGACACCCATGGAATTTTTTGATATTCATCCCTTAATTAGGACCTCATCCTCTGATGGTTTATAGTGAACTCCACACTACATAGATTCACTTACACTATTCCTCGAGGGTAACTTCCAAAGTTCTAGCTAAAAATGATGTGTGCCACTCCTCTGAGCAATGATTGACACATCCATGACCCATGACCCATGACCCCTCTATTTGGGTCAAATTTAATTTTTTCCCCCACTACACTTTGATCTACCCATGATGTTACCCTTCAACAAAAGGGAATCTCAAACCCCATCTCAAAGTCCCCTGGACCTCTCTTCCAATAAGAGTCTCATTAACTCACAACCACATCACTTCAAGAGGGACTCATTAACAAAACTCACTATAGCCTCACAAATATCTACAAAATAGTTGTGAATTATGCTCATCAAGGTAATACCAACACCACATCACTCAATCTTTCCAAATCCCCAAACTCTTATCAATGGAATACATATGGTATGTCCTACCATCCAAGTCTCAACATCCCCACGAATATCCTACATGCATCATCGCAGTCTCACTAAAAATTAACATGTGCTTATTCCTGATCCACCCAAATACATAACCCCGATGGAATCATGCATCTCCATCATGTTTCTTCCACCTTGACCTCATCAAAACCTTGGGTTTCAAAATCCCTGATGGCCCTTCACCAAATATGACTCAAGATTCCATGATTTGTGCATCTCTAGAACCCGTCTCTAAAACCCAATCAAACATATGATCACACATCTTAGTTCAGTGGTATCACTGGACTCGAGGCATGATCAATGCTTACACACAACAAGCTAACTTTACTTACAAGCCAATTCTAACCACATGATCACCTGTCACCCTGTGCATCATTACAAAATCAAAATCATATACCCATGATCTAATGGCTATAGACCCATCTATCCAGGGTCAACATCGATTACCACATTGAATTAGTGTCAAAACTATAGGGTTTAGAAATTGGATGATATTTTCCTTCAAAACAGGCCTTAAACCCAAAACACAATCACTCAAGGTGCTGCCCTTAAAAATATCCAAGACATAATCAAGTCTTTACTAGAACCTCAATAGCACCACCCATGCATCAATTCCACAAGTCGAAGCATCCAACCATGATTCACAAACTCAAAAACACATAATCAATGTGATAAGACAACTATTTACTCTAGGGCTCACATACCCATAGGTACACACCTACTATCAACAATGCTACAACCAAGACACCTGATCTAGGGTCCAACGCATCTTGTAAGGTCACAACCCACAAGGGTCATAAGAAACATGAGACACGACAACATCTAACCTTCTCAAGGTCAAAAACCAGACATGTCAAGGTCTCACAACCCATATCCAAGTGTCTAAAAACTAAGACACTCTCTCCACCCAAACCACATACAAAAGGTCAATCTATAAGGGATATTAACCACCATTTCTTATTTTAAATTACTTAAACATTAAAAAAAAATTAAAAAACCAAGGATTCGCATTTTAAAACTTTCCATTACACCACATTTTAAATTCTCAAAATTTATTAAATTTTAAATTCCATGGTTCTATTAGATGGAATTTCATCCATAATCTATAAAGGAAAACACCTTATAAGTTACTTACTTAAACTTTATTTAACCAAAACCACATCCTTATATATCATTTATACCTGTATATTAACCAGGATTCACCGAAGGAATTGGTCAAGTAGAATGTCACCATACACATATATGTAAACCATATAAATGGTTGTAGATATTTTAAATACCAACCCCTCTCAATTATATTTAAAACTATAGGTGGATATAAATGACCAGTAGAAAAAAAATATGGATAATAAATGAAATACTAGCATATATGAATCCTAGGAAGATATCAATCACATCCAGAATATAGATGTCATATCAATCATATGTGCCCAGCATGATGTATGAACACACACACCCTCTCTTTCGATACCAGGCCAAGAGGGAAAATATTTTAAATTATTATCATCTCACTAAAGTACACCACTCAAGGTGGAAATAAATCATATATAAACATACGAGAAAGAACAAAAATTCCCACCCCTAGAAACTTGGTTTTCCCCTCATAAATGGGGATAAATGCACTGAGTAATGATCTCATTTCCAATCTATAACAAAATTAGAGTCTCCCATATACTATACCCAAATAGTATTACAAAAGAAAAATAAATTCTTTAATGCCACTTTGTGATGCCCCAACTTCGAGGCCACTTGACTGGTGCCCTGATTTGGTGTGCCACATAACCTTAAGCATACCACCACACACACTAAATGTTTCCAACTAGCAATGAGGGCCTATTATAAGGTTATTAGTATAATATACCCTCATATCAAAGTAGAGATGAAAGTGGAGATAAAAATAAATAGATAAAGAATCTAGAAAAACATCATAATCAAGGAAAGTGTTGATAAATAACTACAGCTAACATATTCCATAATAAATAAATGTTTCATACATATCAGATACCCCATGGGTGAATCATACACAAGTAGTATGAAATAAATAAAATAATATTGAGGCTAACAACCCATCCCCAAAAAGTCCCGATTTATGCCCTGTTAAATTGTCCAACTCTAACCTAGATAGTTTAAGAAAAAATCATTGTTCCGTACCCTAAAACTTTTCCTTGTGACAAATAATAGTGTTTTCTTGGGTACCCAAGTGCCATGGTGGTCCAAGTAGGGTGTGATTATAAGTCATTAGGCCACCACCAACGGTGTCCCTAAAATAACATTTCCAATAAACAGTTTATATAGAAGTGTTATAAATAAATAATTAAATAGTTTTAAAGTGTTTATATAAAAATAGTAACCAACAACTGACACCCCAAATTATCGGTGACACCCGAGGTTGGTCACACTATTTTCGGTCTCTAGGAATATGACCATGATCGACCATACCTGCTTCATCCGGTGTCAGGATGTATATGAGAAATTCTTGATGATCATGCCACAAATAAATATATACATATAATCTATAATGTCATCCTAGAATTACCATTATCACAAAAAATCAATACACCCATCCTGATTTTTTATGGAATTCGATCTCTGGCCCTGGAATTCCCTATAGTTAGTCACCACTTAAATCAAAGCACTCATATTGATATTTCAACGGAATTATAGCTCTCATCCCGATATTCCTCCACATTTTTCATCATACAGGTCGAGCCACTCCACCTGGACTTAATACATCATCATCAATAATATGTAATTATAGATCTCATCCCGACATTCCCAATCATCAAGTTTCATATATAATTTGGGTGCTCATCCAAACATTCCCAAGTAGCACATTTGATATGGAATCCAAAGAGCTCATCCCAACATTCCCAAGCATTAGGCATCACTTTAATCATTTGATTAATTAAACATAATTTTATTAAATTTTTAGTAGGCCCATCTCCACCAATAACCATAGTCACCATTTCATATTTTATGTTCCATTCCAAATTCCAAAATCACAATTCATTATTTTGAAAAACCTTGCCATTTAATAAAAATTAGGCCCCTGACCATCAGTTTCATTAGGCTCTACAAATTCTATGATATTAATTTACATTAATTGAGTGATTTAACAAAATCACTTTCTATCCCATAATCAAGAAAATTATTCCACAAAAGCATCTAATCAATATTAAAACATCATTAAAAATATCATTTTCCCAATTCTATTATATTTTATAAAATCTTGGATTTCCAACCCATGTTTTTAATAGTGTACCATTACTTTAATTCTCATTAATTTTAAGGGTCTCACCCATTCCCAATTATTGATGGTTGTGAAATTCCATTTCACAACAATTAAATCAAACTAAGTTTCCTCTCAAATCATTAAAACATAAATTAGGCATTTTAAAACATTAAGACTTTTCAAACTTAATTTCTCCCAGCAATAATTCCTCTTAAAATAAAATTTATTAAGATTTAAGGTGTAGTAAATGGGAATTTAATCTAGGTAAACTAAAAATAAAACATTTAAATTAAATTTGAATCAAGCATGGTGAAGCCAGATTGACGCACTATACACGCACTTGAAAACAAAGGAAGGCATGGGCTAAATTAAAAGGGACCACCCAATTTTTCCTCATAGAAGCTTACTAATCTAATATCATCCCCTAGTTTGAGTAGAAACAAAATATACTAATAAACTAGAAAAATTCCATAAAAATAGGATATAACCCACATAAATGACATGAGGAAACTTGATAGAAAAAGAAATGAAGAAAAGAAGGGAGAGGACCCTAAAACTTATCTCTATCCTTCCAATTTTACAGACAAAATCTGATTTGGACCATAGATGGATGAGTTCCACCATATAAGATAGGAGAGGTAAAGGATAGAAGGAACACACAACTTTTAGGTGAGGGGAGAAAAAATGGGTTAATCCACTTTTAAAATTGAAAGGGAAAAACTATTGTTTTTTACACGTTTCAGGTGGATAGGGTTTGGTCATGCGGTTTTACAAACTATGCATTAATCATGCCTCCCCCACTATCCGATACATGCCCCCTCATGCGGTTATGGTACATGGTTTCATAGACCATGTTCCAATTATGAAACCTATATACAATTTACTACAGTCATTTTTATGGTCTTCCAAAACCTATTGCACATTTTCACAAACTATGTGCTTACGAATCTCAGGCCACACTATTGGGGGTGTGGTAAGAACTAACTGTGCACCCCATTCCATTTTCCCAAAAATCAAAACTATAAAACCCATGTCCCTCTAAATACTCTCAATACTTAACTTGAATACCCAAGGCACCCCTTAGACCATAAAAACAACCAAAAAACGTCATTTTAAGACATTACAACTCCTTTAATGATGTTTTGAATCCAGGTTCAAATATAGTTAATCAACTAGTTTAAAAATCCAAACCCTTCCTCAAATTCTGATCACCTATATGGAACCAAGGCCATATAAGAGACACCTTGACACTGGATGAAACATGTTTGGAGTCGATCTCGGGTACTACGTTACACCTTGAGGATCAATGATGTTTATTTTATTTATGATTCTACAGTTTATTTATTTTGTTGATAATATCACATGTGTGCACCCTGCGTTTACTAGTTATTTATGAGACCACATTTTTGGTTCCCTGCTAAGTTGTAATCACACCTTTCTCATATATCCATTATACTTGGGTACCTAAGTAGACTTCACTGATCATAAATTCAAGTTGGGAAAAGTCTTGAGATTTGATTATTCAGTTGGATGGCATGGATAGAGTCAGGATATAGATATGGTATGACTCAGAGAAAATAATAGATCCCTGTACCTTAATTTCTTTATTTATTGTATATATGATAGTCTCAGTGATAAATAAACTATTTTTTATAGGATTGGCCATGAGTTTGTATGACTTCCTACTTTTTGTATTTACATTTGATACAATGTGTTGTGTTTTATTGCTTTCATATACTCCGATATGTTATTATGGATTTTTTTGGTTATTCATATTGTTATTGTGCACCCTAATATAGGGGTATAGTCTCCCAAAAGTACACCCTATACACCCACTACTAGTTGGCGCCCTATGGCGTATGGGGAGGCGTTTCCTAGGTCATGTGGTAAATGTTGATCTGGGTACTATCGAGTGGTCCAAGATGGAAATATTTCATATTTTTTTTAGGTATTTTTAAATTAAATAAGAATATAAAATTTATTATATTATACAAATGGTAGTCTTCACTTTATCCTCACCAAATTAAAAATTTTATTATCAAAGCACTTTTAAAGAAAAAGTTGGAAACCAAACAAGTCAAAACATAAGTGTGTTAAAAAAAGGAACTAACAAAATCATTACAAAAAAATATAATATTAATTGAGTTAGTCACCCTATATAATCCCCATTGTAGAAAAGCTACCTACAACTCCAGATTTTCCTTGATAAGTTTTTTAAAATGGTTGATGTAACGACCCAATGTTTTATCAATGGAATTCCCTTCTTATAATTATGCCTTATATTATAATAACATTAGGAATCACAATGAAATGTCATGATACTAAATACTATGTGACCATTAAACATAATTTTTCCACTTCTATGTTTTGAATTTCGAAAATCTGACATACACGATTGTGTTCTGCGTGATTTTTGGAGTCTAATAGAACAAACTTGATTTTTGGTGAATAGTAACATACCCTTAAGAATAGTAATGTTACCCTTATGAATGTTGATATACACTTATGAATATTAACCACACCTATGATAGTATATATATAGGATTTAAGTGAAAGCATGATGTACCTATGTTTTGGAATAAGTAAATAAATCTTTTAAAAACTGTATTTTTCAAGTAAATTATTATTTTAATTAAAAATTAAATTAATCATATTTAGAAAATTATTTTTGAAAAATGGACTTCATTTTTGGATTCTACATGTTAAAAAATGATTAGGGTTAATTTTTGGTATTTTTCTGAAATACTTGAATTTTGTGAATAGTAAAATGCATTAATTTACCGTATAAATACATCATAATTTAAATCCATTATTCCTAACATCACAAGTGATGTAAGCACCCAAATCTCAAACTCACATTACCTATTTATTATTCTTGGTCATGGAATCATCACTATTTATTTTCTTGGGGTAAATTAATAAACTAATGAATTAAATATTAAGGAAAACCCTCCTCCCTCCACTATAAATATCACCCTTCACACCCTCATTTCCTCACACCTATCAAGCTTCAAGACTTGTCTAAACTCTGAAAAACAATATTCTCTGTCCTCTCCCCCACGTCCAAGATCTTTTTGTTTCATCAAAAGACCAATCCTAGGTTCCTTAAGGAAGATCTCAAGAGGGGGACTCAAGAGGTAATTTTTCTCCCTCTTTTCCTTTAATTTCCTTTCAATTTCAAGTTCTATTATTAATATATCCCCACCTATCCCCATCCACATGGTATGGTAACTTCAGTGTCATAAATATATTGTAATTTTATGATACTAATGGGATATTATATCATCCAACCACCTTATCCTATTATTTTTATTTTATAAAGGAAAACGGTGTTCGTGAGGTGTTAATTTATCACCTTCAAGAATGACATGTTTTCAATTTCCTTTACAGCTTTTAGATCTGGTAACGAAACCATTTTTATGGTAGAACCAGATTATTTTATATTTATCATATCCTATTTAATGTTTTGGAACTAACTTATGTACATATTACTAAATGATAAATCAAAACATGTTCATTATGATCCAAAAATCGCCCAAATTAACTTAAAATGATCATCATTAAATCCTAACTAATGATTAAACCACATGGTATATAATATAATTAATTATAAGATCATTTAAAATCCTATAATATCATTAATATTATTTAATATTATTTCTTTATGTTTATCTATGTTCTACACGAACTTCCATTCATGAATACAAGTGAATCGTTCAAGAAAACCATAAAAATGAACATTCCCGAACAATATATTTAAAATCTATAACTCATAAAAAGGACCATAAAATAACTTAATGAAACCATAATGAACCATATTCTTGTACACAATGTTCTTTAATTTTTAATTAATTAAAATAATGTGGTTATACGGGACATTAAAGTGACGAAATCATTCATTTACAAGGTAGGGGTAAATTCTCAAACCCAGCTTTCTTTTTTCAGGTTCTCCCTATTTCACTCCATTTTTGGTATGGTTACTCATTAAAAAACATTTATTTAATGGTTCTTGTATCAAGTATGTTATTCCCTCTTTCTTTTGGGAACCCAAAGTTTATGAATGTGTTCTTATGAGTTTAAAACCATTAATTTCCATTTTTATTTATGTTTATGATTTATATATGTTCTATTTTTCATGCATGATAATGAAAATTTTATGATGAGATGGGTGCACCCAGAATTATATAGCACAATATGAATTTTTGAATGTGACGGGTGCACCCAAAATTATACATAACTTCAATGCATTGGGTAAAGTGATGAAAGTAATGATTTAAAGTTAAATGATGTGTTAACATGATTCTAGCTTTGTTCACAACAATGTGTGGTAGATGACCACTAAGACATGATGTTTCATTTTTATGAATTGTCATATTTCAAGTCTTTTATTTATGTTTCCTCTCATGATTTTGATGATGTTATGATTATGCTCACCCCATGATATGTTGTTCTTATATATCCTCTTACTAGGATTTTATCTCACCCATTTTTTACGTATATCCTCAGGTGACTACATGTTCTAAGGAGAGGTCAAGTTCCAATAAGAATCTATAGAATAAGGTATTAAATAAATGTTTATTCTTGATATTGTAAATGTTACATTTGGTACTAGTTTTTCCAAGACACTAAACCTCTAGATCCTCATGGTGTAATATTATTATTTTTTTATATTTATAATGATGTAATAGTAAACTAAAAAAATTATGGGTCATTATAGTTAGTATCAAAGGAAAATTTTAGTTAATTTGGGAATTAGGATTAGTGAATCCTATAGAAAACCTCTAGTATTAGACTAAGTAAAAATATGCATACAAGAAGTATTAAATAAGGATCCCATAAGTTATTCTTTTAGTATAAATAATACAAATGAATAATTTAATCATGACTTGTTGACTTATGTTTTGTTCTAACCTTTTCTATTTTAGAAAATAGTGGGAACCAGGAGAAACCAGGACAACAACTCGTGCAAGGTCCAATGCAATGATTGCCCAAATGAAATCCCTAATGCTTTGGGAGGTAGAGTTTAACACTTCATGGAGATGCTTACCCAAATATCTTATGTTATTAACAATAACCAAAATAATGTGGAACGTCCTCTTTCACCAAAGAGGGAGCAACTGGTTATCGAGTATTTTATGCCACAACAACCACCGACGTTTAGTGGATCTTCTAATCCACTAGTTATGGAACAGTGGTTCAACACCATTGAGAATATCTTTTATATGCTACACTATTCTGAGATGGACAAGGTGACATTATCCATTTATCATCTAGATGGAGAGGTCGGTCAATGGTGGGCTTTGATTAAGAAAACCAAGCCAAGAGATGAAATTGAAGATATGGAATAGGATGACTTTAAGATCATGTTTCTTAACAAGTATTTCCCACTAACTCTTCATACGAAGATGGAGAGAAAATTAATTGATATCAAGAAAAAAGAAATAGAATATATCACAACCTACAAAGCTAATTTCATAAGGCTTTCAAGGTATGCTTCGGGTTTTTTATCAACAATGATAGAAAAATTGATAGAATCTTTAGTTCATTAAAACCACACCTTCAAAAGGATCTTGCAATTAAAGACTTTGGGAGTTATGAAAAAGTTTTTTGATGTGATCTCAAATTGGAGATGGAGTTTCAAGATAGGGTATCTAAAGATAAAGGTGGGAAGAAAACTCAATGACCCACATGCCAAAAATGTGAGAAGTTGCATCGTGGGAACCGCCTCAAAGGGATGGGGAAATGCTTTAAGTATGGGATATAAGTACACCATGATCAAGAGTGTAAAAAATACATGATAAGGAAGGAGAATGTAGTGTAATAAAGGGGATCACCACCCATGGTCCAATGCTATAACTGTAGGGAGAAAGGGCACTATGCAAGCCAGTGCACTAAATCTCGAGTCCTCGAGGGTAATCATCATCAGCAGCCACCAAATCCAAAGGAACAAGGGAAAGATTATGACATCACTACAACAGAAGTGGGTCAATATAATGAATTTGTACAAGGTACACTTCCTATTCACTTAATAATTGAAAAAATCTTATTTGATTCTGGTTCTACGAATTCTTTTATATCTTTCAAGTTTGCTAAATCTATAGAATCGAAGCCCTAAAACCTTGAAGTAGAGATATCTATAAAAACATCAATGGGTGTAATCATTGCAACCCAAGTGTTTTAATATTATCCTATTTTCTTATGTGGGAATATTCTTCCATTGAATCTCATAATACTTCCCTTGGTGGAATTCGTCGCTATAATGGGAATGGATTGGTTCTTGTTATATAGATCACATATCAACTATCGGGAAAAGGAAATATCTTTTCATATTCCAAACCATACCATGCACCTCTACAAATTCATGTAAGATCATTAATCTCCTTTGAAAAATACTTCAACGGTGTGGGTGTTGATGCCTATGAAGAATCATACCTTACCCAAATGGTTGAGTCAAAGTAATGTTCCAACCTTGCATAAATTCCCATCATGAGGGAATACGATGACATATTTCCTAAAGAGTTGCCCAGACTTACCCTAGATCATGAGGTATATTTCTCCACATAACTCATACCCAGAGCTACTCCTATCTCAAAGTGTCCCTATAGGATGGCTCCTGTCAAATTAGAGGAGTTAAAGAAGCAGTTACAAGAGAATTTGGACAAAGGGTTCATACACCCCAGTACATCACCTTGGGGTGCGTCAGTGCTCTTTGTGAAGAATAAGGATGGAACAATGTGGTTGTGTATAGATTATTGGGAACTCAACAAGATCACCATAAAGAAAAATTATCATCTTCCAAGGATTGACGACTTGTTCAATCAATTTATAGGAGCTCAATACTTCTCAAAGGTGGATCTTCATTCTGAATATCATCAACTAAATGTAAAGAAGGAATATATTCATAAGAATTCTTTCCGTACAAGGTATGGGCATTATGAGTTTATAGTGATTCCCTTAGGAATTACTAATTCCCCTAAAATATTCATAGATTTGATGAATAAATTATTTATACATTACCTTTAAAAATTTGTGGTAGTGTTTATTGATGATATTCTCATATACTCCAATAGTAAGGAGGAACATGAAGAACATCTAAGACTTGTGTTAGAGACATTGAGAAAGAATAAGTTGTATTCCAAGTTCAGAAAGTGTGACTTTTGGATGAAGAAATTCATGTTCTTGGGACATGTGATCACAAGTGAGGGAATTTATGTAGACTATTCAAAAACAAAGCTGATTGAGGAATGGACCATATCCTCTAGTGTCACAGAAATCCATAGTTTTCTTGGATTATTTGGGTACTACCGATGTTTTGTGAGAAATTTCTCATGTTTTTCAAGACCACTAACTAAGTTAACAAGGAAAGGGGTGAAGTATGTTTGGATGTAAAAATGTGAGGGAAGCTTCAAGGAGCTAAAAAGAAGTCTGATCACTGCACTTGTACTCACATTATTGAAAAGTGGATAAAGTTTTGTGATATACAGTGATTCTTCAAAAAAAAATCTTGGGTTGTGTACTCATGAAAAATGATAATGTGATAGCCTACTCCTCATAGCAATTGAATATCCACGAGTAAAACTACCCGACGCATGATCTAGAGCTAGAAACCATGATTTCTTCCCTAAAAATCTGGTGGCACTACCTTTATGGTGAGAAGTGTGACATATACACCGACCACAAAATCCTAAAGTATATATTCACACAAAAGGATCTCAACATGCATCAAAGGAGATGGTTATATATAATCAAGCACTATGATTTCTATATTCACTATCATCCTGGAAAGGTGAAAAAAGGTAGTTTATGCTCTATGTAGAAAAGAACCTGCTACTCTTTCCATGTTATGGATTGAGAAATACACTATCTTCTTGGATATGTAAAGGATGGATTTGGAAATAATAAGGTAAGAGGATACATCCAACCATTCCTAAATGATTTATCAATCATCTATCCAATATAATATTAAGGAGGTACAAAGTGATGATCTATAGTTACAAAAGAAGGTGAATGCAGTAAATAAAGGGAAGTTGTATGGGTTCCATATCGACGATGATGGTGTAATTCGGTTTGGAAAATGGCTTTTTGTGCCTTCATCACCTGGGATAAAGAAGGATATATTGGACAATGAACATAGATAAACATTCTCTATCCATCCTGGGATTACCAAGATGTACCATGATCTTTAAGAACACTTCTGGTGGGATAACATGAAGAAGGAGATTGTAGAATATATATCAAGGTGCTTAGTATGTCAGCAAGTTAAAAAAGAGTGAAAAAAGTCCAAAGAGATGATGCAACCATTAGTTATACCCATGTGGAAATGGGATAATGTTACTATGGAATTTGTCACGGGTCTCCTGAAGATGTCAAGGGGAAATAATGTTATATGGTTTGTAGTTGACCGACTCACCAAGACTTCCCATTTTATCACTATTCGGGAAGATCTCTCACTTGAACAAATTACAAAGATATATGTGAAGGAAGTTGTGAGACTTCATGTTGTTCCACTCTAAATTGTCTTTGATCATGATCCAAGGTTCACGTCTAAATTTTGGAGGATTCTTCAACATTCTTTGAGTACTGAATTAAATTTCAGCATAGCCTATCACCCCCAAACTGATGGCCAATATTAAAGGACTATTAAGATGCTTAAATATATTCTAAGAGTCTGCTCTCTAGATTTCAAAGGTTGATGGGATCATCATATCCCATTGGTTGAGTTCTAATACAATAATAGCTTCCACTCGAGTATTTAGGTGGCTCCATATGAAGCTCTATATGGAAATTGATGTAGAATTCCAACCTGTTGGGATGAAGTTAGAGAAAGAAATCTACTTGGACCCAATCTTGTGAAAGATATGACAAATAAGGTTCAAGTCATCTAGAAACATATCAAATCTACTCAAAGTCGGAAAAAGAGTTATGCTGACAACCATCTAAGGGACTTGAAGTTCGATGGTGGAGATAAAGTCTTCCTTCAAATATCACCATGGAAGAGAGTCATGTGGTTTAGAAAAAAATGGAAGCTAAGCCCAAGGTACATTGGCCCCTTTGAGATCCTTGACCACATAGGATCTGTGGCCTATCATCTTTCACTTCCACCAAATATGGATAAAGTTCATGATGTGTTTCACATATCACTCCTGAGGAAGTACATACCATATCCCTCATATGTACTAAACTCAGAGGTGGTACAGCTGGAAGATGATCTCTCTTATGAGGAGCATCCAATAAAGATTCTGGATAGGAGATATAAGGTCCTACGCAACAAAACAATCCATCTTGTCAAATTTTTTTGTAGGAATCATAAGTTTGAAGAAGATACTTGGGAACCGGAAGAGGCGATGAAGGAAATGCACCCTCACTTGTTTATATAAAACAAAATTTCAAGGGTGAAATTTCATAAGGGGGGAAGAATGTAGCGATCCAATGTTTTATCAATGGAATTTCCTTCTTATAATTATTCCTTATAGTATAATAACATTGGGAATCACAATGACATATCATGATACTAAATACTATATTACCATTAAACATAATTTTTCCACTTCTATGTTTTGAATTTCAAAAATCTGACATACACAGTTGTGTTCAGGGTGATTTTTAGAGTCTAATAGAATAAACTTGATTTTTGGTGAATATTAACATACCCTTATGAATAGTATTGTTACCATTATGAATATTGATATACCCTTATGAATATTAACCTCACCTGTGATAGTATATATATAGGATTTAAGTTAAAGCATGATGTACCTATGTTTTGGAATAAGTAAATAAATGTTTTAAAAACTGTATTTTTCAAGTAAATTATGATTTTAATTAAAAATTAAATTAATCATATTTAGAAAATTATTTTTTTAAAATGGACTTAATTTTTGGATTCTACATGTTGAAAATGGTTAGGTTGAATTTTTGGTATTTTTCTAAAATACTTGAATTTTTGGTTAATTTACCGTATAAATACATTATAATTTACATACACTATTCCTAACATCACAAGTGATATAATCACCCAAATATAAAACTCACAATCCCTATTTACTATTCATGGTCATTTAATCATCACTATTTCTTTTATTGGGGGAAATTAATAAACTAATGAATTAAATATTAACAAAAACCATCCTCCCTCCACTATAAATACCACCCTTCACACCCTCATTTCCTCACACCTCAAGCTTCAAAAATTGTCTAAAATCTTCAAAAACATATTCCCCATCCCATCCCCAATGTACAAGATCTTATTTTATCATCAAAATACTAATCCTAGGTTCCTTAAGAAGGATCTCAAGAGGAGGATTCAAGAGGTAATTTCTCTCCCTCTTTTCCTTTAATTTCCTTTCGATTTCAAGTTCTATTCTTAATCTCTCCCCACCTATCCTCATAAACATGGTATGTTAACTCTAGTATCAAAAATATAATATAATTTTATGATACTAATGGGATATTATATCATCCAAACCCCCTCTCCTCTTATTTTTATTTTAGAAAGGAAAACGTTGTACGTGAGGTGTTAATTTATCACCTTCAAGAACGACATATTTTCAATTTCCTTTACAGATTTTAGATCTGATCATGAAACCATTTTTATGGTTTAAAATGATTATGTTATATGTATTATATCCTATTTAATGTTTTGTAACTAACTTATGTACATATTATTAAATGATAAATCAAAACATGTTTCTTGTGATCTAAAAACTGCCCAAATTAACCTAAAATGATCATCATTAAATATTAACTAATGATTCATCTAAATGGTATATAATATAATTCATTATAAGATAATTTAAAATTCTTTAATATCATTAATATTATTTAATATCAGTTTTGTATTTTTATCCATGTTTTACACAAACTTCCATTCATGAATTCAAGTGAACCGTTCAAGAAAACCATAAAAAC
Source organism: Viscum album (assembly GCA_963277665.1). Classification (NCBI taxonomy): domain Eukaryota; kingdom Viridiplantae; phylum Streptophyta; class Magnoliopsida; order Santalales; family Viscaceae; genus Viscum; species Viscum album. The sequence goes on along the minus strand of OY728162.1, from coordinate 4,597,302 downwards.
AAACATTCCCGAACAATATATTTAAACTCTATAACTCATCTAAAGGACCATAAAATAACTTAATGAAACTAAAATGAACCATATTCATGTAAAAATGGTTTTCTAATTGTTAATTAATTAATATAATTTGGTTATACGGGACATTAAAGTGATGAAAGTTTAAGGTAAGGGGAAATTCTCGAACCCAACTTTCTTTCTTTGGGTTCTCTCTCTTTCACTCCATTTTTGGTATGGTTACTCCTTAAAAATAATTTTTTCATCATTATCTTACCTATTCTAGGACATACATTTTATTCACTATATTTTATGTCAAACACAATGTTTTCTAAAAGAACTCTTCTTTTAAGAACACACCTTTTACTTCACACTCAAGGTTAATGGTTCTTGAATCAAGTTTGTTATTCCCTCTTTCTTTTAGGAAACCAAAGTTTATGAATGTGTTATTATGAGTTGAAAATAATTATTTTAAATGGTTATTTATGATCATTATTGACATATTTTTTATGTGTAATGCATGATAATGAAAATGTTATGATGTGACGGGTGCACCTAGAATTATATAGTGCGATATGAATGTTTGAATGTGATGGGTGCACCCAAAATTATACAACACTCAAATGCATTGGGTAAATTGATGAACCTCATGAGTTTAAGTGACATTATTTTTGAACATGATGCTATATTTTTTCACAACTATGTGTGGTATATTTCCACTAATACATGATGTTTCATTTTTATGCATTTCCAAATTTTAAGTCTTTTATTTATGTTTCATCTCATGATTTTGATGAGAATTTTATGATTATGCTCACCCCATGCTATATAGTTCTTATCTATCCACTTACTAGGATTTTATCTCACCCCTTTTTGATGTATATCCTTAGGTGACTACATGTTCTAAGGAGAGGTTAAGTGCCAATAAAAAGCTAGACAAGAAGGGATTAAATAATGTTTATGCTTGATGTTGTAAATGTTATGTTTGGTCCTAGTTTTCCCAAGACACTAAACCTCTAAATCCTCATGGTGTAATAATATTATGTTTTTTATCTTTATAATGATGTAATAGTAAAGTAAAAAAAAGTTTGGGTCGCTATAGTTGTCCATCATATCCCAAGTCCAGATTTATTAATCTAAATTAGCATTTCCCTCGTTGATTCCACATTCCAATATTCGATATTGTTTTTTGATCCACTATGACTATTCAACATGAAGAGAAACTCAGATTGATCTTTCATATATTTTTTACACCTCATCCTTGAACATATTAATATTGAAATATTCATATGACATATCTTTTTTCGAATGGAGGAGAAGCACCAGTCCTACATTTACAAGAGCTGATGTTGGCCCCCCATAGAAAAATAATTCTAGACCTTTGTTGAGTCTGGTCTATCCTTTGCCTTGGTAATATTTAATTTTCTAGCTGATCTATTGACCATAGGCATAAGAAGGTTGAATTGGTCTCTACTTTTCTTTTTTTTTCTTTTTTTTTGGTCGGGAGGTTCCCAGGGACCTTCCCTAGATTTCCATTCCTTGATCCACACCCATAGGTCATCAATATATGGTGATCTTGTTCCCACTCCAAAAAAGATTTGGAGTTTGATTCTTTATCACTCACAGAGTATTGAAAATCATGAACCAGGTCCTTGGGAACCTATAAACATTTCAATAAAGTATCCTTTTTATTCATTTTGGACTTAAATTTCTCCTGTCCTTCTACATTTGTCTCACCTGAGCCTTGATCTCCTAGAATCTGGAACCTTTTATCCATAATAACTTAGGGGGTCACCTTCTATTTGATACCAAAAATTCCATCATGTTTCTTTTTTTCTACTGGCCCATCAATTTTGAATTTCACAGTTCCATAAATATAATTTTGATGCAAGGATTCATAGCACCTTTCCTCAAAATCACCAATAGCAGGGCAATTCATAACAGCTAGTAGTTAAGTAACGCATGGGGTCTACATTACAACCCCTTCCTTAGAATATTTTATAGTTTGGGCCTCCCCTACACCTGAGAATTAATCAAACAGCTTATCACCCTTCCATCCAATACCCTATACCAATTTAGTATAAGAGGTAATTTTATCAAAGACACATAAATCCTAAAAAACGACCATATCCCTTTCTAAGAGAAGTTGTCCTTGATTGTTCCATATGGGGCCAACTGATCTACTACAAGTCCAATAGTAATATCATCCCTCGATGAACCCATGTCCTCATATGGACTAGTGAATGTAGCCTCACTACTTCGGATATACTAGGTATGCTTCATCAGTTCAACCTTAGGAGCAGACTCTAAATACCTATAGTCGAGCCCTGTATCTAACTTCGGGAAAATGCTCATACTCCCTCACCTTCACTCCACTATCGGATGACCCATTATTTTTCAAAAATAAAAAAAAATCATACCATGATTCAAAGACAATATCCTTCTTGTAACAGAACTCTTCCCTAATAGTGATCCTAACGAACTCAATCACTGGTCTAGATACATCAACCTCCACACAAATTCTTGGAGAAATTGGGTGACTCACCACTATGTTTCGGTTATAGGAACATAAATAGAATACAACTAGATTCCCTAACATCTATAAAATATAATGATTCTGAAAGGGAAGGGGGGGTTTAGGAAACCTTACCCAAATCCCCATTGTCAGGGTATTGTGTTTCATATGAAAATCATAGGTCCAAAGAAACAGGAAGAAACAAGACTTGTTGCAGATGTGGGGGGATCTATCTCAGGCCTAAATCAAGTCATCCTCTAAATTAAAGTAGACTATGATATACTTTTTGTTGATGAGAACAACCATTTATCATTCCTACAATCCCCATGATTTTAAGACAAACCAGTCAAAGGAGTAAACTGATGGTCGTTGTTGTTTAAAGTGAGCAATCAGTATCTTATTCAAAAGTGAGGAGGCATTCGAGAACTCTGAGAGTGAAGAATGATTTATGGGAAACAGTTGACTAAATATTTTAATTTAGGGAAAAGGGATATTTAGGTAAGTAAGGGATGAAGTCAGGTTTAGAAAATGGCAAGAAGGGGTGAGGGCTAGAGTCATTATCAGGCGACAAGGGTCCCTCCCCCTCAGTCGGGGAAGGGACCTTCTCTGCAGTCATCACCGTTAAGGTATGAGAGGAATAAAAATCTCCATCTCCACTCTCATCCAAATTTGAATTCTTAACATCCCATTTAATTTTACATTAAACATAGTCTTCACTTTATCATTTTTTGATGTTGGATGCATATATTGAGTTAATTGAAGTGATAATTTCCCTCTCAAAGTATGACGTTATGTTATCCCTAACTAGTGTTCTTCATAGAGTATTATAGGTTATGATAAGATGTTAAGTCTAGAATGGGTATGATTTCATATATAAATACAAAATACGATCATGTGGCAGAAAAATAGTTTTGTACACCAGATGACCTGCCAAGTATACCACATGGAGTTTCATACATTGTGTCTTTGGCATGATAGGGGTTCATGATTCATATTGAATCCCTATACTTGAGCTTTAGTGGATACTTATCATGAGAACCTTTATTATAAAAAACTTGAGTATTAGCTAATCAGGGCATGGTTGGGTATGTTCCGGATCATGTCATCAGTTAAGAAAAAATCAGGTAAATATTTGTCTTCTCATATGACAAGTGTGACATCTAGGACCACAATTTAAATGGATCAGGGAAATGTATGTCCATAATTGGATATGGTGCATATGGTGTACTTGTCTACATTTATTATTGGAATGTGACGTGTTCATATTCTTATATGAATGAAATGTGATGTTGTCATAACTTGTCCAATCTATACTAATAGAATCGAGAATGTAGGGGTGGATATATGGGATTAACATATGCCATGTCCCATGGTCACTTTATTTATTAGGCAATATTATTATGTGATTATACATACTTGTATATGATAAATCTGGTGTAAATAAATATGGAGATATATGTGTATGATAGATATCATGTTATATCCATGTGTAACTTGAGACGCAGTAATTATTTGACAGACTTTGCTCCTTGATTTCATTTATAGATTCAAAAATTCATAATTTTTTTCAATAATAAAAAGGTCTGTGGGATTACACTTTATGGTTTTGTAAATGAGGATCGTGTTTATAAGACTTTGATAGTTACCCCAAAAGTGTTTTGTGGTATTTATGAAAGAATTTTTTATTTTATTTTTCAAAAGTTGTTACATATGATGTAACATGTGTTTAAAATGTATGATGACTATTCAAAAGGGGTTTTGGAAGATATTCAAAAGGATTTGTGGGTATGATTTCATAGTTTTTTATATGTTATGTGACATAATATTAAATTGTGATAATTATATAAGGAATTTTGTGCAAGTGGTTGATTTTTGAATGTGTGCACTAAAAATCTAACCATGACGTGGGGGTTTAGGCCTTATCATAGGCAATCCTTATGTTCACTGGGACAAAATGTGAACCACTATGTCAGGGTGGATATGCATAAAACTATATCATTATTCCATAATGTGTTTTAATCTTCATTATTTCGATGAAAACTGTAACACCCAGAGATTTTATGAAAAATATTCTTTTTAATTTCATTAATGTATTGTGTTGTACGCTACACCAAAAGGAGCTTGCACAACACGCTTCCTTGACTTGCCTTTCATTACATGCAATCACGACCTTCCTTGATAGCGTGTGTAGTACGCAATACCGAGTTTTACTAAACAACGATATGCTATTAAAATATTATTAAAACTATACGTTGTGAATAGTAATAACCACTTTTTGAAATTTTGTAAATTCTATTTTTCAAAATGGACTTCATTTTTGGATTCGGAATATCGAAATTAGCTTAGGGTGAAATTTTGGAACTTTTCGGATAACTTTCATATTCTGATGAATAGTGAAAATTACTAAATTTTAATTAAAAACAACTTTTTTTAATAGAAATAATTAATAGTGATAAATTATTAATTTGAGTGGTTTTAAAGAATATTTAGAATATATTTTTACAATTTAATACAATGTTGGTCATTGGATGTAATTTCACATTTAAACCAGTTATAAACTAGTGTCAATCTTTTGATAGTTATTATCTCTTAAAACACGCTATTTGTTTTGACGACGAGAATTAATTTTTAAATTAGTTAATGCAACTGATATGTTTTGAATTTGGTAAAATAGACATCATTTTTTAGTTCATAATATCAAATATATCTTAGGCCTAATTTTTTGTATTTTTCTGAAAACTTTCAATTTTCGATGAATAGTGAAACCACTAAGTGGTAGTTAAAAAAACTGAATTGTTCATAAAACTTAATTTTACCGCTTCTGTGAGTGGAATTTCAAAAATCCGAGAGACACGGTTAATATCAAGGACTAAAATGTGGTTCAATGAGATGAAAATAATTTTTGGTGAATAGTAACTTTTTAGTTTTATTTACCACGGTTAAAAGTAAATAGGGTAATTAAGGGTAGAAATGATATTATTATTACCCTAACACATGTCCTAATTCTATTGGAAAAGTGTAATTCGACCAAAAACAAACTTAGGAATAAAATATGACCATTTAGGCCCACTTGGATTAGATTAGGACATTTATTATTAATTTATTTAAAGAAGGGTTAAAAGAGTTAAAATCAAAGTTTATTTACTAAAACATTTTCAATATGGGGTTATACATAAGATAAATTTGACTATAAATATTAATTAGAAAGATAAAAAGATTTCCTACATAATGGTATTTTATTTGTAATTTTTAGACATTAAATAATTTAATTTATTTATGACACAATGATGATGTAGTAATTATCTTATTAATGAAATATTGACATAATTGATGTTATAAACACCAAAATAAATGTAATTTGAGACTTTTTATGAATTACACTAATTTTCTAGGTTACTATGATATATTATTGTTGATTTAATCAACTTGTTTTGAACATATAATTCTTTTATGACTTTCAAAAAAATCATATATCAAATAGTGTCAAAATTGACACAAAATAGTTTTTAAATCAAATATTATATTATTAATTGTTATTTTATTCCTAAAAATCTTAGGTTCGGCCAAATGACTTAGATAAGGATATATATATTAATAATAAATAATTTGGGATTCTTTTGGCATGTTATAGTAAGTGTATTAACCATATATTGTAAGAAAACAAAAAGACACGGTAAAAGTTAAATTATTTAACTTAGAGTTAAATCTAATTGATAAGGTTAAAATAATAATCTAAACTTGTCTAAATCCTATTGGTTGATAGTATTTCTACCCATCCCCACTTTAGATTCGAAATAAGACCCTTTGGAACCATTATAAACCGATTTTGACTTTAATATAAAATAATATTTTGAGATATTCCTAAGGTGCCCCTCTCCTCCCTTATAAAAGGACACCTCCTCCCCCTCCTCCTCACACCAATTTGAGCACTCAAGCTCAGCCAACCCCTGCCAAAATTACTTCTCCACTTCCCTAGAATAATCCTATAGGTCCTGGTCTTCTTCAAAGACCAATCTTAGTTCCCTAAGTGGAGGATTCAAAGAGGCGTTTCAAAGAAGAGGTAATATCCATTACCGATCTTTTTCAATTTCTTTCTTCTTCAACTTCTTCTTCTTTAGTTGTTTCATGATAAAGTAATAACATAAGTATTCCTTATATACTGATATGTTATTATAAATATTAAACAACTCAAATTAACCTTCTATCCATCCTGCGGAAAAAGGAAATCACCGCACGTGCGTACGTACGGAATACCGTCTCCACGTTGTGGTGTAATCTATTTTCTGCCACCACCTTAATTGGATGGGTATAATGGTGTAATGAGTAACTATATATGATTATTATAAAGTGATATTGATACTTAAATAGTATACATACACTTCAACACAATTCCACGACCATGGGAACGATATCATCGCTCGTGCGTACGTACGGACTACCGTCTCCACGACGCGATGAGATTCATTCTCAATGATTAACCATTCATGAATGATTATAAAGTATATATAATAAGTACTAATGAAATATATGACATAATAATGATACTGGATTTATGTATATTTATATGTATGTCATCTACTTAATTCCATTCAATTCAATAAGGAAACGAAAACAGCGTTCATGCATACGTACGGACTACCGTCTCCATGAACGGTGTATTTCATTCCATTTATCGATATTATATATATATATATATTCTGAATATATATTATATATAAATCATGTTTTACATTCTGGATATAATTAATCATATTAATAATTACAAGTTAAAAACACGAACGACAAATGAGACGATTTTACCCAAAACGCTACTTTAACATGAATTTACAAAAGAACAGGTAATATAAAGTAATAAGTGGACCATATATGATATAATAACAATGAATATGATTCTGGAATAAGTCAATAACATTATTTAAATCATTATACAGGAGGTTCGGACACTTACAAAGCAAGTCGGACCTAAGGTAAGGGAAATATCACAATCTCATTTTTATCTGAGATTGTTTATACTTTAGTATTTACTAGGGTGTATTTTATCATCCACATCCATGTTTCCTCAATATGTAATATTATTTCCTTCCTTCTACAATAGTTTATATCCAATTCTACCCTTTGGTAAGTTTTTTTGTAAAATATATGAAAGGAATCTTTTGTCGTTTTTCGTACGAGGTACTTTTTGACTTTTCCAACAAAAGTACGAAGAATGTTTTTTTTAAATTATACGGAATGAATGGATTTTTAAAACATTATTTCCAAGAAAATTACTTTACAAGTTTTCAAGTTTATTTTTAATCAACTTCTTTTATTTTAAAGTCGTATGACATGTTATGAAAGGAAAAAAAAATTTGAAGTAGAAAGGATATTTTCCTCAAGAATGGAGTTTAAGTATTTTATCAAAATTATTTTCCATCTAAGATAATAAAAGGGTTCTGTTTTTATCCCTATTATTACAATGATTTGATTATGTTGTGATGGAAATATTTTTATGGATTCCTTTATATTATATGAATTGTTTTATGATGTCATGTTGTTTAAGAACCCCATTTTTATTACATGGGTTACGCTATGATGTATGGTTTATGATTATGTGGCACACATAAGAAAGGATTCATTATAAGATGGGTGGGACCTATATCTCCCTCCAATTCATTGGGTAAAGATTTTATATCTCATGAGATAGACAAGGCTGGAACGTTAGGTTATACCGGTTCAGTGAAACAGGATTGAAACGAGGGTTACTCGATTCAGAAATGGACTTTGTCCACTAAGATAGTCTTGGCAATGAGTCTTGACTAATAAGATATGATTCTCTATGATTATGTGTGTATGCCACAAAGTTTCATGTTTTAAGTTATGATTATTGTGATTACATTTCACTGCCATGATTTACCCCATGTTATGAAATTATGATCTCTTTTGCAGGTTAAGATTTCCAAAAGTTATGTGCTTATGTATATGATGTGATTGATATTTCTTTTGTTTACCCTTACTGAGAATTTGAGCTCACCCTTTTATGTTTTCTTTTCCCCAGGATATAAAGAAAGGTTTTAGGTAAAAAAAAGGGAAGATCTTAATAGGAGATGTTGAAGATCTTTCACCACGATTAGAAGATTATGTTCCGAGTTTCCAAAGACACTAAACTATTACGATCCTTGTGTGTGTGTTTTTTTGTTATGTACTAAGTATTCCGCAAAAGTAATGTAATGTCCATGTACGTCAGGATTCGGGTCTCTACAGTTGGTATCAGAGGAAAGGTTTAGTCAACCTTTGGAAACTAGGATGCGAAAACGTTAGTGAGATCCCTAGAGATATTTCTAAGGTATGTCTAGGGATGTCTCTAAGGTTAAGTATACGTATAGGTTGTAATCCTAGAATTGCGCTAACGATCTTAGAATTTAACCTAAGATGTTAGTTATTGAGGGTACTCCCCCTTTACTATGTTGTTTTCTCTAGCATGATTTTTGCCTCTCACAAGATTCTTTTTGTGTTTTAGTTAATGGAGGGAAATAGAAGGAATTCGGTTAACATTGAATCCAATGGACAAATTGGTGACTATGAGAAACAAAATTGTGTAATTCCTAGAGAGAAAGATATTGTGATTATGCCGAATCAGTCATCGCGATATATGATTAACAAGGTGAAATTTAGTGGTATGCCTAATTCATCAAAGAAGATGAAGATAAACTATTATTCATGTTCGCATGTTGAGGAGCATAAAGAAAGGAAGATTGAGATTTCTAAAGAAGGGAAGAAGAAACTTGAGGAATACCTCAAATGGAGGGACCGATGTTATCTGTGTGGAGAAAAGGGTCATAGAGTGACAGACTGTTATGGAGTTCAATGTCTTATTTGCGGAGAACATGGGCATTACCCAACTCAATGCCCTGACCAAAAAAGTTACTTCTAAAATCAAGGAAGGACTTATTCCAGGACAATCATTGAAGTGGATGGACTGAAGTGTTCATGTATTGGTATTCAAGAATAATGTTGTTGAGGTACTTTTATGGTGTATTGAAATATTTATGTATTGGTCTATTGTGGTTTTCAATAATTTTAAGGTACCGGTAACCATGAAAAGTGATTCAAATATTTTGGAAAGTAGATGATTTGCGCATAATGAAGGGTTAAGGAGAAAATGAAATGTTTGAAAGTATTCATGAGCTCATGATTGATATAAAGACTAAGTGATATCATCGTTTGAGTATATAGAATTTTGAGGATTTTGGTATGTGGAAAGAGTTAACTTTTAACAGCACTCATGTTTTCAATAAGGTTCAATGGGTATTCAAGAGAGTACAAGATTAAGGCCTTTGAATGTTTGGAATGTGACCAACAAGATATATCTTATGATATATGGGGATCAACGATGGTATTAAATCTCTGAGAGTGGACTGTAGTATTATGGATAAGCCTAAGGATTGGAACGGATTATGTTGGACATAAGTTATTATTGTTTAAGGATAGAAGTTTTTTTTCTATATTATTGATGGGATGTTATAGTAATATAGTTTTAGAAAAAGGAAAACATGCAGGACGGGTGACAGCCCATCGCTTCAGACAAGGCTGTGGGAATCGAACCCACAACCGAAATGCGACTGGCCTTTATCTCCTACCACTGGCCTACAAGAATTCCCTGTTTAGTAGAAACTAGTTTTATTTTATTAAGCGGTATGATATATGAAGTATAAGTTCATTTTTGGAACCGTATACGATTAATCTAACCATAAGATGAACTTATAACTTTTTAAACCTTTTGTTTGAGACAGATGGAATGACCCATCATTCTATTACATGATCTGCTAACACATCAAGAATGACAAATTCAACTTCATTTCTTTAAGAGATGAAGTGGAAATTGTCCAAAGAATGACCAACGGTGAGACTATACCGAAATCACGAAAGTATTTCTTCTAATTCCAATTTCATCAACTTTAGGGAAATGATCTTGAAAACCAAAAATGTTGTCCTAGTGCTCTTATATCTGATTAATCAGATGGTACCTTAGATCATCACAAATTTATGGATTTGTGATTGTTGGCTTTTCCATAGCCATGTTCTCTACCACTCTCCATCAGAACATGATGGTTAGATTTTTCTTCCATATCCATATTTTCACCTATGTGGAAACCCAATGATTAGTTTATTTGGGTAATCATTACATTTCATACTTTAGTTTTTAAAGCCATGTTTTGGTATTCCTTTTTACGATGTGGGTTTCTATCAAAGAAAATTTTGAATAGTAAACCATTTATAACCCCGACGAATTTCGAGGGCGAAATTCATTTTAAGGGGGGTAGAATGTAACACCCCGAGATTTTATGAAAAATATTCTTTTTAATTTCATTAATGTCTTGTGTTGTACGCTACACCAAAAGGAGCTTGCACGACACGTATCCTTGACTTGCCTTTCATTACACGCAATCACGACCTTCCTTGATAGCGTGTGTAGTACGCAATACCGAGTTTTACTAAACAACGATATGCTATTAAAATATTATTAAAACTAGCCGTTATGAATAGTAATAACCACTTTTTGAAATTTTGTAAATTCTATTTTTCAAAATGGACTTCATTTTTGGATTCGTAATATCGAAATCAGCTTAGGGTGAAATTTTGGTACTTTTCGGATAACTTTCATATTCTGATGAATAGTGAAAATTACTAAATTTTAATTAAAAACAACTTTTTTTAATAGAAATAATTAATAGTGATAAATTATTAATTTGAGTGGTTTTAAAGTATATTTAGAATATATTTTTACAATTTAATACAATGTTGGTCATTGGATGTAATTTCACATTTAAACCAGTTATAAACTAGTGTCAATCTTTTGATAGTTATTATCTCTTAAAAACACGCTATTTGTTTTGACGACGAGAATTAATTTTTAAATTAGTTAATGCAACTGATATGTTTTGAATTTGGTAAAATAGACATCATTTTTGAGTTCATAATATCAAATATAGCTTAGGCCTAATTTTTTGTATTTTTCTGAAAACTTTCAATTTTCGATGAATAGTGAAACCACTAAGTGGTAGTTAAAAAAAACTGAATTGTTCATAAAACTTAATTTTACCGCTTCTGTGAGTGGAATTTCGAAAATCTGAGAGACACGGTTAATATCAAGGACTAAAATGTGGTTTAATGAGATGAAAATAATTTTTGGTGAATAGTAACTTTTTAGTTTTATTTACCACGGTTAAAAGTAAATAGGGTAATTAAGGGTATAAATGATATTATTATTACCCTAACACATGTCCTAATTATATTGGACAAGTGTAATTCGACCAAAAACAAACTTAGGAATAAAATATGACCATTTAGGCCTACTTGGATTATATTAGGACATTTATTATTAATTTATTTAAAGAAGGGTTAAAAGAGTTAAAATCAAAGTTTATTTACTAAAACATTTTTAATATGGGTTTATACATAAGATAAATCTGACTATAAATATTCATTAGAAAGATAAAAAGATTTCCTACATAATTTTATTTTATTTGTAATTTTTAGACATTAAATAATTTAATTTATTTATGACACAATGATGATGCAGTAATTATCTTATTAATGAAATATTGACATAATTGATGTTATAAACACCAAAATAAATGTAATTTGAGACTTTTTATGAATTCCACTAATTTTATAGGTTACTATGATATATTAGTGTTGATTTAATCAACTTTTTTCGAACATATAATTATGTTATGACTTTCACAAAAATCATATATCAAATAGTGTCAAAATTGACACAAAATAGTTTTTAAATTAAATATTATATTATTAATTGTTATTTTATTCCTAAAAATCTAAAGTTCGGCCAAATGACTTAGATAAGGATATATATATTAATAATAAATAATTTGGGGTTCTTTTGGCATGTTATAGTAAGTGTATTAACCATATAGTGTAAGATAACAAAAAGACACGGTAAAAGTTAAATTATTTAACTTAGAGTTAAATCTAATTGATAAGGTTAAAATAATAACCTAAACTTGTCTAAATCCTATTGGTTGATAGTATTTAGACCCATCCCCACTTTAGCTTCAAAATAAGACCCTTTGGAACCATTATAAACCGATTTTGACTTTAATATAAAATAATATTTTGAGATATTCCTAAGGTGCCCCTCTCCTCCCTTATAAAAGGACACCTCATCCCCCTCCTCCTCACACCAATTTGAGCACTCAATCTCGGCCAACCCCTGCCAAAATCCCTTATCCACTTCCCTAGAATAATACTATAGGTCCTGGTCTTCTTCAAAGACCAATCTTAGTTCCCTAAGTGGAGGATTCAAAGAGGCGTTTCAAAGAAGAGGTAATATCCATTACCGATCTTTTTCAATTTCTTTCTTCTTCAACTTCTTCTTCTTTAGTTGTTTCATGATAAAGTAATAACATAAGTATTACTTATATACTGATATGTTATTATAAATATTAAACAACTCAAATTAACCTTCTATCCATCCTGTGGAAAAAGGAAATCACCGCACGTGCGTACGTACGGAATACCGTCTCCACGCTGTGGTGTAATCTATTTTCCGCCACCACCTTAATTGGATGGGTATAATGGTGTAATGAGTAACTATATATGATTATTATAAAGTGATATTGATACTGAAATAGTATACATACACTTCAACACAATTCCACGACCATGGGAACGATATCATCGCTCGTGCGTACGTACGGACTACCGTCTCCACGACGCGATGAGATTCATTCTCAATGATTAACCATTCATGAATGATTATAAAGTATATATAATAAGTACTAATGAAATATATGACATAATAATGATACTGGATTTATGTATATTTATATGTATGTCATCTACTTAATTCCATTCAATTCAATAAGGAAACGAAAACAGCGTTCATGCGTACGTACGGACTACCGTCTCCATGAACGGTGTATTTCATTCCATTTATTGATATTATATATATATATATATATTCTGAATATATATTATATATAAATCATGTTTTACATTATGGATATAAGTAATCATATTAATAATTACAAGTTAAAAACACGAATGACAAATGAGACGATTTTACCCAAAACGCTACTTTAACATGAATTTGAAAAAGAACAGGTAATATAAAGTAATAAGTGGACCATATATGATATAATAACAATGAATATGATTCTGTAATAAGTCAATAACATGATTTAAATCATTATACAGGAGTTTCGGACACTTACAAAGCAAGTCGGACCTAAGGTAAGGGAAATATCACAATCTCATTTTTATCCGAGATTGTTTATACTTTAGTATTTACTGGGGTGTATTTTATCATTCACATCCATGTTTCCTCAATATGTAATATTATTTCCTTCCTTATACAATAGTTTATATCCAATTCTACCCTTTGGTAAGTTTTTTTGTAAAAGATATGAAAGGAATCTTTTGTCGTTTTTCGTACGAGGTACTTTTTGACTTTTCCGACAAAAGTACGAAGAATGTTTTTTTTAACTTATACGGAATGAATGGATTTTTAAAACATTATTTCCAACAAACTTCCTTTACAAGTTTTCAAGTTTATTTTTAATCAACTTATTTTATTTTAAAGTTGTATGACATGTTATGAAAGGAAAAATGTTTTTGAAGTAGAAAGGATATTTTCCTCAAGAATGGAGTTCAAGTATTTTATCAAAATTATTTTCCATCTAAGATAATAAAAGGGTTCTGTTTTTATCCCTATTATTACAATGATTTGATTATTTTGTGATGGAAATATTTTTATGGATTCCTTTATCTTATATGAATTGTTTTATGATGTCATGTTGTTTAAGAATCCCATTTTTATTACATGGGTTACGCTATGATGTATGGTTTATGATTATGTGGCACACATAAGAAAGGATTCATTATAAGATGGGTGGGACCTATATCTCCCTCCAATGCATTGGGTAAAGATTTTATATCTCATGAGATAGACATGGCTGGAACGGTAGGTTATACCGGTTCAGTGAAACAGGACTGAAACGAGGGTTACTCGATTCAGAAATGGACTTTGTCCACTAAGATAGTCTTGGAAATGAGTCTTGACTAATAAGATATGATTCTCTATGATTATGTGTGTATGCCACAAAGTTTCATGTTTTAAGTTATGATTATTGTGATTACATTTCACTGCCATGATTTACCCCATGTTATGAAATTATGATCTCTTTTGCAGGTTAAGATTTCCAAAAGTTATGTGCTTATGTATATGATGTGATTGATATTTCTTTTGTTTACCCTTACTGAGCATTTGAGCTCACCCTTTTATGTTTTATTTTCCCCAGGATATAAAGAAAGGTTTTAGGTAAAAAAAAGGGAAGATCTTAATAGGAGATGTTGAAGATCTTTCACCACGATTAGAAGATTATGTTCCGAGTTTCCAAAGACACTAAACTATTACGATCCTTGTGTGTGTGTTTTTTTGTTATGTACTAAGTATTCCGCAAAAGTAATGTAATGTCCATGTACGTCAGGATTCGGGTCTCTACAAAAACATTGTCATACTTTTTGGATCATCATATTATGATGACTATAGGAGTTATAAATATCCAAGTTGATTATTTAAATGTTAAATAATCACTAAGAAAATGAAGAGTCATGAGTTAAAACTATGGTAAATCATGAGACGTTTATGAAATGTTTCATATTAATATGGTTGAATGTTGATCCAAAGTGGGACTTTAGATGGCCATATAAATAGGCTCTTAGTTTGTAATGTTGGTTGCATTCGAGTATGATACACTTGTTATGAAAATCCTCGATCAGATCACTCCCAAGCTCTAATTTATCTCTATTCTATAAAATTAAGATTTTATCAGTCTATAGATATGAGATAGATCATTTATGAGTGTCAATATATTCTCATAACACATGGATACCCTAGGAAGGATGATTCCTTTGGTTTCTCCTTTTATAATCCTAATCAAGATCATGTGAATCTTGGATAGGCCAAGTCATAAAGGTGAAACGTACACCATTATTTTCTTCATTTTATTATTTATTCCAAATATATAAATAGATCCTGAATTTTATGGGTTTTGGTGTTGTTTTTCCACTGCATTTTTGATGTTAGACATCCCTCTGAAACACTTCATGTATTTATCATATTTGTATATTATAATTATTTTTTAGGTTAAATATATTATATTCACATGTTTTAAATTTCCATGTCTTGTTATAATCAAAAGGAGGACATGGTCATGTAATTTACCAAATAAATTCCTTTAGATCCTGTCTAAAATATCATGTATAAACCATGGAAATAATAATGTTCATAAGCAAAGCATGATGTACAGGATTATTCATCAAGAAAAGGCAGGACAAGAATGTAACAGACTATATTGATCTTTGAAGTATACTTAAAAATATCAATATTTTATTATATGAGTCACTAATGGACATTATCACTTTCAATCGTGATTGATTTTGGACCAATGGATTGTTGAGGTTAATTGAATCTATTACCATGTTAGAGTATTACTTTGTTTTATCTTCATGTGTTGATCTAGTGTACCAGGATGTATTTTATTTAGTGGTTCCTCTACAAGCTATTAAAGGTTGTGTATTTCAACTTGAGGGATTTTTTTTGGAAGCCTGATTGGGTGCCTTTTGTATCTTTTGTGTTGTTATGGTTGTGAGTTTTCATTATTTATATGTTTGTTTAGTTGGTTATATGTTTTTCATGGTGTGTGATTTATTTATTTTTTATTTTTTTTGGTAATTTATTTATATTTTCTCACAAGATCTAGAGTTTTTCAACATTGAATGTACATTTCATTTAAATATATAATATTTTTTAATTATACTAGTCAGAATAAAAAAACACAAACTAAAACAAAACTCCAACACATGAAGAACAAAATGCTTACAAAATAAAATCAAAAATCAAAAAATTAAAATCAATTAAATTAAAAAATCATATAATATTGATAAAGTATAACCTAGTTATTGAAAATATCATATAAAATATGAACCCATCAAAAACACATAGTCAATAGGAACAAACTTAATGGGATAAATAGACAAACACTGGACTGATTGGTATAATAAACATAAAATCAATGTTTTTAAGTAATTTTATTTAATTAAAATGATTATTTTAATTTTTTTTGTTTAATGAAAAAAAATCCACACATGTCACTATCTACCTCTATTTTTTCTATTCAATTTACTGATGCAAGGTGAATCAGTTCAAGAGTTAAAAATAAGAGTGAACAACTAGATGGTTAATCAAAAATTGAATTAAAAAAACTGAATAATGATATTGAAATGGTAATGGTTGATAAAAACTAAATTTTGATTAATAAAAAAAATAATTTTTTTTTACTAGTAATTTTAATAATCGATAACCATTTTTTCATTAATTTAATATTAAAAATAAAAAATAGATAAAATATTTACAAATTTACAAATTTAAAATCCACTATTAAAACTATATCACGTCCCTCCCTATACACTTTTTGCCACTATCTTGTGCTCTATTTCATTGTTTCCACCATCCACCGCACCATTTCATTATTTTCTCCTCCCCCCTTCCTATTCTACATCCAAACCCTAGTTTCTTCCTTCAATACGGTTCCAATTTCTTCAATCAGTGCCAACTTCCTCCACTCAATTTCACCACTCTCGGTTTCATCCCAATGATTGATTCATACTGTCATGGCCACCTTTTAGTTGTTAAAACACATGAATTGTTAGTTTACTCCTCTCCAAATACCGTCTATTCCACACCCTAAAAGGTATGATTTTTTCATTGCCATTTTATTTCCTCATCCATAAACCATATCCTTTACTAGTTTCCTCTTTTCCTAACTGCTATTTTCTTTCTTGACATATACTAATTCATTTACTTCACCCCTTAAACTGGTGTCATACTTTTATAGTGTATATTTTATAGTGTCTCCAATCATCTCTTCAATGTATTCAACATTCACTGACCCAAATACACAAAAATATATGTTATTTCCATTTGACCTATTGAGGTAACTTCCCCTCATATTTTTTATATATTTGTAATGTAATTCACTTCCAATGGAGCATAATTTCATTTTAATTTAATTTATTCTTCTATAATTTTATATTAAACTTTCATTTTACTACAGTTTCATATTTTTAAAAACATTATTTCTTCTTAACTTTTAGTTTATCCTAAAGCTTCTATCACTGAATATTTAAGTGATGAAAACTGTAATACTTCTTTGTCCTGCTGATAACTATCACCTTTATTTTATATATATTCTTTATGAATTTTCTATGAAATCATGTTGTATATGGGTTGATCATACTATTATATTTACATTGAGCATAATCTATAAGCCTTCCATATATATTGCATGTTTTCCATGATAGTTATTATCCCCTTTAATTTTGTTTTATTCTTCTAAATTTCCTATATAATGAAATTGAATACACAATAAAAATATTATCCCATTTAATATATGCATAAAATTTTAGTTTATCTTAAATCTTATATTGATGAGTCCGTTGAACAACGATAACTGTGTGTTTCACCTATAGGTAATTGTACCCTTTAATTTTCACATAATCCTTATGCATTTCTTGTATAATGAAATTGAATACACAGTGATCATACTATCCAATTTACCTTGTTCATAATATGTATGCATTTCTTGTATAATAACATCATATACATAGCTATCATACTATAAAATCAATTTTAGTAACTAAGTTATTTAATCATAATTAGTTTCCACATTCTTTATGCATTGATTGAAAAATAATTTTCACTTATAAGTATATAATTTTCTTTTATTCATAGTTTGTACCAATTTCCTTGATTTAAATTAGTGTGCATTGCTTGTATGAATTTCATGTATGCATTTCTGTATGTACTCTCAATTTAATGAAAGTCGCAATATGTCTTTTTTACATGTATGTTGCACGTATTCTATATAGACTTTCAATTTAATGGAAATCTCTATATGTCTTTTATATGTGTATGTTACACTTTTGTTTTACTGAAGTTTTAGTTTATCCAAAAAATATGACAAAAAATCCATTGACTAAAGACAATTATATTCCATGTTTGGCGTACTAGTAACTCTCCCCTTTAAAAATATGGCACCTGGGCATTACACCCATTAAAGTGTTCATTCATTGAACACTTCAATTGGATTCATAAATTGCGGAACTATTCAGGAGTGATAGTGTGAACCATTTCATCATATGAAATAGTTTTACTATGCATCTCATGCATATTAAATATAATATATATATATCATATATATGTATTATATTTATATATCTACACATACATCGTATGCATGAAAATATACATGTATCATATGTATGTATTAAATGTACACTATATATATACACATTTTCATATTATATATATATATATACACACACTTCATGCATCATATTCATGTACATGCATCTCATACGTATAAATTTTCATGCACATCCAACAATCACTCAAGGTTTCTGAAATTAATTTTTTTAATGTTTACTCTCATGTTTCTTTACTCACCATGAAAACTGGTATTGGGTCAACTATTGAACTTTCATGGTGTAATCCAGTTGGGGTCAGATCCTCTTTTTATCATGCCCATGTCTCTCAATTTTATCCATGGCATCCATTTGAATTCTTCATCAAGAACTCGCATCGAATGTTTCTGGATGATTTAATGAAGGGAATTAGTATTACTAAGAGTGTAAACATACTCCCCCTATCAAGAGAAATTTTAAAACTCTTAAGAAGGTTCACAACTTTACCTATAAGGATGATGGTGTTCATATAGATGTTGGGTTTGAACTTTTAAAAGAATTTTGAAGTTATCTTCTAGAATTAGGGGCTTTGGATTCTATTTCCTTCTTGGTATTTAATATTATAAATTCATTATTTAGTGATAATTCCATATGCATGAATGGTTCTTGTAATTGTCTTGTGATTTTTTTTCAGTTCCTAGCTCTGAAATTGTTTTTTTTATTCTGACTTGCTTCTTTACCTTCTTAAATCAGTTAAATGTCAATTTTTGAATAATAATAATTGCAGTATAATTCTTTAAATTCATTATACAATTATCATAAAATTTCCTCCTTAATCTATTAATGTTATCTATGTAAGATTTTTACTTTATTTTGAATCAACAAAATTAGGGATTATTTTAGAAATCCTGGTGTAATGATCCTATAATTCTTTTTATGTTTATGCAACAATTATTATGAAATATTCAAACGTTTCATTAGTGCATAGCTCTTTTAATTAATTCATGATTAATTATTTCCCTAGTGATACATTATGAATAAAGTTTTAGAAAAAATTAAGTGTTTTATAGTTTTCCCTAATGATACATTATGAAGACTGTTTTAGAAAAAATTAAGTGTTTTATAGTTTTGTTTTGATATTTATTTTAGAGCCTGTATTTTTAAGATTATTTTGGCGTAAAATAATTTTTTTAAAGAATAATAATAATCATCATCATTATTTATAATTTATTCTTTTTGTTTAATATTTTTTCAAAAGGTAAATTATAAAAATAAATCACTTTCTATTTACTTTTCAAAATTTATTCTGATTAGTTTTTTTTAAAGAGGTTCTTTGATAAAAATAAATATTATTTTTTATTAAATAATATAAACAAAAAACAACTTTTGTATTTTCAAAAATTACTTATTTTTAAGCTGAAACAAAATGGATCTTAATACAATAGTCATTTTGGCATGTATATTTTTCACTTCAGTAATCTAAGGTGACTAATTTCTTACATAAATTGTTACTTGGAACAAATAGATGAAACTTTTTTTAATATATAGTTCATAACAAGGTTCTAGTTTTGTTAATGAATAGAAGTAAAAAATAAAGTATGATTTGGTGATAACTCTTTGAGTTGATGTTTTTATGGATTCTTGATTTTAGAACATGATTTGATGAGGAAATTATACCATTTATTTTTTTAATTCTATAGGCTTGTCAAATTTTTGCTTTCCCATTGGCAATAGGATGGAGAACTCGGGTTATGTTTGGTTTTGTTAAATGTTTCAATTTTTCATTTTCCAAAATTTATTAAAAAATATATTAGATTATATTTTTTATAGTAGAGAGAAACAATAATATATATTTATTTACGATATCGTGAAACAATTTTGATTCAGTTAAATGTAGAAGGAAACTGACTTATTCTTGCTCCTTTATTTTAATAGGGGATTCATATATTGTTCCGAGAACAAATGGTTTCGAAATGAAACTTAAGTTGGCATTTGAAATTGGAATTCATGATACTATTGGGATTGATTTGGTATAAATCTGATAAATTTCCAATGTTCCTTATTTTTTATGTGCATTGTTCTATTGAGTGATGAATTCATTTTTCAAGGTTACGATGAGTGTGAATGACATTACTACTTCTAGATGTAGAATCATATTTTTCCATGATTACTTCGCAATAAGTTGACTCAATTTCGACCTTGCTAAAATGGTACCAGTTCTTGTCCATTATCATTATGTTTGGAGGTTATATATTCATATTAATGAAAAATTATTTATTATTTTATAGGTTATAAAAGGAATTGTAGCTGGTTGTGAAAAATCAAGTTTCATTCTCTTAGGTGGTGAGGTATACTGCCTATATTTTCAAGTTTTTATATCTTACGCTTTGTTTGGAATAGTTTATTGAAAACTATTTATCGACTAGTTTTCGATGCTTTCAAACATAGACTTATAGTCACAACACACACGCACAATGTTTTAGCGATAGAAAATAATTTTTATATTCAACTTATTGATTTATGTATGTATTTTAGACAACATAAATGGATAAATTCTATATAAATTGTGAGTATGTGATAAGTGTATTTGTTGTTGGCATTGTTAATAAGGACTCGTTCATTGATGGAAAGAGCCTTGTGGTTGGTGATGTTATCATTATCCTACCATCAAATGGGGTCCATTATAATGGCTTCTCACTTGTAATGAGGTGATTCTTCAACTCTGGGTTTGTTTAAGGGTGTGTTTTACAACACTTTCTAAAACTTTTTATAACAATCATCACTTGTGATGAGTAATTTTTAAAAATAATCGTTCATTCTGTTCCAAAAAAAACTTTCTATTAAATTTCCAAATATAACTATCCAATTGATCATTGAAAAGTTTTTTTTTCATTAAGTGTATTCAAAAGAAACCTAAATACTAATTTTATAGGGTTTTGGTACAAATTATACTATGTATTAAAGATCAGATCCCTAGAGAAACTCTTACATTGGGTGAATCTTTGATGGAACCAACTGTAAAATATGTAAAAAAATATCCTCAAACTTTCACTTTTGTGATTATGTACATTATGTAAACATTAATTCATTCTTTCTTTATTGGAAAAAGGTTATTGAACTAATCAAGAATGGAGGTTTGAAGGGGACAGATCACATCATAGGTGGTGGGTTTATGGATAAAATATCTTGTGTGTTGCTAAAGGACATGGGAGCTATAATTTAAAATAGCTCATGTGTTGTCCCATCCCTCTTCTAGTGGATCCAACATGTGATTGATCATATACTTTTACAAAATCAATGTGATGGGTGAGCTTATATTTGCCTATTTTAGTCATGGTTTATTATGTTACCAATAAGGCTATTGGATTTGGGATGAGAGAGATAGTAAACCATTTTGGTTTGTGCAGGCAGGAAGAATTGAGGAATTGAAAATAATATGGGCATTTAATATTAGAATCAGGATGGTACTGTTCATTATCAAGGAGGAAGATCTTAGAGTTTTAGTGGAAACAAGAAGACCATATCACATCGGAGTGTTTGTGGTAGGAGAAGGAGTGAGATATCACTATTCATTCAACAAACATCATGAGAAAGGAATATAAATAGGTTGGTCCAATAAGGAATGTTTGATTATTTAACATTATTGTTTTTTTAGAATATCAGGAGTGCTTGAATTGGTTATATCACTAAAATATTGGATTCACATTAGTTGGAGACTGAAAAAAAACATAAATTATCTTCTTCATGACCAAGATTGGTTTCTGTTAAAATCAAGTAATTAGATTGTGTAAATACATAGTTCACTAGATAGATAGAACATAATCCAAAACTAAAGTTTGTGGACTGATAATAGGTACTTTATCATTCTCTATTCTGAATCAAAATCAATACATTTAGACATATTTTTTTTTGGGAACTTGACCCTAGGATAATAGTCATGACCCATGGGCCTAGAGATCAAAAAATAAAAGTTAATAAAGCCATGATAATTATTAAAGATAATAAATTTATGACATTATTAATAATAAATTCATGATAATTATGATTATTAATTGATAATAATTACTAATGACTTAATGATAAAAATATAATTAATAATAATTAAAAAATAATAATAATTAATAATAATAGAGTTATTAAAAATATAATTAATATGGTATTCAAAAATGAATAAATTTAAGCTAAACGTGACATAAATAATACTTTAATATCATTGTTTAAATAAAATATCTCACAAACAGTCGCATAGCCTAAAGACTAAGGGGATTAGATATATAAACATCTTATTTTACTACACTTGTGAACATTTTTTCATAATCATGATCCTCTAGAAACTTTCTAGGCATTTCACATGATACAATCATCTTTATAACCTAAGGATTGGAAACATAAGAAATGACTAAACTTAAACACTCAGTAAGGGATAACATAACAAATTCCATAATGGTTGGATCATAATCATATGGAGAAATATGAATAATGAAAAATATATAATTTAAAAACATAAATCATTAAGTGTTAACCATAATAATAACCTCTCAAATGATAAAAATTTTACCATGGCATGAGAAAATAAAACATGAAGCATATAACATAAGTCATAGAAAATAAGAATGAAAGTGGAACAATCATAAACATAGGATTTATTATCTTTATGAACCTGACTACCCACCAACTTTTTCACTTGTAAAATTGTAAATAGAGCTAAATTACATAACACTCATCCTTTTTGAACCTAGATACATGTTAATACATTCTCATAACATTTATATCTCATGAGATATAAGCCTTTATCTAATGAATTGGAGGGAGATATAAGTATCAACCTTCTCATAATCCATACATTTGTGTGCCACTTGAGAAAAACAATCATCACATTATCAAATAACCCATAGAAAGAAAATGGGATTCATGAAATTTTAAAATCATCATATAAAAAGCCCATGGAAAAAGAATGGGTTTCTTAAACCTTTCAAAAACATCACATATCATGAACTTAAGGAATGATAAGATGTCAAAAATCTCATTTTTCAAAAGGAATCAAATCATAATAACATATATAGGGTGATTTATTCTCCCGAACACATCATTGAGTTCACGTGGGTGTTGATCAGATTAGAAATTTTTATTATCCCAAACTAAACTTTCTAAAAGGGCGTAGTAAAGTGGAAGTGTGGGGTCAAACCCAAGGGGTGAACTAGAAGATATATAACTAGTGATTTCAAACACTTTATGTATGATTCCTCACAAATTTATGTGGTTTTGAGAATCAATTAAAGATACTTAGATTGGTTTTAGATTTAAGAAGGAGATAGGGATCATGGACAATTTTAGGGTTTTAGGTAAAAAGATAATCTTAGTCCTAACTTGTAATATTCCTAGGGATTAAGATGAAAAGAAGTGCATATATCACTGATTGATTATGGTCAAACCAATTAGATCTATCAAAGATTCAACTATTCTTTTTTTCAGATATAGCTAACAACCAATTAGATTAGCTTAGAGGGGCTTGTTGGATTTCTAAGATTGACCTGTGGACAAGGTACCACCAGTTGAGATTATGATAAGAGGGTATACCTAAGTCAATTTTTAGGATTCAATACAAGAATTTTGAGTTTCTAGTTATTCCATTCAGTATCACTAATTATCATGTAGTGTTTATAGATTTTATAAATAATATATTTCACTGATTTATGGACTCTTTTATTACTGTCTCCATGGATGATATTTTGGTGTACTCCAAGCCATATAAGGATCACATGGAACATTTGGATATCATTCTTCAAACATTTAAGGAACATCATCTGTATGGTAAGATTTCCAAGTGTGAGTTTTGGATCCAGGAAGTGAAGTTTTTGGGGCATGTGATATCTAAGAGAGGCGTCTCAATATATCCTAAAAAAATATGGGTATTTATTCCCTAGGATTATCCTAGAAATGTATTTTAGATTCAGATATTCTTGGGTTTCACTGGTTACTATATACAGTTTGTTCTGGACATCTCCAAGATTGTATCCTCAATGACATCTTTAACCTGTAAGGGTGTCAAGTTTGAATGGAATGACAGGTGTCGGAGATCTTTTGAGGAGATGATGGTGAGGTTGACTTCAGAACTAGTTTTGATTCATAGAGAGTTGGGATCGGGTTCTTATGTTTTTTGTGATGCTTTTATTATGGTTTCACTATAAGAAAATCATCATTTTGCAGTAGTTATTTTTGTTTTGGCGGCATTTTTCTGCAATGGTTTCAAAAAACCTCCACTAAAGTTGGTGTTGGAATTCAACCCATAGTGGTTCACTCCATTTAGTATTGGTTTCTGGTAATATTGGTAGAAATTATATTTATCGGTGGTTTTTTTGTTTTAACAATGGTTTTTCAGCCAAAAAATGATGTGGATTTAGTGGGAGTTAAAACCACCTCTAAATGATGAAAAATGACTTTAAATAATAGTATAACATATTTAGCATCAGTTTTAACCACTGACCAAAAAAACATCATATAGTGGTTGTTTAAACCACCCTAAAAAAATTCCATATTTAATATTAGTTTAAATTACTTCTATATGATGATTTACAAAAAAAATCCAACTACAAAATTTGTAGCCTTAGAAAAAACTTGGAAAAAAACAAACAATGCATAGAACATTCCAAACAAAGGAATATATAATATTTACACCTTAAAATTTTACACAAACTAGAACATTACACCATACACTTATATCAAAATGTACATATCTTATAATTTGAGTACACATAAATCAATAATATAATTACATAACAAATGAAACATGGGTACTACTTCATGAACATAAGGAACCCATC
Source organism: Viscum album (assembly GCA_963277665.1). NCBI lineage: Eukaryota > Viridiplantae > Streptophyta > Magnoliopsida > Santalales > Viscaceae > Viscum > Viscum album. The sequence goes on along the minus strand of OY728162.1, from coordinate 4,571,727 downwards.
TCACCCTAGGTAGTTTAGACAGATCCATCTCACTCATGGTGAGGCCAATCCACAGGATCCTCTCCCCCACTAGGTTTATCACCTACCATAAGAACACAAAATCACACACATGAAATAACAAATATGGCATGGATCCAATCACAGAGCTCACCAAAAAAAATCCCATGGAGCTAGTCACTTAAGACCAAGCACCTCATCTCAAAGCATGTCTTTCCTGTCAGGGTGCTGACTAGATCCCCAATACCCATCATGATATAAGCTCATTGATATGATCATATACCTATCACCTATTAGTAACACCACTACCCACCATCTCCCCTAACCCAAACCTCAGGTCCTAGTCTAACTATAAAAAATCCCTTATCCTTCTTGTTCCTACTACCCAAGTATCATCCCAACCTATCATGCTATATACCCCTTGGAAACATTATTCCATGTATTGAAAAACTCCCATAACCTTCACTTAGGTTCCATTTACCAAATATTAAGGAATATATTTTAGCCTTCCACCTGGTTAGAACCTTATCTATCACACATTATCTCATCCCAAAGGAATCATCCCACTCATAATGTTCACTAATCCTCAATCCATGCTTATGAGGGTGTTTCTCGTGAATATTGATCTATATGGTCATCTCAACCATTTTTTAACTGGTCTTAATCCTCTTATACTTATTAGAGTATCCTTAGGGTAAATAACCAAGGATATCTACATCAATTCTCATATCTAGATACCACCTGACATCTCTTTTAAACTTACAAAGTACCTGTTGGTCAGAGTAGATTACTCAAGAGGGGGTGAATTGAGTATCTATAAAAAATTATGTTAAAAGGTTCTTTACAAAATAATATCCCCCTATGAAAATAAACACAAAGTCAGTTTGTAGTGAATTTATAAAATTCTTGAAGGTTCAATTTGGTTCTCATAAGATTGATTAGTTCTCAGATTTATCAATCTAAAGATTAGTAAAAATTTTGAAACAAACCTACTGATTCAAAAAATATGTAAACACTTTCTAAAATAACTATCAAAGTTTAGTTTATCTTAATGACAGAAATACATAATAGATAAAAATATAAGATAAACAATAGAATGGATAAAACAAGAGGTTTAGTCTCAAGAAGATACTTAGTCCTCTCCACTTGGTGATCACCTGCCACCAAGAAAATTATATTAATAAATCTTTGATCCACAACCTGGATCGGGGTTCACAATAGCACATAAGCTATCCAAGTCACACTTGACCTCTACCATAGTTATTCGTGGGAAAAACTAACAAATAGATCACATAGGATCTCTTCCACAGTTCTACGTGGGATACAAGTGTAAGAAGAGATTGAGAGTGAGGATATTTTTTTATCCTCTAGTTATGCTTAGGAGACAGTGTGTGTGATACAAATAGATATACACGCTGCTCAAATAGTAACTATAAGATCACAATAGAGTTTAATAAGTAGGATTGGAGTTTAGAAATCTCTGTGTAATGTGCAGTAAAGCTCTAGACTCATTGGATGTAGAGAAAATGGAATTTGAGTCCTCTTATGAAGTTGGCTTTAGAACATAGTGTCACTGTTTCTATAATCCAGCTTCCAGGTGTGAAAAGGTTATACTCTTTAATGTCTCAATAAATAGTGAGCTTCAGTAAAATCTTGTTTGTCAGAAACTTCTTATGATCTAAATCTTTGAGTTCCTCTATTTGCATATTCGCACAGTCTGTATTTTAGCGTGTTCTTTTCCCTCTCTTCTTGAGTTGAGGTTGGAGTCCTTTTATAATTCAGGGTACACTATTCTTGAAGATCTCTGCACGTTCATATACCTCGTACTATCTACAAATAGTCCTATAGACAATATTAAATAATGTCAGAAACATTAATTTTTCTAAATATGACTGTTAGAAATAAATTTGAATTAATAAAATCGAAATAGATATATTTGACTATCGGTGAGTCGTTTACATCGGTCTGTCATCTTTGATGTGTTGACTTCAGTGTGTCATCTTCAGTCTGTTAACTTCTATGTGTCGTCTTTGGTCTGTCAACTTTAGTCTATCAACTTCGGTGTGTTAGCATCTTCGGTCTTTCAACTTTGGTATGTCAACTTCGGTGTGTTAGAATCTTCAGTCTATCAACTTCGGTCTGTCAAATTTGGTTTGTCAACTTCAGTGTGTTAGCATCTTAGGTCGGTCAACTTCGGTGTATTAGCATCAGTGTGTCGAACATCAGTGTGTCAAACATCGGTGTGTCGAACATTGGTGCGTTGAACATCGGTGTGTCGAACATCGGTGTGTCGAACATCGGTGTGTCAAACATTAGTGTGTCGAACATACCATCGGTTCCAAGGAATCTAAAAAGGTTATGAAGTGTCTATATTAAACATAACATAAAAATACTAAGTGTTATACAAAAATACATGTATAAATACACTTGTAAACATATTTATTCATGAATATAAGTTATTGAATTATTTAGGTATATTTTTCTGTATGACATAATTGATTTACTTAGAGATATTAAAATGGCATGAAAGAGTAGAATATGTATATTGAAATTATTTTTTATTATGAAAACTACAATATTATAGAGGGTCCAACAATCTCCCCCTTTTTGATAATCACAAATTATGTCATACATGAAAATATATAGAATAAAGATTGCTTGACATAGCATACTGCACTGAATATAATTATCCAATATAACTAAAGTCTTTCCTTTCTTGAATTTTTTTTAAAACAAAGATCCCCCTAAATAAATGGATTAAGGTGAGTACATGACATGTGTTCTATACCAGAAATTCTCCCCCTTAGATAAATAATGTATGCGTTATTTTCTCCTCCTTTTGGGATTAGCAAAAAAAAGAAAAGTAGGAAGTAAAAGGAGAATTATCATAGAATAAATATATTGGAAAGAGTTCCATTAAGAAGCTGAAAAGTGCAATCCAAACAAAATATCAAATCCCTATCAAAAAATATAATCCATCACTAAGGTTTTGGGTTATGATGGGATTTTCCTTTATCTGAAGGATATAAAGGAGGAGAAGGTTTGGGATTAGTAGAGGGTAGAGGCGGTCTGAAGACAACACCAGGAAAGGCAACACCAGTAGGGACATTTTCTGCAAGGCTAGGCCTTCTTTTTGACAACACATGACTTGGAGTTTTCTCTGTGATGACTAGTTGAATATGAGATAGAGCCTGAGAGACAATCATTTGAGTAGGAGGCCAAGAGGGATCACTAATAGAAGTAGAAGGATGGATCACAATTGCTTCATCCTGGACATGAAGATAAGGCTTAAGGAGATTGATGAAATCATTAATGATTTCACCACCATATTGCATAGCCTTCTCAAAGTCATCCTTATTTTCCATTAATTTGTTCAGAAAAGGGGTAAAATCCTTCAATTGAGCAACTTTCTTCTTGAATGATTTTGTGACAGGAGGTATTCTGAGATTCTCTACTAGAAATTTGAAGCTATTGATCAGATCATGTTTGGTGTAAATCTTAGCAAAGTACTTATCCACCTTTTCTAGAATCTCTTTCTGATCAGAAGAGGCTTAATTTGTGCACTGCCTAACCATATTGTACACAAGATCTGTATTTCGATATACTTTTTCAAGAGTTTCTCTGTCTAAAACACTCTGAAGGTTTTAGAGTTCCTCTCTCATCACAGCCTGGAGAGACTCCAAATTAGCAACAACACTTTTCCCACTCCTAGAACTGGATGGGCCATTCAACATTTTCCCAAGATCTTCTTTCAACTTCTTCAGGTCCACACTAAGTAGATGAGTTACCAAGTTCCTAATAACTTCTAGAACACCACTAAATGAGGTCTTGAAGTCAGAGGTTAAAGAATTTAAATCATTTCTCATCTTTCTTACTTCTTCTCTCAGCAAGGTATTGTGTCTAATAATGGTTTCTGTTATGGTAATGAGATTCGGTTGAATCTCCTAGATCACTATTCTTGCAATCTTTATTGCATCATCATCTGAGATACCTATGGAGGTGGAGGATTCACTTTTGGATACAACTAAGGCCATCACTGACTCACATATATCATTTTTTAATTTTTTCAAATAAGACTTAGTGACATAGTCACTGGGCACTGCGGGAGTTACTAGTTCTACTACTGGAGGTGAAACTGGTGGAACAGGTGCAATAGGTTCTGGTTCTAGTTGTACTTGTGGAGTAAGAGGAGGAGGTATCCTCTCCTCATCTGAGTCATACTCTAAACCAAAAAGAATATATCCTAGATCATTATTCAATTATTTAGTACAGGTTCAGACTCTTGGATCAATAGTATCAATCCTAGTCCTTCTTCCCTTAGGCTTAGGAGCAAATTCATCTTTATCATCTTCTTCATCCTATCCTCTAGCCAAAACAAAATTTCTGGGTATAGGAACCAGTCGAACTTCAGGTTCTGCATGTGCTCCAGCCACTTCTACTTCTCTAGGAACTTCCTCAATTTGAGGCACTTGATCCTCAGCTTCTTCCTCATGATCACTAGCCATAAGTTCATTCAATTCCTGAATGATTTCTTGATTTTCAACATTAGGATGGGTGATTTGTCCTCATGATAAACATCTTCATGGTCAACATCCTATTTCTCAGTAAGCTCAATACCATCACTAGCTCCATGAACAAATTCCTCACTGGATCTGTCAACCACTTGTTATACCAATTTTAAAGAATCACTTACATACTCATCATTTCCTCCTTCAACATCATCATCATCATCATCAAACTCCTAATCTGGTTTACTCACATAGCCTTTAGCTCTAGTGACCTCGGTCTCTTCCTCATCTTCGTCACCTAGTAGAGGTTCTCTTGAAGGTAAGTCTAAAGGTGGAATAACAGGTACCTAGGACATATCTTTGGGACTTTCAATGATATCAGTATCACTTATATCATCAAAAGGAGATCCTTATTCTCTTGGTACTTCAGGCTAAGCTTCCTCATCAGAATAAATAGGAACTTATCCTGATTTGAGACCTGGATCAACTTGATCCTTTGGTCTCGTAGGATGGTCAATTGGATTGAAGTACTCATACAACCTTTCCTAATCACCTAACCAACATCTCTTCCATGGGTTCCAGAAGATTTTCATCCTTTTACAAATGTATTTTTGAAGACAAAAACCACTATAAGAACTTATCACTTCATCTTCATCTTCCACACAACCTAACTACTTTAATATGGAAGAGATCATCCTTAGATAGTATAGACATGTTGCCTTCTTGGATGGATTTATCATATCAGACACATGCACCATCAGATACCTACATAGGTTTACTTTTATCCCATGTTTCAACAAATAAATCAAGAAAACATCTTGATACTTCACAGTAGAGAAATCTCCCTTCCTTGGGTAGATTTGATGTTGTATAAACTTAAATAAAAATCTTACTTCTCCTTCAAACTCACTTGCAATATTTCTCCTAGATTCTCCATTTCCAGATAGCTCCTTTAGAGAATCTTCATAAGAGAACAAATCAGAGGAAGGTGGAATATTACCTGGATAATCTGCATAGACACCTTTATGAGCCATCTCTAAACACTCATCCCATTCCTTAGATGAAAAAAATGCTTCCTTTCCCTTTACTACAGACTTCATCTTTGCTGCCTCAGCTTTATCCAAGGATAACTTCAAATTTTGATAGAATTCATGCACTAGCTGGGGATAATAAGGTCTTTCATTGTTAGCAAACCAACTAATCTACCCTTGAGATTCTAGTACTTTCAATAAAAAAGACTTTCTCAACAAAATCCACTCAGCAGACACCTCTTTTTCAGTTGTAACCACTCAGCTTTCCAATCTTGGTTTTGCAGTCCCACTGGACTCACCTTTTTTACGCTTAGTAAAAGGATTTTTTTTGGATCTTCCATAGAATGCTTGGTCCTTTCCATGTTTAGGCATCAGATTCCAATAGTGTTGAGAGGTCGAGGGTCAAGAGGGAGAGTGACAAAATGTAGAAGGATTTATGGCAGAGGAGAAGGTGAAAGGTAGGGATGGATTGAACTAAATATATCATTTAGGGATTGTAAATAGTAAAACATAAAATTTAAACATAGAAAAAGAAAAATACAAAACAGCGTCATTTTATTTAAAACAAACAAAATTTATGAAAGAAAAAAAACATAACTACATCATTGGAAATAAATTGGTTTCAGGGATCGGTTTCAAGGGATCAGTTTCATGGATCGGTTTCATGAGATCGGTTTCAAGGGATTGGTTTCAAGGATCAGTTTCATGAGATCAGTTTCAAGGATATCGGTTTCAAGGGATTGGTTTCAAGGATCAATTTCAAGAGATCGGTTTCAGGGATCGATTTCAAGAGACAAATTTAAAGGGATGATTTCAAGAGATCGGTTTCAAGGGATCAGTTTCAAGGATCGGTTTCATGAGCTCATTTTCAAGGAGATTAGTTTCAGGAGATCGATTTCAAGAAATCCTACTGATTTATCATTCCTAGTTCATGTATTATGTAATTCATTCTCTCATATTTTAAGGGTTTAGTGAATATATCAGCAAGCTGATATTTAGTCCCAGTAAATTCAAGAGTTATATCACCTTTTTTATAATGATCTCTCAAAAAGTGATGTCTTACATCAATATACTTTGTACTAGAATGATAAATTAGATTTTTAGAAATTTTAATAGCACTTGTGTTGTCATAGTTTATGGGGATATGTCTGAATTGAAATCCATAGTCTAATAAGATGTTTTTCATCCACAAAATTTGTGCACAGCAACTGCTAGTAGCAATGTACTCTACTTCAGCAGTTGATAATGCCACTAAATTTTTCTTTTTACTACACCATGATATTAGTGAATTTTCCAAGAAGTGACATGTTCCAGAGATACTCTTTCTATCTAACTTACATCCACCAAAATCAGCATCTGAATAGCTAACTAAATAAAAAGGTTGTCCTTTTGGATAGAACAGTCTTAAGTTAGTTGTATACTTGAGGTATTTGAAAATTCTTTTAATATGATTTAGATGTGACTCCTTTGGGTTTTATTGAAATATCACACACATACACACACTGAACATAATATTTGTCCTACTAGTTGTTAAGTACAGCAAACTCCCTATCATTTCTCTGTAAGAAGTTTGATCAACTGATTTTCCACTTTCATCAAGATCTAAATTACATGTAGAAATCATAGGGGTTTCACTACTATTAATGCTATCAAATCCATATCTTTTCAAAAGATCTTTTGTGTACTTACATTGATTTAAAATAATACCTTCTTTATTTTGAAATATTTGAAATCCAAGAAAATATGTAAGCTAACCCATTAAACTCATTTCAAACTCACTTTGTGTTATGTTTGAAAAATCATTACATAAATAATTTTTAAAAGATCCAAAGATAATATCATCTACATATATTTGGGCTATTAAAACTTCTTTTGAAATTCTTTTTACAAAAAAAGTAGGATCTGCAAGTCCTTTTGTAAAACCTTTATAAATAAGAAAATTACTCAGTCTTTCATACCAAGCTCTTGGAGCTTGTTTCAAACCATATAAAGCTTTTTATAATTTGAACACGTGATTTGGAAAATTTGTATTTGTAAAACCTGGGGGTTGTTTAACAAAAACATACTCAATTATATAACCATTTTGGAATGCACTTTTGACATCCATTTGATAAAGTTTAAAATCCAAGTGTGTTGTATAGCCAAGTAAGATCCTAATTGCCTTAAGTCTGGCTACTGGTTCAAAGGTCTCTTCATAATCAATTCCCTCTTCTTGATTATATCCTTGTGTAACTACTCTAGATTTATTCCTAACTATATTTCCAACTTCATCTACCTTATTTCTAAACACCCATTTGGTTCCTATAGTCAAAGTATCCTTAGGTCTATCTATAGGTTTCCAAACATTATTTCTTTCAAACTAATTAAGTTCTTCTTGCATGGAAATTACCCAAAATTCATCATTGATCGCATAATTGATATTTTTAGGTTCAATTTGTGATAAGAAAGCTTGATGTTCAACCTGGTTTCTCAAGGAATCTCTTTTTTGTGTTCCTCTATCTAAATCTCCAACAAAAACATCTAGGGGATGATTCTTTATAATCCTAGTTGGTCTAGAGAAAGTAGGACTTGATATTTCAGGTTGATCAGGTTGGTTTGGTTCACTAGGATCTGGATAATTTCTAGAACTTGAAGTTTTCACAGATTCCTTCACATGATGATTTGAGGTTTTATCATTAATGTCCATATTGTACATATCATCTTCAACATTTTCTAGTAATGTCTTAGGCTTATGTGGATCTGCTTCATCAAACTTGATGTGTACAGATTCCTCCACACATTTGGTTTTCTTATTAAAGACTATATAGGATTTACTTGATGTATAATATCCAAGAAATATTCCTTCATCACTTTTAGAGGAAAATTTATCTAAATTATCTTTAGTGTTCAGAATATAAACTTTACATCCAAACACTTTAAAATAACCTACTTTGGGTTTCCTATTATTCCACAACTCATAAGGATTTTTCTTAAGAATGGTTCTAATTAAGACTCTATTTATTATGTAACAAGATATATTAACAGCTTCATCCTAGAAATAAATGGTTAAATCATATTTATTTAGCATAGTTTGGGTGATTTTTTGTAAGGTTCTATTTCTTCTTTCTACCACACCATTCTGTTGAGGTGTTCTGAGTGAAAATAAGTTATGATTATATCCATTTTTTGAGAAACAGCTTCAAAATCTTAATTCACAAACCCACATCCATGATCACTTCTTAAGGATTTAATCTTGAGTTCATTAAGGTTTTCTATAGTCCTAGCATACTTGGTAAAGTGTGAACAAGCTTCACTTTTTTGAGCTAGGAAAAAGAACCAGGTGTACCTATATAAATCATCTACAAGAACATAAACATAGTGATTCCCATTGAGACTTGACACTCTAGATGGTCCAAACAAGTCCATGTGAACCAACTCAAGAGGTTGAGAAGTAATTACTTCTTTCTTTGGTTTGAAAGAGATTTTATGTTGTTATCCTTTTTTATAAGGATTGCATAATTTATTATCTGGAAACTCTAATTTGGGTAAGTCTCTAACTAATAATTTTCTAGTTAACTTCCTAAGAGAATATTTATTACAATGTCTTAGTCTTCTATGCCATATCCAAGACTCTTTGTGAAAGGCATTTAGACAAGAGACATTCTGTGAGGCTAGTGTGTCTAAATTTATAGCATATACATTATCATTTCTAAAATCAGTAAATACTAAATTATTCTTGGTATTAAAAACATGGAATTAATCATCTTTGAATATAAAATTAAATCCATCATCACAAAATTTAGATATAATTATTGGTTTATACTTTAATCCATCAACATACAGTACTTCAAAAATTGAAATAGAGTTATGGTTACCAATATGGCCTAGGCCGATGATTTTTTCCTTATCATTATCACCAAATGTGACATTTCCTCTATTAATCTTGATAAGACTTTTAAATCTTGAAACATCCCCTGTAATATGTCTTGAATAGCCATTGTCCAAGTACCACAGCTTTTTACAGGAGCTCTTTAGGCAGTTTACCTACAAAATAGTTTAACCAAGAAATAACTTTTGTACCCATATTTGTCTGGGTCCACATAAATTAGTAACATAAGATTTAGAAACCCACAACTATCTTATGGGTTTCCTATATGTAGAATATAAAGTGTTTGAAAAGTACACTTTGTTGGGTCCTGAAGAGTTGGACATAGTAAATGAATTTGTAGAACCGGAACTTGCTATAAAATTATGGTTTTTGAAAAAGGTATCAGATTTTCCAGATTTGGGTACAAAATGTGATTTGGATAAAATCCTTTGACCTAGTTGGTATCATATCCCAGAAGTATACTTAGGATATATTTGTTTACCAATAATTTGATTAAGAGTATTCTTTCCATTAGTAAACTTTTCTAAGTCCCTTTTTAATTGCTCATTAGATATTTTTAACTCATTGTTCTCTTTGAGCAGTTGAGCATTTTTCTCTTTTTCAGTTGTAAGTTCAGATTTAGCAGTCACAGTAAGAGCATGTTGTTTCTTCAAAGATTTATACTTATCTTTAAACTCATTACATGCTTCCTCTAACATGTTGGAATATTCAAATAGTTCATCATTTGTCATATTTTCATCACTTTCAGAATAATAAGAATTATGCGTAGGAGAGTCTAAGGTTACCTCGGTTGTGTTTATCATAAAACACATATTAGCCATATCATCTTTCTCATTTTGAGAAGAGAAAGATTCACTTGAGCTTTCCTTGGAGGCACTCCTGGTAGCCTTCATTGCTTTCATATACCTTCTATCCTTATTTTCATACTTTTTCTTATATTTCATCTTTGGGCAGTCATCCTTGACATGTCCTTTACTTTTAAATTTGTAACATATTATCTCTTCTGATTTATCATTTCTCTTCAAATCCTTTTCCAATTTCCCTTATTATCATACTTTCCTTTGTAACAGGGCTTTTTTAAAAACTTCTTTTTCCTATATAATTTCTTGAATCTTCTAGACAACTGGGCCATTTCTTCATCATTATCTAAAGAAACTTCATCACTGCTTGAGCTTTCGACGGAAGCTTGAACTATCTCTTTGTCTTTAATTTTGGATGCAGTTGTCTTGAAAGCTACAGACTTTCATTTTGGTTCATCCTCCTTTTGATTTACCTTCAATTATTCTTCATACATCCTTAATTTTCCAATTAATTCCTTCACTGGAATTTTATCAATATCTCATGATTCTCGGATAAATACAGACTTTTTATGCCATCTTTCTGGTAAGCATCGCAGAATCAGCATAATCTTCTATTTGGATGTTACTTCTCTTCCTAAAGAAATCATGGTATTCACAATTTCATTGAACCTGAGATACATATCAAAAATTGACACATCAGGCTTCATTCTAAGGTTGTCGTATTTGATAGTATAAATATTCAATCGCATTTATTTAACATTAAATGTTCCTTCATGAGAAATAGATACAGTATCCCAAATTTCATGTACAGTTTTACAAGAAGAGATACTGTTAAACTCTTCATCTCCTAGTGCACAGTACAGAGAATTCATTACTTTATAATTATTGTTATAGGAAGTCTTGGTAGGTTCATCCCAAGTGTTTCTATCAGTTTCAGGTATTTCATATTTTCTTTCAATAGCAGTCCAGATTTCAAATCCCATACTTTCTATATGTATTTTTATTTTAAGCTTCCACTTAGCATAGTTAGTTCCATTAAAGAAAGGTGTTATATTGGTAGCAGCCCCTTATAGTCTATTTTCCATGATACAGATTGAACAATAATTTCAAAGACACAAAAATTTAGAAATAACAGAAATTTTGAGATCTTTGAAATACAACTATAATCACAGTTGACACGATTTGAGAAACTAATAGTAACTTTTAAACTCCTCTAATACCAAATGTTGGTCGGAGTAGATGAATCAAGAGGGGGGTGAATTGAGTATTTATAAAAATTTCTGTTAAAAATGTTCTTTAAAAAATAATATCCCCCTATGAAAATAAAGACAAAGTTAGTTTGTAGTGAATTTATAAAAGTCTTGAAGGTTAAATTTGGTTCTTATAAGATTGATTAGTTCTCGGCCTTACCAATCTAAATATTAGTAAAAATTTTGAAACAAACCTACTGATTCAAAATAGATGTAAACACTTGCTAAACTAACTATCAAAGTTCGGTTTATCTTAATGCCAGAAATACATAACAGATAAAAATATAAGATAAATAGCACAGTGGATAAAAAAAGATGTTCAATCTCAAGCAGAGACTTAATCCTCTCCACTTGGTGATCACCTACCACCAAGTAGTTTATATTAATAAACTTTTTATCCACACCCTGGATCAGGGTTCACAATAGCACACAAGTTGTCTAAGTAACACTTAACCTCTACCAAAGTTATTCGTGGGAAAAACTAACAAACAGATCACACATGATCTCTTCCACAGTTCTACGTGGGATACAAGTGTAAGAAGAGATTGAGAGTGGGGATATTTTGTTAACCTCTGGTTATGCTTAGGAGACAGTGTGTGTGATACAAATAGATATACACACTGCTCAAATAGTAACTATAATATCACAATAGAGTTTAATAAGGAGTGGATTTTAGAAATCTCTATGTGATGTGCAGTAAAGCACTGGACTCATTGGATGTAGAGAAAATGGAATTTGAGTCCTCTTACGAATTTAGCTTCAGAACAGAGTGTCGTAGTTTCTGTAATCCAACTTCCAGGTGTGAAAAGGCTCTGCTCTTTAATGTCTTGATAAATAGTGAGCTTCAGCAAAATGTTGCTTGTTAGAAACTTCTTGTGATCTCAAGCTTTGAGTTCCTCTATTTTCATATTCGCACAGTCTGCATTTCAGTGTATTATTTTCCCTCTCTTCTTGAGTTGAGGTTGGATTCCTTTTATACTTCAGGGTCCACTATGCATGAAGATCTCTGCATGTGCATGTACCGCGTAATGTCTACGAATAGTCCTATAGAAAACATTAAATAATGTCAGAAACATTAATTTGTCTAAATATGACCATTAGAAATAAATTCGAATTAATAAAATTGAAACATATATATTTGACTATCAGTGAATCATTTGGATCGGTCTGTCATCTTCGATGTGTCAACTTCAGTGTGTCATCTTCTGTCTGTTAACTTCAGTGTGTCATCTTTGGTTTTTCAAAATCAGTATGTCAACTTCGGTGTGTTAGCATCTTCGGTCTATCAACTTCATTCTATCAAGTTCGGTGTGTTAGCATCTTCAGTCTGTCAACTTCGGTGTGTTAGCATCGATGTGTCGAACATTGGTGTGTCGAACATCGGTGTGTCGAACATCAGTGTGTCGAACATCAGTGTGTCGAACATCGGTGTGTCAAACATACCATTGGTGCCAAGGAATCTAAAAAGGTTATGAAGTGTCTGTCTTACACATATCATAACAAGATTAAGTGTTATCCAAAAATACATGTCTAAATACACTTGTAAACATATTTATTCATGAATATAGGTTATTGACTTATTTAGGTATATTTTTTTTGTATGACATAATTGATTTTCTTAGAGATATTAAAATGGCATGAAAGAGTAGAATCTGTATATTGACATTATTTGTGATTATGAAAACTACAATAATATAGAGGGTTTAACAGTACCCTCTAACCATGGTGACATAGTCACCAGACAATTCTATTTACTTATAGTTCTAAAGAGAACTTATTCTGAGCTTAAGAGGCCTAAAACAATCCCATATATTTCTCTATGGTTTTATTAGACCATATTCATCTATACAGTACCCTGAAACATGAATTAAGTAAAGTGATCATATATAAAAAAATATATTAATTTATACAAACCACAACATTCTACCATACAATTATACCAAAAAACATGATATAAATTGTTTCTGCCTCTTCAAACATGGGAATTCATGAAAATGTCGTGTGAATACTCTATACAAAAAAATGATACATGAATAAACACTTTTATTCCATATTGATCCAAGAGATAAAAGAGACCACTAATCACTACATGATGATGAACTCTGCTTGTCACCCTCTCTATATTTGTCTCTACTTCCTGCTACCGGTACCTGTAAGACAATTATATTGAAAATTAAATAGTTTTTTATATTTATATTTAAACTTAAAACCAATAAAAGTTTGTGAACTAAATGATTTTGATGTTGTTTGATTTACATGATCACCACCAGTAATCAATAAAATATCACCGAGGATAGATCTGGTTGTCTTTTGATATAAATAAACCAACACTTTCTACAAAGAGAATATCTGAGCCCCTTGTTCCTAAATTTTTCTTTTCATAGAAGCAAAATCTCTCTGATAATCTCAGGGTAGGGATTTCCTACAACTAGAAGTATATGTAGTTGCAATTCCTGGTGGCCTGTTAAAGACCTCAAATGGTAATGGTCCCAAACTCATCCCACATACTCGACCAAGATGCTCCTTTCCAAGGACTTTACCAACTAGGTCATTCTAGGAGACTAAGAAGGACTACGCAGGATTGGCATCCCAGAGTTCCTTAATTTTTACCTATAAATAAAATATCAGTAATATTTGAAGAAATATATATTAACATAGTGATAACTGATAATAGGTTATTATAATGAAAAATGAATTCATACCCCAAATTCTTTGGTAGGATCATTAACATAAATCCCCTCAGATTTTTTATGAACATCCAACCATAGTTTTGTTTGTGAGACTTGGTGCTCTAAATTCTGTGTCTACATTAAATAAAGATAAATCAAAAATTTAATATATGTAATAGATAATACTATCTTATAAATATTTAAACTAATGAAAATATTACCAGAGTCAATTGGTTTTTGGAAAAACTCTTTGACCCGTCAGTGTGAGGGATGATTTTCTTAGCTCGACTCGATGCATTATTTCTTGAAACATCCTGAAATAAATAACATATAATTTAACAGTAATTTATGCAATTTAATATCCTTGTCATATGCATGTATAAATGTAAAATGATATTAATATAATAATATATATTTAAATATGGCATGCCTCTCATGATGATGGCTATCAACAAAAACTTTTCATTGCTCTCTAGGTACCCCATTGGGTACCTTATCTTACAATTTTTAGGTGCTCAATGAAGTATCATTGAATTTTTTCCATAATATCCATTTAAAATATTTCCATTTATTATCAAAAAATTTAAATTTACACCTTCATGCTATAAGATCAGTAACGGGAAATTGGAAAAACATCTATATAAAGATATTCATTTTGAAAATATTAGAATTTAATAACATAATGACATTTAATTAAACCAGTGGAACTAGGTGGAATAACACATATGTGTATTAATTACATATGTGTATTTATAAATTATGTAATAAAACATACATATATTTATCAAAACATGCATAGATGAATGTTTTATTAGTGGAAAACTAATGTTTCCCATGCTTCTGGGTAATCTATCATATGAATCAAAAACTTCATTTTTTCCAAGATGAAGGCATATGCCTCCAATTAGCATATGTAATCGGAAGGGTGACCAGCTCCACTGCTAGCTGGCCTAGAATCTAGTTAAATAATCCCACGACGTCATCTGTAGGGACCCCTTAAGAGTAAAATGGGACAACTATCTTCAGTCCATTCAGATTCCAGACATCTGAAATTTTTATATTTCTCTTCATAGTAGCATTATTTCTATATTTTATAAAAAAATGTTAAGTAGTATAAAAAAGTGAAATAACTTTATTCATATTAAAATTTGTACCTATAACTATCACCCTCCAATATCCCCATGAAGAACCAGGAGTGGATAATTTCACCCTCACTGCTGAGGCTGCTGAATGGGGAGGCATTAGTTGAGCTGCTGATGGGACGCTAACGAAGGGTGTGAGAGATGATGCAGGGGGAAAGTGGAGGGTGTCTTAGATGATATAAGGAGTGAGACTAATGGATCATCATCATTTGGTATGGTCAAGGTAACGTCAACTGAGAGTCGATCGGCATCATTATAACACTTCCTCCTTGGAATTCTTGTCATTTAATCAAATAAAATTAACTTCAGAACATATATTTCAAAAAATTCATGCAAAAAAATAGAAATGATAACAGATGCACAATACTAAAAAAATATACATAGTTATGATAATAAATAACTGTAAAAATAACATAAGTGGTTGATAAATTAATGGATGAATGCACATATAATAATTTTCTCCTTCAATCATTTAATTTTCATATTCCATCATTACTTCATCTACATCATCCACTCTTGCAAGACAAATATTTTAAATATTATGATGGAAAAATAAGTTCTCTTCTTGTTGTTGATGGGATTCAATGTAAGAGGTCAAATCTTTCACTTCATTACCCATATCATACAAGTCTCTTTGTTTTATGTAAGCAAATACACTTTACCCTTGATCCACGACATCTTCCATATAATATACCATTTTCTATTATAATGATAAGTTATACAAATTATGTAATTCATGGTCACAGACATCCATCAAGCAAGTGAATTTCATATAAGTAAATTGCATGGAATCTCTTTTAACACCCCTAATAATATCGACCCAATTGAATTTGAATAAAACAATTGAAAAATGCCCATGGTAGTTTAATTTGATAATATTAGTTAACTTTCCATAGTATACCACTTTGGAAAATGTAAATATACCACTATTCTTTGTTTTCAAAGCCTCTTCCTAATCAACTGTATGAAATTTAAATCCATTCACAGTGTAAGCATTGAACTTTCTAGCCTGTTTTAGAGGACTTGAACAAGAAACTTCAAATATTCTAACAAATCAGCTCAAGTACCAGTATTAACGATCTAAAAAAAGTAATATAAAATATTAGTTTTACAAAATACATGTATAAACCTAATATCTGTATTGATCATAATATTTATGAACTTACACGTCATGCAGATCATTCTATAAGATATTTATTAATAGCTTTTGTTATATCATTCTCATTTCATGTTCAGCCTCTCATTATTCTATTTGTTTGTATCCTCAAGTCTCTAATAAATGGATCTTAAATTTGACTATTCATCATTACATATCTATGTTCATGTAATAATTCTATTTTTTTCAGTGTAACATTTGAGCTCCTCCCAACTAATCGGCCAATAGCAGGAAAGATTTTTAATTTCTCATGTGGTTGAGATTGATTTGATTTATCTTCAACATGTCCAACTCAATTGAATATTGTATCAATATCATAAAAGTATCTAAAACAAAAGTTAAGACACTTCTCTTCCAAATAGCCTTCAGAAATAGATCCTTCAGGTTGAGATTTATTTTTCATGTATGATTTCAAATTCCCAAGATATCTATGAAATAAAATAAAATAAAATAATTGTGTATTTAGGGAAGTACCAATAATTGTTTACTTAAATGAAAAACATATAAATAAATTAAGTCTCAATTGGATACATCCATTGATAATGTACGGGCCTCCTAATTTAGCTTCCTTGACCAAATGCACAATTAGCATCATAACAGTAAAAAATGACAGAGGAAATATCATATCCATTTAACAATGTGTCAATAAAAATATCTCCTGAAGGTTTTCAAGCTCAAATGGTTTTATAGTTTTCTCACATAGTTGTATTAAGAATGTGAAAAATTAGAGTACAATAGCAGTAAACTTTTCAAATAATAATGTACACAATTCAAATGGTAGTAACTGTTGTAACAAAATATGTTAATCATGACTTTTCAATCCATGTAACCTATGATTATTTAAGTCAACACACCTTGATATGTTACTTGAATACCCATCAGATGCCTTCACATGTTTTAAATTTTCAAGGAATGTATCTTTATCCCTATTTTTCATTATAAAAATTTCTAGAGCATACTTTCCATTCTCATTTGGTTAGATATCATGTTGTATGTTCATTGTTTGTAAGTATTTTTTATCATTGAGATGGTCCTTTGATTTTACATGCTCATTAAGCAATGTGTAGATAAAATTTTCAAAAACATTATTCTTAATATGAATAGCATCAAGATTATACCAGAACAAATTAAATTCCCAATACGAAATTTTGAAGAATATGCTTTTTTTCTTCCATTGTTGCATTCTGATTTCACTTGACGATGCACTTCAAACTCATTTCCAGCTATCATTCAAATGATGCACCTTCCCAAATTATATTTAAACATTTCCAAGTTGTGCTAATATTTCAGAACATGTCGGCAACTTTGTATGTAACTCCCTGACCAGAGTTACCCAGAGTCAGTGCATTATTACATAACATTGGCATGATCACAAAAGATCAAGTCTTGAAAGATCGATTAGTTTAGTAGCCTTGGAATCACTAAATACATTCATAAAGTTTACATTACATCATAAAATGAAAACTAAAACAACATAGTCTCCATAGTCCACACTCATATCCCCTCATACTATCCCTGCAGGTCATTCATAAAATACTTCTTCACATCCTGGGAAAAATAAAACATAGAAATGGATGATCTCAGATGCCCATTAAGGATAACAATATAGCGAAAACTTTCATAAATAAACATAAACATTTAAGGCAATTTATAAATAAAACAAAAGCCTTTTAAACTTGAACTTCAGCACAATATGGCAGAAATAAAATGAAATAATGTCATTTACTTATTCACATGGATATTCTACTAGTCGAATAATCACATGCAATATCAATAACCACTTTCATAATGATGGAATGCATAATGTCAGACTATCATAACCACATAGTCAAGGCCTTGTACCAAGACTAAAAATAAGATTTTGTCAAGTCCTTGTGCCAAGACACTAGTTTGTCACATGAGACCTACCGATTCATCTAGGAGCTATAGAGGGCTCCACCTATCACTTATTAAGTCCAATGCATTCCTCATATAAACAGGTTTAAACATAACATAAACATTTGTATTAAAACTAGCATAGGAAATGTCAATAATTTCTCCATACACCATTAATGGTATAAAAATAACACATCCACAGTCAAACATATCACAAAACCTTCAATACAATATGGAAGTTTTATATCATAATAAATCAACTTCAAATAAGCTTAAAATCCATCAAAGGATGTTGACATAGATGAAATCAAAACTATTTGAGAGAAATACCTCTTTCTTGAAATCATTTAAATGGAAAAAAATTATAAAATAAAACATTTACTTTGAAAATATTCATATAAGCTTGTAAGGGAAGCTTTGAAGATTTTATAACGGTGGGAAATAGCCTCACCCGCCGTATAAGTTAAAAAAAGACATTTTTACCTTAATTCTGTCGAAAAGGTTAAAAAGGACCTTGTTTGGAAAACGACGGAAATATTCCTTTATAAAATTATTGTAAAAATTCAAACAAGGGTATAAATGACTTTAACACATATTCTGTAAAATAGTAAGAATGTTTTGAAATACATTTTTAAGAAACATGGATGTGGATCATAAAAAGGTCTCAATAGATAATTATGTATAAACAACCTCGAATAATGAAGAGATTGTGAAATAAACCATTACCTTGTACTTTTCCTTGGTTGAGGGTAGATTAACCTCCTGTATAATGGTGAAATAATTGTTATTAAATTATACAAGAATCATATACATTAATATGATATCATATATGGTCTTTTAACATTTATTTGTTAATAATATCTTCGTATTATCATCGTTTCGGGTGTTAACGGATTCGTTTTCCTTTATATTCTTTGTTATGTGAACCATATTTTTTATGGATTGGATGTATATTATTCATATACAGAATGATATCATGTCTATAAAAATTATTTTTAATCATAAAATGAAATTTAGTCTTGAATGGATACGATGGGGAATGAATCTCATCGCGTTCGTGGAGACGGTAGTCCGTACGTACGCACGAGTGACAATATCATTCTTTTGATATTAAAATAATATATCATTGGATGGTATATCATGTATACAGAATCATTATCATGATATATTTATTATTTACTTAAATTAAACATCATTATCATATCCATCCAAATAATAATGTTTTGAATAACAATTACACCACGACGTGGAGACGGTAAGTCGTACGTACACACGTATGGTGACATGTCATTCAAATGGTGGATAGAATAATTAATATGTTTGTACCATATTTATAATAACATCAAAGTATGTAGAATATACTGGAGTTATTATTTTATAATGTAAATAGCAAAGAAAGAATAAGTTGAAGAAGAAAGGAACTTGAAAGAGTTTGGTGAAAATATTACCTCTTGTTCGGGTTCTTCCTTTTGATTTGATCAAAAGGGCTCCTTAGGTTAGCTTTCTGATCAAACTAAGTACTCTAGGTTTAATTGAGAGAAGTTGAGAGAATATTTGTGCAGAGGTTGTCCAAACCAAAAGGCTTTGAAGGTGTGAAGAATTGGTTAGAAGTGGTGTCCTTTTATAAGGGGGAGGAGGGGCTTTTTAGAAAAAAATTAAAGTATTAATTTATAATAAATTCATATTAGGTTTATAATGGCTCCAAAGAGACTTATTTCTAGGATAAGGTGGAGATGGGTCGAAATCCTTTCAACCAATAGATTTTATACAGGTTTGGGTCACTAAATTAACCTTATCATTTATATTTAACTCTTAGTTAAATAGTTTGACATTTACCATGTCTCTTTGTATTTTTATATTATATGGTTAATAAACTTAGCATATACATACAAGAGAACCCCAAGTGATTCATTAATGATACACCTATCATTATATAAGTCTCTTGGCCGAACATTAGATTTTTAGGAATTGAATATCAATTAATAATATAATATTTGTTTTAAAAACTCTTTTATGTCAATTTTGACACTATTTGGTATTTGATTTTTTTGAAAATCATAACAGCATGATTACTTCGAACAAACATAATTAAATCAATACTAACATGTATTATTAACCTATAAAATTAGTTTAATTCATAAAAAGTCTCAAATTATATTTATTTGTATATTTATAATATCAATTATTTTAATATTTCATTAATTAGGTAATTACTGCATCACCATTGTGTCATAAATAAATTAAATTATTTAATGTCTAAAAATTATAAATAAAATACCATTATGTAGGAAATATTTTTATATTTATAATTAATATTTATAATCGAATTTATCTTATGTATAACCCTGTATTAAAAATGTTTTAGTTATTAAACTTTGATTTTAACTCTTTTAACTCTTCTTTGAATTAAATAATAATAAATGTCCTAATCTAATCCAAGTGGACCTAAATGATAATATTTTATTCCTAAGTTTGTTTTTGGTCTAGATAAACTTGTCCAATAGAATTAGGACATGTTTTAGGGTAATATTAAAATCATTTTTACCCTTAATTACCCTATTTACTTTTAACCATGGTAAATAAATGTAAAAATTTACTATTCACCAAAAATTATTATTATCTTATTGAACCACATTTTACTCCTTGATATTAATCGTGTCTCTCGGATTTTTGAAATTCCACTCACAGAAGCGGTAAAATTAAGTTTTATGTGAATTTGCAAATTCTCCTAGGAGGTGGGTAAAAGACGGTGAAAAGTTCAATAAAATTTTTATATATATAAAATTATTCTAAACTAACTCCAATAAATTACATTGAACTTATATAGGTATTATGTATATATTTTTACCTGAATTAAATTTAAATAAAATAAATAATTATTTAAATAAAAATTCAGTTTTAAACTATAACTCAGTATTTTTTACTATTCATCAAAAATTGAATGTTTTCAGAAAAATACCAAAAATTCACCCTAAGCTAATTTCGATATTCCAAATCTAAAAATGAAGTCCATTTTGAAAGATAAAATTTATAAAATTTCAAAAAGTGGGTATTACTATTCATAATGACTAGTTTGATTGGTTGTGGTGTGTTAGAACTCGATATTACGTACAACACACGCTACTGTATTATTCAAAAAGAAGCATACCATGGAATATTCGAGTGTTACATTATTCTCTCCTTCAATAAATCGCGTCCTCACAATTTGAAATTATTTTTCAAAAATAAAAGGTTGAAAATAGAAAATACCTTTGGGAAAACCCACATTAGAAGTTAGGTTAATAAAATTTAGTCTTAATAAGAGGAAAAGGGAAATGAAAGGGTCCCCACCAAATTATGATCTCGATTAGGAGAATATTGGTGGAAATTAGAGACATATAATTGGAGGGAAAACATAAATATTTATAGGTAGTGATTGAGGTCATCAACCACAAACAAGTGTAAAATTGAGGGCCTTAAATTCATCAATCTATGATGATTTAAAATACCATCGGTTCAACAAAACACATGGTATTAGGATAACACATTTTTTTGTTTTAAGATCCCTTTAGTAAAGTATAAGAATTAATTTCTTCATTGAATAGGAGAAGAATAAAAATATATACTTGACAAGTAGAGTCTCATCCTTTAACTAAGTTCTTCCACAAACTCATCTTTCACTCTAAAAGATAATAGAACTTAAAAATAATATTCTATTTATCCTATTCATATAGGGTTAAAAAATGAATTTATAATTAATCTTGCAGAACCATTAAAAAAACTACATTATTCAATCCATGACATCACGTGGGTCAGTGGTAGGTGATACACCCTTGTCGCCCTTCGGTTGTGGGTTCAAGTCTCACGGCCTTGCCGGACGCGACGGGTTGCCACCCGACCTCCGAGTTGTCCTTTTTATGGAAATACAAAAATAATCTCAAACTAGACATATCCCAAATAATTCTATACAAACTTATAGTAAAAAATTTATAAGGTAGTTAAACACAATGAAGATCCTTTTTTCCATGTAATATCATGTGAACGCCTTCATCATGTATTCTTTTAAAACACTGCAACATCCTGAAATACCATAAAACCTTATTGATTACATTCATGATCCCTTATTACTTATAGAATACTGGATATACTCCTTCTATCCAAAAAATTTGTAAACTCCAACAATGATGGAATATACAAATCATTAATCAGTTTCAAGGTATTCAAGAATATCCAATATAATTTATCCAAATCAATCATGTATTATTCCAAAATCACTACCTCGATATCATAACCATATTATGGTTTATCTTTCTCTCAACCATATATTTTCCAAAAATTTAACCTGCTATTGAGTCACTTTTCTTTGTTCCACGCAATCTCAAGTCCTTAATAAAATAGTATTGCAGTACAATCCTTATATACTCCATAATTATTATAACCAGTACATTGTTGATACAACACTCAAATGACATAATTATCTAATAACAACATAATAACTCTAATCATTCCTTCTCATATGTGGTAGTATCATAACTTGATTATTATCAAATAGCATCATTGGGGGCATACTCTGATGATTTGGACATTGGTTCGCGTAGTGTCCCAACTCCTTGCAGATGAAGCATTGCACATTTGAAACCTTTTTCTTACCCTTGCAGTTACGTACATGGTGTCCTTTTTCTCTACATTTATAAAAAAATTCCATTCCTTTTAGGCAAGTTCCAGGGTGTTTCTTCCCACAGTTATCACATATGGGAAAATTCTTCTTTTCCCTCTTCTCTTTATCCATCTTTCTCTCTTCCGTCCTTTTCTTCTCTTGCTTCCCTTAAAATCCATAGGACTCGGATAATTCTTTACTTATCTTATTAACACATGATACTATTTCTTAATATGTTGAGAATACATGAGAGACTATTTCCCTTCTAAATGTTGGCTTAATACCATGAAAGATATGATCCTTATTACTCTTTGGATCATACATATTGTTGGGGTTCACATTCCTTCTACTAGGCACCATTTCTATACAATAGCATAAACTAGGTCAGTTTATGAATTGCAATGAATAATTCCAAACTTGTAAAATACCAAACGTAAATGGAATAGTTTATGGATATAATCCATAATCATAAAAAAAATTCTTTGAGTAAGTATATACTCATAAACCCTTCATAATTTTTTGTAAATAAAATGAGAATTATCCTAAGCATATCCCCCAGGAGTGTCGTAACCAAGAGTACAGCAAAGCCCGTTGTCATGCACCAGTTCACGTTCGAGTCTAGCTCAAAGCGGTGTTTTCAGGGTTTTCCCCTAGGTAAATTTGTGCCAGAGCCGCCTCTACTTGCTCGTATCCAGACAGGGATGTATGGCTCAGAAAACTCACAAAATCTCTTCAATACCAAAATTCTAGGAAGTTCTTCTATACTAATCCTCAAAGTCCATCTTAGGTATATGTTCTCTAATCAGAGTTTATCTAAATCTAGCTCCTTAGGTTTGTACTAAACTTCTTCTGATACCAATTGTAATGCCCTGACCCCAGTTACCCAGAGTCGGTGCATTATTACATAACATTGTCATGATCACAAAAGATCAAGTCTCAAAAGACCGATTAGTTTAGTAGCCTTGGAATCACTAGGTACATTCATAAAGTTTACATTACATCATAAAATGAAAACTACAACAACATAGTCTACATATTCCACACTCATATACCATCATACTATCCCTACAGGTCATTCATAAAATACTTCTTCACATCCTGGGAAAAATAAAACATAGAAAGGGGTGAGCTCAGATGCCTGGTAAGGATAACAATATAGCGGAAACTTTCATAAATAAGCATGAACATTTAAGGCAATGTATAACTAAAACAAAAGCCTTTTAAACTTGAACTTCAGCATAATTTGGCAGAAATAAAATAAAATAATTCCATTTACTTATTCACATGGATATTCTACTAGTCGAATAATCACATGCAATATCAATAACCACTTTCATAATGATGGAATGAATAATGTCATACTATCATAACCACATAGTCAAGGCCTTGTGCCAAGACTACAAATAAGATTTTTTCAAGGCCTTATGCCAAGACACTAGTTTGTATTATGAGACCTATCGATGCATTGAGGAGCTATAGCGGGCTCCACCTGTCAATTACTAAGTCCAATGCATTCCTCATATGAACAGGTTTAAACATAACATAAACATTCGTATTAAAACTAGCATACGAAATGTCAACACTTTCTCCATACACCATGAATGGTATAAAAATAACACATCCATAGTAAAACATATCACAAAACCTTCAATACAATATGGAAGTTTTTTATCATAATAAATCAACTTCAAATAAGCTTAAAATCCATCAAAGGATGTTGACATAGATGAAATCAAAACTATTTGAGAGAAATATCTAATTTTTGAAATCATTTAAATGGCACATAATTATAAAAGAAAACATTTACTTTGAAAATATTCTTTAAAGCTTATAAGGGAATATTTCAAGATTTTATAATGGCAGGAAATAGCCGCACCCGCCGTATAAGTTAAAAAAATACATTCTTACCTTAATTCTATCGAAAAGGTTAAAAAGTACCTTGTTTGGAAAACAATGGAAAGAATCCTTTATAAAATTCTTATAAAAAGTCAAACAAGGGTATAAATAACTTTAACCCATAGTATATAAAATATTAAGAATGTTTTGAAATACATTTTTAAGAAACATGGATGTGGATGATAAAAAGGTCCCAGTAGATAATTACGTATAAACAACCTCGGATAATGAAGAGATTGTGAAATAAACCCTTACCTTGTACTTTTCCTTGGTTGAGGGTAGGTTAACCTCCTTTATAATGGTGAAATAATTTTTATTAAATTATAAAAGAATCATATACATTAATATGATATCATATATGATCTTTTAACATTGATTTGTTAATAATATCTTGGTATTATCATCGTTTCGGGTGTTAACGGATTCATTTTCCTTTATATTATTTGTTATGTGAGCCATATTTTTTATGTATTGGATGTATATTATTCATATCCATAATTATATCATGTCTCTAAAAATTATTTTTAATCATCAAATGAAATTTAGTCTTGAATGGATACGATGGGGAATGAATCTCATCGCGTTCGTGGAGATGGTAGTCCGTACGTACGCACAAGTGAAAATATCATTATTTTGATATTAAAATAATATATAATTGGATGGTATATCATGTATACAAAATAATTATCATGTTATATTTATTATTTACTTCAATTACACATCATTATCATATCCATCCAAATAATAATGTTTTGAATAACAATTACACCATGACGTGGAGACGGTAAGTCGTACGTACACACGTATGGTGACATGTCATTCAAAGGGTGGATATAATAATGAATATGTTTGTACCATATTTATAATAACATAATATTATATAGAATATACTTTAGTTATTATTTTAGAATTTAAATAACAAAGAAAGAAGAAGTTGAATAAGAAAGGAACTTGAAAGAGGGTGGTGAAAATACTACCTCTTCTTCGGGTTCTTCATTTTGATTTGATCAAAAGGGCTCCTTAGGTTAGCTTTCTGATCAAACTAAGGCCTCTAAGTTGAATTGAGGGAATTTGAGAGAATATTTGGGTAGGGTTTGTCCGAACCAAAAAGATTTTAAGGTGTGAAGAATTGGTTAGAAGTGGTGTCCTTTTATAAGGGGGAGGAGGGGCTTTTTAGGAAAAACTTAAAGTATTAATTTATAATAAATTAATATTTAGTTTATAATGGCTCCAAAGAGACTTATTTAGAGGATAAGGTGGATATTTTTCGAAATCCTTTCAACCAATATATTTTAGATAGGTTTGGGTCACTAAATTAACCTTATCATTTATATTTAACTCTTAGTTAAATAGTTTGACATTTACCATGTCTCTTTGTATTTTTATATTATATTGTTAATAAACTTACCATATACATATAAGAAAACCCCAAGTGGTTCATTAATAATACACCTATCATTATATAAGTCTCTTGGTTGAACCTTAGATTTTTAGGAATTAATTATCAATTAATAATATAATATTTGTTTTAAAAACTCTTTTATGTCAATTTTGACACTATTTGGTATTTGATTTTTGTGAAAATCATAACAGCATGATTAATTCTAAAAAACATAATTAAATCAATACTAAAATGTCTTATTAACCTATAAAATTATTTTAATTCATAAACTCTCAAATTACATTTATTTGTATATTTATAATATCAATTATTTTAATATTTCATTAATTAGGTAATTACTGCATCACCATTGTGTCATAAATAAATTAAATTATTTAATGTCTAAAAATTATAAATAAAATACCATTATGTAGGAAATATTTTTATCTTTCTAATGAATATTTATAATTGAATTTATCTTATGTATAACCCTATATTAAAAATGTTTTAGTTATTAAACTTTGATTTTAACTCTTTTAACTCTTCTTTGAATTAAATAATAATAAATGTCCTAATCTAATCCAAGTGGGCATAAATGATAATATTTTATTCCTAAGTTTGTTTTTGGTCGAGATACACCTGTAAAATTGAATTAGGATATGTGTTAGGGTAATATTAAAATCATTTTTACCCTTAATTACCCTATTTACTTTTAATTGTGGTAAATAAAAGTAAAAAGTTACTATTCACCAAAAATTATTTTTATCTTATTGAACCATATTTTACTCCTTTATATTAACCATGTCTCTTGGATTTTCTAAATTCCACTCACATAAGCGGTAAAATTAAGTTTTATGTGAATTTGCAAATTCTCCTAGGAGGTGGGTAAAAGACGGTGAAAAATTCAATAAAATATTTATATATCTAAAATTATTCTAAACTAACTCCAATGAATTAAATTGAACTTATATAGGTATTATTTATCTATTTTGACCTTAATTAAATTTAAATAAAATAAATAATTATTTAAATAAAAATTCGGTTTTAAACTATAACTCAGTGTTTTTCACTATTCATCAAAAATTAAATGTTTTCAGAAAAATACCAAAAATTCACCCTAAGCTAATTTTGATATTCTGAATCCAAAAATGAAGTCCATTTTGAAAGGTAAAATTTATAAAATTTCAAAAAGTGGGTATTACTATTCATAACGGCTAGTTTGATTGGTTGTGGTGTGTTAGAACTCGATGTTGCGTACAACACACACTACTGTATTATTCAAAGAGAAGTGTACCGTGGAAGCTTGGGGTGTTACATTGTAGGTGGTCTAAGATCAATATAACCATTGAATTTTGACTTTTTCAACCGAAATCTATGAGATGCATCAAGAAATCTTTGATGACATAAGAAACACCATTTTTAGTGTGAGGTATTTTTTGACCCAAAATCAAAGTTACAAACAAGACAAGACAAACCCATGTAAGTGTTCCAACCAATTAAATTCCCAAGTCTAGTGAAGTCATTAATGGTCTGCATTAGAGAAAATTTCATTTTAATCATTTTTCTAGAAGATAAATTATATGTCTCAACATTATTGCTCTATAACTCCTGTAATTATTCAATTAAAGACTGAAAATATAAATCAATATCATTTACAGGCTTTTCTTTAGGAATAATCATAAAAATGATAAAATATGTTTTTTTTATACACATTCATAGAGGCAGATTTTAAGGGATCAAAAAAAACTTGACAAATGCTATAACTGGCGCTCAAAGTCCCAAATGGGTTGAATCCATTGAAAAATAATCTCAATTGTACATTCCTAGGGCCATATGAAAATTTTGGATGTAATGAATTAAATTTATTCCTTTATTTTGAATCTCTTGGGTGTCACATTATCCCATCATTTTTATTATCTATTGAATTCCACTTCATGTGCTTAATGGTTTTCTATGACATGAATAATCTTTTTAATCAAAAATTTAAAGGAAATTAATGAAAAACCTTTACATGTGTGTTCCTTTTCTTCTTTTTCATGGTAGTATATTGATTCAGACTTCCAACATTACCCATTGACTACTATCTAGAAGAAGAAAAAAAATTACAATATTTTTGGCTTGAATCATCTCCCAAATAAAGCATACAATCATTGGGACATGCATGTATTTTTGTATAATTCATACCAAGCTTATTAACAAATTTTTATATCATAAAAATACTCAGGGATCTTTACTTCAGAAAATTCATCCAGCAACAATTCCATTATCATGGACATCGCCATATTTTTAATTCCACATAGGCATTTTATATGGTATAACTTTAGCAAAAAATAAAGTTTTGAATATTTCAAACATCTGCTATACAACTCTTGATTCCCATCATCAATTAAACCATGAAATTCATTTGTCTTATCAGTTAAGTTTTTCCTTACATTAGTCTCCACATAATCAAGAGAAGGATCCAATGATATATTACAATCTTGATCTTGTTGTCCTATAGTCTCAAAAACACCAATTGTCAAGTTTGTATTTGTAGCACCCTCAAATGGTTGTTCTGATAGGTTTTGATATTGATGTTAGTGTCTTTCAATGTCGAATACATCGTTTATAAGGTTTTTCATTTCATTGTCCATTGTCAACGAAGTTGGGAGCTCATTCTATCGATTGACATCAGTGATCAAACTTTATGTAACCTTTGATTCTCTATTCCAAATCCAACAAAAATATTAAATATGGAATTGATTCAATATAAAGTGTTCATAAACTTCATCTCTCTTAAACCATCTTCTAAATTTATATTTAGGACATGTACATCTTATTCTCCCATCAACGGATCGATTGGAAATTAATAAATCTAAAAACTCATCCAAACCCATAGCATATTGAGGTGTGTTCCTCAGTAATGTGATCCAAATTTTATTCATATATATCAAAATGTGCCTACATGTTATTTAAAAAAATTAAAACACATAATTATTATACCCAAGTTATATAGTGAATGTGTGTTACCAAATTTTTTTGAATTCACACAAATTACTAATTTGGTCTTGTGTAGAACATGTGATGATTGTGTAACCTATATAATCCCATTTATGGAAAAGCGTTGTATTTTAATAGTAGTTTTATTCTATAAATATTATAATAACTATGAGAATTAGTTTTAGTTTGTGATTAACATTGGGTTTATGAAGTCCCATTTTATTCAATTGAGTTTATAATGTATAAGATAATCCATGATTAGGTACAATAAACAATCATGGTAAGGAGTAGGTTTTCCACATTAGGGATGAACCTTGTAAAAATAGATTATTTCATACTTTAATTTCCTTCTAACATTTCATGTGATACATGTGATTTATAAATACTATGAATATACCCAATATTTTAAAATGCAGGTGAGGTGCAAATTTTATAGTGGTAAAAGATAATTAATGTGAAATTATAAGTTTTTTAAAATAGAAAATAGTTGATTAAACCCCATCTCATGTGTCAGCATTTATCTAAATTATAATTTCATTTGGAATCATATCATAGGTTTCCTCTTAATAGATCTAATTTTTATTAACCTTATATTTCTACACTTCAAATATAAAGTATATATTTAATGTTTTCATTGAAGAAAATTAGATTCAAACTTATATGAATAATTTAGTTTTTCTCTAATTCCTATAAATGATAATTTTTTCTCAAGGGAATTTAAAAACAATATTGTAATGGAGTCCAAGAAGTTAGGTGAAAATTGAGAGAAGGAAAATGATCAAACAATTGTTTAATTTTATCAATGTTTGATTATCACTTCTATAAAAGCTATTGAAAAATAAAATTTTGATGATTTTAGTGTACTCTATATAAATTTAAAAGGGATTCATTCAAAAAAATGTTGAATAATTTTTATCTAAATTAAAATATTGTTTGAAAAAATTCCTTTTAAATTAGTAAATTATATTATTGACTTTATTGAGGAATTATTTTATGAAAAATGATAGCTAGAAGAAGAATATTATTCTATAGAAGATGTATTGGATAAAAAATTAGGTTGATTCACCAATATCTCAAGAATAGGGAAATTTAAGGATAGAATAATTTAAAATTTAAATTAAATACATTTATTTACTAATAAATAATTATATTGATCTTTTATAAAAAGGATACCATTTATGATGTGATTAAGGCATCTAAAAACATTCAGTGTCTCTATGGATTCTCAATATTCTTAGCTAAAAGATAGTGAAAAGGGGGGAAATAAGTATGATAATTATATATTATTGAGAAGAATGTTTCATGAAATACTAAATAGAAGGATAAATAATGAGTTATAATATAGGTTTATATCAGTGGATGATAGAAATATCACACATAACACAACATGAGATGATTATAATTCAAACTTAAAAATCATGAAGTAACTCAAAACTTAACTTCTAAATATATTAAGTTAATTAAATGTTATTCCAATCATGTTTTTGAGATTAATATTCTGTAAAAAATTATTCAAATAAATTTAATAAGAGAATTAAATCATTTGGAGAAGCATGCAACTCAAGATCATTGAAACAACTATCCCATCATCCAAAAAAATATT
The DNA here is from genome assembly GCA_963277665.1 of Viscum album. Classification (NCBI taxonomy): domain Eukaryota; kingdom Viridiplantae; phylum Streptophyta; class Magnoliopsida; order Santalales; family Viscaceae; genus Viscum; species Viscum album. The sequence continues at coordinate 4,540,936 of OY728162.1, read as the reverse complement.
TTTATACAGATGAAGTTTTAAATTCTATATAGGATTAAAATCAAAATCTTGACATAAGTGTAGGTTATAAAATACAGAAAAATAATAATATATATCAGGTCTAGATACAAGAAGGTGTGATATAAGAATCTACTCAAATATATCCTAGAAGATTGGGGATTCCACCCAAAAATAGTAAGCTAAAAAACTCTATTGATGGATCTTACAAGAAAAATGAGGTTTGTGAAACACTACTGGTGTTATTGGAGGTTTCATAATGTCATAATATTTTTTTTAGATAATATAAAAACCTAGGAAATTTAGATAAGCACTAAATCATGTTGGAGAAATTATTAAGTAAGCACATAACTTTTTCTAAAGAATCAAACTAAATATAAAATTAATAATCTATCTTTTAAAAATAAATTTGAAACAATTGATAACTTTTGTGATTATCAAAACATGTATGTCCATCAATAAGATATTTTTTGGTGTGTATCATCCCAATATGACTCTTTTGATGATAATAAGTGGAGTAAACTACAACAGAATAAATAATTATTTAAAGGAAAACTTTTCCTGGGAGTAAAATTAGTAAAGAATAATTTTAAATAGATCTCACCAAAGAAGTCACTAAAGAAAAATAAAGAGGTGGAAGTGGAGGGCTTGGGAGAGCTAGAGATGGGATGGTGCTACAGTTCGGGTTGGGGGTATAGAGGAGGGATCGAGAGTGCCGGTGAGTGGGGTGGTGTTGTGGTTCAGGGTCGGGGGTGCGGTGGAGGGATCGGAAGCACCAGTGAGGGTGTAGTGCTAGGGTTCGGGGTCAAGGGGGAAGGGGAACTTGGAGGAGAATATGGGGTGCAGCGGAGGGCTCAGGAGTGTTGGTGAGATAGGTTTCAGGGTTGGGGAGAAGGATAGATTAGGTAGATAATAGGAATAAGGGTAGGTCATGGGGGGAAAGTGTTTTTTTAATAAAAACATAAAATTTAGTAGTGGTTTATAAAAAACTACCGCTAAATAAGTTGATTTTTTTATATTGGTTTAGTGAACTCTTACTAAAAAAAGAATATATTGTAGTGGTTTATGATGTGTCTTGATATAAGGGTATAAAGTGGTGGCCTATGGCTTGTTCTAGTTATTCCCTCATGAGAAGAAATACCCTACCCATGATCTTGAGTTGGCAGCAATTATACATGCACTCAAAATTTGGTGTCTCTATCTCTTTGGGGAGTGATTTATAGTATATTCTAATCATAAGATCCTAAAATATATTTTAACTCAGAGGGATATAAATTTTTTATAGAGATACTAGGTGGATTATATTCATACTTTTTATTTTGATATTGCTTATACCCTTAGAAAGGTAATTTGGTTGCTGATGCATTGAGAAAAAAATTACAGACATAAGTCATGAAGGAATCAGTTTAGGAATGGTATATAGTGAGTTGGTTTGCTAAGATGAACTTGGAAGTGGAAGAGGTTGGTGGACATGTGTTCTTGGATTTTATGAAATCTAACTCATCATTTTATGAGTGAGTTTGTCTTGAGTGGGTGATAGACACTGAGTTCCAATGCTTTAGTGAAAGTATTTATGGTGGGGAGACCTTGAGTGAGTGGTCTTAGTCTCCCAATAGAGATTTTTTCTTCTGTAGAAAGTTAGTTATCCCATTTTACCTGAGGCGGTAGTTACTAGATAGTGGACACCATTATTGTTGGTCTATTCACCCTAGGTATATCAAGATGTATCATAACTTGAGGCATAAATATTTGTGGCAGGGGATGAGATAGTTGATAGCAGATTTTGTTTCAAGGTGTCTCACTTATCATAAAAATTAAGTTAGCACACTAGAGACCTATAGGATTGTTACATACCTTACCCATTCTAGAATATAAGTGGGATTAGATTTCCATGTATTTCATCATTGGTTTTCCACAGACTCCTATTGGGAAGGATTCAATTTGTGTGATCATTGATCAACTCAAGAAATCAATTCATTTACTACCTATCTGGAAGACAATGAAATTGTAATAATGTAAGGAATTGTATGTCTGAGATATTGTGAGACTTTATGGGGTTCCCTATATGGTTGTATCTGATAGGGATTTGAGGATCAATTTCAGATTCTGAAAAGGTTTTTAGGAGACAATGGGTTCCCAAATTATATTGAGCATGGATTATCATCCACATATGGACGAACAAACAAAGAGGGTTATCCAAATTCTAGAGGATATGCATCGGGATTTTGTGCTTGATTTTGGAGGATCTTAGGAAAAAATTTAACTTTGATTGAATTATCCTATAACAATAGTTATCAATATTTTATAAAGATGGTTCCCTTCTAGTCTTTGTATGGATGACCATGTAGATATCCCTTATGTTGGGCAGAGTGGGGAGAGCGGTCCTTAGTTATAATGAGTGTTGTTTAGAAGACAATGAAGATGGTGTATTTGATCTAGAGGTGTTTGATCCTGGCACAGAGTCATTATAAGTCTTATGAAGACTATCATTGTCGGCCACTAGAGTTTGAGGTTGGTTATCGGATCTTTCTCATATTATCACCTTGCTTGGGAAATCATTATTTGGGTAAGCTTAGTAAGTTGGTACCAAGGTTTGTGGGGCCCTTTGAGATCATTGGAAAACTATTTAGGGTGGCCTATATATTGGAATTTTTGTATGGATTTACATATATCCATGACATGTTTCCTGTTTCCCAGTTGAGGAGGTATATACCATATCCATCCCATGTGATTATATGGGAGGATATTGATCTTGATCCCAATACCACTTTGGTTGAGTAGCTAGTTTAGATTATGGATCACCAAGATAAGGTACTGCATGGTAAAATGATCCCCCTAGTCTAGGTAATATAGTAGTTTGGTCAAAATATCCATAAGACATGGGAGTGGGAGTCCTTGATGTGGTATAAATGACCATCACTTTTTGTGGATCCAAGATCTTGAGGAATTTTTGGGGATATAAAGTGTTTATAGTGGGAATATTGTAATGCCTCATTACTTTTCTATTGGGAATGCTTTAACATTTACTTTTGGTTTCCATTTTTGTTGGAAGAGTAATACTGAAAAATAAATTTAGTAGATACCTTTAATGGTGAAGTCAAGGATTTGTTAGATTTTTTCAGCTTAAACCTATAGTTTGTGTTGTTTGATGGGAGATTAAATGACATGTAATGGGAGTACACGCTATGAAATGGATTCCAGGAAGAAGTTGTGAACTAGATATATAGTGTCAGAGGTTTACACACTATTTAAATATTTCGCATCATTTAATGTAAAATATAAGGTTTTTAATTAAAAATGTGAAGGGTTTTCAGAATATATGAGCTTCATGGATTACACAACATGTAAGGGGATTTCACACCATGTAATAGTCAAAAACTAGGATTTTATAGTCGTAAACTGGGATTTTAGGGTGCTGCACAGGAGGTTTCTTATTTCATTTGTTGCATGTTTCCTTGATCTTGACCTAGAGGATCTCCCTAGGCAATTTTGGGTGATTTCCTACCTTATGGTTTGGTTTGTTCAACAATTTATCACCATTGTGGTTGGATTGCTTCTCTATAGGTATTTAATCCTTTTAGTTTTTCTTTATCATTGGTTACATTTGTGGTTTTGGATATTTTTTTGTTCATATTTGTGATAATATAGTGTTTTCTATCAATCCTTTTCAATTTCTTAGTGTGCCTTGTCTTTCGAAGTCTGTTCTCTTAGTTTCTGGACACCATTGTCATGGGAATCTTGGTTTCTACCATGTTGAGGTAGGTGTTTCTATATAATGGGTTAATTTGATGAATTTCATGTCATTATTGATAAATTCCTTTGGTTTGTTCATTGATTAGAAGTGATATGTTCTTTTAAATCATTTCTTGGAAAGGAACGTATTTTTAAAAAGGAGTTTTTCTTTTCAAAAATAATTTTCTTTATTTAGAAATGGGTTTTCAAACTCTGAAGTGGATTGGATTGGCTTTGAAAATGTTTTATAAAATTGTGAGAATGGTTTTGAAATGAATTTGGAAAATTTCACATTTGGAATTTTGGGTGCATCGGTAAAGATACACGGGTAGCCTTAGTGTGTGTATGACACCACTAGGAGGTAACCTTTTGTGATATCGACTAACTAGACTCAATATCAACTGGATCCAACATTATGCATGTTTGTAATTTTTAGTTTCTAGTACGTAGTGTCTCGTTTTCTAGATCCCAAATGTGTGGTTTTTTTCATTTATGGTTATTTATCACATGATTTTTTTCATGGATTGTTTCTCATAGGTTTTTAAGTGACATTTCATCATATAGCTCTGCATGAAAATTTGTTTCATGGATATGTGGTGTCTTGTTTATCTCTTGATATATGAATATACTTTCCTATTTTATCACTCTTACTTTTCATATTTTTATTTTGATAATATGAAAGTATTTTATGAAAAACAAAGGGAAATGATTTATAATTGGATTTGATTTTTGAAAATTATTTTTAAAACTTTTTTGTTTTAAAAACTATAATTGTTTCATTCCTGATATTAGACCTTATATAGAAACTATAGTGGTATCCTATTGGGATTTGGATCACACCCTACTTATGCCTTTGGTAATTTTTAGATGTTTTATTACACGATTCGGGTAAAGGGAAGAGCATCTTATAGCATGATCAAATCTCTTGTTGTTGTTGTTTTTGGTTCAGGTTGGTCTGGAGGTGACTGTTGTTCACATGGGTATTTTAAATACTTTTTAGTTTATCCTATTTTTTGCATGGAATGTATGTATTTATGGTATCTAATTTGTTTTTTATCTATACTCTGGTTGTTTTTCTTGTTTTTATTTTATTCAATATTACTTTATGTTATCTTGTTTTATCTATATTATGTGATGGGCTAGTTCGAGTAGCTTTTCTAGTTGACCCAGTATTGGTTTTTTACGTCAATCCCAAATCCAATGCTTAGTCTCAACCTACCATCACATATGATTTCCCATTTGGTATTCCCTAAGGAATCTATGTGTGCATCCCATTAAATATTCCCCAGCATCTTGATACCACCACAACCATCCCATGGTCCACTCCACATGCATACGACAATTCTAACACAAGGGTCATATGCCCAAAACTGATACTTTACTCCCCACCATAGGATTGTCGTTATCATCATTCCTCTTAATAAAATCACAACCACCATGGACTAAGATCTGTTTATCACTGAATGAAATGGTTGTATGTGGTCATATCACTCTCACCTTAGTTAAAAAATAGAATGTCAACTACCACCCATTCCCAGTTTCTAAGAATGACATCCATGGAATTCATTGATATTTGTCCCATAATGAGGACCTCATCCTCTGATGGGTGATGGAACACTCTCCACTATGCAACTTCACTTAAAATTCCACTAGAGTGTAACCTCCTAAGTTCCATATAAAAATTATGTGTTCCACACCTTTGATCCATAATCGATAGATACAGGGCCCCTGACACCTCTGTCTGGGTCAAACCCAAGATTTTTCCCCACCACACTTTGATCCACCCATGATGTTACCCTTCAATGAAAGGGGATATCAAACCCCATATTAAAGGGCCCCAGTCCTCTCTTCCCATAAGTGTCTCATAAACTCCTAATCACTTCACTTTAAGAGGGACTCGTTAACAAAACTCACTACAGCCTCACAACTCTCTACCAAACAGTCATAAACTATGTTCATCTAGGTACTACCTCTGTCATGACCCGACCTGTACTAGGGCCCGAGCCACAACTACCCCAAGCCCACATCCATAGGATAGGGGGTGGCAACTAGCACTGAAGGCACAAGAAAAATGGTGAGGCCTTTTCCTAAGTACCTGTACACACACACCTAGCCATCTTGATGCAAAGTGTAGAGGGAGAGAAAGTAAAAGATGAAAACTGCTGTAAAAGTAAACTCAAGAATGCAAGGACCACTAAATGGTATGAGTACAGTAAATTAAATGGAAAAGAAAAGGGGGGAAAATACACACCCAACCAATACAGTGTCCCAACCTGATAGAACCCTAAAAGTAAAACCACTTAGGATTCCCTACTCTGTAAATTAAAACTATGACCACCACACACAGTCCAGGCACCTGCAATCCTAAGCTCCCTGATGTCCCGATCAAACATGTTCATCATCCGCATAAATCACGATATGTGGGATAAAATACCGTGCAGGGGTGAGTATAAACATACTCAATAGGACACCCTAAAAAGGAGGGGGAGTAGTAAAAGATACAAAGGAAAGAAAGTACAGGAGATAGAACGATAGTATGGAAAATGAGTGTGGCTCAACCCAAAAAGGAAGTGAAGTAAGCTCATCCAAACACAAGGATCTAGAGATAGTGAGAAGGTGAACTTATCATCGATACTTTTCTATCTCTATTAGGATAGTAGACTCATCCAATCATGAAAATATAGACATGAAAATCATGTGGCATACCCCATGCATCTTCACCTCTCCTATAAGGAGAGTAACCAGAACCCAAGGAGTGGGTGTTGTGATCGGGTGTAAATGTATATATGCTCAAACCAAAGAAACACAAATGAGAGGGAGTAAGGGGATATCTACCTAAAAGCTCATCTCTGGTAAAGAGTCACCAACAATTCAAGGAGTAGCCACCATCGATACCCAAAGTCTACACGTTTGTCCTAAACTGCAAGTCAAAGGGGCTCAAACGACACACCTTGATACTATCCTCTTTGGACGGGTCTGTCTCATCCGCATGGTTTTAGGTCACCTCACCAGGACATTTCTTGGTGGGGAAAGTACCCATATTACTTGTGAGCCCAAGATAGCATCAAACATGTCTCATCACTGATTCATTGGTGAACACCACTACCCAGCCCCACTGAAGGGTGATACGTTGGAGGGTAATACCTAAAGAGTAAGAGATGAACCTCACAGCCTAGCCCCACTAAAGGGTAAGTCCTGAAGAGTAAACAACTAACCTCACTGCCCATCCTCGCTAAAGGTTAAGTCCTAAAGAGTAAACGACGAACCTCACTGCCCAACCTCGTTGGAGGGTAAGTCCATAAGAGTAAACGACAAACCTCACTACCCAGCATCACTGGAGGGTATGTCCTGAAGAGTAAAATGGAAAACCTCACTACCCATCCCCACTGGAGGGTAAGTTGGTACCGCACTGGTGATTCTGAAATCATCACCAGCATCACTATTGTCATCAAACACTGCTAGATGAGCTTCAAGTTTGTAACACCTTTCTTTATAACCCAAATTTCGAAACTGAGGTCACCTTCATGGTCTGTGTTTAAAAACATGTATGATAGGCCATTTACTTGCTCAAAACAAAAAATCGATGAAAAGAATTCTCTTCACCGCAAAACACCCGAACGGGTCCAAGTGGGTCCCACATTCCAACCTCAAACTTCAAATTCACAAACCTGCCTAAAAAGGTATCTCTCAAAGATAGGAACACACTTTTGTAGATAGTGCATCAAACGGATGCCCAGTTTAAAAGTTATGTGCGGTTGAAGTTTTCTGAAGGGGTCCTGGGTCCGGTGGACCGACTCGCGGTCGGTCCACCTACCGCAGCGGTCAACTGTCATGGTTGGTCCATTCTATGGTCGACTGACTAGCTACGGCCCACGCCGCGGCAGCTACCACCCCAGTTAACCAGCGACTAACCTAGTTCGACCCAGGATTCAACCTGGTTTGCAAGATCTAATCCACTAGGTCGGATCCGGCCCGCGGTCTAGTCACTGCTGCGTCAACGTGTACGAATGGTCATAGGGTTTGCGGCCCTGGTCACTACATGGGGTAGCACAGCACAACCCTACCCAGTTGACCATCGAGCCACGTGGTGCGGCCACATCATGGCACCACCACCGTCGTGGTTCTGTTGTCGCTCCACAGACTGCCAATGGAGCGGCCCACTGCTGGTCGTCGCACCGGCGACGCCCCGGCAGCCCATTCTTTGGAATTCCAAGCACAATTAAATCACTCAATCGCAAATATATCAGCGTATTAGGGACCCCTACGATGGTTCCTTCTCTACAATGGCTTCAGATTGTCAATCCACCAGTGATCGTGTACGCCCAAAAGTTTTCGGCAGATCCCCATGAAGAACTGACCAAGAACAAGGTTTTAAACACATATCAATGGCTGTGTTCATGTTTCCATAGATTATTCGGGGTTAGAATGGACAAATCCAAAGGATATGGACAAAAACTCAATTAAAACTTAAATCGGAACTCAAAATGTAACAAAACCTACCTCTATTCGGTCATTCTTCATAGGTAATGCATCTACGGTGCTCCTACTTAGATTCACCGAAGGTTTGGTGGGGTTTTCTCTTCATTCCGGTGAAGAACAGTGAATAAAAACCTTGATAGGAAATATATAGAGAAAGTGATTAGGGTTAACCCCAATCCAAAACCCTTAACATTCTATTTATAAGATCTCCAAAATAGCTCGAAATCTAAAACCATCATGCCCTCTCATTTTATGTTGCGCCTAGGTAAAACACCCCATTTCAAACTCAACAGTGGTCTCATATTTCCAATATGAGGTTCATTTTTAATGTTATTTAGCATTACCTTAGGGTTAAAATAGTTACATTTAATTATGATTATGCCCCTAGATGGCGTCTTCTACAGGAGTCCCGCACCAATGAAAGTTATACCCTTTCTAGGGTAAACATCACATTTTGGACTCAATTGTGGCCTTGGATATCCAATCTGAGCTAACATTTAAGGGTTATCCCATTTCCATTATGTGCATAGTATAAAATATACATAAATTTTATATACTTTATTCCAGGCACACCAGGAATTGGAATTTCATGTCGTCTAAGTGACTAACTCTGGAAATATATATAAAAATATTTCAAAGTATTTTAAGGTGAAAACTAGGTCTCTACATCATTCACTCCTTCAATATTTTTGTCTCTGAAAAGCAACAACTAGGAAAAAAACTTGGGATACTGAGCCTTCATCTAGATCTCTGATTCCTAAGAACTCTCATGCAATTTTCCATGCTTCTACAGGATGCAAACTAGGGGAATGGATCATAAACGTAAGGTTCGCTCATGTCGATCCTCAATCGTTACTGGTTTCTCCACAAAGGTGTATCCATCCTTAATGTCCAGCTCACCCCAGTCGATGATGTGTATAGGATCATGTGTGTATCACCTCAGTTGCGACACGTGGAATATGTTGTGCACCCGCTCTAACTTTGGGGGTAGATCAAGGTGGTAGGAAACCTCACTAACCCTTCTCACGATCTATAATGACTCGATGAACCTCGGGGATAGCTTACCTCCCCAATCAAAGCTCTACATTCTATGTCGTGGGGAGACCCTCAAGAAGATTTGGTCTCCCTGCTCAAACTCCAAGGGCCTATGATAACGGTCTGTATATGATTTCTATCTGCTCTAGGCCATCTTCATCCGTTCACGGATGACCTGCACCTTTTCTGTCGTGGTTCGTACCAACTCCTGGCCCATGAGAGATGATTCTCCAACCTTTGTCCAGCACAAAGGTGACCTACAAGGTCTCTTGTATATGGTTCATATGTTTCCATGATAATAGTAGAGTGATAGTTATTTTTGTATGAAAACTCTACTAAAGGTAGATGATCCCCCCAACTTCGGCCAAAATCTAGTATGCATGCCCTCAGTATATCCTCAAGCACCTGGATAGTGCGCTCAGTCTGCCCATCAGTCTGGGGTTGAAAGGATATACCCATCTACAACTGGGTCCCAAATTCCTTCTGTAGGCCTCTCATAGTCACGGCATAAATTATGCATCACAATCGGAGACAATCATCGAGGGTACTCCGTGGAGGCGAACGATCTCCTATAAGTACAACTACCCCAAATGCTCCAACGAACTCTGCTCTATAATAGCATGGAAGTGCACCGACTTAGTGAGTTGGTCCACTATCACCCAGATGGATTCATGGCCCTTCATTTTGTGTGGAATCCCAATGATGAAGTCCATATATATTTCATCCCACTTCCACTTCAGGATGTCAAGAGGATGCAACAAACCCACCGTAACCTAATGCTCAGCCTTCACCTGCTGAAAGGTAAGGCATCGGGAGATGAACTCAGTAACACCACGTCTCATGGGGCTACAGGTACCTAGTAATAAGCTCATTACCAAGCTATAACAACATCCTAGTCTCTAGTATACCATTCCCAAATAGTATTACAAAGTAAAAGAAATGCTTTGATACAACTTTTTGATGCCCCAACCTAGAGGCCACTTGACTGGTTCCCTGAGCCAGTGCGCCACATGAACTGAGGCATGCCAACTCATATGCCAAATTCTACCAACTAGTGGAAAGGGCCTATGATAATGTTATCAAAAGACTATACCCTAATATTAGAGTAGAGATGATAATGGAGATAAAAATAAATAGATAAAGAATATAGAAAAACATCACAATCAATTCAAGTGTCGATAAATAAATACAACTAACATATGTAGTAATAAATTAACATATCATACATATAATATCCCCCATGGGTGGATCATACACAAGTATTTAAAATAAATAAAATAATATCAAGTCTAACATCTCATCCCCAACTAGCCCTAAGTCCTGCCTGGTCACATCGTCCAACTCTAACCCAGATAGTTTAAGAAACAATCATCTTTCCCTACCCTAAAACTTTTCCTTGTAACAAATAATAGTGTATGCTTAGGTACCCAAGTTCGGTGGTGGTCCAATTAGGGTGTGAGTATAATTTATTATTCCACCACCAACGGTGTCCCTAAAATAACTAGTCCAATAAACAATGCATACAAAAGTGTTATACATAAATAATTAAATAGTTTTAAAATATTTATATAAACACGGTAACCAACAACTGATGTCCCAAATTCTCGATGACACCTGAGGTTGGTTTTACTATTATTGATATCTAGGCCCATGACCATGATCAACTATACCTGCTACAACCAATGACAGGGTGTCTATGAGAATGTCTCGATGATGGTGCTAGTAATAAATATCTATATAAAATCCACAATTTCATCCTAGAATTCCTAGTATCACACAAAATATATACACCCATCCTAATATTTTTATATAATCTGACCTCTCATCCTAGAATTCCCCATATTTAGTCATCACTCAAATCCAGGCACTCATCCTAGTATTCCAATAGAATCTGAGAACTCATCTCGAAATTCCTCCACATTAGTCATCATATAGGTTGAGGCACTCCATTTGGCCATTATACATCATCATCAGTCATATGGAATCTAAGATATCATCCCAACATTCCCAATCATCAAGTATCATATGGAATTTGGGTTCTCATCCTAACATTCATATGTAGCACATGTGAAATGAAATCCAAGGAGCTCATCCGAACATTCCTAAGAATTAGACATAACTTTTATCATTTAATCAATTAAACATCATTTCATTAAATTTTTAGTAGGCACATCACCACCACTAACCATAGTCATCATTTCTCATTTTAGGTTCCAATATTACAAATACAAAAAATATAATTCATTATTTTGAAAAACCTAGCCATTTCACAAAAATTAGGCCCCTGACTATAAATTCCATTAGGATCTATAAATACTCGGATATCAACTTACATTAATCAAGTGATTTACTAAAATCACTTCCCATCCCATAATCAATAAAATTATTTCACCAAATAATTTAATCAAAATTAAAACATCATTAAAAATATAAATTACCCAATCCTGTTCTATTTTATAAAATCTTGGGTTTCTAAACCATGTCTTTAATGGAATACCATTAATTTAGGTCTGATTCATTTTAAGGTTCAAACACATTCCCAACTATTGATGGTTGTGAAACTCCATTTCACAACCATTAAATCAAACCAAGTTTCCACTTAAACCATTAAAACATAAATTAGAAATTTTAAAACATTAATCCATTTCAAAGTTAATTTATCCCACCAAGAATTCCCCTATAACTACAATTTGTTAGGGTTTAAGGCATAGTAAATGGGAATTTAAACTTAGGAAGCTCAAACTAAAATATTTTAAATTAAATTTGAATCAAGAATGGAGAAGCTAGATTAACGCACTATGAACATAGTTTAAAAAAAGGAAGATCATGGGTTAAATTAAAATGGTCTCCTATATTATCCTCGTAAGAGCCTACTCATCCGATGTTGACCCCTTGTTTGAGTAGAAACAATGGATATGGAGAAACTAGAAAAATGCCCTAAAAATAGGGTATAACCCACATAAACGACATAAGGAAACTTGATAGAAAAAAAATTAAGAAAATAATAGATAGTTCCTTTAAAATTATCTCTAGCCTTACAATTTCACATACATGAGCTAATTTGGACCACAGATGGAGGAGTTCCACCACGAAAGAGAGGAGAGGGGAAGGAGAGAAGGCGCACAAGGGTACTAAGTGAACATGTTGTCATGACATGTAAAATTGATTATGATTTTAAGATGATTTTATAGCCTATGGAAGACCCTAGGTTGTCTCTCAATGAGATTTTATAGGTTTATAGTGTGTATTTATAATAATAAGTACTAAAAGAGGGGGTGGTTTTGAAAATAGTTTTAAGAAAATAACTTAATTTAAGGAGTTTAATAGCTAATAAACCAAGTAGATTTTGAAAAATATGAGATAAAGGTGTTGTTGTGATTTCAATATAAACATTTCAAGTTTATTGTTCTTAGATATTCATTTAGTTTTGGAGTAATTATTTGGTTGAAATTAATTAGAATCCTGATTAATTTATAAGATTTTATTTCAATGCATGAAGAACCAAACCTTGAAATAACAATAATATTTTCAAGGTCCAGAACTTATGCATGTAATAATAGATTACAAAGAAGATTTAAATCTCAAGAAATTGGGTAATAAAAGGATTCTTGTGTTGTCCAATCAGAACAACACAAGTCACACACAAAAAACCTCACACCGATCGGTTAGAAATTAAGAAAAAATCAATCACATGCATAAAAAAAGAAATAAAATATGAAATAATTTAAGATAAATGGAATGAAATGTTTTAACACCAAAATTAATCCAAGCCAGTAGCTAATAAAAGCATCAGAACTACCTTGACATGTGTGTATCTCCCTCACAACTAAAGCCCACCATTTAGCCCAACATCGAGAGATGGAATGTTGGGTGGATCTCCTTCTTCATCATTGATCCCCCTATGAGAATAGGGGCCTACAAAACTTTTAGGATAAATATAGGACTCCTATAGAACTCCAAATTGGTAGCAATTAACTCCTTGGTCGAACTTACAAATGGGTTGCCTAAGGTATCATTTTATAGTCAAATTGGAAGGTAGTTTTGAGCCCCCAGATTTAAAGAAACCACTTGGCCCATGGTTTTTGAACTCCATAAATTATTATATTCCTTTATAAAAAAACTGAAAACATGTTTCCCCACATCTTGTATATCACCACTAAAAATTTGGAATCATTTGGATGTTTAAATCTTGAGATATGGACGAAACATAGCACACCAATTTTGACTTCATGCTTATTCAGTGGATTGGATAGATCAGTTCGATTGGCCACTTTAATGGAAGAATTTGGATTGGTTTTCTTAATAAGAGTTGTATTCAATTAAATTTTGTATCATCACACAAAATAGAAGAAAAATTGGAAGTAATTATTAGTAGTAGTGTGTTGTTTATTCCACTAGTGTGATTGGATTCCTACGCAATGTGGCCCATTTTTCTTCAACTTCATTTGGGCCCTAAAAATCACTTCCACCTACAATGAAATCATCCAAACAAGTTAAATTTTCCTTTTTAACAATGATTAACACAAAATAATAGAATAAAAAATGAAGTAAAATTTGTTATTAAATTAAGAATTTATGATACAAAATTATTTTAACATAGTGGTATTAAGGTGGGAAAGAATAGTGAATCGTTATGCGATCACTAAGAAATAGGAGGAAAAGGGGTTAAGATTATTTTAAAATTGAAAGGGAAAAAGTCATTTTTTCACTTTTATGGGGGAAAACGTTTGGTTATATGGTTTGAAAAACTATGCATTAACTATTCTTACCCCACTATCCAATACATTCCCCCTCATGAGATTATAGTACATAGTTTCACAGACTATGCGCTAATTGTGTGACATGTCTACAATTCACTATAAAGATTTCCATGGTATGTCAAGACCTATTACATGGTTTCATAAACTGTGTACTTATACATCTTAGGTCACGTCATTGGGAATGTGGTTTGAACTAACTATGTTCCCCATTCCATTTTCCCAAAAATCAAAACTCCAAAACCCTGAGGCCTCCAAATATTCCCAATACTTAACTAGAAAACATAAGGAACCTATCAAGATACAACAACATCCAAAAAATGTCATTTTAAGACATTCCAACTCATGGAATGATGTTGAAAATCTCAGTTCAAAGTACAGTTCATCCACTAGTTTTAAAATTCAAACTCTTCCTCAAATTCCCAGAACCCATATGGAACCAAGGCCTTATAAGAGACACCTTGACACTGGATGAATCTTGTTTGGGGTCAATCTTGGATATTATGTAATACATTGAGAATAAATGATGTTTATTTTATTTATGATTCTATAGTTTATTTATTCTGCTGATAACATCATTTGTGTACACTCTGTGTTTACTGGTTATGTATGAGACCACATTGGTGGTTCATTACCGTGTTTTACTCACACCTTGGTTAAGAATCCATTACACTTGGGTACCCAAGCATACTTCACTGATCACATGTTTAGGTTGGGAAGAGGCTTAAGATTTGATCATTTATTTGGATATCTTGGATAGAGTCAGGAGATGGATGTGGTATGAATCCTGGATAACAGTAGATACTTGTACCTTAAATTATTTATTTATTGTATACATGATCATCCGGGTGAGAAATCAGCTATTATTTACAGGCTTGACCATGATTTTGTATGACTACTTGCTTTTTCATTTACATTTGATGAACATGTTGTGTTTTATTGATTTTTTGTACTCTGATGTGTTATTATGGATGTTTTTTCGTTATTCATATTGTTATTTTTCACCCTAATATAGGGGTATAGTCTCCCCAAGGTACACCCTAGATCCCAACCACTAGTTGGCACCCTCTATCATATGAGGAGGTGTGTCTAAGGTCATGTAGTAATCATTGGTCTAGGTACTGTCGAGTGGTCTGGGGTAGTAGGATTTCATAGTTTTTTAAAATATTCTTAAAGGAAATAAGAATATAAAATGTATCATATTATACAAAAGGTGGTCTCCACTTTATCATTATTTTATGTTGGATGCATATATTGTCTTAAGTGAAGTGATAATTGACCTATCAAAGTACGATTTTGGGTTATCCCTGACTGATATTATTCATGGAATATTGTAGGTTGTGATAATATGTTAAGTCTATAATGGGTAGGATTTTATATAGATATAAAAAATTTGATCATGTGTCACAAAAATGATTTTGTGCATCGGATGACCTACCAAGTATACCACATGAAGTGTCATACATTGTGTCTTTAGCATGATAGGGGTGAATGTTTCATATTGAATCTCTATACCTAAGATTGAAATGATACTTATCATGATAACCTTTATACTTTGATACCTTTCTTACGCAATCCCTAATTCTTAGCTAATCAAGGGGTGGTTGGGTATGTTGTAGATTATGTTGTCAGTTGAGGATTAATCAGGATAAGATTTGACTTCTCATATGAAGAGTATGACATCTAGTCCCTCAATTGAGATGGACTAGGGAAATGTATGTCCATGATTGGATAAGTTATATGTTATGTACTTATCTACATGGATGAGGGGCATGTGAAATTTTCATATCCTTAGATGAATGACATGTGATGTAATCATCAACCTGGCCAATCTATACTGGAGAATCGAGAATGTAAGGGTGTCTATATGGGATTAACATACTTCATTCACTTTATTTCATAGATAAAGTGATTATGTGATTATGAATACTTGTATATGATACACCTAGTGGAAATAGGTTTAGATATACATGTTTCTAATAGAGATCATGACAGATCCCTTTGTAACTTGAGAAAAATTGATGCTTTGTTAGAGGCTGCTCCTTGCTTGAATTTTTGGATTCAAAAATTCATAATTTTTTTCAACACTATGAAGGCTTGTGGTATGATACTTTATGGCTTTTCAAATGAGGATCAGGTTTATAAGACTTTGAGAGTTACCCCAAAAGTGTTTTGAAGGATTTCCGAAAGACATTTTGGTTTAATTTTTCACAAATTATTACATATGATGTAACATGTGTTGAGAATGTATGATAACTATTCCAAAATGAGTTTTAGAATATATTCAAGAGGATTTTTTGGGTATGATTTCACGTTTTTTTTATATGTTATGTAACATAAGATGAAAGTGTGCTAATTATATAAGGTATTTAGTGCAGATGGGTGATTGATGAATGTGTGCACTAAACAGCCAACCATGACATGGGGGTTTAGACCATGTAGTCGACACTTATGCGCACCATTACATAATGTGAACCGCTATGTCATGGTGGCTATGCATAGAACTATCTCATTATGCCATAATGTGTTTTCCTCTTCATTCTCTCAATTCATACACCATCATACTTTTTGGATCATCATATGAAGATGATTAGAGGAGTTATAAACATCCAAGTTGATTTTTTAAATGTTAAATAATCAATAATAAAATGAAGATTCGTGATTTACAATAGTTGTAACTCATGAAAAGTTTATGAAATGTTTCACATTAATATGGTTGAATGTTGATCCAAAGTGGGACTTCAGATGGCCATATAAACAGGCTCTAATTTTGTAAAGTTGGTTACATTCAAGTATGAGACACTTTATATGAAAATCAAAAAAGAAATTGTCGATCGATATCACTCTCAAACTCTCATTTATCTTTATTCTTTAAAATTAATTTTTTAGCAGTTTGTTGATATGAGAGAGATCCTTTCCAATTTTTAGAGATCCCCACAAACCATGGATACCCTAGGCAGTAGGATTCCTTTGATTTCTACTTTGTAATCCCAATCAAGATCATATGAATATTGGATAGTCCAAATCATCAAGGTGAAATGTACACCATTATTTTCTTTATTTTTTTATTCATTCCAAATATATAAATAGATCCTAGATTGTATGAGTTTTGGTGTTGTTATTCCACTACATTTTGGATGTTATACATCCCTCTGAAACTCTTCATGTATTTATCATATTTGTATGTTATAAATATTTTTTAGGTTAAATGCATTATATTCACATTTTTTTACTTTCCATGTCATGTTATAATCAAAAGGGGGCATGGCCAGGTCATATACCAAATAAATTTTTTTGTATTTTGTCTAAAATATCATGTATGAACCATAGAAATAATAAAGTTCATAATCTAATAATGATGTTCAAGATTCTTCTTCAAGAGGTGGAAGGACACGAATGTACCAACTATATAGATCATTGAAGTATACTTATAAACTTCAACATTTTATCATATGATTTTTTGATGGACATTGGAACTTTCAATAATGGTTGGTGTTGGAATGATGGATTGTTGAGGTTAGTTGCACCTGTTACCCTGTTAGATTATTGATTTGTTTTCTCTTCGTGTATTTCTCTAGTGTACCGAGATATCATTTATTTAGTGGGGCTTCTGCATGCTCTTAAAGGTTGTGTATTTCAACTTGGAGAATTTTTTTTTTTTTGAATCCTGATTGTGTACCTTGTAGATTTTGTGTGTTTTGATGGTTATGATTTTTCATTATTCATATGTTTGTTTGGTTATTTATATGTTTTTCATGGTGTATGATTTATTTTTTTGTATTTTGATATTTTTTAGTGATGTATTTATAGTTTCTTGTGAGCTCTTGAGTTTTTCAACATGGAATGTACATGTCTTTTAAATCTATAATATTTTTTAATTACACTAGTAATAATAAAAAACACAAACCAAAATAAAAATCTAACACATGAATACTAAAACAATTACAAAATCAAATCAAAAAATCAAAAAATTACAAAAATCATATAATATTGATAAAATATAACATGCTTATTGAACAAAACCTATAAAATATGAACCCTGAAAAAAACTCAATTAATCAGAACAAACTTAATGGAATAAATAGACCAACACTAAGCTAATTGGTATAATAAAAATAAAATTAAAGTTTTTAGGTGATTTTATTTGATTACAATGATTATTTTAATTGTTTTTTGTTTATTTAAAAAAATACATGTCTCTCACCCCCCCTATTTTTTCCATTCAATTTACTGATGCATGGTGAATATGTTCAAGAGTTAAAAATAAAATTGAAAAACTACATGGTTAATCAAAAATTGAATTAAAAAAATGAATGATTTCACTCAACTGGTTATGGTTGATAAAAAATTATTTTTATTAATAATCAAAATATTTTGAATTTGTTTTGACTAGTAATTTTAATAATATATGACAAATTTTTTCATTAATTTAATATCCAAAGTTCAAAATAGATAATGTATTTATAAATTTAAAATTTTAAAATCCACTATTGATACTAAATCATGTCCCTCTCTTCACACAAGTCTCCTCCTCTACATATGAACCCTTCCCTTTTCCACTTCTATTTCTATTATATCACGGCTGACTACTCTCCCCCCATACTCCCTTCTAACCCTAGTGTCTCCCCCTTCTAATATCCTCAATTTTATTCAATCATATCTACTATACTATGCCTCATTTTATCATCTCCATCATCCAACACACCATTTAATTGCGCCAACCTCCCCCTCCTTATTCAACATCCAAACCCCATCTTCTTCCTTCAATACGGTTCTAATTTCATCGATAAACACCACCTTCCTCCACTCAATTTCACCACTCCTGGCTTTATCTTGATGATTGATTCATCCTATCATGACCAATTTTTGGTTATAAAAATATGTGAATCGTCAGTTGACTCCTCTTTAAATATCATCTCTTCCTCACCCTAAAAGGTGTGATCTTTTTCATCACCATTTAATTTCACCATCCATAAACCATAGCCTTCACTGGTTTCCTATTTTCTTAAACACTATTTCCTTTATTGAAATGTGCTACTTCATTTCCTACACCCCCTAAAACTAGTGTTATACTTTTATAGTGAAGATTTTATAGTGTCTACAATCATCTCTTCAATATATTAAACATTCACCAACCTAAATACACAAAAATATATGTTATTTTTGTTTGATATAATATGGTAACTTCCCTTCATATTTTGTATGTATTTTCAATGTAATTAATTTATAATGGAGAAAATTTTCATTTTAATGCAATTTTAGCTTCTATAATTGTATATTTCACTTTTATTTTACTACAGTTAAAGATTTGGAAAAAAATGATTTCTTCTTAACTTTCATTTTATCCTGAAGCTTTTGTCATTGGATCTTTAAATGAAAACAATTATACTACTTATTTGGTTTGCTGATAACATTCACCTTTATTTTTTTGTATATTCTTTGTGCATTTCCTATAAATTCATGTTGTATGCAGACTGGTCATACTATTCCATTTACATTGTGTATAATCTATATGCCTTCACTGTATAGTGCACATTTTTCCTACTGGTTATTATTCCCTTTAAATTTTTTTATTCTTCTATATTTCTCATATGGTGGAATTGAATACACAATTACTATAATATCCCTTTAATTCCATGCATAAACTTTCATTTTATCCTGAAGCTTCTACCAATGAGTCCATTGAACAATGAAAACTGTGTTTTTCTCCTGCTGGTAATTGTTCCCTTTAATTTTATCATAATCCTTATGCATTTATTGTATAATGAAATTGAATACACAGTGATCATACTATTCAATTTACCTTGTGTATAATCTATATGCATTTATTGTATAATAAAATCATATACACAATTATCATTCTATAGAATCAATTTCAGTAACCAAGATATACAATCATAACCAGTTTCCACATTTTGTATGTATTTATTGAAAAATAATTTGCACTTATAAGCATGTCAATTTTTTTATGTATAGTTTGTACCAATTTCATTGATGTTAGTTAGTGTTCATTGCTTGAATTCATTTAATGTATGAATATTTTGTATGAACTCTCAATTTAATGTCAGTTGATATATGTCTTTTTTATGTGTATGTTGTGCATATTCTTTATGTCGTTTCAATTTAATGCCAGTCACTATATGTCTTTTATACATGTATGTTGCACTTTTAGTTTACTGAAGTTTCAGTTTATCCAAAAAAATGCCAACAAATCCATTGAATGATGATAGTTATATTTCATGTCTGGGATTATAGTAACTCTCCCCTTTAAAACCATGGAACCTAAGTGTTACACCCATCAGAGTGTTCATTCACTTAACACTTCAATTTGGATCATAAATGATGGAACTATTCAGGAGTGATAGTGCAAACCATTTCATCATATGAAATAGTTTTATTATGCATCTCATGCATGTTCAATATAATATATATATCATATATATGTATTATATTTATATATCAACACATTCATCATATGCATAAAAATATACAAGTATCGTATGCATGTATTAAATGTACACTATATATATACATAATTTCATATTATATATATATACTTCATGCATCATATGCATATACATGCATGTACATTTTAATTCACATCCAACAATCACTCAATTTTTTTGAAATTCATTTCTTTAATGTTTCCTCTCTGATTTGTTTACTCAGCATGGAAACTAGTTTCAGGTCAACTATTGAACTTTAATGATATAATCCAATTTGGGTCAAATCATTTTGTCATCATGCCCTCGTCTCTCAATTTTATCCATAGTGAACATTTGAATGCTTCATCAATAAATCACATTGAATGTTTTTGGATAATCAAATGTGGGTAATGAGGATTACTAAGAGTGGAAACATACTCCCCCTATCAGGGATCAATTTTGAAACTCCTAAGAAGGTTCACAGCCTTACCTATAAAGATGATGGTGTTGATATAGATGTTGGTTCTGAGCTTGTCAAAATAATATTAAAGTTATATCCTAGAACTGGGGTATTTGGAATACTTTTACCTCTTCGTATTTAGTATTATAAATTCATTATTTAGTGATAATTCTATATGCATGATGTTTCATGAATTTTTCTTGTGATCTTTTTTCAGTACCTGAGTTTTTAATTGTTTTTGTGATTCTAACTTACTTCCTTGACTTCTCAAATTAGTTAAATATCAATTTGTGAATAATAAAAATTGAAATATAATTCTTTCAATTCATTCTACTATAATCATAAAATTTTCTCCTTATTCTATTAATGTTGTCTATGTAATATTTTTACTATGTTTTGAAGTATCAAAATTAGGGATTATTTTAGAAAGCCTGCATCAATGATGCAACAATTTTTTTATGTTTATGAATGTATTATTATGAAATTTTCTAATGTGTTTTTAGTGCATAACACTTCTAAGTAATACATTATTAATTGTTTCCCTAGTTAAACATTAGGAATCAAGTTTTGGATAAATTTAAGTGTTTTATAGTGCTATTTTGATATTTATTTTAGGGTAAAAGAACTTTTTTGAAAAGAATAATAATCATAATCATAATCATTATTTATAATTTAGTATCTTTGTTTAAGATTTTTTCAAATTACAAATTATAAAAATAAATAACTTTCCATCTACTTTTCAAATTTTATTCTGATTAGTTTTTTAAAAATTAGTTCTTTGATCAAAATTAAATAGTATTTTTTATTAATATAATAGAAACATAAAATAACTTTTGATTTTTATAAAATTACTTATTTTCAAGATGAAGAAAATGTCTCTTAATACAATAATCATTTTGTAATGTATGTTTTTGCCTTCAGGAATATAAGGTGACTACTTTCTTACATAAATTATTACTTGAAACAAATAGATGGACCATTTTTTATATATATTTCATAACATGGTTCTAGGTTTTCTAATTATTGGAAGTAAAAATAAAGGATGATTCGGTGCTAACTCTTTGAGTTGATGTTTTTATGGGTTCTTGATTTTAGAAAAAAAAAATTGATGAGTAAATTGTACCATTTCTTTTTTAATTCCATAGGCTTATCAAATTTATGCTTACCCATTGGCAGTAGGATGGAGAACTCATGTTATGTTTGGTTTTGTTCAATTTTTCTCTTTTTTATTTTCCAATATGTATCAAAAATTATATTAGATTGTATTTTGGATAGTAATGAGAAAAAATAATATATATTTATTTATGATATCATGACAGGATGTAGATTCAGTTAAATATAGGGGGAAAATAACTTATGCTTACTCCTTTATTTTAATAGGGGATTCATATCGTGTTGCTAGAACATATAGAGTTGTAACTAAACTTGAGTTGGCATTTGACACTAGAATGCATGATAACATTGGGATTAATTTGGTATAAATTTGAGTAATTTCCATTATTCCTTTTTTGTTATGTGAATTGTTATATTGAGTGGTGAATTCATTTTTCCTGGTTGTGATGAGTGTGAATGACATTGTTACTTATGGATCCAAGCCCTTATTTTCTCTTGATTACTTCACAATAATACACCTCTATATCGACCTTGCTGAAATGAAATCAATTATTTCCCATTATCATTTTGTTTTTAGTTTCCATATTCATGTTAATGAACAATTATTTTTTGTTTTGTAGGTTATAAAAGGCATTGTAGCTAGTGAGTATGGTATAAGTGGATTTGTTGTTGGAATTTTTGATAAGGAGTTGGTCATTGATGGAAAGAGAATTTTGGATGGTGATGTTATCATTATCCTACCATCATGTGGGTTTAATTCCAATAGATTCTCACTCATGAGGAGGTGATTCATTAACTCTCGGTTTGTTTAAGGTTGTGTTTGGAAACACTTGATGAAAAGTGTTGTAAAAATCACCACTTTTGATGAGTCATTTTTAAAAATAATTGTTCATTCTATTTATGAAAAGATCCTTCAGTTAAATTTCCAAATAGAACAATACAATTTATTATTGAAAAGGTTTTTCTTCAATAAACATAGTCAAATGAAACCAAAATACTAATTTTATAGGGTTGTGATGCAAAGTGGGTTTTTTCTTGAAGATAAAATCCCCCTATAAACTCTTACACTAGACGAATATTTTATGGCACCAAATGTAATATATGTAAAACATGTCACACCTCAAACTTGAACTTTTATGATTATGTATATTTTTTTAACATTAATTCATGCTCTATTTTCTGAAAAATGGTTCTTGAACTGATCGAGAATGGATGTGTAAAGGGAATATCTCACATCACAGGTGGTGGGTTTATGTAACACCCCAAGATTTTATGGTGTGCCTCTTTTAAAATTTAATATCTTTTATAGTTTATGATTCACACAACACCGAGTTTAAAACTATAAGAGATTATTAAGTTTAACACTATAATATACCTCTTGTGTTGTCAAAGGGAATGGGAGCTATAATTTTTAGAAACTCATGGGTTGTCCCATCCCTCTTCAAGTGGATCCAATAGGTGATTGATCTTATACTTTTAAACCATCGGTGTGATGGTGATCTTATATTTTCTTCTTTTAGTCATGGTTTATTGAGTTACTAATAAGGCTATTGGATTTGGGATGATAAAGATAGTAAACCATTTTGGTTTTTGTAAGCAGGAAGAATTGGGGAATTGGAAATGAGATGGATATTTAATATGGGCATCGATATGGTACTGGTCATCAGCAGGGAGGGTACTCTCAATGTTTTAGGGGAAACAGGTAGAGCATATCACATCATATAGGTTGAGGTAGGTGAAGGAGTGTGATATCATTGACCATCCTACAAACATCATGAGAAAGGAAGATAAATAGGTTAGTTCAATAAGGCATGTTTAATTAGTTAAAATTATTGTTTTTTTAAAATATCAGTAGTTCTTGAATTGGTTATATCTCAAAAATATTTAATTCACATGAGTTTGAGAGTGGAAAAAACACAACCTAAACCATCTTCTTTGTGAACAGGATTTGTTTCTGATCAAATCTAGGAACCATATTGTGTCAATAAATAGTTTACTAGAGAAACAGAATATGAGACCAAATTGAAGTTTATGGATTGATAATAGGCACTTTATCATTCTCCATGTTGAATCAAAATCAATACATTTAGACATCTCTTATTTAGGGTACTTTACCCTAGGATAATACTCATGACCCATAAACCTGGAGATCAAAAAATAAAAGTTAATAAAACCAGAATAATTATTAAAGATAATAAAGTTATGATATTAGTATCGTTAATAAATTCATGATAATTATGATTATTAATTATTAATAATTACTAATTACTTAATAATAAAAATATAATAAATAATACTTAAAATTTTATTAATAATGAATAATAATAGAGTAATTAATAATATAATTAATATGTTATTCTAAAATTAATATATTCAATCTAAACATGAAATAAATAATACTTTAATCTCATGATTTACATAAAATATCTCACAAACAGTCATGAAACCTAAATACTGGGGAAATTAGCTATATAAACATATTATTTTACTATACTTGCAAATATTTTTCCATAATCATGCTCCTTTATTACCTTTCTATACATATCACATGATATAATTATATTCATAACCTAAGGATTGGAAACATAAGAAGTTACTAAACTCAAACACTCAGTAAGGTATAACATAACAAAATCCATAATGGTTAAATCATAATCATAAGGAAAACATGAATAAGGAAAAATATATAATTTAAAAAAACATAAAACATTAAGTGTTAACCATAAACATAACATCTAAAATGGTAAAAAATTTACCATAGAATGATAAAATAAAACATGAATCATATAAAATGAGTCATGAAACATAATAATTAAAGTCACACAATCATAAACATAGGATCTATTATCTTTTTCAACCTGACTACCCACCAACACATTTACTCAAAAAATTGTGAATAGAGCTAAATGTCATCAGACTCATCCTTTGTGAACCCAACTACTTGCTAATCTGTTCACATAATATTTCTATCTCATGATATATAATCCTTTTTCCAATTCATTTTAGGGAGATATAGATCTTATCCTTATCATAATTTATACATTTTTGTTCCACTTGAGAAAAAAATCATTAGATCATAAAATAACCCATAGAAAGAAAATGGGTTTCATGACATTTCAAAATCATCATATAAAAAACCCATATAAAAAAGAATGGGTTTCTTAAACCTTTAAAAAACATCACATATCATGAACTTAAGGAATCATAATATATCAAAAATATCATTTTTCAAAATGAATCATATCATAATAACATATATAGTGTGATTGATTCACCCACTCATGTCATTGAATTCACATGGGCATCAATCGGATTATAAATTTCTATTATCCAAACTACACTAGCTACAATGGCATAGTAAAGTGGAAGTTCAGGGTTGAACCCATGGAGAGAACTGGATGATAGGTAACCAGCGATTTTGAACCCTTTATGTAGGATTCCTCACAAATTTATTTGGGTTTTTAGATTCAATTAAAGCAACTTAGATTGGTTTTAGATTCAGGAAGGATATAAGGGTCATGGTAAATTTTAGGGTTTTAGGTAAAAATATAATCTTATGACTAACTTGGAATAGTTCTAGGGATTATTATGTGAGGTAGTTCATAGATCACTAATTGATTATAGTGAAACTAATTAGATCCATCTAAGATGAAACTATTCATTGGTTCAGATATAGATAACAACCAATTAGATCATCTTATAGGGGTTCGTTGGTTTTCTAAGATTGACTTGTGGTCAGGGTGTCATCGATTGAGATTCCAAGAAGAGGATATACCTAAGACATTTTTTTGGAGTCAATATAGACATTTTGAGTTTTTTGTTATGCCATTCTATCTCACTAATTATCTTATGGTGTTTATAGATTTGATTAAAATGTAATTTAATTAGTTCTTAGACTCTCTTGTTATTGTATTTATGGATGGTATTTTAGTGTACTCCAATTTAGAGGAGGAGAACATGCACCATTTAGATATCATTCTTCAAACTTTGAAGGAACATCATCTGAATGGTAATCTTTCTAAGTGTGAGTTTTGGGTCTGGGAGGTAAATTTTCTAGGGCATGTGATATTTAAGAGAAGAATTTTAGTATATCCTAAAAATGTATAGGCAGTTATGTCCCTGGAGCACCCCATAAATGTGTTTGATATCTGGTTCTTCTTAGGTTTGGATGGTTACTATAGATAGTTTGTCTAGGACTTCTCCAAGATTTCATCTTTGATGATAACTTTAACTCATAAGGGTTTAAAGTTTGAATGGAATGATAGGCGTTAGAGATATTTTGAGGAGATAAAGGTGGGGTTGAATTCAGCACCAGTTTTTTATTCTTCCAAAGTTGGGATCAGACTATGATGTTTTCTGTGATTCTTCTAATATGGGTTTGAGATGTTTCTTAATATAGGGGAAGAATGTGGTGGACTATGTATCACGCTATTTATTCCCTCATGATAAGGACTACCCTACCCATGATCTTGATTTGGAAACGATTATTCATGCACTCAAAATGTGGCATCAATATTGCTTTAGGGATCTATTTATGGTATATTCTTATCATAATAGCCCAAAATATATTTTTACTCAAAGGGATCTGAATTTGCGATAAAGATTTTGGGTGGAGTATATTCATACTTTTTATTTTGATATTTCTTATACCCCTAGGAAAGGGAATGTGGTTTTCAATGCATTGAGAAAAAAATTACCAACACAAGTTATGAAGGATTCAGTTGAGGAGTGTTATCCGATGAGTTAGTTTGTTGAGATGAACATAGAAGTGGAAGAGGTTGGTGGAAAGGTGTTCTTGGATTTGATGAAATATGAATCAAATTTTGATAAGTGAATTTGGATCAAGCGTGTGATATACACTAAGTTCCAACACTTTAGTGAAAGACTTTATGGTGGGGAGACCTCGAGTGAGTGTTCTTGGTCTCCCAATGGAGCTTTTTTCTTCCATAGTAGGTTGGTTGTCCTGTTTTCCCTGAGGCAGGAGTTACTAGATAGTAAACACTAGTCTTTATTTTTTTCACCCAGGGGATACCATTATGTATCACAACTTGAGGCGTTAATATTGGTGGTGGGGGTGATATGGTTGATAGCAGATTTTGTTTCATAGTGTCTCACTTGTTAGAAAATTAAAGTTGAACACCAAATACCTACGAGGTTGTTTCATCCCTTACCCATTCTAGTATGGAAGTGGGATAATATTTCCATATATTTCATCATTGGTTTGAAATGGACTCCTAGTGGGAAGGATTTGATTTTGGTGATCATTGATTGGCTCACAAAATCAATGCATTTCCTACCTATACAGAAGACGATGAAAGTGGAACATATTGGAAACTTGTATGTCCGAGAGATTGTGAGACTTCATGGGGTTCCCTCTATATTTGTATTTTTAAGGGATCCAAAGTTCACATCTGGGTTCTAGAAAGGTTTATAGGAGTCTATGGGTTTCCAAATTAGATTAATCGCATCTTATCATTCACAGATGGATGGATAGACATAGAGGTTTATCCAGGTTCTAGAGGATATACTTCGGGCTTATGTTCTTGATTTTATAGGATCTTAGGAAAAAAATTCCTTAGTTTAAATTTTCCTATAAAAATAGTTATCAAGATTAGATAAATATGGAACCCTTCAAGGCTTTTTATGTGTGGCCATGTAGATCTCCCATATGCTAGGTAGAGTTGGGAGGGTAGTCCTTAGTTGGGCCGAGTATTTTTCAGGAGACGGTGAAGAAGGTGTAGTTGATCTGGAGATGTTTTATCATTACATAGAGTCATCAAAAATCTTATTCGGACTACTGGTAGTGGTCGCTAGAGTTTTATATTGGTGATCGAGTATTTATCATAGTTTAACCATGCTTAGAACATCGTTGGTTGGTTAAGTAGGTTAAATCGGTACCAAGGTTTGTGGGGGCCTTTGAGATCATTGGATGACTAGGGAGAGTGGCCTATCGATTTGACTTGCCTTCTAGATTGACAGATATCCATGATGTGTTTCATTTTTCCCAATTAAGGAGGTATATACCAGATCCTTCCTATGTGATTAGATGGAAGGATATTGATATTGAACCCAATACCACTTTTTATGAGAAACTACTTCAGATTATGGATTGAAAGGATAAGGTATTGCAAGGTAAAATGATCCTCCTAGCCCAGGTATTGTGGCAAAGTGGACAGGATATCCATGATACATGGGAAAATGAGTCTTTGATGAGGTAGTAGTGACCATCTCTTTTGTAGATCTGGGATCTTGAGGTATTTTTGGGGACATAAAGTGTTTATGTTGGGGATATTTTAATTCCTCATTACTTTTCTATCTGGTATTATTTAACCTTTAATTTTGGTTTCCTTTTTTGTTGGATGAGTAATACTAAAAAAGAAATTGGGAGGATACCTATAATGGTGAATTCAGAGATTTTCTAAAGCTTTTCAACTTAAACCTACAGTTTTTGTTGTTCGTTGGGTGATTACATGTCATGTAATGGGAGTACACACTGTGTAATGGTTTTCAGGTAGAAGTTGTGAACTGGATGCACAGCATGAGATTTTTGCACATCTTGTAAATATTTCACACCATGTAATATAAAATATCATGCTTTTAATTAAAAAGGTAATGGGTTTTTAGCATATATGAGCTTTGTGGGTTACACGACATGTAAGGTGATTACACTCTATGTTATAGTCACAAACTAATATTTTATAGTCTCAAATTTGGATTTTATGGTGTTGCATGAGAAGTTTATTATTTCATTCATTACATAGTTCCTTGATCTAGACCTAGAGGCTCTCCTTAGGTGATTTTGGGTGATTCCCTCCCTTTTGAGTCATTTCGTTCAACGATTAATCACATTTTTTGTTGTATTTCTTCTCTATAGGTACGTAATCCTTCTATTTTTTATCTAGATTTGGTTATAGCTATGGATTTGGTTGTGGTTGTGTTTAGATTTTTGTTCAATTAGTGTTTTTTATTGAACATTTTCAATTTATTGGTGTGCCTTATCTTATAAATGTCATTCTATTGGTTTTTGGACACCATTGTAAAAGGTAGTTAGGTTTCTACCGTATTGAGGTAGGTGTCTCTATACAATGGGTTAATTTAATGAATTTAATTTCATTATTGATAAATTTCTTTGGTTTGTTCATTGATTATAAGTGATTTGTGTTTTTAAAGGATTTCTTGGAAGGGAAAATATTTTTAAAAGGGTATTTTGCTTTGAAAAATAATTTTCTTGATTTGGAAAAGGGATTTCAAACTCCAAAGTGGGTCGGCTTCGATTTGAAAATGTTTTATGAAATTATGAGAATAGTTTTGAAATTAATTTGGAAAATTGCACATTGGGAACCTCTAGTGTGTTGGGAAAGATACACGGGTAGCCTTAGTGTGTGTATGACACCACTAGAAGGTAACCTTTTGTGATATCGACTGACAAGACTCAATATTAGTTGGATTCAACATTATTCTTGTTTAGTATTTTTAGTGTCTAGTATGTAGTTTCCCATTGTATAGAGACTAAAATAGAGGTGATTTGTCTTTTATTGTTATTTATCACATGATTTTTTTTCATGGATTGTTTCTCATAGGTTTTTATGTGATGTTGTATTGCATAGCTTCACATGACAGGTTGTTTTTTGGATATCTAGTGTCATGTTTACCTCTTGATGTGTGGATATGATTTCCTATTTTATCAATCATAATTTTCATATTTATTTTTTTAGAATATTAAAGGATTTTATGAAAACCAAAGGTAAAATTATTTACAACTAGATTTAATTTCTAAAAATGCTTTATAAAACTATTTTGTTTTAAAAGCTGTAATTCTTGCATTCTTAATATTATATGTTGTATAGAAACTATAGTGGTATACTACTAGGATTTGTATCACTCCCTAATTGTGAATTTTTGAATTTTAGATGTTTTATTATAGGATTCAAGTAAATTGAAAAGCATATTATAGCATGATTTATTCTCTTGTTGCTACTGTTTTCAGTTCGGGTTGGTCTGGAGATGATTGTTGGTCACGTGGTGATTTTACATACTTTCTGGTCTAGCCTGTTTTTTTCATGGAATGTATGTATTTATGGTATCTTGTTTTTTTTCTAATCTATACTCTGGTTATTTTTCTTGTTCTTATTTTATTCAATACTGCTTTTTTTATCATGTTTTACTTATATTACGTGATGGGCTGGTTTAGGTGGCATGTATAGTTTACCCAGGATTGGTTTGTTACATCAAGACCAAATCCAATGCTTAGTCTCAACCTACCATCACATTTTATTTCCCATTTGGTATTACATAAGGAATCTAGTTACCCATCTCATCGGTTCTTCCCCAACATCTTGATGCCGCCACAACCATCCCATGGTCTGATCCACATTCTTACGACACTTCTAGCACAAGGGTAGTACACCTGCCACTGATACATTACTCCCTGCCATAGGAGTATCGTTATCATCATTCCTATTAAGAAACTCACAACCACCACATTCCATGATCCATTCATCACTAAATGTAATATTTGGATGTGGTCATCTCTCTCTCACCAGAGCAAAAAAACAAAATGTCAACTACTTCCCATTCCCGGTTTCCAAGAATGACACCCGTGGTATTTGATGATATTCATCCCATAATGAGTAACTCATCCTATGATAGTGTATGGTTAACTCCCCACTAAACATATTCACTTACACTTCTCCACGAGTGTAACCTCCAAATTTCTAGCTAAAAATGTTGTGTACCACTTCTCTAAGCCACGATCGATAGATACACGGCCCCTGACACCTCCATATGGGTTAAACCCAACTGTTTTCACCACCACACTATGATACACCAATGATGTTACCCTTTACTATAAGGGAATATAAAACCAAATATAAAATTCCCCCAATCCACCCTTCTTATAAGAGTCCATTAACTCCTAACCACATCACTTCAAGCATGACTCGTTAACAAAACTCACTAAAGCCTCACAAGTCTCTACCAAAAATTTGTGAACTATGTTCATCAAGGTACTACCTCCACCACATAACTCGATATTTTCCAAGCCTTGAAGACTTATAGGTGGAATATAGACTGTCTTTCCTACCATCCAAGCCTCAACGACCTCATGCGTATCCTATGTGCATTGCCACAGTCTCACTGAAAAGAAACAGGTGCTTAATCTTGATCCACCCAACTACATAAACCAAATGGAATCATGAATCTTCAGAATGTGTCTTCCTACTTGACCTCATCAAAACCTTGGGATGCACACTCCCTGATAAACCTTCACCAAACCTGAATTAAGATCCCATGATTCATGTATTTCTAGAACTAGGTTCTAATTCCCACTCAAACATATAATCACGCCTCTCGATTCATCAGTCTCACCGGACTCGAGGCATGCTCAATTCTTACACCCAACAAGCTAACATTCCTTAAAATCCAATTCTAACTACATAATCCCCCATAACCATGTGCATCATTATAAAATCGAAAGAATCTACCCATTATCTAATGGATATAGACCCATCTATCCAAGGTCAACACTGATTACCACATTGAATCATTGTCAAAACTATAGGGTTTGAAAATCAAAGGATATTTTTATTAAAAATAATCCTTAAAACAAAAATAATATAACTCAAGGTTATTTTCTTAAAAATATTCAATACATAACCATTTCTTCACTAGAATCTCAATATCACCACCCATATAATAATTCCACGCGCTGAAGCATCCAACCACACTTCATAAACCCAAACACACAAAAATAAATGTGCCAAGCCAACTATTTAATCTAAGACCCACATACCCATAGTTACACACCCACTATCAATGACACTATAACCAAAATACCTTCTCTAGGGTCCAACACATCCTGTAAGGTCACAACCCACAAGGGTCACAAGAAACATGATACAAGGAAACATCTGGCCTCCTCAAGGTCAAAACCCAGACTTATCAAGGTCTCAAACCCATATCCAAGTGTCTTAAAACTAGGGAACTCTCTCATTCCAAACCATCCATACACAAGTTCAATCCATAATGGATATTAACCACCATTTATTATTTCACTTTACCTAGACTTTACAAAAAAAATTAAAAAACAAGGATTCAAATTTTAAAACTTTTCATTACCCAAAATTTTAAAAATCTCAAACTTTATTAAATGTCATATTATATGGTTTGGTTAGATGGATTTTCATCCAAAATATATAAATGAAAACACCTTATAAGTTTATTTCTCACACTTAATTTAACCAAAACCATCTCCTTATATATCATTTATACATGCATATTAACCAAGAGTCAGCTAAGGAGTTGGTCAAGTACAATGCCACCATACACATATAACCATATAAATGGTTATAAAAAAATTAAATGCTAAACACTCTCAATTATATTTAAATCCACAAGAAGCTATAAATGACCAGTAGAAAAAAGCTATGGATAATAAATAAAATACCAGTGCATGTGAATCTTAGGCAGTTATCAATCACGGTCATCATACAGATGACATATCAATCCTATGTGCCTAAAATGATGCATGAACACACACACCCTCTCTTACCATACTGATCCAAGAGATAAAATCTTATAAATCAGTATCATCACACTGAAGTGTGCTAATCAAGGTGGAAATCAATCGACTGTAAAAATTCAAGTAAGAACATCATTTCCCACCCCTGAAAACTTAGCTTTTCCCCTCAGACATGGGGCTACAGGCATCTAGTAACGAGTATCCCATATACCATTACCAAATATTATTACAAAATAAAAGAAACACTCTGATACCACTTTTTGATACCCCAACCCAGAGGCTACTTGACTAGTGTCCTAAGCTGGTGCACCACATTTCATCAGGCATGTCGCCTCATACGCCAAAGGCTACCAACTAGAAGTGAGGGCCTACGATAAGGTTATAAAAAGACTATACCCTCATATATGGGTAAATATGGTAGTAGAAATAAAAATAAATATATAAATAATCTAGAAAAACATCACAATCAAGGAAAGTACTGATAAATAACTACAACTAACATATGTAGTGATAAATGAACATGTCATACATATAAAATCCTCTATAGGTGAATCATACACAATTAGTATAAAAGAAATATAATAAGACCAAGGCTAAAGAACCGTCCCCAATTGGTCCCGAGTCTTGTCTAGTCCCATCATCCAAATCTAACCCAGATAGTTTAAGAAAAAATCATCATTACATGCCCTATAACTATTCATTATGACAAATGACAGTGTATGTTTGGGTACCCAAGTTCCATGGTGTTCCAAGTAGGGTGTGAGTATAAGTTAGTAATCTACTAACAATGGTGTCCCTAAACTAACTAACCCAATAAAAAATGCATACGGGAGTATTATACATTAATATTTAAAAAAAATAAATATTTATATAAACATAGTAACTAACAACTATCGCCCCAAATTCTTGATGACACCTGAGGTCAGTTTTACTATTTTTAATCTCTAAGACTATGACCATGATCAACCATACCTGCTTCAACTAGTGGTAGGGTTTCTATGAGAAAGTCTTGATGATTGTGCTAATAATAAATATATATATATATAATTCAAAATGTCATCCTGGAATTCCCAGTATCTCATAGATTCTATACACCCATCCTGATATTTTTATGGAATCCAAGATCTTGCCCTGGCATTCTCCATTGTTAGTCATCACTCAAATATAGTTACTCATCCTAATATTCCAATAGAATCTGAGCACTCATCCTAAAATTCCTTCACATTAGTCATAATATGGGTCGAGGCACTCCACTTGGCCTTCATACATCATCATCAATCATATGGAATCTGAGATCTCATCCCAACATTCTCAATCATCAAGTGTCATATGGAATTTGGGTGCTCATCCTGAAATTCCAAGTTAACACGTGTAATATGGAATCCAAGGATATCATCCTAACATTCCCAATCATTAGGCATAACTTTAATCATTTAATTAATTAAACATAATTTCATTAAATTTTCAGTAGGCCCATATCCACCACTAACCATAGTCACCATTTCACATTTTAGGTTCCATTCCAAATTCCAAAATTACAATTAATTATTTTAAAAAACCTAGCCAGTTCATAAAAATTAGGCCCCTAAACTGAAGTTCTATTGGGATCTATAAAGCCTAGGATATCAATTTACATTAATCAAGTGATTTACCAAAATCAATTACCATCCCATAATCAAGAAATTTATTCCACAAAACAATTTAATAAATATTAAAACATCATTAAAAATATCATTTACCCAATTATATTATATTTTATAAAATATTGGATTTCCAACCCATGTATTTAATGGCATACCATTGCTTTAGGTCTAATTCATTTTAAGGGTCACACCCATTCCCAACTACTGATGGTTGGGAAATTCCATTTCATAACCATAAAATCAAACCAAGTTTCTTCTTAAATCATTAAAACATAAATTATACATTTAAAAACACTAATCCATTTCAAAGTTAATTTCTCCCACCAAGCATTCCTCTTGAAATAAAATTTTTTAAGGTCTAAGGCATAGTAAATGGGCATTTAAACTAGGTAAACTCAAACTAAAACATTTTAAATTAAATTTGAATCAAGCACGGTAAATCTAGATTGACACACTATGAACACACTCGAATACAAAGGAATACCATGGGTTAAATTAAAAGGGACCTCCTAACTTGGCCTCGTAAGAGCCTACTCTTCTGAAACCATCCCCATGTTCAAGTAGAAACAATAAATATGGAGAAATCATACAAATTCCCTAAAAATAGGGTATAACCCACATTAATGACATGAGGAAACTTGATAGAAAAATAAAGGAATAAAATAAGGGAGAGGACCCTTAAACTTATCTCTAGACTTCCAATGTCATAAACAGAAGCAGATTTAGACCACGAATAGAGGAGTTACACCATGGAAGAGAGGAGAGGGAAAGAGAGAAGGTGTGTATGTATTCTAGTAAAGAGGAGGGAAAAGGGTTTAAGACTATTTTAAAATTGAAAGTTAAAAATAATTATTTTTCCAATTTTAAGGGTAATATGATTCGTTTGCATGGTTTTACAATCTATGCATTAATTGTGCTTCCCCCACTATACAAGACATGCCCCCTCATGTTGTTATGGAACAAAGTTTCACAGATCATGCGCCAACTATGAGACATGTTTACAATTTATTGCATACATTTTCGTGGTCATCCAATACCTATTGCACGGTTTCATAAATCGTGTTCTTATACAACTTAGGCCACATGGTTAAGGGCATGGTTAGAACTAACTGTGCTCCCCATTATATTTTCCCAAAAATCAAAAAACCAAAACATTGATCCCTCCAAATACTCTCAATACTTAACTCAAATACCTAAGGCACCTATAATGCCACAACCACATCCAAAAAAACAACATTTTAAGACACTCTAAATCTTAGAATGACATTTTGAATCCCAGTTCAAAATACATTTTGTCCTCTAGTTTGAAAATTCAAACTCTTCCTCAAATTCTGAGCACCCTTATGGAAGTAAGGCCTTATAAGAGACACCTTGACACTAGATGAAACATTTTTGGGGTCGATCCTAGTCACTACATTATACCCTAAGGATCAATGATGTTTATTTTATTTATGCTTCTATAGTCTATTTATTCTTTTGATAATATCACATGTGTACCCCATATATTTACTGGTTATATATGAGACCGCATTGATGGTTCCCTACTGAGTTTTACTCACACCTTAATCAGGCATCCATTAAACATGGGTACCTAAGTATACTTCACTGATCATAAGTACAAGTTGGGAAAAATCTAAATATTTGATCCTTCAGTTGGATAGCTTGGACTGAGTCAAAAGATGGATGTGTGATGACTTAGGGTTATAACTAGAGCATTATGCCTTTATTTCATTATTTATTGTATATATGATCAGCCCAGTGGGAAATAAACTATTGTTTACAGGCTTGACCATGAGTCTGTATGACTACCTTCTTTTTCATTTACATTTGATATAGCATGTTGTGTTTTATTACTTCTGTGTACTTTGATGTGTTATTATGGATTTTTTTTTGGTTATTACTGTCACGAACTGAATCTGGTCGCCATCAAAACCAGAACCAAACCCATCCCTTGGAAAATACCTAAGTGCATTCCCAATCCCCACAGGATGTCACAAGTTTCTGGGTATCATATAAAGAAAAAATGGTAATGATTTACCCGAGTTTATAAACATACAATGACAAAAAAAAATCCAATAAAATGAATCTAGATTTTTCAAACAAAACCATCATTTAAAAAATTTATTAAATGAATTACACAATTTAAAACAATGTTTAATGGCCATTAAAAAGAAATAAAACCAAAAAAGAAAACCCAAGAACCTCCACATGGAAAGAGGCACCACCCTCAATCCATCTCCACAACACTGCATCACGATGGACCGCTAAAACCTGAACCAGTGGCACAAAATGTTGTACCCAAACCTATGAAAGAAATAACCAAGTCTACTTACACCCAAAGGTGTAAGTAGGGTGTGAGTAAAATCCCATTAGGATACCACCACTAATATATTACATGTGATAAACATTCAAAGACTAAAATCATTCAAGTTTTCATAACATGAAATGCCCATAACAATTTTCTAAAAAGATGCAAGTTTAAATAAAACAGTTTTCAAGTGGGATATTTTAAAGAATCAGAAATTTTAAATAAAATACACAAGCTACTGGATTTTCCATCCAATCATACCATATGCTGATGGTAATCATAAATCATCCAATGAGAACAAGCAATGAGAAATAACCCCTAGGCACTAGCTCGTTGTGGATCCCAGGTACCCCGTATCTTGTTGAAAGTAACCATCGCAATATTCATTCTTGTGAACAAAAACCACTAGTAGGGATCATACCCATAACCTAGTGGTATCCCAAAATTATCATAATCATAGTTTATTTATTGTTTTCATCATTAATATTGCTACGTGAAACTAAGGCCAAACCCCACGGGATCACTAGCATACTAGTACATGTCCACCCACCTAGATACTCAGGATTCCCTCTTGTTCTCAAACAAGTTCAAAAAGGAATGAAATATAATTTTCACATGAAAATACTACTTCCACACTGCACATTCACTAAACATACCACATTTATATCACACAAGTCACGTCATCCACTTTTCATTCAAATACATTTTGAAAACATACCCAAACCAAAATATCCCACAACACTTTTCACATTTCTTTAACACTTACACAAATCCTTTAAAAAAATTTATAAAACCTTTAAAATATATTAAAACTCACATAACATCCCACACACATATCACATAATACTTCTTTCATCAATAAAATTCATTTTGCACATCACACTCACACAAAACCGCCCACAAACGTGTTTTTCACCTTCCTTGTCATTTGATAAAACATTTCAGAAATTTATAAAACATTCTAAAATTGTTTGAGATATTAAATAACCACTTTAACTTTCAAAAATTCATATTAAGTAAAGACACTCACCAAAACAGTACATGAACATCCTTTGTTCACCTTGTTTAACCCAATAAATCATTTACAATTTTTACAAAATAATCACAAGGAGTATTACTATGTTTTGCACACAAAATCCATTTCAAAACCCTCTTTCATGGACAAAATCACACCAATACCACTCCAAAAAAGAATTTTAAGCCCTTGAAACATTTATTAAATCACTCTCAAGTTCTATAAAATTACTTCAAGTAATACCACAAAAGATACACATGAAAAACACACATTTTCATAAAACACTTTCAAGGAGTAAAACAAGGTTTTACACATAACACCCATTCAAAAATCCTATATTAAACCCAAAATCACACCAATACCATACCAAATTATAATTTTCAGACCAAAAAATATTTAAGAAACCGCTTGCATATGTTATAACATAAACCCAAAGATTACCAAAAGGTTTACACATGGAAAACACCCAATTTTAAGCAAAAATGAAACTATAAAATTAACCACTTAACAAAATCCATCAAAAATAGTTTTTACACAATGCACAGTATATTAAGAACATTCAAAATAATTAAATAAAGCATGATAACTCATAAAAAATGATTACACATGGAATCGCCTACCGAAAGTGTCAAAACCCTCAAATCTTGGTGTGAAACATCAACCGCACCACCACCGCACCACAAGGAAGTGAAATTGATACCTAGACCACAATATTTGACCAAAAAGACACCAAATAAAACACTAGGTACGAACCCTAACTTATGGACATTTTAGAGCTTCATGAAAGAGGGAGGAAACCCTGAGGAGAAGGAAGGAAATGAAGAGAGAAACACTTACTTAAAAAAACTTTAATAAATCGCCCCAAATCCACCAAAATATGAATCTCCAAGTAACCAAAACTAGTAGGGAGGATCTAAGGAGTCATATTAGGTCATATGGGGATTTAAATTGGGGGGAAAGAGTGAAAATTTAAAGAGTTATGAAATAAACATTTTACCTCTTCAAATATTGTCGATTTGAGAAAGATTTAGAAATATCACCCTAATATACAGGGGATATAAGCCCCAAAGAGGAAAACTAACTAATGGGGGTGATAATTAGGTGTTTGGATTCTAGTGGGAGGTATAATAACCGAAAAATAGTAAAAAATGAATGAGATATTGAAAAATTAAAAAATAATTTAAAGCAGGAAATGGGCTTATGGGCAGGCTCAAGACCTTAATAAAAAACTCAAATCCATCATGATTATGGATTCCTATGTGGTCCAAATGGATATGGTGATTTTAATATACTATGTTATGCCAATTGGGAAGTTTAATGGGTGTAAAATGTTTAAAAATTAAGGAGTTATAAAAAACAAAATTTGTTTTTAAATCTAAAAATGGGGTCACGGTTTGGCCCAAATTTTGAAAACCCATCATTTCCACCAAAATTCATGGGAAACCACCAAAAAAAGTAAGAATGAAAATAAAATTAAAATTCCTTTAAAATAAGTCATGGATTTGAAAATTATCCCCACCATAAAACTTTATATCCTCATAAATTCACAGCAAGGCCAAAATCAAAAACCAAACCCAACTAAAAGGCCGAAATGGACTCCTTTTCCAAGCTTCACCCCCAAAGGTCAAAACACCTATAGTGATCAATTAAGGAAGGAATACTCTCACAGACCAAAACTTACACCACTTTCTTGAAAAAATCAAGCACATTCAGACTTCATCCCAAAATAAAACTCCTCAAACTCTATCTGAACAAGAATCGAGTAATTTAACCAAGTGAACAACAACAATGAACAAGGTTACACTTACCTTACTTTAACTAAACCGCCAGGCACTCTCCAATCCCAAGGCTTACCCTAGGAAGATGTTAGTAGTTAGATAGATCTGAACAATACTACCTACCGCCAATCTAAGAACAAAGACAAATCTGAGTTACTAGTATGGGGAGACACAAATGGGCTCCCCAGAATAAGAGGCAACTTAAATTTTCCTAAGACTGAATCGGGACACTAATAGGGGGAGGTCCGAATGAACTACCTGGTACAAGGGGTAGACTTCCATTAGACCTTTCCAAAATAACTTACATAAAAATCATAGTGAGTCTCCCCACCAAAAGAACCAACCATCTTAACCGACCAGCACGGCCGACACAGAAAGACCCCAAAATTTAAAGAGTTAGGACAGGTACACGGTTAGTCTGCACAGTTTGGGAATTCATGTGTTAACTGTGTAGATCATTCTGTCTACATGGATTCCCGGCACATGATCACTACTAATCGTGTACAAACTGTGTGCTCAACCATGATGACATCATAGGTTTAAACTATTCTCATCTTTCATGCTGAGGATATGACTTTGTACAAGGGTTTGAATGACCCTGGGATTTCCCCTGACGACATGCCAGCTTCACTCTGGAACCTATGGTTGGAGCTCAAATGATTGAAGCATCTTCGGCCTCATAGTTAGTCTTTGGAAACCCCCTTGAACGGAACTTCTTATTCTAGTGATACAAACAACTACACCACAATCCCTGATAATTTTACCAAGACATAACACATTACAAACTAACCTTACCCTAACCTTAAATTTCACTAAAAAAAGGGATTAGAAGATACACACACATCACACCTTGTTTCTTTGGGTGAGAAACAACAGAAGGAAAGGACACATATAATCACCTTCCTATAAAATAGCGGATTTTGAAGTTTTTCCAAGGGAGGCATACTCCCAACATAATAGAGACTCTCATAGGATTGTACGACCCTCACCTTTATAGTCAAATGAGCACATGACATCACAAGGCATCACCAAACATGACCATTGCGACTGATAGAAAAAATACATGGAAAGGGACCTTATGTCAAGTCCTCAAACAACACATAATTATAGAAAGTGTACATAATAGCCTCTCATGACCATATTTCCCACATTGGTGGTTTAACATGAACTCCTACTTTGAAGGGACTACGAAGGACCTAGAGGCCCTCTTAAACACCATCTATATACTCATCCACACTAACAACCCCAGACCACTTCTACCTTCGACGAATTAGGTAACTTAAGATACTAAGGTTTATTTCAACCTTCCATGAGCACTCTCCCGCTACAATAGGATCCACAAATCAAAGAAAGGAAATGGTGAAAACTCAGTCTCCAAAGTTGGAGAAAAATATTCCTTATATTGATCAATTGGAGGATTTTTCCAATGGCGAAACAATCCGGGTTGCACTTCATTCATGGACTAACCCTTAATGGGGGCATACCCTATCCAATGGGAGAACCTAGGGACCCAACAAAGATGGTCCATTGTTCAAGAAATACTAAAAACCATATCCAAACACATGAATGGAACCACCTTAAAGGAACCCCAAAACATTTCTCAGAAGAGACCATTAATCGACCCTTCAACCCAACTTACCGACCAAACACAAACCCAAAACACCATTCAAACAAGAGGAGTTTTTGGACTCAAAACATCCCACAACAAAAACATTTTCAAAAACACATAATACACCACCATACAAAAATAGTCATCAAGACATCACGTTTTCCTTAAAAAATATTTCTTAGAAAACAAACGGTTCAGCAGTTAGCATGTCCACCAATGGTACCCCATGGGCCTCACACATGCATGTTTCCATGTCACACCGGGCACCCTCCTCATATCCATCCTGACACTCATCCATCCATCCCGTAAACCATCCATCATCCCATATAACCCCATTAATGTGGTCTCTCATAGAAATAACAAAGGTTAAAACAAAAATTCATTCCACTTTTCAAAACCAAAACAGTCAACCAACACTTCCCTTTTTCTCAAACCTACTAACCAAAAAATCAAACCCAATTTACAGCTTACAAAACTTTTCATAAAGACATAATCATTCAAATGAAAACTCACTTTCAATTCATTCACATTAATTTCAAAACATATCATCCCATTAAAACACCTTTAAATAGTTTAGAGAACTTTATTGGAAACTCTTTTTCAAAACCAACTATAACATAATTTCCTTCTTTCAAAAGAGGTGTAATCACACCATTTTCCCTTTCAAAACAATTCTAAAAATTCAGTTCCACCATTTCAAAAATCAAAACCTTCCCTCTTTATTATAAAATAATTTCACAAAAACTTTAAACTTCTTAAAACCATGTCATTTTTGCTTTAAAACTGAACTTCCAAGATTTCAAAACTAAAGGACACAAGACAATGTGAGAGGAAACTAGTTTTGGTGGGTGACTTGGAAATAAGGTTGGCGGCCATATTCCAATCACTTCACCATCACAGAGAGTGTTCTAGGGAAATATCCTCGGTTCCACATGGCTTACCAGGCCCTGTGAGCCCACTGAGACTATTAGCCCAACTCTCTTTTCATTTCCCCAAATCATCATCAAACCAAGAAAACCAATGGGCTCAGACAAATCCCGAATTCCCCTAGAGATTGAATCCCATCATGAGGTGTGTTGTCTAGGAACATTACCCATAACTGGAATTTCACATCCCAAAAATCCTAGCTCCATAATATCCCATCTCTCCCCAAATAACATGACCCAAAGAGTTAACCTGAACCTCATTTGATACCATTTTGTCACAAACCGAATCTGGTTTCCATCAAAACTGGCACCAAACCCAGCCCATGGCAAGGTCCGAAGGGCGTTACGGATCCCCATGGGCTGGAACAAGTTCCAGGGTATAATATAAAGAAAAACTGGGAATTATTTACCCAAGTTTATAAATATACAATGAAAAAAAATCTAATAAAATGAATCTGGATTTTTCAAACAAAACCATATTTTAAAAAATTTCAGAACTGAATCACACAATTTATAACAATTTTTAATAACCATTAAAAAGGAATAAAACCAAAAAATAAAACCCAAGAACCTCCACATGTCAATAGTAACCTCCCTCAAGCCATCTCCACAACACCACATCACGATGGACTGCTAAAACCTGAACTAGTGGCACAAAATGTTGTACCCAAACCTGCGACATAAATAACCAAGTCTATTTACACCCAAATGTGTAAGTATGGTGTGAGAAAAAGCCCAGTAGGATACCACCACTAATATATTCCATGTGATAAATATTCAAAGATGAAAATCATGAAATTTTTCATAATATGAAATGCCCATAAAAATTTTCTAAAAAGATGCAACTTTAAATAAAACAGTTTTCAAGTGGGATATTTTAAATAATCAACACTTTTAAATAAAATACCCAAGCTACTGAATTTTCCATCCAATAATACCTTATACTGACGGTAAGCATAAATCATCCAATGAGTACAAGCAATGGGAAATAACCCCTAGGCACTATCTTGTTGTGGGTCCCAGGTACCTCGTATCTTAGTGAAAGTAACCATCATAATATATGTTCTCATGCACACGATCCACTAGTATGGATCATACCCATAACCTAGTGGTCCCACAATATCATCATCATCATAGTTTAGTTAGTGTTT
The DNA here is from genome assembly GCA_963277665.1 of Viscum album. Taxonomy (NCBI): domain Eukaryota; kingdom Viridiplantae; phylum Streptophyta; class Magnoliopsida; order Santalales; family Viscaceae; genus Viscum; species Viscum album. The sequence goes on along the minus strand of OY728162.1, from coordinate 4,497,989 downwards.
TCATCGTTAATCTTGCTACATGAAACTGAGGCCAAACCTCACGAGATCACTAGCATACTAGTACACGTCCACACACCTAGATACTCGGGATTCCCTCTTGTGCTCAAACAAGTTCAACAAGACATGAAATATAATTTTCATAAGAAAATAACAATTAAACACCACAAATTCTCCAAACATTCCATATGTATATCACACAAGTCACATCATCCACTTTTCATTCAAATGCATTTTGAAAACTTACCCAAACCAAAATAGCCCACAACACTTTTCATGTTTCTTTAACACTTCCAAAAATCCTTTAAAAAAATTATAAAACCTTTAAAAGATAGTAAAAATCAAATAAAATCCTACACACATATCTCATAATACTTATTTCATCAACAAAATTCATTTTTTACATCACACTCACACAAAACCGCCCACAAATGTGTTTCGCACCTTCCTTGTCATTTGATAAAACATTTCAGCAATTTATAAAACATTATAAAATTGTTTGACATCTTAAATAACCAATTTACCTTTCAAAAAACCATCTTAAGTGACCACACTCACCAAAACATTACATGCACATCCTTTTTCCACCTTGTTTAACCCAATAAATCATTTACAATTTTCATAAAACAATCACAAGGAGTATTACTATGTTTTGCACACAAAATCCATTTCAAAACCCTCTTTCAAGGCCAAAATCACACCAATACCACTCCAAAATGGAATTGGAATCCATTGAAATATTTATTAAATCACTCTCAAGTGCTATAAAATTACTTCAAGTAATACCACAAAAGATACACATGAAAAACATACATTTTCATAAAACACTTTCAAGGAGTAAAACAATGTTTTACACATAACACCCATTCAAAAACCCTCTCTTAAACCCAAAAGCACACCAATACCCTACCAAATCATGATTTTCAGCCCAAAAAATATTTAACAAACCACTTTCATATGTTATAACATAAACCCAAAGATTACCACAAGGCTTAAACATGGAAAACACCCAATTTTAAGCAAAAATGAAACTATAAAATTAACCGCTTAACAAACTCCGTTAAAAATGGTTTTTTCACAATTAAAAAAATATTAATAAAATTAAAAATAATTAAATAAATCATTTTAACTCATCAAAAAATTATTACACATGGAATCACCTACTGAAAGTGTCGAAACCCTCAAATCTTGGTGTGAAACATCAACTACACCACCGCCGCACCACAAGGAAGTGAAATTGAGCACCATACCACAATATTTGACCAAAAATACACCAAATAAAACCCTATTTACAAAACCTAACTTCTTTAAATTTTATATCTTCGTGAAATAGGGAGGAAACCCTAAGGAAAAGGAAGGAAATGAAGAGATAAACACTTAGAAAAAAACTTTAATGAATCGCCCCAAATCCACCAAAATATGAATCTATAAGTAACCAAAACTAGTAGGGAGGATCTAAGGATTCATATTAGGTCATGTGGAGACTGAAATGGGGGGGGAAAGAGTGAAAATTGAATGATTTATAAAATAAACATTTTACCTCTTCAAATATGGTCGATTTGAGAAAGATTCAGAAATATCTCCCTAATCTGTAGGGGAGATGAGCTCCAAAGAGGAAAACTCGCTAATGGGGGTAATACTTAGGTGTTTGGATTATAGTGGTAGGTATAATCACTGAAAAATAGTAAAAAAATTAATGAGATATTGAAAATGTAAAAAAATAATTTAAAGCAGGAATTGGTCTTACGAGAAGGCTCAATACCTTGATAAAAACCCAACTCCATCATGATTATGGATTACTATATGGTCAAAATGGATATGGTGATTTTAATATACCAGGGGATTCCAATTGGGAAGTGGAATGGGTGTAAAATTTTGAAAAATGAAGGAGCTATAAAAGAAACAAAATTTATTTTTAAATCTGGAAATGGGGCCACGGTTTGGCCCAAATTTTGAAAACCCACCATTTCCACCAAAATGCATGGGAAACCCCCAAAACAAAGTAATAATGGAAATAAAATGAAAATTACCTTTAAAATAATTCATGTATGTTAAAATTAATATTATTATTATGAACCCTAACATATGGGGTATAGTCTCCCCAAGGTACACCCTAGACCCTCGCTACTAATTGGCACCCTCTAATGTATGGGGAGGCATGTCTGGGATCATGTGGTAACCATTGGTCTGGGCACTGTCGAGTGGTCCCTGGTGGTAGGATGTCATAGTTATTTTAATTATTCTTGAAGTAAATAAGAATATAAAATGTATAATATTATGAAAAAGGTAACCTCCACTTTATCATTCTTTTATGTTGGATGCATATATTGTGTTAAGTGGAGTGATAATTCACCTATCAAAGTATGACTTTGGGTTATCCCTGACTGATTTTCTTCATAGAGTATTATATTTTGTGATAATATGTAAGTCTATCATGGGTATGATTTCATATATAGATGAAAAATATGATCATGTGGCATATAAACAGTTTTGTACACCATATGACCTACCAAGTATACCACATGGAGTGTCATACATTATGTCTTTGGCATGATAGGGGTGCATGTTTCATATGGATTCCCTATACCCAAGCCTGATAGTATACTTATCATGAGAACCTTTATACTTTTATACCTTTATTATACAAACCTTGAGTCTTAGCTAATCAGGGTTTGGTTGGGTATGTTTCAAATCATGCCATCGGTTGAAGCTTAATTCAATAAGATTTGTCTTCTCGTATGATGAGTATAACATCTAGGCCCTCAATTGAGATGGACCAGGGAAATTTATGTCTATAATTGGATAAGGTACATGTGATGTACTTATCTACCTAATTGATGGGAATGTGAGGTGTTTAGCTACTTAGATTAATGACATGTTATATATTCATCAACCTGGATAGTCTATTCTTGGATAATTGAGAATATAAGGGTGGCTATATGGAATTAATATACTTCATATCCCATGGTCACTTTATATATTAGAAAAAGTGATTATTTGATTACTCATACTTGTATATGATACACCAGGTGGATATATGTATGGAGATACATGTTTCTGATAAAGATCACACCAAATACCTTTGTAACTTGAGAAACATTAATGCTTTTCTAGAGGTCTCTCCTTGCTTGAATTTATGGATTCACAAAATCATAATTTTTTTTAACACTAAAAAGGACTATGGGATCACACTTTATAGTTTTTTAAATGAGTGTTAGGTTTATAAGACTTTAAGAGTTACCCCAAAAGTGTTTTGAGTGATTTCCAAAAGAAGTTCTAGTTTTATTTTTCACAAGTTGTTACATATGATGTAATATGTGTTGAAAATGTATGATAAATATTATAAAATGAGTTTTGGAACATATTCAAAAGGAGTTTTGGGTATGATTTCATAGTTTTTTATATGTGACGTGACATAAGACACTACCACATATCTGGGCAAGGGATGCACTGGATTTTATCAGTGCTAAGAAGAAAGCATTGATAAAATCCTCACATTTATTAGCACTAGCTAAAAGTACTGATAAATGTCACTTTTATTAGTGCTAAAAAAGTGATGATAAAGGATATATATTTATCTTTAATGGCCTGAAGGCCTTATATTTTTATTTATTATGGATAATCCCCCTTTTAAGGGTTGAGGGGGAACCCTTACATGGCCCATTGGCCTTATATTTTTATTTATCAGCGCTGATAAAAGAGCTGATAAAAGATTTTAATAAAAAATATTATTGATGTATATAAAATTATCATATTTATATTCAAAAATAATGTTTATTTATATACATTAATTAAAAAATGCATGTTTATAATTAATATAAATATGATATATTATAATATATATTTTTTAATAATTCAAATATATATATAATGTTTTAAAAAAAGTATTTATAATTTTGTAAATAAATAGATATATATTTAAATAATTATAAAATTATAATAAATTTTTACAATGATAAATATATTTATTATATTTATACTTATGTATTTATAAATATTTATTTATTTATTTAAATAAATATATGTCTCTAATGAATTTTTTCAATATATACTAAAAGATTTAGGATCCGAGTGAGACCTCAGTCCTAAAAAATTTATTATGAAAAATAAAGTATAGAAAATAAAAACAATACATGCGGTGCAAGAAACACCACCAAAGAAAAAAGTGGCAAACAACACCACCCAAAAAAACAGAGTAAAAAATAATACCTATGACCCAAGACTCCAAAATTGCATGACCCATGATAAGGTCCAAAATTAGATAAGCGAACATCAAAATCCCACCTAAATGTCGACCCCCATTCCGAGTTCAACAAAACACCAAGGACCGCATCATGAGATAGTTGAATCTCAAGGCCCATGTGATCATTGATTTTTTCAGCTAAACTGCATCTTGATCACGCTGGATAGATCGCCAGCCTGTAACCCATGCCGACACAAAGACATCGCAAACTGACTATAGCGTCGTCTATATTCACCATCACTAACATCACCTAAGGTCGTCATCAGCATGTATCCCTCTCCGAAATAACTCCGCACCATGGCATATCTACCCACATAAAAAAACAAGAAATCAATTCCCTTTACAACCTAATTTTTTGGGATGTCTTCCCCTACCCATTGGGTTTCTTCCTCTTCACCTTGTCTTGGCCTATTGTGGTGGAAAATGCTCCTCTTCAGATGATGATTCAGATGATTTTTCCATAATAGAGTAGATCCTAAACTTCCAAGAGAGATCCAAGTATTCCATCTCCATGTTAGTTCATAAGCTATCCTCTATGTTAATATCCAATAACTTCTACACAATAATGTATTCATTGAAACCAAAAATATATGGTTCCATCATGGAGTAGATTTCCACAAGATACAAGAAAAAACCAATCAATCTCCTTTTGATGACACCTTCAATTGGCCTCTCACATTCAGAATCATCAGGTGGGATGATACTAGAATTTGTATCCCGTACAATGGTGCATTATTCATCTGAGGCTTTACCAAATAAGACATGATAATTTTTAATAAGTTTGTAAAAATTGGATGGGTAACACCAATCTGCATTCTTATTATCCACTATAAGACCACGGGGTGGCAATTCCACTTGTAGGGGGTATCTTGAGCAGGATATTCCACCTGTAGAGGGGATTCTTGAGTAAGAGATGTATGCACCAACACAGGTGTGGGTGAACATGATTTTCTCTTCTGTGGGAACTGGTGTAGGCTTGATGTGACGCCCCAGGTTTTATGAACTAGTTCAAGTAAGAAATGTTATGCCTTTAATGATGTCTCTTGTTTTTTTTGTGCTAATAAGGAATTAGAAATAAAATAAAACATGGAGAATAAGGTAAACTGGTATATATTAAAATATTACATTGCAAAAAGACTCAACTAGTTGAAAATATCATCCACAAGACCTAACACAGCCACAACAAGACTACTAAGAACCACAACGCGAGTAATCGGATAGTCTTCATCTTTGGAGTCCATCAACGTGAAAAATATAACAGCCAGGGCCATGGCACACATGCTCAACACCAATGGTATGAGGAGAGCCATCCTTTCTAGTTCAAGTGGTTCGAATTTGTAAAATCCCCCTGCTTTTATAAAGGTCCTTAGGGATATGACCGTTGGAAAATATAGTCGTTGGGTTTCAAAATGACCTTTGGTTACCATTGATAAATTTATGGAAAACTTGTTTAATGCTCTTATGATTTTATAATATTTCATGTTTCACAAAAGAATCATAGTTTTAAAATAAAAAGGGTATTTTTGGAAATAAATCCTTTTGTTTTCACAAAATTCCGATGGATACTTGTATAGTGAAAACTTAGTATTCTTTTTATAAAAAGTGTGTTTAAAGGGTATCTATAATAATTGTATCTTTCGACCACTGAAATTATGAATTTGGGGTAAAATTTTGGTCTTTTAAATTTTATAAAACAAATAGTAGTTTATTTTAAAAAATACAAATAGTTATACTCGTTTTATATGAAAAATATGAGAGGTATATCTTTTAAAAGATTTATAGAAAAGGGATTTAAATTTTAAGTTGAAACTGTTTTTTTTTTATTTTATTTTTTTGTAAAAATATTTATATTATACACTATTTTGAACTAAGTATACTTAAACTAGTTATTTCAAAATCCTAAATAAATTTTTATGAAAAATATTACATAATCTAGTAAAAAGGATTTAGATTTTAAATTAAAACTAATTGTCTTTATTGAATGAACCCTCTTTTGTATATTTATACTACACTTATTTTGAAATAAGTATACTTATGCTAGGTTATTTTATAAATATAAATAAATTTTAATAAAAAATGGGTTGGGGCCCAGCCAAGCCGAGGGAATCCCTTAAGGGACAATACTTCTAGGCCAAGACCAAGCCCCAAGGGACCCGAGGTACTGACCATCGGGGTCCCCAAGCACTCAGTGGGTGTCCAAACCATGTCCCAAGCCATGCATAGGTCTCTCAGGTCACGTGCAGGCTGTGTGTAAGGCCACGGTGCGCAGTGCGTAGGGGTGGGCCGAAACCCGCATGGGGCCCATGTATAAGGCCCCGATGTGTGTGTTTGTGTTATTGAACTGAAGCCGGCGCGCTTTGGTTTATAAGTCGTGCCTCAACCGTGGTCCGTTTCGATGTGGGACGCGCTTCGTGCGACCGGGACCGTCCGATCGACTCCCATGTGGATCTTGACCGTCCGTCCCTTTTTATCCGTACGATCAACCCATGTATCACCACGACCATCCGATCTCACCCGAGATCTAATCTCGGTTATCATTTCCTTTATAGCGTCGACCCTCACCATCTTCTTCCTCGAAGCGGCACCCAACCAGTAGGCCTGCAACCGAGGACGCCTCGGCCTCCTCCCCCGCACTGCTCCCTTGACTTCTGAACACCCCCTCCTAGGTCTCTGTTTTCCCGTCTTCCCCACGTCGGTCTAGACTCTTGGGTCGAGTCATCGTTGGATACCGAGGCCTATATAAACGCCTCTGTCCTCTTAAAACCACGGCGGTTCTTCTTCCTCCTTCCCCTCCCACGAACTCCCAGCAAGATCAGTGTGGTGCACCTGGTCCGAGCTTCCTCCTCAAGCGATGTAAGGGTCCTTTCATACATGCTTTCTTTTAAAAGAACCTCCGTTTATACTCTCAGTATATATATATAAATATATACAGTTTATATATATATGTATACTTGATTATAACCCACTCGGGTTGTGATGTTTTCAAAAAGGGGGCTTGCATGCCGTGTTTCCAGTAGGGTGCAAGTGTAGCGGTTTTTATAATACTACTCTTTTATGTTTTAGTACACACAGCTTATACATATACATAGTTATGTATAATGAAATCCATCCGGTCTTAAAACGGGTTTTCCTAAAGTTTATTACAAGGGTTACTACGAGAAAAGAGTTATCTTACCTTATTCTAAAACAATCCTTAATAATATGGTTCATATATATATATGGGTTACCTTTTTTTATATGCATTATATATATATATAAACATAGGTTATATTTTTCTTTGGACCTATGTTGGACAGGGCTTTGGTGTCATGAACCAGGCCGGATCGTCATCCGACCCGGCGCCCGACCCGGTCCGTGACATGGCCCGAAGGGCGTTCCCGATCCCCACGGGCTGGCAACTAGTGTCGGGCATCAAAAAAAACCAGTTGGGAACAGTTTGGTCCATGAAAAATATAAATAAATGCAAACTAAAAAAAGTAGATAAATAAAGGAAAATAAACCGAACAACGTGGCAACAGAAAAAGGAATAAACAAGGAAACGTGACATACCTCAGGTGACCCCGTGGATCACCACGGTACGACAACCACACTCACTCCCAAAAGCGATCCAAGACTGAAACCTGCAACTGAAAAGTAAAGTAGGTGTGAGCACTGAGATGCTAAGTAGGAAAGCCAAAATATAACCACGTCCTATGCCTCCGCCTTTATTAAGAAATCCAACTGTTCCAGTTTGAAAATAAGATATAATAAAATAATGTTTTCCCTTCTTTTCAAATTCAAGTAATGAGTTTGAATTTTCAAATAAAGTGTTTCACTCTTACTACATTTTCAAAATAGGTTCCAAGCGTGCATTAACATTTCAAAATGAAAAGAAACCAGTTTGTAATAAAATGTGATTTTTTTACAAACAAGACATTAGGTATGAAACAACTGAAAAGGAAGTTACATCACAAGAAGCATGTCACAAATGAGCACTATGGGTAATCCCTATAGGTATCTAGAACAAGTAGGAACCTAGAGACCTCGTACCTCGGTGAAACGTGGCTTAGAAGACCACGACCCTCAGAAAACGTGGCTTAGAAGGCCACGACCCTCAGAAAACGTGGCTTAGAAGACCACAACCCTCAGAAATTCATATGTTTAGTTAGTGTTGTTGCGTCAATCCTGCTACACAAACCGGGATGAACCCCTACCGTGTCATCTAGCATACTAGTCCTGGTCACCCACCTAGATACCTGGGATTCCCATTGTGCTCTATTTCAAATGGTGGGGAGTTTTCTTTATCGAGAAATCAAACAAGTACATTACACTTTCTTTATCTAAAACTCATAAAACCTCTCACCACCGCTCTCCCTACTTAAGTGCATTCCCCCTATTTACATCACACAATCACACACAAGCCTTTACACTAGGCACATATATCACAAACCGCTCATAAACACTTACATCACATTTTATTTTCAAATTTAGGGGAATGACTCAAAAGTGGTTTTCTATTTTTGCAAACCAAATCTTAAAGTACCAAACGGGCCTCAATAGAGGTTTTTTTTCTATTTCATAAAACATTCTTAAGATGCCAAACAGGCTTAATTACATAAAGGGAACACTTTTTACAATCAACCGGCAAAAGGGCCAAACACCTTTGGAAATACACCTTACCAATTCAAAACCACTTAAGAAATCAATTTTTTTTCAAGAAAAGTCACTTAAGGCCAACGGCTTTGAAACACATTTCAATTTTCCAATACAAGGCATAATAGTTTCTAGAAATCGCAATTAGATTCCATATCATGTGTATATAGCATAGTGTAAAACATATTTTTAAAACAATCAAGAAATTATGAATTTAAAATTAAAAGCTTAGGCATAGGGGACCTACCTCAAACATGTCGTTATTTGTCGATGGCCACTCGAACCGACACTTGGCGCACACACGCACATGCATTTATACATATATATATATACACCCCAAGCTGCATTTCACATATTCCCCGCACCATGAGGGAATATGTACAAAGAGGACATATATATATATATATATATGCCTTACCCTATGCATGTACGTGTAGGCGTTCTTGACACCCACAACTTGAAACCATCATAGCGAGGTCCAACGCACTACACAAACAATTAATTGAACACTTAAAATGATTGTCACAACAATATCTGCACACATATACCCTTATATGTATGCTCAAACCCACTTTTTGAAAACATACACACACTAAAACAATATAAAAACATGTTTCACACACTTTAAAAGATTTAATAAACCACTTAAAAATTTTATAAAACAACTCCAAGCGGTACTACATGACATTGAACACAAAAACCCACCCCAAAACCTCTTCTAAGGCGAAATGCACACCACTCAATTGTCAAAACAGAAAACTTAGCCCGTGCGCAACATAATGAACTAAATGCACAGTTTGAAAAGACATTTTTTTTATAATTAAAAAAATTCTAAGAAAATTGATTAAAGAGCTTTCAAACATGTCACAAACTTTGAATATATAAAGAAAATAAAACTCATCCAAAACCATTTTCAAGACTAAACACACTTTTGACCCCACACCAAAATGTCCACTGCATCAACTGCACTTTCAAATACACAAACTGCACAATTTATCGGCGCTGATAAACAGCCCAAAGTGGGTTTTGAAAATAAAATACACTAACACCACTTAAACATGATACTCACAATTTAAATGCACATTGAAACCAAATCAACAACAATTTCTCAGCATGCAAAATAATTAAAAATAGTGCTGGGTTAATTAAATAAGCAAGTGAAATCATCATATAAAAATTGTGCGCAGAACCACCTACCTCGGGGAAGAACGCCTCAAAATTTCGGTGCGAAACTTCCACTACATGACAATCGCGCCACCAACAAAATCAAAGAAACCCTAAAATAAGAAATTGAACCAAACTCAAGATTGAACCAACTACACCATAATAAAACTAAACCCCATGCTAAACCCTAATTTAAAACCATAATTGATGAAAACCTAAAAATCCCAAATTGAATGAACCAAAACCCTAGATCAGAGAAAGGTCTTACCCAAGGTAAGTCGCGCGAGAGCAAAGGGGGTCACCAGAGGGAGACGACGTTGGCGGCTAGTTGGGTCGCAAAACAAGGGGGTTTCCGGTTGACGGGTGCGTGTGAGCCGCTGGTCGAGAGGGAGGCACGACGCGAGTTAGGTCCGCCGGAGGAGGAGGCCGCAACGGCTGCATAGCGGGAGGCCGGGAGGTAGGGCGGCGCACCATGGGAGACAGAGGCTGGGAGGCAGGGCGGTACACCATGGGAGAGGGATGGCCGCCGGTCTTTCGGTGTGCCGGAGGAGTGCGGCGGCGGCGCGGGTAGAGGAAGGAGAGCCATCGGCGCTTAGGGTTAGGCAAGGAGGAGGAGGCCCGCGCGATGCAGGAGGGTGGGGAGGGGCGCTGTGCGCGACGCACAGGGAGGAAGACAGCAAGGAAAAAAAAGAAAAAAAGAAAAGGAAGGAAAGAAAAAAAATAAAAGAAAAGAAAGAAATAAGATAAGAAATAAAATAAAAGAGAAAAAAACAATAAAACAAATAAAAATTTAATAAATAATGATAATAATAAACTTAATAAGGATTTTTTTTATTCCAATAATAATAATAATAATAACTTAATATTAATTATTATAAACTAAACAATAATATTATTATTATTTTTAATCATAATAAAAATTATAATAAATTTAATATGACATTAATAAACTTAATATACTTAAAAAAATTAATGGAGAGTTAATAATAATAACTTAATTATAATTATGCTATATTAATAAACTTGGTGAGAATAATCATAATAATAATAATAATAATAATAATTACCATAATTATGATTATTAAAATAGATCATTAAAATCATGTTATTTATCCATATTAAACAAGAGACAGGCTGCACGGTGACCAGGGCAAAGCCGCACAGCTTTGAAAATGCCCTGCCCATGCACTGGATGTGTCAAGAGAAAAGCATTCATTCGTCAACAAAATGCAAAAATTTAAAACAGGCTTGATCCGTAGTTTGATGGAAAATTTCAAAGTATGATAAAATAATAAAATAATATTAATTTAAAAGTTCAGGTGTGACAATTCTCCCCACCACAAAAACTTTCTGCCCTCAGAAAGTCACCCAGCCAAACGAGGAAACGAACTCAAGTTCGAAACTAAATGAGGCCAACAAAATCACAACTCGGCGTGACTTTTCAATCCATCAATCACCCCCGACCAACTCTGAGGGAAACTGAAAAGATAAGAATCGTTAGGAAATGAGGAGGGTTCTCCCCACCACAAGAACCCGACTAGCACAACCGACATTGAGACTCTTAGCATGGCTAACTCTGGAACTGCTAACTTGATCCAAGAGGGAACCTCCGCACAGACCAAACCTCGAAGAAGGGATGACAAGATTCGTGGTGGGTCTCCCCACCATTTAAGAACTGACCAGCTAAAGCCAATTAGCACAGACTAATATGAGAAACCCAGCACAAACCGACCCATGAACTCTCTGCATAAACCAGACCCCCACCACATGGGGTCATCCACGAAAGACCCCAAACCGAGTAGCAGACCAAACCCCTATTCATTATTTCCCAAGATGCATATGTCTCCAAAACAAGAACATCCTAAAACAAGAACGGGTCACCACTGGAGCTATCCACACAAGAGAGATAATCATCTTGAGACTCACAGCCATAAAGAGACAACTCCAAAGATCATATTTGAGGAGGCGCAACTACTAAAATTACAAGAAAACGATACCACCACACCTCATTACTGCCAAAGTGGGGTATTCAAGGAACAAAGACCACAATGAGGCAATGAAGCCTCTACGCCACTTACAGCAGGATAGAACCTTCAAAGACGGGAGAGCTACAACAAGGAAATTCATACCGTCCCCATTTCAGCATTGGAGAAAAAATTAAACCAAGGTTCCCCATACCCAACGATTCCTGACTGCGTGAAGAGCTTCACCCCGAGACCTGTGGTTGGAGCTCTGATGTCTTGAAGCATCTGCTGCCCCGCAGTCAGGAGCTGACATCCTTCGGTTGACACTCCTGCTAACAATTCCGTTAGTGGAACCTCTCCAATTTTCCCAAATTGTCATACTGACGGCAAGCCCTCGGAGGATGATGACAAGGCGACTTAAAGTACCCAAACCGAGCACACTAGAAGCAAACAAGGGGGTGACCCAACTAATAGAAGATGGAATTGACAAGGAGACTTGTCTGAGACAGATTCCTTCGATTCTCACTCGTCACTGGATGGGAAACCTTCCCGAACACCAGAAAGAAATGGTCCTGGAACCCTGGATGAAGACCCCACACAATAGAAACTTTAACTGATTCCACGACGCTACCTCCATAGAGAAGGGAATCAACCCCTTGGAAAGCCCCACGTAGGCCTTCACTGCTCGTTGGCCTTACTTGACACTCACTGGCCTTGTCGCTTCCATCACCTTCGCTTCCACAAATATAAACCATCAAATGAGAGTGGCCCTAAACACCTTCCAATACATACCATCATGCAACGACGCTGGGATTATCTCCTCCACCAATCCCAAGTTTCACCTTCAAACGGACCTGAACCAACACAGACTATCTTAGCTTTAGGAGTTCCCAATAACCTGAAAACACCAACGACTTCACCAAGCCAGTATGCTACCTTCGATAGATCACGATCACCACGATAGCTGGAAAACAACTGAAAATAATTCAATTCCACCACTCCGCTAAGAGTCTTGGTAGAACCAACAACTAGAAGAGGCTCACTAGAAACTTTTGGGACTTTTTTGGGCAGCATACTCAAAAACAAGAGGCACAAATCCGAATCAAAACTCATCATAAATCAAAATTCCACACCAGAATCACGAATGAAAGCTCAAACTCAAATCACTATCCCAACCACAATTCAGTACGTCAAAACCAAGAACTCACGAAAAAGAATACCAAACATGAAAAGAGAACGCTAAACAGTTTCTCACTCACTTTTCTAAACATTTGAAAAACCTTTTTTTGAAAACCATTTTTCAGCAACCAAAACCACTTAAATATCCACCATTGATATCCCATGAAGTCTCACACATACATATCCATGTGCTAGCTCAAGCACCCATCCACTCACATCACCAATTTCCCCACTTACCACATGCGCACCTCAATGTATGTGATCACTCATAGGAATACCAAGGGTCAATTCAAGACACTTGTCATTTCCAAAACAGACCATTAAGCACAAAGTAGAAATTCCTAGCCAATTTGAGAAATTCACTTATCATTAAAGAAACACATTTCAAAATTCCAAAACGTTTTCCATTTCAAAAACCATTTTCCACTCCAACAACCATATTCCCTTTTGAAAACACCTTCACAAAAATCCATTTTCATTTTTGAGATCTACTCACACCAACCAAAATGAAGGTCAAACATAACTCACATCAAAATTTCCAAAAATAAGGGACTAGTGGCTATGCCAACCCGTTAACATGGCTTAACAGACTATGCTTCGAGCGGGCATCCACCACAAGAAGTATCTTGAACCGTGCACTCGGGTTGTACATGGGTTGCTACTCCATGTAGGCTCATCGCGTAACATCGGATCACTTACCTTGTCATCCCTCATCCACACAAAACAAGCAAAAGAAAAACTCAAATTCCATACTACCCTTGGCAACTCGAGTCTCGGGACGGGCAAGGGTTCATGACATCCTTCCCGCACCTACCCCTCGAGTCCTGACACACTTAATCACTAAGCTACTTGATGTCACGACCCGACCCTACCCGGGCTCAAGCTGCAACTACCCCAAGCCCGCCTCCATAGGCCAGGGGCTGGAGACCAACGTCGAAGGAACAACAACTCGGGGAGACCTTTTCCTAAGCACCTGTACACACACACGCAGAAAACTCAATGCAACAGTGCAGAGTAAAAAGGAGAAGTAAAGGGAAACTGCTATAAATATAAACCACAAAGTGCATCGACCTCTACAAGTACGAAGTACAAGCTGAAGAGAAAAGGGGCAAAACATGCGCCCAACCAAAAGTGCCACAACCCGGAAACAGGTAAACAAAAGAAACAGCTGACGGGTCTCCCACCTGGAACCCGGCCACGACCACCACACGCGGTCCAAGCTCCCAAGTTCCTACGCTCCACTGAAGTCACGCTCCACCTGTCCGTCGTCTGCAAGGGCACACCAAGTGCGGGCAAAGCCCAAGCAGGGGTGAGTATAAAAATACTCAGTAGGATACCCCGAAGGCTCGAGGGAGCAACAAAGGAGGTACCGAAGGGTGAGCGGTAGAGCGAACAGAAAAGTAAAGGAGTACAACCGAGGGTGCAGTAAAGTGTCCAGCTTAACCCAACAAAAGAAAGGAAGTAGACTCGTCCAGGCACAAGGAGCTGGAAACGGTGAGAAGATGAACTTCCTGTCGAGTCTTCGCTGCCTATGGCAGGAGAGTAGACTCGTCCAACCACGAGAAGCTAGACACGGAAAGCACGTGGCATACCCGGCGCGTCTTCGCCTCACCTGGAAGGAGAGTAACCAAACCCAAGAAGTGGGTGCAGGAACATGGTATATACAAATCCATATGCTCTGTCGAGAAGCCCGAACAACGTCGTAAGGGGATCTCCGTCCCGTAGCTCAGCCCAAGAAAAGAGTAGCCAACAGTCCTAGAAGAAAACTCCATCGATGCTCAGCATCCCGCACGTCTGCCCTGAACCGCAAGCCAAGGAACTCAGTCACCGCACCCTGATACTATCCGCTTTGGGCGGCACTGACTCGCCCACACGGTTTTAGATCGCATCGTAAGAACGTGTCTCGGTGGGGAAAGCGCCCCTCGTACTTGAGAGTTCTAGGAAAGTCAAACCACACCTCATCACTGCCTTGCAGTTGAGAGGTATCCTCAAAGCCAAATTCGTTCCATCACCGACCCGTACAACCAAGGGTCCCACTCCGGTAAACACGGAGGAAAGCCACAGACTAGCCTAGTCGAAAGGACTGAGTTTGGAATGACAACGGGTGTCCCACTGCCCAGCCCCGCTGGAGGGTAATTCATAAACAAATATCAGGTGACCCACTGCCCAGCCCTACTGGAGGGTAAACCCTAATACATCAACCGGTGACCCACTGCCCAGCCCCGCTGGAGGGTAAACCATAATAAGATACTGGGTGACCCACTGCCCAGCCCTGCTGGAGGGTAAACCCTAACTAGATATCGGGTGACCCACTGCCCAGCCCTGCTGGAGGGTAGACCTTAATACATCATCAGGCGACCCACTGCCCAGCCCCGCTGGAGGGTAGACCTGGAATAAGTCGACAGGCGACCCACTACCCAGCCTTGCTGGAGGGTAGACCTGGAATAAGTCGACAGGCGACTCACTGCCCAGCCTTGCTGGAGGGTAGACCTGGAACTAGATGACGGGTGACCCACTGCCCAGCCCTGCTGGAGGGTAGACCCCAAGAGGTCGTCGGGTGACCCACTGCCCAGTCTCTGCTCGAGGGTAGACCCTAAGAGTGTCGGGTGACCCACTGCCCAGTCTCTGCTAGAGGGTAGACCCTAGAAGTCAGTGAGCAACCCACTGCCCAGCCCTGCTGGAGGGTAAGCCCGAAGAAGTCGATGAGTAACCCACTGCCCAGCCCCGCTGGAGGGTAAAACTCAGAACCTCTCTGCCATCTCTACAGGAGGGTACAACACTGGTCGACCGAACACGGAGTGGGTGTCGTGCAACCACCCAACTCCAGAACAGCTCTCCCAAAAGAGGTGCAGCGTCTGCCCCAACACTGGGTGTCACTAGCACCGCTACCAGCCAAACCATCGAGAATGAAACCAGGGGAGACCACTCAACCCTGCTGGTCAAACAAACGAGCAAAGAGGGACCCTCTATGTCGCGAGAGGTCAAAGTACACAAAGCAGAACACGGCACGCACCTGGGGCCCACACGACATGTGGCCCCAAGTCAACCCCAACTGAGCGCACAAACATATCAGGTACAAACCACACATACCTCCAAGCGCTCTCCTATACTCCCAGAGTATACCACGTCTCCAACCCAAGGGCTATCGTGCACACGACACCCAACGTCAACGCGAAGGCGTGACGTAACAACTCCACCTCAAAGGCCCAGGCACGGCTAACCACGTTACCTCAAGTATTTACATCACCCACACGGGAGTGCACACGATCACTCGCCAAAGGTCCGCTACAAGCAAAGTAGGGCGAACCACCACTGGAGCACCTTCCATGCTCCCACATTTCCCAAGATCGTACAAGAGGCTCCACACAGCCAAACAGATCACACCATTGTAATCCTCATGGAAAAACACACGAGTTAGACTACTCACTCACCCGAAATGGTCAACAGGTGGAAAAGGTACTATTCACCGTGACCAAACCCGTGTGGGGCCCACCCCAAGATCCCGAAACTGAACCAACGGATCAAGCCACTGCGATCCCCTCGAAAAAACACACGGGATTGAGTACTCAATCGCCCAAAACGGACACCCGGTGAAAAGGGCACTATTCACCATAGCCGGGTCGGGTGGGACCCACACCACGTCCCCGAAAATGGTCGGGCGAACTGCACCATCGCAAAGCTCTCGGAAAAGCACGTCAAATTGACTGATTACTTGCGTGGAATGGGTATCCGGAGAAAAAGATACGTTCTGGCACACCGCACACGAGCGGCGCCACGTGGGACCCGCATCCCGGTCACGAAACTCAACGAACGGATCACACCATTTCGATCCTCTCGGAAAAGTACACGAAATGTACTACTCACTTGTCCAAAACGGTCGCCCGGTGATAAAGCTAGAAATCACCGTCAACTCCCGAAACGGCCCTCACGGGGCCTGCACCATTGTGCGGAATTACAGCGGGAAAACTGCGCCAACGCGACGCCCTCGGAAAAACACCCATCATCGACTGCTCGCACGCCCCGAATGGACGTCCGGTGAAAAAGGCGTGAAACGCTGCACGCAGCTCAAAAGACGGGTCGTGGGGCCCGCGCCTCAACTTCGGCCTCAATGCCTAAAACTACCCTGGAAACCTCCGCCTCGATGCTAGGGTCCCAACGCAACTGACGGCGCTCAAAACGGACGTCGGACGCGTCCGCGCCGTCCAAAACAAGATTTTCCGGAAGAACGCTTGTCCACTTAAAGACGCGTCGCATCTCCGAGACCGCACGTTTCGGGAATTAAAAATTCCCGAAACCATCTCAAAAACTTTGTCTTGACGCAAGCTCCGCGCTGCCGCAGACGGCGCGCAAAACGGACGCCCGTAGCTAAAGATACGGGCGTCCGAAGGTATTAGGGGAGAACCCTTCGGGCCGGACCGGCCCGGTCTGGCCGGTCCGCCCTGCTCGGGCCGGCCCGCACCGGCCGGCCCGCTGGGAGCGCGGCCTAGCCACCTGGGTCCGGTCTAGCCGACCCCGCGGGCCGCCGCACCGCAGCCCGCTGCTTGCCTCGCCCGCACGCCGCGCGGGCGCCTCCACCGACCGGCCAACACGGCCGGTCGCGTCCACGCGGAGACCCGCCTATAGCGGGTCTCGGTCTCCCCAGCGGGGTCGCGAGGCGTGACCCCGGACGTCTCCTCGCCGGCGCCCTCTCGTCGGCTCCCCGCTCCACCGCGACGCCGCGGACCGCCAGCCGCCCCGCTCGGCCACCTGCGCCGACGCCCAGACGAACCCGCCGCCGCCTGGAAGACCGTCGGACCGCCGATGGGAAGCCGCCGTCGCCGCTGGTTCTCGCCGGAAAACACCAAAAGCCTCCCGAAACTTCATCGGATCCCTACGAACACCTCAGGTCTCGGAATTTTGATCCGAAAAGTGCGACGGAAACCTCAGATTGAATCCTACGCAACTACGGGCTTCGCTCGATAGAAAAAACAGCGATTCGATGAAAAATTTATGAATCCAAAGGAGGTGCGGGGGATTTAAATTAAACGCGTGATCCTACCTTGTTGGGCTTTGCCCGGCGCTTCACCGCGAGGGATCTGCCACCACGCCGCTGCCTTGCCGGACGGGAGGAGGTGAGGAGGAGCTCCCTTCGTCGTTGGGAGCTGCTGGCGCCAGGGAAGAAAGGGGAGAGGAGTGGGGTAGGTTAAGTGTTTAAATAGAAAACACTTAACCACCCGCCCGACAGCCCGAACCCAAACTCCCAACGGGGTCAGGATTTAGCCTCCCCTAGGCTAAGAACCATGCTCTGAGCGCAACAGCGGACTCGGAATTTTATTCTGAGACCCCGTTCAAAAGTTATTAAACACAGCGCCCGAGGCCGCCAAAATTACGAAAACGCCCCTGGGGCCATTTTTCACAAACGGCCCTCGCCCGCGAAACTTACACCCCTCCTAGTGTAAAAGGCATGTTCCGAACTCAACGGTGCCCTCGGTTTTCCAATCCGAGACACCATTTAAGAGATAGTTGCATTTCAACATCAAACGAATTAATTAATTAATTAATTAATCCGTTTAACGTTCCAAAAGCAGGCGAGGGGTCCAAACATCCCGCGCCAACAAGTTTTATGTCGTTCCTAGGGTAAACACCCCATTCTGGACCCATCCGAACACTCGGATCTCTGATCCGGAACTCCGTTTAGGAGTTATCCCATTTATTTATCATTTCCAGTGTGAACGCACTGAAAATTTCATTCCGGCCACTCTGGGGCTCGGAATCGCACGCCGTCTAAAGGCGCTGTTCTGGAATATCATCGAGAATATTCCAAATTCTTTCATAGCAAACACTGAGTTCTTACATCATTCCCTCCTTCAAGTTTTCGTCCCCGAAAAAAAAACTAGGGAGCAACACGGGGTACTAAGCCTACACCTGGCTTTCCCATACCCAAAAGAACTCACGCATGCCTCTGCGTCACCGCACACAGACCAGGATTGATCTGTTCACGCGAGGTCAGCCCTTGCCGACGTCGTGCACCCACTCTAGACTTTGGGGCTAGGGCAAGGCGGTAGGGTACCTCACCATCCCTTTGCACGGTATCAAACGGCCCGAAGGCCCTCGAGGGTATCTCACCTCCCCGGTCAACCTCTACGTCGCACGCCACGACTGGAATCACCGCCCGCACTTGAAACAAGGCCTGGTGACTCCCTCCTTTAGAATATCCATATGGTGGAACACCCAAGGACATCTGCTCATGCAAGATTTCACAGCCGATGTCTCTCCACCAAGACTCTCTTACATGCTCGAAAGGCGAAGGAGTCAACACCATCGACTAAAGGAAAAGGTCTCACGCCCTTTTCCTTACCAACACAGAGTTACACCCGACGCCCTGCGTCACCCTGGTAACACCTCAAACAAGGAGCAGGGAGAAAAGTCTTTCACATGCAGAGCCTAACAATTCTACTGCAAGAAGTAGAAGAGTCGCAAGGGGTACCTCTCACCATCCCGTGATCTGCAGGATCGTAGACATCCAAAGCTCGCGGCTACCCGCGGTCCCAACCGTCAGCTCTCGAAGCTTGATGTGGACCGCCTAGTGGTGATGGTGATATCTCGTAACGTCATCCCCCACCTCCAGCTCCTTCTCTTCTGCTAGCACCACCTCTCTGACCACTACTCCGATCACAGCGCTACCTCCGTCGTGGTGGTGCGCCTACTGCCTGCCCGAAACTCTCAGCAACTCGGGTCGGGCAGTCTTGTGCCAAGTGACCTCGCCCATCACAAGCATAGCACCAGCGCTCTCTGGGCTGCCCCGGTGCCCTCCGGCGCCACTGTGGTGTACGACCACGGCCCGGGATCCACTCACGGAAGGGCATCCTCGGCTGAGGCCCTGCACCCTTTTCGCCATAGTGGTATACGGCCACATCTCCGAAACCGGCAGTGGGAAGGCCACCTGCATCGAGGTCCTGTCCTCCAGCGCCTGCTAGCTACGGCAGACGTCCCGGCTCCATCGCGCCCACTGCCACCACAAAACATGACAGGAAACCCTTTGTCACTAATGCCTGCTCTAGCACCCCGACATATGTGGAAATGCCCAAAGGTACTCTGACAGCACGAATCTCTCGACGGAGACCCTGCTCAAACTTCTGCGCCCGGAAGTTGTCGTCACGGACCAAGTCCGGGTAAAAGCATGCACGGTCTGCAAAACTAGCCGTGTACTCGGCCACCGTCATCCCTCCCTGCTGAAACTGCAGGAGCTCCTGAATCCGAACGGAGCGCAGGCAGGAGGGGAAAAACTCTTCATGGAGCAACAACTGAAAGTCGTCCAACGAAAACGACGACTCTCCAAGAAACCGAGTCACCAGACTCCACCAACGCCAAGCCGATCCACAGAAAAGGTCAGCTGCCAAAGCCACCCTCTGATCTGTCGGCGTCTGCACAAGCCTGAAAAGGCGAACCACTGCCTCGAGCCAAACCTCTGCTACCTGAGGGTCTGGCTCACCACTGAACCTCAGCGGTCTCTGCCACTGGAACTCACAGAGCGTGCTCAACCTGCGCTCAAGTTTAGCCTGCTCTGTTGAAACTGCCTGCTGCTCAACATGTGGGGGTGCTGCTACCGGCCCACCCAGAGAAAGGGGCTCACATGATGGGTCCTGGACTGTGGCCTCGTAGCTCACAGGGTTGTCATCACGTACCCAAGCTGGTATCTTGGCTGGCTGTCTTCGCAGAGACATCCTGAATATTATCAAGGACTGTCGCGGTCAAATGAGCATATATGTATATACCACAACAACAACGATGGGGAGCTGACTCAAGAAGGACAGTCAAGACTCAGTCCTATGTGATGCACAAACAAATTTTCCCTGCAATAAGTGTCTCAGCATGCCGAGTCGACAAGCAGGTTATTAAGGTCCTGGTGAATGGATACGTCGGCCGCCACACCATCACTGGACTCCCTGGCCTGAGAGCCACTCTCGAGACACGTTAACACTGTTGCCCTAAATCCCAACCAATTCCTCTTTTAGGGACGTCCGCACAACGTCCCAAGGAACTGTAGGTTCCGGGCGCAGCGGAAGCGCGTTAGTGGGTTTGCCCAACTTTAATTTTAACGTTAAACAACGTTCAATCCGAGATCCATCACGATATAAAACACCGAATCTTCGGAATAGAACAAAGAACGAAAAGAAAAGAAGAGTCCCGGAACCCTTGAGGAGGATCATCATATGTTGATTATAATTAATTTAATTAATGCATAAGAATTACCTCGTTGGAATTATTTCTTCATTGATGTGTCCGGTCACGATTCGGTGATCCGTCGTTGCGTTGTAGAATCCAAGTGTAGGATTCCTCTAGCGGTGATCCACACGTGTGTCACGTATCTCCGGACGTCGCCGAAGGGATCTCCGAGTGCTAGCGCGGAAGAACCTTCGCTTGCGATATCCGCCTTTGACCGCCTTGATCCGGTGGAGGATCTTGCTCTCGTAACTTGAGGGCGTTCTTGGTGGAAATAGAATTCTATCTTGGCTTGAGAGTATTTCCAAATCTATTGTGCACAACCATGGCTCTTCAAAATGTTGGGGTTATGAGGATATTTATAATCATGTTTGAGGTTAATAGAGTTATGACAATAAATAAACGCGTTACGCGTTTTATTTATTTCATTAACTCTTATTGAACCCCCCCCCCCATGTCGAATTATTAATTACTTGACATGCGCCCATGCTGATTATAATAAATATCATTTAATAAAATAATATTAAATCCTCAAAATCCCAACTGGAAAAACTACACAGCGTGTAATAATTAATACACGGCGTGTACTTGTTTTCTATAAAACTACACAGCGTGTATATTTAATATACACGGTGTGTACTTTTATTTTCCATTTTTCTCCACCACATTTATTAGACCTTGAGTAATGACTATTTATTTCTTAAATAAATTTAACTGCATTACTCACTAATAAATATATTATTTCATCCACAATATATTCTCTTGAATAACTAGTGTCAAAATAAATGTGATCATACATCCTTAAATAATTATTAAACCACAGTCAGGAATAATATTTATTTAACTTGTTAAATTAATATTTAACTGAGATACATGGACACACTTAGTGTGTGACCCTCTAGGCCTCTTTCTCAGTGGCATTAGGCTGAGTCTGCCTAAAGTCCAAGGTTAGAGTCTAGCAACACGCCAAGGCACCCATAGAGAAAGAAGTTAACGTCGCAATGATGTGTTACCTCCTACGAACGCTTACCGTGTAATATAATCCCTTTGTCTCGATATCTCCAATCAAGCGGGTTGCATGCTAGTGCCATCAACCCATGTGCTTGATTATTCTTTCTTTGACTTCCTGGAATTGAACTTGCCCATACCTTACCATGCCCATGGATTTATTTAGGCTATATCAATTCCATCAAAGGGCCTGAGATATCTACTTCGGTTATGGAACGGAAGGGACAAATCCTTTCTCGCATTATCTATTAATGCGGTATTACTCGTGACGCACCCAACGTATCCTACCTCACTGCGAACAGTGTGTCGTCACAGTTTTCGTCAATACATCTAAGTGCGCGAGTTGTAATACCCATTAATAATAATCTTAAAGTCTAAGGATCAATACACACGTCCGTAGATAGGAACATCCAATGACACTATGAAATGTGGATTTCCTATTGGCGGGTCTCGTTCTCATAATATCCTCCTGGATATTACCAAGGGCGCACACCATGAGAAGGTGCCTAAAAGTTTTATGAGTCCTCACCCCTAATGACCTGTATTATTTGTGTCCCTCAAATAATATCATCCGGCCATAGAAAATACATTCAAGAATAGTGTTATGGCACTTCCGGGTTCTCATCATAGCAGGTATCCGCTACGACCCTTTAATGCAACAGCTGTCCTTAGGACATTATCACATGACATGTCACGCAGAAGAACAATCAAGATGTGATAAGGCTTTTATTTAATGAATAAAGTACAAAGTAGTTGGTTCTAGACCACCAACTCCAACAGGAACGAACCTCCCTCTGATACCACTTTGTCACGACCCGACCCTACCCGGGCTCAAGCCGCAACTACCCCAAGCCCGCCTCCATAGGCCAGGGGCTGGCGACCAGTGCCGAAGGCACAACAACTTGGGGAGGCCTTTGTCTAAGCACCTGTACACACACACGCAGCAAACTCAATGCAACAGTGCAGAGTAAAAAGGAGAAGTAAAGGGAAACTGCTATAAATATAAACCACAAAGTGCATCGACCTCTACAAGTACGAAGTACAAGCTGAAGAGAAAAGGGGCAAAACACGCACCCAACCAAAAGTGCCACAACCTGGAAACAGGTAAACAAAAGAAACAACTGACGGGTCTCCCACCTGGAACCCGGCCACGACCACCGCACGCGGTCCAAGCTCCCAAGCTCCTACGCTCCACTAAAGTCACGCTCCACCTGTCCGTCGTCTGCAAGGTCACACCAAGTGCGGGCAAAGCCCAAGCAGGGGTGAGTATAAAAATACTCAGTAGGATACCCCGAAGGCTCGAGGGAGCAACAAAGGAGGTACCGAAGGGTGAGCGGTAGAGCGAACAGAAAATTAAAGGAGTACAACCGAGGGTGCAGTAAAGAGTCCAGCTCAACCCAACAAAAGAAAGGAAGTAGACTCATCCAGGCACAAGGAGCTGGAAACGGTGAGAAGATGAACTTCCCGTCGAGTCTTCGCTACCTATGGCAGGAGAGTAGACTCGTCCAACCACGAGAAGCTAGACACAGAAAGCACGTGGCATACCCCGCGCGTCTTCGCCTCACCTGAAAGGAGAGTAACCAAACCCAAGAAGTGGGTGCAGGAACATGGTATATACAAATCCATATGCTCTGTCGAGAAGCCCAAACAACGTTGTAAGGGGATCTCCGTCCCGTAGCTCAGCCCAAGAAAAGAGTAGCCAACAGTCCCAGAAGAAAACTCCATCGATGCCCAACATCCCGCACGTCTGCCCTGAACCGCAAGCCAAGGGGCTCAGTCACCGCACCTTGATACTATCCGCTTTGGGCGGCACTGACTCGCCCGCACGGTTTTAGATCGTGTCGCAAGAACGTGTCTCGGTGGGGAAAGCGCCCCTCGTACTTGAGAGTTCTAGGAAACTCAAACCACACCTCATCACTGCCCTGCAGTTGAAAGGTCTCCTCAAACCCAAAGTCGTTCCATCACCGACCCGTACAACCAAGGGTCCCGCTCCGGTAAACACGGAGGAAAGCCACAGACTAGCCTAGTCGGAAGGACTGAGTCTGGAATGCCAACAGATGTCCCACTGCCCATCCCCGCTGGAGGGTAATTCATAAACAAATATCAGGTGACCCACTGCCCAGCCCTGCTGGAGGGTAAACCCTAATACATCAACCGGTGACCCACTGCCCAGCCCCGCTGGAGGGTAAACCATAATAAGATACTGGGTGACCCACTGCCCAGCCCTGCTGGAGGGTAAACCCTAACCAGATATCGGGTGACCCATTGCCCAGCCCTGCTGGAGGGTAGACCTTAATACATCATCAGGCGACCCACTGCCCAGCCCCGCTGGAGGGTAGACCTGGAATGAGTCGACAGGTGACCCACTGCCCAGCCTTGCTGGAGGGTAGACCTGGAATAAGTCGACAGGCAACCCACTGCCCAGCCTTACTGGAGGGTAGACCTGGAACTAGACGACGGGTGACCCACTGCCCAGCCCTGCTGGAGGGTAGACCCTAAGAGGTCGTCGGGTGACCCACTACCCAGTCTCTGCTGGAGGGTAGACCCTAAGAGTGTCGGGTAACCCACTACCCAGTCTCTACTGGAGGGTAGACCCTAGAAGTCAGTGAGCAACCCACTGCCCAGCCCTGCTGGAGGGTAAGCCCGAAGAAGTTGATGAGTAACCCACTGCCCAGCCCCACTGGAGGGTAAAACTCAGAACCGCTCTGCCATCTCTACCGGAGGGTACAACACTGGCCGACCGAACACGGAGTGGGTGTCGCGCAACCACCCAACTCCAGAACAGCTCTCCCAAAAGAGGTGCAACATCTTCCCCAGCACTGGGTGTCACTAGCACCGCTACAGGCCAAACCATCGAGAATGAAACCAGGGGAGACCACTCAACCCTGCTGGTCAAACAAACGAGCAAAGAGGGACCCTCTATGTCGCGAGAGGTCAAAGTACGCAAAGCAGAACACGACACGCACCTGGGGCCCACACGACGTGTGGCCCTAAGTCAACCCCAACTGAGCGCACAAACATCTCAGGTACAAACCACACGTACCTCCAAGCGCTCTCGTATACTCCCAGAGTATACCATGTCTCCATCCCAAGGGCTATCGTGCACACGGCACCCAACGTCAACGCGAAGGCGTGACATAACAACTCCACCTCAAAGGCCCAGGCACGGCCAACCATGTTACCTCAAGCATTTACATCACCCACACGGGAGTGCACGCGATCACTCGCCAAAGGTCCGCTACAAGAAAAGTAGGTCGAACCACCACTCGAGCACCTTTCATGCTCCCACATTTCCCAAGATCGTGCAAGAGGCTCTGCACAGCCAAACGGATCACACCGTTGTAATCCTCACGGAAAAACACGCGAGTTAGACTACTCACTCGCCCGAAACGGTCAACAGGTGGAAAAGGTACTATTCACCGTGATCAAACCCGTGTGGGGCCCACCCCAAGATCCTGAAACTGAACCAACGGATCACGCCACTGCGATCCCCTCGGAAAAACACACGGGATTGAGTACTCAATCGCCCAAAACGGACACCCGGTGAAAAGGGCACTATTCACCATAGCCGGGTCGGGTGGGACCCACACCACGTCCCCGAAAAAGGTCGGGCGAACTGCACCATCGCAAAGCTCTCGGAAAAGCACGTCAAATTGACTGCTTACTTGCGTGGAACGGGTATCCGGAGAAAAAGATACGTTCCGGCACACCGCACACGAGCGGCGCCACGTGGGACCCGCATCCCGGTCCCGAAACTCAACGAACTGATCACACCATTGCGATCCTCTCGGAAAAGTACACGAAATGGACTACTCACTTGTCCAAAACGGTCGCCCGGTGATAAAGCTAGAAATCACCGTCAACTCCCGAAACGGCCCTCGCGGGGCCCGCACTATTGTGCGGAATTACAGCGGGCAGACTGCGCCAACGCGATGCGCTTGGAAAAACACCCATCATCGACTGCTCGCACGCCCCGAATGGGCGTCCGGTGAAAAAGGCGTGAAACGCTACACGCAGCTCGAAAGACGGGTCGTGGGGCCCACGCCTCAACTTCGGCCTCAACGCCTGAAACTACCCTGGCAACCTCCACCTCGATGCTAGGGTCCCAACGCAACTGACGGCGCTCAAAACGGACGTCGGACGCGTCCGCGCCGTCCAAAACAAGATTTTCCGGAAGAACGCTCGTCCACTTAAAGACGCGTCGCGTCTCCGAGACCCCAGGTTTCGGGAATTAAAAATTCACGAAACCATCTCAAAAACTTCATCTTGACGCAAGCTCCGCGCTGCCACAGACGGCGCGCAAAACGGACGCCCGTAGCTAAAGATACGGGCGTTCGAAGGTATTAGGGGAGAACCCTTCGGGCCGGACCGGCCCGATTTGGCCGGTCCGCCCTGCTCGGGCCGGTCCACCCTGCTCGGGCCGGCCGGCACCGGCCGGCCCGCTGGGACCGTGGCCCAGCCGCCTGGGTCCGGCCCAGCCGACCCCGCGGGCCGCCGCACCGCGGCCCGCTGCTTGCCTCGCCCGCGCGTCGCGCGGGCGCCTCCACCGACCGGCCGACACAGCCGGTCGCGTCCACGCGGAGACCCGCCTATGGCGGGTCTCGGTCTCCCCAGCGGGGTCGCGAGGCGCGACCCCGGACGTCTCCTCGTCGGCGCCCTCTCGCCGGCTCCCCGCTCCACCGCAACGCCGCGGACCGCCAGCCGCCCCGCTCGGCCACCTGCGCCGACGCCCAGACGAACCCGCCGCCGCCTGGAAGACCGCCGGACCGCCGCTGGGAAGCCGCCGCCGCCGCTGGTTCTCGCCGGAAAACACCAAAAGCCTCCCGAAACTTCGTCGGATCCCTACGAACACCTCAGGTCTCGGAATTTTGATCTGAAAAGTGCGACGGAAACCTCAGATCGAATCCTACGCAACTACGGGATTCGCTCGATAGGAAAAACATCGATTCGATGAAAAATTTATGAATCCAAAGGAGGTGCGGGGGATTTAAATTAAACGCGCGATCCTACCTTGTTGGGCTTTGCCCGGCGCTTCGCCGCGAGGGATCTGCCGTAGCGCCGCTGCCTTGCCGTAGGGGAGGAGGTGAGGAGGAGCTCCCTCCGTCATTGGGAGCTACTGGCGCCAGGGAAGAAAGGTGAGAGGAGTGGGGTGGGTTAAGTGTTTAAATAGAAAACACTTAACCACCCGCCCAACAGCCCGAACCCAAACTCCCAATGGGGTCAGGATTTAGCCTCCCCTAGGCTAAGAACCACGCTCTGAGTGCAACGGCAGTCTCGGAATTTTATTCCGAGACCCCATTCAAAAGTTATTAAACTCAGCGCCCGAGGTCGCCAAAATTACGAAAACGCCCCTGGGGCCATTTTTCACAAACGGCCCTCGCCCGCGAAACTTACACCCCTCCTAGGGTAAACGGCATGCTCCGAACTCAACGGTGCCCTTGGTTTTCTAATCCGAACCACCGTTTAAGAGATAGTTGCGTTTCAACATCAAACGAATTAATTAATTAATTAATTAATCTGTTTAACGTTCCAGAAGCGGGCGAGGGGTCCAAACATCCCGCGCCGACAAGTTTTATGTCGTTCCTAGGGTAAACACCCCATTCCAGACCCATCCGCACACTCGGATATCTGATACGGAACTCCGTTTAGGATTTATCCCATTTATTTAGCATTTCCAGTGTGAACGCACTAAAAATTTCATTCTGGCCACTCCGGGGCTCGGAATCGCACGCCGTCTGAAGGCGCTGTTCTGGAATATCATCGAGAATATTCCAAATTCTTTCATAGAAAACACTGGGTTCTTACACTTGACACCCCAAATAACAAGGGCACCTCTGATACCATTTTGTCACGAACCAGGCTGGATCGTCATCTGACCTGGCGCCCGACCCGGTCCGCGACATGGCCCGAAGGGCGTTCCCGATCCCCACTGGCTGGAAACTAGTGCCGGGAATCAAAACAAACCAGTTGGGAATGGTTTGGACCATGACAAAGATAAATAAACGCAAACTAAAAAAAAGCAGATAAATAAAGGAAAATAAACTGAACTACATGGCAGCAGAAAAAGGAATAAACAAGGAAACGTGACATACCTCAGGTGACCCCATGGATCACCATGGTACGACAACCACACTCGCTCCCAAAAGCGATCCAAGACTGAAACCTGCAACTGAAAAGTAAAGTAGGTGTGAGCACCGAGATGCTCAGTAGGAAAGCCAAAATATAACCACGTCTTATGCCTCCACCTTTATTAAGAAATCCAACTGTGCCAGTTTGAAAATAAGATATAATAAAATAATGTTTTCCCTTCTTTTCAAATTCAAGTAATGAGTTTGGATTTTCAAATAAATCGTTTCACTCTTACTACATTTTCAAAATAGGTTCCAAGCATGCATTAACATTTCAAAATGAAAAGAAACCAGTTTGGAATAAAATGTGATTTTTTTACAAACAAGAAATCAGGTATAAAACAACTGAAAAGGAAGTTACATCACAAGCAGCATGTCACAAATGAGCACTATGGGTAATCCCTATAGGTATCTAGAACAAGTGGGAACCTAGAGACCTCATACCTCGGTGAAATGTGGCTTAGAAGACCATGACCCTCAGAAAACGTGGCTTAGAAGGCCACGACCCTCAGAAAACATGGATTAGAAGACCACGACCCTTAGAAATTCATATGTTTAGTTAGTGTTGTTGCGTCAATCCTGCTAGAAAAACTGGGATGAACCTCTGTCGTGTCATCTAGCGTACTAGTCCTGGTCACCCACCTAGATACCCGGGTTTCCCATTGTGCTCTATTTCAAATGGTGGTGAGTTTTCTTTATCAAGCAATCAAACAAGTACATTACACTTTCTTTATCTAAAACTCATACAACCTCTCACCACCACTCTCCCTACTTAAGTGAATTCCCCCTCTTTACATCACACAATCATGCACAAGCCTTTACACTAGGCACATATATCACAAACCGCTCATAAACACTTGCATCACATTTTATTTTCAAATTTAGGGGAATGACTCAAAAGGGGTTTTCTATTTTCGCAAACCAAATCTTAAAGTACCAAACGGGCCTCAATAGAGGTTTTTTTTCTATTTCATAGAACATTCTTAAGATGCCAACAGGATTAATTACATAAAGGGAACACTTTTTACAATCAATCGGCAAAAGGGCCAAACACCTTTGGAAATACACCTTACCAATTAAAAACCACTTAAGAAATCAATTTTTTTTTCAAGAAAAGTCACTTAAGGCCAACGGATTTGAAACACATTTCAATTTTCCAATACAAGGCATAATAGTTTCTAGCAATCGCAATTAGATTCCATAGCATGTGTATATAGTATAGTGTAAAACATATTTTTAAAAAAATCAAGCAATTATGAATTTCAAATTAAAAGCTTAGGCATAGGGGACCTACCTCAAACATGTTGTTATTTGTCGATGGCCACTTGAACCGACACTTGGCGCACACACGCACATGCATTTATACATATATATATATATACACCCCAATCTGCATTGCACATATTCCCCGCGCCATGAGGGAATATGTACAAAGAGGACATATATATGTGTATATATATATATATATTCCTTACCCTAGGCATGTACGTGTAGGTGTTCCTGACACCCGCAACTTGAAACCATCGTAGCGAGGTCCAACGCACTACACAAACAATTAATTGAACACTTACAATGATTGTCACAATAATATCCGCACACATATACCCTTATATATATGCTCAAACCCACTTTTTGAAAACATACACACACCAAAACAATATACAAACATGTTTCACACACTTTAAAATATTTAATAAACCACTTAAAAATTTTATAAAACAACTCCAAGCGGTACTACAAGACATTGAACACAAAAAACCACCCCAAAACCACTTCTAAGGAGAAACGCACACCACTCAATTGTCAAAACAGAAAACGCAGCCCGTGCGCAACATAATAAACTAAATGCACAGTTTGAAAAGACATTTTTTTTATAATAAAAAAATGCTAAGAAAATTTATTAAATATATTTCAAACATGTCACAAACTTTGAATATATAAAGAAAAGAAAACTCATCCAAAACCATTTTCAAGACTAAACACACTTTTGACCCCACACCAAAATGTCCACTACATCAACTGCACTTTCAAATATGCAAACTGCACAATTTATCGGTGCTGATAAACAGCCCAAAGTGGGTTTTAAAAATAAAATACACTAACACCACTTAAACATGATACTCACATTTTAAATGCACATTGAAACCAAATCAACAACAATTTCGCGGCATGCAAAATAATTAAAAACAGTGCTGGGTTAATTAAATAAGCAAGTGAAATCATCATATAAAAATTGTGAGCAGAACCACCTACCTCAGGGAAGAACGCCTCAAAATTTCGGTGTGAAACTTCCACTACATGAAAATCACGCCACCAAAAAAATCAAATAAACCCTAAAATAAGAAATTGAACCAAACTCAAGATTGAACCAGCTACACCATAATAAAACTAAACCCCATGCTAAACCCTAATTTAAAACCATAATTGATGAAAACCTAAAAACCCCAAATTGAATGAACGAAAACCCTAGATCGGAGAAAGGTCTTACCCAAGGGAAGTCGCGCGAGAGCAAAGGGGGTCACCGGAGGGAGACGACGTTGGCAGCTAGTTGGGTCGCAAAACAAGGGGGTCGCCGGTTGATGGGTGCGTGCGAGCCGCTGGTTGAGAGGGAGGCGCGGCGCGAGTTAGGTCCGACGGAGGAGGAGGCCGCAACGGCTGCATAGCGGGAGGCAGGGAGGCAGGGCGGCACACCATGGGAGAGGGAGGCCGGGAGGCAGGGCGGCACACCATGGGAGAGGGATGGTCGCCGGTGGTTCGGTGTGCCGGAGGAGTGCGGCGGCGGCGCGGGTAGAGGAAGGAGAGTCGTCGGTGCTTAGGGTTAGGCAAGGAGGAGGAGGCCCGCGCGATGCAGGAGGGTGGGGAGGGGTGCTGTGCGCAACGCATAGGGAGGAAGACAGCAAGGAAAAAAAATAAAACCAGAAAAGGAAGGAAAGAAAAAAAATAAAATAAAAGAAAGAAATAAGATAAGAAATAAAATAAAAGAGAAAAAAACAATAAAACAAATAAAAATTTAATAAATAATGATAATAATAAAGTTAATAAGGATTTTTTTCCCAAAAATAATAATAATAATAACTTAATATTAATTATTATAAACTAAGCAATAATATTATTATTATTTGTAATCATAATAAAAATTATAATAAATTTAATATGACATTA
Organism: Viscum album; assembly: GCA_963277665.1. Classification (NCBI taxonomy): domain Eukaryota; kingdom Viridiplantae; phylum Streptophyta; class Magnoliopsida; order Santalales; family Viscaceae; genus Viscum; species Viscum album. The sequence continues at coordinate 4,466,310 of OY728162.1, read as the reverse complement.
ATAAACTTAATATACTTAACAAAATTAATGGAGAGCTAATAATAATAACTTAATTATAATTACGCTATATTAATAAACTTGGTGAGAATAATCATAATAATAATAATAATAATAATAATAATAATAATAATAATAATTACCATAATTATGATTATTAAAATACATCATTAAAATCATGTTATTTATCCATATTAAACATGAGACAGGCCGCACGGTGACCAGGGCAAAGCCGCACAACTTTGAAAATGCCCTGCCCATGCACTGGATGTGTTAAGAGAAAAGAATTCATTCGTCAACAAAATGAAAAAATTTAAAACAGGCTTGATCCGCAGTTTGATGGAAAATTTTAAAGTCTGATAAAAGAATAAAATAATATTAATTTAAAAGTTCGTGTGTGACATTTGGGGTGTTATGTTTTGATTTCTTTCGGTTTTGTTTCATAAAACCTATACAGATATAAATATACAGTTTTCTGTATATATATATATACAGATATTTATAACCAAAAATCTATCTATTTTTCAGATTTCAAAATGATCCAACATTTAATACTATGCATTATATATTAATGAGGGTTGTTTGAAGTTGTTTTACCATGAAAACCCCTCGTTGTAAACTTGGTGTCTATATATCTCTATGTACTCATAAACATGTAAACCAATACAAATCAAATTCATGATTTCAAGGGGTGGGTACCAACCTTTAAGTAAATACTTATCTTATACGAACTATGTTTTATTAAAGAAGCATATTGGGCATCGCTCATGATGAGTTTTACCATGAAGGGTGTATTTTGGTTTGATTTAAGATGTATTAGAAGATTTAAGATTTAATGGGTCATGATATCATGTTGTGTTCATGTATTATCTTAAGACATAATGAACCTACTTTGGTGAATGTATTAATTAATCAAGTTATGATTTAATTCATTTACAAGATCAAGGGCATATTTATCACCATAACTAATTTCAAGTGTTTTCCTTAATCACTCCTTTTCCATGGATTTATAATGACAAAGATTCATCATTTAATATATCATTATTTTATATGCTTTAGTGAAAAGGATGTTTTACTAAGCTATGTATGACTTTGATGAGTTATTGACACATTTTGCAAGTTAAATATCATACCTTGTATTAGCAAAATTTGTGGTGGTTCATTATTTATTTTTGTACATAATGCATGCTTCTGACATATCACTAAATGAACTAAGAAATTGGATTACCCAAAGTGGTATGGGACACCTTGGGTAAAATAAAAATGAATGAGATATTCAAGGTGGTATGGGACATCTTGAGTATACAAATGGTTTAAGTAAAGCATGAACGATGTGGCTCATATGATAATAAAGACATGTCAAGGGTGCACCCAGATAGCGCTCCAATGCATTGGGTAATGATGTAACCACTAGAGATTACAATTTTCACAATATCTTGGTGAATAACCTTGGTAATTTTTAATGAAACCTTGGGGATGGACCTTGGTGAAACGAAATGATTTTCAATATTGAATGTTGATGCCACATAATTCAAGTTATGTAACAAGTTCTTTCCAAGATAAATTTCTTACACGACTGATGCCTTTAAAGTTTTCATAAAGTTCTTATTTCACTGGTATAATCTTGGAGCATGATTGGTGTTATTACTTAGTAGAATAGTAACCAGCATATGAAAATTTAGTTGTTTCCTTTATGCACAACTCTGATTATGTATTACTTTTATCTGTTTAATTTATGCTTAAGTAAGATACATGTCGTACTTGTTTATGATAACCATTGTTATTCCTTCGAGAATTAACATCATTGTTCCATGTTCTTATTGAAAACCTTGATTGAGCATTTTTATGTTATGTGTTATAATTTTCCTTTAATAAGTGTTCAAACTCTTTTAAAAGAATGTTTTCAAATGTTACAGTTTTTTATTTTTTTTTAAAACCCCTTACTGAGTATTTCAATGCTCACCCTATGTTTTGATTTAAAATTTTCAGGTATCAGCTTTTAAAAGATGAATTGTTTCAGAAGTTTTCGGTTTCCCAGAACCCGAACCGCACACGATCCTCTGTATGGGACATGATGTGTTGTTAACAAAGTTTATTTTATTTTAAGATAACACATCATGTTTAGAAGGCACCGACTCCTGGGTTTATAGGGTCGGGGTCTCTACATTTGGTATCAGAGGTTCGGTTTGGATAACTCTGGAAAGCCAGAAACTGAAACAAAAATATATATATGTATATGTATTTCAATCTTATTAAAAAATGGGTTTTCTTAAATTTCATATGGAAAACGAAGGCACAAATCTCTTATCTCTCCCCACAGAGTCCCTAGAGACCATTGTGTCTTTAGCTAGCCGTGAGGACTTTCTAAACTATGCCCATATCCGCATGACATGCAAACACCTTTACGATGTATCCAATTCACCACGGGTGATTCAGTTACACCAAGGGGTAGGAATAGATTACCTCCTTATGATGATAACTCAGTTTCCCTCATATGTGTGTCAGGGAAAGTACCATGAAGGACTTTTTCGGATTTTTACAGTGGGTGAGAGCTTTGTCACTATGATTGATAACCCTTTTCAAGAAGCTGCTACTGATGGAGACCTCCGAGTGGGCTACCTCTATCAGATTTTAAACTATGGCTTCTGGGGTCAGTTGTTGGACTTCGGGAGATTAGAAGACGAGTCCACCCGACTGTCTTGCAGAAGACAAGTGTATGAAGATGTCTCTAAACTTCATACCCCTCATGATAGACTCATAAGACGTCATAGGTGCCCCCATGATTTTTCCCCTGAATGCTCGGCCTGTGTTTGGTTCGAGGAGTTAGGGAGTTTTTCTTCTCTGTGTGGAGTTCGTTTAGTCAGTGGATAAGGGAAACTTAAGCACTAATAATGATAAACGTATGTTTATTGAAATTTTGTCTTTCCCCTTCCTTGTCTTTAATTTTTCCTTGAATGATTTTCAAGAGTTTGAATTCCCGTCTTAAAACGTTCAGATGGAAGGACAAACCCACCTGTTATCTCTTCCCACTGAGATTCTGGAAATCATTGCAATAAAAATGTGTGAGGACGAGTATGACCCCTTCGTAAATTTGCGAAGAACGTGCAAGCAGTGGTTTGAGGTAACAAATGGTCCAGAGATTCTCTGCACCTACCAGGGGAATGCCTCCATCTATTACCGCATTGGCTCTGCACAGCTAGCCGGACGTGAACGACGAGGAAGTTACCACGAAGGGCTCTTTCTATGTTTCACCCTAGGCCGAAACTACACGTCCAGAGTGAAATTTCAGGAGGTTGCGTTAGAGGGAAATATTTATGCGGCTTATATGCTCCAACTTCTCAGCTTTAGTCTGTTTGACCATATCTATGGCTTCAATGTCTTTGACCGAGACATGATTCGGCAAGTCCTTCGTACTTTGGTCTGCAAAGACATTTCAGAACTTTGTACTATTTAACCATCCCTCTGGAGGCCTGAAGTCCCAGAACATAAGTACAACCCCTCCTGTCTTAGGTGTATTTGGATTAGGGAGCTGGAGGAGTTGAGCATCCCTATGGGGATTCCGCTGAATGCACCCGTTGACCTTATACATTGGTGAAGGTGGTAAGAACGTTGTAGAACCTTGTAGTGTTGTGAAATAAATTGCGAGGATGCAATTTTCAAAAGGGGGGGGGAAATGTGACGCCCCAGGTTTTATGAACTAGTTCAAGTAAGCAATGTTATGCCTTTAATGATGTCTCTTGTTTTTTTTTGTTGTGCTAATAAGGAATTAGAAATAAAATAAAACATGGAGAATAAGGTAAACTGATATATATTAAAATATTACATTGAAACAAGACCTAACTAGTTGAAAATACCATGCACAAGACCTAACACAGCCATGGAAAGACTACTAAGAACCACAACGCGAGTAATCAGATAGTCCTCGTCTTCGGAGTCCATCAGTGTGAAAAATATAACAGCCAGGGCCATGGAACACATGCTCAACACCAATGGTATGAGGAAAGCCATCCTTTCTAGTTCAAGTGGTTCGAATTTGTAAAATGCCCCTACTTTTATAAAGGTCCATAGGGATATGACCGTTGGAAAATATAGTTGTTGGGTTTCAAAACGACCTTTGGTTACCATTGATAAATTTATGGAAAACTTGTTTAATGCTCTTATGATTTTATAATATTTCATGTTTCACAAAAGAATCATAGTTTTAAAATAAAAAGGGTATTTTTGGAAATAAATCCTTATGTTTTCACAAAATTACGATGGATACTTGTATAGTGAAAACTTAGTATTCTTTTTATAAAAAGTGTGTTTAAAGGGTATCTATAATAATTGTATCTTTCGACTCTAAAATTATGAATTTGGGGTAAACTTTTGGTCTTTTAAAGTTTATAAAACAAATAGTAGTTTATTTTAAAAAATCCAAATAGTTATACTGGTTTTATATGAAAAATATGAGAGGTATATCTTTTAAAATATTTATAGAAAAGGGATTTAAATTTTAAGTTGAAAATATTTGTTTTTATTATTTTTTTTTGTACAAATATTTATATTATAAACTATTTTTAACTAAGTATACTTAAACTAGTTATTTCGAAAGCCTAAATAAATTTTTATGAAAAATATTACATAAGCTAGTAAAAAGGATTTAGATTTTAAATTAAAACTAATTGTCTTTATTGAATTAACCCTCTTTTGTATATTTATACTACACTTATTTTGAAATAAGTATACTTATGCTAGGTTATTTTATAAATTTAAATAAATTTTACTAAAAAATGGGTTGGGGCCCGGCCAAGCCGAGGGAATCCCTTAAGATACAAGCCCTCTAGGCCGAGACCAAGCCCCAAGGGACCCGACGTACCGACCATCGGGGTCCCCAAGCGCTCAGTGGGTGTCCAAACCGCGTCCCAAGCCGTGCATAGGTCTCTCAGGTCGCGCGCAGGCCGTGTATAAGGCCGCGGTGCACGGTGCGTAGGGGTGGGCTGAAGCCCGCATGGGGCCCGTGTATAAGGCCCTGGTGTGTGTGTTCATGTTATTGAAGCGAATTCGGCGCGCTTTGGTTTATAAGCTGCGCCTCAACCACGGTCCGTTTCGATGTGGGACGCGCTCCGTGCGACCGGGACCGTCCGATCGACTCCCGTGTGGATCTCGACCGTCCGTCCCTTTTTAGCCGCGCGATCGCCCCGCGTATCACCGCGACCGTCCGATCTCACCCGAGATCTAATCTTGGCCGTCCTTTCCTTTACAGCGTCGACCCTCACCGTCTTCTTCCTCGAAGTGGCACCCGACCAGTAGGCCTGCAACCGAGGATGCCTCGGCCTCCTCCCCCGCACTGCTCCCTTGACTTACGAACACCCCCTCCTAGGTCTTTGTTTTCCCATCTTCCCCACATCGGTATAGCCTCTTGGGTCGAGTCATCGTTGGATACCGAGGCCTATATAAACGCCTCTGGCCTCTTAAAACCACGGTAGTTCTTCTTCCTCCTTCCCCTCCCATGAACTCCCAGTAAGATCAGTGTGGTGCACTTGGTCCGAGCTTCCTCCTCAAGCGATGTAAGGGTCCTTTCATACATGCTTTCTTTTAAAAGAACCTTTGTTTATACTCTCGGTATATATATATATAAATATATACAGTTTATATATATATGTATACTTGATTATAACCCACTTGGGTTGTGATGTTTTCAAAAAGGGGGCTTGCATGTCGTGTTTCCAATAGGGTGCAAGTGTAGTGGTTTTTATAATACTACTCCTTTATGTTTTAGTACACACGGCTTATACATATACATAGTTATGTATAATGAAATCCATCCAGTCTTAAAATGGGTTTTCCTAAAGTTTATTACAAGGGTTACTACAGGAAAAGAGTTATCTTACCTTATTCTAAAACAATCCTTAATAATATGGTTCATATATATATATGGGTTACCTTTTTTATATGCATTATATATATATATATATACACATAGGTTATATTTTTCTTTGGACCTATGTTGGACAGGGCTTTGGGGTGTTATGTTTTTATTTCTTTCGGTTTTGTTTCATAAAACCTATATAGATATAAATATACAGTTTTCTGTATATATATATAAAGATATTTATAACCAAAACTCTATTTATTTTTTGGATTTCAAAATGATCCAACATGTAATACTATGCATTATATATTAATTAGGGTTGTTTGAAGTTGTTTTACCATGAAAACCCCTCGTTGTAAACTTGGTGTCTATATATCTCTATGTACTCATAAACATGTAAACCAATACAAATCAAATTCATGATTTCAAGGGGTGGGTACCAACCTTTAAGTAAATACTTATCTTATGCGAACTATGTTTTATTAAAGAAGCATACTGGGCATCGCTCATGATGTGTTTTACCATGAAGGGTGTATTTTGGTTTGATTTAAGATGTATTAGAAGATTTAAGATTTAATGGGTCATGATATCATGTTGTGTTCATGTATTATCTTAAGACATAATGAACCTACTTTGGTGAATGTATTAATTTATCAAGTTATGATTTAATTCATTTACAAGATCAAGGGCATATTTATCATCATAACTAATTTCAAGTGTTTTCCTTAAGCACTCCTTTTCCATGGATTTATAATGACAAAGATTCATCATTTGGTATATCATTATTTTATATGATTTAGTGAAAAGGATGTTTTACTAAGCTATGTATGCCTTTGATGAGTTATTGACACATTTTGAAAGTTAAATATCATACCTTGTATTAGCAAAAATTTTGGTGGTTCATTATTTATTTTTGTACATAATGCATGCTTATGACATATCACTAAATGAACTAAGAAATTGGATTACCCAAAGTGGTATGGGACACCTTGGGTAAAATAAAAATGAATGAGATATTCAAGGTGGTATGGGACATCTTGAGTATACAAACGGTTTAAGTAAAGCATGAACGATGTGGCTCACATGATAATAAAGACATGTCAAGGGTGCACCCAGATAGCGCTCCAATGCATTGGGTAATGATGTAACCACTAGAGATTACAATTTTCACGATATCTTGGTGAATAACCTTAGTAATTTTTAATGACACCTTGGGGATGGACCTTAGTGAAGTGAAATGATTGTCAATATTGAATGTTGATGCCACATAATTCAAGTTATGTAACAAGTTCTTTCCAAGATAAAGTTCTTTCACGACTGATGCCTTTAAAGTTTTCATAAAGTTCTTATTTCACTAGTATAAGCTTGGAGCATGATTGGTGTTATTACTTAGTAGAATAGTAACCAGCATATGAAAATTTAGTTGTTTCCTTTATGCGCAACTCTGATTATGTATTACTTTTATCTGTTTAATTTATGCTTAAGTAAGACACATGTCATACTTGTTTATGATAACCATTGTTATTCCTTCGAGAATTAACATCATTGTTCCATGTTCTTATTGAAAACCTTGATTGATCATTTTTATGTTATGTGTTATAATTTTCCTTTAATAAGTGTTCAAACTCTTTTAAAAGAATGTTTTCAAATGTTACAGTGTTTTAATTTTTTTTTAAAACCCCTTACTGAGTATTTCAATGCTCACCCTATGTTTTGATTTAAAATTTTCAGGTATCAACTTTTAAAAGATGAATTGTTTCAGAAGTTTCCGGTTTCCCAGAACCCGAACCGCACACGATCCTCTGTATGGGACATGATGTGTTGTTAACAAAGTGTATTTTATTTTAAGATAACACATCATGTTCAGAAGGCACCGACTCCTGGGTTTATGGGGTCGGGGTCTCTACACTTGAGTCCCACCAGACTCAAACACAGTACATATTATGCACAGGGAGATTCAAAGCCATTGCCTAGATAGGGAATGTGTGGTGTGCTCCGGACCTAGTGGGGCCCCCCAGTGGGAGGAAAGTGTTACCCTTGCACACTTTTTTTAGTTGGGGGATTACTTTATTGGTAAAGGATTCCCATAATTTTGCATCATACCCGGATTCAAATTTAGGTGGGCGCAGGTACTATTACAGTACTATATAGGTGGTGGCACAGACAATGACGCAGGTAGGCAGTGACACAAGCAAGATGATGCAGGCATGATGCTACACTAGGCTTTTGGGCCATGTTATGGGCTTCATGCCCACTAGGTCTATAAGGCATGTACTAAATAAATAAGGCTTGATGGTTGGATTATCCCCTTAGGGGGGGCTATAGCCTGCCTTTTTGGCATGTGTGTGTGGTGTGTGTGTGTTTGAATATAATTGTAACCCCAAACACCTAATATATATATATATATATAATTATAAAATCATAATAAATATATTTATTATATTTATAATTATATAATTATATATAATTAATATATTTATCATATATAATTACAAAAATTATAAATTTAATTATATATATTTATTATAATATTATAATTATTTAAATAGATATATATTTATTTATACTTATAACTATAAATAAATATATATTTACTTAAATAGTTATAAAATTATAATTAATATATATAATTAATATATTTATTATAATTTTATAATTATTTAACTAAATATATATTTATTTATAATTATAACTGTAAATATATTTATTTATTTATAATTATAACTATAAATTTATTTATTTATTTATAATTATAATTATAAATATAATAAATATATCTATTATAATTTTATAATTATAAATAATTTATTAACATTAGATTTTTATCAGTGATAAAAAAGCATCGATAAAACGTGTCTTTATCAGCATTATATTTTTAGCATTGATAAAGACATGTTTTATCCATGCTTTTTTAGCATTGATAAAGGTCAGTTTTATCAGCGCTTTATATTTTAGCATTGATAAAAACCTCTTTTATCAATGCTTTACAAAAAACATTAATAAAATCCTTTCATGTTTTTATAAATGAAACCTTATCAGAACCTTGTTGTTGCTTGAGCCTCAAGTTTTCACAAAACTATAGGTCTACCACTACCTCCGCAGTCCCCGTCATTGCCTCTACTACCCCCGCCGCACCTCCCCCTCCACCGCCCCTGCTGACGGACCCTACTGCTACCACCAAACCTCCAAATCTAAGTTATTATCTTGTTTGCACCAGTTTTTTTCAGTCGTCTCCCCTGTTATATCTGTCATTGATCGTCAAGTGAGGAGGGGATTGAATGACCGAGTTGGGGTTCCACCTATGGTCTGTAAAAAACATAGTTATATCATGGTCCACATGAGTGTTCTTCATATAGTCCACAAATAACACAAAAATCATGTAGTTCATGTGAGTGATTTGCCTCTTTTTTAGAAAAGACAGTGAATTTGGGAGGTCTGTATGATCTTTTTTTTCACCGTTCCGTAAAAAGAGGGGGATTTCAGGATGGTCGGCATGAGTTGTCCATCGTTGTTCCATGAACGAGGGGATATCCCATGGGGGTCTTATATTGGTATAAGATAATTCTATGTTTTTTATTATTCCTATAATTTTCTAATCCATGGTGTCTAGAAAGGAATCAACAATGGTCAAGAAACTATTCCAATGGTCGTATTATTCATTACCAATACACTTCTTTCAATACATCAACATTGTTTATAGCATACTATTAGTTTTTCTATAATGTTTATTATATTTCATATATTTTTGTTCATAATAAAAATGTGTCATTTATTTTTGTTATTCTCTATAAAGTATAATCCATAATCGTTCAAGAGGTACTTCCATATATATTTTTATTGTTTCCCTAATTATGACTATCATAAAGACGGTGATTTTGTATTTTTAGTATACTATTATGATGAAATAAAATTGCATTCATTGTTAAATGGACATGCTAATGAAATATTTATTTGTCAATATAGAATCTTGGGCATTAAATTCCCCCTTAAATAATTTCAACCTCAATAATTGAGGTATACATCAATTCATGAATAATTGTCATTAATTTTTACTCATTTATTCGTTAGGCTCTCACATCACTTCCTACAACATTTGATTCATCTAAATTAACTTCTGCAGACAAGTTTTTTGAATTTTCAACACTCTCTCTTGACGTCTATATTCTAGATAGGTTCTTCCTCATAGGATATATCATTTTCTTGGCATCCTAGCTTTGGATCCAGTGGAATCTATTTATATTAATTCATTTGGAAAATGATATTTTTTAGTGGAAAAGGAGATTTTATTGAGTGAGTTGATTTTAAAACCAAATTTTTGAGGGAATGAAAAGTATTTTAATGGTTGTGAAATTTTTTAAATATGGTTTCTCTTATCTTTTCATTTTTACATGGAATTTTTGGTATTGAAATTAAAAGGGGGTTTTGAGAAATTCATTAATTTTTGAAACCATATGTGAAGATTTCCTTATAAAAAGGAATTTATTTAATTTTAAATTTTTTATATGTGGTTTATTTAATAATGAAAAATTAGAGAAAATTTTTAGAATTTTTTTAAATGATTTAACATGAAAATATGGATTTCATTTTTAATAATTTGGATTTCTTTCAAAGTGTGCATGTTTTTAAAATATGATTTCAACCCTCCTAGAATAGGGGTGTGATTTTAATGGAAATGAAAATTTTGAAAAAAAAATGTTGTGCTTTTTTTCTCATGTGGATTATACTTTGGGATCTGACCGCTTGGTGTGCATTGGGACTATGTCATTTGACTTTATTTTAAAACATGAAGGATATAAATTCATGTTTCATGTTGATTTATTTCACATACATGAAATGTCTTGATATGGGGTAGAAATTTCATTCTAAGGATATGACTTATGGAAAATCCTCTTATTATTTTAATGTTTTTTTTCAATTGATTAGATTTTCCCAAAATCTAAAAGGAGTGGTAGGGGGATGATATTTTTCTCCTTAGGAATTATTGATTCATCATTTTTCCTTTTTCATGGTGACCAATATCCTCATGGGGTTATGGAATGGTTTGGTCGTCTTTAGAAATTTAGCAAGTTATAAACTCTTGAGTGGTTTGAGGTGATTATTATTTTTTGGTGGTGTGCTTGATGAGATTAGAGTGTTTTGGGTATTTTTAAGTGATTTTCATTATAGTTTGTTCTTGGTAAAAATAATTTTGATTGTCCTATAATATCCTCCATTAGCCTACATGCAAATGAAATCTCACATCAATATATATAATAATCTCAAATCAAGTTTATTTTTATACAATTATTTTGATATATATATATGTATCATAAATGATGTGTATCTCTATAAAAGTCTCTATTCATGCACTTAAAAATGATTAAACTTTATTAGCTCCAAAATTTGGCCTTTATAAATGTTTTAACACTATTAAAGTATGTCTGTAATCGAAACAGATGTCTTAAATAAATAATAATAAATAATATTTATTTTATTAATTAACCTTAAAAAACTTCAAACACGTTATAATTGAATAAAAACCCCTCAAGTCTCTTTCTAGTACACTCACTAGGCATTTTTGGGAGAGATTTCAATTAAACATATTTTGTGTATTTATTTTGTTAAATATTAATATTACTAAATCAAATAGTATGGATATGAATAAATAATGGATGAATTAAAATTGTATGAAAAAAGAGTGTGAAGATGGAGTGAAAGATTTTGTCAAGTTTGAAAAATATCGTGCATATGACCCTTCTCAAATCCTTTGTATATGTTTACGATGTTGTTATTCAAGACTAATTAGTTCTGAGGAGTTGGAAGAACACTTGATCTGTCACAGAATTGATCGAAGTTATAAATTTTGGAATAAACATGAGGAAAAGTGAATATATATAGTGACTAGGATACCACTATGTTTTATAGATCATCTAACATGATTACAAGTGTAGACAATGAATAAGATTGTATTGAGGATGTGATTACTGGTGTGAATGATGATAAAGATCATATTGAGGAAATAACAAGGATAGTTGAATATGAACTTCATGATTGTTCAAAAAAATTGAGAAGTTAAAGAGTTGTGAAAAGATGTCATTGTATGTTGGTTGCACTAAATATATAGCATTGTTAGTCGTACTGAAGTTGTATAATTTGAAAGTAGGCAATGGATTGAGTGATTTTAGTTTTACTGAACTACTTTCTCTCTTGAATGATATGATCCTAGAAGATAATGATCTTCCTATCTGAACATACAATTCCAAACGAATGATATATTTGATGGGTATGATCTATGAAATAATACATGCCTACCCAAATGACCACATACTATTTCGTAAGGACCACAAATCACTTAAATAATGCCCAAAGTGTGGTGCTTCTCAGTACAAGAAATATTAATTTGGTCCTATGAATGTTGTATGGTAATTTACAATCATTCCAAAGTTTAGCCGCCTATATGGAAGTGAGGAGACTATAAGAAAATTAATATGGCACGTAGATACAGGAAATAAAGATAGGAAACTTTATCACCCAGCAGACTCTCCTCAATGGAAGAAAATTGATCATGAGTATCCTAAATTTGGAAATGAGATGAGTTCATCTTTCATTATCTACTAATGGAGTAAATCCTTTTGGTTTTCAAATTAGCACTCACGGTACATGGCTGATTATGTTGGTAAATTATAATTTGTTATCGTGGTTATGCATGAAACGAAAATGCATCATGTTGTCTTTGCTTATATCTGTACCAAAACAACCGGGTGATGATATTGATATTTATTTGGCTCCATTGATTGAGGATTTGAAATTATTGTGGGATTTAGGTGTTACATTGTATGATGCTTTCAAGAATGAAGACTTTTCACTATGAGCCGTGTTGTACAGGATGATAAATAACTTTTTTACTTATATAAATTTTTTAGGATATAACATTCAAGGAACACAGGGGTGTCTCATTTTCAAACAATATATATGGTCAATTAGGTTGAAAAATTTATCGAAGATAGTGTTTTTAGGACATCGTATATTTCCACCTTGACAACATAAGTACAGATCTTGGATGACATCATTCGATGGAAATTCAGAATAACATACAACATTGTCTCCACTAAAAAGTGATCAACTATTTGAGAAAGTAAAATATGTGGGAAATGCTTTTGGTAAACCATTTTTGAAAAACCTTATGAAAACTGGTTGGAAAAAGAAATCAGTTTTTTTTTTAATTACCATACTGGAATTTTTTGTGCGTTAGATATTTTCTTGATATTATGCATGTTGAAAAAAATGTATGTGATAGTATAATTGGAACATTACTAAATTCACCTGAAAAAATAAAGGATGGAATTAAGGCTAGGTTGGATATGGTTAACATGGAAATATAGGAAGATTTGGCACCAGTGAAGGGTGAAAATTAACTTTTCTTCCTCTATCTACTTACACTCTTTCCAGGTAGGAGAGATAATAGTTTTGCAACTTCTTGAATGACATAAAGGTTCCAGAGGGGTATTCATTGAATATAAAGAATATATTTTCAATGGATAATTTAAAGTTAAAGGGTTTGAAATCACATAACTACCATGTTTTGATGTAAGATCTAATTCATGTAGCTTTACATTTCATTTTGTCGAAGAATTTTTGTCATAAATTAACCAAGATTTGTTTCTTTTTCAAAGCTATATGCAATAAAGTTATAGACCTGATGAAATTATCGACTATGGAAAGATAAATTGTTATCATATTATGTGAATTAGAAATGTTCTTCCCGCCAGTATTCTTTGATTTGATGATCCACTTGATGGTTCACTTGGTGAGAGAGATTTTACTATGTGGTCCTATACACTATAGATGGATGTACCCTATTGAATGGTATATGAAGATTTATAATGGGTATGTCAAAAATTGAAGATGGCCAGAGGGCTGTATTGTGGAGCGATATATTGTTGAGGAAGTTTTTGAATTCTGCATCGACTACCTATTTGGTGTGGAAATCATTAGTCTACCGAAATCTTGTCACATTGGGTGGCTTACGGGTGAACAAATTTCTGGAAGAGATGTTTTCACAATCAATATTGCAGACCAGGTGCAGTCCCACCTTTACATTTTTCATAAAAGTTTGGAGGTTTCCCCATATGTTGAAACCCACAAAGAAATTATTAGGCATTTAAATCTATCAAGAGATGAAATATGGATATTAAATACACATAAACAACAGTTTATAAGATGGTTTCAGAACCATATTTTTAAGGAGTCAGATGAAAATATGGATTCAATTTGAAAACAACTTTGATGGATAGACAAAGTACCAAGTATTTATGTACTATATTTCAATAGTTATATAATTATCGGTTATATGTTCTATACAAATGAACATGATGAAGACAGTACCATGCAAAATAGTGGAGTTAAACTTATGACTGAAGCGATGCATGTTTCTGGTACTAAGGAAAAAACCCCAATTTATTTGAATATGTCATACTTTGTCATCATCAAACAAATATAGGAGTTGGATTATGAAACATTCCAAGTGTTTATTTTTTTAATGCAAGTAGGTTGATAACATGAGTGTTGTTAAAATAGATGAATTGGGATTCGTGAAAGTGGATTTCAGTAAGTAAGGGTACAAAGATGAACCATTTATAATGGAATCACAGGAAGTACAAGTATTTTATGTTCCAACCCCTACAGATCAAAAGTGGTCAATTATTTTGTTATCGACCAAAACCATTGAAGGGTCAAATGAAAATTCAATTGCGGATGATCCTTTTATTGGGATATCGTAATCATTTCATAGTGGTCCCAATGTATATGGAGTTTTGAATGTCATAGGAGACCACAATGAAGGTATTTGGATACTTCATAGAGGGGTCAAAAACATTTAGCCTTTAAAAAATAGAGAGTTCAATAATCAGGTAATATTTTTTGTAATATAAATTGTGTTACCTTGTGTTGTTATTTATTCACTACTACATTTATTTAATCTAAATTAAATGTTAAAACACTTATATATATAATGACTTTTGTATGTGATGGTGCTCCCAATCATGAGGAACAATAGGTCTCTCAAACTATTGTTGCTTCCAGTGAAGAGGAACAATGACCTTCTACACATGTCGATGCTACTGCTCCAAAGAAATAATAGGTTTCTCAATCTACTTGTACTTCCAGTGCATTGGTACAATGACCTTCATCACATGCTGATTCTACTGATCTAGAGGAACAATATATTTACGATGTTAAATCTAAGGAAATGGTAGGCCATGAAGGACTAGTGATGCAGAAAAAATATGAGCACTGTAGTGTGACGGTGTTAGAAAAAATCATTAAGTTAAAAAGAAAAGGCATCAACTTTGAGGTCGGATGCAATACATGAGGCTAGCATGTTAACCCCAATAAGTTCATATTCAGTAGTTACATTGGACTCATCACTCTTAAACACATGCTGATTGATGTAGATTTGTGACACCATGTTGTACTCACGCTTAAGAAATTGATGTGGGAAGAGATTATGGTAATATTATGATATCATTTCTTTATTTTACTAAAAAAATAAAATAATGAAACATTGACTTACTCTTCATCATCCCCTATAGAGTGAATTTATAGTAGATTAATCCCATAATAAATATTTATTAATTATTACTGGAATGATTCAGATAAGATTTTTCACAATTCTAATGAGATTTCATCTTAAAGATGTTGAAGGGAAAATAAAACTGCACTCACCGCTTATGTATGCACACCTAATAACCTAATAAGCATGGTATGAATTTACTATCCTTCATTCGGATGTGTCTTTTCAGGTATATTATGGTTGGTAATACATTGTTTAAAAATACGTGTATTCATCACTTTGATTGAGAATTTTTTATTTATGAAATAGTAACTGAGTGCTGAAAATAAGGAACGGACAGCAAAACCAATATAACCCTACTGTAAATCAAGGATGGGGTATGCTTCGCTTGAAAAAAAAATGGTATTTTTTTTAAATATCTCTCAATACTTTTATGTGACATGAAATAATAGCATAATTATGTTCATATGTTTATATGGAGATTGATGAATCCAAATACAAAGCAACTTCCATCCCACACCATGTGCTATGGAAGGAGCCACGTGTAAAAAATATGGGATACTAATAGATTAAGACACATAAAAGTTGTGGTAAAATGTGTAAGTATGACATAATAAAAATTTATTTTTCTTTAAATTGCTATTACATAACAATGATTACTTATTTTTCTATATTTTCTATCTGAAATAGTCATAAAAATCATCAACACCTGTACTGAATGAACGCCTATTATCAGTGGCCTTGAAGTGGCCAGAACAATGTGGTCTCATCAGAGGTATGGATTTTGGGATGACACCCTGAACATATTTTGAGAAAAAAATAACAGGAGGATAAAGATACAAAATTGGTAGAGATGAAAGAAAGATTAACTACCATTGAAAAACAATTACATTGGCAGTATGAGTTGATAGAAACTATTATAGGGGGGTAAAGAGAAGAAAAAACTCAAGAACAACTATTTCGTGAATATCCCACCTGATGTACCCAATTTTTGTATACTTTTTTATACATTTTATTTAGAATAAAAACTTGATTTCACCAAATATCTTTTTTTATGTATAAAATACTTTATTTTGATGATTATGATAATTTTTAGGATATTTCCATCCAAATGCACAAATCGGGGCTGATCAGAACAAAATTTCAAATATACACAGCGTGTACTTGTTTATAAACATCATGTACTACTACCCAAACATAGATCGGGAAGACTGGATACACACCCATGTTTCCGACCAAGGCATACACATCGTGTACGTCCCATATACACGTCGTGTGGACCTTCTAGAAACGGTTGGTGGTTGATTAATGACATTACACGCCATATGGGGCGGTACTACACGCCATGTACTTCCACCTACCAGGTGGTGCCGTGTTTAAAGTCAAAGACAGTGTGTTAGCTCACCTACCGATTGAGAAAAGATAGCCAAAACGTGTTTACCAGTAGTACACGTTGTGTACTTCCTGGTACACACCGTGTACTACTAAAACCTATAAATAGGTGGCAGACCCTCTAAGTTTGAGAGGCATTCAGATTTGTCCATTCCAAGTTATTCTAAGGGGGGGAACTCCGGAGATGGCCAAGAAGTAAAGAAGAGAGAGAAAGAAGAGGAGAGAATAAATGAGAGAAGGTGCTTCCATGCTACCTTCACGATGACCTTCGTTCCAAATATTTCAAGAAGATGTATTCAGAAACTACAAGTTCTTTAATTACTAGCTACTCTATGAGTAGATAAATTACCTATGTTTTGGGGTTGTGGACTATTTTGAGTTGTAATCTGTCATTTTTGATGTTGTAACCGTGTTTTTTATTCTTCTTTCTCATAATTCCTTATTAAACCTTTCTAAATATCACTAGAAATCTTCTATCGGATGAAGAACGGGATTTCTAGGGATCCTTTAAGGAATTGCGATTTAAAACATCCATGAACATTGGGTGTTTTAATCATCTCAAAAGGTACTATAACTAATAAAATTAAGAGAAATAAATTTCCAGACCAAAGAAATTGGTTTCTATTGATTTAAACAAAACTCACCAGACCAAGGGGGTTTTGTTAAATAAATAATCTTAGAGATTTTAATTATCATGAACAATACAACATCATAAGAAAATTTATTTAATATCAACCTTTAAAATCCACAGCCCCGATGCATTTCTCTCTAAATTTTCATCAAAACCAAATTTCTATGTTTTCTCTTTATATTTTAAGTAATTTTTTAAGAAAATAATATTTAATCACTTTTTTATCAAAACACAACAGAATTGGCTTTAAATTCAGTAAACTTCACTAAACCAATTAAAAACTAGATAAACAAAACAAAAATAACTCATTCTCCTTGTGAATCAATTCCTTACTGATACTATACTTGTTAGGGTAATATAATTTGGATTGTCGAAGATAACATTTTGGGAAAAAGATAACCAAATTTTGGTGTTGTTGTTGAGGAGCAAAGTTACAATTGTTTTTGTTTAAATCCAGCTTGTATACATTTTAGTGAAAATAAAAATCAAAAATTATAAAAACTATATTCTTACTCTCATTTCACTTTTTTTTATTATTATTATTTTATCTTTCTATTTTACACTTGGTGTGTTAAGTGTTGTGCAGATTCATAGGTATATGAGTGACCGCATCACTCGTTCCAAGAACACTGAGTCATCGGAGCTTTTTCCAATTGATCTAGATATCGAACAAACACTTTTTAGGCGATGACGTGCACTCATGGATGAGTGCAACCAAAACAATCCCATGGAGCATAACGAAGAAGGATATCTAGCTGTTTTCCAAGGAGTTGGACAGCCGTTTAGCCCAGATGACAACCAGAACGAGTAAGCTCCACTTGTTCCAGGGTATGGCCCATAGCAACTTCAACAGTTCCAACCAGAATGGATGTCATACCTACAGCTAGTTTGTGGGCCATACTTTTCTTCTGGACAACAATTTGTGCCCCGCCTACATGAGAGAAACTTCCCCCATGTCGTACCCTTATGGAGTACGGTCTTCCCTCCATCCAAGGGGTAGATATGGGAATCATCTGACCACTGGTGTAGGCCCAACACTTCGAAATCAAACCAGCCATTATGATGCTGATCTAGAATATGGTACAATTCAGTGGTCTACCCAGTGAAGACCCAAATGCTCATCTCTCCAACTTCCTCGAGATCTGTGACACCTTCCATTTCCACGGGGTGTCAGAAGATGTCATTCATCTTTGCCTATTCCCCTTCTCATTAAGGGATAAGGTGAAAGACTGGATCAAGGGACTACCTCAATGGTCTATCCTAACTTGGGAGGTGTTATTCCAGGTCTTATTTTCTAAATACTTTCCACCATCAAAGACGATGACTCTATGGAACAAGATCCACAACTTCTAGTAGCATGACTCGGAATCCTTATATGAGCCCTGTGAGTGATTCAAGGAGATGCTACGCAAATGTCCTCACCACGGACTTCCTCTCTGAATACAATTACAAACCTTCTATAGCAGCTTGACCATGAACACCAAATCTATGGTGGATACTACCATTGGAGGAATGATAATGCAGAAATCTCTTGAAGAGATCTTTGACCTCCTGGAGGACATTTCGGCCAACATCTTCTAGTTTCACTCAGAGTGGGGAACTCAAAAGTGAGGTATGCACAACATTAATGCCACCAAAATTCTCACTGCCTAATTGTATGTGGTGTCTAAGAATATTGATGCATTGAACCTGAAGAACACATCCCAAGTTCAAGTAGCAAACCATCCTGCATGCAGTGAATGTGGTGAAAACCACATCATTGGTGAATGACTGGGGTCAACTACCGACCCTTAAACAAGCAATGTGAGCTATATTTCTTAGAATCAGGGTCCGAATATGTACCCTTAGTACCAGAACCCATCATGGAGAGAACAAACGAACATGGGGTACCAACAACAACAGCAAAATCATCCACCCCATAGACCACCTGGCTATAGTCAGCAGTAGTACCAGAACCCATATCCAAGATAGTAACATCAAGGGAATTACCAGTATCAAGGGTACCAAAACCCTCACCCGTAACTACCAAGGCAGCTACCACCTCCACTATCTCCACAACAAACTTAGCAATAACCCCCATCAAAACTTTAATAAATGCTGACAAAATTTATCACAACTGATGAAACTCGATTTCAAAACTAGGACTCTTCCATTAGAAGCCTGAAAATCAAATTGGACAACTAGACAATCAACTCTCCACAAGGCAACCTGGTACACTATCAATTAACACTGAGAAGAACCCGCGAGAAGAGGCCCATGCAATAACTTTACAAAGTGGTAAGGAGCCACCTCAGACACCAACTGCAAAGCAAGGTGAGGCTACAACTCTAGCTCAACCTTCACCCTCTCCAACTGAATAAACCAAAACGAAAGGCCCCTCCTCATCAAAAGAATCATCAAAAGAGAATGAGGCCTCACATGGTAAGGGAAAAGAGGTGTTCAAGACTTTTGAGGTCGCCTTACCATTTCCATATAGGATGAACCAAAGGAAGTTGGATCACCAGTTTGGTAAATTCATGGAGGTATTCCAGAAGTTACACATCAACATCCCTTTTGAAAAATCTTTAACTCAGATTCTGATGTACACAAAGTTCATGAAGGATATTCTCTCCAATAAAAGAAATATGGAGGATTTGGGAACCATTTCATTGAATAAAGAATGCTTGGTAGTGGTGTATCACTAGCTTCTTACAAAACTCCAAGATCTAGGTAGCTTCACTATCCCATGTACCATTGGATCCTGTGAGTTTGAAAAATATCTTTGTGACTTAAGAGCCAGCGTCAACTTGATGCCCTTCGAAGTCTTCAAGAAGATGGGACTCGATGATCTGAAACCCACCTGAGTGGCCCTCTAGTTAGCAGATCACTCCATCAAATATCCCAAGGGGTTTCTCAAGGATGTGCTGGTAAAGGTAGGAAGGTTAATTCTCCCTACCTACATCATCATTCTTGACAGAGAGGAAGACCAGGAGGCACCTTTGATTCTGGGAAGGCCTTTCTTGGCCACTGGTAAGGCATTGATTGATGTCCACCAAGGAGAATTGATCTTCCGAGTAGGCGATGAAAGAATCTCCTATAACTTCTTCAAGGCTGTCAAGCAGGCATCATTACTAGAGCATGAGGAATATTATGCGGTAACAGCAATAGAAGAGCACTTCATTTGCAAGGAAGATGGTCTGGTAAGTTCTTTTATCATTAATGACCCACTCTACACAGATACCCAAGATACACCTGAGGAGTTACAATTTCTCAAAGGCCGGGGAGGTCATTATTGGAAAGGCATAGTTGTTCCAGACATTTTGGAGCGAGTAAAGGTGTGACCAATTGTGCCCTTGATCTTGAAGGCACCTCAAATTGAGCTAAAACCTCTCCCTTGGTATCTAAAATATGGATATTTGGGTGATAAACAAACACTGCGAGTTATACTTAATGCAAATCTGTCTCAAGAGAAAGAAGATGCACTTATACAGGTTCTGAAGTAAATAAATAAATCCATTGGATGGATAGTCATAGATTTGACAGGAATCAGTCCCACCATCTGCACCCATAAGGTGATAATGGAAGAAGGATCAAAACCCTCTCGGCAACCACAGTGATGTCTGAACCCTCCCATGAAAGAAATCGGGAAGAATGAGGTAATCAAATTGTTTGATGTGGAATCATATACCCTATTTTAGATAGCCTGTGGGTGAGTCTTCTATAAGTGGTACCCAAAAAGGGGGGTATCACTATGGTCTCCAATGATAAAAATGAACTTAGACCCACACAGACAGTCGTGGTTTGGAGAGTCTGTGTAGACTACCGGAAGCTGAACAATGCAACGCAGAAAGATCACTTCCTGCTGCCCTTCATGGATCAGATCCTGGAATGACTGGCAAGGCACAAATTTTACTGCTTCCTCAACTGTTATTCCAGATATAACCAAATCTCCATTTCCCCTAAAGATCAATAAAAAATCACCTTCATATGCCCCTACGGTATGTTTTCTTATCAAAGAATGTCTTTTGAGATGTGCAATGATTCTATCACCTTCCAAAGATGCATGTTAGAAAACTTCCATGATGTGGAAGAACAAATCATTGAGGTCTTTATGGATGATTTTTACATCTATGTAAAATCCTTCACCACTTGTCTGAGGAGTATGGATCTAGTTTTGGAAAGGTGTGTGCACACTAACCTAGTTTTAAACTAGGAAAAATTCCATTTTATGGTACAGAGTGGTATTATCTTGGGCCACCGGATCTCTATGAAAGGGATAGAAGTTGATCCTGCAAATATAGAAGTCATTTAAAATCTACCCATCTCAACTTCTGTCAGATCTATTTGAAGTTTTTTGGGGCATGTCGATTTCTACAAGTGTTTTGTCTGAGACTTTTCAAAAATTTCCCATCCACTCACCAATCTCCTCTTTAAGGATGCCATCTTCGAGTTTGATGAGACGTGTTCCACATCTTTTCAGCATTTGAAGCAATGACTGGTGGAATATCTAGTGATGATTTCTCCCAATTAGGAGGTGAAATTTGAAGTCATGTGTGATGCTGGCGAGTATGTTGTGGACGCAGTACTAGGGAAACAACTAGATCACATCTTCCAGCCCATTTACTTTTCCAGAATAAATCTGAATGAAGCACAGGTGAACTACACTACCACAGAGAAAGAAATGCTTGGGGTGGTGTTTTCATTTTACAGGTTTCATTCTTATTTGGTGTTGTCCAAAGTTATTCTATATAATGACCATTCAACACTCAAGTATTTACTAAACAAGAAGGATATAAATCCACAAATCATCTTTTGGGTGCTTCTCCTTCAAGAGTTCAACTTGGAGATCTGTGATAAGAAGGGCAGTGAGAACGTTATTGCTGACCACCTCTCCTGCATGGAACTGCCTCATTTGGAGGAGGATGACAGAGAAATTAGAGATGACTTCCCAAATGAGCAACTTTTCTCAATTGAAGGAACACCTCGACCTTGGTATGAAGATATTGAAAATTATTTGGTTATAGGAGCGGTTCACCCTGACCTCACTTACCAGCAAAAGAAGTGGTTTTTATCCGATGTCAAGAGGTACTTCTAGGAAGATCCTATACTTTTTAGATCATATGGATGTGGGGTGATTCGTCATTGCATCTCGGAGAATGAAGTTCAAGGAGTTCTAAAGTTCTGTCATTTCTCACCAATTGGAAGAAATCATGGCCCAGATCATACGATAGCGAAGATCCTACAGTCTGGATTTTTCTGGCCTACCATGCATAGGGATGCTTGTTACTTTGTTACCATGTGTGATCGATGTCAGATAACAGGTAATATGGGACGATGATTCGAGATGCCTCAACACCCCATCTTAGAGGTTGAAATCTTCGACTTCTATGAAATTGACTTCATGGGGCCATTTCTCCCATCATATGGAAACTCTTATATACTCGTCTATGTGTACTATGTCTCCAAGTGGGTGGAATCCACTACTACAGCACATGAAATGACCAAAGTAGTTGTGGCCTTTTTGAAGAAACACATCTTTAGCAGATTTGGCATTCCTCAAGTTTTGATCACTGATAGGGGAATTAATTTTGACAATGCCTTGATGAATAATGTGTTACTTAAGTATGGTGTGAAGCATCACATGGGAACACATTATCATCCCCAATCTAGTGGACAGGTGGAATTATAAAATTGTGAACTTAAACAGATCCTGGATAAACGGTGGGAGCTTCAAGGAAGGATTGGTCCAAAAAGCTTGATGATGCCTTATGGGCATACCGGACCGCCTTCAAAACACCTCTGGGGATGTCTCTATTCCACCTTGTCTATGGGAATCCATGCCACCTACTAGTAAAGATGGAGCATAAATCCTACTGGGTCATGAAAGCCCTAAATTTTGATTTAAAGGCTACCGAAGAGAAGTAAAATTTCTAGCTGACGAAGCTTGATGAGATCCGACAGGAGGAGTATGAGAAAGCCAGACTTTACAAAGAAAATACATGGGTGATCCACGACCGGATGATTTATCACAAAACCTTCCAACCCGGTGATCAGTTATTTCTCTTCAACTCATGTCCGTGATTGTTTCTAGGTAAGTTTAAATCTCGATGGTCGGGACCATTTCAAGTGCTCAAAGTTTTCCACCATGGTGCGGTGGAAATTGCTGGTGAAGGCAGACAACCTTTCAAGGTGAATGGACAACACCTAAAGCTTTATCATCACATAGAGTATATGGTGGGTATAATCTCCACCATTCATTTCAGGTAATAAGAGGTAGGTAGGTTGAGCCAACAACCTCAAACAAAGGTTCTTCCTAGGAGGCAACCCATAGGTTACACGCCATGTACCACCTAACCACCTATACACACAGTGTGTACTGATCTTTTTAGTTTATATTCCTAATATTATAAATATATATATATTGACTAACTTAATACACATGGATGATGTTGGTGCTGATGGTTAAGTCACAGGAGTTTATCTGAGTCGTCACTGGTTCGAATCCCTCCATACTTACCTTAGACATGGGGTTCATCCTTTTTATACATGTGTGTACTTACACGGCGTGTGTGGTATTTTTAAAAATAATATATAAGTTATTATAAATAAAATAAAACCCATGATGGGGATGGAATGGCTGGCCAGGGTCGTATATCGGTTTCCAAAAAACCTGGGTTCAAATCCTGACAACTGACTCATTTCCATCATTTTTTATATTAATAAAACCACACAACATGAATTTCGATATACGTCATGTGTGCCAAGTTTTCAATGATTTAAATAGTTTTTGAACTATGAACATACATGCAGGTGAAGTTGGCATATTAGTAGAGTCCCGTCCCTGGATCCAAAAGACCCAGGTTCAAACTTAGCTAATCTCCCTACTTCATCCCTTTTATTCAAATTAAAAACCACACATTGTGCCTTTTCTTCATCCCGTGTAGTTTTTGTCATGTACATTAAATAAATATAATTCAAAAACATGAGTAGCATTACAACCTTTTCTCCAGTGGTTGAGAGCCTGCATTTGGAATGACTGATCGTTGGTTCGAACCTCACCCCAAGCACCGGACCAAAGGTTGTACTTCACTTTTTCCAATTTTAAAACACACAACATGTATTTCCCAATACATTACGTGTATAGATTTATTTTTAGTAAATTATATATATATATATATATTAATTATTAATATTAATTATTGTATAGTTTACTATAATAATTATATTATATATGTGTTGTTAAAAAATAAATAAAAAAACATAGCGATACACGGCATTTAGGTAATGTACACCCCATGTACCACTACTATAAAGGCCATGCCCCACCCGGCCTGAGACCATGTCGTGCGACCCCCCCCCCCCATTTTCTTCTCCCGTGCGCCCATCGGCTGCCTGATTTCCAATCCTTTGTTTTTGTGTGTTTTAGCATCTGATTTCTTTTACATTGTGATCCTCATTTCAGGTACACACTTTCTCACCCTTTCTTTCCTAGTTTTACTTGTGTTTAGGGTGATTTTTGGATCAGATGGTGGTTCGGTTTTCTGCGCAGCACACGGATTGCGCGAAGAACACACATCGTATACTTTTTGTACATG
This sequence comes from Viscum album, assembly GCA_963277665.1. Lineage (NCBI taxonomy): Eukaryota > Viridiplantae > Streptophyta > Magnoliopsida > Santalales > Viscaceae > Viscum > Viscum album. The sequence goes on along the minus strand of OY728162.1, from coordinate 4,441,312 downwards.
GACACACACAACACATGTTCTCCATTTTGATGACACATGGTGTGTACATTCAGTACACGTTGTGTACCATGCCTCACTTGGCCTTTTGGGCTAGCCCGTGTCTGTTCGAGACACGACCCCCTTCCCATGTACCTATACACGACGTATCTGTTTGGTACACACTGTGTCCTACAACCCTTAGGAGGGCCCTGTGTAAATGATCTACACACCTCGCACACCATGTTCACTTATATGGAATGTATCACATCCACACAGCGCATTTTCCCCTTTTCCCCTATCCTCGTTAAGCCATGTCTGGCTCTTTACACGGTCCCCATTATATTTTTTATTACATGGAGTGTACTCCTTATATACATGTCATGTACTGGGTTTTTTCCTAACACATGCCCTCACGGCCTGTCTATCCAGGTATACAGGTTCTTACATAGTTCCTATTACACGCCGTGTACCCTAGATATACACGTCGTGTTCTACTACTTTTCTAGTTTTCTCACCTTTTCTTATTTTCCTTTTTCTTCTTCTTTTCTTTTGTTTTGTTTTATTTTCTTTTTCAGGTATGGATGATAGAGATTCTGTGATTGGGAAGCGGCCCACTTTCACTACTGATGGAGAGCAACCTCCTCACCATCGAATTCATCTTCGTTAGGCCGAGCGGCCCGCTTTCGATTTTCCAGTTTGTCAACCCCCAGCGTTGGCCGCTCTGCCCCCTCTTTTGATGTCGCCTCCCTATGTGACTTCAACTAGTCCAGTCATTCATGTGGTACCTTCTACTACTGATCCTTTGGAAATGGCTTTTGTTCCATCCATTGAGGTTGCGAGCTCCTCTTCCACTGCTCCATCTTCCAGCTCCACCCCCTCTGAGCTACCATCCGCAACTGCAATGGACGTGAACGAGCCGACCCTTCCATCCTCTACTGGCCAGACTTCTGAGTCGGCTCCGGTATCCACTGATCCTCCTCCTACCACATCAGTGAGACCATCTACTTTGGCCCCCTCTATTCCATCACTGCACCTACTGCTTCCTGGCCTCCACCACATCCATGCCTATTTTTTTCAGATGATCATCTTGTGGTCGAGCGGTTGCGGTGATTCCACCGTCGCACTATACAGTTGAGTGGTCGCTACCTTAAAATCGACATCTCGCAGTTTCTGGGTATCTAGGAGGAGGTTGAGGAGCTCCTGGACCATACGCATCTGACTTCCACACTACAGGTTCATACTATGATATATCATGATTTATTTTTAGAGTTTATTTCCATGTTCGAGTTCGATAGTTCGGCCTACTATCAAAGGCCCACTGACACCACTACTCCAGTTCGATTTCAGCTAGGTGGTCGCCCTTTCTCCTTGACTATGGATGAGTTTGGCTGAGGGTGTGGCTTCTACCCCCATCCTTCCACCCCACCTATCTTCTCTACCTTGACCTGACCCAAGCGCTCTGACCTTATTTCCAAGTGGCAGGAGCTTGCTGGACCTGCCCACAGGTACACCCCCACATCTCAAAAGAGAACGCTCATTATTGACCCCCATATTCGCTTTCCTCACCGGTGCTTTAGCACAATCCACTTTCCCCTGCCATGAGGATATGGGTGTTGTGTCTGGGCGGGACATGGAGGTCCTGACCTGTATCGTCTGACATGACTACCCTAACCTCCCTTGTATAGACTCCTTCTATTTCCACTCCATGATCCACGATCTCCAGGGCAACCTGAGTGGCAGTTTCTACACCACTCATTTGGCACACCATTTTGGTGTTTTTGAGACCTCTCTCCCTCACGAACCCTTAGGCTCTCCTCTGCCTCTCGACTTCCTCATGCTTATCCATATGAGGATGGTTGATCATCAAAAAGATGACTACAGGATTGTGCAGGATGCCCCTACTCTTGCAGGGGTGAGGGATGACTCACTTGCTCCCATTGGTGTTGCTGCTCAGGATCCACCACATCCACTCGCAGATGTTCCCTCCCCACCCCACCCCCTTATTATATCCTTCCCTCTTTTTTCCATCATCCCCTCTTCTTATGAGCCTTCCACCTACCTACTACTCTTTGCACCCTCGGTCGATCTCCCTTTTACCCTCCGCCTAGCCATAGTAGAGCACCACCAGATTCGTCTGGATCATCGTCTGGACCAACTTGAGTATATGTTGGGGCTTCTTCTTTAGCATCATGGCATTCCATTACCCCCATATTCTGATCCTACCTCTTCTCCAGGCCCTTCTTCAGCTGCTCCACCACTGTTTACAGCACTGGCCACAAATTTAGTTCTCCTCTCCACCACCGGCCCTGCTGCTACCACTTCTTCTGCTGACCCAGGCATCACTGCAGCACCACCTGTTTTGAGTTCCACTCCTGAGGATCCAGATACTATGACTTCTATTCCAAGTGCAGCTTTTGTGCCTCCAGCTTCCACGACTATTGATCTTTCTCTGCAGGCTACTTCTGTACCGGATGATGCCTTTTTTGAGGCGACCCCACAACTGGTTTATAGCACATTTATTTTCATTGTATATATTTGTTTTGTTCTATGCTTGGGATGTGCTATTTTGCCTTCCTGTCATTTTTCTTTTTCCCTTCCATCACCAGTCATAGGTGCCCTGGAGCGACTTGGGCATCTCTATTTCTGAGGGGAGTATTTTTTTCATATTTATTTTTCTTTTATATGTTTGGGTTTACTTCTTCCACTGCTTCCCTTCGTCTTGAACCCCTTGTTTTCACATATCCCCTCCTCTTCCTTGGTATTGCACTTGGGGGACCATGTGTTGTATTACGTGTGGGGGAGGGCCTCTAATTACACAAGTCTTTGCCTTCAAATAATCTAGAAGACATCATTAATAGTTGACATATTTTTAATTGTGGACAATTTTTGATTAATTATAATTATAAGTAATAAAGGCATAATAGGGAATTTTTAAAGTTACATACTTATTTCAATTTTCAAAGTATTTTTAAATGATTGCTGATATAGTTTGATTTTGGATTCTAAGTCTTGGACATTTACATTTATTAGACTGATCATTTTGTATTCATGTCATGACCTGATTAACCCCTGTATTTTTCCCATTCCCGGGAGGTATTCTAAACCTTTTTGAAATATTCTTTCTTATACCCTATTTTTAGAGAGATTCTTAGGATATGCATAACTACCAAAATTTTCTAGTTGTTATCTTTAAAACATGACGATTTTTGAATCACATTAAAATGATTGAGGCATGTGATTGTTTTTCATCCCATTGACCTTGAGACCTACCCTACATCTAATCTTCGTAAACCCTTAGAAACCATGAACTACCTTGATAGGAAGCCACATTTCAATCCTATTTTCCCTTCCTATCCTAATTCTTTTATAATTTTTTATGACTATTAATTTGAGTTTTGAAAAGAGGAAATTTGGTTTTTCATGGTACATTTTGGTGAGAAACCATAAACTTAAGTGTGGGGAAGTTTGTCACTTGTTTATTTGGGAAAAAAGGGTCCCAGAGCCTACTATCCATTGCATTCTTGGTGGTCCCTCAATTTTTTTAAAAAGAAAAAAAATGAATGAAGAATGAAAAAGAGGGACCAGACTCTTTGTTACATATTATTTGTTTATGGGCCCATATTGGCAAAGGAATATCATGGTAATGATTCCTTTGAGAGATCTTGACTGGGGGAGCATTTTAATTAATCTCTATTTTGAATATCATGAATTATTGCTTTAGAATTCAGCCTCCTTTTCAAGCCTCTGAGATTAATTTTTATCATTACCTACCAACCCTTAGCCTCAGAAACATTTTAACCTTATTGAAAGCCCTTATAATTTTTGTGATTTGACTTCTGAAGTGGAGAATGAGAACACTTGCAAGCATATGGATAGAGTGTATATACTTAATATTGAGCATAACTCTGATTAAATAAATCTTGAGTGATGATTGCAGTATCTTGTGGTGAGGTAAATCATCAAGTGGCGTGTTTATTTATGAAAAGTTCAACAATGTGAATGAAAGAGAATGTAAATTTTCAATTAAGTTATATATGAGGCATGATTATAATATCTTTAAAAATTAAATTTGTTTTGTTCCTTTTAAAAATGTTTTGTTATGGTTTTAGTATTTATAGTTATAATTAGTTAAAATCTTACCTTTTAGAGTATGAATTCTATTGATTAGATGTTGAGATATTTCTTGAGGACAAGCAAATGACTAAGTGTGGGGGAGTTTGATGTACCTGATTTGTGTATACTTTTTCATACATTTTATTTAGCATAAAAACTTGTTTTCACCAAATATATTTTGTTTTATGGATAAAATACTTTATTTTGGTGATTATGATAATTTTCAAGATATTTCCATCCAAATCCACAAATTGGGGTTGATCAGAACAAAATTTCAAAATATACACAGTGTGTACTTGTTTATACACATCGTGTACTACTACCCAGACATGGATCGAGAAGACTGGATACACGCCCATGTTGCTGACCAAGGCATACACGTCGTGTACGTCCCATATACACACCGCTTGGACCATATAAAAGTAGTTGGTGGCTGATGAATGACATTACACGCCATGTGGAAAGGCGCTACACGTCATGTACTTCCACCTACCAGGCAGCGCTGTGTTCAAAGTCAAAGATGGTGTGTTAGCTCACCTACCAATGGAGAAAAGATGGTCAAAACGTGTTTACCAGTAGTACACTCCGTGTACTTCTTGGTACACGTCGTGTACTACTAAAACCTATAAATAGGTGGCAGGCCCTTCAAGTTTGGGAGGCATTCAGATTCATCCATTCCAAGTTATTCTAAGGGGGGTCACTCCGAAGACGGACAAGAAAATAAGAAGAGGAGAGAAGAAAGGAGAGAAGGTGCTTTCATGCTACCTTCCTGACGACCTGCGCTCCAAAGCTTTCAAGAGGATGTATTTAGGTACTACAAGTTCTGTAATTACTAGTTACTCTATGAGTAGCTAAATTCCCTATGTGTTGGGGTTGTGGACTATTTTGAGTTGTAATTTGTCATTTGTGATGTTGTAACCGTGTTTTTTATTCTTCGTTCTTGTAATTCCTTATTAACTCTTTCTAAATATCACTAGAAATCTTGTATGAGACCAAGAACGAGATTTCTAGGGATCCTTTAAGTAATTATGATTTAAAACATCCATGAACATTGGGTGTTTTAATCGTCTCAAAAGAGGATGCAACTAATAAAATTAAGAGAAATCAATTTCCAGACCAAAGAAATTGGTTTCTATTGATTTAAACAAAACTCACCAGACCAAGGGGGTTCTGCTACATAAATAATCTCAAAGATGTGAATTATCATGAACAACACAACCTCATAAGCAAATTGATTTGATAACAACCTTTAAAATTCACACCCCTGATGCATTTCTCTCAAAATTTTCATCAAAACCAAATTTTTGTGTTTTCTCTTTATCTTTTAAGTAATTTGTTAAGAAATTAATATTTAATCATTTTTTTATAAAAACACAACAGAATCAACTTTAAATTCAGTAAACTTCGCTAAACCAATTACAAACGAGATAAAAAAACAAAAATAACTCATTCTCCATGTGGATCGATCCCTTACTGGTACTATACGTATTAGGGTAATATAATTTGGATTGTCGAAAATAACATTTCGGAAAAATGATAACCACCACCCCACCCCCCACCAGCTTTGAGGCGATCCATTCCCCTCAAAGAGCTGTCTTAGTTGAGGTAATCAATATTCTAATAATTGTTTCTATGAAATTTGAATCAGATAGATATTGATACCTTTCATGTACTAATGTTCTATAAGGTGAAAATGGCTATGATTTATATCTATCAGCACCCACCCATCACCTTATAGTGTGGGCTATGATGTTCAATATCCAAGATGACATGCTACATAATAGACCACTTCCAACATGTCATGTGAGAGTGTCAATTAGTGTAGATCATGAGCCGAGCACTGAGATACATGTTCTAATTAATGATAAAGATATTTATAAGGTTAACCAAACTGTTGGAACATTCGTCACATGGCCATTAGATCCTGTAAAAACACATGTTGACAAAGAGGTATTCATTTCCAATTAATTTTTCATGCTGAAACTTTAACAATTAATGAAAAAATTCTGAACCGATGAATGTTATTATAGATGGAAAAAGGGAAGGGGTAGACAAAGGGAAAGGGGTGGAATGAAAAGTTGACTCAAAACCATCTAAAGGATCGACCAACCGATTGAAAAGATCTTATGAAAGCACCTTTACCCTACCCATTCAATATTTGCATTTACTGACATTGAAGGTTCATGCGGATACAAAGTTACAAAATGATAGTAATCACGTAGTTGATTTTGAAGAAAATGTGTATAGAGAGAAAGGCATAGACTACATTGCTTTTGAGAGTGTAAATGAAATCCTCAACTGTGAATGGCTAGGAGGCTCAATTGTAAATGTATATATGAAGTATGTTTTCATGATTTGATTTTCCAAAATCTGATATACTATGTTAATTATGACTATATTCATTTCATATTTTTTGTAGGTGTATATATCAATACCAATTAAAAGGATTTCCCCAAGAATTTTTTTGGCATCGTTAGTCATCACTCCACCTCTACAAAAAAAAGAAATAGATTCCAAAAAATGGATGAAATAGTGGAAGACCTAGCCAAATCATTTGAAATTAAACTTATAGATGGCATGCTCTTCTTAATACCAATGATGCAGGGTTAAAAATCTACAATTTAATCATATCAAATATATTTTCATTTCTTTGATCACTTATTCCTTTTTATGTTTTTAGGAAATATTATATGCTCATTGCGATCAATTTGGATACTCCAAAGATTTATTTCTTGGATTCACTGCATGGATACCCAACAAACCGACCACACATGACGGTATTTTTCAAATGGAAATACATTACATCCAACGTTTTAGAACTAAACTTCAAGTTATATAATTTATATTATGTTTTAATGAGGATTCTTTCATAATAATGCAGTGTATAGATATCGTAAAAAACAAGGAATGGGGATGGGAGTTAAGCATAAGGATCCTGAAAAGTTCTGCAACTAGATAAGTATCAGGGTGTACATAATAAGATTTCACTATCCAAACAAATATAAAAAAATACTTATTTTTCTCAATGTTTTTGTAGTTTTCAAAATAAACAAATAGAAAAGATTGTGGTTATTATGTTTGTAAATTTATGAAAGCGATCATATTCCATGAACAAATTATCATCCCCATAAAGGTTTTTTTGAAGATAATTACTATTTCATTTAAAATATTTATTAATCCTTTATGTATTTATATTTTTCCAGTACTGCTATGATTTTCAAAAATACTCATATTCACAAGATGATATAGATTTGTTTAGAAACGAATGAACAACATACCTAATGACAGATTGTACACAAATAGCATGAAGATGTGACTTCTGTAGAAGTAATGGATTGTTTCATATTTAAAATTATTATTTTTTCTAATTTAGTATTACTCACATAATTATAAATATAATAAATATATAATTATAATAAATATATAATTATATAATTATTATAATTATATATTTATCCCTAATCACGTATAATATATATTATTAATAATTATATATTTATTATATTTATAATTGCATATTTATTATAATTATAGTAAATATAATTATTATAATTATTATAAATATAATAAATATAAGAAATATATAATCATATAATTATAATAAATATAATTATTATAATTACTATAATTATATATTTATTGTATTTATAATAATTATAATAATTATATTTATTATTATTATTATAAATATATAATTATTATAATTATTATAATTATAATTATAATTATTTATTATTTATAATTATATATTTATTATAATTATATATTTATTATAATTATAATTATTTAATTATTATATTTATATATTTATTATTGTTGTATATTTATTATAATTATAATTATATAATTATTATAATTCTATATTTATTACAATTATATAATTATTATATTTATAATTATATAATTATTATAATTATATATTTATTGTATTTTTAATTGTATATTTATTGTAATTATTTAATTATTATATTTATTATTATATATTTATTAAAATTATAATTATTTAATTATTATAATTGTATATTTATTATAATTGTATATTTATTATAATTATAATTATATATTTGTTGTAATTATATATTTGTTGTAATTGTATATTTATTATAATTATATAATTATTATATTTATAATTATATATTTATTATAATTATATAATTGTTATAATTATATAATTATTATATTTATAATTATATAATTATTGTAATTATAATTGTATATTTATTATAATTATATAATAATTATGTATTTATTATAATTATTATATTTATAATTATATATTTATTATAAATATACAATTATTATAATTATATTTTTTTTTAAGGTGAGGGATCGAAACCCCTTTTTAATTGAATAAAAAAAGCATAGAGAATCAAAGATAGCAGCGGAAGAAAAAAAACAGTTTATCAAAACCCTCATCACGAGGACCCAAGCTTTTTCCTAATCCTCTCGGCAATCCATCATTCTTTGTCCTTCAAGGCTCCCCAATCCATTCCCTGGTTGCAACCTCGTCCACATCCCCTGCTGTGTAGAGCTTCCAAATCTCGTGCTTGCTGAATGGGAGTTTCAATGTCTATATCATCCAAGTCTAAGACCTCAGACAATGCCTCCCCCTTCCTTGCTCTGATTCAGCCCTTCCACGTCCCCTCCCGCGACTTCTAGCATGCCTACCGCGCTTCCAAGAACTAGCTTGGTGCCAAGAGTCATTGTCTTCTGAAGCAGGACGGTGTGCCACCTTCATTGGAGTGATCTGCTCTGTCCGCAGATCATTAGTCTGCTTCAATGGAGTGGAGACCTGGTTGGTCCTTTCATTCTTGGGCACCATAGCGCCATCATCAACCTGCCCTGCCATAGAGACAACAAGGTTCACCTGCACATGACTGAAGTTGTCAGTAGCAGGTGCATTGCTGGTAATGGGGAGTTTGGAAGTCGAAGCAACTCTCTCGTGTGCACTATTTGCTGCTTTGGCAGGCGCCTGCTTCTCGGCCACAGAAGGAGGCGCCTTACCTGTGTGAGTTTCAACAAAAGCAGGAGCAATAGTATTACCAGCCTCCACTATTTCAGAAGAAACCAGTGGACAATCAGAGGAACCAACCTCCTTATAAGAATATTCAATTGCCACTTGGGTATTAATCCCCTCAATGTCACTAGACATTGAACATTTCATCTTATCAAGCAGTGGGGGAAGATCAACCGGACCCCTTTCAACAATGTCAATCCAAGAGCGCCTGCTACCATCATGATCAGGGGGGGTATAAGCATTTGTCATGTTATGTCAATGATCAGCAAGCCCCCCTCAACATAGGAGGATCTGCTGCCCTTCTCAGGATCAGAGGAGGTAACATCAGTCATAGTTCGTCCAAGTTCAACAGGTTTTTCCTGAGTTTGGGTATCCAGTGGTTTCACATTGCCGAAGGAATAAGGTTTAGACTTATGACTTTTAAAACATGAATTGTGATCATGTCGGTGTAATATAATTATTGTAATTATATATATATATATCATTATATAATAAATATAATTATAAATTTATTATATTTATTTTAGTAGTTATATTTATTATAAATATATTTGTTATATTTATTATAATTATAATTATATATATATATATATACATACATATATATATACATACGTATACATACATATATATATATATACATATACATACATATATATATATACATATACATACATATATATATATATACATATATATATATATATAAGGGTTGGGGCGGCGGAGAAAAAATCATCACCTGAGGGTCACGTTGACCAATGGATGGCCGCCAGGTCGCGAAATTTTCTGCAGAAATTTACACTAGAAATTTCCAGCAACATGGCGGCCATTGACCCAAACCCAACCGGTCAAGTTCTGGGGCGGCCTGAGAATTTAGGGTGGCGTGAGAATTTAGAAAAAAATAACCGTGGGTTTTTGATTTGGCGTTTGACATACATCCGGAAAAAAAAAAAACCCTTAAATAAAAATAAAATAAAAAAAACCCGTGTAGCCAATTTTGCCGCATCCGATCCCTTCCCTCTTCCGCTTCCATTTCCACTCCGTCACGGCCGACTGCTCTCCCCTCGTACTCCCTACCAACCCTAGCGTCTCCCCACTTCCGAGCTCCTCGACCGTCTTCGATCATCGCCACCATCCTGCGCTCCATTTCATCGTCGCCGCCATCCACCGCACCATTTCATTGCGCCGGCCGCCCCTTCCCTGTTCTACATCCAAGCCCCAGCTTCTTCCTTCAATACGGTTCCAATTTCTTCAATCAGCGCCACCTTCCTCCGCTCAAGTTCACCGCTACCGGCTTCATCCCGACGATTGATTCATCCTGTCACGGCATGGAAACCAGTTTCGGGTCAACTGTTGAACTTTCACGATGTAATCAAGTCTGGGTCAGATCCTCCTGCCATCATGCCCGCGTCTCTCAATTTTATCCATGGCGGCCATTTGAATGCTTCATCAAGGACTCACATCGAATGTGTCTTGATGATGGAATTAGGGGAATGAAGATTACTAAGAGTGGCAACATGCCCCCCCTGTCAAGGAGCAATTTTCAAACTCCCGGGAAGGTTCACAGCCTTACCTATAAGGATGCTGGTGTTGATATAGATGCCGGGTCTGAACTTGTCAAAAGAATTTCGAAGTTATCTCCTGGAATTGGTGGCTTTGGAGGCCTTTTCCCTCTTGGTATTTAGTATTATAAATTCATTATTTAGTGATAATTCCATATGCATGAATGGTTCGTGGAATTGTCTTGTGAATTTTTTTTCAGTGCCTGGCTCGGTAATTGTTTCTGTGATTCTGACTTGCTTCCTTTCCTTCTTAGATCAGTTGAATATCAATTTGTGAATAATAACAATTGCTGTATAATTCTTTCAATTCATTCTACTATTCTCATAAAATTTGCTGCTTATTCTATTAATGTTATCTATGTAAACTTTTTACTGTGTTTTGACGCATCAAAATTAGGGATTATTTTAGCAAGCCTGCTACGATGCTCCTGTAATTTTTTAATGTTCATGCAAGTATTATTATAAAATTTGCTAATGTGTTATTAGCGCATGGCTCTTCTAAGTAATACATTATTAATTGTTGCCCTAGTGATACATTATGAAGCAAGTTTTGGACAAATTTAAGTGTTTTACAGTGCTATTTTGATGTTTATTTTAGAGCCCATATGTTTAAGATTATATTGGGGGTAAAAGCACTTCTTTGTACTGTTGTACCGCACTTGCAGTTTTCAATTATTAAAAAAAACAGTATTTTTTATTAATATAATAAAAACATAAAATAACTTTTGATTTTTCTAAAATCACTTATTTTCAAGCTGAAAAAAATGACTCTTAATACAATAGTCATTTTGGCATGTATGTTTTTGCCTCCAGTATTCTGAGGTGACTAATTTCTTACATAAATTGTTACTTGAAACAAATAGATGGACCATTTTTTTAATATATAGTTCATAACATGGTTCTGGGTTTGTTAATGCATAGAAGTAAAAATAAAGGATGATTCAGTGCTAACTCTTTGAGTTGATGTTTTTACGGGTTCTTGATTTTAGAACAAAATTTTGACGAGGAAATTATACCATTGTTTTTTCAATTCCATAGGCTTGTCTAATTTATGCTTGCCCATTGGCAGCAGGATGGAGAACTCAGGTTTTGTTTGGTTTTGTTAAATGTTTCATTTTTTTGTTTTCCGAAATGTATTAAAAACTGTATTAGATTATATTTTGGATAGCAGAGAAAAACAATAATATATATTTATTTATGATATCGCGACACGATGTGGATTCAGTTAAATGTAGTGGGAAACTAACTTATGCTTGCTCCTTTATTTTAATAGGGGATTCATATCTTGTTGCTGGAACAGATGGTGTTGGAACTAAACTTAAGTTGGCATTTGACACTGGAATTCATGATACCATTGGGATTGATTTGGTATAAATTTGAGCAATTTCCGCTGTTCCTTGTTTGTTACATTGTTCTGCTGAGTGATGAATTCATTTTTCCAGGTTGCGATGAGTGTGAATGACATTGTTACTTCTGGAGCCAGACCCTTATTTTTCCTTGATTACTTCGCAACAAGCCGCCTCGATGTCGACCTTGCTGAAACGGTATCAGTTCTTGTTCGTTATCATTTTGTCTGGAGCTTCCATATTCATGTTAATGAACGATTCTTTTTTGTTTTCTAGGTTATAAAAGGCATTGTAGCTGGTTGTGAACAATCAGGCTGCATCCTCTTAGGGGGCGAGGTATGCTGCCTAGATTTTCAACTTTTGATGTCTTACGCCTTGTTTGGCACAACTTACTGAAAACTGTTTATCGAGTTGTTTTCGATGCTCTTTCAAATGGAGCCTTATAGTCACATACACACACGCACAATGCTGCAGAAGCAGTAGCTCCTTTTTATATTAAGCTTATTGAGTTATGTATGTATTTTAGACAGCAGAAATGCCGGACTTCTATGCAGACGGTGAGTATGAAATAAGTGGCTTTGCTGTTGGCATTGTTGATAAGGAGTCGGTCATTGATGGAAAGAGCATTGTGGCTGGTGATGTTATCATTGGCCTACCATCAAGTGGGGTCCATTCCAATGGCTTCTCACTCGTGAGGAGGCGAGTCTTCAACTCTGGGTTTGTTTAAGGCTGTGTTTGGCAACACTCACTGAAAAGTGTTGTAACAATCATCATTTGTGATGAGTAATTTTTAAAAAGAATTGTTCGTTCTGTTTCTGGAAAGCACTTTCAGTTAAATTTCCAATTAGAACTATCTAATTGATTATTGAAAAGGTGTTTTTTCAATAAGCGATAAGCTAAATACTAATTTTATAGGGTTGTGGCGCAAAGTGGGCTGCGACTCGAAGATCAAATCCCTGGAGAAACTCTTACACTGGGCGAATCTTTGATGGCGCCAACTGTAATATATGTAAAACAGGTCGCTCCTCAAACTTGCACTTCTGTGATTATGTACATTCTGTCAACATTAATTCATGCTCCGTTTGTTGGAAAAAGGTTCTTGAACTGATAAAGAATGGAGGTGTGAAGGGGATAGCTCACATCACAGGTGGTGGGTTTACTGATAACATACCTCGTGTGTTGCCGAAGGGAATGGGAGCTGTAATTTACAGCAACTCATGGGTTGTCCCATCCCTCTTCAAGTGGATCCAACAGGTGTTTGATCATATACTTTTACACCATAGGCGTGATGGGCGAGCTTATATTTGCTTCTTTTAGTCATGGTTTATTGAGTTGCCAATAAGGCTATTGGATTTGGGATGAGAGAGATCGTAAACCATTTTGGGCTTGTGCAGGCGGGAAGAATCGAGGAATCGGAAATGAGACGGACATTTAATATGGGCATCGGGATGGTACTGGTCGTCAGCAAGGAGGCGGCTCTCAGAGTTTTAGGGGAAACGGGCAGAGCATATCACATCGGAGAGGTCGTGGCAGGCGAAGGAGTGAGATATCACTGATCATCCCACAAACAGGAAGATAAATAGGTTGGTCCCATCAGGAGTGCTTGAATTGGTTAGATCTTCAAAATTTTGGATTCACATGAGTTTCAGACTGGAAAAACGCCCTAAATCATCTCTACTGATCATCCCACAAACATCGTGATGAAGGAAGATAAATAGGTTGGTCCCATAAGAAATGTTATCAGGAGTGCTTGAATTGGTTAGATCTTCAATACTTTGGATTCACATGTGTTTGAGACTGAAAAAACGCAACCTAAATCATCTTCTTCATGATCTAGATTGGTTTCTATCAAATCAAGGAATCGGATTGTGTCAATACATAGTTTACTGGAGGGAGAGAACATGAACCAAAACTACAGTTTGTGGAATGATGATAGGCACTTTATCGTTCTCCATGCTGAATCAAAATCATTACATTCATACATCTCTTTTTTAGGGTACTTGACCCCAGGCTAATAGTCATGACCCATAGGCTTGGAGATCAAAAAATAAGTTAATAAAGCCATCATAATTATTAAAGATAATAAAGTTATGATATTAGTATTATTAATAAACTCATGATAATTATAATTATTAATTGATAATAACTACTAATTACTTAATAATAAAAATATAATTAATAATACTTATTTTTTTGTTAATAATGAATAATAATAGAGTAATTAATAATATAATTAATATGGTATTAAAAAATGAAACGATTCAAACAAAACACGTATAAATAGTATTTTAATCTCATGATTTAAATAAAACATCTCACAAAAGTCGTGCAACCTAAAGATCGAGGAGATAAGCTATTTAAACATTTTATTTTACTACATCTGTGAACATTTTTTCATAATCATGCTCCCTTAGAACCTTTCTAGACATCTTACATGATGCAATCATCTTTTTAACTCGGGGATCGGAAACATAAGAAATGAGTAAACTCGAACACTCAATAATGGATAACATATCAAATTCCACAATGGTTCGGTCGTAATCATAAGGAAAAACATGAATAAGGAAAAATATCTGATTAAAAAAAACACAAATCATTAAGTGTTCCATAAACATAAAATTGTGAGTAGAGGTGAATGCCACCACACCCACCCTTTGTAAACATAGCTACTTGTTAACTTGTTCACATAGCATTTCTATCTCATGAGATGCAAGTTCTTACCCAATGCATTAGAGGGTGATACATGTCTCACCCGTCTTATGATCCATGCATTTGTGCACCACTTGAAAAAAACAATCATTACATCATAAAACAACTCTTAGAAAAAAATGAGTTTCATGAAATTTTGAAATCATAATATGAAGAACCCATGAAAAAAGAATGAGGTTTTTTAAACCTTAAAAAACATCACATATCATTAACTTAAGAAATCATAAGATAAAAAAAATCTCACTTTTCAAAAGGAATCATATCATAATACCATATATAGGAAGATCAAAACACCACTCTATGAAAGATAAACCTTTGAGGGTAAATATATGTGAAAATACAAAAGTTTTCACAAAACCTTTTAAAGCATTGAAGTGCAAATTAATTTCAAAATTGCCAATGAGCCCGTACCCGAGTGGTAAGGGCTCCTGCTTGGCATCCAAGAGACCCAGGTTCAAAACCGGGTGGAGGCAAATTTCCGAGTATTGTAGCAGCATTGTACTGTAGCAACCAGAACTATTCACTCGATTTGGGCCTTCGGGCCACCGATTGGGCCTATGAGTCTCAAGGCCTTCAAGTCATCAAAGGCCTTCGGGCCACAAAGACCATGGAGTAGACCAATTCACACAGAGTAGGCTCCAGAAGAGGATCAGAGCAAAGATTAGCAGTCACCAAAAGCATAGCTAACCAGATTGGAAGAATGAGAGGGTATGACAACCACCATTGGGACTAGGCACCGTGCAGCTTTGTACGAAGCAATGCTAGCCGATCGACAATATAAGGTGGGGAGCTAGAAGATCAATGATGCAGAAGCTGGGGAGTGACAGTTCCAGTGGGTTGGGCCTACAGGTCATGTAATGGGCATAGTATGCCTATGAGCCTTCGAGTCATGTATTGACCTTTGGGTCATGTCAGGCCTTGTACCTTGGGCGTACGGGTCATGTTAGGGTTTCCCTTCAACCCTTAAAAGGGGGATTATCCATAATAAAATAAAAGAGGGCCTTCGGGCCATTCGACCAAATTACTTTCAAAAACATTTCTGTGAAGGGAAATATAAAGACATAAAGGTTATCAAAAAAGATAAATGATAATATTTTGAAAACTTATACTTTTAAAAGAATCTTTAATAAAGGAGGCTTGAAAAAGACATAAAGTCTTCAAAAAGGAAAGTGGAAATACTTTGAAAACTTTTACTTAAAAGAATATTTAATAATGAAACATTGAAAAAGACATAAAGTTTTCAAAAGAAAATGTGGAGTCGATAAAACTTTCATCTTGAAAGGATGGGAAAACCTTTTAAACATTTTGGAATAACCTTGTTTAAAACCCACATCGTTAAAAAGATAAAGAAATCTTTACTTTAAAATGAAATAAGGGGAATAAAAGGATCATTGTAGATAAAAACAAATCAAGCTTCCATTTGGGAAAAAGGAACATTGACGAAATGTAAAAACATGGATATGGAAGAAAAAATCCATTAAAAGAAATGAAAATTATTCTTAACAAAAATGCATTTTAATGAAACATTAACATCATTGAGGAAGAAGACTTTGGCGGGAAACATGATTTTCCCAGAAAAGGTGGAAATACATCCTAAATTCATCATAGGTTAGAATAGATTAATCATGAAGGATAATTGACAAAGAAGAATGATTATGACTAGAGAATCGAGTCACGAAGACCCCTTATAACTTTAGTTATTTTGAATCAAAAGTCATTGAAAGCTTGAAAATCATATGCTTATATAAATCCGATGAATTAAATCATGGAGTATAAAAAATACATTATTGTGCAGTATATACACCTTAGAAATGGAAATTAGGTGCATACTATAAAATATGTCTCAAAGAGTGAAATTTGAGGCTAAAAATCCTTACGACTTAGGAAACGTTATAATAAAAACCCCCTGAAAGAGAGAGAGAGATTTAAATTGAAGTTTAAATATCATGATAAAGATAATTTATGATACTATATAACCAATATGTAGTACACATACCATTTAAATGAATTTAGGTGCATAAAGAAAGTGTGTCTCAAAGATGGAAAATTTGAGATGAAACCCTCACCATGTTTCCCTGCTTAGTTAGATGCATCTAAACTCTTGTATAACAAAAAAAAAAATCAATATCCTATTTCATAACCTTACCCATAAATATTACCCTTTTTATAATCCTTATTATAATTTTTTATCATGAGTACATTAAATAGTTATAGCATATTGTGACCATCGAGTGTTAATAATTTTAACTGTTTTGCGCTTGTTTAATAATTTTGATATCATTACCCTTCATTTGAAACAAAGTTCATTATTGATATATCATTTAAGATTCAGTAATATATAACTTATATTGATTTAAAATGTTCTTAATTCATTCCATAAGTGTTTTAGCTACGCTGCGTGAAAATGGAATCAGTGTTACCTTATTTCATGGATTTTAGTGAGCGAAAATAATACATTAATAATAAGTTAAATACTTAATATAATATTTCCAGAACCATATACCAATCATGATTTTATTATTATATTATAATAATATTAGTTTTCATGTTCACATAACATTTCGATCTCATGAGATATAAGCCTTTATCCAATGCATTAAAGGAAGATATAAGTTTCATC
This sequence comes from Viscum album, assembly GCA_963277665.1. Taxonomy (NCBI): domain Eukaryota; kingdom Viridiplantae; phylum Streptophyta; class Magnoliopsida; order Santalales; family Viscaceae; genus Viscum; species Viscum album. The sequence continues at coordinate 4,423,966 of OY728162.1, read as the reverse complement.
CTTCTCATAATCCATACATTTGTGTGCCACTTGAGAAAAACAATCATCACATCCTAAAATAACCCATAAAAAGAAAATGGGTTTCATGAAATTTTAAAATCATCATATTAAAAACCCCTGGAAAAAGAATGAGTTTCTTAAACCTTTCAAAAACACCACATATCATGAACTTAAGGAATCATAAGATATCAAAAATCTCATTTTTCAAAAGGAATCGTATCATAATAACATATATGAGGTGATTGATGCACCCACACACATTGTTTAATTCACGCAGGCATTGATCAGATTAGAAATTTCTATTTCCCCAAACTACACTTGCTACAATGGCATAGTAATGTGACAGTGTGGGGTCAAAACCATGGGGAGAACTGGACGACAGGTAACCAGTGATTTCAAACACTTTACGTAGGATTCCTCACAAATTGATTTGGGTTTGAGATTCAATTAAAGCTACTTAGATTGGTTTTTGATTCATGAAGGAGATAGAGATTAGGGTCAATTTTAGGGTTTCAAGTAAAAATACAACCTTAAGTCTAACTTGGAATAGTCCTAGGGTTTAAGATGTGAAGTAGTGCATAAATCACTAATTGATTATGGTCAAACCAATTAGATCTATCTAAGATAAAACTATTCCTTAGTTTAGATATATCTAACAACCAATTAGATCATCTTAAAGGGGCTCATTGGTTTTCTAAGATTGAACTATGGCCAGGGTATCACCGGTTGAGAGTCTGAGAAGTGGATATACCTAAGACAACATTTAGGAGTTGATATAGGAATTTCAAGTTTCTGGTTATGACATTCGGTTTCACTAATTCTCCTATGGTGTTTATGGCTTTAATGAACCAGATATTTCATCGGTTTCTGAATTCTTTTGTTGTTGTGTTCATGGATGATATTTTGGTGTACTCCAAGTCAGAGGAGGAGCACATGGACCATTTGGATACCATTCTTCGAACCTTGAAGGAATATCATTTGTACGGTAAGCTTTCCAAGTGCGAGTTTTGGATTTGGGAAGTGAAGTTTCTGGGGAATGTGATATCTGAGAGAAATGTATCAGTAGATCCTAAAAAGGTACGCGCATTTATGTCCTAGGATCAGCCCATAAATGTGATTGAGATTTGGAGATTCTTGGGTTTCGCTGGTGACTATATATGGTTTGTTCGAGACTTCTCCAAGCTTGCATCTTCAATGTCAGCTTTAACCCGTAAGGGTGTAAAGTTCGAATGGAATGATAGGAGTCAAAGATCTTTTGAGGAGATGAAGGTGAGGTTGACTTCAACACCAGTTTTGATTATTCTAGAGTCAGGATCGGGTTATGATGTTTTTTGTGATGCTTCTAGTATGGGTTTGGGATGTATCTTGATATAGGGGAAGCAAGTGGTGGCATATGGCTCACACCGGTTATTCCATCATGAGAAAAACTACCCTAACTAGGATCTTGAGTTGGCAGTGATTATGCATGCACTCAAAACGTGGCGTCGCTATCTCTTTGGGGAGAAATTTATGGTATATTCTGACCGTAAGAGCTAGAAATATATTTTTACTCAGAGGTATCTGAATTTGTGATAGAGATATTGGGTGGAGTATCTTCAGACTTTTGATTTTGATATTGTTTATACCTTAGGAAAGGGAATGTGATTGCCGATGCATTGAAAAAAAATTACCGACACAAGCCATAAAGGAATTAGTTGAGGAGTGGTCTCTGATGAGTTGGTTTGCTGAGATGAACTTGGAAATGGAAGAGGTTGGTGGACAGGTGTTCCTGGATTCGATGAAAGATGAATCATCTTTTGATGAGCGAGTTTGGATCGAGAAGGTGATATACACCAAGTGCCAACAATTTATTGAAAGAATTATTGTGGGGAGACCTCAGGTGAGTGGTCTCGGTCTCCCGATGGAGCTTTATGCTTTCGTAGCAGGTTGATTGTCCCATTTTCCCTGAGACAAGAGTTACTGGATAGTGGACACTAGTCTTGTTGGTCCGTGCACCCTAGGGATACCAAGATGTATCACAACTTGAGGCATCAATATTAGTGGCATGGGATGAGATGGTTGATAACGGATTTTGTTTAACAGTGTCTCACTTGTTAGAAAATTAAGGTACACTAGAGACCTATGGGGTTATTGCATCCCTTTCCCATTCCAATATGGAAGTGAGATGAGATTTCTATGGATTTCAATGTTGGTTTTCCATCGAATCCCAATGGGAAGGATGAGATTTGGGTGATCATTGATCGACTCATGAAATCAGTGCATTTCCTACCTATTTGAGAGGCAATGAAAGTGGAACATCTTAGGAACTTGTATGTCTGAGAGATTGTGAGAGACATTGAGTGCCAACATTTTAGTAAAATACTTTATAGTGGGGATACCTCAGGTGAGTGGTCTTGGTCTCCCAATGGATCTTTGTGCTTGCATAACATTTTGGTTGTCTCGTTTTCCCTGAGGCAAGTGTTACTGGATAGTGGACACTGGTCTTGTAGGTCCATGCACCTTGGAGATACCAAGATGTATCACAACTTTAGGTCTTAATATTGGTGGTAGGCGATGAGATGGTCGATAAAAGATTTTGTTTCACAGTGTCTCATTTGTCAGAAAATTAAGGCAGAATACCAGAGACTAAAAAGGTTGTCACAACACTTACCAATTCCAATATGGAAGTGGGATGATATTTCCATGGACTTCAATATTGTTTTACCATGGAATACCAGTGGGAAGGATGTGATTTGGGTGATCATTGATCAACTCATGAAATCAGAAAATTTTCTACCTATTCGAGAGGCGATGAAAGTGGAACAACTTAGGAACTTGTATGTATGAGAGATTGTGAGACTTCACAGGGTTCCCTATGTAGTTGTATCTGATAGGGATCCAAGGTTCACATGCAGGTTCTGGAAAGGCTTGTAGGAGGCGATGGGTTCCTAGATTAGATTAATCACGACTTATCATTCACAGATGGATGGAATGAAAGAGATGGATATCCTGGTTCTAGAGGATATGATTTAGGCTTGTGTTCTTGATTTCAGAGGATCTTAGGTTTTTTTTCCTTTGGTTGAATTTTCCTATAACAATAGTTATTAAGCTTCAATAAAGATGGCACCCTTAAAGGCTTTATATGGGAAGCCATGTAAATCTCTATTGTGTTGGGAAAAGTTGGGAGAGTGGTCCTTGGTTGGGTCGAGTGTTGTTTAGGAGATGATGAAGAAGGTTCAGTTGATCCATAGGCATTTGATCACGACACAGAGTCTTCAGAAATCTTATACAAACCACCGTCATCGGCTGCTTGAGTTTGAGGTTGGTGATCAGTTCTTTCTTAGCGTTTCACCTCACTTGGAATATCATCGGTTGAGTAAGCAGGGTAAGTTGGGACCGAGGTTTGTGGCCCCCTTTGAGATCACTAGACGATTAGGGAGGGTGGCCTATATGTTGGACATGCTGTCTGGATTGACAGTTATCCATGACGCGTTTCATGTTTCCCAGTTGAGGAGGTATATACCAGATTCTTCCCGTGTGATTAGATGGGAGGATATTGATCTTGATCTCAATACCACTTTGGTTGAGAAACTAGTTTAGATTATGGATCGTTAGGATAAGGCACTACATGATAAAATGACCCCCCTGGTCTGGGTACTGTGGCAATGCAGACATGATAACCATGAGACATGGGAGTAGGAGTTGTTGATGAGGTAGTAGTGACCATCTCTTTTTGAAGATCCAAGATCTTGAGGGATTTCTGGGGATAGAAATATTTTATGGTGGGGAGATTGTAACGCCCCAAAACTTTTTTGACAGGTATTCTTTAACCTTTACTTTTGGTTTGTTTTTTCATTGGATGAGTAATGTTGAAAAATAAATTGGGAGGATACCTGTAATGGTGTAGTCAAAGATTTGTTGGAGTTTTTAGCTTAAATCTATAATTTTTGTTGTTCATTGGGCAATTACATGTCTTGTAATGGGAGCACATTCCATGTAATGGTTACCGAGAAAAATCCATGAACTGGATACACAATGTGATTGGTTTACACACCATGTAAAGAGTTCACATCATGTAATGAAAAATATTAGGTTTTTAATTAAAAAGGTGATGAGTTTTTGGCGTATATGAGCTTCATGGATTACACGAGATGTAAGGGGATTACACATCATGTAGTAGTCATGGTCTGGTATTTTAACATAAAGAATGTTTGATCATTTAACATTATGAAATAATGTTAAAGAGGATCATGGCATAGATAGAGCAGGAATTAAAGAGGATCATGGCGGAGCTCTCCTAGTTCTTTTTCCAGGCCGTGCTGATGAAAGGATCTATTATGGCGATGATATCCATGACGATGGCATACTTCTTTATTTTTAAGAGGATTAACAACAATGTCAATTTTCAAGATGAAATCTAGAGACGATGATATCAATCTCTATCCCTTACATTTTGATTTTATATAAAACGAATTGAAACTTCAATTTTCTTGAGGAATTATAGTAGTGATATAGATTTTGGTTTTCATATACAAAATGAGTTGCTAGTGATACCAATTTGGAAATGTAGATTTTGACGATGTAGATTTTTTTTCCATATTGAAAATTCAATTTTCTATTTTTAGGTTATTTTGTGTATCACTTTCCCCTCCTCCCTCCCACATTTCACCTCTCTCGATTTGTGAGTTGCAAACCTTGCATGAGCAGAAACTGTTTGCTACTCCACTTTCTTGATGCGATGTCACTTCCTTGCCCCATCTCTTATCACACCTCCTCCTCCACCTCCCTGTCTCCCTTATTCCCCACCGATGTCACTGTCAAAATGGAATTCTCTTACTGGTCCTTTTGTTCTAAACAAACGAATCAACTATAAAAAATTGTTGTGGGGCAGCTATTTTTCATCAGTCACCACAACAGTTGGAACAAAGGATTGACAACTTTCATTCACTAGCTTCTGATCTCCATCCTTTGATCCATGTTTTTACCAAGTTCCATCACCATAGCCATTGCCACCACCACTTTCTAGTTTCTCGGCTTCCTTGTGATGGGGCGAGGAAGTGAGTTGAGTATGGAGACCAACATCTAGTGAACTAAAATATAATCCTTCAACAAAAAAAGAACACATAAGATAAATACAAAGAAAATATCCATTCAAATGTTAAATGTAAAAACAATTATGATAAATCAAAAGATCAACATTACATAAAAATAGAATGTGGAATTCATCCTAATAGGTAAGAATTTATGTCTGAGTTTGAATTTACTGAGAAATTAGAAAATGGTAGTGGTCGTGGCTATGACAATGACAATTGGTAAAAACATGGATCTAAGGATGGAGATTAGTAACTAGTGAATGAAAGTTTTCTTCAACTTCAGCTCATATGTTCTTTTTGTTGTTGTTGAAGGATTATATTTTAGTTCACTATCTACTGGTCTCCATCTTCATCTCACTTCCTCAACATTACATAAAATTAGCATGTGGAATTAAACCTGATAGATAATAATTTATGTTTGAGTTTGAATTTACCCAGAAAGCACATTGAGTTTGAATTTACCCATAAAGCACATCAAAGGGGGAAAGGAGGCACCACTAGTGGTGGTTTGGTACAACAATTTTCAAGGGGAGGAAAGGCTAGGGGGTGGGGGGGGGGTGCGCAGACATAATAAGGGAAGGTAGGGAGGCAACATCACAAGGAAGCCAAGAAAATAGAAAATGGAAGTGGTAGTGGCTATGGTGATGATAGCTGGTAAAAAAAATGGATCTGAGGATGGAGACCAGTAGCTAGAAAAAGAAAGTTGTCGATCCTTTGTTCCAACTGCTGTGGCGACCGACGAACAACAACTGCTCCAAAAAAATTTCTTATAGTTGATTCATTTGTTCAGAACAAAAGGAACAGTAAGATAATTCCATTTTGATAGTGACATCAGTGGGGATTAAGGGAGACATGGAGGTGGAGGATGAGGTGTGATAGGATATGGGGCGAGGAAGTGAAATCACGCCAAGAAAATAGAGCAACAAAGATTTTCTGCTCGTGTATGGGTTGAAACTCACAAACCGAGAGAGGTGAAATGTGGTATGGAGGAGGCAAAAGTGATACACAAAATAACCTGAAAATTAAAAATTGAATTTGCAGTATGGAAACCAAAATCTACATCTCCAAAATCTACATCACCAAATTAATATCACCGACAGTTCATTCAAATGTTCATTGGAAAAACAATTATGATAAATCACAAGATCAACATTACATATTGAAGGCAAAAAATTAAGGAATAATAAATGAGATTAAGATTTAATATGGTCATCGGGATGTTACTGTTCATCAGTAAGGAGGAAGCTCTTAGAGTTTTAGGGGAAACGAGAAGAACATGTCACATCAGAGAGGTTGTGGTAGGTGAAAGAGTGAGATATCACTGATCATCCCACAACCATCATGAGAAAGAAAGATAAATAGGTTTATCCAACAAGTAATTTTTGATTATTTAAAATTATTGTTTTTTATAAATATCAGGAGTGCTTGTATTAGTTAGATCTCAAAAATCTTGGATTCACATGAGTTTGAGACTGAAAAAACATAACCTAAATCCTCTTATTCATGACTAAGATTGGTTTATATCAAATCAATGAATCATATTGTGTCAATAAACACTTTATCGTTCTCCATGCTAAATCAAAATCAATACATTCAAACATATCTTTTTTATGGTACTTGACCCCAGGATAATAGTCATGACCCATAGGCTTGGAGATAAAAAAACAAGTTAATAAATCCATGATAATTATTAAAGATAATAATTTTATGATATTAGTATTATTAATAAAGTCTTGATAATTATAATTATTAATTGATACTAATTACTAGTTACTTAATAATAAAAATATAATTTATAATACTTAAAAAAATTACTAATAATGAATGATAATAGAGTAATTAATAATATAATCAATATAGTATTTTAAAATGAATAGATTTAAGATAAATGTGACATAAATAAGACTTTAATCTCATGATTTAAATAAACATCTCAAAAAAAATAGTCATGCAACCAAAGGGCAGAGGAAATTAAGTACATAAACATCTTATTTTACTACACTTATGAACACTTTTCCATAATCAAGTTCTTATAGAACCTTTCTAGACATCTCACATGATACAATCATACAATCATCTTCATAACATAAGGATTGGAAACATAAGAAATGAGTGAACTCAAACGCTCAGTAAGGTATAAAATAAAAAATTCCATAATGGTTGCATCATAATCATAAGGAAAAATATGAATAAGAAAAAATATCTAATTTAAAAAAGCATAAATCATTAAGTGTTAAACATAGACATAAAATCTCAAATGATAACAATTTTACCATGGCATGATTGATTCATGAAACATAAGAATGAAAGTGACACAATCATAAACATAGGATTTATTATCTTTGTGAACCCGACTACCCACCAACATGTTCACTCATAAAATTATGAATAGAGCTAAATGCCACCGCACTCATCCTTTGTGAACCTAAATACTTTCTAATCTATTCACATAACAATCATCACATCATAAAATAACCCACAAAAAGAAAATGAGTTTCATGACATTTAAAAATCATCATATAAAAAACACATGGAAAAAGAATTATTTTCTTAAACCTTTAAAAAAAATCACATATCATGAGCTTAAGGAATCATAAGATATCAAAAATACAAAATTTCAAAAGGAATTATATCATAATAACATATATAGGATGATTGATATGATCACACACATCGTTGAATCCACACATGAATTGTTCAAATTAGAAATTTATATTATCCCAAACTACACTTGCTACAATGATGTAGTAAAGTAGCAACGTGGGGTCAAACCCATGGGGAGAAAATAAAAAATAGGTAACCATCGATTTCAAACCCTTTATGTAGGAGTCCTCATGAATTGATTTGGGGTTGGGATTCAATTAAATCTACTTAAATTAGTTTTATTCAGGTAGTAGATAGGGATCAAAGTCAATTTTAGGGTTTCAGGTAAAATGAAATCTCAGGCCTAACTTGGAATAACATAGGGATTAGACTATGAAGCGGTGTATAGATCACTAATTGATTATGATCAAACCAATTAGATCTATCCAATATGCAACTATTCCTTAGTATGGATACAACTAACAACCTAGATGCATTATAATTAGATTCTATGGCATAAAGTGTCACATGTTAATGGTCATAGTTTTCTTAGATCCAATCAGGTCAGGTTCGTTCATTTAAACTTCCCATGTTCAGGGTTGCATAAAATAATTTAATAAAAAATTATTTCTCAACCTGATTACTAGCCTTAGTATTAAAAAATTTCAGTTTATAGATTCATTAAGTGAAAAAAACCATTACTCTCGACCCCTACCCTAAGAATATTAGCCACTTATTATTATATTAATCAAAAATGGGGAAAGAATAGAAAATATGCTTGGAATATTGATAAATTAGTTGAAATAGATAAGTTTACAATTGAGGAATTCAGAATCAATCAGTTTTCAATTAAAACAATTGAAAAACCAATCAATCACTTACTTAAAAAGGTAAATAAGGAAGAACATTGCATGAGTTTGATGTTGAATGCAATGATAATTGAAAATAACCGTCAAAACGGAAATCAGAAACAAAAAGGATGAAGAACAGATGCATGATGAAAAACAACACTTGAATTTGATTAAAATAGAAAAAGGAATTTTCTATAGTTGAGTTAAAAGGGAAACAATAGAAATAAACAAGAGAGAAATAATAGAAATAGGTGCTACTAATCCATCCATCCCTTGTCCTCATTCTGCATATAAATAGATGAATAATTACACAACATGTAAGTTACTCAAATCATGTAATCTCGATCTGAATATTTCTCCTTAAATCATGTATATAGATACTTTCATGACCCAAATATTTGGGATCTATAGATATTGTTCATATCAAAATGTGTGGTCTTTTCATGACGTGTAGTATTTTCATAAAATGATATATCTTCATGACTTGACCTTTGAGCAGGAAGTGGAATTCAAAGTTTACATGATGTGTATTGAAGATTCACGTTGTGTATTCTTTTTACAACTTATAAATTATCACAGGATATTCCATACTCTTAAAAACATGTTGTGAATGATGCATACACATCATGTATGTGCTTCATGATGTGTAAAGTCCATTTTTTCCATTTTGACATCTTTTACTTTTAAATCATGGAAACTTATTTTCTGAAAAAATCAATTCAAACTCAATGAATTATCAAATAAATCATGATAAAATCATAAAAAAATTAATCTAAATGACATATCTATAAACTAATCTTATCAAATTTCCTAACACTTGAACAATTTATTATCCTCAAGAAAAAAAATATCAACACTGATTCCAAAAACTGAAAAAAAAATTTAAATGGGAAACATGCATTCCAACCAAGTCAATAAAACTAAGTTTAATAAAAAAAATTCATTCTTCAAAAATTAATCACAAATAGAAAATTAGTCATGCCTCATAGTTCAGTTCTTTATCCAGATTCTCTATTCCTTTAATTAAAATATCACAACTATTTCTTAAATGATATACCCCTTTTATAATTTACCTCACAATAAATTTTCTCTCATCACTGAAGGTAAAATGTAACTAGAGTTATGGTCATACCTTGAATACAAGTTCATAATCATAGGCTTGTATTGGTTTTAACATCTCCACTTCATAAAGACAAATACAACATCAATCATGAGGGATTCAACAATAGAGTTCAAATGACTCTGAGGATGAGGGCAGGTGGATAAGTGATAAAAATCATGTTCAAGAGGAGGGTAATATCTAATGTATAATGCATGAAAGTCATGAATAGTTCCATGAAGTGACTCCTCCTGGATAAAATTTTTCTGATCTAACTGATCAAGGTGGGTCCAAGAGTATATCAAGTAAGCATAAAAAAATTTCCTTGTTACTTTATTTTTCTTTTTATTTATTTAATATTTTTTTTCAAAATTTATGTTCAGGTCAGATCTCACATCCATCACCTAACCACAAATGATTCTTTGTGTGATTCATCAGTCTGGTAATGGTGATTTTTGACCATAATACACAATCCAACATCCTTTTATTTTTTTTATATTTCTTTTTTCAAAGGAAAAAGATAGGCGTAGAAAATTTCCAAAGTAATCATTGACCAAATCATGAAAAACTGATGAATGTGCCACAGTAAATCTCCTCAATATCAACATCCCATGTCCACCCATAGTGAAAATCCCCCCACACTTGTTCAAAGTATAATCATTCATCATACCAAGAGCAGGGTATGAAGGGATAATTGACTTGAAATGACTCCATCCTAATAAGGTCATTCATGGATACTATGGTCTAGAGAAGGATAAATGTAAAGGTGGTTCTCAGGATAAAATGGTTTAATAAATATTTCCTCAATCATTTTAATATAGTATTTGTTCATTCATAGACTTAATAAGATCATAATGCATGTTTTGATAGGTTTACATGCCCCAGGCATCTCTCAAGAAATATGCTCAGATAAGAATATAAAATTATTGGTCTAGAATACTCTCAGGAATGGGATCATAAAATAAAACTAGTAATAAATCAGGGAATAACATCAAGTAATAATTCAATCAAAATAAATTGAAAAAATCTTGAATTTGAATTAAATTACTAAACTCATAAATAATTCAAAAAAATTCAAACAGGAATAAAAAATGGATTTCAAAAATATCCAACCTAACTTTTTATTTTATTTAAAAGGGTGTAATGGGTTTTCAAGTTTAAATAATGCTCTTAAAAGGAAAATGTATCATAGATTAATGAGAACAAACAATATCTAGTATAGTGACAATAAAGCTTAAGAGGTTCCCCCCACACTTAATGTGAAACAATGTCTTCACTGTTTTGTGAAGTGTTGCGAGAGAGTAAGAATGTAAAGAATAGAAAATTTAAAAATGGAAAGTATGCAGTGGAAAATAGGGAATCAATATCTCCCTATAATAAATGTCATGCCATGGGGTAAATTGGTGGATTGTGAAGTTCAATCATGATACCTGTAAAATTATTAGAAATAACATATCCCCACATTAGAGAGACCATTAAAAAACGGGTGATAATAAATATAATAGTAGAGAATATAAGTAGGTGCACACAGTTTTTAGTGAAAGAGAATTTGTCTCTAATAAATGCACGAATCGGGCTACAATATTATTCTGAGGCGACTATAAAAATAAAATTAAAAAAACTAAAGTAAAATATCATAAATTTCATGAGACAATGAATAATATGGGTTTCCTCCCATAAGTGCTAATATAAAATTCATCATCCAGAAATACGGAGAAGGGAATCAGTTAGTGTCGCCCATCTACTCAGAATTCTGCTGCCTCTTACAGGAACTGGTGGCCGTGTCATCAAAATCATGGGGATGCTTGGTGGGATTTACCACCTTAGGAGCATTCTGAGCATGAATTTGGTTTGGAAAGAATAGAATCCTTGCTCATCATGGTGGGTACCCCTATTGAGCATGAATCTCAAGTGAGATATCCTCAAGCTGGCGCATGATGCCAACCCAATACAGAGACATCTGATAAAGGAGGAAAAATGGTGGCGTGAAAGGCATGTTAATGACCATAGATGAGGCATGAGAGCTATACATGTCTATAAAAAAATGCATAAATAAATAAGAGAAATATAGAGCACTCATGAGAGTAAAAAAAGTCTATCTCATCCATAAATGTATAAGATAGAGTACAACAGGGAATCATGGATACAATATAAATAAAAAACAGACCCATATAGAGTATAATAGGGGAGGGGTATAAGGAAAAACTAAGACTTAGGGTAAAACTCACTGGCTGCTGCATTTGAACTACCCTCCGGAACAGTTGGTCTCTCGATGTGTACCTCCCTATCGATGTCCTCTATGGATATGGACATAGGATCATCAATGACCTATGAAGGTTCCGTGGTACTGGTAGTGATCTTATTAGATGGTGGAGGTAAGGTTCCAATACTGATGGTGGCCATGTGTCTGGTATTAGGGTGGATGAATGATGCCTTATTAGATGCTGGGATGGCTAGTTCCTTGCCCCGCTGGGCCTACTCTGTAAGAAAAGCCTACTGGTCTGGAGGGTCGATGAGCTCTAAGGGAAGGTCAGATGGGGTGCCAAAGGTTGGAGGTATGGAGGCAGATGAAGGGTCTATAGTGGGTGGTGTATGGAATGTAGAATGGGTTGTTGGTGATGTAGGGGTGTTAAAGAATGCTGGTGAAATAAATAGAATGTCTAGGTGGTGGGAGATCTGATGCAGGTTCTCTAGAATATGCTGGTGTATGGGATAGAGATCTGTAGGAAAGGATGAGGTGGATTATGGTGTGGGTAAGATATTGGTGGACATATAAGGGATATGGGTGGTGTAAGGGGTATGTATGGGTGTGACAATGGGATGGGGGAAAGTAGTGGTGGAGGGATGGTGTGAGATGGAGGTGGAAGGAGTAGGGGTCGAGGTGGGGTAGAGGATCAGGTGGGGTCGACTGCATGGTGTCCAAGAACCTCATCAATACCCTCAACATATCCTAGTTCCCACCGATAGATGTCACCTTCCTTCCTCAATGACCCCATCTTGTGAAGTAGGAGGAAGCCAATCGACTCCATCAGGCCTAGGGATGTGAGGGGAACAACGACATCAAAAATGTAAAAATGGTAGGCTAGATCGGTGATGAAGGATCCTTATGTTAGAATGAATCGATTCCACTTCACATTCCACCTATAATATAAGGAAAAATAAGATTCCATGTTGACCACTGAACCACCCATGGATGAGGTGAGAATGAGGATGTCCATCTGGATCACACTCCCATGGGCCTCCGCATGCATGAGCTAAACATGGGTCATGGATCAGTAAAATATCCAAAGTGCTGCACCTCGTAGCTAAGTGGACATTGATGTATGAGGATCATTAGAGATTTAAGGGTCTCAAGTGATCAATATCCAAAATTGTGTTGTGTTAAAATTTCTTGGATCGATCTGAAGATTCAAAATGATCAGGGAGGTGGCAAAGTTGGTGGAATAGAGGATGATTCCAACACCAAACTCACTGAGGGTGAACTCATGGAGTATACCACCTAAACAAAAGGTGAAACTATCAATGAACAACTTGAAAGTGGCCAAGAACTTGAGGAAAATATCCCTAAAGGTATCCTCATGTATATAGATTATGGGGGAGAGTTGGAGTATGTCAAGGAGTTGTAGGACCTCTTGGATGATCTAGAGCTATGCAAGCATGAAAAGATCGATGGTCTTATTGTTTCATATAGGCTTCACCTAATGGTGGACCAACCAGACCTATTTTTTGGGGGTGGACATGTGAAGAAAATTATGTAGGTAGGGAGGGTCAATTCCCTGTGACCCACTGGAAGTTGAATTTGACTCCTCAGTGGCAGAAGAAGTCTTAGAGGAAATAGTATAACTGGAAGAGTTTGAAGTGGAGGGTGATGGAGGTAGGGAAATTCTCTAGTGCTTGACCAGATCTAGATCCTCATGCTTAAGTGTGTGATCGAAAGAAGGGGTTTGGGTAGTCTTCATTCAGAGCTAATGGAATAGGGAGGATTGGAGAGGAGGAAAGAGAGGAGATCGAGGAAGGAGGATGAGATGCGCGACGAGGTCGAAGGAGCAGTGGATGTGGGATGGTTGTGTGGAAGGAGGAGTATGGGGGGGTGGGGTGGGGCGGGGGGGGGGGGGGGGGTGGATGGGGGCTTATGCATCATGAACCCTAGGATCACATCATTTATAATATCCCAACAATTTGACATCATGTAAAATTACACAGTTTTAAATTTAAGTAATTTTTATTTTTTTTGGGTTGTGATACTTACACATTATGTAAGGACTATACGAAGTGTCTTTGGGCATCTTGCCCCTTTGGGATCCAGGGCTCACATCCTTTGCTTCCAGCATGACCTAGGATTTCTTGAAATCTACTCTACCCCATTCTAGTCTATTTAACCTATCCCAGGTTTCCTCCTATTCAGTGCTTCATTTAACATCAAGATCTAGACCCAGTCTTACTTAGATGAATATTAAAGTGATGACACACCCATTGTGTAATGGTTCTTGGTCTATTTCAATCATTTTCCATTAAATTTTAAGGGTGGTTCTCTGCCTTTATGAATCATGATGGTTTAGTAGGGGAATACATTCACGACCTCGAAGGGTACTGACCATATAGATTTAAGCTTCTCAGGGAATAGTTTCAATTGAGCATTTAATAACATGACCTTATTCCTTGGTGTAAATATTTGTCACGCTATGTGCTAGTTGGGCCACCTCTTGGTTTTTTCTTTATAAATCATGGCATTATCATAATAATATTTTCTTATTTCTTCTAGTTTGTCCATTTTCAATGTCCTGACTTCCCCAACTTTTTGAGAATCCATATTTAATTTCTTAATGGACCAATATGAGTGATGCTTTAGTTCCACTGGTAAATGGAATGGATTTACATACAATAGTTGGAATGGATTAGTGCCAATGGGAGTTTTGTACATCATACGGTATGACCATAGTGCATCATCTAATTAGAGGTTCTAATTCTTTCAAATTGTGTTTTCAGTCTTCTCTAGGATTTTTTTATTTTCCTATTTTTCAATTTAACTTGAACTCTTATTTGTGGGTGATAGGAAGTTCCTATATTGTATCAAATTCCATAATTTTTGAGTAATCCTTTTACAAAATTATTGGTAAAATGTGTTCCCTGATCACTAATGATCAATTGGAGAAATATGAATCTTGAAAAGATATTTTTCTTTAAAAAGTTCATGAACACTTTTTCCATGTCATGAGTAGTTGCTTCAGCCTCTACCCATTTTGAGATGTAGTCAATGAAAACCGGGATAAATAATTTTACATGGTAATTAGGGAATAAACCCATAAAATATATTCCCCATACATCAAAGATTAGACTTCAATGATTGGGTTTTGGGGCATTTCATTTCTCTTTCCGATGGTTCATGTTCATTGGAATCAATCACAACTCTTACAAAAGTTTCTTACATCTTGATGGAGTGTGGGAAAAAGTATAATTTGTAGGATTTTGGCCACTGTATGTTCTAGTTCATGGAACCCTTCAGTTGGTGTCATGTGAAACATGTCTATTACACTTATTATTTCATCCCATGGGATGCAACGCCACATTAAGCCATCAACACAATGCTTAAAAAGTAGCGGATCATACCAGAAGTAGTGTGAGGATTCAACTAAAAACCTATTCCATTTATAGTAGGAGAGGTTTGGGTAGAGTGATCCCATGTAGAGATAGTTTAAAATGTCTAAA
This sequence comes from Viscum album, assembly GCA_963277665.1. Taxonomy (NCBI): domain Eukaryota; kingdom Viridiplantae; phylum Streptophyta; class Magnoliopsida; order Santalales; family Viscaceae; genus Viscum; species Viscum album. The sequence continues at coordinate 4,408,655 of OY728162.1, read as the reverse complement.
AACCATGGGCGTGCCTAACTTTTTATGTTGAAAATAGTTTCATCGGGGAAGTCAACCTCAATGTCCATATTTTTACCAACCTTAATGATGGGTAGTAGGAGTATAGAAAAATGATAAACAATGAAGTTCTCATTCCACTTAGTGTGATTTATGATTATGTAAAACTCTTGTAGCATAGGATCTATCATATCAGTCTTGGTTTGGAATCCTTTTTACTTAATAAATATTTACAAGCTGCATGGTCAGTGTAGACAATTACCTTGAAAAAAAAAGATACAAGGAAATTTTTTCTCAATTATAGATGAATTCTAAGAGTTACTTATTTTTAGTTGTGTGGTTTACCTGAGCATTATTCAGTGTGTGAGTAACATATTAAATGGTATAGAAGGTGTGTTTGAATCGGTGTCCTAAGACAACGCCTATAGTGAAGTCGCTGACATCACACATTAACTCAAAGTCTTTTTCCAAGATAGTGAAATGATATCAGGAGTGGACACCGTGCTCTTCTTTAAAATGTTGAATGCCCATTTATACTCTTCATTGAACTTTAAGGTATAATCATTTGATAAAACATGTGTCAAAGTGTGGGATGATTTCGCAAAATCTTTTATAAAGCAGCGTTAGAATACGCATGGCCTAGAAAGCTCCTTATTCCTTTTATAGTTGAGGGATCATGTAAGTCTTTAATCACTTTGATATTTGATGGATCAAATTCCATGAAATTCTTTGAAATTTTTTATCTGAGTACTATGACTCCTTATACCATAAAGTGGAATTTCTACCATTTTAAAACCAATCACTTTTATTCACAGCATTGCAGGACTAATTCTATATTGCTTAATCATACCTTGAAAGATCTTCTATAAACTGAAAAATCATCCTTAAAGATATCTAGGAATTCCTCCTCCATATCATGGAATATATTTTTCGTACACCTTTGAAAGGTCACCAGTGCATTACACATAACGAATGACATGCAGATTTAGGAAAAAGTACCTAATGGACTTGTGAATGTTGTTTTGGAGTAGTTATTTGGGTCGACAACAATTTTATTGTATCCTAAATATCCATTTAGGAAATAGTAGAATTCATATCCTATCAGTCTTTCCAGAATTTGATCCATTAAAGGCAAGGGGAAATGATCTTTTTAGGTTTCTTTATTTATATTTCTATAATCTATGAATAATCACCATCTAATGATGGTTTGACTTGAGATCAATTAATCTTTGTCAGTTTTCACAACTATGAGGTAGCCTTTCTTTGGAACGATCTATAGAGGACTCACCTAATCACTTTCATAGATTAAAAAAATAAATCCAACATCTATAAGTTTCAGTACTTATTTTATAACCCCATCTTTCATCAGTGGGGTGAGTCACCTCTAGGGCCGGTGTTTGGGTTTCACACCTTCTTCCAATAAAATATCACGTGTGAAGATTGTAGGGTTGATCCCTTTGATATCATACACTCCCCAGAATATTGATTCCTTATGTATTTTTAGGAATTCTATCAACTTGTCCTCTTGTGTCTATGTAAGTTCTAAGATAATGATGACTGGAAGTGTAGTTTTCATCTCTAGGAATGAGTACTTGAGTGTGCTTGAGAGAGGTTTAATCTCCAGCGTTGGTGGATGTATGACTGTGGGTATGAATGGAGGGATAATGTCCCTTGTCAAAGGTTATATGTAGCTCACTTACTCATAGTCATAATACTTATTTTCAGTAGGATACATTGTATCAATTTTATCCTCGATGGTCATGCAGTCATTCTTATCTTCAGTGAGAAAGATAGTTTGACAGTCAAAAGAATAATAATATTATTTAGTAGATTTCACTAGGTCAAACACCACTCATTCATCACAAAATTTGAATATAAGTCTCCCCTGATTCATTTCAATTAGTTCCTTCCCACTGGATAGGAATGGTCATCCTAGGATAATTGGATCGTCTCCTTCTTCCATGTCCAATATAAGGAAGTTCATTGGGAAAATGAATTTTCCAACTTTAACTAAGAAATCCTAAAGAAGTAATTGAGGATACTTTACTAATTGGTCATCCAATTGAAGTGAAACTCTAGTTGTATTAAGTTTCTTGAGTCCTAGATTTTAAAATACACTCATTGGCATGAGGTTAATGCTAGATCCTAAATCACACAGGGCTCTTCCAAAGTTACATGAGCCTATGGTGCAAGGGATTGAGAAAATACCAGGGTATCACATCTTCAGTGGAATATTATGAGGAAAAAAGATAGATAATTACTCATTTAGGTATATTAATCCTAAGTCTTCCATATTTCTCTTGTTGGAGACAAGTTCCTTTAATAATTTCTCATAGGCAGAAATTTGGGAAATGGCTTCAGTAAATAGATTTTCGATATGAAATTGTTTGAAAATCTATAAAAATTTATTATATTGAATTTCAATTTTACCTTTCCTCATTATTTATGGGAAGGGGATAGGTAGTTTTTAAGCTGGTGGTGCTATGTAAATGTCTTCTTTAGGTTGTTCTCGTGTTAGAGATTTTTTATGAGGTGTTGATTCTAGATTTTTCTCCAGGCCAGTTCTAGCCGTGCTTTAATTATCATCCTTGATAATGACTATTGCATGTTTCTTAGTTTCTTAAGTATTATTTTACTCTCCTACATAGGGTTGCTAAAAATACATCACTTTTCCACTCTTTACTACCACTGCCTTGGCTTCTTCTTTTGGGTATGTCTCAGTATTACTAGGAAGTGTTCCTGGTAATCTATCTAATAAGGTCTTTAAGATTTGACCCATTTGGTGTTTAAGGTTTTATAGGGCCACCCTATGATTTCTCATTTCTATATATTGGGTGGTCATCTTATGATATTATTTTTGAATGAAGGTGGTGAGAAGATTCTCTAGATTTGATTTAAGAGGTGGGGCTGGTTGTGGTGGTCTTTGTGGAGTCGGTTGAAATTGTTACTGGTCTCTAGGAGAAAAGGTTGATGGGGTAATTGTTGTGATGGTTGAGGAACCATATTCATAGGTGATTATCCAGGTGGTCCTTGGTTCTGTGGGGGTACTTGACCAATTCTCTATTAATAACACCCTTAATTATTTTGCAACGGATTTTGAGTAGCCCTCTATTGATAGTACTAATGTGGTTGCTGGAATTTTTGGATTTGTTGATTGTAATTAACGTAATTACAATCTTGTATTTGAAGTTCTTCTACTATTTCCTTTAGTATTGGTATGGGTGTGATCCTCTGCACATCTCATAGGATTGAATCTCCATTACCAGCATAAGAGAGGGTGGTGACACAATAGGTATCTAAAAGGATTCCAACATCTTAGTAAGGGAATTTACTTGTGCTGCTAGAAGGGTGTTTTCTTCTATTTGGTGGATTCTACACCAAGGCAGTCCTCGATTACTCTACCATAGACTGAAATTGTATGAGACCCCTTTTAGAAGAGTTCAGCCTACTTATTGCATTTTTAGAATCATCCCACCATCAGTGGTGATATCTACCACTATCTGAGTAGCTGGTTGGAGGCCTTGGTAGAATGTTTGCGGATGAAGCCACAAATCAAGTTCATGATGTGGGAACTTTCAAGTGATATCCTTGAAGTGATCCTAGGCATCCCAATATAACTCTATTTCTATTTGGGAAAAGTTACAAATGTCTTTATGGATCTTTCAAATTTGTATAGGTGGGAAATACTTATCTAGGAACTTCTTGCCTAGGTCATCCCAAGTCATGATTGACTTAGCAGATTGGATTTTTAGCCAATCCCTGGCTCGGTCATGTAAGGAGAATGGGAAGAATCACAATCTTATTTCCTAACACTCCCTAGTTGTGAAAGGTATCACAAACTTCTAGGAAATTAGAGATATTCTCATGAGGATATTCTCTTTAAAGTCCACTGAATTGGACTATATTCCATATCATATCGACGAGTCCAGGTTTGATTTCGAATGTATGCACCTAGATAGGAGGGCGCACAATGCTGGATAAAACACCACTGATAGAAAAAAAGTTGTAATCCATGATGGTGTACTCTTTTATAAAGGGTTTCTCTCTTTTTAGTTTAGGTGGCACATCTTTCATGTTTAGAGAGTTGGGGCCCATAGGATTGTTGCGGCCAACCATACTTAGACGACAGTGTGTAAAAAGATATATTTCGATGTTGGGAATTAAAGTGATCAGTTATTGAAATTCAAGGTTCCTTAAATGAGTTAGAGGTCCCTGACACATGAACTAGGATGAGGACTAAGAAGGATGTAGTGGCATCAAAAATAAAGAAGGAGAAATGAAAAGAGAAAAGGGGTACAAGTGAGGTAATCCTAGGTTCATGCTAAATATTCCTATGTGTAAGTAATAGTTTAAGTCCCTGGAAATGGTGCCAAAATTTGATGTGCCTACACGCATCATTGAATTCACATGGGTGTTAATCAGATTAGAAATTTCTATTATCCAAAACTACACTTTCTACAATGGAATAATAGAGTGGAAGTGCGGGGTCAAACCCATGGGGAGAACTAGATGACAGGTTACTAGTGATTTCAAACGCTTTATATAAGAGTACTTATGAATTGATTTGGGTTTGAGATTCAATTAAATCTACTTATATTGGTTTTAAATTTAGTAAGGAGATAAGGATCATGGTGAATTTTAGGGTTTCAGTTAAAAAGATAATCTCAGGCTTAACTTGGAATAGTTTTAGGGCTTAGGCTGTGAAACGGTGTAAAAAGAACTAATTGATTATGGTCAAACCAATTAGATCTATACAAGATTTAAATATTTCTTAGTTTGGATATAGATAAAAACCTAGATGCATTAAGATTAGATTATATGAAAGAAAGTGTCACAGGCTAATGGTCATAGCCTGCTCAACTCTAACCAGGTTAGGTTCATTCATTTAAACTTCCCATGGTCAGGGTTGTATAAAATAATTGAATAAAAAATTATTGGTTAACCTGATTACTAGCCTTAATATTATCAAATTTTAGTTTATAGATTCATTAAGCACAAAACAACCCTTACTCTCAACCCCTACCCTAAGAAGATTTTCTGCTCATGACGGTATTAATAGAAAGTGGGGAAAGAATGGAAAATAGGCTTGGCATATTGATAAATCATTTTAAATAGAGGAGTTCACAATTGAGGAATTAAGAATCAAGTAGTTTTAAATTAAAATAATTGAAAAATCAATCAATAACTTACTTTAAAAGTTAAACAAGCAATAATGTGACATGCATTTGGTGCCGAATGACAACGATAATTGAAAACGACCGTTAAAATAGAAATCAGAAACAAAAAGGATAAATAACAGATAAAGAATGGTAAATGGAACTCATATTTGATTAAAATAGAAAAAATAATTAACTATAGTTGACTTATAATGGAAACAATAAAAGGAAATGAGATAGAAACAAGAGAAATAGGTTCTTCCAGGCTGTCCATCCAGTGACTTTCCACATTTTTCATATAAATATATGGATAATTACACGATGTGTAAGTTATTCATGTCATGTAATATTGATCCAAATATATCTCCATAAATCTTATATATAGATACTTTCACAGCCCAAATATTTGGGATCCAGATAATATCTCGTATCACGATGTGTAGTCTTTTCATGACATGTTATATCTTCATGACTTGAACTTTGAGTGGGAAGTGTCATTCAAAGTTTACACGACATGTATTGGAGATTCATGTCGTGTATTCTTTTCATGACTTGTAAATTATCATGGGAAATGAAATCCTCTTAAAAATATGTTTTTAATGATGCATACACATCGTGTATGTGCTTCACGATGTGTAAATTACATTTTTTTTTATTTTTGACAGCTCTTCCTTTTGAATCTTGGACACCTATTTTCTGAAACAATTAACACAAACCCAGTGCATTATTAAATAAATCATGGTAAAATAATTAAAAAATGAATCCAAATGATATATATAAATTAATATTATCTTTTATCAAAACATCACTTTATAAAAGATGAACCTTGGAGGGTAAATAGATGTGAAAATACAAAAGTTTTCACAAAACCTTTTAAAACATTGAAGTGAAAATTAATTTGATTTTTTTTGAGAAGGGAAAGAGAAGAATTTTTATAACCTCAATATAAAGAGTTATAAATAAAACATACTTGAAAATATATAAATTTTATAAAAAAATTAAAATACTTTGAAAACTTGTAATTTTAAAATAATATTTAATAAAGGAGACTTGAAAAAGACATAAAATCTTCAAAAAGGGAAGTGAAAATACTTTGAAAATTTTTAATTTTAAAATTAATATTTAATAATGGAACCTTAAAAAATACATAAAGTTTTCAAAAATAAAATATGGAGTGGATGATAAAACTTTCATTTTGAAAGGATGGAAAAACCTTTTAATCATTTTGGAATAACAATGTTGAAAACTCACATCCTTAAAAAAGATAAAGAAAAGTTTGGTTTAAAATGAAATAAGGTTGAGAAAAGGATAATTATAGATAAAAATAAATTGAGTTTACATTAGGTAAAGAATAACATCGATAAAAATCAAAAACATGGATATGAAAGAAAAATATAGTAAAAGGAATGATATTTTTCTTGATAAAAGTACATTTTAATGAAACATCAGAATCATTGAGGAAGAAGACTTTAGTGTGGAAAATTATTTCCTAAAAAAAAGTGGAAATAAAGCCTTAAATAATAATAGGTTAGAATATATCAATCACGAAGGGTAATATACAAATAATAATGATTATGACCCAAAAAAGAGAATTGAGTCATGAAAACCCCTTACAAATTTAGTATTTTTTGAATCAAAAGTCATTGGAATCTTGAAAATCATATTTTTATGTAAATATAATGAATTAAATCATGGCGTATGAAAAAATAAATTCTTTTACAACATATACACTATATAAAAGTAAATTAGGTGTATACTATAAAACATGTCTCAAAGAGTGAAATTCGAGACCAAAAACCCTTACAACTTAGGAAACGTTCTAATAAAAACCCCTCAACAGAGTGAGAGATTGAAATTGAAGTTAAAATACCATGATAAGATATTATATAACCAATACTTATTATATATACCCTTTAAATAAATTTAGGTTCAAAAATGAAGTGTGTCTCAAAGAAGAGAAAATTAAGACGAAACCCTTACCCTGTTTCCCTACTTAGTCTGATGCACTCTAAGGTCCTATGTAACAAAAATAAATAACTTAATATCCTATTTAATAAAATTAAACATAAATAATACCCTTTTATAATAATTATTATAATTTTTTTATCATGGGTACATTAATTAGTTATATCATATTATGACCATCAAGTGTTACTAACTTTCACTGTTCTGCGCATGTTTAATAATTTTAATATCATTACCCATAATTTGATACAAATTTTATTATTGATATATCATTTAATAACCTATAATATATAACTTATATTTATTTAAAATGTTCTTATTTCATTCCATAAGTGTTTTAGTTACACTGTGTGAAAAAGGAATCGATGTTGGCTTATTTTGGTGATCTTATCGAGCAAAAATGATACTTTAATAATAAATTAAATATGTAATATAATATTTCTAGAACCATATAAAAATAATTATTTTATAATTATATTATAATAATATTAGTTTTTATGTTCCCATATCCATCCATGATATTGTTTTATAGCATCGTTCATGTAAGTGGTTGAACCAACCCAAAATTGAACACACTTTAACTTGATTGTGAGTATGGTTAAGGAGATATTTCTGTTGACATAATATCATTATGAAAGAATCTTGATGATATTTTTTTTTAATTTTTTTATTATGTTGAACCATATTTGAATATGTTTTTATAAATAATGAAAACTAGAAGAAAAAAAAAAAATGATTCTTCACGGAGGCGGTAGTCCGCGCACACGCAAGACTGACATTCCTTTGTTTTTCTAAGTTGATAGAAATGAATAACTAAGGGATATAAAATTAATATAAAAATATAATTATAATAATGATACTGAATTCATAATATTATTACGATGATAAGATATTTGGAATAGTAAAATTAAGAAGAAAAACTTAAGAAGGAGATAATACTTACGTTGGAGACTTGATCTTTCATTGAAAGTCCCCATGAAATTGAACAGATTAGGTCAACTATGAGTGAAAATGGGTATATGTTCATGAAAAAGAGTTTTAGGGAGAGTAAAATAAATTTTTTTAAATAATTAATTCAAAGGTGAATTGTAACTTTGAAAGGGTAAAAGCGGTATCCCTTTATAAGAGAAGAAAATGACATTTTTGGGAACAATCATCATTTTTCAATAATGGCATGACACTATTCAAGGTTCAATCAATAAAAAGTGAAAAAAGTGAAGTGTGGAATAATATATAGTATAAAATAATATCAAAAACTTATTTTAAAACATTCTTTTTTCATTTCCCCTTAGTAAAACACTTTTTTACTATTTTTACCTTTTACTGGGGTAACCATTTTTTAACCTTAGTAATTAATTTTGTTAAATGAAATTAAAATTAACCCAATTAACTAATTTTAAAATTATAATTTTATATTTTAAAATAATTTTATAATATAAAATTTCTATATGTGCGAAAATTTAATTTTAAAATAAACACACATAATCACATGAAAACAGTTTTTAGAAAAATGAAGTTTTCAGCTTTAAATTTATATATAAAATAAAATGATCATTATTATTAGTTTTAATAACATTAATTGATATATTATAAATAAAATTAAAGGTATGAGTATTTAAATTAAATCCATAGTCAAATATCACCTTCAAATTAATTCATTAAAAAAGAAGACCGAAAACAATTTTTATTAAACTAGCATTTTTATTTAGTTTTAAAAATGTTGGACATGGTATTTATAAGCTCAAAGAATATATTAAAATGCCTAATGTTATTCCTTAAATTAATATTTTATCACTTAAAAGGTTTTATAAACTTATAGGATAATATTACATAGTGATAAAATCCTAAAAATTATATTTTTTTCAAAAATCATATTTTTGACTAAAAATCAATCTTTTCAGAAAAAATTCAAAAAATTTATACCTAGTAAATTTTCATGTGAAGAGTTCAAAAATGAGTTTTATTTTATCAAATATACATTTTTAAAATTTATAAATTCATTTTTTTGAAATAAAAAAATATAATGAAAATGAATTTTATTATAATATTTTTAAATATTAACTCATATTAATTATTTATCCACTAAAGGTAATAACTATTAATGGTCTACCATATTAGTGTTTATTATAAATTTATTAATAATGTATTCTTAATATGTTTTTGTTTGTTTATGTTTGGTGTAGAATGTGATACAAGTTATAGAACATAATATATATTTTAAAGGATCCAAAATCTCAGATCGTTACATTCTACCCATTAAATAAATTACATCCTCAAAATTTAATTATCATTTAATTGCAGTAATAACTAAATTTGGAGAAAATATTTATATGTCTTAATATATTATCACTAATTATATATGATCCTCAATATCATATGGAATACTAGAAAGTACTTATTTTTTTACTACTCATTTCAAAGAAATGTATCTCATAACTATGTATTAAGACCCATGTGAAGGATTCAGTTTTATTCTTAGAAAATTCATATTTTTCCTTACATTAATAGACAATCACTATTTATTTATAGCATGTTTTCCCTATTCTATAAATTAATGTAGAGTCAAAGTGAAGATGCAACTGTATTTTGAAAATCTAATCAATTTTTTTAGAGGAGGATGTTATGATTTGCACAAAGTTTATTTCCATAAACATAATAATCATGCCACAAAATGTTTTACTTAAAATAAAAATAACCGAGGGTGTAAAATTTTCACATACATAACTTATTTTAAAGTTATTTTTCATTTAATTCCCATTCTTGCTTTGTTTTGGGGGTTTCCCATGCATTTTGATGGAAATAGCGGGTTTTCAAAATTTGGGCCAAACTGTGAGCCCATTTCTAGATTTAAAAATAAATTTTGTTTCTTTTATAACTCCTTAATTTTTCATCATTTTATACCCATTACACTTCTCAATTGTAATTACTTGATATATTAAAACCACTATATCAATTTGGACCCCATAGGAATCTATAATAATGATGGATTTGGGTTTTTTATTAAGGTGTTAGGCCAGCCCAAAAGCCCATTTACTACTTTATTTATTTTTATTTATTTAATATCTAATTCAAATTTTAAAATTTTTCAGTGATTACAAATCTCACCCTAGACCACTTACCCAAATCATGGACCCATTATCTCCTCCCCCCTTTGGAGCTCATATTCATTTAGAATTAGGGCGAAACTTCTCTGTATTTCTCAAATCGTCCATATTTGAAGAGGTAAATTGTTTCTTTCATAAATACTTCAATTTTTACTCTTTTCCCTCCATTTAAGTTCTCACATGACATACTAATCCTTATTCTAACCTAACTTTATTTTTTGGATATTTGAAAATTCAGATACTGGTGTATTTGGGGCGTTTTATTCAAGATTTCTCAATTAAGTGAGTTTCCTCTCATGTCCCTACCATTTGCTTAGGGTTTCTTCCAATTTTCTTGAGGTTATAAAATGTTCAACAAATAGGATTCATACCTAGGGTTTGATTTTGTGTCATTTTTCTGAAATCTTGTGGATTAGGGCTTGGTTTCACTTCCTTGTGGTGTGGCGGTGGTGCAATTTAAGTTTCATACAACAGTTTGGAGTTTTATGCACAAATGGTTGGTGGTTACATGTGTAATAATCCTAATATGAGTTTAATTTGTTTAATATATATTTTTATAATGTTCATATTACATTATTTTTTTGTGCGAGAACCATTTTTGGGTAATATTCATTAAGCATTTAGTTTCAAAGTTTCATATTTATTCGAAAATGTGTGTTTTTCATGTGTATCTTTTGTTGTATTATTTTAGGCAATTTTATAACATTTTAGAGTGGTTTAATAAATGTTTCTAGGGATTATAACTCTATTTTGGATTGGTATTGGTGTGATTTTGGACTTGAAAGAGGGTTTTAAAATGGATTTTGTGGAAAAAACATGGTTATACCCCCTGGGATTATTTTATGAAAATTGTAAATGATTTATTGAGTTAAAAAAAGTGGGAAAAGGATGTACATGTACTGTTTTGGTGAGTGTGTTCACTTAATATGGGGTTTTGAAAGGTAAAGAGGTGATTTAATATTTCAAAAAGTTTTATAATATTTTATAAATTTCTGAAATGTTTTATCAAACTGCAAGAAAGGCGCGAAACATGTTTGTGGGCTGTTTTGTGTGAGTATGATGTAAAACATGAATTTTGTTTGTGAAAGGAGTATTATGTGACATTTTTGCGGTTGGTTGGCATACATGTGAGACTTGGAAGTGGTATTTTCATTTGAAAATTGTATTTTATGGCCTGTGGAACTTGTTTGAGCACAAGAGGGAAAACCCAGGTATCTAGGTGGGTGGACATGTACTAGTATGCTAGTGATCTCGTGGGGTTTGGCCCCTGTTTCATGTAGAATGTTTGATGATGACAACACTAAATAAACTATGATGACGATGATGATTCTGATGACGGGGAACCACTATGTTATAGGTATTCTCCCTACTAGTGGCTTGTGTGCACGAGAACATATATTTGTATGGTTACTTTCATCGAGATACGAGGTACTTGGGACCCACAACGAGCTAGTGCCTAGGGGTTATTTTCCTGTTGCTTGTGCTCACTAGATACTTTATGCTTACTATCGGTATATGGTATGTTTGACTAGAAAATTCAGTAGATTTGGAATTCTATTTAAAAATGTTGATTCTTTAAAGCATCCCACTTGAAAACTATTTTTATTTAAATTTTCATCTCTTTAAAATTCTTATTTGCATTTCATGTTTATGAAAACTTGAAAGCTTTTCATCTATGAATGTTTATCACATGGAATATTTTAGTGGTGGAATCCTAGTGGGATTTTTCTCACACCCTACTTACACCTTTGGGTGTAAGTAGACTTGGTTATTTTGTCTCAAGTTTGGGTAAAGCTTTTAGTTCCAATGGTTCAGGTTTCTATCAGTTCTTCTTGGTGCAGTGTCATAGAGATGGATTGAGGGTGGTGCATCTTTCCATGAGGAGGTTCTTGGGCTGTCCATTTTGGGTTTATTCATTTGTTATAGTCTTTGAGAATTGTTTTAAATTATGTAATTCAATTCTGATTTTTTTAAAAATATGGTTTGTTTTAAAAAATCCATATTTGTTATATTGGATTTTTTTTATTGTTTTATGTTTATAAACTTGGGTAAATCATTCCCAAATTCCATTTTGTGATACCTGAGCACTTTTTCCAGCCCATGGGGATTGGGAACGCCCTTCGGGCCTTGACACGGGCTGGTTCAGATGCCGGTTTTGATGGCGACTAGATTCGGTTCGTGACAAAATGGTATTAAAGGAGGTTCCCTCTCTTGGGTCTTGTTATTTGGGGAAGAGTTGGGATAGTATATAGTTATAATTATCAGGTCCTGACATTCATATTATGAGTAGTATGTCTGGGAAGAACACCTCGTGATGTGATTCAAGTCACCAGGGGAAATCGGGATTTATCTGAGTCCTTTTGTTTTCTTGGTCTGATGATGATTTGGGGGAATGAAAAGAGAGTTGGGATAATGGTCTCAGTGAGATCTCAGGTCATGGAAAGCCATGTGGAGCCAAGGATATTTCCCTAGAACACTCTTCATGATGGTTAAGTGATTGGAATATGGCTGCCAACTGTATTTCCAAGTCACCCACCGAAACTAGTTTCCTCTCGCATTGTCATGTTTCTCTTTGTGTTGGAATCTTAGGACTTGGTTTTAAAGAAAAAATGACTTGATTTAAGAAATGTTAACTTTTATGAAATGATTTTTCAGTAAAGAAAAAGTGTCTTGATTTCTGAAATGGTAGAATTGAATTTTCAGAATTTTACCTATTTTGAAAGTAGGAACTATGTTAAAGTTGGTTTTGAAAAAGTGTTTCCAATAAAGTTTTATAAACTATTTAAAGGTAGTTTAATGGGATGTAATATTTTGGAGGTCATGTGTGGAGTTTGGAAATGGATTTTGATTTAGTAACTAGATATCATTTGAAAAGTTTTATGAAATTTTGGAATTTTGTTTTAAAATGAGAAGAGTTGAGTTTCCAATTTAATAGGGATTTATGAAATGGAGTTTGTCATGAAATTAGAAGTGTTTTGAAATGGGATGAAATGTTTTGAAATTAATATGCACGAATTGAAAGTGAGTTTTTATTGAATGATTGGTGATCTTTTGAAAAGTTTCTTAAGATATAAATTGGGTTTTTATTTCTGTGAGCGACCACATGCATGGGGTTATATGGGATGGTGGATGGTTAATGGAATTACTAGATGAGTTCCGGGATGGATATGATGAGGGTGCCTAGTGTGGCATGGAAACATGCATGTGTGAGGCCTGGGGGGTACCATTGGTGGATGCGCAAACCATCAAAACGTTTATTTTGAAAGAGATGATTTTAAAGGAAAACATGATGTCTTGATGAATGGTTTGGGATGGTTTGTCTTATGTGTTTTTGAAATGTTTTTGTTGTGGGATTTTTTGATTCCAAGAGCCCATCTTGTTTGAACGGTGTTTTGGGTTTGTGTTTGGTTGGTAAGATGGATTGAAGGGCTGGTTAGTGGTCTTCTTATGAGAAATGTTTTGGGATTTTTATGGTGGTTCCCCTCATGTGTTCGGTTCTGATTTGTGGTATGTCTTGACCAATAGACCAGCTTGGTTGGATCCTTGGGTTCTCTTTTTGGATAAGGAATTCCCCCATTAAGGGTTAGTGCACAACTGAAGTGTAACCCAGATTGTTTCGCTATTTAAAGATCCTATAATTGATCAATATAAGAAATATTTTTATCAATATTTGGTGATTGAGTCTACATCATTTCATCTCTTGGTTTTGTGGATCCTCTTGTAGCGGGAGAGTGTCATGGGAGGTTGAAATAGACCTTAGTTTCTTAAGCTACCCGATTCATCAAAGGTGATAGTAGTATGGGATTATTAGTGTGGATGATGTCTAAGAGGGCCTCTGGGTCCTTCATAGTCTCTTCGAAGTAGGGGTTCATGTTAAACCACCAGTGTGGGAAATCTAGTTATGAGAGGCTGTTATGGTCACTTTCTAGAATCGTGTGCTATTTGGGACTCAACATAAGATCCATCTCCTTATGTTTTTTTATTAGTATCAATGGTCATGTTTGGTGATGCCTTGTGATCTCATGTGTTCGTTTGACTGTAAGGGTGAAGGTTGTGAAATCTCATGAGACTATCTATTTTGCAGGATGCATGTCTCCCTTTAGGGAATTCCAAAATCCTTTGTTTAGAGAAAGATGTTTCCATATATCCTTTCCTCTTTCTGTTTCTTATATGAAGAAACAAGGGGTTATGTATGTGCGTCTTCTAAGAACTTTTTTTAGTGAAATTTCAGGTTATGGTAAAGTGAGTTTAGAATGTGTTATGTCTTGGAAAACCCATCTGGGATCAGGGTATAGTTTTCATGGAACTGAAAGGAGAAGTTCTGTTTGGGGGGTTTTCAAAGCCTAACTGCGAGGCCAAAGATGATTCAATCATTTGAACTCCATCCATAGGTTCTGGAGTGAAACTGGCATTTAGTCAAGGTAAATCCTAAGGTTGTTCAAACCTTTGGTAAATTTCTATCCTCAGTATGAAATATGAGAATAGTTTAAACCTTTGATGTCGCCATCTTGTTCTAGTTGTCCCTATTCAGTGGTAGAGGTGGGAGAACCTTGTTTCCATGTTATAGCCTGAGTTCATGTTATTCCCTTGGGTTTCCTTTTAATTTTTAGAGAAAAGGATGAAATTTTGGCTAGGCATATTGAAGAGTATGTTTTGCGCACGGTTAGTAGTAACCGTGCGCCAACCTAGGAAACTGTGCGATAAGAGACAGTAGCTACCGCACGGTCTCTACATGGCCATGCACCTCATCCCATGTAACCATATAGAGCCTAACCTTTGGAAATAATGCTCTGTATGGTTAGCACATAGTTTCCCAAACCATGCGGACTAACCGTGCAGTTGTACAAACTCTTTAAATATTGGGATCTTTTCATGCCAGCCCATACTGGTCGGTTAATATGGTTGGTTCTTATGGTGGGGAGACCCACTATGAGTCTCATGTAAGTTATTTTGGAAAATTATAATTAAATTCTATCCCTTATACCAAGAGTCTTTTTGGGCCTCCCCCTGTTAGTGTCCCGATTCTATCTCAAAAAAAAAAGATTGAGTTTCCCCTTATTGTGGGGAGTCTTTTTGTGTCTCCCTGTATCAGTAACTTGGTTTTGTACCTATTTCTGGTATAGAAATAGGTAGTATAGTTCAGATTTATTTAACCTCTAACTTTCTCCTTGATTAAAATTCAGGATTGGAGTGCGTCCAACAGTTTTTTTGAAGTAAGACCACGGTGACCTTGTTCGTTTCGTTGTTCGTTCTAGGTAAGTTGTTTGAGTCTTGTTCGGATAGTGTTTGAGGTGTTTTGTTTCGGGAAGTAATTTGAATATGATTAATAATTTTAGAGAGTGGTGTATTTTTTGGTTGGTGAGAGTATTCCTTACTTTATAGATCAATTGGAGGTGTTTTAGCCTTTTGGGGGTGGGTGAAAATTGGCAAATGAGTCTATTTTAGCCTTTCAGTTGGGTTTGATTTTTGCTTTTGGCCTTACTGTGGCTTTCTGAGGGCAGAAAGTTTTATGGTGGGAATAATTTTCACATCCATAAATTATTTTAAATGTATTTTTCATTTAATTTCCTTTCTTGTTTTTTTGGGGGTTTTCCATGCATTTTGGTGGAAATGGTGGGTTTTCAAAATTTGGACCAAACTGTGAGGCCATTTCCAGATTTAAAAATAAATTTTGTTTATTTTACATATCCTTCATTTTTAAACATTTTAAAATCATTACACTTTCAAATTGAAATAACCTAGTATATTAAAACCACCATATCAATTTGGATCCTATAGGAATTCATAATAATGATGGATTTGGGTTTTTTATTAAGGTGTTGGGCCAGCCCGAAAGTCCATTTCCTGCTTTATTTTTTTTTAATTATTTAACATATCATTCAATTTTTAATATTTTTTGGTGATTACAACTCTCAACCAAGACCACTTACCCAAGGCTCTCCCCCATGATCTCCCACCCCTCTTTGGATCTCATATTCATCGCAAATTAGGGTGAAACTTCACTGTATTTCTCAAATCATTCAGATTTGAAGAGGTAAATTGTTTCTTTAATAAATCCTTTAATTTTAACTCTTTTACCTCCATTTCAGTCCTCAAATGAACTAATAATATTTATTAGAATCTCAATTTAATTTTTGTATGTTTGGAAATTCAGATACTAGTTTATTTGGGTCGTTTTATTCAAGATCTCTCAATTAAGTGAGTTTCCTCTCATGTTCCTCCCATTTTATTAGGGTTTATTCCACTTTTATTGAGGTTTTAAAATGTCTATAAGATAGGGTTCATACCTAGGGTTTGATTTTGTGTCATTTTTTTGAAATCTTGTGGATTAGGGCTTGATTCCACTTCCTTGTGGTGTGGAAGTGGTGCGATTGAAGTTTCACACAACAGTTTGAAGTTTTTGGCACCAATGGTAGATGGTTCCATGTGTAAGCATCCTAATATGAGTTTGATTTGCTTAATTAATATTTTTATCATGTTCCTATTACATTATGTTTGGTTTAGGAACCATTTTCGGGTAATATTTATTAAGCGTTTAGTTTCAAGGTTACAAAGTTTTTTGAAAATGTGTGTTTTTCATGTGTATCTTTTGTGGTATTATTTGAAATAATTTTATAACATTTGAGAGTGGTTTAATAAATGTTTATAGGGAGGAAAAATCTGTTTTGAATTTATATTGGTGTGATTTTTTACTTAAAATAGGGTTTTAAAATGGGTTTTGTGTGCAAAACATGGTTATACCCCTTGGGATTGTTTTATGAAAATTTTAAATGATTTATTGAGTTAAAAAAGTGGGAAAAGTATGTACATGTACTATTTTGGTGAGTGTGTTCACATAATATGTGTTTTTAAAGGTAAATAGGTGATTTAAGACATCAAATTTTTTAATAATGTTTTATAAATTTCTGAAATGTTTTATCAAACCGCAAAAAAGGCGCGAAACACGTTTGTGGGCTGTTTTGTGTGAGTATGATTTGAAAAATGAATTTTGTTTGTGAAAGGAGTATTATGTGACATGTGTGTGGGATATTAGAATGTGTGTGACTTTGAATTGGTATTTTCATGTGAAAATTGTATTTTATGGCTTGTGGAACTTGTTTGATCACAAGAGGGAAAACCCAGGTATCTAGGTGGGTGGACGTGTACTAGTATGCTAGTGATCCCGTGGGGTTTGACCCCTATTTTATATAGAAAGTTTAACGATGACAACACTAACTAAACTATGATGACGATGATGATGAAGAACCACTAGGTTATGGTTATGCTCCCTACTAGTGACTCGTGTGCACGAGAACAAATATTTGTATGGTTACTTTCACCGAGATACGAGGTACCTAAGACCCACAACAAACTAGTGCCTAGTGTTTATTTTCCGATTGCTTGTACTCATTCGATAATTTATGCTTACAATTGGAATATGGTATGTTTGGATGGAAAATTTAATATCTTTGGAATTATATTTAAGTTTTTATTCTATAAAGCATCCCACTTGAAAACTCTTTTTATTTAAAGTTGCATCTCTTTAAAATTCTTATTAGAATTTCATGTTTATGAAAACTTGAAAGCTTTTCATCTTTGAATTTTTATCACATGGAATATTTTATTGGTGGAGTCATACTAGGATTTGTCTCACACCCTACTTACACCTTTGGGTGTAAGTAGACTTGGTTATTTTGTCATAGGTTTGGGTAAAGATTTTAGTGCTAATGGTTCGAGTTTCTATCGTTCCTTCTTGGTGGAGTGTCCTAGAGATGGATTAAGGGAGATGACTCTTGCTATGAGAAAGTTCTTGGGCTGTCCATTTTGGGTTTCTTAATTTGTTATAGTCTTTTATAATTGTTTTAAATTATTTAATTTAATTATTATTTTTTTAAAAGATGGTTTGTTTTGAAAAATCTAGGTTTGTTATATTGGATTTGTTTATTGTTTTATGTTTATAAACTTGGGTAAATCATTCCCAAATTCCATTTTGTGATACCTAGAAACTTGTTCCATCCTATGTGGATCAGGAATGCCCTTCAGGACTTGCCACGGGCCGGGTCGGGTGCCGGTTTTGATGGTGACCAGATTCGGTTCGTGACACGAATTGATGTTATTATAAAAAACCCTAGACCCAATAAGGCTAATAGAAATAGAATACATCCACTAATTAAGGGTGGATGGTAAGTGAAACCTAATTACCACTACCCTCCTCATCTATGGAAATTTCATAGGCTTTTACTTGATCCCATGGTCTAGGAGACTGTCAATGTAAAATTTGATTTCAATCCCTTAGATTAGTGCACTATTTCACATAGTGTCTAAAATCCTCACATCTAAAACATCAAAATGCTAGTGAATACTTATAAAGAATATTATTTATCTCCATCATGTTAACTGGAAACTTTATTTTTTCCTTGATAGCTTATTGATCGATGTCCTCCTTTACCATAGATAAAAAATCCTTCAGTTCTTTTGATACATTCCCCTGGGTGCCTATTCCAACATTTTTGACATAAATGAAATTGAATATTTTTTCCTTCATCATCTTCATCACATGATATCTTATGAAACCCCATTCTTATTTTCTTTGGTGGGTTATAATTTAAAAAAAATCTCAACTTGTTAATAATAACTTGAGATAGTTGTGTGAGTATAACTAAAATATGTTCAACACCAAATTATATCTCATTTGGTTACCCATTAGAAAAATTACTGCATTTTCCATCAAATCCATTATTAACTAGGTTCATCCTATCTCTAGACATTCCTAAAACCATAAATGTTGTAATTAGTGATGAAACATTAACAATATAGATGAATTATCATAATCATAAATAGAATTCAATGTTAAAATTTCTTTCTCTTTTACATTATCACATTGGCCTATAGTTCCTTTAATTCAACCTATATAAACCTTAGTTTATCCTAGATAATACCTCAAAGTAATTAAGAAGTCAATCCTTCATAGTGGTTTGTAAAGAGTATATGATCAACTAAATAATATCCCCCAAGAGTTCCAAATTAGATTCAGATTAAGGATGCATTCACCATGCACCAAAATAATGGTTAAGATATACTCTACAAACTATTTTTAGGGTTATTAATCCTAGATGCATCTATGTCAAACCTACACACACTTATAGAAACAAACCAAGGGTTTATTGATTGGAAAACCATTTACTAAATACTTAACCAATATTTTAGGATATCAACCTATACATAGACTCATCTGGGACTTTTACTAATGTTCTATAACCCTAACACCATATTTAACTAAATTAATCTTAAAAAATAACTAAAATAATATTTACAAAAATATAAAAAATAACTAAACCCTACTCTGATACCATTGACATGACCCAAGCTAAACATGAAATAAATAATATATTCATATCATGATTTAAATAAAAAATCTCACAAATTGTCATGAAAACCAAATATCATAAGGTTCAGTATCTTGGAGATTAGATACATAAACATCTTATTTTACTACACTTTTGAACATTTCTCCATAATCATACTCCTATAAACCCTATCTATAAATATCACATGATACAATCATTTTAGAAACCCAGGGGTTGGAAACATAAAAAAGGGGTGACCTAAAATGATAATTGATGGATAATATAAAAAATACCATAATGTTTATATCATAATCATAGAAAAAAATATGAATAAGGAAAAATATATGATTCAAAAGAACATAAATCATTAAGTTTCAACCATAAACATAACATCTCAAATGATAACACTTTTACCATGGCATGAGAAAATAAAACATGAAACATATAATCTGAGACATAGAACATAGTAAAGAAAGTGTCACAATTATAAACATAGGCCTTTTTATCTTTGTAAAGTTGGCTACCCACCAACCCGTTCTCTTAAAAAATTGTGAGTAGATCTAAATTCCATCACAATCACCCTATGTGAACCTAACTACTCTCTAACTCGTTCACATAATATTTCTATCTCATGTGATATAAGCCTTTTTCCAAATGAATTGGAGGGAAATATAGGTCCAACCCTTATCATAATATATAAATTTGTGTTAAATTTTAGATAAAAAATCATCACATCATAAAATAACCCATATAAAGAAAATGGGATTCATGACATTTCAAAATCATCATATAAATAACCCATAGAAAAATACTGGGTTTCTTAAACCTTTAAAAAAATCACATATCAAGAAATTAATAAATCATAAGATATAAAAAATATCATTTTTTAAAAAGGAATAATATTATAATAAAATGTATAGGGTGATCAAAACATCACTTCATGAAATATACACCTTTGAGGGTAAATATATGTAAAAATACAAAGTTTTCACAAAACCTTTTAAAAAATTAATTTGAAAATTACTTTCAAACAAAATTTTTCAATGAGAAATATAATACTTTTGAAAACCTTAATATAAAGAGTTCCAAATAATACATCCTTGAAAATACATAAAGTTTATCAAAAAATATAAGTGAAAATACTTTGAAAAATCACACTTTTTAAAGAATCTTTAATAAATGAGACTTGAAAAAGACATAAATTATTCAAAAAGGAAAGTGAAAATACTTTGAAAAATTTTACTTTTAAAAATAAACTTTAATAATGGAACCTTGAGAAATATATAAAATTTTCAAAAGAAAATATAGAGTGGATAAAAAAACTTTCATTTTAAAATGATGAAAAAACCTTTTAAACATTTTAGAATAACCCTATTGAAAAATTAAATCGTTAAAAAAGATAAAGAGACATTTTATTTAAAATAAAATAAGGGGAATAGAAGGATCATTATAGATAAAAAAAATTGACTTTCCATTTTAGAAATAATAACATTGGAAGAAATTAAAAACATGGATATGGAATAAAAATACATTAAAAGAAATGGTAATTATTATAAAAAAAATACATTTTAATGGAACATCAGAATTATAGAGGAAGAATAATTTGGTGCGAAACATGATTTCCTCAGAAAATAAGGTTTAAACACATAATAAATTAATAATATGTTATGATATATAATTTTTTAAGGATAATAGACAAATAAGACAGATTATAACCCAAATAAGAGAATTGAGTCATGAAAACCCTTTACGGCTTTAGTAAATTTTGAATCAAAAGTCATTGGAAGCTTGAAAATCACATGTTTTTTTATATTACATGAATTAAATAATTTATTATCCCAAAACAAATTCTATGAAAAAAATATTCACCATATAAAAGGAAATTAGGTTCATACTAAAAAACATGTCTCAAATAAGGAAATTTGAAACTAAAAAACCCTTACAGCTTAGGAAACTTTCTAATAAAAACTCATTGAAAGAGAGAAAGAGAGAGTTTTAAATTGAATTTAAAATACCATGGTAAATATAATTAATGATATTATATAACTAATAGGTAGTATACACAATATTTAAATTAATTTAGGTTCATAAAGAAAGTGTGTCTCAAAGAAGGAAAATTTGAGATGAAACCCTTACCTTGTTTCCCTACTTAGTTAGATGCACTATAAGATCCTATATAACAAAAATAAATAACATAATATACTATTTAATAAAATTAAACATAAATATTACCCTTTTATAATCCTTATTATAATTTTTTATCATAATTTCATTAATTAGTTATATCATATTATGACCATCATGTGTTGATAACTTTAACTATTTTCCGCATGTTTAATAATTTTGATATCATTACCCATAACTTGATATAAAGTTAATTATTTATATATAATTTAAGATCATGTATTATATAAATTATATTGATTTAAAATATTATTTTTTTCATTCCATAAGTGTTTTAGTTGTGCTGCATGAAAATGGAATCAGTGTTGGCTTATTTTAGTGATTTTAGCGAGCGAAAATGATACTTTAATAATAAATTAAATACTTAATATAATATATCTATAACCATATACCAATAATGATTTTAATATTATATTATAATAATATTATTTTTCATGTTCTCATATCTATACATGTTAGTTTTTTATAGCATCATTCATGTAAGTGGTTAAACTGACCCAAACATGAACACACTTTAACTCAATTAGTGAGTATGGTTAGGGAGGTGTTTCTATTGACATAATATAATTATGGTAGAATAATTGTGATATTATTTTGTTTTTTTATTATTTATAATGAGATTTTAATATTTCTATATAAATAATGAAAATATATAATATAAACAAAAAAATGATTCTTCATGGAGGCGGCAGTCCGCGCACACACACAATTAATGTTCCTTTGTTTTTTTAAGTTAATGGAAATGAATAAATAAGGGTTGTAACATTAATATAAAAACATATTAGTATAATAATTATACTTAATTAATCATATTATTATGGTGATAAGGTATTTTGAAGAGTAAAATTATGAAGACAAACTTAATAAGGAGATAATACTTATGTTGGATACTTGATCTTTTCTTGGAAGTCCCCTTGAAACTGAAGGGCTTAGGCAAAATATGAGTGAACATGAGATTATTTTCATGGGAAAATGTTATAGGGAGAGTAAAATTACATAGTTTCAAGGACTACTTATAAGGTTAAGTTTAACTTTGAAAGGGTGGAAGCGGTATCCCTTTGTAAGAGAAGAAAATGACACTTTTGGAAATACTCATCATTTTTCAATAATGCCATGACATTATTCAATGGTCAATGATTAAAAAGTGAAAGAATTGGAGTGTGGAACAAGATTAAGTTTAAAATCATCTCAAAATCTTATTTAAAAACATTTTTTGTCCATTCCCCCTTAGTAAAACACTTTTTACCATTTTTACTTTTTACTGGGGTAACGATTTTTTAAACTTAGTAATTAATTTTGATAACTAAAATTAAAATTGAATTTATTAACTTATTTGAAAATTTTGGTTTAAAATTATAAAATCATTTTATCATATCAAATTTTTAAATGTGTGAAAATTTAATTTTAAAATAAACACACTTAATCACGTAAAAACAATTTTTAGAAAAATGAAGTTTTTTAGCTTAAAATTTATATATAAGATAAAATTATTAGCATTATTGGTTTTAATGATATAAATTGATTTATTATAAATTTAAAGAAATTAATTAGGATTTTAAGTAAATCCACAACCTAATATCACCTTGAAAATACTTAATTCAAAAAGATGTTTGAAAATAGTTTTTATTACACTGACATTTTTTTTAAATTCAAAAAATTTGGAAAAGGTATTTATAAGCTCAAAATATATATTAAAATGCACAATTTTATTCCTTAAATACATATTTTATTACTTAAAAAAGTTTTTTAAACTTATAATATATGATTAAATTGTGATAAAATCATAAAAAATATAATTTTTGTAAAAACCGTATTTTCGACTAAATATCAATCTTTTCAAAAAAATTCAAAAATTCATACTAAGTAAATTTTCACGAGAGGGGTTCAAAAATGAATTTTATTTTATTTGATCAACATTTTTAAATTTTTTAAATTTAGTTTTTTAAAGAAGGTACAATATAAAGAAAATGAATTTTACTATAACCTTTTTCAATATTAAATCATATCAATTATTTATCCATTAAAGGTAATAGGTATTAATGGTCTATAATCTCAGTGTTTATTATAGATTTATTAATAATGTATTATTAATATGCTGTGGTTTTTTTACATTGAGTTTAACATGTGACACAAGTTATATAACATAGTATGAATTTTAAAGGATCTAAAATCTCAGGTCATTACAGAAAATGGCTAATAATATTTAATAATTAGCACCCTTATTAAATTTTGTATAATAATATAATTTAAGGTTTTGGATTTTATAAGAAAAAAACAACACACACCCCTGGTATAGTAAAGACAGGTCACCCCCTCCAATGGCTACTAACCCACTATATAGCTAGCTCATTACAGTTAAATCCTGAAAGCACATTATTTGATGGCCCAAAGGGGCCTTCGTTCTAGCCTAAAGCCCCCCTGCCTATAGACTATGCTGTGCCAATATTTACCTAGGTCTACAGTCCTGCCTGCGGCATAGTCTACATCATCAGGCATAAATGGCATATAAATCCCCCCTAAGGGAGGCTACTGGAATTTGAACTTTGATCATATGAAAAATTATGGGGCAACTTTACCACTCAAACAAACCCCCAACTGCAATTATTATTATTGATAATAATTAATAATAATGTTTTCATAATCACTCTAGCCAATAATATAAATAAAAATAATTATTTAGTAAATTAATAATATAATTATTAACACAATTAAAAATTAGTATATTAAATTTTATAGCTAATAATACATACAAATAATTATGTAATTAATATTATAATAAATAAATAAATTTATGATCTAATTATTAAATTAATTAATAATACATAGTTATAATATAACTATTAATATAATTAATAATGAAGTTAATATTATAATTAAAAATAATTATTAATTAAATTAATATTTTAATTATAAATAATTAATAATTATTATAAATATTATATATAATCTAATTATGTATGCATTTAATAATACTTAGTAATAATATAATTAATAATGTAATAATTATCAAAATAAGTTGAGGCTTGAAGATCTCTAAATTAAAGAAGAGATTAAAAAGACATCAGGGATAAAAAGGGATATGTAGGGGAAAACAAGTGAAATCATGTCACCCAACACAAGGAAAACATGCCCAACATGGTAAGACAAAACTAAAAGGCTAGAAAAGAGTCATAAACAAGAAAATAGTATGTGCCAAAAATAAATAAATGAAAGCATCAGCTCCACAATATGCAATAGTCGCTAAAAAAGACTTCAACCAAAAAATGACTGAGGAAAAAAGTCCCAAAGCTATGTTGCCCACCATCAGGTTTAACAATAGGAAAGAAACTAGAATCATCTCATAAAGACACCGATAAAATTAGGTTATTTGATATGTGAATGAGTTCCCAATTTATAAAGGGAGCCTTGACTTCCATGACCATGAGGAAGTCAACCTTACCTCTATGTTTTGGAAGGTTTCCATGGGCTTTCTTGGCTATCCAAGTAACCCTCCTTAGATTCATCATCACCATTGGAAGACACAACCACCATGTTATAAAACACAACATGATTTACACCATCATTAATTTTTTTTCAGAATTCAATAGCTGAACTCAAAAAACAAATAGGGATGGTAAGAGGTCTGGCACCCATGAAATTTGGGGTATCAGAACCCTAATCCATTTACTTTTATAAGAACCTAACACAAACCTTAACCTGTTTATTTTTAAAATTCAATACCCTAACCCTACCCTATTATATTTTTAACAACCCATTTAGTTACCATAACCCTTTTAATTACTCTATTAGAAATTAAAATATTTTAATTTTATTTATAAATTTAGAATAAACATATCAAAAAATTAAGTAAATATATTTTGTAATTGTACTTTATTTAATATCATATAGTCATTGAATTAGTAATGATTAAATTAAACAAATTAAAATTAAATATTTAATTATAAATATAATATTAATCAAACTTAAAATAAATAAATCATTCTTATAATTTTATTGTTATTTAAAAATTAATCATCAATTAATTAATAACAATTTTTATAATTGGATTCAGGTTTATAGTACCCTAAGAGTAATACCCTAACCCCACCCATATATTATTCATGTTTTCAACTTGCTATCCTAACTCTATAAATAATCATTTAACTAACACCTTAACCTAATTTACTCAGGATGGGTAGCGTTAAGTACCTGGTTAACAGGTACCCATTTCCATCCCTACTAGTAGAAACTTCCATTGGATCAAGCATGTCAACATAATTGCAAGTGGAGAACCGATTATTCACTTTACTTTTAGAGGTTTAGGAAATATATTTATTCTATTCTAAAGTCATATGAGTTAAAGAAGAATTAAAACATGGAGTTACAAACTAATTACCCTCATAATTTACTAGCCTTAAAGAAAATGATTTGGAATAACCATAATCAGATGCAAAAGAACCATCTCTAGTCTGATGTTCGTTAGATTCCACCGACATGAATGAAGGTGCTGTAATCACATACTGGTTAGTAGATCTACCAGGTGAAGGAAATATAACCGATTTTTTAATAACATTTCTGTAACACCCTGATATTTTAGTATTAATTTCCCTTTAAATAAATATTATTATCTTGTTTTACATGTAACACCAAACCAAAACAAACTGCGACACATTTTATTAAAATAAAATTATAAGTAGTAAATATAATCGTTATAATTTAGATGTTAAGTTGGAGAGTATAAATATATATAAATATATTATGAAATATATATAAAAATAAAAATAATGTATATTTTTAATACTAATGATAAAATTCAATTAGAGTATCAAGATAGCTAATAAGATCATTTTATGCTTAATAATATATTTGTTCTAAAATTAGCTCTTTATGAGATATGAATTTTTATTTCAAGAAAATAAATATATTATGATGATAAAATATATTTTTTATATTAATAATAGATTAACACAAATTTAATTAGTAATTTATAGGAAATAAGAATCAGAGCAGTTAATATTTAAAAATTTATTTTTCTAAAAAAATAGTTTTTTTTCTATAAGTCATATGTTTTTATTTAAAATTTAATTTTATCATATATATAAATTAAATTATATTAAATGGATTCAAAATTTGGAATCATCATGCTGGAATTTGATAATAAGGGTTATATTATTTTTTTAGTAAAAAAACAGTTACCATAGTTAATTTTTAATCAAGGTTAATAGGGGTTAAAAATGAGTAACATAAAGTGGTTTGAATTTTACTAAATTAACATGAAACAAATACCTTATATAATACATTTTTCATGTTGTAAGGTCATACCTACATGTTTCACCATCATTTCCTCACCCAACTCACCTAACTCTCATGTGATTCCATTATTACCCCTTACCTAACATAGCACACTTCCACCCACTTCGAGCCACACCTATCATTTGAATTACTCTAAAATAATTTCCCATATTACTTATCTTAGATTTATATTTCACATTTTCAACCCTTTTTTTCAAGAAGAATCCCCAAATCCTC
This sequence comes from Viscum album, assembly GCA_963277665.1. Lineage (NCBI taxonomy): Eukaryota > Viridiplantae > Streptophyta > Magnoliopsida > Santalales > Viscaceae > Viscum > Viscum album. Next base: position 4,381,415 of record OY728162.1, on the reverse strand, counting down.
CATTTCCAAGAGGTCCTCCAAGAGAAGGTTCAAGTTCTAAATGCGAGTACTATCCAGTCCTTAACCCTTTTTATTTCTCCATATTAATCCTATAAATATATTATAAAAATGATAAAATAATTACATTATTATCATAAGTATATTGAAATTTTATTATGTTAATTTAATAATCATTTTCTTCTTTCTTCCCAACCATTCAAAAAATGAAAACGTTGCTCATTGGTACGTGTGGACTACCACCTCAATAAACGACGAATTACATTTTTCATCACAAATTCACATGGATGGTTATAATAATGTATTTAATAAATAAATAATATATTTATTAAATGATTAATGTTATATAAGGATAAATTAGGAATTCTATTAATAATCTATTCATTAGAAAATAAAAACGTTGCTCGTGTGTATATGCATAATGCCACCTCCATGGATGACATGTTTTATTTTCATCACCAACTTACATGGATGGTTATAAAATATATTTAATTAATATATATGATATTAAAGATTAATATATATCCTGAATATGGTTATAAAATGATAAAAAAACTAATGATCATTATAAAGTAATCCGTTGATACCAGTAGATTATCCCTAACAAGATCATCATTGATCTTGTTATCTCGAACCATGCCCATAGTTTCTATAAAATGAACTTGGGGATATATAAATAATTAAAAAAATGATTTAAAAATATTTTATAATCTATTAATGATGAAATTGGAATCAAAGAATAAGGTTTGACGTCGTAATTACAAATCATGTGTGAAATAATCAAAATTACCAACATCCGATGATGAAAATAAACAGTAACTAACTAATGAATATACAATTAATAATTAAAATTAAAGAGTATAAAAGGTTATATATATGAATAATGTTATGAAATATAATAGATGATTATTTTTATTATACATGAGTTTAATGAGCTTTTGTGGAAGTTGAGAGTAAAAAGGTAAGGTTTTTTTTTCTTTTTAATCACATTTCATATTTGAGATTGTTATGACTAAATTAAAAACAAGATAATTATGTGATATTTTATTATAAAACCATATTTATTATCTTATCCTATGGTTTTTCATGAGTATTCTATTCTCTCCTACCATATCACTTCCCCTTTTTCTCATAATTCACTTGAAGTGATACTTTAAAAAAAACCAACCTTATCATAGATACAATATAACTGAAATTTTAAACATTTATTGAACACATAAAGAATAATTGAAAATGAAAATAATTTCATAAAAATTATATAAATATAAAATATAAATATCACAAAACATTTTTGTTTCAATATATAGATTCTATAGTTAAAAAAATCTAAGTAGGTGAAATATTAATTATGTCATTTTTTGTTATTTTTTATGAAATTATTTTTAGATTATATTATTCTTTATGTTTTCAATCAAAGTTTAAAATTGAATTTAGGTTGTATTTATAATTCATTTTTTACCATCAAGTTACTTAATTTTAGGTATTTATCACCTCTTTTATTCATTTTCCACTTTATTTGGGTACATCTTGGGACTCCTGAGGATAGAGAGAATTTGCTGGGGAAAATGATCTAAAGTTTAGGAATACATGTTTGGTTGAATTAATGGAGTCCAGGTATAGATTTTTAATGGATTTTTGGTTTCTCCCTGATTTTGGAGAATGCCGAAGTTGGTTTTTGAGTTTTCTACTGAAACCAGACTTTTTATAGTATATAGGAGAAACACACATCGTGCAATGAAATTTCACACCATGTAATGTGTTCCAAGTAGATTTCATGAACTTGGTACAAAGAGTGAAGGGATTATACACCATGTAAAGGTTTCACACCATATAAATGGTAAAAAATGGGTTTTTAATAAAAAGGCGATAGGTTTCTCAATGTACTTGAGTGTTGTAGATTACATGAGGTGTAATGGGATTTCTCACCATGTAAATATTATAAGTTAGTATTTTAGGGTGCTAAACAGATAATTTTTTATTTCATTCATACACAACCTCATTACTCGCAACCTATGATCTCTCCCTGGGTGATTTTGTAGACCTCAGTCCCTTTCGAACTATTTTTTTGGTGATTGATCATTGTTGTAATTGTGGTTAATTTTCATGAGTGATTAATCCTTTATATTTATTTATTACCTTTGATCACATTATCTCTATTATGTCATATTATTGGATTTTTTTATCTGATATTATGATTCTATTTATTCCTTTCTATACCCATCGTGTGATCTTGTTTCAGGGGCCAATCCTTTATTGGTTGTAGTGCAACGAGTGTGTGTTCTTCATGGTATGTTATGAATTTTCTTATTCACCAAAAAATATATTTGTTGAATAAATTTTGATATGTGTGGATTTGTTCTTGAGCCTTCATTGTATTCTTTGTGTTATTCATTGTTGGTTTATTCCATTGTAGGTATGTGCAACCTGAGTTTGAGGTAGGTCATTCAGTCTCTATCCTTTGTTGAATCATGCCATTTTATAAATGAAATGGTATGATTGAATGACTTGATTTGTGTGTGTGAAAATGGGTTTTTTATAAAATATGGACTTCCCCTGGTTTTTGGTAAATGGAAATTACTTTTCAAAGAATTATGAATTGGTTTTATGAAATGGTTTTCAAATCATGGTATTGATAAAATGGTTTGTAAAAATAGTGCACATGGGAAGCCTTATGTACTTAGGTGAAAGTTGTAGTAGTTGGTCTCTTCCAATGTTGGGGTTTCTCTCCTGGGCTGTTCCTCTACTCCCTAGGCCTATTGTTCTAGGGGCTTGTTTGACCTATTAAGGGGTTCACTTGCTGGTGTGTTCTTATACTCTCTATATTTTATACATATGTCTAGATAATTGATGTACATGATTGTATATGATTAGGTATGAGTGTACTAGCTAGCCTTATTTGTAGATATCCTTGGTGTGATGTTAACTGTGCATTTATTTGGTAACTTAGATGCTTCTAGATTGTAATATTTTAGCTGTACTACCATGTATTTTATATTATATATGATATATGATTTGGTTTGATTTAATATATCGAATTTTATATATTTTTATGAAATGATTTTAAACTAATTTACCTTCTTTTTTAGTAAATGTGAAAAAGGTGAAATTAAATTGTTTTTCTATGATTTTGATATAAAACCATTAAATTGTATATCATGCCTTGTTTTATTTAAAGTTGAGAATTATTGGATTATTGTACAAAAGATTATTATAGAACACCTAGGTGGGATCACAAATCATATTATCTCACACCATGCTCACCCCTTCGACGATGCGTAGACCTTATTATGTATTTCGATGCAAGGAAATACAAGGCATTGTAGAGAGGTGGCATGGTTTTCTGCCAGTTGTGTTTGGGTAACTGGTGGTGAGATTGTGGGACTTTTCCCACACTATCATATGGAGACTATTGGAGTATCTATTTTAGTTTTTTCATCCTTTGTAGTTGGATTTGTCTCTTTTATTGTTTTTCTACTGTTTCTTTTATATTGATTCTGTTGTTCTCTATATATCATGTTGTCTACTTTAAGTTGGGTGAAATAATTCCCTCTGGTTTTTTGATGCCTGAGTGTTAGTTTCCAGCCCGCACGTATCCAAAACACCCTTCTGTTATGTGGAAATTTGTATCATGTTCTAGTTTTAAAGGGTATCCAGGTTAGGTTCATCACATTTTGGCATCATAGGAGGTCATTCCTCAAGATTCCTTATCTTGGGATGTTTGGTAGACTATAGATAAGAATTTTGGGACTTGAGGGGTAGGTTGGGATGAGTGAATAGACAAATCTTACCATGGAGAGACTTAACTTACCATGGGATATTGGGATGTGTGTCTCTTTTTTGAGCTCTTTTTCTTAATATAAGTTTTTTCTTATGGATTTTCTGGTTTGAACTGAGATTTTTTTGTTATCTAATCATTCTGTTTTGGTGTGCAGTTTTATGGGTTTCACTAGAGGGTGTAGCTGATGCTCCTCAAGGGAGTCCTCCTATGGACCACAATTTTATTGATGCTATCATGTGGGAAGTTCATGCTATTGACTAGAGTATACCACAAGTATAGAACACAATTTTGGAGGTACAACCAGGGGATATAAGAGAAAGTGATTGATCATGGGATTTCATGCATGAGAATCCACTGTCCTTTAAGGGTAATAATGAACCTCAAGAGGTGGAGGATTAGATTGAAAAGATCAATTAGATATTCAACTTATTGGATACACCTAAGAGTATTAAGGTGAAGTGTGTGACATTTAGACTTGAGGGTCCCAATAAGCATTGGTGCGATTCCATGGTATAAGCAGAAAGACATGTGGGATTGGACTGGAAGGGTTTTAAGAATTCCTTCTTCCAATAGTTTTTTCTAGAGTTACTAATGATGGATAATTATTTGGAGTTCCTCTCTTTGCAACAAGAAGATCATTTGGTGTCAGAATACACCAATCGGTTTGCTGAACTGGTTTATTTTTCACCATAGATTATAAATAATAACCAGTTAAAAGCTCAAAATTACTTGAAAGGTTTGAAACCAGATATAAGATCATAGGTATTATGTATAATATTTTGACCTATATAGAGACAATGAATAGGGATATGATAGAATGGATGAATATGGATTGAAAGGTTGGATATTCCACCCCTTCTCTCCCACCTTGCGACAACTTCAGTGGCATGTCGGGGAAAAAGAGGAAGTGAAAATATCATTGAAGGAGTGGTAGGGGTGGTTCTTAGCATAAGGATTCCTCTTCACATTTATTTATAATAGTTAGTGTTCCCTTGACTTTTTATCATCATGGAAAGGTTGAAAACACCTGACGTTCTTGTCTTTCACCTAAAATGATGTGCAATAATTGTGGATGTTATGGCCATCTGTAACATTTCTGTCAGGCTATGTCTACTCCTCAATATAGATAGGGATTGTTAGCTCCAAAGTCTACTATAATTTAGTCAGATTCTTTAAAGACTATAGGGATCTGACCATAAGCCTCCAGATTAAATCACCTTCACACAGTAGATGAGTTTCCAATTGAGGTTGACACGTGTCCAATGATAGTGAGAGGTACTATTTTTACTATATCTTCTATAGTGATTGATTTATTTGATACTGGTTCCTATCACTCATTTATGTTTGTCCATTTTTTTGATATGCTTAAAATTAAAATGAAGCTCATTTTCTTTGTTATGGAGTTAGTTACACCTATTGAAATGAGGAAAGAGTAGGGGTTTCAATGTCATTCTAGTGCACTATCGATAACTGATGCAGAGATAGTCTTGTATTTTCTTGTTATCATTCTAGATTTGTTTGTTGTCATCATTGGTATGGATTAAATTGTTTCACATTGAGCTGAGGTTTATTTTTATCATTAGTGTGTCTCTTTTCTTACGACCAATGGGAGCTCATGGGTGTTTCAGGGAGAGTGAGATCTAAAGTATGGTTACACCTCTTTGACTCATGTGGATGATTTTTTTGATCATTTAAAGGGGTAAAAGCGGTTTTCAAAGATTTATCTTTGGTTGGGTTATCATCAGCTAAGAATTAGGGAGTCTGATATATCAAAGTTGACTTTTAGGAGTAGGTATGGCTGTTTTGAATATCTAATGATTCCACTTGGTCTAAATAATTCTCTTACAATTTTTATGGATTTAATGAATCAAATGTTCCATCAGTATCTCGACACTTTTGTGGTAGTGTTCATGTATTATATTTTGGTTTATTCGAGACTTTATCATGATCATGGGCACCATTTGGGTTTAGTTCTAGAAATACTACGAAGTCACCATTTGTATAGAAAGATTTTGAAATTCATGTTTTGGATCCAAGAAGTAAATTTATTTGGGTACGTGATATCTAAACATGGATTATTGGTTGATCCTAATAAGGTTAAGGATATTATGTCATGGGAAGATCCACATAATGTCTTTGAGTTTCAGAGATTCCTTTTCCTTACTGGATATTATCAATGGTTATTCAATCATTTCTGAAAGTTAGAATCATTTTGAATGATCTTACTAGGAAAGGGGTGAAATTCATATGGGATGTAAAGTGTCCATCTTCTTTTGATGATCTGAAATGACTTCTGACATCAACTCTTATTCTAATATGAACTGATCTCGATAAGGTGTATGTGGTTTTCTGTGATGCTTTTGGAACTGGTTTGGGTTGTGTGATCATGTAGGATAATAATGTGGTATCTTATAGATCTATTCATCTTTTACCGCATGAGAAAAATTACCCCACTAATGATTTAGATATTGTAGCAGTTATGAATGTTCTTAAGTGTTGCAATAAATATATTTTTAGGTATTAGTTCACAATATTTTCTAAACATAAGAGTTCGAGATATAACTTTTCTCATAAATACTTGAATATCAGATAGATTTGGTGGGTGGAATACCTTCACACATTTTACTTCGACATCACCTACACCCCAAGGAAGAAGAATATTACAAGTGCTCTTAGTAGGAAAGTTCCATCATAGGATGTTCTATAATCAAAGGAAGAGTGGAACTTGATGAGGTTTTTTTATCAGTTGCATATAGATTATCAGGAGGATGTTTCAGTTATGGTTTTGGATATAGTTCATTTATCATGATCTATTATTAATTATATTATACAGAGTCAATAATAGGATGATGAGTTTAGAGGAATTCAAGAAACCCTATATAGTTGGAAAACCATTTCTGGTTGTTCTCTCTCTTAAGATGGTATTCTCAGTTTTGGGGATTAGTTTTTCATCCCAACATTAGTGAGGAGATTATTTTTTTTGATTGTAATAGTTATTTATGATCCATTAATTTGGGAACTATAAATATATATTATGACATGATATGATCATTCTAGTTTTTAGGTATGAAGTATGATATTACTGATTATGTGTCCCAATGTTACACCTACCAATAGATAAAGGCAGATCATCTAAAGCCTTTTGGTTTTCTCCAACCTCTCTTGATGCCGGTTTGGAAATGAGACGATGTATCCTTGAATTTTTTTTGGATTACCATGGATTCCTTGGGGGAGGAATATTATCTGGGTGGTGATTTATTAGTTGACAAAGGCATCCCACTTTATACTAACTAGGGACATCACTAAAGTTGGATATCTAGATAATCTGTACGTGTCAGAGATTGTGAGGTTACATGGGATTAATTCTATCATCGTATTAGATAGGGATCCAAGTTTTACTTAGAGGTTCTAGATGAGTCTCCAAGAGGTGTGATGAGGGAACATGTCAAGTTAAGTACAACTTACCATCCATAGATATTCAGCCAGATAGAGTGTGCTATTCAGATCCTAGAGGATATTCTCTATGCTTGTGTTTTGGATTTTGGTGGATCTTGGGATAGCCATATGGGAGTGATTGAGTTTTATTATAATAATAGTTACCATTAATTGATAAGAATAGATCCCTTAAAGTATTTTTATAGTTTCTCATGAAGATCACTTATTTGTTGGGTAAAGGTGGGTAAAGCCTCTTTAGTGGGACCAAGTTTAGTTTAGGAGATTTATGCAAGGTTCCATGATATACATCAACATTTGGTCACAACTTAGAGTTGAAAAAAATCTTATACAGATCGGTGACATTATCCTTTGGAGTTCTACTTAGGAAACTGAGTTCTGTTGAAAGTTTCTCCTCAGATGGGTCACCGTCTGCTAAGAAAATAGGGAAAGTTGGTGCCAAGATATGTGGGTCCATTTGAAGTCACTGAGCAGCTTGGGCATGTTTCTTATTGGTTAGAATCTCTAGTTTAGTTGATAGGAATTGATGATGTTTTCCATATATCACAGCTCAGAAAATACCATCCTGACCCCTATCATGTTCTAAGTTGGGAATAGATTGAGTTATATCTAGATGTTTCTATTGTGAAGAATCCATTAGAGATCTTTGACTCTCAAGTGAAAGTATTTCATGGGAAGATGATTATGTTGTTCAGATTTTTATGGAGGTACAAATCAAATTTTCATGAGAAATGAGAGCGTGATTCATTGATAAGGGAGAAGTGGCCTCACCTATTTACCATAATTCATTCTTGCACATGACTTCCCATGGATGGAAAGTCTTATTGTGGGAGTTTGTAACATCATGTTAGTTACTTTTTGGTATTTCTATCCTCTTTTATCCATTTTACTCTTTATTTGGGTGCGTCTTGGAACTCCTGAGGATGGAGAGCATTTTCTGATGAAAATAACCTAAAGTTTAGGGATGTATGTTTGTTTAAATTAATGGAGTAAGATTATAAATGTGTAATGGATTTGTGGGTTCTCCATGAGTTCAGAGAAAGCCAAATGTGGTTTTGGAGTTTTCCACTAGAAAGTAGATTTTTGCAATCTGCAGGAGAAATACACGTTGTGTAATGGGATTTCACTTCATGTAATTTTTGTCAGGTAGATTTCGTGAACTTGGTACACAACAAGAAAAGAGTACATTCTATGTAAAGGTATCATGCCATGTAAATGGTAAAAAATACATTTTTAGTAAAAATTTGATGGTTTTTGCAGCATACTTGAGTGCCCTGTATTACAAAATGTGTAATGGGATCACACATCATGTAAATTTATTGAGTTAGTATTTTAGGTGGTTTCATGGATTATTTTTCATTTCATTCATCCATAGCCTCCTTGATCTCGAACTAAGATATTTCCTTGGGCAATTTTGGATACCTCAAACCCTTAAGAACTATTTTTTTGGTGATTGATCATTATTATGGTTGCGATGCATTTCTCTAGGTGAGTACTCCTTTCTGTTTCTTCAACAAATTTGATCATAGTAGCACCATTGCATTGTGTTATTGGATTAATTGATCCAATATGATGATTATATTTATTCCTTTATATATATTTCATGCAATCTTGTTCCAGGGGTCGATCCTTTATTGGTTGCGGTGTGGCGGGTGTGTGCACTTTGAGGCATGTTTTGAATTGTCTTCTTCGTTAATTGTTTTGTTTGTTGAATCAATTCTGAGATGTTTGGATTGGTTATAGAGCCTTCATTTTCATATTTTCATTATTCCTTTTTGGTGGATTCCATTTTGAGCATGTGTGACCCAAGTTTGAGGTAAGTGGCTCTATATCTAGCTTGTGTTGTTGAACTACATTGATCTGGTTTTTGATAAATTTTTTTATAAAGGAAATGGAATGATTGAATGAGTTAATTTATGTGTGTATAAATAAATTTTTGATAAAATATGGTTTTCCTCTAGTCTTTGGTAAATTAAAAGGTGTTTTAAAATCATTGTGAAATGGTTTTCAAAGCATGGTTTTGATGAAATGGTTTGGAAAATAGAGAATATGGTAATCCTTGGGTAATTATGTGAAAGGTGTAGTAATAGGCCTCATCCACTTTTGAGGGGTTCTCTCACGGGGTATTCCTCTACTTCCTAGGACTGTTGTTCAACGGACTTGTTACAACCGTTGGGGGGTTTAGTTTCTGAGGTGTTCTTATGATCTTTAGATTCAATGAATTTGTCTAGCGACTTGATGTGAGTGATTTTATATGATTAGGTATGACTTTCCAAGATATCCCAACCTATAGTGATACTTGGTGTGATGTTACTTGTTCATTTATTTGGATACTTGGTTGCTTTTGGCTTGTACTTTTTTAGTTGTACTTTCATGGATTTTATATGATATACTATACATGATTTGGTTTAATTTCATCCATCTTATTTGATATATGTATGTGAAATGATTTGAAACTAATTTACATAATTTATTGGGAAATGTGGATAAATGGGAAATTAAATTGTTTTTCAACGATTTTGATATAAAATTGTTAAACTGTATATCATGCCTTATTTTATTTAAAGTTGATCATGCTTGTATTACTATATAGAGACTTTTTGTGAAACACATGAGTGGGATCCTACCAATCTTGTTAACTCACACCTTGGGAACCCCTTCAGTGGTGCATAGACCTTGTTATATATTTCAATGTAGGGAAAGGAAAGTCACCACAATGAGGTGGTGAGGTTTTATGCCAGCTAGGTTTATGTAGCTAGTGGTGAGATGGTGGGAGTTTCCCATGGTATCACTTGGTGGCTGTTAGAGTAGTTGTTTTAGTTTTTTATCCTTTGTAGTTGGAATTGTCTCTTGGAGATTCTTTTGCATTTATTTCACCTGTATCACTTCCAATGCACTATATCTATTATGACATATATATCCATGTTTTATTCTAATATTTCTTTTTATATATGTATATATGTCATGTTTTTTTCTTTAGGTTAGAAAAAATAATTTCCTTCGGATGTTGTTTGATGCTTGGGTGCTATTCACTAGACCTTGGGGATCGAAAAATCCATTAGGTTATGTGGAAATTTGGGTCGGGTACTAGTTTGAGAGTGTATCCAGGTCGGGTTTGTCACACATTTTTTTATAAAATTTCAAAGTCAAATACTTGAAAGATAATAATGTTTCAAGTAGGTGACTTTAAAATCTTATAAAGCATAAAATATAAATCCAATTTATATAAAATTTCAATCTTTGACTATGTATATAAAAAATAACTTAAATTTTTTTTTTCCATAAAAAAATAAAAAACACAAAAAATTAAAATGACACAAAAAAATTTTGTTTCAAAACATAACTTTTATTGTTAATTATATTATTAAGTAGAAATTATTTAAACATAGTGTTGCTATGAGTGGCTTGGGTGGGGTGGGGATTGGGTGGGCGTCTCATGATTAAACCCGGGCATTGGTGTATTTTCTTAATTTACATGAGTTTTAAACCTACTTTGATTAATTGGTAATTATTTATTACATTATTAATAATTAATAATTACATTATTATTATTTAAATTATTAATTAATAATTAATTAGGTGACTTTATTATAATCAATTTATTATCATGATTTTATTAATAATTATTATGAATTTATCATCTGTTAAAAATTTTTGTAACTTCATTATCTTTTATTTTTTGATCTCGAGACCTGTGGGTCATGATTTTATTATCATGAATTTATTATTAATAATATTATTATCATGAATTTATTATTATCATGACTTTATTATTCATGGTCAAGTCCTCAATTGTTTATATTTTCTTTGAATTTGTGTATATATGTTTTTTGGTCAGATAAATGTAGCATAATGATTCAAGAGGGAGGTGAATTGAGTTCTTGAAATTTTCTTCATTTAAAAAACCACCCTCTATTTAGGAAAAAACGATTCTGGTATTATCTTATCAAAAATAAGAAGAATAATGAAAAATAGTAATAGAAGGATAGAACATATTGAATTAATAGTGGTTCAATAAACACAGATCTCATAGTCTACTCCATCAACACTCTACTCCTTAAGAATATTGATTTTTACTATATCATCCCTTTTCCAAGGGTATTACCAATTAAGTGAAATAAATAGTTTCAAAAGGTATAAGATATTTGAACCATTCTATCCCTTTATAAGACCTGTCCATGGTCTTTTCAGACTCAATCAGAATAAGTGCAGATAGATATAAGATGAAAATAAATATTGATGCAAGTTAAACACATAGTTTCAAGCAGCAACTGATAGATGAATATGATAAATCCAAAGAAGATAAATAACTTTAAAGAGAATCTTTGAAGGTTATTTAATTGAAAAGGATAATCTTGAAATCACTTCATCAGAGATGATCCAAAAATGATCATGTAGCAATATATGTATCTTTTGTGTCATGTATCTATTTTTTATATCTTCATATATATCCGTGTAAGTCTTTATATCAACCTATTGTTCATGAAATTGCGATCTTTTTCTTTTATATCTCCTCTTTTGAATTTTAACTAAGAACCATCGATAATAAAAAAGGCTGATCGAATAATAATTTTGAAATCTAAAGTGAAATTCTCTTAATTAGAATGTGTCCTTATTTTCTAAATAAGGCATGAACATAGATAAAAGGGTGTAGAAAATTTCATCTTCATCATATTTTTATATTCTTGGGAAAAATACACTATCCAAATCAACCTTTCCTCATTTAGAAAAATTATTTTCTGATGCACATAAAAGCATAAACTACTGCAAATATGGCCATTATCAGCATTATAAAAGCACATTTACAGTGCTAAAAAAGTGCTAATAATTGAGGCTAAGATAAAGGGGGTGGGGGTCCCCTTTAACAATGCTAAAAAAAGCACTAATAAAAGGGGTCATTTATCAGCACTAAAAAAAGGTGATGATAAATGGGTCCTTTATCAGTGCTTTTTTTAGCATTGATAAAACTTAAAAAACATAAAAAAAATAAAAAAAACTATTTCTGCATATCAGGGAGGGGCTTCAACAGCACTTGAATCCCCCTTTAACAGTGCCCCCACCCCTAGTCTGCACACCCCAGCCACCTCCAGCCCACAAGTCCCAACCGCCACCCCACCCCCTTTAACAGTGCTAGCAGCAATTCCACCTGTGCGCACAACCTACCTCCCCTAGATTCGAACCCCAGACCTCTTGCCTGGACGCCTAAGCCTTTACCACTCCACATATTTCTTTTCTCTCCATTTAATAATATACCTATTTATATATATATATATAGTTATATTTACTCATATATTAATATATATTTATATTAACATATATATATATTTATATTAACATATATATATATATTTATTTTAATATATTTATTTAGTTATATTAATATATATATATATCTGTATATTAATATATATATAGTTATATTAATATATTTATATATTTATTCACATATTAATATATATTTATATCTATTTATTTATATATATTTATACTTTTTATGTGTATATTTATTCGTATATTAATATATATTTATAAGATTAGTTTTAAATACATTAATAAAATATGCTTTTTTGTGTGTGTTTATAAATAAATAAATACATATATACAATACACACACACACACACACATATATTATATGTGTATCTATAAGTATAATTATACATAATTATATATATTTACAAATATTATATATTAATATGTATATACATATGTTTAGAATATATAGATAATATATATCAATTTGTCAATACGGACACACACAAATATATATATACACGTACACATTATATAGGTATATAAATATTCATATATTTGTATTTTAAATAAAATAGATATCAGTTTTTTATTTAGATAAGGCTTATATATTGAGAAATATATTTTAAATGGAAATATGTTTAATTAATTATTTATAAAATTATTTTTTTATGTGCGAACATATAAAAAATATGTATATATTGTTGCATATTTGATTATAAATAACAGTTTATTATGAAAAAAGATAAAATTTCAAATTCATAATATGAATATGAATGTAATCCCTCAGAATAAATCCCTTCCCCACTGAAAAAGGGAAAAAACCCCTTAAACAAGGCTGAAATTCCATCGAATGTTAAAAAATTTGGGTATCCGGACTAAAAAATCAGTTTTGGAATCCTTCTAGGACGTTTTTGGCCTTGAAAAATGCAACAAAAGGTTCTTTATGTTGCCAACACATAGATCTCTTCGCAGGATTTGATTTGACATACTGTAGAGCTCAAACGGACACATAGATCAAAAGTTATGGCTGTTTGAAATTTGAGTTGCATTTTCAACTTATTTTAGATATTTTATTAATTTTTTGATTTTTGTCTTCAAATTGTTGTTAAATGATTATTATTCAATGATAATTAGTAAATTATTAATTAATATTTTTTTAAGATATTTTATAATCCATTTTAACTACATATCTTATATATTAAGCGGAAATGTTTATTTATACTTATCTAAAACATATTTAAAAAATATATATTATATTTATATCAATATAAATATACTTATATATTTATATATCAATATATTGTTTTTTTAGGAAAAATATTTTTTTTGAAATATACCCTTTATCAGCGCTAGGGGAAAAAGTGCTGATAAAGCCCCCCTTTTATCATCACTACTAAAAAAAGTGCTGATAAAGGAACCCCCTTTATCAGTGATTTTTTTAGCGCTGTTAAAGGGTGGAGCTGTGAAAACCCAGTTTTTTGGTAGTGATAAGTTGAATTTCCCAAAGATAAGACAATGTTTTATAAAATATCTAAATGATATTCAAGCTATGAGAGTGAAATATTGATTCTTCGTAAGATAACTCGATCTGTACAAGATAAAAACTTATATAATCATCCATCTAACTTAGATTTTTGAGCTAAATTTATTTCCATAAGATAATTTACTTATGTAGTAAGATAATACTTTTACATCAATATTTTATAAGATAAAATCATTTAGTGAAAACTATAATTTAGACTATTCATAAGAGAATTATTTGGTGTGTATGATAAATATTTGATGCATAAAAGAAAATACTTAGGTAAATTTATTGATAGAAGCTAAAATAATTCAAATGAGTTACAAATAAAATATAATCCCAAAACACTTAATATAAATAGATCAATAAAATAGATGAGTATTTTGTGAGCATCAAAACATATGAAATACTGAGATATATTGGAACAACATTAGCAAGTTCAACAATCTCCCCCTTTTTGATGATTATAAAAACCAAAAAATAAATAAACTATTGGATCTTATAAGTATCCCCGTTTTAAAAATATGGTTTTATATCATTAGATATTTTAGAAAATAATCCCATAAGTATTTCCATACATATTCCCAAAATACTCTTAAAATACCCCCTTTTGTGATATTAGAAAGGATGGTGATCATAGACACACATTCACTATAGCACATTAGAAAGTATAAAATATTTGAATATTAATCACTGAAATGAACACAGACTAGAATGAACTTGATAAATAAACATCTAAAGAATAATATTGATAAACATATAATAGAAGTAATGAAACACATTCAAAGAACAACCAATAAACATCCAAAGGAATGATCATTCAAGAATTCAAATGTAATGAAAAAATAAACAGTATCTTGGAACCACATAAAATGGATGATGTTTAGGTGGTGTATTCTTAAAGGATTGAGGATGGCCAGATAGAAAAGTTGATGTAGTTAAAGGCGAACTAGAAAATGTTCCACAAATATCATCCAATGAAGCATCTGATCCAAAATGACCACTGATTCCAGCTTTTTCATGAGGAAATGTTCTGAAGTTACTAGAACAGAGTTTAACTGATACTTTCTAAGATATGGATAAATAAAATATATCTATAAGAGTGAATGAAAACTTTGATGAGGCAATATGAGTAGTTGTTTCTGATTTAGGAACTAGATTCTGATTATATTTTTCATAAATTATAGTAAGACCAGATATTTCCTTTAGGCACTGAGAGGTGGTAGGGTGGAAATGTGGAATTTTAGTTCTAAGTGATTATCTACCATAAAACTGAATTAATAAATCTGTGCACAAGTCTATCCACCACACAATTTCATTTCTATAGAAGTCAAGTAGAATAGTAAAACACTACTACCAAGTATTTTTGAAAAAGGAACTTATACAACTCTGAAAGTTTAAATTCCTTTTAGAATTATTGATCAACCACTTCAACACATCCAAATGTCTATTTGGAACAATTGGAACTGATTGAGAAGTAGAAACAATAACTTCCTTTCCATTCTTAACAAAAAGCAGCTCATATGGTTCAACAAAATCATCTTCTTCTTCTGAGGAAGAGTTAGAAGACTCAGATGAGATAACTAATTAGTGAATCCCTATGATCTTATCATCCAGATAATAAAATTTATCTGAAAATGAACCAACCATATTCCCAAGACCCATTACAATGAAACTGGTATCTTTATTAACCTTTACCAATGTCTCCTTGATCAACAGAACATTATCTTGTACTAGATTACCCAAAATTTTAGCAACTGATCCTAAAATTGGATAGTGATTTGATGAATAATAAGTATAATATATATATAATCAACTAAATCAATCTTTAAATCTTAAATAAGGTCCAGTGAAATAAACTTACATTACATAGATGAAATTTTCTCTACCAAGGTGTCAAGTTCACTTGACATTACTTCCATCTTGTCTCCTATAGACACTTGATCTATAAATCCTTCCTTACTGGTTGCAACATCTAGGGATCTTTGAGAGGAATCCAAAAAATATTGGATAACGATATTTAAACCATCAAAATGTGTCTTTGATACTAGATTATTTTGAGTAGTTGGAATTGTTTTGATATACTCATATTGAGATTCCAATATGTTCTTAAAAATATTAAACTCATCCTTATACACTAAGTTCTCTTTAAACATTTGAAATTTATCTAGATATTCTGTCAAAATAGTATTTAGGGAATTGACATCATCTAACAACTCATCGAACTGAGAAAAATTATCTCTCTTTAATTTACAAAATCAGAAGTAGGCACCGTAGTGATACAACTATTAGCTTCACCATGGTAAGGAAAGTAACTTCTATGTTCTCACCTACTTTTTTATTTTCTTCAACTTGTGGATTCTATTTGGCACCTTTATTCTCTTGAACATGATAGGGCTCAACTGAATATTTATTTTTTATTCTTGTATCTACTAATGGAATAACTTCTTCTGTTATGTTTCCTTCTTCTTATTTAGAACAGAGAATATCATTCCCAAAAAAATAAATTATTTCTCTTTTTACTCTCTATTTATAATGAATAGGTAGAGACACTTAAAATAATGTAACCACACCATAAATAGTAGAAATGATCATCTCCATACCAATACTAACAATTCAGGTGATAACATTAGCTAAACCTTCTTGGGTTATAGAAAATGGTACAACTTGAGGTAAAAAAACATCAATCATTGGTGATTTAATAAAAACTTAATACACCATGAATTACACTTATTAAACCACTTCCTTAGTTATAGAAGAAAATTAATATTTAATTTATTCCTAGATAACAACTCTAACTCTCCATATTCTATCAATGAGAGTCACATTATCCAATGGGCCTTCCACAACTACAATTTCATTAGCTCCTTTAGATCTTCTAGAAGTAACAATAGCTTGTGATTTCTCCCTATCAATCCAAGTAGGGTCCACTTAGATATCATATTTAACTCCAACCAATAGTAGTTTATTGAAAAAAAACTCCATATTAACCACTTATTTTAAACACACCAACATTGATATTGGTTAACCCATGACATCAATTATCCATGGCCTCATTCATAAAAACACCAACTTTCAAAAAAATAAGAGTCATAATCCTTCCAAAAAAATAGAAGTTTACATTTTTTTTCTAAATATGACACATATATCACATGATACATCATTCCAAACTGACATTATTCTCTATAAAAAACAAATAAATCAATGTAATATCTTGAAATAAAATATTTTTGAACTCACCCACACACTGAGTGATAGCTGACTGAATGAACTTAACAAGAACTTTATTCCCAGTCTATAGATCTTTTATAACCTTTTTCTCCACATTAGGAATTCCAAAAAGTGATTTCATAATATTTCAAGGTATTACTCCATAGATGAAAATAAGTGAGGTATTGATGTCAAAACTTCCCTTATGAGGATATCAAAAAAACTGACCATTACTACTGAAGATATTGAAAAGTCCTTTTGACTCAATGTTTCTATGAAAAAGTCTTCATTATCTATGAAATGAAATACCACATGATTATAGAATTAATGCACTTCCTTATCAAAGAAAAATTCTATTTTATTCTCATAAAAAAATCCCAACCTTGAAGATTGATAAATTTATTCAAAAGCATTTCTATCTTTTCTATCCATCTAAAATTGACAACTTTTCTACTAAGAACCTTTCTTGACAAAATAGATCTCTTTGAGTTGTTGGAGGTAGCACTATTGTCATAATTTATATTTCCCATAATTGAATAATGGAAGAGAAGATAGGTTCAAGGATTGAGGAAAGATGGGGTTGAGACCAAAGAATTAACATATCTAAGTTTCACATGGGTTTAATGTTTTCTCACATACAAGTAATTTATTCCATCACTTTTAAGATAAAAGAAGGACCCTATAGAGTGGAATTAAAATTAATCATAAAAAAATAGGCAACATGATGCTTTGTGACATGTTGAGAACCAAAATTGGAGAATATAAATAAAAAAAATAAAATAACTTGACTAAAAAATATTTTGATGTGGTAAATCATGAAACTTATAAATAGAATGAAATAAATTAAAATAAAACAAACCTAATATATATTTTATAAAATAAAATAAATAAATATGAAGTGGCTTAGTAAAAATATCTGATAATTTATTCTTTGTACATACAAATTTCTAAAAGATATATATTTTTTGAGAATTATTTCTTAACAAGTGACACCTTAAATATATGTTTTTTTGTTCTTGAATGGTTTATTGGATTTTTTGAAATATTGATATCACTTTTCCTATCACATTTTATTGGTACATGATAAAAATTAAACCCGAAATACATCAATTTGTGTCTCATCTACAACAAATTTTCACAATAACTTCCAAATGTAATATATTTATCTTCCATAGTTGATAATTTAATAGTTTCATTTCTTGCTAAACTATGATACTAAAGATTTTACCAAAAAATTATAGGATCCTAAGGTTATTTTTTTATCTAGTATACACCCAAAAAAATTGACATATGAGTATGAAGGTAAATTAAATTTAGAGGTTTTTGGAAATAAAAAACACAAGGAAATTTTCCCTTTAAAATACTTAAAAATTATTTTTATATAAATTAAATGAGATTTCTTTGGATTTGATTGAAATTGGGCATAAATACACACAAAAACAATAATATTTGGTCTACTTACAATGAGATAAATCAAGCCCCCAATTATTCCCATATAAATCATATTATTAACTATCTTTTCAACTTCATCCAAGTTAATTTTAATATTGGTACTCATAGGATTTGAAAAAGACTTACAGATTTCAAGTAAAAATATTTTAGGTAAATCAAGTACATTTTTTCTTTGGTTTGGAATAGTTCAAAAATATTTTTTATAAATTAAAAAACCAAGAAAATAGTTTAACTCATCCACCATGCTCATTATAAATTCCTTTTTCATAATTTTTGAAAAGTCATTACACATATTTTTATTTTTTGAACCAAAAATAACATCATTAACATATATTTGCACAAGAAAAGTATCTTTTTTTTTAAAATGTTGGGGCCAAAGCCTCATTTATTATTAAATCAAAGTAAAGACCTCTTTAAATGGGTAGAGGGACACCCATTACATATCCTGAAGGCCCAGTGGGAATTTATCCCATTACATGACCCGTATGCCCAAATTTATGGCTCAAAGCCCATTCTGTGAATAGTACTGCTACAGTACCTGCACAGCTACAGTGCCGCACAGTACCCGCCGCCGCTATAGTACCCTGCCGCCGCTACAGTGACCCGCTGCCGCTACAGTGCCCGCCATTGCTACAGTACCACCACTGCTACAGTGCTACAGTACTTCTACAGTACCTGCGCCCCATGGGTTTTGAACCCCCATTTTTCATGTAGCATTATGGGGTGCTTACCACTAAGCCAAACCCCAACTACACACAAGAAAAGTATCTTTTGATGATTTTTTTATAAAAAGAGTGGGGTATTTAAATCCCACATTAATACCATTTGATAAAATAAAAGAACTTAATATTTTATACTAAGATCTAGGTGCTTGTTTAAGACTATAAAAATTCTTGGTAAGTTTGAAAACAAAATTATGAAAATAAGGGTCTTTAAAACTAGGAGATTGTTTAACATAAACTTCCTCCATTAAAAATCCCATAAGAAAATAAGATTTAACGTACATATGATATAATTTAAAATTAAAATTAGGTGCATATACTAAAAGGATTATAATAGATTTTAATCTAGAAATAGGGGAAAAAGTTTCCTCACAATCGATTCCTTCTTCTTGATTATAAACTTTGGAAACTAGTCTAGCCTTATTTCTAGTGATAACACCTTGATCATCTTGTTTGTTCCTAAATACCCATTTAGTTCCAATAATAGGATTGTTAGAGGGTCTATAAACTAATTCCCATACCTTGTCACCTTTGACCCATTTTAGTTATTATTTTATAGAAACTTCACAACTTTTATCATCTAGGGCTTCTATGGTTTTAGGTTCAAGCTGGGAATGTGTAATGACCTAAGATTTTGGATCCTTTAAAATACATACTATGTTCTATAAATTGTTTCACATTCTACACTCAACATAAAAAAACAAAAAAAATATTAAAAATAAATTATTAATAAATAAATAATAAACACTAATATGGTAAACATTTAATATTTGTTTTACCTTTAGAAGGTAAATAATTAATATGATTTAATATTGAAAAGGTTATTTTTAATAAAATTAGTTTTATTTATATTAAATATTTTCTTTTAAAAATATAAGTTAAAAAATTTTACAATTTAAAAATTATGAAGTAAAATTCATCTTTTAATTCCATAGAATAAAATTAGCTTAAGATTTATTTTTATTATTTTTCTAAAATAATCAATTTTTCAATGAATAATGAAAAATTAAGTTTTTTCCAAAATGGTGACTTTTATCACATTATCAGTATATGTAGAGGTTCTAAAAGTTTATAAAATCATTTAATTGATCAAATATATATTTTTAGGGTATAATTATGAAATATAAAATATTATTTTGAACTTATAAATTCTATTTTTAATATTTTAGTACTTTTGCAACATTTTATTAGAATTTAAAAAGTGATTCGTTTGTTTATTTTAATAAAACATTTTCATGGAGAAATTAGGTTTTGTATTAATTTTAAATACATATAATATTTTTATAATAAATCAATTACTATCATGAAAATCAGTAACCATAATAAATTTATTTAATACATAATTTTAAATTTAAAAAACACTCTTTTATTTAATTTTTTTATATATTATGTGTGGTTAATTTAAAATTGAATTTTCTCATAATTTTGAAATAAATTTGGTTAAATGGAGTTTAAATTTAGAATAATCATGTTGAAATTTGGTTATAAGTTTATACTTATATTTTTAGTAATAAAATAATTTACATGATAATATTTAATTAAGAGTAATAAGTGTTTAAATGACTAATCTTAGGTGGCTCGAATTTTCCTAAATTAACTTGATCTTAAGACCTTATAAAAATAATTTTTTCATTTTTAAAGCATTAACTATATTTCTTACCAACCTTAATTTTCTTAACTCACCAAAATTTCATTCCATTTCATTCTTACCCCTTACTTAACATTCTTTTCCATGGAAAAGTCCCTCCTATTCACTTATAAAAGGGGGATCACATCCACCCTTTCAATACTTCACTACTATTTCTAAATTTCCTTGAAAAACTACCTAAATATAATCTATTTAATGTAATTTACATTCCATAATTCCCCCAGTCAAAACAAAATACCATAAGTCCCTCAAATCTAAGGCCTTCATCAAGAGGATGTTCAAGGTCTCAACGTAGGCAACACATATTTCATAATGTTTATTTCTTATATTTTCCTTTAAAAACCTAACAGAACCATAGTATAATAATAACATGTTCATAATTATTGAATTTGATCACATGTGTAATATCAATTGAGAGCTTGGATGTGGTGATGGGCTCACGAGAGCGCTGCGGCGAAAAACACTAAACTTGGCTTTGACCAAATCTTCGTCGATGGCTGGCTTCGATTTGCAATGGGAATCCCCCATTTCGGCCACTCCGGCGACCTCAGATGCTGAATCTTCCAAAATCGAAGTGGGAAATCTAGAGGTTCCACTTCGAACATTACCTATTTCCTTCCGCGATGCTATTCAAGGCTCGGATCTCAGCAGCGTGAAGGAACATAGACCTCCTCTCATCAAAAAACTAGAGGATGGTGGATTCTCTATTGAGGAAGATCTCGAAGAACTGAAGAAAAGGGAATCTTTGTGCAAATTCTCAGTTCTTGGTCGTGTTCTTTACAGCACAGGTGACCGTCCCTGGTCTTTAACAGATCTCAAAGGCAGAATTGTACATTGCTGGAATTCGCCCAATTAGAAGATGATCCCCATCGGAAAAGGGTATTATCACATTCTTCTCAACTATCAGGAGCAACTTGAACAGGTTTGGAGACTAGGTAATATTCATCTTAAACCAGGTCTCCTTAGAATTTCAGATTGGGATGTCTCTTTTAACCCTCACACACACAGGAACTCTTTGGCACAAGTCTGTATTCGAATTCATGGTCTTAACTGGTTCTTTTGGCACCCTAAGATCTTAAATGACATAGCTTCCTATATAGGTTCTCCCATTAAAATTGACCATAGAATGCTGAATGGAGACCTTAGACTTTTTGCTAAAATCATGGTTGAAGTGAATCTAGATTCTGAACTGCCTTTTGTCATAAACTTCAATGCTCCCAATTATAGAATTGATATCAGGGTAGAATATGAAAGGAAACCTCATTTTTGTGATGTTTTCAAATTGATAGGGCACAATGTTGCTATCTGTAGAGTGGTTAGAAAGCAAGTTGACCCCCCTATTGCAAATTATTGGAAAGAAATCAAACAGAATAAGAAAGTTAAAGCTATGTTGGTGAAAACTGACCCAACTAATAAGAAACATGATGTATGGGTCATGAAATCTAATAACTTTGCCTCCCTTGAGGGGAAATCATGGGGAAAATTAGTGGAAGAAGAAGAAAATATGGTGTCTGGATCTTCTAAAACCTTGCAGGTAAATGGAACTACTCTTAACAGCAATAAGCCCTCCACTTCCCCCCTTTGATTTCTAATGACCCTGCACATATTGCCCCTATTTCGAAGATGACCTCTTGCAGGAACATTGAGATCTCTGGATCTGCATCTATCCTGGATGGGACTGGGACATATCTCAATAATCTGAATGTTCCAGGAAGTCGGAAAGAAAATCCCTCCTCTAGTGATGACCCCCCTGGTTCTCCTGTTAACATGAAAAAATCACCACAATGAGGTAACTCAGTTAAATTTCCGCCTGATTTTGCTGATAATAGTAAAATTACTGACTGTGTGAACTCTAATATGACTGTAAAGATCACAAACTCTATTTCTGACATACACATCAAGGAGAACAACAACAATGTACTTACTGAAACTCTCATTAATGTTAATGACTCTACTACTAAAACTCTTATCACTGTCCCTGAAAAATCTAGTATGATTGATCAGGTTGTAAATCCTATTTCAAGCATGCAGATTGGGAAAAATATCAACACTGCTTCTATGATTTTAAACTCTGATTTGCATGCTCCTTATTATGCTGATAATAGTATTATTACTACATGTGTGAACTCTAATATGTCTTCCATAATCACAAACTCTGTTGCTGACATGCACATCAATGAGAACCACAACAATGTCCCTACTGAAACTCTCATTGATGTTAATGATTCTGCTACTAAAACTCTTACCACTTTCCCTGGAAAATATAATATGATTGAATAGGTTGTAAATCCCGTTTCAAGCATACAGATTGGGACAAATGTCCACTCTGTTTCTATTGTTTTAAGCTCTGATTTTCATACTCTTGAATCCCTCTCTTCTGATAAATCTAAGCTCTCTCCTAAACACAAATCTGTTCTGGACTCTACTGGAGCTCTAAAACCTCATGCTGATCCTGCTGGAAAATCAGATCCAGAACACTCTCAGATTTGTTCTTCTCAACTTGTAACTTCTGCTGCTACTGTTTCGGTTCATTTGACTGAGCCTTCTAAGATTAACTCCTCAATTTCCGATATCAAATCAACTGAGAACAAATCAGAATCTACTTCCCCCCCTCTTATTAGAAGATCTAAGAGGAAGAAGAATTCTGAGAAGTCCAAAAAAGGGGGCTCTAACCCAAAACATAGGTAACAATGAATCTCCTATTTTGGAACTGCCAAGGCATTTCCAACAATGACACCTCCATGACACTTAGGAGGCTTTTAAACACTCATAAACCTCAGCTATTTTCCATCTTTGAACCCAAGGTCAACTTCAATTCTAATTTTATGAGACTTGGCTCTCTTCATTAAAACTTCTTAGGATCCTGCAAAAATGGTCCTTTGATGGACTCTATGTGGATCTTCTATCACTCCCCCCTTCAAAACATCAATGTTTTTAAAACTGCTGATCAAAATTTCACTTGTGATTTTATCTGGAATGATCAGCACATCTATTGCACGATGGTCTATGAAAATAATAGGTATCAACAAAGAAGAAATCTTTGGCAAGACCTTCTTGACATGGCTAACACAATTCAAGATCCGTGGGTGATTAGTGGTGACTTCAATTCTATTCTTAGTCCCACTGAAAAAATTAGACCCTCTCATCTTTCTATATCCACAAGAGAATTTAGATATGCTATTGATGAATGTAATCTCTCTGAAGTTAATCTTACTGGGGCGAAATACACTTGGTATAGAAGGCATTATAACAAAACTGTTGCCAGTAAGCTTGACAGGGACTTTGTTAACATGAATGCCCTAAACACCTGGGATAATGTCTCTTGTATAACGCTTCCCAAACTTAACTCTGACCATCATCCCATATTAATCAGCTCCCTTTCTAATGAACGTAGAACTCCCCTTCCTTTTAAATTCAATAATGCTTGGTCTCTAGACCTTGACTATGTCAACTTGATTAATAACACTTGGAATTCTATGAGCCATATTCATGACTCTTTTGCCTGTATATTCAAATTGAAAATTTTAAAACAAGCTCTCAAAGGTTGGTGTAAAACCAAGACCTTACAATTGGATTCTGACATCACCTCTCTCGAAGACGAGCTCAATAAAATCCAAACTCATAGTTCCAACTCTGATTTTACCCTCAACCCTCAACTGGAGGTCAATACAGCTCTTAAGCTTAACACCTTACTCACCTTTAAAGATAAAATCTGGAAACAAATGTTTAAGACCAAATGGCTGGATGATGGAGATAGAAATACTAAGTTCTATAACTCTCTTCAAAGAACCAGAAAAGCCAATCGTCCTCTCACTAAACTATTTCACAAGGATTTGATCATTGACTCTGAAGAGGCCATCTCAGATCATGTTGTCTCTTACTTTAATGACATTTTCAATGGACCTGAGAGAAACATTGATCTCGATCCCAATATTATTCCCTTAATGGTGGATGAGAAAGATAATGACTCTCTCTTAGCTATTCCTTTGGGGAATGAAATTAAAGACACTGTCTTTAGTTTAAAACCTGATAGTGCTCCTGGACCGGATGGATTTAACAATAGTTTCTATCAAAATCACTGGGACATTCTTCGCTCAGATGTTTGTAAGCTGATTAGGTCTTTTTTCACTCACGGATCCCTCCCTCAGGGTATCAATGCTCAATTCCTCACCTTAATTCCCAAGGTTGAAAATGATTCTGAAATTCATCATTTTAGACCAATTGCTCTTATCAATACCCTATACAAGATCATTACTAAAATCATTGCCAATAGATTGGCTCCAATTTGCAACAAAATTGTTTCATGGAATCAGTTTGGCTTCATCAAAAACAGATCCATCCAAGACTGCATTTGTCTTACCTCAGAATGTACCAACATCCTAAATAAAAATAATAGAGGGGGTTGTGTGGCCATCAAGCTTGATATTAAAAAAGCCTTTGATACCATTGATTGGGGCTTTATATTTAGAGTCTTGAAATTTTTTGGTTTTCATGAGACTTTTATCAAGAGAATCAATACCTTATTTCAATCTGCTATCATTTCCATATTAATAAATGGCACCCCTCGTGGTTTTTTCAAATGTTCTAAAGGTGTTAGACAGGGCGATCCTCTTTCGGCCATTCTATTTGTTATTTCGGAAGACTAATTTAGTAGACTCATTCATAATCTGGTTGATCAAAATAAACTTAAACCCATTCAAGCCGCTAGAAACCTTATTGTCCCCACTCACCTCCTCTATGCTGATGATATTATTTTGTTTCTAAAAGGAGATCAAAGAAATATTCAATGTCTTAAACAAACTATCTCTCATTACGAGAACATTTCTGAAAAAACTATTTCTTTGAAAAAATATCATATTTTCTTTGGAAAAAATTTCCCTGTTAGAAGGAAATCCATTATCACCAGTAACCTTGGAATTAAAGAAGGTTTTTTTCCCTTCACGTACTTGGGCGTCCCGATTTTCTGGAGACGTCCTAAATCATCTTATTTCTCTAATATCACTGATCAAATCATTAATCAACTCTCTACTTGGAAGGGGAAATCCCTTTCCATGGCTGGTAGAATTTGTCTTGTCAAATCTACCATTGTCTCTAAGTTGGTCTACTCGCTCATGATTTATAAATGGCTCTTAGGAACTTTCAAGAAAATCAATACCTTTATAAGAAATTTCATCTGGATAGGAAATATCTTTGAAAGGAAACTTGTCACCATCCCATGGAATACCTGTTGTAAACCTCTTGATAATGGAGGCATTGGCATCAAAAATTTAAATTTGTTCAATGATGCCCTGCAAGCGAGTTTCACTTGGCGTCTCATTAATAGTAACTCTAAAGCCTCTGAATTTTTAAAACATAGATTCTTAAATAAACTTTTAAAAGGAAATATTAATTTCATCAACTCCTCAATATGGACCTCTATTAGAAACTCTTATTAGAAGATTATGGCTAACTCTAGATGGATGGTCAGCACTGACTCCAACATTAAATTCTGGTGTGACAACTGGATAGGTAATCCTTTAATTTCTATGCTGCCTCCTAATAACACTCCTATAAACACCACCCACACAATTAAAGATGTTATGCAACTTTATAGGTATGATCTCCCCAATGGCATTGCTCAAATCATTGAAAATTATACCTTCTCCATTTCTGGGGACTTCCTTGTTTGGGAACCTGCTCCCAATGGCATACTTGACTCAAAAAACTTCTACATGCATAACTTCTCTGACAATGAACCTAATTATAAATGGGTGAGTACCTTTAATAAGACTTGGATCAAACCCTCCAGGTTCACCCTTATTTGGCGTATTTCTCACAATAGATTGCCCACTGAAAATTGAATTCAAGCCTTTGGCTTTCAACTTTGCTCAAAATGTCATTTATGTAATCAGTACAGAGAGGATTCTGATAATCTTTTCTTGTCTTGTGCTACGGCCACGACTTTATGGAACTACATTTTTGAGCTTTTTAATTGTTCATGGTCCTTATCTGACCCGATTTGTTTACTTTTGAAGAAATTTACTAAATACGAAGCCTCTCAGCAAGCCAAAAACATTTTTCTTGTGGCAGTGGCTGAACTCCTACATGAAATCTGGTATGTAAGAAATGATCTTATCCATAATAATCACTCTTTCAGTCTCAATGCAGGAAAAGCTCGAATTCTCATTTTGATACATGAATCTGCATCAATTCAAAAAGATTGTTGCAGCAATCATATTGGAGACTTTGAGATCCTCAGACATATCCGTGTCCCGGGTATTTTCCTGAAGATCAAGCAACCCTTTGAAGTTTTCTGGCAACCTCCGATGCCGGGTTGGATTAAAGTGAATGTCTATGGCGCCTCAAAAGGAAATCCTGGACCTGCCAGTTGTGGGGCCATTTTCAGAGATTCTGATGACCATTGCCATGGTTGATTTTACGGTGGGTGTGGGATTGCCTCTTCCATTGAAGCAGAGATGCTTGGAGTCATACATGCTGTTGATTTTGCGCTGCAAAGAGGTTGGTGTAAACTGTGGATTGAAAGTGATTCTACCACCATTGTTCAAGCCATTTGGAACGGAGTTATTCATCTCGCCTGGCCTCTTACTACGCGTTGGATGAACTGCTTGAATTCACTTCAAGAGATCGACTACATTGCTACACATGTCTTCCGTGAAGTAAATGCTGTTGCTGATGCCCTTGCCAACAAAGGTGTCCACCAGAACATGACTTGGATGGATGCGCTGCCAACTGATTTTCTTCACCTCTTTGAAAGAGATTGTAATAAAATCCCATCCTTTCATCTCATGTAAACTTTTGTTTCTTTAATTAATAAATGGTGTTTCGGTCTTTAAAAAAAAATAATTATTGAATTTTGATTTTATTATAATAACGCTAAAACCATTATTTATTCCCTTCCATTTACTAAGAAAAACAAGAATCATCGTTAGTGTATGTGTGTGAATTACAACCTCCATGAAGCGACACTTTTGGTTTTTCATAACCACCTTTCATGGCTGGTTAAAAAAAGGTTATTTACAAACTTAATATATATTTATAACATTTTAATGATTTTTAAATGATAAGATACTTTATTTTATACTTTATTTTGATTCTATGAAAATGGGAGCGTTGTACGTGTGTACGTGCAAACTACCACCTCCATGAGACGACATATCTCTTTCATTTTCTATATCAACTAAAATTAATGGACTTAAAAATGTATTTAATGTATAAAATAGGTTATTTACTAAATAATTAAAATCTTGTAATGATAATATTATATATTCCATAATTAATATTTTCAATAAATGGTTATAGTAAATTTAACTACCAAAAAGGAAATATTAATGATGCTTCTCTAAATAGAGTCCATTCATGGAGAACCTATTTAACTGTATAAATTATGTTATAATGTAATATTAAAGGACATAATAATATTAAATTTTTGAGATTATGAAACAATTTTACAACATATTTGACCATGGTCAACAATACAAAAGTATTGTGAAGAAATTAATCGAACAACTCTCAGTGACTAACGTAAGTGGAAACTATATTAAAAATGAGTACCAAAAGATAATAAATGGGACTTATCAAATTAAATATAGATGAATATGGTTAAAATACTATAAAATTGGTTATTTGTGATGTGTTAATTACAATAGTAAATTAACCCATCATAAATAGTTTGTATAATGGATGTATTTGCGATGAAACATTTATTCCATCGTAAAAAGGTATTATTTGCGACGGAATAAATGTTCCTTCACAAATACTTTTGGCGCAAATTCCTAAAAACCAGCACAAAAACGTATTTTGATGAATAATAGACATCGATTCATAATTATATTGCTAATATTATCCATGTAGAAACTATTTGTGATAAAAATTATGGTCCTTCGCAAATACTTTTCCTAAAAAAACTTTTTGGGGCGGGGTTAATTGCATCACCATTATCCTTTCACAATTAATTTTAAGTTATAACCTATGGCCCCCCATCCCCCACTCCCTCACAATTTATCTTTTATGAACATAACGAATCTCTATTCTTCTAAAAGGAATATGGAACACGGATCACCCTCCAACAAAAAATCCACTGCAATCGAGTTTTTGTAGATCCAGGTTTGAATCGTCTTGGTATGGATTCTCCTTGTCCCCACTTTAATTGTTTTTTTCATTTTTTTTCATTTTATCTACATGATTTAGTTTGATAAAACCCTAAGTTAAGAAGTTTATTCGATTTTCATGCTTTATTTGGTATTTAGGGTTAATGCAAATCTATTATTCCCTATTTGCATGTTAATCTGGCCCGTATGGTTTATTTTAATTGAATTTTAGGTATTTTTATCATTGTTTAATTTTTAAATTTAATAATAATTTTTTGATATTTTTGGTTAATGAATGTTTATTATTGATGAGTTAATTCCAAAAATTATGTCCTTTTTATAAATTTCAAAATATAAAATTTAAGAATTTTACTTTTTAATTAAATCATGTAATATATTGAAAAATTATTTTTACTAAATAAAATGAATCTTTTAACATTCTGTTTTCTTAATCAATTTTCATATTAATTTCTAATTAAATGAGTGGTAATTTTTAATTTTTTTCATAGAAAATATTAATTAGAATAACGCTTTAAAATTGTTCAATTTTACTTAATGACATAAAAATACACAGTACATAGAAAAATACAATTATTTGAAAGATATTCATTTTTAACAAAAAATGATTTTAATCACACCTAATAATTAAATTTCATCAATTAATTGGTATTAAAAAACATAAAAAAATTATTTAAAATGTTAATTATAATATGTAAGGAATTAAAATAATTCATTTTAACAATCATTTTATTTATTTTTGGTTTCACTCTTTTAATTTTCTTATTTATATTTCATATTTTATTCTCATGATGTAGAAATGTTTATCTTGCGCTATAAAACATATTTTAGGTTAATGAACGTATATTATTTGATGTATTTATATTAATTGTGAAATCTTGATATATATGTATATATATTACCTTGTGAATATACATATAAAAAAGTTAAAAAACATGTAAGGTTTATATATATATAATTATATTAAAAACATGTAAGGTTTATAATTTATATATTTATATACATATGTATATATATGAACATGTAAATATAAATATATAAAATTTTAAAAAATGTGCATGGTTTTTGATATATATATATATATATGTTTATAGATATTTGATATGTATATATATATTTTTTAAAAAGGGTCAGAATATATTTGATGTATTTATAATAATTAAGAAATCACGATATATATATAATAATTATTAAAAATTTCATAATAATTTTAAAATTTTAAATAATCAGTAATAATCATTAAATAATTTATAATAATTAATAATTAATTAGTCAATATTATTAATATATAGTAAATATTAGTGTTAATTACAAAATATTATTAATAATTTGAAAATTTGAGGAAATTATGATAATTTTTAATATGTTATAAAAGAAAAGAATCAGAAATACGAGTAATTTTAAAAATTACTAATATTTATTATAAATTCAGTTATAAATAATAAATAATTATTATTAATTAATAAATAATTTTACCGTCACATGCGATGTAACCAAACACCCGATACACACAAATAATATATCACGCCTAGGGTAAACCCTACACCTCGAACTTAATAGTGCTCTCTGATTTTTCATACGATACACAGTTCAGAAGATACTTAAATTTTATTATAAAAAATTGTAATAAAAATATTAAATGAATTACCCTCGTGTGCGATGTAACCAAATACCTAACATACATAAATGTCATGTCGTACCTAGGGTAAACCCCACATCCCAAACCTAACAGTGGTTTTCTATTTTTCATATGATACACTGTTTGAGAGATACTTATTTTTTTTAATAAATAACCATGTTAAAAATATTAAATGAGTTACTCTCGTGTGTGATGTAATCAAACACCCAATGAACAAAAATGTTATCTCGTGCCTAGGGTAAACCCTGTATCCCAAACCTAACAGTGGTCTTGAATATTTCATACCATATACAGTTTAGAAGATACTTAATTTTTTTATAAAAAATAATAATATAAATTGTAAATGAATTACCCTCGTGTGTGATATAACCAAGAACCCGATGCACATAAATGTTATGTCGTGCCTAGGGTAAACCCCGCATCTCGAACCTAATGGGTTTCTCCAATGTTTCAAACAATACACAATTCAAGAGATAATTAATTTTTTTATAAAAACTATAATAAAAATATTAAATTAATTACCCTCGCATGCGATGTAACCAAACACCCAGTGCACACAAATGTTATGTTGTACCTAGGGTAAACCCTGCATACTAGACCTAGTGGTGGTATCTAATTTTTCATACAATACACATTTTGTGAGATACTTAATTTTTTTATAAAAAATTATAATAAAAATATTAAATTAATTACCTTAATATGTGATGTAACCAAGCACCCGATGTACACAAATGTTATGTCACGCCTAGGGTAAACCCCAAATCCTGGACCTAATGTTGGTATCCAATTTTTTATATGATAAACAGTTTAGGAGACACTTATTTTTTTTATAAAAAATTATAATAGAAATATTAAATTAATTACCCTCTTTTGCGATTTAACCAAACACCCAGTACACACAAATGTTATGTCACACCTAGATTAAACCCCACATCCCATACCTAACGGTGTTATTTGATTTTTCATACAATATACAGTTCATTTTATACATAATTTTTTTATAAAAAATTATAATTAAAATATTAAATGAATTACCCTTGAGTGTAATGTAAACAAACAGTCGAAACACAAAAATGTTATGTCACACCCAAGGTAAAACTTTCATCCTAGACTTAATAGCGATCTCATATTTCCCATATGAGACACTATTTGAGAGATATTCTATTATTTTTAGAAAATATAATGTGTGTGGTATAGTATATTTTTTATTTATATTCTATCTTCATAAAGCCCCTACATGCTATGGAATTCAGTGCTAACCCAACACCTCACTTCGATCATATTCTATAAAATATTATAAGGTGTTAAAATATAATAATAATTTGAAATTAGTCACAATGTGTAATGATTTTTTTATTTATGTTGTTTTTTAGATAACTATAGACTCAGAAAGTAGACACCAGTTTCTATTATGTGATCATGATTAGATTAATCATTAAAAAAATCCCAATGGATCTGGTATAAATCCTATCTACATAGAGGGTATTGAAACATTTATATCATTTCAATCATTTAATTCATATTTTTTTTCTAAAAGAAAAATTTAATGTTAATATAAGAAATGTGATCTTAGGAGATCCAAATCATTTGACAATGTTGGAATTCATATACTACATTTTGGTTTTCAGAAAGATTATATTTTTTGGTATCAACATGTTGAACATAATTCAGTAGGAAATAAAATTGTTTTGGTTTTGAATCCATCATTTTATAATTTAGTACATTTGGAAGCTGGACTATCTATTCAGGCAATAACAACTCAAAATGATATTCCAATTCCCATATCAGAACCTTCTAAATTTTATAATTTGTTGAAATATTCTGAGGATAAATTATATCTAGGATTCCAAATGTGAAAACTTGAAGTTGATAAAAAATTTATGTCTATGAAATCAGATTTTGGAATGTTAAATAGTTCCTATGATTATATTTTATCTTTGATTAAATCATTGTTCCCTGATGAAAATACCTTAACTGTAAGTTTTTATGAAAGTAAGAGGTTGGTCCATAATTTGGGTCTTAGTTATCATAAGATTCATGCATGTTCAAGTGACTACATATTATATTATGGTGATTATGAACCATTAGTTAATTTTTCAACATGTAGAGAATTGAGGTAT
Organism: Viscum album; assembly: GCA_963277665.1. NCBI lineage: Eukaryota > Viridiplantae > Streptophyta > Magnoliopsida > Santalales > Viscaceae > Viscum > Viscum album. The sequence continues at coordinate 4,348,515 of OY728162.1, read as the reverse complement.
AAAGAGACACAATAAGGAAATCCCATATTTCCTATCAAATAGTTGAGTTATTTTACAATTATACCCCTTTTACAATGTTTATTTATGTCTCACAACATTGCTGCATTGATGACATGGAATGAATTGATTTTTTGTTAGTAAAATCTAAAATAATTCATGTGACGGTGATTCATGGAAACACTTTGATCAGATGAATCCTTATTTTTCATCAAAACCTCATAACATAAAGTTGGGTATTTCTACTGATAGATTTTTCCCATTTGGAACTTACAAAAATCAATATTCTTGTTGGCCTATTTTCATTACTCTTTAGAACTTATCTACTTGAATTTCAATGAAGGAACCATGTATATATTTTTCACTATTAATTCTAGGACATCCAAAGAAAAATATCAATGTTTATTTAAAGCCACTAATTGATTAGTTATTTTCATTATGGAAAAATGACAAGGACACATTTGATATAGTTTTAAATAATAATTTTACATTGAAGGTTAAATTGATGTGAATGATCAATGCCTTTTTGGAATATGGTATTTTATGTATTTGGAGTACATAGGGTCTAAAATAATGTCTACACTATATGGATTATAACAAATATTTTATGTTTGGTAATGAAATAAATACTAGACATTTTGAATTCCATCAGAGATTTATTCCCGAGGATCACCCTTTTTGAAGAAACATAAATAGTTTTACAAAAGGTATAATTGAAGGATACAAACTTCTAATAGTTCTCTTAGGTATTTAGGTAAAATGTATCATCTTTGAATTACCTCATGTTACTTTTTGACGAACCATAAATGAAAAAAACAAATGGTTTTTGGAGAGATCATAATCAGATAAAGTGGATTATTTTTTGGGACCTTCTATATTGGTATGATTTATTGGTTTTTACGTGTAAAATTTAATGAATACTGACAATAATTTTTTGGTAATATATATTTATACCATGTTAGAGACACTCGGTAAGAAAAAAGATAATGTAAATGCATGGTTAGATCTTTACCATATTTATAGATGTCCTGAACTAGAATTATTTGAAGATGAAATATCACATAATTTAATGAAGCCAAAATCATATTACACACTTTATAAAGAAATTAATTTATTATTCTATCAATGGATTCAATATTTCAGGTTACCAGATGGTTATGCTTCTAATTTGTATCACTATTTTATAAATAGGCATATCACTATTTTAAAAAGTCGTGAATTATATGTCATAATGGAAATATTATTAAATGTATTTATAAGGGTCTTTTTGATTGTTAGAAGAGGGATGTAGAGAACCATCTTTGTTAACCAAAACGACTTAGAGGTATGAAATACCATAAACATGTATTTATAAGGGTCTTTTTGATTTTTAGAAATACTTGTGACCATTATTATAGTCATTGAAGTTTATAATTAAGATGACCGTTGTTTTCTTCTCTGACCGTTAGTGTTTTATTAAATGGATAAATTTATAATTTAAATATTTTTTAAGATAGTTTTATTTAAAATAATAATTGAAAATTAATATTGTTTTATTATAAATACAGTCTTTGAAGTAAATATTATCTCACTTTTTTTAAAGAATAATTTAAAATAACTATATAATTTATTCTTATCGAATTATTATATTTTAAATAATAATTATACTAACATATGAATATAGACAATTTGTGGTTTGGTTTTTAAAATATGATATATCTATATATACATATGTATACAAGATTTGAATTATATGAAATTATGATATAAAACCAATACTATTATAAAATTATAATTTTATATTGAGGTTATACACGACATTATTATTTTAAAGTATTTTAATGACATTATTTTGAAAAAGTACACTATTTTAATTTATGTGGAAAAAATATGAATAATTATATGCATTTTATATATTTTCTAAGATATGATATATATATATATATGTATTTATAGTAATAATATTTGATTATAAATTTTGATTAGATTAAATTTTTATAACATTATTAACATTTTGAATTTTGTTTAATAAAATTATAAATATATAATATAAATATTTTAATATAATGATTAAAATTTTACAAATATGAATGAACTTTTAATAAAAATTATTTTTAATTTGAATCATATAAATATCATATTAATATTTTTTTCAAAATTACAAATATTTTGTAACAAATTATGATAATTATTATTCTAATTTTAAAAATAATACATTTTCAATTATTAATTTAATTTATAAAATTTCAAGTATAATATATATATATATATATGTTTTATAAATTAATTTAATAATAAAAACCTTTACTTTTTAAATTATTGATAAAATAAGTATAATAGATTATTAGTTTTATTAAACTTTTGACTTTTAAATTATTAATATACTATTAATAGATAATGATAAAGGTATAATAATATATGGAAAATGAAGAGAATACCATAAAGGGATTTGAGATCCATAAAGAGGGATCCCAATTTCTAGTTTTGAGGGTAGGGTTTCAATGGGGGTCTACGCTTTGGGAGGTGGGTGCGGGTCACGTTAGGATTAGGTTGAGAGAGGTCAGGGTAGTGCATCACACTTGAAGGTGGCATTTCATAGGCCAACAGTGAGCTCGAAGAGAGTTCTTCCCCAGGAGGCTGCATTTTGGCCGGTGTTGAGGTCGTCAGGCAAGTGCACCACGACCTGGGTTTGACGTCACACTGCAGGTGTTCGAGCAGCCATGTTGGGGGTTTCAACCATAGTCTAAGCACTGTTTCTATTGCAATTCGACGGAGTTTTACTGGGTTAGGGTTTCTATATTGGTTGATGTTTTTATTTTCCTTGATCCAGTATGAGGTAGGGTTTTGGTTTTTGTCCGGATCTACCTTGTTTGTTGTGTTCTTTTATTTAATTTTTGGATCATTGTTACATTCTATTCATAGTCAACCTATTTTCTATCATTGTATGAAACTGTTGTTACTTTTGTACTGTAAATATAAACTCCTTTTCTTTGGTCCGCTGGTGTCAATATCATCCTATTAATCTTCATTTTAAATAATTTATGTCAAATTTCTGTGTTGATTTCTTATCTGGATGATCCTATTTCAGAAATATATAAAATATATTTTCTATGAGTGCTATCTGCCTCATTATTCTCATCTTGCACAGTAATCTCTGCAGATTGTGAATTTTGGAGATATTTAAATGTTAGTCTCCATATACTTCTCCACCATACATATTTGAGTTCTGACCTGCCTTATACACCGCACCCATGTTTTATCACTGCGATAATTCATGTTCGTTGTTCTTGCGCTTTCAAGCTAGAGGTTGCGTTTTTGGTTTGATTTTGAGGTAAGGTATTATATTTTCTGTACCCTTAAATATATTTTGTATACATGGTCATATATTTTTATATATAGTCATACAGTTTATATAAGTCACCTTCAAACCAGTTTTTTGTATGGGACTGCTATTTATTTATTACGGTGTATGCATAAGTTGTTTTCAAATTTTAGAATTCCAGCCCTCACCATTATTTTATTTTAGCGATATGGGTTTTATTTTTTTAAAACATTTCAACACTATAATGATACTTTCAAACTTATTTAGTAAGGGTTTTTTTTTTATGATTTTTCTCTCTTGTGAAAAATCATATATACACACTTTGTATATACGAATATGTATATGTTTAGACACACACACACACACACACACACAAACACACACAAATATATATATATAGAATTTCATCCTAAACCTATTATGGATTTCTAAATGTTGTTTATGAGTGTTTAACTGATGTGAGAACCACTTGTTTGGTTGTGAAATGGAAACCCATTCACTTATTTATATGTATATACATATATTTATTATGAAACAAACCAACTTAATCATGTGTTTTTGTACTTTTTATATATACTAGCAATCATGAGAGTATTCTATTTTGTTTCATTGGACTATATAAACATATTTATACCATTATATGTATATACCTATGGCTTTTAACCACAAACCAAATTAAGTTTTCATAAAATGAATTTTTGGTGATTCAATTATGTTTTCGAGTGGCGTAACATCTATAAAGTCTTATTAAACCTTATTCAGGTAGTGAAAACCCCAAGTGTACACCATGTGTTTACATGGTTTATATAAGTTTTAAAACCCACATGTATATGTATAAGAACCATAATCACACAAGTGTATGCACTCATATTTTTAGAAGGATGAAGTAGTATTTATATTATTCATGAATATATATACATGGTTAAGAACTTATGGAGAAATATGTTTAATTATATTTTATGCTTGAATTATTCACATGAAACAATTGTTTTCAATATAAACTAGTGCACTTGAATCTTCTAGAATAAATGTTTTTAGTTATTGAGGTTTATTTTTGATAAATATACCAATTTACCAACATATAATTTAAATACAAATGACAACTATTTTAATTTCAAAATTACGCATTTTGGAATATAAAATTTTTACTTTCATAATAAGGATTTTATAATTTAAGGGTTATCATTTTATGTGACAAAACCTAAACAATAATTTATTTTATATGCATTGGTTATCATCACATGTTCTATATTATGTCTGCCTATCCATACATGTCATTGGTTAATTTGTTATAGCTATGCAGTTGTTAGTGTTGACAATTAATGATTAACTATATTTATGTAAATGATAAAAAATAGAATTTAACTCTTAAAACCTTTTATGGATTTAGAATTAAATTATTCAAAGTGGTATGGGTCACTTTGAATAATAAGAAATGATAAATTTAATAAATCAAAGTGGTATGGGACAATTTGATTTAAAGACATTTAGATGTATATAGAATGAATTAGACTTAGTATGTGACGGGTGGGGCCTACTATAGCCCCTAGATGCATAAATAGGTCTCATGAGACAAATAGACATGTAATTGGCTGAGGAATTTCCTAATTTTATATATGGTTTTGGCCGAGACCTTGAAAAAATGTTTCAGAATGTCTAACATATGAATTTCCCTCATTATGTTTATAATATTTAATTAACCAAGTGAATATTCAACTATTAGAATATACTTGGTTAAGATCCTATACTTATGAGTATAATAAGAAGTAAATGCACATGGAATAATATTTATTCAGCATTAATCTTCTGAAATTTAAAATAAATTCCAAAGATTTATCTGTTAATTTATGATGTACAGTTATTAAGGAAAGAAATTAATGTTATCATTTTATGCGCAACTCTGATTATGTATTACTTTAATTTGTAAATTCTGTACTCGCACTCTCACATGTCACACTTAGTATAGGTTGAATAAATCTTGATTTATATTCTTCACACCATATATTTTTTATAATCATTCTTGTGATTGGAACATGTTTTATTATATCCCTATTAATGTTCCTTAAAATGTTCACTGGTAATTCTTGGAAAACTGTTATTTTATGCTTCATGTATTGCATCTTTCTTTAAGAAAATGTTTTATGAATATTTTTAAAGGAAAGTTTTTAAAAGTTTTTAATTGAAATATTATTTTATTTTTAAAACCCCTTACTGGGCATTCTTATTCTCACCCTACGTTTCAATTTAAATTTTATAGGTTTTGTAGATTTGAGTTACACTGACTGGTGACAGCTTTTTTGGAGTCTTTTCTGTATAGTATTTGAAGGATTTTAATATTTTTATCTGGTTTTCTAGAACCTAAACTACAAAGATCCTCTGTATGGAACATGATGTGAAATTTCTTTGGCATTTCTTTTTATAAAAAAATAGTTACACACCATATTTGTTAAACGCACCGGCTCCAGGGCTTCTGGGGTTGGGGTGTGATAGTTGGTATCAGAGGATTGGTTTAGACAAATCTAGAAAATTAGAACACTAAAAATTTAATTATGTCTTACTAAGTAGAATTATCTCTTAAAATTTTCAGATGGCAGACGAAACAAGTATTTTTTATCTCCCCACCGAATTACTAGAACACATAATTATTGAGTCATGTTCAGAGACATACCAACCATTTGTGAACCTACATCTAACCTGTAAACACCTTATCGAGTGTCTAACAAACCAAATATCCTTTGACTTTATCAAATAACGAGAGACATTTAATACCTCATGTCACAAGCCCAACTTGATTTTTATGCACACAAAGGAAGGTACTATGAAGGCCTCTTCTTGTGTTTCACTCTATCTGAGGGTTATTTGGCCCTAGAGAACGGAAAGCTGTAGAGGTGGGAAACCCCCATGAAGCCTATATGTTCCAAGTATTGAGTTTAAATAGTTATGGGAGGCTTTATAATATCTGGTTTTTAGAAAACAAAGTCATTATATTGGTCTATCAGAACCACATTAATTCTAATATCTCCAAACTCTACACTTACTGTGCTACCCTTTCGAGGACCTACTACTGCCCGCATGAGTTTGACTCAAGCTGTGAGAGGTGTATCTGGGTGAATGAAATTGAGGATTTTAAGAATATTTTGGGGATCAATCTAACTATAAGAACATACCAGGAAAGTCTTTGATTATGGTGGACCTAGTAAAGGGGTACCTCAGGAGTGAAGTCTTTATGGTTTTGTTGGTAGAAGTGTGCATGTATGATATAATTGTGAGGGTGAAATTATTTGAAGGGGGGATAATGTGACACCTCACACCTATTTTGTGTGTAATAACAATATTTTATTATTTTACTTCATTTAATTTTCGTACTATCCAAATAATGATTTCAAAATAAAAACAAGACATGTTTTATTGAATTAAACACTGAAATGATTACATTGTATCAAAGACAAAAGACCATAGATAGCCTAGGAAACTAATGGAAAATTCAAGAAGTGCCACTGGAAGACCCCCTAGCACCATGATGAGACTAAGCAGGTATCCCTCATCCCTTGGACTGACCGTAGTAAAGAATGTAATCACTAAGAGAAGGGAACATGTGCTAAGTAGCAAAGGGATGCAGAGAACCATCTTTGTTAACCAAACTGAATTAGAGGTATGAAATACCATAAAAATGTATTTATAAGGGTCTTTTTGACCGTTAGAAATACTTGTGACCATTATATAGTCGTTGAAGTTTATAATTAAAATGATTGTTGTTTTCTTTTGTGACTGTTAGTGTTTTATTAAATGGATATATTTATAATTTAAACATTTTCTTTAAGAAAGTTTTCTTTAAAATAATAATTAAAAATTAATATTGTTTTATTATAAATACAATATTAAAAGTAAATATTATCTCACTTTGTTTAAAGAATAATTTAAAATAACTATGGAATTTATTCTTATTGAATTATTATATTTTAAATAATAATTAGACTAATATATGAACATAGCTAATTTGTTGTTTGATTTAAAAAATATGATATATCTATATATACATATGTATACAAGATTTGAATTATATGAAATTATGATATAAAACCAATACTATTATAAAATTATAATTTTATATTGAGGTTATACATGACATTCTTATTTTAAAGTATTTTAATGACATTATTTTGTAAAAATTTACTATTTTAATTTATGCGGAAAAAATATGAATAATTATATGGGTTTTATATATTTTCTAAGATATGACACACACACACACACATATATATGTATATATAGTAATAATATTATATTATAAATTTTGATTAGATTAAAGTTTTATAACATTATTAACATTTTGAATTTTGTTTAATAAAATTATAAATATATAATATAACTATTTTAATGGAATGATTAAAATTTTAAAAATATGAATGAACTTTTAATAAAAATTATTGTTACTTTGATTCATATAAATATCGTATTAATATTTTTTTCAAAATTAAAAATATTTTGCAACAAATTATGATAATTATTATTCTAATTTTCAAGATAATACATTTTCAATTATTAATTTAATTTATAAAATTTCAAGTATAATGTATATATATATATATATATATATGCTCTATAAATGAATTTAATAATAAAAACCTTTACTTTTTAAAGTATTGATAAAATAAGTATAATATATTATTAGTTTTATTAAACTTTTGACTTTTAAATTATTAATATAATATTAATAGATAATGATAAAGGTATAATAATATATGGAAAATGAAATAAAATAAAATAAGAGAATCCCATAAAGGGATTTGAGATCTGTAAAGAGGGATTCCAAATTCTAGTTTTGAGGGTAGGGTTTCAGTGGGGGATACGCTTTGGGAGGTGGGTACATGTCAAGTATGGCTGAGGTTGAGCGAGGTCGAGGTAGTGCGTCGTGCTTGAAGATGGCATTGCAAAGGCCTACACCGAGCTCGAAGATATTTCTTCCTCGGAAGGCTGCGTTTTGGCTGCTGTTGAGGTTTTCAGGAAAGTGTGCCGCAACCTAGGTTTGACATCGCACTGTAGGTGCTCGAGCAGCCGAATTGGGGGTTTCGACCACAATCTGAGCACTGTTTCTGTTGAAATCCAGCCAAGTCTGACTAGGTTAGGGTTTCTTTATTGGTGGATGTTTTAGTTTTCCTTAATCCAACATGAAGTAGGGTTTTGGTTTTTGTTCGGATCTACCTTGTTTGTTGTGTTATTTTATTTCATTTTTGGATTGTTGTTGCATTCTATTCATAGTTGACCTGTTTTCTATCCTTGTCCAAAACTGTTTTTACTTTTGGATAGTAAACAAAAACTCCTTTTCTTTGGTTTGATGGTGTCAATATCATCCTATTAATCTTCATTTTAAATAATTTATGTCAAATTGCTGTGTTGATTTCTTATCCTATTGATCCCATGTCAGAAATATATAAAATATATTTTATATTAGTACTGTCCACCTCATTATTCATAACTTGCACAACAAGCTCTGTGGATTTTAAATTTTGGAGATATTTAAATGGTAGTCTCCATATGCTTCTCTACCATACATATTTGAGTTCTGACCTACCTTTTACACACCTCTGTACCCATGTTTTAGCACTATGATAATTCCTATTCATTGTTCTTGCGCTTTCAAGCTAGAGTTTGTGTTGTTGGTTCGATTTTGAGGTAAGGGATTATATTTTCTTTACCATTAAATATATTTTGTATGCATGGTCATATATATGTATATATAGTCATATAGTTTATATAAATCACCTTCGAACTTGGTTTTAGTATGGGGCTTCTATTTATTTATTATGGTGTATGCATATATTGTTTTCAAATTTTAGAATTCGACCCTCGCCATTCTTTTCTTTTACCGGTATAGGTTTTCTTTGTTTAAAACCTTTCAATACTATAATGCTACTTTAAAACTTATTTCGTAAGGGTTTTCTTTTTTATACTTTGTCTCTCTTGTGCAAAATCATATATACACACTTTGTATATAAGGATATGTATATGTTCATATATATATATATATATAATATTCCATCCTAAACCTATTCTGGATATCTAAATGTTGTTTATCAGTGTTTAAATGATGTGAGCAACACTTGTTTGGTTGTGAAATGCAAACCCATTCACTTATTTATATGTATATACATAAGTTAATTATGAAACAAACCAACTTGAATAAGTGTTTTTTTACTTTTTATATATACAAGTAATCATTAGAGTATTCTATTTTGTTTCATTAGACTATATAAACATATTTATACGGTTATATGAATATACCTATGAGTTTTAACCATAAACCAAATTAAGTTTTCATAAAATGAATTTTTGGTGATTCAATTATGTTTTTGAGTTGAATAACATCTATAAAGTCTTATTAAGCCTTATTTTGGTAGTGAAAACCCCAAGTATGCACCTTGTGTTTACAGGATTTATATAATTTTTAAAACCTACATGTATTTGTATAAGAACCATAATCACATGAGTGTATGCAATCCTATTTTTAGAAGGATGAAGTAGTCTTTATATTATGCATGAATACATATACATGGTTAAGCACTTATGAAGAAATATGTTTAATTATATTTTATGCTTGAATGATCCACATGAAACAATTGTTTTCCATATAAACCAGTGCACTTGAATATGCCAGAATAAATATTTTAGTTATTGAGGTTTATTTTTGTTAAATATACCCATTTATCAACATATGATTTAAATAAAAATGAAAACTATCTTAAATTCAAAATTATGCATTTTTGAATATAAAATGTTTACTTTCATAATAAGGATTTTAGAATTTAAGGGTTATCATTTTATGTGAAAAAACCCGAATAATCATTTATTTTATATGCATTGGTTATCATCACATGTGCTATAGTATGTCTGGCTATCCATACATGTCATTGGTTAATTTGTTATAGTAATGCGGTTGTTAGTGTTGATAATTAATGATTCACTATATTTATGTAAATTCTAAAGAATGTAATTTAACTCTTACAACCTTTTATGGATTAATAATTAAATTATTCAAAGTTGTATGAGACACTTTGAATAATAAGAAATGATAAATTTAATAAATAAAAGTGGTATGGGACAATTTGATTTAAATACATTTAGATGTATAAGGAATGCATTAGACTTAGTATGTGATGGGTGGGGCCTACTATATCCCCTAGATGCATCAATAGGTCTCATGAGACAAATAGATGTGGAATTGGCTAAGGCCTTTCCCAATTTGATATATGGTTTTGGACAAGGCCTTAATCATTTTTAGATGTCTTCACCGAGGCCTTAATGAAATGTTTCATAATTTCTAGCATATGAATTTCCCTCATTATGTTTATAATATTTAATTAACCAAGTGATTATTCGACTAGTAGAATTTACTTGGTTAAGAGCCTATACTTATGAGTATCAGAAAAGTAAATACACATGGTATAATGTTTATTAATAATTCATCTTTTGAACTTTAATACAAATTCCAGAAATTTATCTACAAATTTATGATGTACAATTAGTAAGGAAATAAATTAATGTTATAATTTTATGAGAAACTCTAATTATATATTACTTTCATTTGTAAATTCTGTACTTATACTTTCGTATGTCACACTTAGTATAGGTTGAATAAATTATAAGTTATATGCTGAAAAACATATATTTTGTATAATCACACTTATGATTGGAACATGTTTTATTGTATCCCTATTAATGTTCCTTAAAATGTTCACTGGTAATTCTTAGAAAACTTTTATGTTATACTTCATGTATTGCATCTTTCTTTAAGAAAATGTTTTATGAATATTTAAAAAGTTTTAATTGAAACATTATTTTATTTTTAAAACCCCCTTACTCGGAATTCTTATGCTCACCCTACGTTTTAATTTAAATTTTACAGGTTTTGTAGATTTGAGTTACGCTGACTAGTGGTAGCTTTGTGGAGTCTTTTCTGCACAGTATTTGAAGGATTGCAATATTTGTATCTGGTTTTCTAGAACCAAAACCACAAAGAACCTATATATGGTACATGATGTTTAATTTCTTTGGAATTTATTTTTATAAAAAAATAGTTACACTCCATGTTTATTAAACACACCGGATCCAGGGATTCTGGGGCCGTGGAGTGACACCATCAATTGTTAGTTTTTAATTAGCCTGATCTTGGTTTTTGTGGTTATCATGAACAATGTATTTTAGATGAAGAACTCCATAGAGTTCATATATATATATATATTATATTTAATTGTGAACAAATGACATAATTTGTATAGTAAGTAGTAATTTTTATTATATGTTAAATTTTTATAAAAGATACCTTTATTTACAATTTTTTGTATAGACTATATGATGTCCATATAAAAAAACAATTTATAAAAATTATATCCACTACTCTTGAAGAAATTCATCAATAAAATTTTGTTTATTGGTTTCAAATATTGGTATGTTAATTTGATTTTGATGGAACAATAAATTAATTTTTAAATGATATATATTATTAATAATTTTTATTTTCTGTTGGCACTACAACATGAAAATAAAATTGATAGTCTATTTTTTGTGATAAAAAACCTCCATAAAAATTGGTAAAATATTATAATGGGTATATGGTTAATAGATTTAGATTCTATATACACATATATGGTAGCTAAAAGAAATCAATGAATAGTGGTGTTTTTTTAAAAGGATATCATCGTAAAGAAAGAGAAGTTGACTTTTATGGTATGCTGGATGAAATAATCGAGTTACGCTATCTAGGAAAAAATTATGTAGCAATGTTTTAATGTGATTGGTTTAATATTGATCAAGGGTTGTGAGTTCATACATGACATGGAGTCATTGAAATTAAATATTATAGTCTTCTTTCATCAAATGATCCATTTATGTTGGCCTATAAATCACATCATGTTTATTATAAAAATTACTCTGATGTTTTGAGAGATTTGAATGACTAGTGGAGTATAATAAAAATGAAATCTCATGACAATCAGTTTATTGAAAATGAAAATGGTTTTGTGGAAGTAAAACTTATTAAAAATTTTCAAGAAACATCCCCAAGTATATCTCTTACCTAATGATATATAAATATTGATGATGAAACCCCCTAGTTAAGGGCTAATGATATTGATAATATTAATGAAGTAATAAGGAATTATGAAACTGAAAGTTGTATGGAAGTTAACGATGCATAGGATGAGGATAAGACACTTTCATTGATGAAAATAGAGAAGAATATGACAATTTATGTATTATATATAGGTATTTATTAATTTTTTATACTTTACCTTTGTATTAATAATTATTTACACGTATGATTATTTGTTTTAGATGGCTAGATATGATGATCTATTATCTTTATTCACTGATTCTTCTAACTATTATTTTTTAATATTTGATATCCTATTAATAATTATTGATAGGTAAGAATATTATATTCTACATGATAATTATTAGTTTTTTTATTTGATATATATATTAACAAATATTTACACGTTAAATTATTATTTTATGGTATTTATTTATAGGTAATTATTATATTATAGTATTTATTAGTTTTTTATGTATTTGATATATGTATTAAAAATTTATTACATGTGAGATTATTATATTCTAGTATTTATTAGTTTTTTATATTTAATATTTTTATTAACAATTTTATATAGGTAAGATTATTTATTTAAGATAGACAGAGATGTTCCCAATGATCTATTTCATTCTCTTACTAATGTCAGACTTGCTATCGATGAGCTCGATTCATTTGATCTGTAGGATGCTGCAACTACTAGGAGGGGGCGTGGTCTTAATCGATTTATGATTCCAGACCCTATTCTAGAGAGACTACCATCTGTTGATTTTTATCCTTGTTTAGAGAGGCATGTTTAATTGTCTAATATATTTATTTTATATTAACTTTTTTTATTAATTTTGGTAATAATATTATGGTTATTTGTTTTTATTTGCATATTTTTTCATATTTGGATGTTATTAAGACTGGAACGGTTTTAAGAAATTATTATTTTTAGCCATGGGTGTCATGGGACCAAGTTCCCATTATCATGCATCGCTAGATGTCTGACCACTGAACTATATGTTATTAAATAATATATAATTTTTAAAATTTATTTAATTACTAACATATTGTTTTTAATTTAATTGCGTAATTAATTTTCTCCAACTGTTGATAGCCTAAGGGATCTTATCTAGGAAGCATGGGAGATTTGTATACATGAGTGCTTTCATCAGTTTTTACACAACCTCAAAAATTAAGCTAGGGATAAAGTTTATTTCAATTTTTTGACCAGTATTGCATCTCCTATCGGCCTAAATATATCTCATAATGGGAATGGGATATATTGTGTTCCTACTTGATAGGATAGAACACTAGGATGAGGTTATAATTTGGATGTTAGAGTTGGGGGAGGTATGAGGTCACACATTGGCTCCGAATTCATATATTTGACATACATCAATGACATATGGTAAGTGATATTATTTATTAATGTATATATAATTTAACTATAAAATGTTTGTTATATTATATAGGCCACTACTGAACCATCTATTATAGAATCTGAAGTTTATAAGAAGATGTATATTGATCCTCGTATAAGAGAACTTGTAGGCAACCAACAATGCCATATTGTGGTTAGTATTTTTTTTTTAAATTTCAAAAATATTAATTTTATTGTTATTCTAATTTATAATTATATTTGAAGGAAAAATATGAGGCTGTGATTTGTTATTCACGAGAGAGTCAATCCAAGAGCAAAGAATACGCCACTGGTGATCTAGGTTTTGATGAGGGGGCCTAGATACATGTGACTTTTCATGATGTCAAGAAAGGCCGAGTGATTGATATTCGTTCTGGAGTGACACCTATGAGTTATTATGGTACTTTTGTGATATCATCGGTGATCATGAAGGGATATTGTAGAGATTCATTGTCGATGCCTTCATCTGCTGCACAGTATAAGGATAGGTTGAGAGCTCAGGATGATATGATAAAATGGATGCATAGAGAGAGGGAGGAGGATTGTGAGCAGTAGGATCAGAGAGGTGAAAATATTTTGGAGTATATGCAACAACTTGCATGTGTCGTTAGTATCAAATTTCCTTCCCCTGATCCTTCAAGTGATCCTCCTCCACCTGGCACCAGTTGATGATTTGTGAAGTTTTAAGACTATTTTGTAATTTTAGATGAAAAACATATTATGTTTAAAATGATGTATTACTTTTATGTCTGTTTTAATTTTTATTATTTTTGTTATTTTTTTTAATTATTTTCAATTAATTTAATTATTTTTTAATTTTATATTATTTTTAATTATTTTTAATTATTTTTATTTTTTTTATTTTTTTAATATTTTTAATTAATTTTGGTATTTTATTTTTTTTGAAAATATTATTACTTGTGATGGACTATCACAATTGTTTATTTAGAAAAATTTCAAACCTTATTTATGATGAATATTTTATCCATCAAAATTATTCTTTATTTGTGACAGGCTATCGTAAATAAACATAATTGTGACACCATTTTTTTATGACAGACCATTAACAATAGACTCCTATTTCTAATGATTTTTTTTGACGGGAGTCCATCACTAATGGTCAGTTACAAAAAAAAGGAAACTTTAGCAGCATTCTTTGGTATACATCTAATTAACTAAATTTAATTATTCAAGAAGTTAAGTACAAGAATTGAATGATTTCATAAATAAGTAATGGTTTCATCTAAAAACTTTCTTCTTTAAGAAACATGTCCTATTATGCACCTAATTTATTTTAAATGGTGTATATACTGCCAATTTTATTTTTTATATCATGTATTGTTATTATTCATGGTATTTTATCTTCAAATTCAAGCTCTCTCTCTTTCAAGAAATTTTTATTAAGATGTTTCTTAATCCATAAGGGTTTTTCATCTCAAATTCTATTCATTGAGACATGTTTTAATGTTACGCACTGATTTATTATTTCCATGATGTATATACTACCCAAGAACGCATTTTAAAAAACTCCATGATTTAATTCATTGAATTTATAGAACCGTATGATTTTCCTGCTTCCAATGAATTTTGGTTAAAAAATTACTAAAATTTTAAGGGGTTTTCATGAATCAAAAGTTTTATCTTTCCCTTATCAATTTGTTTGAAATTAATTTTCACTTCAATGTTTTAAAAGGTTTTTTGAAAACTTTTTTATTTTCCCATCTATTTACCCTCCAGGGTTTATCTTACATGAAGTGATGTTTTGATCACCCTATATATGTTATTATTATATTATCCCTTTTAAAAAATTTGATTTATGATATATTATGATTTATTAAGTTCATGATATGTGATGTTTTTGAAAGTTTTAAGAGAATTATTATTCTTTCATGGGTTCTTTATATGATGATTTAGAAATGTCATAGATCCCATTTTTATTTGTTTGTGTTATTTTAGGATGTGATGATTTTTTATCAAGTTTTACATAAATGTATAGATTATGAGATGGGTGGGACATGTATCTCCCTATAATTCATTAGGTAAAGGTTATATCTCATGAGATAGAAATGTTTTGAGAATAGGTTAACAAGCAGCTTGGTTCTCAAAGGGTGAGTATAATGGCATTCAAGTCTACTCACAATTTAATGTGTGAATAGGTTATCAAGTATATAGGTTCACAAAGGGTGAGTGTGATGGAATTTAGATCTACTCACAATTTTACAAGTGACTGATTTGGTGGGTATATAGGTTCATGAAGATAAGAAATCCCATGTTTATTATTATTCCACTTTCTTTCCTATATTCCACAACTCATGTTTTTGCTTCGTGTTTGTTGAATCATGTTTCCACACAGTTTTGATTCATGTATTATGTCATTCCAAGTCACATGGAATGATTTATAATCTAATATTTTTGGGTATTTATTTTATTATGCATCTTGATTATACCCATATTTATATATAATTATCACTTATTATATTCTATTGTTATCACTAATGTTTACCCTTTTTGAGCATCTGAGATCACCCCTTTCTTATGTTTCAATTTACCTAGGTTTTAAAGAAAATTAACAAATAAGATGTGTCTAGAAGGGAATATTATGTAAATAATTTTTGGGAGATATTGAAGACATGTTATAGATTAATTGTATTTTTTATAGTGATAAAATTCCCAATGGTTAGAAAATATGTGAGTTTTGTTAGTTAATTTTTTATCATAATTCTCAAAAATTGTAAACCTAAAAGGTCTTGGGAATGTATTTCTTTGAAATATTTTCTTTAGGTCATGTAATTATTGAATAATTAGGTCTAGGGTATCATAGTTGGTATAAAATCAAGTTTTATATAACCTTAGATTTTATGATGTTAATAGTTGAAGAAAATTTTGGAGTTTGGAATATCCTCAAAGTTTAATAAGTTAAGGTTTACCATAACTTAAAAGGTGCAGATAACCCTTCAGGTTAGTTGAGGTAATATTTAATATTTTGGGGATTTTAATAAGATAACTCTAGTAAAAATCCAAGGGATAAGTCTATTCATAGGATAACATCTTTAAGTATTGATAAAATAGATATTGGGTGGTCTTCCTAAAAATAAATCTCCTATCTAGATACTACAAGTGTATACAGGATCTGGAATACTTGTAACTAGGTGTAATAACCCTGAAAAGTGTGTATTGGTTACTAAATTGATCTTTACTTGATGCACGAAAAATGTTTCTAAACCACACACCTAGTTTAATACTCTAGGGTGATACGCTTTGGTTGATTTCATACTCTTTATGAACTATTATGAATGATTTATTTTCTAATTACCTTAAGGGACTGGGTTAAGAAGTATGAGGAAACACAACTTAATTTAACTAAGGTAGAACCAAGAGAGTTATAGGATTAACCAAGTATGAAATAGTTAATGAAAATATCATATGTTGAAATGAAGGTTTCATTGTAGAATACATCATAGGATTGAGCTTTCATATTCATATGTTCAGATTATTTAGGATATTATCATAACCATTATGGTTTTAGAATTTGGTTGAAACAAGATCACAAAAATGAAGCTGATAAAGGTTTTTATCACAAAAGCCACTATGTATTATAACCAAATAAGTGAGAATAAATAAATATATTAATCTTAGTATATTCCTGTTATGATAGAAAATTTAGTTTTATAGTCTTGCATAAAGTAATGAGGTTGATACCCTAATAGAAATTAAATATTGATGTTCTTAACTATTTTAATTAGTGAAGTGATATGTATCAATGAAATTTTGGTATATTCTGAATGTTATTGAGTATTATGTGAAACATATTAGGATCATTCTTCATAAGGTTTACATTAATGGTTTTAAATCATATATTAAATGGTATCAACAACCTTGAGAAATGATTTTATGGAAAGGTTATTTTTTTGGAGATCACTATTGAAGAACACATGTTTAAGGGATGAATAAGTTTTAGGTTTAGTACATGTTTGATGTCGAGATAATAAAGTCTTGGGTGATTTTGAAAATGTATGTTATATAGTATCGATATCCTTGGGATTGATGAAAATTCATGATATTTTTGAATAATTTTATCACATTTTTAGGATTATGGTATATATTGTCTAGTGTGTGATTTGAAGAACTAGTGGATAATACCATTTTAGGATTAAATATAGAATTAAATTTTCAAATAATATGAAATTTAAATGTGTTTTTATGACTTAGATACTTAGGTTGTTTTGGGTATGGTATACTTTGGAGAATATATTATTAGGATATAGAAAATCAATGTGGTTTGAGCAAAGATAAGTATGCTGATATAAATTAAGATAATAAGGTTGATGTCATATTGGAAGTTGCATATAGAATAATAAATATTTTAATAATACCCTCTCATACCATCATCAATGGGTAATAATTAAAATTGTGAGGATGTAATTTATTTAAGGGGGTAGAATGTAATGACCCGAGATTTTAGTTTTTTTAAAATATACACTACGTTCTATAACTTGTGTCACACTCTAAACCGAACATAAAAAACAACAAAACATAAAGAATAAATTATTAATAAATCTATAATAAGTACTAAGATGGTAAATCATTAATATTTTTTTACCTTTATAAGGTAAATAATTAATATGAATGAATATTGAAAAGGCTATTTTCCATAAAAGATGTTTTCTAATATTATATATTTTATTTTAAAAATATAAGATTATAAATTTTAGAATTTAAATTTAATAAATTAATATTTATTTTTGAATTCCTCATAAAAAAATTATCTTAGGAAATATTTTTTAGTTTTTTTTAAATAATCATTTTTAGGTGAATAGTGAAAAAAAATATTTTTTTCCAAAATGATGACTTTTATCACATTATCAGTATATGTGTAAGGAATAAAAGTTTATAAAAATATTTTAAACGATAAAATATATATTTTAAAGGTATAATTATGAAATATAAAATATTACTTTTAACTTATAAATTCTATTTTAAATATTTTAGGACATGAGCATAATTTAATTAAAAATAAAACTGTTTTCATTTGTTTCTTTTAATTAAAATTTTTTATGGTGAAATTAGATTTTGTATTTATTTTAAATCCATATAATTTTTTTTAATAAATCAATTAATACCATGAAAATCATTAACCATCACAAAATTATCTTACACATAAGTTTAAAGTTTGAAAATTCTCTTTTTTTTAGAAACATTTTTTATGTGTTTTGAGTGTTTAATTTAAAACCATATTTTATCATATTTGATAAATAAATTTGAAAAAATGGAGCCCAAATTCATAATTATAATATTTAAATTTGGTAATAAGGGTCTACTTATATTTTTAGTAATAAAATAATTGACATGATTAATATTTAATTAAGAGTAATAAGTGTTTAAATGACTAATCTAAGGTGTATTGAATTTTCCTAAATTAACTCTTCCTTTAGACCTGATATAAATCATTTTCTAGTTTTTATAGTCTTACCTACATGTCTTAGTAACATTAATTCACCTAACTCACCAAAATTTCATGCCATTCCATTCTTACCCCTTACTTAACATTCATTTCCAGGGAAATGTCCCTCCTCTTAACTTATAAAAGGGGGGTCACTTCCATCCTTTTAATACTCTATTCCTATTTCAAAATTTCCTTGTAAACCTAACCAAATTACCACTATTTTAATTCCTTTACATCCCTTAATTCCCTTGGTCACAACAAAATATTCTAATTCCCTCAAATCTAATGCCTTCATCAAGAGGAAGTTCAAGGTCTCAAAGTAGGTAACACATATTTATTAATTTTTATTTCCTATTAATTACTTTATAAACCAAAAATAAAAATAGTATAATGTGACATCCTAGACCCTAATTCCACTTAGAGGTTTCATGAGCTTGGTGGGCCTCATGGCCTCAAGCGCATCTCCCCGAACACCAGAGGCTGCCGACTAGCAGTGAGGTCCTTCAGTGTGTTTGTGGGGAGACTATAACATCATTACTAGAGTGAAACAAAGAAGATAAAAAATATAATAATAGAAGGTAAATAGAAAAATAATTAATAGTAATCAGAATCCACAGCTGAAGAAAACATTAGTAATAAATAACTGAACAAATGATAATGATATGAAAAAGGTGATGATGATATGTCATGAATCTACAATGCTGGAAAACATGGATACAAAGCAGTAATAAATATGTCCTATACAAAATTAGAAAAAAATAATCCAAAAAACTATCCCTAGTATTTTGAGATCCAAATCGATCATCTGCTACAAGATCCATCCTAATTAAGAATGCTATTAGGTGTCTAAAGCAGTATGCTTCCATTTGTTAACACTTGCATACATGTAATCTTCTCGGGTACCAATGGAAACCCAGATAGGGTGTGAGATAAATCTTAGTAGGCCACCACCAATGATGTATATAACATACTGTCTATTTAATATAAACTAAAATAATGTGAAATCATGCATACATAAAAGAAAAGTAGTACAGTAACGTAAATACCCATGTATCTGCTTCATCCCTCGGCTGGTGTATAAACATATAAAAAATTCATTCATTAATTAAATTACAGTTTATATAAATAGATCACATGAGGTAATACTAGAAATAACACAATAATAGTGATGTATCTAAGATATAACATGGCATTATAATGTCATTTATAATAAAATGGTTCCAAAGTGATAACCAAGGAAACCTAGACATCAAGGGTCTCCAACTCAGTAGTAATTACAGCCTGGATATAGAGGTAAGAGTGTAATACAAGGAGTGTCATACAAGGAATTCCAAAATAATGATTCTAACTGATTCCAAGGAATACATCAAAGGTAAAACAGGATAAGAAATAGCTAGACCCAAGCATGTAACTAAGGCACCTCATGTCCGTAGAATCCATGTTAGATCTAAGGAGTGTATTCTAGGCATCCTGTAATAGTAAAATAGAGATCCTATGGTGTCATACCAGGAATCCATTAATAGATGAGGATATGGCTCCAAGGTGGGTCTCAACCAAGGAAACTATAATCCTTGATTGGAATGGCGTCCATGATCTCTTAAGGGATTCCCCCAGGAATCCAAAATCTAACTCGAGTATGACAACTCCTATAATGATGTCAAGGTCTATTTATAATTTGGAACCTTACAATTGATTCATTTATTTAATTAGGATATTTAATAGTCATATCATTTAATAAGTTCATTTGGTTTAATCCTTTCCTTTCATCAGCATGACAAGGATGAGGAGCATGAAACCATTTAAGTCATTTTATATTTAATTACTTGTTTCTCTACTTTAATGTTAATAAAATGACAAGGTTGGGACAAGGATGAGAAAACACATGCAATTTATTTGATATAAACTAGGACAAGTCATATATATAATATATTTTCCAATATACCATTTAAACATTAAAAATTTAAGTTGAATAACTTACCTTAGAACTCTTTCTTGAACATGGCGGTGGAGTTAGGGAACCAATACTACCCCCATGGATATCTTTCATATAGTTGTTAAACATCAACTCGTCCTATTTCTACTCGATGTATGGCAATGGTAGCTATGCTTGTAGTATAAAGGGCCCCATGAGCTTGCCCTGAACCATCAATCACCCCAGTTCCCAGGCAACTCACCACCAAATCTATCACCCCATATCGTCATGGCATACCTGACCCATAAGTACTCTAATATAATAGTCCTGTCCGTTCCGCTTCATCCTACCCGTACCCCCACCCTTCAGGCTCATCGTACGAGTGGGTGGTTCTTCTACATTGGTACTATGCCAACTGAGGCCCATATCTATTCCATGGCCTTCCGGTTCACTCGGTAGGGTTGGTGTGGTATATGTGCCTTCGGCCTTGACCAACCTCAGTAGTAAGAACACAACCACCACTCCATGATTCCCATGACCATTCCACCATATCTATGACAATAAAATGATCGGACACTAGATAGACAAAGTACCTTAGGTGGTTCAAGTGGAAGAAAACATGGTACTCACCATTTATCAATTTACAAGTCATTTAATGATAGAGGATTACCATTAGTAGGGTAAAGCCAAAGCACACCTGAACAATGGAACAAACACATATAATAGGCTAATAAAAGCATAACTATGGATATACCCAACATGGGGTGGTCAGAGTTGTGGATGCAACCAAAAACAATGAACATCATATATGAAATGGGTCTTAGAAAATGATTCTAATGACTACAAGCAAGGAATATAAATTAAACTGATGATGCCTGATGAAATCAGTGTGACCACACAACAATTTATTAAATAATGAAACTTGAGGGATAAGTTATAGACCACCAATGAATACTTTTACAACTCTACTCATCCAGTATTAGCCTTTAGTTTGGCCTACATTGGAAGATATCTAAATAATAGTTCAATTCCCTGAAAATAGGGCATATGAGCCTAAATCTAAATAACATTGTTGATAGGAAGAAGAATAATGAAATATTAAAAAGGAATTAATAACATATCGAGAGGAATATAATGATACAAACAAAAGATCAATCAGACTTTAGAATATGGAGTTCCTTAAATTCCTAGTTTAGATCTTCAAAGGAGATCAAAAGGGAGAAATGGGGGTTGGCTATCTGATAGAAATGAAATAAGAAATAGGGGTTGGTTTAAAACATAACTTAAAGGAAAAAATGGCAAAATAACACAAATTTGGGCATCACATGGTTTGACCCCATGATTTTCCAAACCATGCACCAACCATGCATGGTCAGATATAGGAAGGGGGTACCCCTATAGTTAGGCTAAACGGTTAGGGAAATCGTGTGCCAACCATGAAAAAAATCTCTACAATTTTTCTATATTTTTTGCATGGCCATGCATCCCAAATCGCATGGTTTGGGGTAAAACATGCACCCAATTTCTACTCTCTATCCAGCCCCACATAGTTAAAACATACCATGTGGCCTGCCTCACACATTTTCCTCTAACCATGTGACATTCCATTTCCTCCCACCGGTTGGGGTTCTGAGATTCAAACAAGCCCCTTACACCCACAAAACCTTTTCTAACTCATTTGGAATATGTATTAGGTACAAAATAAATAATTAGAACAAAATTTAAAGGATCCATACCTGATTCAAAAAAATGAGTTCTTACAGTCTTCCACCTTAAAGGAACTCATCCCCAAGTTCACCATACAAGGGTGGGGAAACATTGTATGAGAAAAAAATAACCACTGGGAACGTACATCAGCCTCCCACTCCTAAGTCTCATCCTGTACACAATCATGCTTCCATAACACTCATACCAGAGGGACAAACTAACCTCAGAGATACTTCGTGCTCTAGTCAAAAATGCATATAGGATACTACTCAAATGAAGCATAGAAATCTAGCTCAACTTCATCAAGATCAAAAGTATGAGATGGGTAATTATGATACCAGAGAATCTATGAAACATGGATGATTCCATGAATGACATGATACCTCTGAGGTATGAGCAACCGATAGGCTAGCATCCCAACTCTATATAAAACCTCAAATGGTCTGAAAAAGAATTCTAACAGCTCCCCTTTCCTCCGTATCTATCTATGACCTAGCTTGAGTGATACCCACAAGAAAACACGATCCCTGACCTCAAAATCCAGAGGTCGTCATCAGTGTTCGACATGCTATTTCTGTTTGGACTGAGCAGTAGAAATATTCATATTGATCAACTAAACTTTCTCCAAAGTCTCCTACATGAAATGAGGACATAGTAAGACTGCCTCACCTACCTCTATCTAGAATAGAGGTGAATGAAACGACCTGCCGTACAAGGCCTCAAAAAAACCATTTGAATCGTCACCTGGAAGATATTATTATAGGCGAACTCAAAGAGAGGGACATGATTCTCCCAAGAAACATTGAAATAAAGGATGCATGATTGGAGTATGTCCTCTATAACCTATATAGTCTGTTCTGACTATCCATTAGTCTGAGGGTGGAAGGCTATGCTCAGAAGCACCTGTGTACCCATAGCATTCTAAAACCCCATCCAGAAACATGAAATAAAATGAGCATCCCTATATGAAATGATATTATGAGGGACCCCGTGTATTCATTTGATCTCACAGACATAAAATATTCCTATCTTATCAAATGAGAAAGTCTACTGGATAAAAAAGAAGTGGAATAATTTCATTAGTCAGTCAATGAAAACCCATATAGAGTCACTACCTCTAGGTGACCTTGGTAAACCAACTACAAAGTGCATGGAAACATCTCCCCATTTCAATTTTGGGACTGGAAGTAGTTGTAAAAATATAGCAAGTATCTATTTCTCCACCTTCACTTGTTGACAGGTGGAACACCTAGTGATAAATCCTGCTATCTAACATTTCATCCTAGGCCACCAATACTGGTGTTTCATATCTCGAAACATCTTGGAGATGCCTAGATGAAATTCCCACTGAGAATCATGAGACTCTCACATTAACTCCTCTCTCATATTTTTAGGAACTCATACACATCCATGTATACGTAGGATGTCATCTCTGTCCATAGACCAATCCAGAGGTGGGTTATCTCCATAAATAATCTCATAGAGAACCAAGACTTTAGGATATAAAAATTGTTTTATCTTCACCTTCTCAAGGAGGTAAGAGGTAACTGTCAAGGCTAAGAGGTAATAATTATTGTTAATATCATGAAACTTTATATGTAGCTCATAAAATAGGGCCATTAATTTCCATTCATCACGGGCTTCCTATACGACTTGTGCCTGATTTTTCTAACTCTTCGCATCAGCTGTTGTATTTCCTTTTCCAAGCGTATAGGGAAGCTCAAAATTGAAGTACTAAAGGTATTTTACCCATATTCACTATCTAAGATTCAATTAACACTATGTAAAGATATATTTGAGACTCTTGTGGTCTGTATACACCAAAGTCACCCACCCATTAGATAGTGTCTCCATCAACGTAAGGCATGGACAACCACTACTAGATCAAGGTCATGTTTTAGGTAGTTTCTATCATTAGGCCTCAACTACCATGATCCTTATTTAGAGAATCTATTCTCTTTAATCAAAAATACTCCCAAGACAATGCCTAATGCATCAAGAAACACTATATAGACTTTTTCAGGCTTTGGAATAATCAAAATAGGTACCAAGACAAGCCTCCATTTCATCTTCTGATTGGACTTATTGCACTGCTATGACCATAGGAACTTGAAACCCCTCTTTGTAAGACCAGTTAGATGTGAAACAAGGTGTGATAAGTCATGTATGAAGTGCCTGTAATATCCAGCCATCCCCAAGATGCTCCATATATCAAACATGTTCTTAGGATGCTCCCAAAAAACCAAAACACCCAATTTATCTAGGTCAATAAAGACTCATAATTCTGAGATAATATAAACCAAGAAGTGAACTTTTTCAATCCATAAGTGGAATCTTAGAATAAAAATGATTCTCTCTCAATGTAATTAGAACAATATCAAAGTGATTATCATGGTTGTTATGAGTATGAGAATACACCAATATGTTGTCCACAAATACCATGAAAAAAGAATCCAGATAGGGATGGAACACCCTATTCATCAGATCCATGAAAATGGCGGGAATGTTCGTAAGACTGAATGACATAAAAAGGTACTCATACAGATCATACCTGACATGAAAAGCTTTATGTGGTATGTATGAAGTCTCTAATCACACCCGATGATAGCCCAATCTTATTCAATTTTTGAAAACACCCTAGATCCTTGGAGATAGTCAAAGAGATCATCTATTCAAGGTAGTGGATACCAGTTCTGGATCATAAGACGTTTTAACCATCTATAATCCATACATAAATGAATATTCCTATCCTCATTCTTGGAAAATAACATGGGTGAACCCCAAGAGTAAGTCTTAGTTTTTATAAAACCTTTGTCCTCTAAATCCTTTAATTACCACTTGAGATCCTAGAGCTCTATAGGTTCCATCCTGTATGGTGAAATGGACACTAAATATACTCCTTGAACAAGATCATCCGTAAAATCTACCTCTCTCTTAGAAGGTAAGCCAAAAAAAAAACACCTGGAAAGACATCCCTAAAATGTTCTAATACAAGAGGTAATTTAGCCTAACATAAACCCTGATCCTACACTAAGATATTGATAATATGGGTAGTTATTCTACCTAGCCCATGATTCTCTATTCTAGCTATGCTATCCTAGACATCTCACTCACCCTTATGTAGATAACCGCCTCCCTCTGATGAACTAAATGACACCCTTTAGATATAGCAGTCTATAAAGGCGTGATAAAGAACCAACCAATCCATCATGAGAATAACATCGATGCTCACCATATCAATAACAAAGAGGTCCCACAAAAAGGGTAATTACCTTCCTTAAGGGGAAAATACCTACATTGGAGTACGCCTTTGACTGTAATCCCAACGACATATCTAGGGTCATCACACCATAATAATATTATATTTCTAGTCCAAGAATTTCCATGATAGATAAAGATATGAAAGAGTATGAAGCACTTGTATCAAATAAAGAAGATAATATAGTGGAGGATACTAGAATAGTACCTCATACTATAGATGGTCCTACAGCCTGATCCTTGGGTATCGTTTGTAGTGAATGCAACTGGCCTGACCCATAAACTTGCGCAACAACTAGACTACCATGATCAAAACCACTCATCTAGTCCTATTGGTTATCAGGAGTTTGACTACCATAGCCATGACCTCCTCCTCAGCTAGTCCTTCTGGTGCTGGTCCAACTCCCCACTTGACATGGCGTAAAAGAATTTTCCCCTAAGGGTGGAGTTGGGATGAACCTATTCCACTAGAAGATGATGGAAAGGTTTGAAAGAATATATGAAGATTCCCCATACAACCTCAAGATCGAAACTTCATAGGGTTTCTATCAAACTAAGGCTTTAGATGACCCTATTTTCCACACTGATGACACACCATAAGGATACTAGTATGGGTACTCTGGTTTCCACTACCTTGAAAATAAACCTTGAGGGATCGGTTTCTGATACTAGAAGAACTACTGGCCTGTCACGACATTGATCCTCTATGCCCGACACTATCATCTTCACTCAGGTTTCACTCAATGATAAGATCCTAGTTGATTATCTCAGAGAAAGTAGGTAGGAATAATACATTCAAGCAAGTACAAATGGTATACACGAGGCCATCCTAAAAGTGTCTAACACATGAAATCTCATCACCATCTAGAAGCGGTGTAAAGCGCTATAACTCATTGAAACACAATGAATATTCCATATCTAACATAGAACCCTACTCGAGATGCATGAATTATATGGACATGTCAGCTCTTAGATTCCAAAGAAAAAAATAATCATAGAAAGTAGTTTTTAAATCATCCCACACCATGCCCTGATGGTGAGCACCTTGGGAAATTAAATACCACCAGTGATTGGTTGAATTACGCAGCATATAAGCAGAAAGATTGAACCTCCACTCTGGAGGTGTATCTAGAATCTTAGAGATAGAAAGGGTGTCTTGTAGAAAATAATCATTATCCTATGGACTGAAATCCCCTGAGAAGATAGGATGATGGTGCTACTGGAAGTCATGAGTTAGATCATCCATCAAAGGTGCAAGTTGTAGAGCACCTTTCATGGACTATATTAGATGTAAGAAACTATCATGGACCTAAGTGTTAATGCCTAGATTAGGTACAATATGTGGTGCCTCAAGTGGAACTTCTGGCGGTAAGACTAGTATCTCAGGGCCCACCATGTCTAGAGCATGGTCATTGCCACCCTCCTGGTGCACGACATGAGGACTTCAGTGAAAAATTAGTCTACAAATTCCAACCACATGCCTCATAACAATCTTAGAAGCATATAGATAACAATACTAGTGGATGATGAATGAAAAAAAGGGCTCTCTACCCATGGTATACTACCCAACTACCCAATTATAAGTCCAGGTGTTAGTAAGTGATATCGTTTAAATTAAAGGGGTTCCAGTAGATAAAGGGTCAACTATACCTTGCCTCATCATTTAATGGAAACCATTTCATTTTATAATCCATTATTCAATTTTTAGTTTCATTTGATTATTTATATATATCAAGGTTCATTTAAAATGAGTTGTTCATACCAGTGAATTAGGGCACATACTTTTTTTACTGAGATCATCACCCATTTAAATTCTAATTAAAGGATTGACTTAGTAAATTACTTATTCCAACCCATGAGGGCCCATACACCTAATGAATTGAAATAGGAAATCACTCAATCACATCCCAAGAGTAACACAAGAATAATATTCACACAAGGATCACTCAATAATTACAATAATAGCAAGAAATGAAAACAGTAAAATGCACCTATATGTCATGGAATATGCATGGAATGTGAATTCTAGGTTACTATAATGATGAATGAACAATTATCCCTACCATTATATCATTAGGACAAGTATGAAATAAAATCCTCATTAGAATAATTATAACAACAAAAAAAAACATGTGAATCAAACAACGATGAAATAATATCAACTGTAATAGGAAAAATAAAACAAAAATCATAATTCAGGAAACTCGACATTTACCCTGAACATGGGTTAGCTATTCCCAAGAATAGCTTGTAACCAAGTTCCAAAGCATTCCTAATCTCTAATATATTGTTTCCAAATAGTAAATAAATAAAGGAACCACTACAATACCACTTTGTGACATCTTGGACCTGAATTCCACTTAGAGATGCCCTGAGCCTGGTGGACCACATGGCCTCAAGAGAATCTCCGTGAACACCAGAGGCTTTTGACTAGAAATAATGGCCTTGAGTGTGTCTGTGGGGAGACTATTCCCTAATTTCCAGAGTTTATCATAATAGATAAAAAATATAATAATAAAAGGTAAATAATGAAAGTAGTAATAGTAATCAGAAGCCACAAAATAAGTATACATGAGTAATAAATAACTAAACAACTAATAATGATATACAAAAGGTGATGATGATATTTCATATATCTAAAAATTATAAAACATGGATACAAAGTAGTAGAAAATATGTTCTATATAAGAATAGAAAAAATAAATTCAAAAAATATCCCCAGCATCCTGAGCTCTAGCTCAGTCATCTACTACCAGCTCCATCCTATGTAAGTAAGAAATCAAGTGTCTAAAGAAGTATGCTTCCCTTTGGAAACACCTAAATACATGTAATATACCCGGGTTCCAATAGTGACCTAGATAGGGTGTGAGATAAATATCAGTAGGCCACCACCAATAGTTTCCATAACATCATATCCGTGTAATATAAACTAAAATAGTGTGCAAGCATGAATATATAAAATTAAAGTAGTATAATAACATAAATACTGAAATACCTAGTTTATCCCTTGACTGGTGTCTAAAAATTTAACCATTTTATTAATTAATCAAGTTCTAGTTTATATAAATAGTTCACGTGAGGTAATACCAACACTGAAAAAATAATAGTGATGGATCCAATATATAACAAGGTATCCTGATTTCATATATAATAAAATGGTTCCCAGGTGATAACTAAGGCAACCTAGACCTCAAGTGTCACCAACTCAGTAGTAACTTCAACCTAGCTATAGGGGTAAGAGTGTAATCCAAGGAGTGTCATCTAAAGAATTACAAAATAGTAATTCTAACTAAGTCCAAGGAATACATCCAAGGTAAAATAGGATAAGCAATGGCTAGGCTCAAAGATATAACAAAGGAACCTCATTTACATAGAATCTATGCTCGATCCAAGGATTGTATCCAAGGTATAATATAATAGTAAAGTAGGGATCCTACGATGTCATACCAAGCATCCACTAATAGACGAGGATCAATTTTAAAGGTTGGTCTCAACCAAGGTAGCCGACATCCTTAAATCAAAATGACGCCTACGAGTGATAAGGCATTACTTGACGAATTCAGAAGATAACTCAAGTTTAACCACTCCTCTAATGATGTTAAGGTCTATTTGTAATTAGGAACCTTAAAATTTATTCATTTATTTAATTAGTCCATTTAATAGACATATCAGTTAATAATTTCATTTGGTTTAAGCCTTTCCTTTCATTAGTGTGGCAAGGCCGAGGAGCATGCAAACTTTTAAGTAATTTTATATTTAATTACTTGGTTCTATCCTTTAACTTTCATTATATGACAAGGATGGGCTAAGGAAGATCTACCACATGAAATTAATTTAGCATAAATTAGGATAATTCATATATATACAATACACTTTCCAATTTACCATTTAAACATTCATAATTTAAGTTGAAGTACTTACCTTTGGCAAGTAAAGTGGAAGTAAACATGACACTCAACATTTATCAATTCAAAAGTAATTTAATAAGGGAGGATTACCATTAGTAGGTTCAAGATGAAGAACACCTGAATGGTGACATATACACACATAATAGGCTACTAAAATCATAACTGTAGATATATCCTATATGGGGTAGTCAGCATTGTGGATGTAACCAACAACAATGAACAACATATATGAATGGGTATTAGAAAAAAATTCTAATGACTACAAGAAAAGAATATAAATTAAAGAGACGAAACATGATGAAATTAGCATGACTACACGACAATTTATAAAATGATGAAACTTGAGGGATTAGTTATATACCACCCACCTCATACTCATATGACTCTCCTCATCCAGTATCAGCCTTTATTTTGTCTTGTATTAGAAGAGATATGAATAACAGATCAACAAATTGAAAATATGTCATATGATACTACATCTAAATAACATCATTTATATGATGAATAATGATAAAATATTATAAAATAATTAAAAATGTTTTTAGAGGGATTCAATGAGATGAATAAAAGCTCAATCGGACTTTAGACAGAGGAGTTACTTCAATTATTAGTTTAGCATTCAAAGGATCTCAAAATAGAGAAATAGGGGTTGGTTGTCCACTAGAAATGAAATAAGAAATATGGGTTGATTTAAAACCTAACTTAAGGAAAAAATGGTAAAATGACCCAAATTTGGGCATCACACGGTTTGGCTGAACGGTTTGCCAAACCGTGTTCCAACTGTGCATGGTCAGCTATAGGAAGGGGGTACCCACACAGTTAGACTACATGTTTAGGGAAACCATGTTCTAACCATGAAAAATAGCTCTGTAATTTGTCTACATTTTTTTCATGGTCGTACGACCCAAATCACATAGTTTGGGGTAAACCGTTCTCCCCCTTACTGCTCTCTATCCAGCCTTGCATGGTTAAAACTAACCATGTGACATACCTAAAATGGTTTCCTATAACTATGTGATAGGCCATTTCCTCCCACTATCTAGGGTTATGAGCTCCAAACAAGCCCCATACATCCACTAAACCTTCACTAACTCATTAGGAATTCGTATTAGGTCCAAAATAAAGAATGGAACCAAAATTTAAAGGATCCATACCCGAGTCAAAAAATAGGTTCTTAAATATAATAATAAAATAAGTATAATTAGTGTTTTTATATTTTATTATAATAATTTCACATCTATTATATATTCTCTTTCATCTATTAAGAAAAACATGAATCGTCATTAGTGCATGTGTGAGGATTATCGCCTCCACGAAGTGGCACTTTAGGTTTTTCATTATCACCTTTCATGGATGGTTAAAGATGTAATTTAATAATATAATATAATATTTATAAAATTTTAATTATTCTTAAATTATAAGATACTTTATTTTATTTTTTCTTTTTATTCTATGAAAATGGGAGCATCGTTCATATGTACTTACATATTACCTCCTCCCTGGGATTTCTTTTTTCTTTTTTTTCCATATAAACTAACATTATTGGACCTAAACATGTATTTAATATATAAAAAATGGTTATTTAATAAACCATTAACTTTATATAATGATAATATTATACATTTTATATGTAATATTAGCAATAAACGAGTATAGTAAATTTAACTGGACATATTAATGTAACTTTTCTAAATTGAGTCCATTCATGGGAAACTTATTTAACTATATAAATTATATGATAATTTAATATCAAAGGAAATAATAATATTAAATTATGGATATTATTAAACTATTTTACAATATCTTTTATCACAGTTGGAAAACTGAAAGTATTACAATGAAATTAACCGAACAAACCTGAGTGACCAACGTAAGCAGAAACTATATTAAAAATAAATACCAAAAGATTATAAATAGGCATTATAAAATTCAATATAGATGAATAATGTTATTTTATATATATCTAATGAACTTAATTTAATTATTCATTAAGTTAAGTTCAAGTGTATAATGCTTTTAGACACAGGCAAGAGTTTCGTCTCAAAACTTCCCTCTTTGAGACACATGTTATTTTATGCACCTAATTTATTTTAAATGGTGTATATAATTACAATTGAAAATTTTAATATCATGTATTATTATTATTAATTGTATTTATAATTAAAAATTAAGATCTCTCTCTTTAAATTGGTTTTTATTAAAATGTCTTTTAATTCGTAAGGGTTTTTCATCTCAACTTCTTTTTGTTGAGACATGTTTTAATGTTATGAACCAATTTTTTTTATTTATATGGTGTATATAATGAAAAATAATGTATTTATACATAATAAATGATTTAATTTATGTAATTTAATGATCCATATAATTTTCATGCTTCCAATGAATTTGGATTAAAAAATTAGTAAAGCCATGAGGGGTTTTTGTGACTCAATTTTCCTCCTCATGTCATAATCACTCATCTTTGTCTATTATATTTCATGATTGATATATTATAACATATTATTATTTTATGATGTATTTATACCTTTTTTTTGGATAAATAATGCATCAAACCAAAGTTTTCTTCCTCAATGATTTTAATGTTTCATTAAATTGATTTTTTTAAGAATAATTCCTATTAATTTTAATGGATTTTTCTTCCATGTCCATATTTTTACTCCCCACCAATGTTCTATTTTCTCTTATGAAAACTAAAATTTTATTTATCCCCAATGATCCTTTTATTCCCATTATTTCATTTTAAAGAAAATATTTTTTATCCTTTTTAACTATGTGGGGTTTAAATAAGGTTATTCTAAAATGTTAAAAAGTGTTTTCCATCCTTTCAAAATAAAAAGTTATACCATCCACAATTTTTTTTGATAAATTTTATCTTTTTTTAAATGTTTTATTATTTAATATTATTTTAAAGGTATAATTTTTCAAATTATTTTCACTTTCCTTTTTTATTTTTTTGTCTTTTTTAATTATCCTTTATTAAATATTCTTTTAGAGGTAATAGTTTTCAAAGTATTTTCAATTTTATTTTTGAAAACATTATGTCATTTTAAATTATTAATTATTAAATATTATTTTTAAGGTCAATGTTTTCAAATTATTTTCACTTCCCCTTTTTGAAGACTTTATGATTTTTTCAAGTTTCCTTTATTAAATATTCTTTTAAAAGTAAAAGTTTTCAAAGTATTTTAATTTCTTTTTTTTGATAATAATTATGTATTTTCAAGGTTGTTTTATCTAGAAAACTTTATATTAATATTTTCAAAATTATTCTCTTTTACTTATCATTTTTTGAAAGAAAATTTCACTTAATTTTTTTAAAAGGTTTTGTGAAATTTTTATTTATTTTAACACCTCTTTACCCTATATGGTTTATCTTTCATAAAGTGATGTTTTTATCCCCCTATATATGTTATTATAATATGATACCTTTTTTAAAATGATATTTTTTTATATATTATGATTTCTTAATTTCATGATATGTGATGTTTTTGAAAGGTTTAAGAAACCCATTATTTTTCCCCAGGTTATTTATATAATGATTTAGAAATGTCATAAAACCCATTTTTCTTTTTATGGGTTATTTTATGATGTGATGATTATTTTTCCCAAGTCACAAAAAAATTTATGGATTATGAGATGGATGATACCTATATCTCCCTCAAATTCCTTGGGTAAATAATTATATTGCATGAGATATAAATGTTATTAGAATAAGTTTTTGAGTAGCTAAGTTCTCAAAGGGTGAGTATGGTGGCATTCAACTATACTCACAATTTCATGTGTGAAGAGGTTAGAAATTAGCTAGGTTCACAAAGAGTGAGTGTGATGGCATATATCTATACTCACAATTTTACAAGTGAATGGGTTGGCAGGTATCTAGGTTCACAAAGATAATAAATCCTTTGTTTATGATTATGCCACTTTCTTTCTTATATTCCATGGATCATGTTTTATGATCCATGTTTGTTAAATATTGTTTCTATAAAATTTTGATCCACATATTATGTTATGTCAAGTCATATTCCATGATTTATGATCTAATATTTGTTGGGAATGTATTTTCTTATGTATCCTAATTATAACCATATGCTTATCTTATGATCACTTATGATATTCGGTTGTTATCACTTATGTTTACCCTTATTGAGCATATGGGATCACCACTTTCTTATGTTTCCATTTTCCTATGTTATAAATAAAATTAATACATAAGATGTGTCTATAAGGGTAACTTATGATAATATTTTTTTGGGGATATATTTAAGACTTTTTATGGATCGAGTAGTTTTTTTATAGTGAGAAAATGTCCAATGGTTGGAAAATATGTGAGTTTTGTTAGTTAATGTTTTTTTTATAATTCTCTAAAACTCTAAACCTAAAAGGTCTTGGGAATGTATTGTATTAAAATATTTTATTTAAGTAATGTAATTATCATAAAATTTGGTTTGAGGTGTCATATAAATAAATGAAGAAAATTCAGCATGGTTTACTACACTTATTCTAGTCTTAACATCTATATCTAGGTTTCCAATAATAGTTTCTAGATGGTGTTTTTTATGGTTTCTAGGTTTTTTATGAGAGGACCAATTTGGGATATACTTAAAACTGAGAGGGGGGGGGGGTGAATTAGTGTTAGGGACTTTTAAAACCAATTTCAACTTCTTATCTCTATACCTATTGACCTGTTAGGATATTGATTCTCTTATTCTCTTTTCCCTATTTCATGAAATAATATGAAAGCAATAAAAATATTAACATAATATTTTTACAAGTTTCACCACTAAATAAGAGTAGTTACATCCTTTCTGTGTATGGTAATGACCAGTGCACAAATTTTTCACTATAATGTAGTAACTATTACAGTGGTTGGCTAAGAAAACAATTATTTAACCAGTGTGGCTCCCTACACTTGGAGGAAGTAAGGAAATAATGGCTTCCCAGTGTTTCTCTCTACACTCAGAGGGGGGAGGGGAAACAATCCTCTTCCAACTTGCAATGAGTAGGATATGCCCTTACACTCACTGGTTATTTATATTGCCAGTGTAGACAGTCTCTTGCAACCTCTAGATGGTTCTTTATACTACCTTTAGAGACAATATTCTCTCTATTAAAAGAGTTTGAAACAAAAAAATAATCTTCCACCTGTTGAGACCTGTTGGATGCTATAATGATACTTTGTTCTTACACAACCTTCTTCTCCTCCTTGTTAATTTCTTAGTAGTATGCAAGTAACCAACCTCCTATTTCTCTGTAGAAAACCTGTAACCTTCAAACTCTTCTTCTTCTTCTTCTTCAATGAAAAACTAGTTGCACTGAAACCTGATCTTCTTCACACTTTCTCTTTTAGTGGAAAACCAACTACACTGAAATCTTATTCTTATTCTTGCTAGAATCACAAGTTCCCTTTGTGACTGTTAAATTAATGAAGTACAACTAAACTTAGCATCATCATTGTTGTCTAGAAGCTGACAAGAACTTATATCACAACTCACATCTTGCGCGCCAGTCCCTGCTTACACGCCTTCTTACTTGCGCACCACTCTATTTGCGCACCACTATGCTTGCATGCCACTCTGCTTGCGTGCCACTCTGATTACGATACTCCCTGCTTGCGCGCCACCAACTACTTGTTCGCCAAAATTGTGCACAACTCACAACTTTCGTTCCACTTTAGTATCAGACACAACACACTTGTTGCACACAACTCCCTGCTTGCATGAAACTTACAACTTGTGCACCACTTCTGGCTTGCGTGAAACTCACTGCTTGCGCACTACTCACTACTTGCACGCCATATGAATAAATATAGACTTGCACACCCTCACCACTTGCGCAACCAGAGATCAAATATTCTCTAAGTGTTGATATTACAAAAAATAGGAGGGTATTCGTCTACTTATAGGCATTTTGGTGACCCTGCACATGAGGCATGAAACTCAGCTTTCACTTCATTTCATAACTTTCACACCACTCCATCACTTGCACACTGCTCTATCACTTGTGCGCCACTCCATCACTTGCATGAAACTTTATTTTCTTTGTCATATTTTGATGTGATGATGTTAAAATATGACTTGCGCGCAACATATACTTGCATGCCACTTATGACTTGTGTGACACTTTCTTTCCTTTGTCATATTTTTATGTGATGATATTAAAATACGACTTTCATGCAACATATAGTTTCACGCCACTTATACTTGCACACCACACTTGCGTGACATTTATAATTTCACACCACTTTCTTTCCTTTGTAAAAAAAAAACTTCTTTACTACCCCTATCTTTCATAAGGATTTCATCACAAGTTCTATAAACTTATGATATTTGTGAAATACAAATCAATAAAGCATCGTCATAGTTTTGGCTATTCTCTTTGGAATATGAATTCCAAAGTACTTATTCATCCCCACTTCAAATCCTCAATTATTTTTAGAGTGTTAATTCCAAAGAATTACAATAATCTATCTTCATCCAAAAGTGGAGGCTTGAGGCTTCTTCAAACACCTTAAATGTTGTAGATAATGTATCACCTTTTATACATGTATTTTTAACTTTAAGAACAGTTCAATAGTCATCTGATTTCAAGGCAATGTGTAATGCATGCCCATCTTAGAATGCCAAACCCTTCCACACTCTCTTTTCTTCTTCAAACATAATTCTATAATTTAAATCCTCATTTGTATTCAATCATCTTCAGATAGATGATACTTCACCATTCTACTCCAATCATCCTCAAATGGATGATAATTATCAATTATTCATTGTTGTAAACAATGTGTCACCTTTGAAACAAGTTCTTTGCACTTAGGATCAGTTCAAAAATCATCTGAATTTCATTCTCCATCAACTATGGATTTCTTCTTCATCTCCTTCTTCATTTTGAACTGTATTGACAACTATTGACAATAAATACATTCTTCATACACAAAGTGGTCCCAACAATCTCCCCTTTGTATTTTGTTTTCAATACCTTAAAGTTCTCCTCAAATGAACATGTTAATGTCAAAATGAGAATATTATCTCTCCCCTTTACTCCTTTCTCTCCCACATCACTTTTAAAACTTTCATTTCACTTTCTATTCCACTTATTGAAAAGAAATACAAAGTCCATAGGAGATGGGTATAGGTCCTTTCTTAAGAAATGTGCCATCAACTATTTCACTCTAAGTCTACTTGAGCAGTGCTCAGTGTAAGAACCCAGATCTTCTTTTTAGGTATGTTTTTATTTTTCCTGGAGTTTTTGAGAAAAGAGGAGTTTTTGGAAATTTTTGAAGTACACGCCGTGTACTTTATGATTACACGCTGTGTACTCGGTTACCGCGGGTAGCCGTGTGCTGGCCATGTAGCGGCCTTGCACATGACCATGTGTGATGACCCGGAGTTTGCCTAAAGTAGAGTATGGAAATAACAAGTACATGCCGTTACTTTAGAAGTACACACTGTGTATTTTTTTTATTAAACGCACCAAGGTCGTGTCTGACAGATAGAACACCCTCCTTCTCAACCTAGTTCATCTGAGAGCGCCAAGTAGCCATAGATCTTTGACAAGCCCCCGAGACTCTATCCGTCCTCCGAATCGAACACCTTCGGTTGCATTAGAATCGAATTAGTGAGTTCTCTCTTTTGTTGGAACCTCGTTTCATGATTTCTCTTCTCTTCCAAGTTATCATGGGTTGAATGTTTTAGACGTTTTCCTAGATCTACAGAGTTATAAGGAGATTCAAGCTTCAAAGTTCACATATAGCGATCTTTTAACCCCAAGGTAGGTGGTTTGTGCCTTTCTGTTAAAAGTCATTGAGTTTTATGTGAAAATTTTCCCTATACCCATGAACGGGGTATTTCGTGTTTTCTGTTTTGGACCTATTGTTTCTCTGCTATGCTGATATACCTGAGTAGATGATTATTGGTTGTGAATAAGGTGATTTTTTGTTCCTTGGATGTTTTTCCCATGCATGTTTTTCCTGTTATGACCTTTGGGTCTTGTTTTCCTGTTAGGATGCTGTTTACATTCCCATGCCTAGTAGTATAGGATGGTGTGACTATTGTTCTGTTATGCTGTTGTGATATAGAATTCTAGCCAAGTAGTTCTTGAGGTTTAACTTGGCCGTTACACGATGCTACACTTTCTTGACTTACACAGGTCCGTGAGAACCAGGTGTACAGACCATAGGGAGAATGGACGTTGAGGGATTCTCCAGAGTGTCTTTATAATTTACGATGCGAGACCATAAGGGGAATTGATGTTGAGTGATTATCCAGAGTGTCTGTAGTTCCTCGACGTGGGCCACATGGGAAATGAGACGTTGAGTGCTTCCCCAGAGCACATTTAGTACCGTTACGAGACTATAGGGGGAATTGACAGTGAGTGATTCCTCAGAGAGTCTATGCTTAAGCTGAACCAGAGGGGTTAGACTGAGTGTACTGCCCAGAGGGTAGCTTGTACTTGTTAGGTAGGACCAGAGGGGATAGGCTATGAGTACTTCCCAGAGGGTTACCTTGTGTTTAGATACTTGCTTGTGTTGCTAGGTAGGACCAGAGGGGATAGGCTGTGGGTACTTCCTAGAGGGTTACCTATTGTGTTATCTGCTTTGTTTAGCTGTTGCATGCTGTGTGGTGTTTTGAACGCTTTAAACTGTGGATTGTTTACTGCTTAGTGCTTTCTTGTTTACTGCCTTCTGTATTTTACCTGCCATATATTCAATGACTATTAGGCACATATCTCATGGTGGTTTCTGGGATTTAGTCTCAAACCCTGTTTGGGCCATTCTTTTGGGTCCAAACATATTATATTGTTGTAGGTATAGATAAGGGAAAGCACCCTTCTACTTCAGGTACTTGACTTGCTGTGGAGCTGGAGAGCATGGGACCAAGCTATGGCTTGCAATGCTGAGGATTTTATCTTATTTCTTTTTCACTTTGGTTTAGTACTATTGTATTCCAACATTGTGACTTGTTTGGCTATTTTATTAGACATATGTATCATGCATAATTTTTTATATATGTTCTCCAGTTTATTCCTTCAGTTTTTTGCTGTATGTCATTAATTCTGCTTCCTCTCTTATATGTTGCTGTGTACTCTGCCAATGAGGGAATAGTTTCCCCACTATCACACACAAGGCCCTCGCTCCTAGTTAGTAGCCTCTGGCCTTCAGGGAAATGCGCTTGAGGCCATGTGACCAACCGGGTACGGGGTGCCTCTGGGTGGATTCCGGAATCGGGATGTTAAAAAGTGGTATCAAAGGGTTTATTTTCTCTTAACTTACTATTTGGAGCCTTAGCTAGGGATAAGACAAAATAGGTACTTGGTAATAAGCTGTGCCCGGGAGTAGCTAACCCGTGTACAGGGAAAAGCCAATCTACCTCATTTAAATTACAATTTTTCTGATTTTGCAATTATTACAGTTAATATGATTTCACCTTGAGTGATTCACATGATTTGTGCTGTTATTGTTGATTTTATTGATGTTCTATTTCTGTTTCAACCCACTGAGATGAGGGTATGCTATCTCATGCATCTTATAGGAACTTTCTAGAAATCACATTTTATGCATTTTTTCCATGCCATCTAGGATACATTAGTGATTGCATGTTGTTGTGATAGATGATGTGTAAAATATGCATGATGTTGTGATATTTTCCTTGATATAAATACCTACTGTTTGATAGGGTATTGTTTGTGTAGAGATTTTCTTGAATGAATTACAAAATTTGGTTCTTGAGGTGTTATGGGACCTCATGGATTGGAATTTGGTGGATCATTGCCTTGTTTTCCTTGATATAACTTTTATAAGATTCCAAACTTTGATTCTTGAGGAGTATGGGCCCTCACATATCGGAATTTGGAACTTTCTTTGCTCATTTCAGTGTTTTCTGGGTTCCGGAGTAGTTTCTGAGGCTTACTATCTGGAAAAACCCAGAATACATGCCGTGTAATGTTAAGTACACGCCGTGTGTTCTTCTGTTCAGGAAGAAACTGTTTTTCTTAAGTACACATTGTGTACTTTATGTACACTCCTTTTAGTCTCTAACCAGGTCATAGTCTGTGTGGGCAGAGACATGAAATGGGGAAAACCTAGAGTGAACATGCCATGTATCATCCATACATGCCATGTCATGTCGAACCCGTGCCCACCTGTGTCACTAACAACATAGGTTGGCCGAGTCGTGTCTAATACACGCCGTGTGCCATCTAAACATGCCATGTAGTCTGACCTAGGTACTCGTCCGTGTCACGAACAACACGGGTTGGTGTTATCTTTTCACATACATGCCGTGTTTGCCTTGAACACGCTGTATAGTTGGACTCAGGTACCCGACTGTGTCACGAACAACACAGGTCGGTGTTATCTTTTCACATACACACCATGTACGTCTGGAACACGCCATGTAGTGTAAATCCATGTGTCAGGCCATGTCACTAACAACATGGGCCAAGTGAAGCTTATCTAGTACACACCTTGTAAGAATTTTACATGCTGTGTAGTCTTGTCTTAGGAGGTCCATGTGGCTTAACCGTGTATAAGGACTCGGGCAGGGGAAGATGATTCAAGTACACGTCGTGTGTTAAGACAACATGCTGTGTGTTTGGGGTGCTACACGACCAGTTTAGGCAGGAGTACACACCCATGTAAATGACTTAAGGGAACACGTAGTGTAGGAAATGTATACATTGTGTATTCATGTTTTGTAAAACTTGAATGATTTATTTCTCATGTTACCTTCTTATGCTTTCAGTTTTTAGTCCCTACTAATCCTGATCTAAGGTGTGCATTTGACCTTACAGAGTCATGCCACCGAGACATCCTCCAGTTGTCTGTCAGTTACAGGGCAGTGATCAGATGCTGGATACAGCTGACTAGGGACTTCCTGCGGATCCTCATGTTGTTCCAGTCTTGGAACCAGTAGTTATACCTGATACCGGTGCTGATACACAGTTCAGGGATGACTTTATGAGGATGATGAAGACTTTTCAGGGATCACCACCTCCTACCCCTTCAATGGATGATTTGACATGGGTCTTCCAACAACATCATCCTCCCACTTTCTTAGGAGAAGGAGGACCTCAGGCTGCAAAGTCATGGATAGAATCCATGTTGACAATCTTTGATCATCTAGAGAAGCCTCCAGAGAGGAGGGTCAATCTCGCTACCTATATGATTCGAGACTCTTCCAAGAGGTGGTGGGATGTGATCTCATAGGCAGGACACCAGCAGGTTATGGTGTGGGATGAGTTTCAACGCATCTTCTATGATTACTTCTATCTAGAGACCTTGAGGGCCGATCGATCCTAGGAGTTTATGAGTTTGGAGTAGGGTACTCTTTCTGTTATGGAGTATTCCTCCCGCTTTACTGAGCTAGAACACTTCACACCTATTACGGGAGTTGATCAGTTGTTCATGGCAAGGAAGTTCGAGGATGGTATGAGGCATGACATCCGATCTTAGGTGAACATCTTCCGGC
Source organism: Viscum album (assembly GCA_963277665.1). Taxonomy (NCBI): domain Eukaryota; kingdom Viridiplantae; phylum Streptophyta; class Magnoliopsida; order Santalales; family Viscaceae; genus Viscum; species Viscum album. The sequence continues at coordinate 4,307,034 of OY728162.1, read as the reverse complement.
TGACTTCTATCACTTCTATAGTCAATCAGGAACTGATCACATAGCGTAATCTAAGGGATTCTGGAGTTGTGAGCTAGGGAGGCTTGAAATATGGAGTTAGCATCCCTCCTACTGACAGAAGGAAGTGCCGTAGGGAGTCTTCACATGGTGATCCAAGGAGGTGATACACTTCTTCTGGTAGCCAGGTAGTGTGTTACCAGTGCGGAAAGAGCAGGCATACAAGGCCACATTTACCAAAAGACCCAGTGGAGTGCCGATATTATGGAAAGATGGGCCATCTTCAGCGCTTTTGTCATATCTTATCACCAGCAGCTGGTGACAGGGGTTCTTTTATGACTCCTTGTTCAGGATCAGCTCCACTAGTTCCTCACTAGTCTAGGAACTGGAGTTCTTCCGGCCATTCCGGCCGAGGTGGAGGTCGTGGCCGTGGTATCTAGTCACCCAGTTTTCAACGACATCAGGGTGAATCAACTCAGAGTGGTTAGGCAGGGTCATAGGGCCACGATACAGGTCATAATTTCATAGTGGAGAATACCTAGCAGGAGTATGATCCCTAACCTTCTACCATTTTAGGTACGATCTTAGTATCCTTAGTTTTAGCTTCTACTATTTTTGATACAGTGGCTTCCCATAGTTTTATCTCTATTGCTGTCGTGGAGAGACTTGGGCTCCATTTTTTTTCCTCTGCTGATATCTTGATGCTAGACACACTGTTGGGGACTAGAACGACTAGTGTACTTCAGTGTAAAGAGTTACCTCTAGAGGTCAGTGGGTGTCACTTTTTATGGGACCTCTATGTCCTAGAGATGATAGGCTATGATGTCATTCTCAGAATGGACTGGCTAGTTTCCTTCTAGGAAGTTATCGACTGTTATCACCGTAGGGTGAGTTTCACATCACCAGAGGGCATATCATTTCATCATAAGGGTGAGTGGGATGTCTAGGCGGTCAGAGCGGGTCCAGAGCATCATGGGTTAGGAGAAGTTATAGCCCATATTTCTAGTTTATATCTGGATGATCAGGGGACTTCTCACTTAAACTTTTCTCCAGTGGTGGATCCTTTTAGAGATGTCTTTCCAGAGGAATTTTCAGGTTTGCCTCCGGAGTGTGAGGTAGAATTCTCTATTGATCTTATTCTAGGAGTGGCATCAGTGTCCATTCCTCCTTATAGGATGTCTACACCAGAGTTGCAGGAGCTCAAGAAGCAGTTGGAGGAGTTGCAGGCAAAGGGTTTCATTTGAACCAGTACTTCTCCTTGGGGTTCACCTGTCCTGTTTGTGAAGAAGGAAGATGGTACCCTTAGGCTTTGTGTGGATTATCAGAAGCTGAACCAGTTTATGGTCAAGAACCGATATCCTTTACCAAGGATTGATGATCTCTTTGATCAGCTTTGAGGATCCCGGGTGTTCTCAAAGATTGACTCGAGTTACGATTGTCATTAGTTGTGCGTTATACCATCTGATATACCTCTCACAACCTTTCAGAGTAGGTATGGTCTATATGTGTATATGGTTATGCCATTTGGTCTCATGAACGCGCCTGCAGTTTTCATGGCACTAGTGAACCGAGTGTTCCATCCATACTTGGATTCTTTCATGGTGGTCTTCATGGACGGTATCTTGGTGTACTATCACACTCGACACGGACATGCTAACTATCTTGAGATCATTTTGAGTACACTGAAGGATCATCAATTATATGCTAATCTCTCAAAATTCCACTTTTGGATGGATCAGATTCACTTCCTGGGTCATATTATCTTAGAGGTAGGAGTATCAGTGGACCCATAGAAAGTGAGAGCAGTAGTTTTCTGGGAGTATCCGAAGAAAGTTTTTGAGGTATGAAGTTTTCTAGGGCTAGCTGGATACTACAGATGCTTCATATAGGAATTTTCATGCTTAGCAGCATCACTGACAGGTCTGACTAAGAAGGGCACAAAGTTCTTATGGTCAGATTCTTGTGAGTTAGCCTTTCAGGAGCTGAAAGGGAGGTTGACTTCAGCACCGATACTAGTCTTTCTAGATCCAAGCAAGAGAAATACTATTTACTGTGATGCGTCGGGTATCAGGCTGGGAGCTGTGCTTATGTAGGGAGATGGAGTCGTTGTGTACGGGTCTCAACACTTGAGGTCACATGAGAGGAATTACCTGATGCACGATCTAGAGTTGGTAGCTATTGTTCATGACTTACGCTGTTGGAGACATTATCTTCTAGGAGAGCAATTTGTGATTTTCACCGACCACAAGAGTATCAAGTACATATTCACTTAGCGTGATCTGAATTTGAGATAGTGCAGGTGGGTTGAGTACCTACAGTCCTTTGACTTTGATCTTGCCTACATGCCTAGGAAAGGAAATGAAGTGGCTGATGCATTGATCAGGAGGACTCAGATACATGAAGTTTGGGAGGCCAACAGTGAGTGGAAGCTTATGTATCTGTTCTTTGATATGCATTTAGAGGTGCACGACAGACAGGGGAAGACCTTTATTTCTTCTGTGGCTGTTACCTCTACTCTTATGGATCGAGTTTGAATGAGGAAGCTATCAGATTCTAAAGTCCTAGTCCTAAGGGAGATCATGTTAGGAGAGGACCCTATTCCTGGATGGACCATAGGCGAGGACGAGATCTTGAATTTCCAGGGGTGCGTATGGGTGCCAGCATACATACGCGAGGAGATGATGCGATACTTTCATTCCTCAGTTTGGGAAGTTCATCCTGGTTTTACCAAGATGTATCATGATCTATACCATCAGTATTGGTGTACAAGTATGAAGAGGGACATTTCTGGTTTTTTCATGAGGTGTTCCACTTGTCAGCAGGTGAAGGCGAAGCATCAGTGACCAGTAGGGCTTTTACAGTAGTTAACCATTCCCAAGTGGAAGTGGAATGATGTCGCGATGGACTTCATGACTGGTTTGTCAAGGTCACCTCGATGGGATGACACTGTTTGGGTTTTCATTGACAGACTCATGAAGGTTTCTCACTTCTTTACAATCAAGAAGACCTTCAGTGTTGATGATCTGAGACGGCTATACATCTGAGAGATTGTACGTCTTCATTTAGTTCCACACTCCATTGTTTTAGATAGGGATGCACGTTTTACTTCTCGAGTCTGGAAGAGGCTTCATAAGGCTTTGGGTACACAGGTACTTTTGAGTACAGCTTACCACCCCCAGACGGATGGCCAATATGAGCATACGATTCAGGTGCCTGAAGACATGCTATGAGAATGCATTTTGGATTTTGGAGGTTCTTGGGAGAAGCATATATCTCTTGTGGAGTTTTCCTACAACAATAGTTTTCAAGTGACTATTCAGATGGAACCTTATGAGGCTTTGTACGGTCGACCATGCCGATCACCCTTATATTGGCTGGAGGTAAGAGAGACAGATTTTCTAGGACCTCTTCTTGTTCAGGAGACCAAAGAGCACATAGAGTTGATTTGGAAGAGGATGGCTACTGCACAGTCTTGACAGAAGTCTTATGATGATAAGCAGAGACGACCTCTGGAGTTCAAGGCCGGGGATCAGGTTTTCCTGCGTGTCACACCGAGGTTGGGACACAAGAGGATTCAGAGATAGGGTAATCTTTCACCGAGGTACATCAGGCCATTTGAGGTGTTGGAGAGAGTTGGGCCGGTTGCCTACCGGTTTTAGTTACCTCAAAGGTACCAGGATATGCACGATGTCTTCCACGTTTCTCAGCTTCGACGTTACTTTTCAGACCCGTCTCATGTCTTTCAACCCGAGGAGGTTGAGCTTGAAGTGGATGCGTTGTTTGAGGAGAATCCTATCCAGATTGTGGATCGCAGTAAAAAGGTTATCCGTGGTCGGTCTGTTCCTCTGGTACGATTTCTATGGCATCACAAGCGGGTGTAGGACGAGACTTCAGAGAGGTATGCCGATGTACGAGCACAGTGGCCATAATTGTTTGAGGTTTCTTCTTCTACGCCGCGCTAGAGAAATTTGGGGATGAATTTCTTTAAGGGGGGAAGTTTTTAAGAACCCGAATATTCTTTTCAGGTATGTTTTTCTTTTTTCTGGATTTTTTGAGAAAAGAGAAGTTTATGGAAATTTTAGAAGTACACACCATGTACTTTATGAGTACACTCCATGTACTCAGTTACCGTGGGTAGCCGTGTGCTGACCATGTAGCGGCCTTGCACACAACCATGTGTGATGACCTGAAGGCCGCCTAAAGTGGAGTACAGAAATGGAGAGTACACACCGTGTACTTAAAAAGTACACGCCGTGTATTTTTTTTAATTAAACGCATCGGGGTCGCGTCTAACAGACAAAACACCCTCCTTATTAACCATGTTTGTCCGAGAGTGCTAAGCAGCTGCAAATCTTCGACGAGCCTCCAAGCCTTTTTCTATCCTCTGAATTAAACACTGTCGGTTGAATTGGAATTTCATAGGTGAGTTCTATCTTCTACTGGAATCTCGTTTCATGATTTATCTTCCCTTCTAAGTTATCGTGGGTTGAACGTTTTAGACATTTTCTTAGATATATGATGTTATAAGGATATTAAAGCTTTGAGGTTCACATATAGTGATCTTCTAACTCCGAGGTAGGTGGTTTGTTCCTTTATGTTGAAAGTATTTGAGTTTTATATGAAAATTTGACCAATACCCATGAACGGGGTATTGCGCGTTTACTGTTTTGGCCCTATTGTTTCCCTGCTATACTGGTATGATTGATTAGATGATTATTGGTTGTGAATAGGGTGAATTGTTGTGCCTTGGATGTTTTTACCATGCATGTTTTTCCTGTTATGACCTTTGGGTCTTGTTTTCCTGTTAGGCTGCTGTTTACATTCCCATGCCTAGTATTATAGGACGGTGTGACTGTTGTTCTATTATGCTATTGTGTTATAGAATGCTAGACATGTAGTTCTTGTGGTTTAACTTGTCCATTATGCACTGCTACACTTGATTGAATTACACAGGGCTGTGAGAACCGGGTGTATAAACTATAGGGAGAATGAATATTGAGGGATTATTCAGAGTGTCTTTATAATTTATGATACGAGAACATAGGGGGAATTGACATTGAGTGCTTCCCCAGAGTGTCTGTAGTTCCTCGACGTGGGCCATAGGGGGAATGAGATGTTGAGTACTTCCCCAGAGCGCCTTTAGTACCGTTATGAGACTATAGGGGGAATTGATGATGAGTGCTTCCTCAGAGAGTCTATGCTTAAGCTGAACCAGATGGGTTAGACTGAGTGTACTGCCCAGAGGGTTGCTTGTAGTTCTTAGGTATAACCAGAGGGGATAGGCTGTGAGTACTTCCCAGAGGGTTACCTTGTGTTTAGCTGCTTGTTTTTGTTTCTAGGTAGGACCATAGGGATAGGATATGGGTACTTATTAGAGGGTTACCTGTTGTGTTATCTTCTTTGTTTAGATGTTGCACACTGTGTGGTGTTTTGAATGCTTTAAACTGTGGATTGTTTACTACTTAGTGATTTATTGTTTAATGACTTCTATATTTTACCTACCATATATTCACTGACTGTTAGGCACAGATCTCATGGTGGTTTCCTACTAGGATTTAGTCTCACACCCTGTTTGGGTCATGCTTTTGGTCCCAAACAGATTATATTGTTGCAGGTATAGATAAGGTCAAGCACCCTTCTACTTCAGGTACTTGACTTGCTTTGGAGTTGGAGATCATGGGACCAAGATATGGCTTATGATGGTGAGGAGTTTATCTTCTTTCTTTTGAACTTTGGTTTAGTACTGTTGTATTCTAGCATTGTGACTTGTTTGGCTATTTTACTAGACATATGTATCATGCATCATTTTTTATATATGTTCTCTAGTTTATAACTTCAGTTTCCTGCTGTATGTCATTATTTCTACTTCCGCTCTTGTATGTATTTGTTTACTTTTGTTGTGTACTCTGCCAATGAGGGCATAGTTTTACCAATATCACATCCAAGGCCCTCGCTGCTAGTCGGCAGCCTCTGGCGTTCGGGGAAATGCGCTTGAGGCCATATGATAAGTCATGTACTTTGTCTTCATGGGTTTTACACTTTCATTTTAGGCTGAATATATTTAATGTGATATGATATTATCATCCTTTTACAATGACATGATACTCAAACAATATTCAGAGTAATTGATTTTAATATCAACTAAAGTTGATACTAATTGAGATACTGACTCTGGAAGATTCTTTATGTGTCTCCCCCTCAAGGGAAAAATTCTCAGGTTCTCCCCCTGAGAGATTACTTTAGTTTCAATTCCTTGTACTATAAGAAAAAACACAATACACAAAGATTTAAGGGAATAAGGTGGATCCTCCTTGCTCCATCAATGTGAACAACAAGGTTGAGATGATTTTCTCAACCCATATGCTCCATTAGTCACACTTTAACAACTGATCTTCAATACTGATTGTGATTTTGCTGACCTTAATATTTCTTCTATCTCTTTGTGCATGAATCTTTTTTCTAAAAGAGATTTCAAAGAACTAGAATCTACTGGTATAAATTTCATCCTCTTGAAGAATTATTCTTGGTATAGGATGAATTAAATGCATTTTCTAACTGTATATACAACCTTGTTGCACCTTACACACAGAACATCTTTGTATTCATGTAGAATATTCTTTTTCTTTTTGCACTAGCCTTAGCCTGTACATCTTCCACTTTCCTCATTCTTTGCAAATATTCTAGACAAATAACCAATAGTTAATTAGTAACTGAGTCATCAAGATTTGATCTTCTACATGGATTATTTTGAGCGACATACTTATTAGTAGTTCTTTTGGATGAACTACCCCTTATCTTATTGGATTTAGAATATAAGGACTTCTCAAATTTCCTCCTTGGAGTCTTTTTGGGAGTGTTTGTTTTTCCATCATTCTTCTTACTACTTACCAAGGATTCTTATTCTTTCTTATCCATCTCTTGTGATCTTATTTTCTTATTAGCTTTGGGTACCTATTGAAATGAACATGCACCATTCATGTGACCACACATATTGCATACATCACAAATTTTATATAACATTCCAAATCTATTTTTAGATACATATGCTTCTGAATTTGTGAATGTTTCTTCTTCTTCTATGGCTTTATCCCCCTTGATATGGGCTTTCTCTAAGATTTTTCATTTAAGGGATTTTACCAACAATCTAGTGCACAATATCCAAATCTATTACAACACCAACATTCACTAACAAACCTTGACTTCTTGATATCTTCTTTATAAGGTTGTTGAGTCTTCTTCTTGATGTGTTTTTATTTCTTAGGGGTGGAATCTTCCCCACTCTTTACCCTATCCACCATAGCCATGGTGGTAGGTTTCTTCTCATTCTTATTTATCCATACTTGTTTATAAATTTTCTTCTAACCTTCACTTTTTGAAGAAGAAATTTTAGAAACATTAGTATAAGTTGGTATGTATGGTACCTTAACTTTATCAACTACTTGCGATAGATCAATGAGTGAAGACATGATATTATGATCACATGTTGTAGGTATTTTGATAGTATAATCCTCCAGTGAGCATTTAGTACTTGAAACAATTTTTTTTCTTCTTTTCTGGAGACTCAATATGTTTCTTCTCAAGATTGGTCAAATCATCTTTCAATTCTAGACATCTCATATTGAGGGAGACTTCCTTGTCTTCAATCACAATCATCTTCTCTTAACAAGACTTATTTAATCTTCCAGCTTCATCTTCATGCATATTTACTTTGTTTTGTAACAAAGGGTCAAGTTATTTTATCTTCTTGGAGTCTTCTTCCATATATAACTCCTTGAATTCATTTCTCTTTTTTAGCTTATCTTCAAGTGCATGAATCTTCTCTTCTAGAGTCTTGTTGACTCCCTCTTTTTCTTCAACATCTTTGAGCCAATTTAAAGAACTTACTTTAACTCCCCTCTTTTTTTCTTCAAAGGCTCCAATATTTGTGAATAGATTTAAATATTCAACATTTTTTTCTTGTAAGCCTTTCTCCAAAAAATCAGTTTCTTCTTCCATCTAAGTGATATTTTCCTGTATATATTGAAATAATCCACAAACTAGGGATGAAATTTCTTTAGGAATACCATAAAGAATCATTCTTAATCTATCAACTGATATTTCTTGAGATGTTGTAGATTTATCATCACCACTTGTGCTATAATTTTCATCAAAAGAATAATTTCCAAATGTACTAACACATACCTCTTGATCAGTTGAGTTAGGAAAATTATCCATTTTATTGGTGGAGAATTGATCCATCTTCTCATTACTTTCTAAGTCTAGTGTGTCTTCAATATCAGCCAGATATGGATAACCAACTACTTCCTATTCTTTAGATAAGAGGGAATTCTTATTCATCTTTCTCTTCTCTTTCTTCTTTCTATGTATCATGGTCTTAGTAGGTATATTATTTTGCTTAGAGACAAATGAATCTTTACTGAAATTAAACTTCATTGATAACTCAGGAATGAAATTCAAGTCTTCAAAAGAGAATAAATTCATTATAGATAATCCAATAGAGGCAAAACTGTCCCTTTGATACCAATTGAGAGGACCGGTTTGGGATATACTTAATTCTAAGAGGGGGGGTGAATCAGTGTTGGGGAATTTTAAAACCAATTTAAACTTATTATACCTATACCTCTTGACTTGTTAGGATATTTATTCTCTAATTCTATTTTCCATGTCGCATGCAATAATATGAAAGAAATAAAAATATGCACACAATATTTTTACAAGGTTCACCACTCAATAAGAGCAGCTACATCCTTACCTTGTATGGTAATGACCAGTGCATGAATTATATACTATAATGTAGTAAATATTACAATGGTTGGATAAGAAAACAATCCTTTAGCCAGTGTGGCTCCCTACACTTGGAGGAGGTAAGGAAATAATTGCTTCCTAGTGTTTCTCCGTACACTCATAGGGGGGAAGGGAAAAAATCATCTTCCAACTTGCAACGAGTAGGATATTCCCTTACACTCACTGGTTCTTTATACTTTCAGTGTAGATAGTATCTTTCAGCCTCTAGATGGTTATTTATACTACCTATGGAGATAATCTTCCCTCTATTAAAAGAGTTTTCAACACCAAAATAATCTTCCACCTATTGAGACCTGTTGGATGCTACAACGCTACTTTGTTTTTCTACAACCTTCTTCTTATCCTTGTTACTTTCTTATAAGCATGATAGTAACCAACCTATTATTTCTCTGCAACAAAGCTATAAGCTTCACTCTCTTCTTCTTCTAATTCTTCAATGCAAAACCAGATGCACTGAAACCTGCTCTTCTTCACATTTTCTCTTTCAGTAGAAAACTAACTGCACTGAAATCTTATTCTTCTTCTTGCTATAATCAAAAGTTCCCTTTTTGATTGTTAAATTGATGAAGTCAATCTCAACTTAGAATCATCATAGTTTTCCAGAAGCTGGTAAGAACTTCTATCATAACTCACAGCTTGCGCACCACTCCCTACTTGCGTGCCTTCTTTATTGCGCACCACTCTACTTGCACGCCACTCTGCTTGCGCGTCACTCTATTTGTGTGCCTCTTTTATTGTGCTCCACCAAATACTTACGCACCAAAATTTTGCACAACTCAAAACTTGTACGCCACTTTGGGCTTAGACACACCATACTTGTTGTACAAAACTCCCTACTTGTGCGCAACTTACAACTTGCGTGCCACTTCTGGATTGTACTAAACTCACTGCTTGCGCACCACTCATTGGTTGCATTCCATATGAATAAATCTTGACTTGAATTCCCTTACCACTTGCGCGAACAAAGTTTGAATTTTATCTAAGTGTTGATCTTATAAAAATGAGGAGGGTAGCTATCTATTTATAGGCATTTTGGTGACCCTACATGCGAGGCATACAACTCCGCTTGCACGCCATTTCATAACTTGCACTCCGCTCCATCACTTGCACACCACTCCATCACTTGCATGATGCTACATCACTTGTGCACCACTTTCTTTACTTTATCATATTTTAATGTGGTGATGTTAAAATATGACTTGCGTGCAACATACACTTGCGCACCACTTATAATTGCATGCCACTTTTTGACTTGCATGCCGCTTATGAGTTGCACGCCGCCTTCTTTCCTTTGTCATATTTTGATGTGATTATCTTGAAATATGACTTGTTCACAACATACACTTGCACTCCACTTATACTTATGCACCACACTTGCGTAGAATTTTTACTTGTGTGCCACTTTCTTTCCTTTATCAAAAACAATTCTTTACTCCCCCTATATTTCATAAGGCTTTCATCACAAGTTCTCCAAACTTATGATATTTGTGAAATACAAATCAGAAAATAATCGTCATAGTTTTGTCTATTCTCTTTGGAATATGAATTCCAAATTACTTCTTCATCCTCACTTCAAATTCTAAATTCATCTTGGAGTGTTAATTCCAAAGAACTCCAATCATCTCTCTTCATCCAAAAGTGGAGTCTTGAGGCTTCTTTAAACACCTTCAGTGTTGTAGGCAATGTATAACCTTTGATACATGTATTTTGAACTTTAAGAATAGTGCAAAAATCATATTATTTCAAGGCAATGTGTAATGAATGACCATCTTAGAATTCCAATACCTTCCACACTCTCTATCCTTATTCAACCATCATTCTCTACTTAAAATCCTCATTCTTATTCAATCATATTCAAATAGATGATACTTCACCATTCTTCTCCAATCATCCTAAAATGGATGATACTTATCCATTATTCATTGTTGTAAACAATGATTCACCTTTGATACAAGTTCTTTGAACTTAGGATCAGTTCAACAATCGTATGAATTAAATTCTCCATCAACTATGTAGTTCTTCTTCATCTACTTCTTCATTTTGACCTGTATTGACAACTATTGACAACAAATACAGTCTTCATACACAAAGTGGTCCCAACATTTTAGGCAGTATAATTTTTGGTTCTTTAGAATCAATCCCTTTTAGATCTAATTGTGCTTGATCATATTCTAAATCATCATCTTTTTCATTATAAAAAATTTGTTCAAGTTATGGGTTGTCTATATAATCACTTAAGGTATCAATCTGACCCTTTTTGTGCTCAAGAGGTTAAATTTCATCAAATACAACTTGAGTAGATTATTCAACTACCTTTTAATTCTTAATTAAAATCTTATAAGATTTAGAATTAATAGATTAACCTAGGAAGATTCCTTTATCAACTTTTGGATTGAACTTACCAGGATTATTTTGGTGTTCAAGATATACAATTTTCATCTAAAACTTTAAATAATACAACCTTTTTTGCTATTATTATATATCTCATATGGTGTTTTCTTTAAGATAGAACATATTATCACTCTTTTAATGACATAACATGATGTATTAACATCTTTAACCCATAAGTGATTAGAGATGCTATACGCACATAACATAGTTCTAGAAATTTCTTGCAAGGTTCTATTTATCCTTTCAAAAAAACTATTATGTTTAGGTTTCATGTGGTTATAAAAGGAATTTTAATTCCATGTTTTCAGAAAAAATATTTAAATTCAGAATTATAAAATTATCCCCCATAGTCAATCCTCAAAGTAAAAATTTTGGCATCCTTTTAAATTTTTAAAAGTTTATAAAATCAAATAAATACAATACAAGATTTAATTTTATGTCTCAAGGAATAAAATAATGAGAATCTTGAAAAATCATCAACAAGAACATAAAAAAATAATTTTACACCTAGGCATGTTATTCTAGAAGTCTCAAACAGTTCCATGTGGATAATTTCTAAGGGTCCATAAGAAGAAACCTATTTTATTAGCTTAAAATGTGTCTTGAGTTGCTTGTATATTTGGGACACATCATGCCGTCTCCTTTTATTAAAATTTAAGGTTTGAAAAATCTGAAATCAATCTTATTTTGTATAAATTTCTCAAGGAATAAACATTAAAATGTCCAAATCTCCTATTCCAAATCCACGATTCATTTATTTTATCATTCAAATAGTTTATATTTTTTATGCATAAAGAATTAAGATATAAAGAATATAAATTTTTAGTTTTTAGTTCCTTAAAATTAAGATATTTTCCTTTATAAACTAAATACGAATTGTTAGAAATATCAACAAAATATCCATCATCACAAAGTTGAGAAATAATTATCAAGTTATTCTTTAAGTTTCAAAAAAAAATTAATTTATTGATTATGATTTTTTGAGGATTTATAATAGACCTAATACCAACTATCTTTCCTTTAGAATTTTCACTGAACGTGACATGTCCTATATCAATCTTAGATAATGAGTAAAAGTTAGAAAAATCCCCACTCATATGTACTAAATAGAAACTATCCATGAACCATTTTTCATTACTTTTGATGTTTATTATTTCCTCTAAAAAATTTAAGTAACAAATTGTTTTGGTACCCAAATGATATTGGGTATAGAAATGTTAGCTACAAAATATTTGGGAATCCAAATCCACTTAACTTTTCCATAATTAAAACTTATAATTAGATAAATTTCCAAAAATAAAATTCTTATTTATTCCACACATCTAAGTGTTTATTAGGAAACAATCATTTTAAAAAAGTACCATCTGTACCACTTTGGATGCATGTGATTATAAATATATTATTATTTTGGGATTTGGGTATGAAATAACTCTTATACATGTTGGGGATTTTTTCCCTTACTTATTATGCATATTTTTCATTATTAGCTTTGTTCTTGCCAACTATTTTGTTTAAATATTTCTCCTTACAGTAAAAAAAACTAGAATAATCCTTCATATCATTAACTTTGGTATCTAGTAATTTTATTTTACTATCATAGATAACACAAATAGAAATAGACTCATATAGTTTAAATTTGAGTTCTGAAATATATTTGTTTAAAACATCATTTTATTAAGAAAACACCATATGATTTCTTTAGATTCTTATTATTTTTCTTTATAGAATCATATTGGTCTTCTAATATAGAACATTACCCATTTAGTTTATCATAGGAGTAGTTGTATTGTTCAGATTCATATGAAGATTAATTGGAAGAGTGTACCTTATTAGTCTATGACATAAAACACACATTAGACTTTTGATTAGATATTTAAGCATTATAATTTGGACTGGAGTCATCATTAGGGTCCTCTAAATCACTCTATGAAGCCTTTATATCTTTCTTAGATTTATTATTATATCTAACCTTTTGAAATACTTTCTCATTCTTCATACTGTCTTACAGTAGAGGGAAGTATATTTTAATGTGTCTGAGTTTCTTAGACTCATAGACTCTAAACTCTATGGTATTTTCATCATAATTTTTTACTTTTCAAAATATTTTTTGAATCATATCATATTATTGTAAATCTTCTTAAACTTAATGGAAAATTGATCAAGATCACCCTTTTACTATGAATTTCTTAAAGTTTATTCATCACATGAGAATGAAAAAAATGTAACTTTTATTTTATTTTCATCCTTTGAAGTAAATTCATTCAAATTAGAATTATATTACTTTATTAGTTTATAATATCCATCCTTATCTTCCATATTGGTCTCATACTTCATGAGTGTTCCAATAAGATCTTTTTTTTTAATTTTTTTTCATATTTTTAGATTCCCTAATGGATATTGAAATTTAACACCATTTGGATGGTATATCTCTAACATCTTTAAGAGATTGATAGGGTTTAGGAAAAGGTTATATGGCATGAAGGCCCCATGTCTTATTTTGTTGCCTAAAAACCAATTCAGAATGAATAATAATACAACTATTATATCATAATAAAATACCTACTATAGTACCCACAACACTACAACACTAAAATATGACTATAATTCCTTCTCCAATAATGCTATAGTACTTGCAGAAATTTTCACCTACCCAAATTTGAACCTTGGTATGATACAACCATTTGAAGATGATATTTTGAATTATTCATTTTATATTTGAGAAATCAAGAGTTGGTTCCTTTAATAACAATTATTTGTTTTTGATAAATGTAGTACAATGACTAAATAGGGGGTGAATTAAGTTCTTGATGTTTTCTTTGCTTAAAAAACCACCCTCTCTTTGGAACTGAATGATTCTAATCTTCTATTTTCACAAATAAGCAATGAAATTAAAAACAATAAAATAATGATATAACACATAGAATTTATTTTTATTTGGGGAAAAAAGATCCCCTATTCCACTCCACCAACATTATACTCATTGATTTTGGTGATTTTCACTATACCATACCTTTTTCTAAGGGATTCTCAGTTGAGTTCAAGAAATTGTTACTTATTAAAAAATTTACATGAGATTTCAACCAAGATATACCTTTATGTGACATTTATATAGTCTTATAGAACTCAATCACAATGAGGTAAGATAGATACAAATATTAAAATAAAGATTGATACAAGTTCAACAAACAATTGAAATAAAAAACTGATAGATGAAGAAGATATGTCTAGATAAGATAAATATATTCAAACTGAAGCTATACAAGTTATTCATTTTCAAAGGATAATATTTAAATCAAAATAACATAGATGATCAAGAAATGATCATGTAGTAATATGTTCATCCTTTATATTTTGTATATATTTTGTATATATCTTCATATATCTCCATGTATGTCCATGTATCACCCTCTTGTTCATGAAACAACGATATTTTTATTTTATATCTCCTATTTTGAATTTGAATTAATCACTCTTAATAATACCAATGGTCAAGAAAATAATCCTTTTGAAATATAAAGTGATACGCTCTCAATTAGTGTGTGTCCTTCTTTTCCATATAAGTAATGAAAAAAGATGCGAGGGTTTAGTAGATTTCATCTTCACCAGATTTTTCCATTTCTAGGAAAAAGAAACTCCAAAATAAAAGTTTCCTCATTTAAATAAATTATTTTCTAATATACATAAAATCATAATATGAATTTCCAAAATATATAACAATGGTAAATAAAATATCCAAATGACATTCTAGCTCTGAGAGTGAAATATTTATTCTCTATAATATAACTCATCCTATGTAAGATTAAATACTTGTCTGATCATCCATCTAACTTATATTTATGAGCTATAATTCTTTCCATAAGACAATTTACTTATGTCGTAAGATAATACTTTTAAGCCGATCATTCATAAGATAAAATCCTTTAGCGCAAACTGAAATTTAGACTACCTATAAGAGAATTATTTGGCATGTAAGATAAATCTTAGATGCATAAAAGAAACTACTTAGGAAAATTTCATGATGGAAACTTAAAGCATTCAAATTTTTTAAGAATAAAACATAATCCTGAAACACTTAAGATAAATAGATTAGTAAAAAAAATGAGGATTTTGTGAGTATCAAAACATTTGAAATACAAAGATATGTTGGAACAATATTAGTGAGTCTAACATATGTAACCATATTTAATTTATAATAACACTAATAATCATCATAAATATAGTAAACAAAAAATTATTTACATGACACACAAAATTATTGTTTAATAATAATTAATAATAATCATATTATCAATTATTATTAACTTTTAATAATTACATTATTATTTATTATTAATTAAAGTATTATTATTAAAATTTCCACTTTATTTATCGATTATTAATAATAATATAATTTGATTTTTAATTATTACTTATTTTTTTAATATAAAATTAATTATATTATTTACTAAATTATTAATATTAATTAATAGAAATAATTAGTAATTAAATTTTTATTATTAATTATATTATTAATTACATCATTCAAAATATTTTTTTTGTTATTAATTATAGTTTTTAAAAATATTAATAAAATTATTAATAATCATTATCATGACATTATTAATTACTATTTGTTACATTATTAAATTATAATTAATTATTAATAATGTGTTATTATTAATTATTTATTATCATTTACATGTTATTATAAACAATATATTATTCATTTAATGTTGTTAAATAGATGTCTAAACCTCACATAAAAAACCAAGAAAAGACATGCCACACCCTCATAAAAGGAGAGATTGAGTGAGATTTTATGTAACATTTGTACAATAATTTAATTAAAGTAATATCAAATATAAAAATGGTTAAATAATATTTAATTTTTATTTTTTTATATATATAAAACAAAAAAAATATTTTTTTAAAAAGAGGGCACTGGGTTGGAAAATGACTTCTTTAAAAAAATTTTAGAGGGGGAATTATTTGGGATAATGCCTTCAATGAAATATTTTCAAGGAAGTCACTATCTAAGACAACACCCATCATCCTTCTTGAAAACTTCCATACATTGGGAAATAGTATCCCGATTTATCTATTTTTCAGAATTGTTTTTTTACTTCATTATATGTAGAAATTTTCCATGGTTTGACTCAATGCATGTTATTCTAACCAAATCAAAGAAGAAAATAGAAAATAGAGGTCATAAAACTATCATGGAAGAGTGGGAAAACAAATTAATAATGAACAAGAAATATTTAAGTAGGCCTTGCTTATTAGAAGAGGAAATTTCTAGCTTAAGATGTCCTAATAAATAAAAGATGGAAGGAAATTGAAAAACGACCACAACGATTAATTATAATTGGTAATTTTCTACCATTATTACTTTGTTATCAGGTGATAATATCCCTTGGGTGATGGTAACATCAAAAACAAGGTTTATGGAGCAATGAGTTGGCCCCAGACTAGTAGTAAATGATATAACATTAACTTGAGAAGGAAAAAATGTTATCCAATTATACAAGGAATGGAGGGGAGAAACAAGACACAAATGAATATGAACCAAAGACATCTTTGTTTAGGGATTTCATGTTTCCTTCTCCACCAAATACTTCTTTATTATATGTTGTATGCATTAGATTGTGAAAATATTTTGTAATAAATGGATTCATATATTATATTGTATAAATACATATAAATATTAAAATAAAAATTAAAAATTTCATAAAACATCTAATAAATATTATATATATATATATATATATATATATATTCAAAATACATGTTATATATATATTATGATATATCCCCTTTAATAAAATTTCCTACAATAAATATACATTTTCATGTAATCTGATTTTAAAAGCAGTGGGCTTCCTCGATGTTAACAAGAGGTGATAAAAGGGGGATTTCTCAACGCTCTTACTTATAATGATAAAAAACCCCTTTTATTATAACCCCCAAATTCACTCTCTTTCTTCTTCATCCTCTTGATTTTTTTGAAATTGCTGCCATTGATTTTATTAATTGCAACAAATCATCAATAACCTGATCCAAATTCACTTTAGGTTATTTGTTATGTAAATCCCAATTTATATTTGTGTGTGTGTGTGTTTATGTGTGTGTTCATATATTGTTTACATGTAGATATATATAGTTTTTTATTTACTTAAATAGTTTATAATCATATTTATGTTATATATATTGTTTCAAAAAATTTCAAACGAACAACTTAAAAACCAAAAGGAAAAACAAAGGGAAAACTCAAAAATTTTACTTGCAAACCCAAATCAGGAAAAACCATGGGAATTTTTAGCACTGGAAATTCACTATGATACTGAGTTGTTATAGAATTCCCCATAGGGATACAATGTGATATAAATAGAGTAATTTATCTAAATCATTAATGAATAGATAATTCTCAACATTAATAGAGATAATAAAGGGGAATTGACCACATTAATTGGAGATAAGGGTAAAAAAACCAATAATACCCACCTTGATATAAATCCCCAAAATAAATAAAAAACTTTAATATCTAAAAACAAAAAAACACATATTTCAATGAAGCCCATTAGAGAAAAAATAAATATGAGAGACCAAACAATTCTAAACAATTCTTAAACTTGGAAATATGAAGAGCCTTGGTCATCATATTTATAGGATTATAATGAGCACTAACCTTGCTCACAATAATATCTCCATGATAAATAACATCTCTCAAAAAAATGATATCACACATCAATTTAATTTTTCAGATCATGAAATATATGATCCTTTGTGATAAACATTGCACTTTGACCATCAAAATAAAGTAAAGAAATTTTTATATATGTACTGAGTTCACCAATCACCCCCTTAACTATATAGATTCTTTAATAGCCTCTATAATAGCCATATACTTGACCTCAATAGTCAATAAAGAAATACTATTATATAATGTTTCTTTCCAACTAATGGATCACTTGAAAATGGTAGAGACGTAACCTATCAAAGATATTCTCCAATCATGATCTCCTATAAAATTAGAGTCTAAATATCCAATCACACCATCCTGTGATATCCCAAAACAAAATAAAATATCAGTAGTCCCACATAGATATTTGAAGATCCAATAGACTTCCTTCCAATCTTCTTTACCAAGATTAACCATATATCTACTAATTTAAATTACAGTATGAGCTAAATCTAGACGAGATCACATTATAAAATACATCAAAAAACCCACAACACTAGAATATGGAACTCGAGACATATATTCAACTGACTGGGGAAAAAATAAGATGATATTCTAAAATTATCAGATAAAGGAGTACTTACAAGCTTGAAGTTCTTCATATCAATCCCATCAAGAACTTTCTCAATGTTTTATTTTAGACTCAAAAACAATATTCCCAAATTTCTATCCCTTAGTATCTCCATGATAATAATTTTTATTATATCTCCCAAATATTTTATTTCAAACTTTGAATTCAAGATTTCTTTAACCTGAATAATATATTTATTATCTTTAGCTACAATAAAAATTTCATCAACATCTATTTATAGATAAAAAAATATCCATAAAAATATTTATTAACATAAATACAACTATATATCATAACTTCACCTTCCAAACTATGAGAGTTCATAAAAGAGTAAAACCTATTATACCACTGTCTAGGTGATTGTTTTAGGCAACAAAGAGATTTATTACATGAACATACATAGTATTCCTTAATTAAAACTATAAAAACCTCTAAATGCTATATATAGATATCCTTCTCATTCTATTTATGAAGAAAAAATTTCTTCACATCTAATTGTTACAAATCAAGATTCCATAAATCCACAATACCCAATAAAAATTGAATATAGATACGATTTACAACTAGAGATAAGACATATCTAAAGTCAAAAATCTGACCCTATCTACAAACTTTACAAACTAAATGTGTTTTATATCTTAGTCCTTCAACTTCTGGGATGCCTTCTTTCTTTTTGAACACTCATTTATAGAAGTAAAATTTCTTACCTTTAGGAAATTTCACCAACTCCAATGTAGATTTTTTTAAAGAGACACCATCTCTTCTTTCATACCCAACATCCATTTATCTAAATAATAACAACTAATACCCTCTGGATAATTCACGTTCACTTCATTCGAGTCAATAATCTCAACTAAATTTAGTGAAAAATAAATCAAGTCAACCTCAAAATACCTATATGGAGGTCTAATATTTCTTATGGGCCTGAATTTTTCAATATAATACTATAATGGTGGTGAAGATGAAAAAATATCAAATGATATCTAAAATTCATCATTATATGATGAATTTAGTGCATTATCTAACTAAATATCAACTTCAACATGAGTTATTGATTTATGATATATCAAATCATTAGAAGTGAGGGACTTAACATTTAATTCTCTTCAAATATTACATTCTTACTAACAATAATTTTCCTAATTTTTGGACTCCACAAATTTTATTCTTTAATCCCTGATTTATAACCAAGAAAGATATAATGTATGGATATGGGATCTAATTTTCCATTATCTACATGAGAATAATTATGAAATATAAATATTTTCAAATCAGATTACAATTTTGGAGTATCAAACCATAAATATTTAGTATATTTATTTCTAATAACAGTTAAGGGAGTCCGATTGATTGATAGACATGAAGTTACAATATCTTCATCCTAAAATGATTTGGGTAATTGAGAGTTATAGAGAATACATCATATATTATACATCAATGAATTATTCATGTGTTCTACCACACTATTTTACAACAAAGTACTAAGAACTTTAAAATGACTCAAAATTTATTCTACTTTTAAAAATGAATTAAATTCATTAAAAAAATTCATGAAAATTATCGGTGTAAAGAAACTTCACTTTTTTCTCAGTTTTCTTTTCAATCATAACATTCTACTGCTTAAAAGTTTTAAATATTGTAGTTTTATACTTCAATAAGAGAACTAAAAAATTTATAGAAAAATAATCAATAATAGTTTACATTTAGTTTTCACCACTTTTATAAGGAACTCTATCTAGACTCAAAAGATCAGAATGGATATAGTCATGTGTCCTCTTCAAATTGTGAGCGCCCTTTCTAAAGTCAACTCTTTTATTATTACCAAATATAAAATTCTCACAAAATTCTAACTTAATAATACCTTTTCTATAAAGAATAAATATTTGGATCAATACAATCATTCCATTTTTACTCATATTCCCAATTCGTATATACCATAATTTAGAAATATTATTATCAGATAAAGATAGAGTGGAAACAACTACATCACCAATGAAAGTCAAGACTTCAAGAACATAAAACATGTTAAATTTTTTCTGTCCTTCCAACATAATAATATATTCTTTACTAACCTTTATAACTTTACCTACACTAGTGTACTTTAATCCATTTTTTTCATGATTATTTAAAGAAATTAAATTTCTTTTTAGATATGGGACATGCTTTACATCGATATGATTTATCCCAACACCATAAAACATCTTAATCATAATGGTTATAATTCCTATAATATTAAAAGATGTATTATTTCCCATCAACACAACACATTTTTTTTAACAATTTCATATGAAGAAAACTAGTCTCGATTGGGGTAGACATGAAAAGTACATGCTAAATGAAGAATCCAATCATCACAAAATTTATATTTACTATGAGAAAAAACCATGAGTCCCCCATTAGTGTTATTTTTCTTTATAAAACTGACTTTAATATAATTTTTTGATTTGTTTCCTTTCTAATTAATACGTATACTATTATTATTCTTATTTTTAGCTTGAAACATTCATATTTAATATACCCCTTATTCTTAAAGTAATTATTGTTTTTATCTTTATTTGGATATTTTTTCCTACCCCTTTTAATAGTAAAAATTTCTTTTAACTTGTTCTTCCTATAACAACCAAAACCTATAACTAGGTTTCAGAACCAACCACAAGCTTCTCTATTTTCTCATTCTAAACTAAATCCTCATAAATTTCATTGAGAGTAATTATATCATGACTATAGAAAATTGTATCGCTAAATGTCGCATA
Organism: Viscum album; assembly: GCA_963277665.1. NCBI lineage: Eukaryota > Viridiplantae > Streptophyta > Magnoliopsida > Santalales > Viscaceae > Viscum > Viscum album. Next base: position 4,285,799 of record OY728162.1, on the reverse strand, counting down.
TAAAAGAGGAAAATAACATAAAAAATCAAATCCAAATCTTATTCATCATATTCCACATCTATATTTTCTAGATCAGAAAAATTTTCTTTAAAAAATTCTAAATGATCTATAATAAATGTACCTACAACATGTGATGGGAGTAGAGCCTATATTTCAAATTAAAATTACTGGTTAGGCTCTTCATCATAAAAATATGATCCAATTTCATCCATAACGTAATAATGATTATCTATTTTTTTTTGAAAATGTATAGGGACAATCCCCCTTTATTAAAAATAAAATATAAAGAACCTTTTGAGAACTGGGTAGAGAGGGAACCCATAAAATAAATAGAGAAATCTTTTCGAATCCAAACAATGCATCATCCAAATCCTTACATGTGAGAAAAATATATATCTTAATCTATTATAACAAAAATATGGTGTTCTAATCAAAAACCAGAAGATCAGACTTTATGGTTTCCATCATGATAAAGATAAATAAGATCATGAAATAGATCATATATTTGAAATTATTCGGATAATGTAAACTTGATTGGATCTAGGGTTGATCAAACCATATGATTTGATACCATTTTTTTGTAGAAAATATAAAATTAACAACTATAAAAACCCAAAGGAAAAAAGGTGAACACCCAAATTTTACATGGAAAACCTAAATTGGAGAAAACCATGGGAAGTGGTAGTGTTGGAAATTAACTATGAGTACAAGTTGGTACAAAACACCTCACGGGGATATAAAACAACATAAATAAAGGATTTTTTTTCAATAGTTAATAGAGAGATAATTCTAAACATTGATGGATATAATAATTTGGCTTTGACTGCATTAACTGGTGATTTAGTTCACAACACCGACATACATACATACATATATACATACATACATACATATATACTGAGAGAGAGAATTATAGAAGCATTTATACTTATAATAATTTATGCAAATCATTTCAATAAACACAATACATTCAATATACATATATTTATATGTTTATATATATATATATTTATATATGTTCATATGCTTGTATGTTTATATATACATATTTATATATATTTTTATATATGTTTATATATATTTATATATATGTTTATATATAAATTTATATGATCATATATACATTTATATATTTATATATGTTTATATGTGCATATATACATATGTTATATATATATATATAGTGAGAGAGAGCGATAAGAATTTATACTTTCATTTCCATACACAAAATATACTCAATATACATATATTTATATATGTTTAAAATTTTATACATATTTACATATGTTTGTATGTTTATATATATATTTTTATATATTTATTTGTATGTATATATGTTTATATATATGCTTATATGTTTATATATATATATTTATATATCTTTAGATGTGTATATTTATTTATAAATATGTTTATATATATGCTAATATATTTATATATTTTATATATGTTTATATATATATTCTTGGATGAACATATCATATATCATTATATAAATAAATGTATGTTAGACACACACACACACACAAGTTTTATACTTTATTGAATGAAATAGGATGAATATGAATAAAAATGGATGGATGTATATCATATGACCAGAGAGTATAAGGAACACGTCAAAGAGTTCATTAAATTTGTAATAGACTATCAAAATGGACATTCTAAAATCATGTGAATTTTCCTAGCTAAATTGGAGGAACACTTGATCTATTATAGAATTTATCAAAGTTCTAATTATGGATAAAACATGTAAAAGAAGTAAATGTGTGTTTAAGAGTTTAATTTTAGGTGCAATGGAATGGAATGAAGTGACTTCAGATTAAAAACCATATTTTGGGAGAATTTTTAGGAGGGGGTGGGATGGAAATTAATTCCATTCCAAACCATCCCTTTCCCCTTAAACTCCTTTTTATAAACCTATAAATTAGGGGGTTAGTGATTAAATGAACAGACTGTATCTCATTATAATATTTTAAATAATATAAAAAAAACCATATAAAAACTATATCAATAATTTTAAAAATTATAATGATAATTTTGAAAATTATAAATAAAAAACTAACACAACTTGAAAATTTACCCACAATCGTAGTTTTGTATCCACGGTTTTGAAAACCTAGGTCATAAGTGAGATATGATCATATTCCAATAAAATTTTGACTATAGGTATACTCATATGGGTTTAGGGGTATCATCTCATAATTAAATGAATTTGAAAAACCACATGGAAATGATTGATCCATCTTCAAAAATTCAACATGAAAAAAAGAAGAACATAAAACCAATGTACCTATACTATAGTATCCTCCTTCTCATCTTTTCGATGTAGCATGATTGGTGAGATCACTAAGGTGAAAAATGGATCTTTCCTCCATAGGTGGTCCACTAGCCAATGAAACCATGATTATATTGTGAGGATTCTCAATCATTGATGGGGCGTTGATTCCTTCTTCTTAAAATAAATGGAAATTTGAGATCAAAGAGAGTTTTATCCATATTTTCATGCCTCAAGGGTACACCAAAAGAAGGGATCACATACCCTTTTATAGACAATATTTATTTTATAAATAGTACTTCAAGCTTCAGCTGCCATCTCATGGAAACTGAGAATTAATTCTCATTATAGACACCATTCATTGAACACTTTAATGAATTTATTTAGTTTTGAAATCCATTAATAAATAAATCACATTAATTTATAACCAAAGAAACCAAGTTGGGAGATATGTCTAAATTCATGCATGTGATATTTCATATCGCATGCTTATCATACTACAGGATGGCAGTGCATCATATGCAATGAAATATGCATCCACATTCATATGTTTCCTCCTCATGATTGAGGGATATAATAAAATATTATATCTCTGATTTTGTGCATTACCAACAATCTCTTGTAAAAAAATTTAGAAGGACTTAATGTAAAACTTCACAACTCTTTATAAATCTATTTATTTTTTTGGATATGATTTATAAAAATATCTTCATTTTCAATTTTTTTAATTAAAACTTAATCCTTATACAAAGGCCTAACTATGTGACCCAATGAGCCATAATATCCTTGATAAAAAATATGAAATCCTAATTTTATTAATGTAAGTAAAGAGTATCCACTAGAAAATCATCAATGCTACTCAAGATACTAAGGGGCCTAGTGTGCACTCCATAAAAGATACACATATCTCTATATAAATATATCCACCAAAATATGTATCATATGTATACCTATATAATCCATTTTCCCATGACACCAAGATACCACTAGACAAGTAAAAATTTAAATCTAGTATAATACATATCATACTTTCTTGATTATTTGAAAAATATTGACCTGATCGATGAATACATCACATGTCATTCATCTAATAGATGAGAACATCACATATACCTCATACAAGTAGCCTAAGAAACCATATGTGACTCAACTAAGTATGACCATGCATTTCCTTAGTCTAATTCAATCAAGGGATATATTCCCAACCACCCCTAATTAGTTAAGCCTTAAGTCTTGAATAAGAAAGCTATCAACATATAAAGGTTATCATTATAGGATCTCTCCAACCGTAGGTAAAAAGGATTGATAATAATAATACACCCTTAAGTACATAGATGTATGTATGAAATTCTATCAGATATACTTTGGTGGGTTAGTCCAAATAATATGTCTCCATTTTTTATCTCATGAGTCCACTACTTTTTCTAATATTAACATATCACAACAATCCATAATACTCCATGATGATAATTAATTAATGAAAAATAAGATTCATACTTTGAGGGGATATTAAAATTCCACTATTCATGTAAAATAAATTATATCACACATAAATGAATAATAAACTTAGATTTCCTTTTATTATAAAAGCATGGCACATTATTTAACCATTACATAAATCTGTTGCGTATAACATACCAAGAGATTAAACATAACCATCATGATTATACTATTACAATGGTTTCATTAATGGATCTATTATACTGCCCTCTATAGACACAAAAAATCCAAATATCCCCCTCTTAATGATCTTTCTTATAATATGGTATTTTTAAAGGATGTGTTTGGTCCTTTGGTGAGACCATGGTTCCTTATCCTAAGAAACTACTCTATTATTATCATAGTAAATCTTGATTTATACCTTGATGCTAGGAGTCACCTCAAGTTATAAAATAAACTTACTGATCAAATAGATTACTTCAAAACATCTAATATAATGATATACTATACCCTAGTTTTTAAGTTTGGTATAATATCTTGTTTAGAACTCTTCCAACTGATCGCTCCATCATTCAAGAAAAACAAAAAACCAAATTGATATATCATGATATCTCTATTTGATTATAAACTTGCATCCGTGTAACCCTTCATATAAAGATCATCCTCTCCTCCAAAGACCAATAAAATATCATTAGTTATTTTTAAGTACTTAAGGACGTTTTTAATAGTAATCTAGTAACTCTTACTAGGATTGGATTGGTATCTACTAGTTATGTTAAGAGAATATAATACATCAGGTTCAATACACAACATGGAATATATAATATAAGTATGGATACAGAATTTTATCCATCCTTTCTAACTCTTTAGAAGGATCCTAAATCTTATTAAGATTCATTCCATGCAACACTAGAAAAGACCCCTTTTTGGGGTTCTCCATGTTAAAATGATTTAGCAATTTACCAATGCATGGTCATAACTTATTCTAATAAACCTATTATATCAATATCTATAGATATTAATACACAGTATGTAGGATGCTTCACCCATGTATTCCATTGAGAATAATTTTATCAAACACATCTTTATAGAATGTAAAGTTAGGATGTCATTTTTGATAATAAGTATTTCGTCAACATACAATATGAAACAAAACTACAACACTCCCACTAATCCACTTATATTTACATGAATATTACATATTATTAATGCAACTAAACTCTTTGTTCACCTCATCAAATTAGATATTCCAACTTTAATAAGCTTTCTTCAATCCATAAATGGATTGCTGCATCTTGAATACATTAATAAACTCATTTGGAACTTAAAAACCTTTGAGATGTATCATATACACATTATTGACTAAATTGAAATTAAGAAATGTGGTCTTGACATATATTTAATATATCTCATAATCTAAATGAGCTGATATGGAAAGAATTATTAGAATAGACCTTATCATTGAAACAAGTAAAACCGTTTCTTCATAATTAACACCATTAATATGATTACAACCCTTTTCTGTGAGGAATTATTTATAAGTAGACACAACAAAATTCATGTTAGTTTTCTTAAGAAAAACAAACTTTCACCCTATAGGTATCACCCCTTTAGGTGCATCCAAAAATTTCCAAACTTAGTTAGTGTATATAGAGTCTATTTAAGATTCAATGAATTTTAAAAATTTCTTGGAATTTGAACTCTCAATAGACTCCTGATAGGTAGTAGGTTCATCTCTAATGAACATTGATTTATCATCAATTTCCATGATAAATCCTTATCTCTTGGGTTATTGATGAATCATGCTAATACTTTTAGGTTCTAATGTATCTTGAATTATTTTATCTTCCACAACTATTTTTATAACCAGATCAAATTCCATCTTAGGAACAATTCCTCTTTATTAGTATTGAACATATCTAAGTTCAAATCCTCCCACTGACACCGAAACTAAAAAAACAATTCATAAGGAATGTATAAAATCAATCCATAATCACTTTGTGCTCAGTAATATTATAGAAATAATATCCCTTATTTTCCTTGGTATAACTAATAAATAAAAACTTATAAGTATTAAGGTCAAGTTTTTTATAATCCAAACATTGTATGTATGCTTTATAAAGTGTACAGGAGTTGGTGGACTACTGAAGGGGGGGGGGGTGAATCAATGATATATTTTCTTTTATAAATTATTACTTTAAATTCAACCTTATAGACTACTTCTGATCCTGATCCTCCCCACTTTGTGTCTCACAACCTTACCTCGATAATGCAATAAAAAAGGCAAAAGAATACAAATATTTACAAGGTTTAACCATAAAATCCTAATGTTTTATCCAATATAATCAATTAATGACTACAATGGTTGGTGCCTCACACACCTACAAAAAATATCACCATGCATATGCTTTCCTATATATTAAAAGTATTCCTTAAAAACTTCTCACTATAGTCATAGAGTGACATTATGATATCCCTACATACCCTAAGTCCCACTGGTTATATATATTCACATCATGTATATGAAATTGGTTTTTTAAACTCATCCTTTGAAGTAAATATTTGATCAACACATGATATATCTATATTCACTAGATAGATCTTCTTCCACTAAATATTAGGGTCTTCAAATGTCATAGGTTCCTTAGGAATAATACAGAAAACCCAGTATCTACTTGCGAATCAAATTAAAATATCTTTAGAACCTAATAACCTAGATTCCTCTCTCCTCTATCACTAAAAGGCCCGATACTAACTAATAAGAAACAATAATAGTAGGCTAGTATATCCTCATCTCTTCCTTCTTCTTCTCACTACTTTGGATCACCTGAAATAAACTCAAAACTATTTTCATATTCCTTTTATTCTATTAGATTCGATAATAAGTGATCTTTAGCTTTATCTCACTATTGAATTCTTGGTTCTTATTACCCTTCAAGAGTTATTTATAATCTTATTAACTCATAGATCTCATATATTCACTCTAATAGAACTATATCTCTCGCATATTATTTTTTATTTTTATACACAGGAAACTATGAAAATAATTTTTTGATATATTAAATATACAATATCTTCATGTGATTTAGATTCCATGACCCTTCTCACATTTTCCTTACTTTTTCATACATGGGTGTTCCCACAATATCCATATACATTTTACCTCATAAATGGCTATATCTTGTACATGTACATGAGTTCCCATTTCTTTTATCTTCATAATTACCTTTTTATCAGATAGAAAAATAATCTAGAGTGTTTTTTAGTAATCTTGAGTAATCATAATATTTTTCTTAAGAAATACATATATTAACAATCACAAAAATGATAATAAAATAATATAGAAAACTATCATATAACTTGATTCATCTTCTTCAATCTACTCACATACACAACATATCTTTATAACTCAAATTAGAAGATAAAATATTAAAAAAAATGAGAACATACATGCATTTCATCAAACTCTTTCCATTCATATTGAATCAAATTAAATTATGATATTTTGAACATTTCAGATAAGATACAACATCATTATAATTATTTTAGATTTTTGATCACCAATGATGATGTTAAAATACTCTCATTATTAAGTCATTAAATAAAAAACAGCGATCCTTCATCTCATTTCATCCTTCAAAATAAAATGAGGCTTGGATAATGGATTTACACCATTATGTTTTTTAGTTCAATTAAGAACAACATCAACATATTTTGAAATTAATTTCTTCTTATTATGTAATTTATTAAAAAAAAGTTGTTAAATTCTTCCATAAATTATCTAGATTTGATCTTCCATGAAGACCTAATTCTCTTTAATTCATTGGTATAATAACAAACTATTAAAAGTGTTTGTAATGTTTAAATCCATGAAAAAAAATATTAGGCATAATTCCAATTTATTTTCATATTTAAAAATTAAATTCTAAGTCTTGAAATTTCATCTAGTCGAATACTTGAATTTGTATACGTGTGGTATGACACATACATAGTGGAAGATAACACATATGCATATCTAAATAACACTTACATAGAGGTATGATAAAATATACACTACTTAAAATGAAACTTATGTAGGTTAGATGATACATATGCAAAGCTTGATGACACTTATGGAAAATTCAATTCACTCATACATAGTGTTAGAATAACTCATACACAGGTCATTCTTTTGCTAATTTTTCATACCATAGAGGAAATGAATCATACACAAAACTCCAAATGAATCATATGAAAAGTAAAAATGACTCATACATAGCCATTAATTATCCAATTTTTAACTATATTTAAAAAATATATATTTCTATAAAGTAACTTAGAATCATTCTCAAATCATTTACAATCCATTATCAATCGCTCATAAACACTTAAAAAAACCTCAAATGAATTTTGGAAATTTATAAAACTTACTTAAATTAAATCAACACTATTCACAAAGTATTTAATATTATTAAACACTAAATTGTGATTGAATAAAGTACTTATACTACTTTTAAACTCTTCTATCTTACAACTCAGCTAACTTCAACCATAATCTATGGGTTCTTTAATACTAAATACAATAAAATTTAAGCTTAAAAACATAGTGATGTTTTATCCTCATATCTTCACTTAAATATCCCCATTTGAAGTAGTTTTTAACTTATTTAAGTATAGATTTATAATCCATACAATATCCAACATAAATTAAATCCTTTAGTAACCACCTTATTTCGCTTTATCCTACTTAAAAATGTTTTAGAAAAAACTATCACACATCATAGATTTTTTCACTGACATCAGGTCCAACTTAACAATCATAATATGTTTGGGATTATTGGAATATGTCTAACCAGGTATTCCAAGAAACTTCACTTTCATCTTAACCAAAATATATGGTAAAATTCTCTAATGTAATCCTTTGGGTGGATACTTATTCCATCACCCAATACACCATGCTCAGTAATAATATAACTATTGACCTGCTTCATTGAAAACAAATGAAATAATACACCAAAGGGAACTTTACATCACAATACCAAATATTTATAAAATAAATATTGGGTTTTTTTCATGTTCATATATCATATGATATCCTTAGGATTTATTTAGATGGAATATGGTTAAGTAGGAATGCAACAATCTCTAGAGTATAACCCCAAAATTAAATATAAAGGTCACACTGAATCATCATCGATTGAACTATGTACAATGAGGTATGATTATACTCATAGAAACACCATTACACTATGTTATTCTATAAGGAGTGCGTTATGGAACAATTTCAAAATCTCTGTCAGTGAATTCCTAACTCAAGTATTCACCACAGTAATACGATTTGATAATATTAATTATTTTTTCTTGTTGATTATGTACTTTATTCTAAAACACTTTGAAATTTTCAAAAGTTTCATACTTATATTTGATAAAACTTGATTTTATTTAATTTTTTTTTATTATAAATGATTTAATTCTCCCACATTGAGTTTTAAAGGATCATTTTATCAAAATTTTTAATTAGAGAATGAATTTAAAAAATGCATGAGAATTCTAGTTTTTCCATTTCAATTTCACTTTAGTATTTTTATTCTAGAATTTTATTTTAGCCATATTTAAATTAAAATTTTTAGGTGGATTCTAAACTAATATAACAACATTCTTTATGGAGATAGTGGAATATGTATCCACTATTTTAAATAAGAGAAGTGGATATGAATTGAACGTTGATGTGGATCTGATTAGATGGGTCCCACTATAATAATTCATCCATAACATTAGTTTAATTACTTTTATTGTCCTGGAATTATGAAAAAATTTATAATAAATTATTTGGATCATTTCACCCAACTAGAGGAACTTCTGGTTTGTAAGTTATCATGGTTTAAAACATGTGTGGCGTTGATGCTTCTAGATTCAATGAATCTTTTAGACTATAAATGTTATTATAAATTACTCAACCATAACTCCTTCAAAAAATAATTTAATAAGATTAATTTTTAAGGGTGAAGGTGAGATATATTAGGGGAAAATTCCACAGAATACTACATTCAAATATTCTTCCATCAAGTTATCCAAAAATGCATGGACATATGGTATATTGAATTTGGATAGTATGTATCGAAATAATTATTTTATTTAATTATTCAATCATAAATTCTTTAATACATGGAAAAATAATAAAAAATATTGAGGAATAAAATAGAATAAATTTATGAATTTTTTTTGGAATAAAAATCTTACAGATTCAACAATTTAATGGTCCAGAAAACATGTAAGATTTCAGAGAAAAGAATCAAAAAAAATTTCCACCTCACTTTCCTATAAATATTTAATTACTATCCCCTTAAAATGATTAAATTTTCAGCAAACCATTCTTTAGTATTTATGTGAGGTTTTTCTAATGTAGAAGTTTTTATTATTTTATTTATATATTAATTTCTCCCATATTATTTTTTTTCTTTTCTTGTTCTATTTCATGACCTTTTTAACTAAATAAAAATTAATAAATAATATCAATAATTGTTTGAGAGGGAGAGTTGGATTCTTGATTTAATTGCGGTTCAATTTTTTATTATTTTATTATAATAATTTTAATGGCATTGAAACTAAATTTGGTGCAGGGTTTACCTTACTTTTTCTACTATTGAGTTATTCTTCTCATTCATCAATATTATTATTTATCGTTATTATATTTTTTCATATAGAGGGTCTTTGTAAAATTTTAGTGATGATGTGATGGAGATTATCATTCTTGCATATGCTTAGTGTGAGATAATAACAATTCAAATGGGAGGGTGTTAAATGATCGGGTTTATTTTAACACTTGATAAAATATTGATAATTAATATTTTAAATAATAATGATATGTTTCAGTGTGAAATACTAAGAATGAAAATTGATTCCCACTAACTTGTTTTTTTGTTTTATTCTGTAACACCCCAAGATTTCATAGTACGTTATTTCTTCAATCTAATTCAATAACTTGCACTACACGCAACATTGAGTTCAAGTGCACCACGACTTACAAAACTAGCCATTACAAAGAGGTTATGAATAGTATTAACTAAAATTTGAATTTTATATAATCCTTATAATTTTAGAATCCATATTATGAGTTTTTTAGACATAATATAAGAACAAATTCATTTTTTAGATAAAAGAAGTATTTTTTTAAAATGCAATTTTACCGTCCTTTTAATGGAAAAACCTTTTTAAATAAAATATTTGAAACTTTTATATATTAAATTTGACAAAATAAACTTCTTCTTTATAATCGGGACATAAAATTTTAGTTTTGATAAATTTTTGGTGTTTTTCTGATAACTTTCATGTTTGGGTGAATAGTGAAAAATACTAAATTTTAACTGAAAACAATTTTTTTAATAAAAATAATTTATAGTGTTAAACTATACATTTGAATGGTTTGGAAGTATAATTAAATTATATTTTTACCATTTAATCCAATGTTGGTCATTGGAAGTAATTTCACCTCGAAATTGGATATAAACAAGTGTCAATCTTTTGGTAATTATTATTTCTTAAAAAAATGCGTTTTGGTTTTGACAATAGGAATTAATTTTAAATTAATAAATGAAATTTCTATGTTTTTAATTTGGTAAAATAAACTTCATTTTTGAATTATGAATATCAAAATTATCTTGGGGTGAATTTTTGGTATTTTTCTGAAAACATTCAATTTTTGATGAATAGTGAAAAACACTGAGTTACAGTTTAAAACTGAATTTTTATTTAAATAATTGTTTATTTTATTTAAATTTATTTTAGGTAAAAATAGATACATAATACCTATATAAGTTCAATGTAATTCATTAGAGTCAGTTTATAATAATTTTAGATATATACAAATTTTATTGAACTTTTTACCGTCTTTTACCCACCTCCTAAGAGCATTTGCAAATTTGCATAAAACTTAATTTTACCGCTTCTATGAGTTGAATTTCAAAAATCTGAGAGACACAGTTAATATCAGTAAGTAAAATTTTGTTCAATAAGATGAAAATATTTTTTGGTGAATAATAACTTTTTACTTTTATTTACCACAGTTAAAAGTAAATAGGGTAATTATGGGTAAAAATGATATTATTATTACCCTAAAACATGTCCTAATTCTATTGGATAAGTGTAATTCGACCAAAAAAAACTTAGGAATAAAATATGATCCTTTAGGTCCACTTGTATTAGATTAGGACATTTATTATTATTTAATTCAAAGAAGAGTTAAAAGTGTTAAATTCAAAGTTTAATAAAAAAACATTTTTAATATAGGGTTACACATAAGATAAATTCGACTATAAATATTCATTAGAAAGATAAAAATATTTCATACATAATTATATTTTATTTATAATTTTTAGACATTAAATAATTAAATTTATTTATGACACAATGATGATGCAGTAATTACCTAATTAATGAAATATTAAACTAATTGATATTATAAATATCCAAATAAATGTAATTTAGATTTTTTATGAATTAAAATAATTTTATAGGTTAATATGACATGTTAGGGTTGGTTATATGAATTTTTTTGAAGTAATAATGCTGTTATGAATTTATAAAAAACAAAATACCAAATAGTGTCAAAATTGACATAAAAGAGTTTTTAAAAGAAATATTATATTATTAATTGATATTATATTCCTAAAAAGATAAGGTTCATCAAAAAGACTTATATAACGATATATATATCATTAATGAACCACTTGGGGTTCTCTTGGAAGTTTATAGTAAGTTTATTAACCATATAATATAAAAATACAAAGAGACATGGTAAATGTAAAACTATTCAACTAAGAGTTAAATCTAAAAGATAAAGTTAATATAGTGACCGAAACCTATCTAAAACCTATTGGTTGAGTGGTTTTCAACCCATACCCACCTTATTCTTTAAATAATTCATTTTGGAGCCATTATAAACTGAAAATGATTTTATTATAAAATAATATTTCTAGCTTTTCCTAAGGTGCCCCTCACCCCTCTTATAAAAGGGAACTCCCCTTTTCTTTAATTAACACATTCAAATCCACTTGGCTCAGCCAAAACATACCCAAATACCCTCTCAACTGTCCTCCCTTAATCCTATAGGCCTTAATTTAGTCAGAAAGCCAACCTAAAGAGCCCTTTTGATCAAATCGAAAGGAAGAACCCGAAGAAGAGGTAAATATTTCATCACCTCTTTCAAGTTCCTTTATTCTTCCACTTCCTCTTTCTTTGTTGTTTCCATTATAAAATAATAAATCCAGTATCTTCTATATACTGTGATGTTATTATAAATATGGTACAACCATAGTCATTATTCTATCTATCCTTTTAATGACATGTCACCATACGTGCGTACGTACGGCTTACCGTCTCCATGTCGTGGTGTAATTGTTATTCAATACATTATTATTTGGATGGTTATAATAATGATGTGTAATTGATGTAAATAATAAATATAACATGATAATTATTCTTTATATATTATATACCATCCAATTATATATTATTTTAATATCAAAAGAATTATATTATCGCTCGTGCGTACGTACGGATTACCGTCTCCACAAATGCGATGAGATTCATTTCCCATCGTATCAATTCAAGACTAATTTTAATTAGATGATTAAAATTAATGTTTAAAGACTTAATATAATTCTTAATATGAATAATATAAATCCTATTCATAAAAAACATTACTTACATAACAAAGCATATAAAGGAAAACGAATCAGTTAACACTCGAAATGACGATAATACTAAGATATTATTAAAAAAGCAATATTAGAAGATCATATATGATATCATATTAATGTATATAGTTCTTGAATAATTTAATAACAATTATTTAACCATTATATAGGAGGTTAACCTACCCTCTACCAAGGAAATGTACAAGGTAAGGGTTAATTCTACAACCTCTTCATTATTCAAGGTTGTTTATATGTAAGTATATACTGGGACCTCTTTATCATCCACATCCATGTTTCTTAAAAATGTATTTCAATTTTTTTTAATATTTACTAGGAAATTTGTCAAAGTCATTTATAACCTTATTTGACCTTATATGTTCTGAAAGGAATCTTTCCATCATTTTCCAAACAAGTTACTTTATGACCTTTTCGACAAAATTAAGGTACATATTTTTTTTAAACTTAAACGACGGGTGTGGCTATTTTCCACCGTTATAACATCATCGAAGCTTCCCTTACAAGATTATAAGAATTTTTTTAAAATAAATGTTTTATTTTATAATTACGTAACTTTAAATGATTTGAAAAAATGAAATAGATATTTCTCTCAATTAGTTTTTATTTCATCTATGTTAACATCCTTTGATAGATTTTATACTTGTTTAAAGTCGATTTATTATGATACAAATCTTCTATATTTTATTGAAGGTTTTTCGATATGTTTGACTGTGGATGTGTTATTTTTATACCATTCATGGTTTATGGTTAAAGTATTGACATTTAGTATGCTATTTTTAATACGAATGTTTATGTTATATTTCAACCTTTTCATATAAGGAATGTATTGGACTTAGTAAGCAACGGGTGGAGCCTGCTATAGCTCCTCGATGCATCGATAGGTGTCATGAGACAACTAGACGTGGAATTGGCCGAGGCCTTTCTCAATTTGATATATGGTTTTGGCCGAGGCCTTAATCATTTTTAGACATCTTGGCCGAGGCCTTGAAAAAATGTTTCAGAATGTCCGACATTATACATTCCCTCATTATGAAAATAATATTGATGGTTCATGTGGTCATTCAACTAGTGGAATACCCATGATTATGTTTTATTATTGAATTATTTACTCATCTCATATTCCATCCATAAAATTATTCATGTTTATTATTGGTAAAAGCATGTGGTTTCAATTATTCACCATGCTTAATATTTATGTTATCTTTCACTGTATTGCTTACCCTTACTAAGCGTTTGAGCTCACCCCTTTCTTATGTTTCATTTTCCGAGGATATGAAGAAGTTAGTTATGAGTGAATTTCAGGCATAATATATGAGGCTTGGATGTTTCTAATGGAATAATTTCATGTTGTATTTCTTTTCAAGTTTTAAAGTTGAACTTATGTATGAATCTTGTTTCCAATAATACTAAACTGATCGGTCTTTCGAGACATGATTTCCTTGTGATCATGCCAATGTTATGTAATAATGCACCGACTCTAGGTAACTAGGGTCGGGGCGTTACATATTCATTGTGTATTTTATTTATTTTTATATATAAATATTTATATAAAATTAATTTTCAAAACCCCTCAATATAATAGTATTAAATTCAGTTTTATATTAGTTAAATTTTAATTAGGGATAATATGAATTCTATGCGTGTGAGTGGCCTCTTTTAGAGACTAAACCTGGGATTTCAATATATTTTATTTTTAGTTAACTAAAATTATTGAATTTAGATTCAAAATAAATCCCACACATCAATTTGGTTTCATTTTCAGGGTGGTGCATCACTTTCACACACAATTTTTTCTAAAAAACCCCAAAAAAATAAAAAAATTCATAAATTAAAAAAATGAATTTCATTAATGATGAACCCTACAATTATTAAAGTGAAACATATGACTTTATTTTTAAATAATTAATAGGGTTTTATAATACTACTTACAGGTATTATGTGTTTCAATAGTTCTTTGGGGACCTTAAGAAAGACTTAAAGCAACCAATTTTGAAATACTTGGTCAAGGAGCTTAAAGAATTCTCATGATACTTTATATAGTTCCATTAAGATGTAACTAATGAACAAAAAGAGATAATCCCTCATAATTTTGAAGAATATATCAATGAGGTAGAAACCAAGCAACATAACCCTTTTATCATACAAAATTAAATATTCCTCTATAAGTCCTTGAAAGAGGAACCAACACTTGAAGCTGATTGGTTGAAGGGTGTGGAATTGACATTAGATCATCTTATTTTTGATTTTATATTATTATAAATGAAAATTAATTACCAATATTTTTATTTTTCAGATTCATATATTATTCATACCCTATATAGCGATGATGATAAGGAAGAAATGACCACCATTGAGTAAAAAATGGAGTTATAATTCAAAGATGAATATGTTCCTAAGGTTGTTTAATCTAACTTAGAATCTAATTATAATTAGGAGGAGCATGAACATTTAAAGTATTTATATTTTAATATTTATCAAATAGAACTATTAAATTATTTTCCCTATTATTTTCATGTAGGATTGGAACTTTTGATACTATCCCTAGATGATGTTGATGGTATGGCCAAAGTGGTGGCCAAAGTGAAAGAGGAGGACCCATTCATTATTCTACCCCAACCTTGAAAGATGTACTATATTAAAAAGGTAATGGAATTGTTTTATGATATACATAGATTCCTCTAAAACCTATTTAAAGAAGTGTTCATTGGAAAAAATAGGGTTAAGTGGTTCAAATCACACAAACCACATCCACCATCAGACTTTGGGTGACCACTAGAGCTGCCAACTGGAGGTAGTAAAAAACCAGTACCCACTTGGGGGTCCATACCAATTTATATCCATTTTATTCTTTATATTTATATTTATTTTTACTTACTTTAAATTAAATAAATATCTTATGTTTTTTTCATACTTCCTTGTAGTTTTGAAGTAGTAGTAGCTATGATCTTAACTCAAGGATACTACTAAAAAAGTTTAGGTGGTACCTTTCCTTATCTTTAGTTTTTCTACCCTTAGCCTTTTATTTTTTTGAACAAAAATTAAGGATAGTTAAATTTAAGTGTGGGGTGAGTGTTAAACTCCTTATAAGTATTTTGTTTTATTTTACCTTTTCTAGGAACTTTTAGATTGAATGAATATACATTTTCATTTTTCTCACTTGAATTGAATTTTAGAGAATTTTATTAGTTTTGGATAAAATAGATTTTAAATGAATTTTGATGTGGAATATTTTTATTGGATTTTAATTTTCCTTAATTTTTATGAGTTTGACTAATTTTTGAAATCCATATATAAGAAACAACGAATTAGTTTATTTTTCCCATCCTATGAGGTATTCTTAACCCTTTTGATATATTCTACCTAATTCTCACACTTTATTGAGAGAAACTTAGATTTTTTATGAAAATAGAACTTGTGATTATTCTTATTCAAATCTTTGTATTTTATAAAATGATTTTGATGTGATTGAGGAATTTCTTTGGAAATCCATATTTTTAACTTGATACCTATATTTTACATCAATTACTATTATCCTCTAGAATTCTTGAATTTTCTTATAGATTTAAGCCACATTAAAATATGATTTTTATTTATCTACCTTAACTATTAATATTTTTTACATGGAAATTTCTAGTTTGAGTATGGGCAAGGTCCTTTTGTTTGTGTTCTTTAGGATTCAATTCATTGATTGGTTTTGCAGTGTATGTGTCATTATTTTTTATAGTGGAGAGAGATAAATGGGAATGAATCAATATTCGTTGTATTTCATTTGTATCATCCTATTTTATAAAAAAATAAAAAAAAAATGAAATAAAAAATTGGTCATTTTTTGAATAATTAAAAAGTAGCCATCACTAGACTGATGGTATAAATATTATATGGGTTTAGGTGGTATATGTGAGATCTGTTTTAAGTGAAACTTTCAAAAAATGAAAAAAATAATTTTTTTAAAATAAAAACAAAGAAAAGAGAAAAAAGGGAGAATTATGATGATTTCATTAATTATATTCATTTAATTAACAATGAACCATGTTATTTTAAAAGGAGGTTTTATATTTCACATGTAAGGGTAATTTAGTGAGGTTTATTTCCTATTTTTCACTTGAATATTCATGCATTGGTATTTATGAGTTCAAACTCCTCTTTTCAGCCTTAAAATATTAAATGTTTTTACCCAAAAACCCAGAGCCAAAAAATTAACCTTGAAATATACCTTATTATTAATCACATTTTTATGTCACACATTATGAAAAGATGAGAATTTTTATAATCATAAGGTATCACATTCACTTTATAATTATGATCATAGATCTAGATTTAATTCTCTTGAGCAAATAGTGACATGAATTTCAATGTGAGGTAGGTGTGATTGTGTTATGGATGAATTATTGAGGTTAAAAAATTATAACATAGGATAAGAAAATGAAAGGAAATTATTTTTCATAAAAGAGACATGATAAATTGAATTTTTTAAAATAAATTTGAAATTTCCTCATTATTGATTTTTGTGTGAATTTTATATGAATATTATATAATTTTTTCCAGGAGTGAAAAAATGGTAAGTGTAGAAAAATTTATAAACCTTGATTTTATTAAATATTTTGTTTATAATAAATTATTTAATTCTATAAAATTTATTTTTAATGGATAATTTTATCAAAATTTTTAACTAGAGCATGAATTTGTAAATTACATTGGAATTACAGTTTTCTCTTTTAATTTTACTAAATTTCTTTTCTTTTAAAATATTATTTAAATATAATTTTAATTTAAAAATTTTCAGGTACATTATAAACTAATATATTTACATTTTTCATTTAGATAATGAAATTTGGATCCACTATTTTAGGGGAGATAAGTGGATATGAATTCAATGCTGATGTGGATCGGAGTAAATGGGTCTCACTATAATAATTCAGCCATAATATTCCATTCATTACTTGAATTGGGATTAAATTTTGATAGAATTTATATGAAATTATTTTGATCATTTCATCCATCTATACAAACTTCTATATTTCAAGTAATCATGGTCGAAAATATGTATGAATTTAATGCATCCAGATTCAATGAATCTCGTAGGCTAGAAATGTTACCATCAATTATTCGACCAAAACTCCTTTAAAACATTGTTTGAGAGATTTCATTTTTATGGAGATATTAGGTAACAAGTCCAAAGAATACCAAATAAAAATATTATTATATTAATTTATATAAAAACATTTTGACATTTGGTATATTGAATCTAGACAACATGTTAGTAAAAAATTATTTTATTTAATGATTTGGCCACAACTTCTTCAATATGTATCCAAATAAACTGAAATTTTGAGGAAGAAAATAGAAGACACTTATGAAAAAATTTTATGAAGGCAAATTCTCTAGATTTATAAATTTAATGGTTAAAAAATAAGTAAATTTTGTGAGGAGAAAATTGAATTAAATGTTTTCCACTTTCCCTGACTATAAATACGAAATTCCTCTCCCCTTAAAGGGATGAAATTTTCAGTGATCCATTTTGTAGGATTTGTGTGTAGTTTTTCTTATGTAAAAGTTATTATTATTTTATTTATATATTATTTTTTCTCATTATCTTATTTTTTATTTTTATTTTCACTTATGTTACCTTCTCAACTCCATGAAAATATATAACTAATATCACCACTTGTTTGGGGGGGGGGGTCATTTCATGCCACCTTTTTAATACATAAAATTTTCATTATAGGGAATAAAATACAGGATATTTTAAAGTTTAGTTTCTATGAAATTAGGAATATAATTCAAGAAAACATAAAAAATTCTTCAAATACACTTGAAATAATTATTCACAGGTTCACCTAATTTTACTTTTATAGTATCTCATATCCCAGGGAAATACATGAAAAGAAATGGGTGAGCATGAAGCATAGTAAGGGAATAATAAAGG
Source organism: Viscum album (assembly GCA_963277665.1). Lineage (NCBI taxonomy): Eukaryota > Viridiplantae > Streptophyta > Magnoliopsida > Santalales > Viscaceae > Viscum > Viscum album. The sequence goes on along the minus strand of OY728162.1, from coordinate 4,266,466 downwards.
GATACATTTATCATGTGATCATATGGATAAATATAAGAAGATCAAGAATAATAATAGAACATGGACAAGAGAACATGAGGCATATCATAATAAAATTAACATGTATCATAACATGGAAATGTGTCTACAACATAAAAATGAGGCATTCTTAAGCACATCACTATGGTTTATCACCAAGGTTTCATAAATAAAAATTATCAAGGTTATTCACAAAGGCGTCATAAAACATGTCATCAACAGAGATTTAATTATTTATCCAATGAATTTGAGTTCTATCAGGGTGTTCCATTTATATATCTTAATTTACTGTGATCCACATTGATCATAATAAATCATTTTATCATTAACCTAAGGATAATAAAGTATGTGTTTCATATAAAAGCATTGAGTACATAAGTGCTTAAATACTTGACCATAACATAATTTTCAATCCATGAAAAGGGAATTTGGGTTTTTTATATGTAAATACCCTAATAAATAAATTATATCAACATCCATATTAATACCCATGTATAAATAAATGGTTTGGGTATTCACAATATAATAATTTCTTATATAAAAGAGAGATACTTGAGAAGTAAATACAACAGTATGACGAGTATAAGACATAGATTTAGAAAAGTGTAAAATGGGAGAGAAATAAGGTATAAAATTTATAAAAAACTATTTTATAAGTAAGAGTATGATCAAAATCATAATAAAATAAAGTAACATACCCTTTAGAATATGTACAATAAAATAATTAATTAAATAGAAAAGAAGATGATGAGAACTCCTTTACCTTGAAGAGTTTCTCCTAAATATTTAGGATGGAACCTTGGGGGATTAAGAAAACATTGGGGGGGATATTTAAAAGGAAAAAAGAAAATAAATTCATGGATAATGTTTTTTTAGTGAAAGGGAAAGGTGAAATGGGTGGGTATTTAAAGCAAAAGTGGAGGAATTGTTTAATAATTTCTAAATATAAGTCTTGGAAATCTAGGTTGTGTAAAATGAAATACCATTGGTTTAACCATGATTTTTTCTCTTGGATTTAGAAATTTGAGTCATATTTTATGATATTTTAATCCATTATAACTAAAAACCATTTTTTAATACTTCTTTGGACATGGAAAATTGATTTTTCCACAAAATAATGTTTTTAAAATCAATTTTTCCATTTTAGACTTTGGAAAGTCACTTATAGGTTTGGAAATTGATTAAAATCTATTAAAATACTTAATATAAATAAAATAACATATTTTAGGTCATGAATTGTGGGTAATTAATTTTTACATAAATATTATGTCATAAAACATATTGAAAACCAAAAATGCATTTTTACTATTCAAAAAAATAAAGTATTTTAGAAAATTCTCAAAAATTCATCCTAACATAATTTTAGTATGATGATTTAAAATATAATTTTGATTTTATAAAAATATTTTTTTAAATATGATAATTTTAAATTTTAAAAATAAACATCATTTTTTATTGAAAAACAACAGTTTTTGTGACTATCAAATTTTTGACACTTATAGAAATTTCCTAAGACATTATAAAATTATTTTATCATTTATATTTAAATAAGAGTATTTTAAAAGACTATTTATTTTAAAAAATATTATTCAGAATATCTGAGTTTATTATAAAAGTGTATATATTTTCTAAAAATACAATTATGTTTTTTGGGTTCAATAAAAAATTTATCAAATTGGTATTACTTAAAAATATATTTTATTAAAAAAAATATTTTCAAAATGGTATTGATGGAATAAAAATTTTATTTATACAAGCAAAATTAAAATTTAAGTAACTAAGTCATGGACACATAATGCCTTACTACACCTGCGTATTCCCTAAGGTTAATGTGTGTGATGGTGGTAGTTTCATGGGGTGGCTTGGCTAACATTGACTGAGTGGTAATCTCTACTAACATGAACTTATATTGTAGTAGATTTTGTTCAAGTTTCACTTGTTGAACCTTGGATTGGGATTAGTCAAGGGAAAAAACTAGTAATGCTACCTCCCTCCTAAGTTCTGATAAATGGGCTTCAAACAACTTGAATCTACTGGTTGATGCCATTGTTTCTCATTTATGCATCAATTATATTTTGTCATTACTACTTATAAATAGTAATTGTAATAGTAAAATTATTACTAATGGGTATAGTTACCAACATTAAAACATACCAATGGTTATATTGACCAATGATCATATTTTACCAACATTGATTTAACTATTCCAACGGTAACAATGTTCCCTATAAATACCACCTCATTATTTCACTCAAAATTCACTACAATTCCTCCTAAGGTTAAATTTTTATTTTTGAAGATGTTGATTGGTTTAATAATATTGTGTTTCATTTATATATATTTTTTCATGCGGGAGATGATTTTAGATGATTGGGGTAATCCATATTTTCCCATTTTAGATTTTTTATTTTCTATTTTTTTTTCAATTGTAATGTTTGGCATTTTCATTGGTTTTGTAGCTGACTAATGTAATTATATTTATTAATGAGATAATTTATTTTTGGTTTCAATATATATTGTACTTGTATAATATTATATAATATATCAATTTTTTTTTTCAAGAAACAAATATCATTTTAAAACACTGGGTTTTTATATCCTTCCCCTCATTTAGAAATTTCATCCCTAAAATTTCAACTCATATTATCAGCTAAGAATTGGTAAGGGTAATTATGTTTTATCATTTCCTCTGGTTCACATGTCACCAATTCATAGTTATGGTTCCTCCACAATAATTTGACAAGGTGAGTTGTCTTTTTAACATATAACTTTGTCTCTATGGTCCAAGATCTTCATCAAATTCTCCTCATAAGATTGGTCATGTTTCAGTTGTACTTTCTCTAGATTTAGTACATGTTAGGTAAACTACTATAAAGGGTGTCTATACACATTCTATTATACCAAAAATTTTAAAAAACCATTGGTATTGGGGTTCCTTTCCCAACAGTTCAGAAAAACCATTAGGATAGATACCTCTATACCAATAGTTTTAATAAAATGTTGTTATAGGCTTCATCAATATTAGCCCACAGGCTCCCTCTCCTCCTATTGAATTTTATTGTAGAACCCTACCACTTAGTGTTACAATTTCTTCCTCACCGATGATGATCCATCCTCTCTTCTTTTTTTAATTTTTTTGTTCATCAATATAAACTTCGTGACTTCGAAACCATTTAGGTATTATATCAACCATCAGTTTTGTTTTTATTATAGGTCTAAAAAACCATGGTAGATTCATCTTTTTTTTTTTCTGTGTTTAATTTTTTTGATATGTTTAAATTTTTTAGTGGGTGTTGAATTAAGGGTTTTCTAAACTTATATTAAAGGAGAACTTGTTAATTTTCTAGTTTTTCATTATTATTTTTTGTTTTCTACATAGAATACTTCCATCGATATAATTTTTGTTTATGGGTGGATTATTATCTTAGCTCAATCACTCTAGAGGGATTCTGTAGTGATGGGTTGCTCACTATAATTATTAGCCTTTCATTTCTTATATATGAAACATAATTTGACTCTATTTGGAAGTTTTTTCACTTATCATTTTTTATTTTTAGTTTTTCACTAACATGTGAAAAAGGATTTACTTTAACATCCCTTAATATGAGATGGGTTTCTCACAATAATTATCCCCCATGACTATAGTTTTTCACTTATCTCTAGTTTGTAACTATTCAATGTTAAAGAGGAGAGTCACTAAGGCACCTATATATAGGTCCTTTATACCTCATCAATTTATTCACTAAATCACACCTTATTTAAATAACACCCATTTTACAAGGCACATTATCATAATTAAATCCTTAACCCTCGATGGACGACAAATCAAGCTAGTTCTCATGCTCCATCATGGATTTAGAATATTATTCGATTAAACTCTATATATATCATCATAAAATATATAATTCATTAATTTTAAAAAGGTTCAATTTCACAATATGGGGAGACCACACATATTAAAATCAATATAAAAACATGTATAATACTAAGGGGGTAGGTTTAAATGACCACTTATCATTTAAGTGAAGCAATCCCCTCTTTAAGTACTATCTAGTCATTGATTTATAGGTATTTACAAGTGTACTAGTTATTTACCTCACACATGGGGCCCTATCTCATTCCAAGAACTAATGAAAAACTAATTAAAATATTTATAATAACTAATAAATTTATTTTAAAATATTGTAAATACTGATTAAGTCACTGAATAGCCGTACTACATAGAAATTGTGACTAACCACCCATGAATGGTCTATAAAAAACCTTTAAACTATCTTGGGGAAAATACCTATCACTCAAAAAAAAATCAATTTAATTTAATTTAATTTAAAACCCAAAGGAAAAACATTGGTCTATATACCAAAAACGAATGCTCACTATTCTATAACACAACAGAAACCTCATGTACAATACATATGCAACCTCAATATCATTTAAGCATTATTGGTTTATACTCTCATACCGCCCAATACATATTACATATGGAACAATGCATTACATGTGTTTGATTTCCACCTATATTACATAAAAACTCAATGGTTTCACTCTTCTATGTAACTTGATAGAAAATATAGTCCCATCCTCTAAGATTCATATAAAACTAAACCTATGATCACTATATTAAACTAATAACCATGATCACCATTCATGTTAGTCCCATATAAGCAAAAATTCCTTAGCAATATTATTCAATTCATAATCATGCCTAAAACATATATAGAAGAACATTTTTTGCATTGATCGCAAGGTGAGGAAGGATTCACTTTAACACCCTTCAATATCACAAACCACTAATTATGGATTTATCCAACCTAACTACATAATACATGAGTGATGTAGAATAAGGTTACCTAGAAATAGTAATATTTTATACATGAATTTATATAATTATAATAACATTAGTTAAAAAGTGAATAGAATAAAAGAAAAATATAAACATAAATTATAAACAAATTTTTTTTGTAGTATTATGTATAGTTATTACTCATTGATATATTTTAATTTAATATCATGGTTTAATATTTATATTATTTTGTTATATATATATATATATATATTATTTTTTGTATTTTATATTATGATTATCATATAGACTAGTGTTTCCGGTATGGTTTCATATAAACTAAACAATTTCTGTTTCCTTAAATATATTTTTGATTTAACTATAATTTTATTTAATTTCTTTTAAAACATGACATATAAATTTTTTTTATAGAATGTATAGAAGTTTGATATATCAAATTGATCTGATATCAAGTGATTTTCAAAACAAGTTAGAGATTTTTTTAGTTTTTTCATTTAACAATGATTTAGATAGTGGTCATATACACTACCCATGTTATAATTGTGTTGGAAGACCTTAATTAAGTCATAAAGAAGTTAACTACCATATAACCAAATATGGTTTTCAAACAAACTAATATTTTTTGTATCATAATGGGGATAAAATAAAATCTCCAAATGTTCATGATCTAAATGAGAGGACTAAATTAGAGAATTTATTATATGACAAGTTTCCATTTATTTTTTATCATGTGAAATAAAGGATGATGACCTAAGAAGACTTCACTCTGAGTATACATGATGCATGTGATGAAAATGATGATGTGGATATGGTAAAAAAATTGAATGATGCTACCATAATTCCAGTATATCATCATTGTGGTAAAATGAAGAAATAGAGTTCTTAATTTGACTATTTCATAGGAAAACATGTATGGGATTTTTAATACTTACATATATTATATTCTTAAATTTTTAAAGGAATTAATTCTAGATGATTTATATATTCCCTCAAACCATTATATGGAAATGAATCTAGTTGTTGAATTTGGATTTTCTAAAAACAAAATTCATGCTTTCCTAAAATATTGCAGCTTATTCTAGGAGTAAACTACTGAACAAAATGATTTCATAAAATATGGAACATCCCGATGGAAGCTAAATACTAATGGAACACCATATCATGTCCCACAGAAAGTAATGTACCACTTTACATTGATTCCTATACACTATAATATTTTCATGTATGATGAAATATCAACAAATATGTGATTGTGTGATATTAAGAGAAAGAAGGATAATGATGAGTTCATTCATCCTACAAATGGATTTTCATGGTTAAAATTTGATACTTGATATCCTGATTTTGTAGCTGATGTGTGTAATGTGAAGGTTTGTATATAATGTGTTAGTTTTAATCTATTTGGATATATGATTACTTAACACAACAAATAATCATTCTTTATACACATTTATAACCTCCCTCTATGGATGTGTCTGAAAAAACATTTCACTTTCATGAGGGTACTCATATCTAGACCTTTTGATCCTAGAAATGATATAGATGTATAAATAAAACCTTTAATGAAAGATTTGAAACATCTTTGTAATGTGGGTGTTCACACACATGATTCATGTTCAAAAGAGACATTTCAGATGTGTGCTACTCTTATGTAGATGATAAATTATTTTCCTACTTATAAAATGATGTTTAGATAGAGAAAAAAGGGAAACCTATCATGTACTATTTGTATAAATAATACATGATCCAGAAGACTTAAATATCACTATAGTTTAAGTTTTATGGGATATTGATGATATATTCTAATGGATCATCCATATAGAAATAATCATCAAAGGTTTGAAAATACCATAGTGACCAACAATCCACCTCAACATATGTCTATAACTGACATGCTTAATGAATTTTAAGATGTATTTTTTTTTTCATTTTAGGAAGGTTTATATGAAATATAAAAATAAGAATAATTCTTCCATTGAAACAAATTACTATTAGAAGAAGAAAATTATCTTCTTTGAGTTGCCTTATTGGTCAACCAATTTGTTACTTCATTTATTAGATGTAATTCACATTGTAAAAAATATATTTGAAATGTCTCTGTCAATTATTTTAAATATCAAGAGAAATAAAAAATATGATTTATGATATCAAAGTGAATTGGTGGATTGAGGTATCAAACTAGAATTACATCCTATGTGTATCAATGAAAAAAATGGAAAATTCTACATGCTTCTTATGTGTTGAAACCTGCAGAAAAAAATAAATTCTTGGAAGTACTTAATACTATTAGAGTTCTTAATGTATATTCAAGAAACATATCAAAATGGGTCAATAGAAGAGAGTTGAAGCTAAAATATTTGAAGACTCATGATTATCAAATCCTTCTGCATAAGTTGATACTAATAAAAATCCATCATCTACTATCTAATAATGTTAGTGTGGAAGTTATTTGGTTAAGCCATTTTTATAGAGATATTTTTGCTAAGAAGTTTTCTAAGTCTTTATTGCAAATAATATTGGAAGAGGAACCATTAATTTTGTGTGAATTGGGAAAAATATTTCCTCCCTCATTTTCACGTGCATGAAACATCTAACTATCCATCTTCCAACTGGAATACTTCTAGGAGTACCTTTTTATTTTCATTAGATATACCCAACTGAATGAAATATTTACACATTAAAGAGTTATGTCTGAAATAGTTATCATCCCAAATGTTCTATCCTGAAAGGTTACTTGGATTAAGAACATATGGATTTCTATTAAATATATTTGTATTATGTGACAATGAGATGAAATAGACCAATGAAAAATGAAGAAAAGTGGTATGAGAAAATTGAACCCAGTTTTCCATCACTTCCCTAAACAGAGGGAATTACTAGATCATATAAATTGAAAAAATTAAGCCTTGAATAGTGAGAGATGTTACATCATATAATTTTGTTTAACTATGATTTTTTAGATGAATACATCAAGTAAGTAAATTGAACATGTATAAATTATCTCATGTCATGTAATTGTACATATCTATTAAACTATTTCTATTTTTTTTGGAAGGGAATGTATAAAAATTATAAATAGAAAGCATAATTATTTATCTTTGAGAATAAGAGAGACTTTTCGTAGAAAATAGTTTTATACTTGGTTGAAATTGAAGGTAGAAGTTTTCCTATAATAAATTAATGAAATTAATATTTAGTTAATTTTAATATTCATTTGTATTTTAGGTATTGAGTTTTCTCACTAAATCTATCTCTCCAGAAATAAGATCTTTGGATTTTGGTCTTAATTATGTGGTTTGTGAATGCAAATCAATTATGATCAATGGGTACAGATTTATTATCACTAAAATAGAAATGACCATGAGAACACAACACGATGGTGTTATAGTAACTACCACAACACACTATTATGCCAGTGAATCAGATATTAAACCTCCATTTGAAAATATAACTTATTATTGAGTCATTGAGAAAATACTAATATTTAATTATTACTCTCATGGTCAAGTCACTATAATGAAATTTAAGTGGTTTGATTCAATTAAAAGACATAAAACATTTATTGATGATTTTGGATTTCGATTTATTGACATAAATCACACTAATGCAATTAATGAGCTAGATATATTGGCTTTAGTGTATTTTTTTTATGTTAGAGATCATCCGTGACCTGAATTTTGTGTCATTATTGAAGTAATTCGAAGAAATATTTTTGTTGATGGTGGTGATGAAACTGAAACCATCACTTCTCCCACTAGAATTGATAAATTTATTACTTATGATGACTCCAATAGTTCAATTTTTAGAGTTTATTGTGAACCTGAAATTGTGGTGGGAGATATATAGAATCATCCATATATATTCTCAGTTATTTAGATTTAGATTGACTTGGTTTGTTCAGTTTGGTAGTATTTAAATTTATTTAATATTGATTTCAATTTTTTTTGTATCCAAACTAACCTTTATATGAATTTTCAATATATATTGGTTGTATTTTTCCTTTATTTTCATTTTATAATATTGAATTGAACTATTTTAAAACCTACCAAACTAAACAAAACTGACACAATTAAATTGGAACAAAGAAAATAATGAATTGAATTGAAACATATTAAACTAAATAAAATGAAAATTAAAACCAATGAAAATAATGACCTAAAAAAAATGAAAACAATAACCTAACCCAAAATATGAACCAAATGACCTAACCTAAAAAAAATGTAAAAATGACCTAATAAATTGACTTAAATGAACAAAATGAACTAAAAAATTTGAATTGGATAAAATTGAAAATAGAATAAAACTATATAACACCCATGATAAACATTCTAATTTGAATTTATTTACTTTTCTATGACACATATTTTATGTTTTTATATTCTTCCTACTAAATATAAAATTATTTTGTAAAATAACTATGAATCCTTTTTTTGGTTTGATAATTTTTATTCCTTAATTAAGTCATGTCCCATATTATTTATTGTTTGGATTACGCATTATATATGGATTTCTAATTAATTCCATATTTTATTTCAAATAAATGAAATGAAAAACATTAAAGAGATATAAAAGAAAAGGTGACATATAATAACCACCAAATGAGAGAGATGGGTGTCACTCCTTTGGTTCCTATTGTGAGTATTTTATTTCAAATATATATATCAAAAACATATAATGTGATGTGATTAATTTTGTTGTTAACTTTTAATTAGGATCCACCACCTAGGCGACACTTATTCTTTGAAAAGCCTAGTGGTACCAGTGATCATCCAGAAGATATGAGAGAGGGTGGTACTAGAGCTATGCGCACCACTTAGTGTACCCGATCACACCTTGTACGTTCCTCTGACATACCATTTAGCACACCTTCTTATCCTATAGTGTCGTTAGTGGCACCCGAGATATCTAAGACGCCTATATTTTCACCACTATTTGAATCTAATAATCCTCTATTTTCTTTACCTTATCTGATAATGGACCCTACTCCCCAACCATATTATACATTTCTACAGACGTCTATTCCATCTTCTTTTCTATCAACTTCCTTCACCCTGAGCTTCTATATTCATGATCCTTTGACTTCTACTCTGACACATTCTGATCCTTTGGAGCAAACATTGGGTACCATCCTTCTATATAGGTTAACATTCCTTCACAACATTAGGATCTAGAATAACCCACTAATCATACTTACTTAGGTATATTTATAGAACCCTAGTAATTTTTTCCATAATTTATATTCATTATAAGATGAATTGATATAATATTTGTATTTTTATTTTAAAGATGGATCTTCCACTGGGTGGACTGGGAATATAAGTCTATGTGTAGTGTGGAACCACCACACACATTTTATGGTTGAGTACAATGAGTATAATCAAATAATTAAAAAATAAGGTGAGAATATAGGAGTTTTATGGCAATAGTTTCCAAATAATCCGATATCATTCCCGTCAGGCCACTCTCCTAAAGACACCTTCCAAATGAAGTAAAGGATAATGCATGGGTGAAAATATGGGTAAGAAAATTCATTGTATTTAATGTTATATTATTATTATATTTATATCAATTAATATTTTGGTACCAACTTTGTTATAATTTTACTAATGATGAGGATATATGGATAGCATTGCTTATTAAATTAGGTGAGTTTTGGAAAGAATATAAGCATGAGTTGTATAGTGGAAAGCGTGATAGAGTTGGTATGAATTTAGAGGCCAAACCTATCATTAATGAGTGTCCAGTAGCATATTATTGAGAAATTATTTCTTATTAGAAGAGTATAGAGTTCAAAGTATTAATAAAATTTTAGGGTTTTGATTGAAAATTACTATAATTTTAATTAGTACTTAATTTTATATTATTGAAAATTATTTATTAGTAAGTTTTAAGAAAAAATAAAAAAATGATGCTATGAAATACCTCTATACTTTGGGGAAGACTATGATTCTAGACCATACTTGGAAGTAGGTACGACACTCATTTATAATTTTTATATTTAAATAAACCATGAAAATGAAATATCTTTAATTGTAAATTATATGGATTAATTATAATTTTTTCAAAACTAATATATTGAATAATTATATAGTTTGGGATGTGTTAAAGATATAATTATTTTAGGGAAGTCTAAAATGGTATTTAATATATAAAATTTTCTTATGGTATCCTGTATAACATCTTAATCATGTGTGAATGTTATATGTGTTAGTTAGGATACTATGGGAAAAGAGAGTGGGGTACCTATTATAAGGTAATTGGGAAGTGGTTGGTGGGGAATGGTTATGATATATTTCAATGATATCAAACATGTTTAAACATTTTAGAAACTTAAAATAAATTATAAATATAACTTGTTATAAGAATAGAAAATAAACACAATGAACATAAATATAACACACCTTCTATGCATTAATCAGTAACTTAGATTATTGATGATGATTGGTTAAAAGTAACCAATATGTTCTTTATTCATAATATAATCCACCAACATTAAAATATTGAAATAAAATTATAAGGATCACTCAGTGTAATCTTAATATTCTTTGGAATCTCTATTTAGGCTGTAATATGTTCAAATAGTCCTTTGAAATATGTATATCCTTCTTAAACCTCCCACGAAGATTCTCATGAGCTTTTGGGTCATCCTCCTTTGAAAAAACTATTATAAAATTTTATTTCTTATTCATGTGGAATTCATTGTTTTTATTTATGTATTGAACTTTATTTTGTTTCCTCTATATTTCATTACATTTATAATTGGGATAGATAAATAATCATGTATTATATAGTTTATTATTCAATGTATTTAGTTTATAATGAAATTAAGGATTAGTATTGTTAAGTTTGTGAGCATGTCATGAAATTTTTTATTTTGATGATTTTATGATATTGATTATGGTTGATTTTATCTTAGTTTTTACCACCTAAATAGAAATCAAAGAATGATTATAGATATAATTTCTATTTACATCTTTCTATGAATAAAAATATTTACAAAAAAAAAACTTAAAAATTCAAATCATATTTAATTTTTTTATTATAAAATAACAATTCTGTATCTTCACACCTTACCCATAATACTTACACAACCAATATAATTTTTCCCAAACTACATCGCATAAATATTTTTATATTACAATAATGTGAAATACATCATGTATAGAACAATATCTCTGAGGAAGTGCTATCTGGTAATCCAGTGGTCCAATCCATTTCACAACCTTGATGGGTCCAACAAACCTGGGTGAGAGCTTATATTACCTCCAAATATATCTATGGACTGGCTTGGGTGAGACTTGCATGAAAACCCAGTCTCTGATCTAAAACTCAAGAGGTCTCCAGTGTCTGTTGGCATATGAATGTTGTTTGGATTGAGTTGTCATCTTGCACTTCCTGATAAATTGGACCTTCTCTGTAGTCTCTTGAATGATATTTGGTACAATAAAAGTTTCCTCCCCTATATATAGACAGTACATAGTTTAATAGAAATGACTACCATATAATAATTCATAAGGATCCATCTCAATGTTAGCCTAAAATATGTTATTATAAGATAACTCAGTGAGGGGAATCTGTTTATCCCAAGAACCCTAGAAGTCAAGGACACATGAACAGAGCATGTCCTCTAGCACCTGAATCATACGCTCTATATGTACAACAATACAAGGGTGATAGGCTGTACTCAAAATCACCTGTATACCCAAAGGATTCAGAATCCCCTACCATAACCATGAATTAAATCAAGAATCTCTATCAAAAAACACAGATCATGGAGCTCCATGAAGATGTATTACCTACCTAATGTATAGAATCCATAGCTCATATACCAAGAAGGTCTAATGTATAGGTAAGAAGTGTGCGAATTTTTTCAAATTGTCAAATACAAACCACACTGTATCACTTCCTCATGGTGATATGGAAAAAATAGTCACAAAATCCATAGAAACATCATACCATTTCCATTCAAGAATGTAAAATAGGTATAAAAGCCAGGCTGATCTCCAATGTTCTACCTTAACCTGCAGAAATGTGGAACACTGATTGATGAAGTTGAAAATATCCCATTTCATACTAGTCCAACAATATTGGAACCTTAACTCCTGATACATATTGGTGTTAATGGGATTAACTACCCATGTCGAGGCATGAAATTACTACATCATGTTCTCTCTAATGTTCATTGGGACCCATACAAACTCACAGAATAGTAAAGCATCATACCCGCCCATGTTCCAACCTAAATACGTATAATCATTCAAGACACTATCCCTTAGGAAAATGCCTTCATAATTAGATAGATTCCTCATTCTCACTTGTTTTATAAGAGTAGAGGTTACTACTAGGGCTAAGAGGATAGTCAATCCATGGACCTCTTAAACCTCAACATGCATATCTGAAAACAGGGCCACAGGCTACCATTCACCACTGTCTTCCTGAACTACCTATATCTAAGTCTTCCAGATCAAATAATTGACTACTACATTACCTTTACCAGGCATGTAGGTAATCTTGAAACCAAAAAACTATAGTCAATCAACCCACCTACACAGTATGAGATTCAAATATCACCGTGTGGAGATGTAATTGAGGATTTTATGATCTTTGAATACCATAAAACACTCTACAAGTATATAATGTCTCAAAAAATGTATATCAAAACTACAAAAACTAACTTGAGGTCATGCCTCAAGTAATTCCACTCACAAAAACTCAACTGATGAGAACCGTATGCGATGACTCACTCATCCTGCATCAGGATAGCTCCAAGACTAATACATGATGCATTATAGTAAACTGTATAGCTCCTACCTGGATCTGGTAGAATCTATATTGATACTAAATTCAAATAGACCTTCAACTCTAGAAATGATGTTTCAAAAACTTCTAACCATATGAATTTTACACCTTTCTTTTTCAAGCCCATAAGTGGCGCTATAAGACATGAGAAATCTTGGATGAAACATCTATAATAACCAGCTATCCCCAAGAAACTCTAGATGTTAAAGATACTATTGGGATGATCCTAGGTTCCTAAATATCCCACTTTCACTGGGTCTACTAAAAATCTAGATTCCAAGATGATATGACCCTATAAGTGGAATTTACTAAGCTTAGCATAGAGCTGATGCTATCTTAGTGTATTCAGCATGATCTCAAGATAGTTTGCATGGTTTTTTTGAGGACTAGAATACACTAAGATATCATCAAAAAATATTACCACAAATTAATACATATTAAGGTGGAAAACTTGATTCATAAGATCCATAAAAACTGCAGGTGCATTCGTGAGATCAAACGACATGACCAGTTACTCATATAGACCATACCTGCTTCTAAAATCTTTACGAGGTATGTATGATGACCTGACATGCACATGATGATAGCTCAACCTTAAATCTACATTTCAAAACAGTCATGATTATTATATATGATTAGATAGGTTGTATATTATAGAAAATGGATACTAATTCTTTATCATGATCCAGTTCAAATGATGGTAATCTATGAAAATCCTACGGGTACCATACTCCTTCTTAGAAAAAAGGACCAGTGAACCCTAATGAGAAGTAGTGGGGAGTATAAATCATTTATTCTCAAGATCCTCCAACTTCTTCTTGATCTCCAAAATCTCCATAGGTTTCATCCTATAAAGATTAATTGTCATTAGTTCTGCTATTGTCATAAGCTCAATTGAAAGTTCTACCTCTCACACTAGGGTTAGAATTGATAAGTCATCAGTAAAGACGTCCCAAAAGAATTCCACTACAGGATAAAAACAACAGGTCATAACCTTTGATTATCTAGGTAAAGATTGGTAACTTGAACTGTCACACTGCTCGACCTCTGCTGCTCGGGTCTAGCTCAAGTCAAAAGAACATCCCATTCTCTCTTATATACATACCTACTACCATATAGTGATGTAAACATCACCCTCCAAAGATAGTATTCAATATGGGATTGATAGGGAATTAACATTTCCATACTGATGATTACATTGAATCCCATAATGTTGAGGATGAAATGATTCAACATAAGGAGATATCCTCTTATCTCAAGGAGACAATCCTAAAAATTGTGAATTCCCTCTGATCGGATACTTAATGAGTTATCAAGTGTTACAACACCATGAAAGTGTTTGATATAGAGGACCAGACTCTCCATAATAGTCTCAAAGATAATAAATAAATACACACTTGTGTTAAATAAAATATACAATAATGTAGACGCTACTAGAATAGTACCTAAAAATGTAGAAGGTCCAACACTCTGCTCCTCCGGCATAGGCTAGACTACATGTAACTGGCCTGCCCTATGAACTGAGTCACTACCTGACTACTCTAAGTAATTTCTATCTACTACCTCTGAGAATCTTGAGTCTGACTACCTCTTCCTCGACTTCCACCTTAGCCTAAGTAGTCGATGGTATTCCAGTTGTCTACCTATCATGATACTACTAGCCCCACTCTTAAATGCAGATTAGGTGTAGAATTTCCTTCACTAGGCACTAATGGAAAGGTATTGTATAAATGATAGATATGGACCATCCTACCACAACCTCTTCATTCCACTAGGTCTCACAAGAACTGAGGTTTATCATGTCTCAGCTTCATACACTGGTGAAATATTAAGAATCTGTCTACATGAAGAGCTTGACCGCTACTACCCCTGTAAGAAACCTTGAAGTGACACATTCATCCACTAGAAGAACCACTGATAGATTTAGGTTCCGAACTACCTTGAATCGTACCATCATTTTTCCTCATATTTTTCTCTATAATAAGGGTTTGGTTAAATATTTTAGAAATATTGGTCAACCTGAATACAATGACCTATGATCAAATGGAGTATATGATCCCATCCTCAAATTTCCTTGAGGGAATAAGATCATCAATTTCTAGAGTTGGTGGGAACTACTGCAACTTAGTAAAGAGAGATAAATACTCCATGAAAAGACATAGATACTTACTTCAAGTTCATAAACTCTCTAGATATTTCACCCCTCAGAGTCTAGGGAAAGAAGTAGTTGTAGAAAATCATCTGGAAATCTATCAAGAACGTATTTCGATGCCAATCTGCATGGGTCATAACATACCACCACTGATTTGAGGAATCACACATAATATAAGATTTATTATTGAACCTTTACTCTAAAAGAATGTTAAGATTCTTGAATATAGAAATAATATCTTCAATCCATGACTTAGCAGCATGTGGTCCTCCATCCCTTGAAAAGGTGGGAGGATACTGCTACTGGAACTCTCGAGTCAAATCTTCCATACTTGGAGTAGGTAAAGAAACACATTTAATATACTGCAACTTATGTAGAAATCCATTTTGGAAGTGGGACTCATTGCCCATATCAGAAGCATGAAAAGGTTCCATAGGTGGCACTGTATGAGGAATCACTGGTGACTCAAGGCCCACCACCTCTGGTGCAAGGTCTTCACTACCTTTAGGGTGTAAAATTGGAGTACATCATGGTAGAATGATACTACAATGATAAACACATGTCTCAGAAGAGATATTAACAATTGAATTGATTGAAAATAGAAAACTAGGACTGGTAAATATCCTTCTTATAGACAGATCATACCCCTCTGTCTCCTCCTAAATCTAGGATTGGGTAATAGAGAATGACTATAACAGTCCATAAGAACATAATAGATACCCCACTTCCAACTACTAAGTCTAGGTTCAGGTATGAGTCTCATATCACACATATAATATGGATATTTCAATTTAAAATTCATATTAATTTTAATTTTTTTCTCATTCAAATATTTAAATCTCTCTAAATGGTTGAATTAGACAGATGACCATTTCTGATCCATAATGGCCCATACTCCTTATGAACTAAAATATAAAATCCACTTAACCCATACCATAACACATTCCAGCCCAAGAGACCAATGTTCCATGGCTCAATGTTCCATAATCAACTTCTTAAGGTGCTTGTTTTAACCTATGTCGGAAAAATCTATTAGGTTAAGGCAGGAAATTTTAGTGTCAATTATGTTTTCCAATCCCTGCAATAAATTTCATCACATTTCAATACTTAATCAAGGAACCATCAATATGCAAAAGAAAAATTCATGAATAAAATATATGTGACATTGAAAAATTAATGGCATATTAGTTCTACTGTTCCTATAATGATGTATGTAATTCAATACCCTCATTTCATCGGGCCATGGTAAGGAAATATCATTTAAATAATAAAAATAATATTAATAACATAAAATAAGTGTGCCACCCAATTATAAAGCCGTATCAACTATAAATGACATAATTAATAACTACAATTACCTATACTAGGTAATTTGGGTTTCCCTTGTACATGGGTTAGCTATGTCTAGGTATATGGTCAATTAAAAATCCCATTAACTCATAGTCTTCTATCTAATACCCATATAATAAGATAAAGGAAAAATTATTCTATAATAAAACTTTGTAACATCCAGAACTAGGAACCACTTAACCCATGCTCTGAGCCAGTGGGCCACATGGACTCAAGCGTGCCTCCTCGTATGCCAGTGGCTACTGAATAGAAGAGAGGGTGTAAAGGTGGTATAGTGGGGAGACTATACCCTATTATCATAATTAAATATCATATATAACAATAAATATGAAACAAAGTAAGAACAACATACAACTGACATAATAAATAACCAATGAAATAATAAACTACTAAAAAACCGAATAATAATATCAAAATCCACTAGGCAGTGTCATATACATGGATGCATGGAATACTGATATGAAAAAGGGGAAAATGAGTCAGAAATATACAATCACTCTATACAAAAACTAAAAAAAGAACAAAATGTTTCTCTAATAGAATCACAAGAATATGATCATTCCTCTCATCCTATGATTCATCTATAAGTAAGTCATATCAATAATCTATAACATGGTTCTTGCCCTTATCCATACCTGTACACAAGTAATTTACTCAGGTATCAAAGGTGGCCTGATTAGGGTGTGAGATAAAATCTCAATAGGCCACCACCAATGATTTCTATAAGTAATCCAAGCAATTATCATAGCTAAATAATAGTTCTCAAGTATAAATAAATAAGAAACCATAATGAATAAATAACCAACCTTCTTAGGTTCCTGAAGGACACCTGGTAGCTCTACCAGCTTCAACATATGGTCAGAATGAATGTCTGATCAGTAAATATATATATAATAGTAATATATATATATATATATCATCCACCTATATAGAAAAATTATGCACAGACGTAAGTGGGCATATACTTAGAATAATAGGTGCTGGCTGGACCAGTGAGTAACTCAATCATCCATAACAAGTCTAAACGAGCCTATAAGCTCAAGAAAAAGTGTACATGCCCTATATCTCATAATTAGTGAGAGATATCATGATAAACACTTGAGATGGTGGTTTTGTCTTTATTTCAACACCCAAAACAAGGGACATGGTGCGTCATGCTCACTATCTAAATAGTGTCAATGGTGTGAGATGTCATGCTCAACACTAGATGTAAGAGAGCATAAATATTCATTCCCAATAGAACCCTTACCATCATTCTACAACCTATATCAAAGGCGTATTCACATTTATACTAATAGTCATGAGGCATTACCTCTCATGCATCATAATTACCAAGACCATTATAACCAAGGCATAAAAATTCAATTAAATCAATTGATAAAGTAATAAATTATTTATGTGGCCTTGTCACCCTTTAAAAATTCATTCCATTTAAACCATTTAATTAATTTATGTAAGTAAACCCATAATGAAGAGGCCATTTCATTTAATCAATCCATTTAATTAACTAAAACATGGAAAATCCATTTATAAGCCTCAAAGGGGAACTTAGAAGGTTCCATTCCTAATTGGGAAATTACCTACATAGGAAATTCAAATTATAAGTTAGGCCAAGAACTTATGAGGTGCCTTGGGTTCAATCATAAATTATATAAAAAATTCAATTCAACTTATGAATTAAGTAGAATGATTAGAATGTGTTTCATGCATTTAATAATTTAATTATAATAGGTAAAAACAAGACAGAACACCCAAGGGGTGTCCATGAATAAGGTCGGCATCCTCTATATACACAATAATGATCCTAGGGAGTATGACATGATGTTTATAATAAATTAGAACAAATAAATCAATTTTTGGTAATCGTGTGGTAAAGGACAGTGTGATACACAATGGCAGAGCTATAAAATCACCATAACTTTCAGGGAAAATGAAGAGACCAATTACCTTAGGGTTGTTGATGACTCCTCATCTGATGGAGGCCTAAAAATTGAAGTAGTTTGAGAGAAATATAATAAACATTTCAATTCTCTGAAAATAATGCAAAATATCTTACACATAAATAGAATAATGGATTTGAAGATAAACTAAAATAGGAATGGAGATGATTTTAGATCCTACTAATATGGATATGATTCTTCTGATGGCACTTGATTTGGATTTTGGATGAGAAAACAACATCAAAGCCTAACCATGGAGGGAGGAGAGCTCTCACAGGTGGAGGGAGAGGCATTACTTCACTGGAAATGGGAAGAAGAAGAAAGGGGTGTGTGTTTTAATTTTATTAAGGGTGAAAAGACATTTCACCCTCAAATATAGGGGCGTATGGTTTTCCTGCATAGTTTGGCCAAAATGTACACAAACTATTCTCAATCCACTATCCAAAGAGAAAACCTAAATGGTTAAGTCACGTAGTTTCCCTAACCGTACACAAACCATGCAAAAAGTCTCAGTAAAAAACTATGTAGTTTTCACATGGCCATGCTCCTGGAGTCATATGGTTGTAGAAAAACCCTATGGATCCTGTTACTCCTCTACCTTATCCCGTATAGTTAGTAAAGACTATGCGGCCGGGATAGTACAGTTTCTACTAACCATGTGTCCAAGACATTTTTTTCCAAATTCTCGGGGTTCCAAGCTCCAAACAAGCCCTAGACACCCTCATAACCTTTGTTACTCCTTTGGGAAACATTATATGGTTCATTTAATGGAATTTAAAATAAAATAAAATAAGATGTACCTTCACAAAAATATGGGTCATTACAATTGGGCATTATAGATCACCCATTTTTTATGTATGTCCTCAGGTTATCCCATGTAGTTTTGAAAGCTATGGAATTTTATAAGCATCTTAAATAAGTTTTTAATAATTATTTTTCCATAAATGTATCAAGTTATTGTGTTATGCACCTAATTATCCAAAGAAACTAGGAATATAAATCTTCTAGGTTGTATTTAGTGTATTATTATGTAATAAATCATGAATTAATGTGCAATAAAGACAAGGGTTGTCAGGGTAGAGTTAACACAAGTACAGTAATGAATCTATTATTTAGTTCTTGGAAACTTTCTTCACACTCCTTTGTCCAGATGAACTTAGTCCCTTTTTGAGTTAACTTGGTTAGTGAATTTGAAAATAATGAAAATATTTCCTCAAACCTACTATAATATAATGATAAACCAAGGAAACTATAAATCTCAGTTACTATTATAAGATGAGTCCACTTTTCTACAACCTTTTTCTTGGTAGGCTCAACTGAGATTCATTTCTTTAGTTACAATGTGCCTCAAGAATGTAACTTTTTGTAACCAGGATTCATATTTTATGAATTTTACAATTAGCTTTTACTTTATCATTGTTTTCAATATAAACCTTAGATAATCATCATGATCCTCACAACTTTTAGAATATATTAGAATACCATAAATAAAAACTAGCATGATTTTTTTAAGGTAGTCCTTAAATAGTCAATTCATCAAATCCATAAATATAATAAGAGCATTAGTCAAGCATAATAAAATAACAACAAAATCATAATGGCCAAATCTTATTCAAAAGGAATTATTTGGAATATATTATTTATTCACACTCAATTGATGATAC
This sequence comes from Viscum album, assembly GCA_963277665.1. NCBI lineage: Eukaryota > Viridiplantae > Streptophyta > Magnoliopsida > Santalales > Viscaceae > Viscum > Viscum album. The sequence goes on along the minus strand of OY728162.1, from coordinate 4,245,739 downwards.
CCAGATCAGAGGTCAATCTTGGAGAATAATTGATCCCCATGAAGTTGGTCAAATAAATCATCAATCCTTAAGAAAGGGTACTTTTTCTTCACTGTGATCCCACTAGGTTCTCTATAATCAATTCATATCTGCATTGATCTATATTTATTCTTTACAAAGAGAACATGTTCTCCCCAAGGTGAAACTCTTTGTTGGATAAATACCTTCTCTAAAAGATATTGAATTTGTTTTTTTAATTCCTCTAACTCCACATTTTTCATTCTATATGGGGTCTTCGATATAATATGGGATACATATAAGAGTTCAATGGAGAACTCTAACTATATTTTTTGAGGAGTAAGAGGTATCTCTTCATGAAATATGTTAATTTATTCCTAAATGATGGGGAAATTTTCTATCATAATACTTTCATTTCATTCTCACTCTTCACTGATCATGTCTATAAAGAAGGCTATGAGAGGTGCTTATCGACAAAGATTTGGATATGATATTTCTCCTTTAAAAATAACTATAGGTTTTCCATTCAAGACTACTAAAATTCACTTGATCCAAGTTTTGATCTTAGAATTACACATTTAGATTCATTACATCCCTATTATAGTTTTGAATTCCACCTTGGGAATTATTCCTATATTTGTGATGAGATTGTATTTTCCAAAGATAATAATAGAGTTTCTATAAACTATTTATGCTTGGATAATCCATCTAGGTGTCTTTATTAATAAATTTACTTCTATAATCTTAGGTATTGATTTTATATTATTTGAAAACTTATATGAAGTAAAGGAATTCATAAAACCAGAATTAAACAAAGTACTCGATAACTTTGAGAGAATAACAAGTGTACCTTACACCACATCATTCGAAGCATCTACTTCATCCTTCATGATAGAAAATGACCAAACTTGATCCCTTGGACTATGATGAGGTTAACGGGTTCCCTCCATTATATTCTGATTTGGAAATTGATTGGTGAAGTGACCAATCTATCCACACTTGAAGCATTGAAATTTAGGATGGGACTACACCATCTACCCTTTAACCTTAGTGTTGATATGTTGAGGCTTTACCTCACCATAACTATTCTGAGATATATGCCCATTTCTTCTGCACTTGTATTACTTTACACTCCCAAGAAAGAAAGTCCTTGAATTCTTCTTCCCAAATTTGTTGCATATGGGAAGGTGAAATTTCTTTCCTCATCTTTTGTGATCAAATTTTTTTTTCTAAGATTGGATACATGTAATATTATATTGATTTGACCTGTGTGATCACTGTGTCTCTCTAAAATCCAATTCAACATTCATAAAACTCATCAATATATCATCATATATTTCATAGTATTGATTTTCTAAATTCCTCTATAGACGGGGTCTTAATACACTAAATAATCTATCAACCTTTCCCTTAGGATCCATAAAAATTCTATAGGTGTATAAATAAATTATTGTAAAGTTAATTTCATAGCTTCCCACTGATTCATTTTACTTATTCTTAAAATTTATGAATTACTCTATTTTTTTCATTGAACAAGGAAAATATATATTAAAAAAGATTCCACAAAACTCTTCCCACTCCATAAAATCAATATACCTTCTTGGATTTGTGTTTTTAATCAATTTACACCACTGATTAACTTCTCTTTCTAAGAAGTATACTACTGGGGTCAATTTATATAGTTCTAAATAGTATAGTATAAAAATATCTTTTCTATATAGGAAATACATTATTCAGTAATAAATGGACCAATAGGTCCACTAAAAGAAGGTGTTCATTAACACATGAAGTAATCAATAAAAAGTTATTCCCTTTGAGGTGAATCTGGTTTCTTAACTTGATTCAAGTTATTATTAATAACTAAAGATAATACATTCATCATATTCATGAAGTTTTCCATTCTGGATTCCATCATGTTAGGAAGGTTGTTAGTGCATCATCCATTACACTTATCATTTACACAATTCCTCCTATTTCAAATAAATTTTCTAACAGAATAAAACCTTAGTGAGAAAAATTTTACTTTTAGGAATTTTATAATTATAAAGGGAGTTTATTCCTTAAAACATCATAATTAAATATTTTACTCTTTAATAACAATTACATTATCTATATATCCCTCATAATGGTTCATAAAAAGATTGCGATTAACCAAAAATATTCCCAAGGAGTGACAAACTAGGTGTGCAGTAAGCCCCATTTTGATGAACCAGTTCCTGATTGAGTCTAGATAAATACAATATTTTAGGGTTTTTATCGCTAAGTATATTTGTGCCAGATCCACATCCACTTGTTGTATCCAAATAGGGATTTCAATTCTTGTAAACCTCTCTCTTAATAATTCACCAAATTTCTAGGATATTTTACTATATTTAGACTTATCCATAGGGTTTCTACTAAATTTATCAAGTCCTAATTTCTTCAAATAACTAAACCATCCTTTGATACCAACTATGTCATCTTGTATTTTTAATTCATAAAATTTTCATTAGAGGGAAAAAACATTGGATATTTGAAAGTTTAGTTTCTTGTAAATTAGGAAAATAATGCACGAAAACATAAAAAATTATTCTATTCCACTTGAAAATATTATTAATGTGTTTAACCAAAGTTACTTTTATAGAATCTCATATCCTAGAGATATATATTAAAGGAAAGGGGTGAGTATAAATCTCGATAAGGGAATAAACACAAGATTCATTTAACATGTGATTATGAGGCCTAAAAATAAGAAGATGAGGAATAAAAATATATAATGAACAATATAACATGAGGAAAATAATAATAAAAAGAGAATGTTTTATAACATGTAAAAGTGGCTACAATATAAAAATGAGGCATTCATAATCATATCCCCACAGTTTATCACCAAGGTGTCATAAATGAAAAATGCCAAGGTTATTCATTAAGGTATCATAAAATATTTCATCTCTAGAGATTAAATTATTTAACCAATTCATTATAGTTCTATAATGGAACACCCTTAATATGTATTAATTTCATATAATAAAAATTGATAATAATAAATAATTTCATCATTAACCTGAGGAGAATAAGGTACGAGTTTCATATGAAAGCATTGAGTACTTAAGTGCTTAAAAATTTGAAGATAACATCATTTTTAACCCACATAAAGGTAATGCATGGTTTTTATATATAAATAACTAAATCAATAAATTATATTAACATATAGGTGAATACCCAAGGATAAAGAAATGTTTTGTGTATTCAAAATATAATAATTTCTTATGTACAAGAGAGATATTTGAGAAGTAAATTCAGCAGCATGATAGGTATAAAATGTGGATATAGAAAAGGGTAAAATGAGAGAGAATGGGGGTATACCATTGAAAAAAAATTATTTTATTATTAAGAGTATGATAAAAATATTAATAAAATAATGTAACATAACCTTTAGAAGATACACAGAAAATAATTACTTGAATGGAAAAGAAGATGATGAGAATTAACTTTCCATGAATATTTTCTCCTAAATATAGAGGAAGAAACCTCAGGGGATTAAGAAAACAATGGGGGGACTATTTGGGAGAAAAAAGACCATAACTTTATGGTGGATAGATTTACAGGGAAGGGTAAAGGTGAAATTAGTGGGTATTTATAGCAAAAGTGGAGGAATTGTTTAATAATTTCCAAATATATGTCTTGGAAATCTAGGTTGTGGAAAATAAAAAACCATTGGATTACCCATATTTTTTTATTATGGTATTTGAAATTTGAGTCATATTTTATGATATTTTTATCCATTAGAACTGAAAAACATTTTTAATACTTCTTTGGACATGGAAAAGTAAAATTGTCACAAAATAATGTTTTTAAAATAAACTTTTCCATTTTAGACTTTGGAAAGTCACTTATAGGTTTGGAAATTAATTAAAAGATATTAAAATAATTAATATAAATAAAATAAAATATTTTAGTTTATTTATTGTGGTTAATTAATTATGAAATAATTATAACATAAATATGATGTCATAAAATATATTAAAAACCTAACACTATATTTTTACAGCTCAATGAAAAAAAGTATTTTATAAAATCCTAAAAAATTCAGCCTAACATAATTTCAACATGCTAATTTAAAATTTAAAATTTATTTTATAAAAATAATTATCTAAAAATGACAATTTTTACTTTTAAATATAAACATCCTTATTTATTGAATTTTTTTACATCACACTCAAATTTCAAACACTTATATTTTTTTAGGATATTATTAAATTATTTTTATCATTTTTATTTAAATACAAGTGTTTTAAAAGAATATTTCATTAAAATAAATATTATCCAGAATACCTTATTTAATTATAAAATTGTATATATTTTCTGAAAATACAATTATGTTTAATTTATGTCTAAAAATAAATTTATCAAATTGGACTTACTTAAACTTATAATTTATTAAACAAAATTATTCTTAAAATGGGATTGATGGAAAAAAAATTTATTTATGAAAGGGAAGCTCTAATTTATGTAACCAAGTCCTGGACATGTAACCCCTTATTAAAACTGCATACACTCTAAGGGTAAGGTGTTTTATAGTTGTAGTTTCATGGGGTGGTTCGACTAACATTGACCGTGTAGTAATCTCTAATAACTTGAAATTATCTTGTAGGAAATTTTTTTCAAGCTTAAATTTTTTAATCTCAGCTTGGTATTAGTTAAGGGAGGAACCCAATGATGCTACCTTCCCTCCAAGTTCTGACAAATGGGATTCAAATGGCATGAATCTACTAGTTGAGTCCATCATTTATCCTTTATGAATAAATTATCCCTTGAAATTACAAATTATAAACAATGATTGTAATGGTAAAAAATTTACCAATGGTTATAGTTTATAATGGTCAAATAAACCAATAGTTATGTTGACCAATGGTCATATTTGATAAACACTCATATTACTATTCCAATGATTACATTTATATCTATAAATACCAGTTTATTATTTCACTCAAAATTAAATAAACCCCCCTAAGGTTATATTTTAAATTTCTAAGATGTTTATTTTTTTACTAATATTTTTTCATTTATATAGCGTTGGAATTGGGGATGAGGATTCTATCATATTGGGGTGATTTATATTTTCCTATTTTATCTTTCCTTATTTTTTATTGTTTATCCAATTGTAATTTTTGGAATTCTCATTGGTTTCATAGATTAATAATGTAACTATCTTTATTAATGAGACAAGGTTTTTTTGTTTTCTCTATATTTTTTACATGTATAATATTATTTAATATAGCATAAAATTTTTCAGGAAACAAATATCATTTAAAAAGCCTAGGTCATTACAGGGGTGGATGCTTGAGTTTGTTGCACTTCAACATTTTTATTAATATTTTATTTTCATAATTTTAATATTAGTGAAACCAAATTTGGTTTAGGGTTTAACTATATTTTTATACTATTGAGTTATTATTATCATTCATTAATATTCCTCTTCATCATTATTGTAATGTTGTATGTAGAGTGATGCTGTATAATTTTAGTGATGATACAAGAGAGAGTATATTTAATGAAGGGGGTAAGCGTGAGATAATAATAATTCAAATGGGAGGGTATTAAATTATAGGGTTGATTTTAACAAAAATTAAAATATTGAGAACTAATATTTTAAAGAATAATTATTCATTTCACCATAAGCTCCTAAGAATGACAATTTATTCCCTATAATTTTTTTTTGTTTTCTTCATTATGTATTTAATTAATTCTTGTATATAAATATTTATATTAAATGAATTTTAAAATCCCATCACTATAATAGTATTAAATTTAGTTTTATATTAGTTAATTTTTAAAAAACAATAATTGAAATTCCAAGAGAGTGAGTGGCCTCCTCGATATATCGACCCTGGTATTAATCTATATTGAATTATTAGGTAAATAAAATTATTTAAGTGAGATTCATGAAAAATACCATGCATCAATGTCTCATAAGAAACACATAATTGTACTGACTAAAGTAATCGATAAAATAAAAAATGTAACTAAAAGTTTTGGCTTTCTTGAGTATTAATTTATACAAATTCATTACTATGTATGGAATAAAATATTATATTATCCCTTTAACATCTTCCACTAAAAGGATATTTGGAAATATTGCCTTATAAAAAAGATTCATAGTTTTAAAATGATTTATAATCATATAGTTTAAAAAATCCATATCTTTGGAGTCTTTAGATGTGTTTCTCATTTATATATCCAAGGAAAAAATGCCAAATATAGGTGGGATTTGAATCAACCATGACATTCTTACTCTAAATTCTATATACATGATTATGGACATATAGAATATAGAAACCATTTTCCATATTCCCAATTCAATAAAACATCTCATTATTATATATAGAACATCTATTTTTCTTGATAATGAATGAAAATCCTATATTTTCTAAACAAGATATAGAAATAAAATTTCTATTTATGGTGGGAACAAAATAACAGTTCTATAATTTTATAACTAATCCCTCGGTAATGCCTGATCATAAGTAATGAATTTCAATGCATAAAATCTTTCACAATTACCAACATAAAGATATAATCACCCATTTTTAATTAATTCATATATCTAAGTCTCTATTTATCAGTACAAATGTGCGATTCACACTCATTACCCAATACCCATGAGTTAGAGTTGGTGAAATTAACTTCTGTAACATCTAAATTCAAATGATTAGAATTATTTTATTTGAGAACAACTCTCAGCCTTAGATACCAATATATAATTGTTTTATAGTTCATACCTAAAAGGTATCTCAAAATGATTACCAGTATGTAATAAATAATCTATAAAAAAGATAAATATATTGGTGAGTATCAAGTTTTATATCTTTTCATTAAAGAAATGAAAGTACTCCCACTAAAAATGATGAACCCATACATCATATACATTCATTGAGCTAAGATTAGAATTTCATTAAGTAATGAGTCTTCTTTGGAATTAATCTCACCACATAGTTATTTATGTTGGGTCTTATCCCAATCATAACAGTTATGATTATAAGATAACTATCAAGGTCTCTAACTAAGTGTTAACCAAATATCAAAATATGATTTGGTTACCTAACTTTTAGAGATATCCATTTCACCATGCTTTAAACATTATAATCCAATGGTATCATACATTGGAAGATCCTACCTAGATTAGTGATCAGGGTCTTTGTATGTGATTTCTTTGGAATGAATTTCACATATAATATTTAAGGTTTTTTCTTTTAAAAGTCTCATAAACTTAATATACATCACATTTATATTAAATTCATAACTATTGCATCATATAAAATATTTATCCTCTCATGTTTTATTCCTTTATTTATGCTTGATTATAACAATTTAGTTTTGAAATTTCTACTCCATTCAATAGATAAATATATCCACACCACATTAATGTGTAACTATTTACAAAACCCCCAAGTTTATGATACTCACCCACAATAGAATCCAAACATATTTATACATATCCAAATTCATATATTGCAAAAGGTACATGAAATATTCATGTAAAGGATTAAAATTATATGAGATTAATAATATTCATATGATTAATTCCAGATCCATAGATAGCTAACCCACAACTTTGTATAATAAGGAATAATCCTCTAGGATATTGGGAAGTCCAACAAAAATTCCCTCTACCTAGGGAAAATTTTCTCGAGGAAAAAACAATTCATGATAATTCTAAAACCTAATATACATAAATTAAATTTAACAAATATATTAAAGTTCATAACTCAATTACAAATTATATTAAAGGTAGATGAAAGATAAATATTTTTTTGTCACACCTAGAATGTAATGAATGGATAAAAGATCTACTAGAATAAATTTATCACATAAATCAAGTATGCGAAATATTCATAATTCAATTTTTTTATAAACATGAATATTTGAAATTAATAAAAAATAAATAAACTCTTTATTTATTTTCCATAATATTTTATATAAATATGAACTTTTCATATTTAATTAATGCATAAAATCTCATTTTACAGATACTAACACTTATAATTTATAAATTTTTTATAAAGAATATAAAATATATCATTTTTTAAATATTTTCATTGATATCATATTTTATGATAGATATGAGTCCTATGTATCATAATATATGATACAAAAATGTTTAAAATCATGAAAGGTAAAAATATTATGCATTAAATAAGGTTTTTCTTATGTATAAGTTTTTTAAAGGCTAAAACCTTACATAATATAAAAGTTTTTTTATAGAAACTTACACACTGTGAAATTTTGTTTTATAAAAAACTTACTCATCCAATCATACTTTATGATTTATAAAATATCATAAATATGTTATGATACTATTATTTTATAAAATATGGGGACCCTTTCATATTTTATGATATCATATATCATATATTATTGTGCAATACAAATCCATGAGTTTCATATATACCCTATTTTATGATATTGTCACGACCTGACCCACTATGGCCTTCCTGGTCGGTGGTAAGTCAAGTGTGACACTGAAACCCACCTCCAATAGACTAGGGTATAGAGAAAAGTGTTGAGTAGGAAATAATTAAATGAGAGGCCTTAGTCTAAGTAATTGATCACAAGAACATAACCATCTCTATAAAATAGTGAAAAAGATATAATAAGACTGAACATCTTGAGTGTAAACTATGCATGAAACAACCTCTAGGAAAAAATAAAATTACTAAAATATAGTATAAAACTATAAAGTGAAAAATACATGTCCAACTAGAAATGTGGTCCAAACCTGACAATAACTGGAAAAAGGGATACAAAAGAGATCCTGATTCACAATCTCCATGGCCAACCACTGAACAAGTTCAACTACACTAGGTACAACTATGCTCCTTCAAAACCCGGTCCATCGATATCACCACCGATCTACCTGTCATATTCATTATACACAACATGTTTGGGAGAATACCATACATGGGTGATTATATACATACCTATTAAGACACCCTAAAAACCAAAAAGTGATAAATAAAAAATACAATAGTCAGTTAAAACCATAAGTAATAGGTTGAAATTAAACCTAATAGATATTATAATAAAGAAACGTAAGTGAGAGAGTAGATATCTCATAAAGGAACCTAATAAAGATAGAAAGGGGATATCCATCTCCACAACCCAACTAATAATGATGAGTCATCCTGTAGCTCTAAAGCTCCATCTCTGATACCCAACATTACATGCAATTGCATAAGAATCAGTGTGGAGGGACCACACTGTAGAGACCCAAACTTATCATACATAGATATCACATATTAATATATAAATATTCATTATATTTCAAAAATACATTCCTAAGGACCATAATGGTTTATTTCCTTTGAATACTTGGTAAATAATATTCTTATTTAGTAAAATATCTTCAACATCTTCCATAAAGATCTTCTCATTTTGTATTCTTCATAAACATACCCTACTTAAAACCTATCTTCATAACTTGGGAAAGAAAACAAAACAAAGGTTGAGATAAAATTCTATGTAAGGGTAAACATGGGAAATACATAAACATAATGTGAGTATAATGGATGAGAAAATTTGTATAACATATGAAAACCATACCCTACATATCAAAGATCAAAATATTATGTCATATCATAAATATTGGAAGTTCATAAGACATGAATCATAATGGAATGAAATAACATGATCCATGAGAACCTAACATTGAAATAAGACATAAATTTGTGGCATACACATAAGCTTATAACATTGTGAACATGTATAAATAGAAAATATTTCAATCATTAATTTAAGGATATGAAATCATGCCCTCACATAAACTTATAAAAACGAAACCAAGTACACAAATAACTTTATAGACATAAAATATAGGTCCATGCATAACAAAATGAACATGTAATTATTTTCACAGATAATATTGTGAACATGTCATCAGGTTCACACATGACATTGTGAACATGTAATCAAATTCACACATATCATATTTACTCATGAGATATCCATATTTACCCAATTAATTTGAGGGATATATACATACCAATAATCACATAATCAATACATATGTGTTCCAAAATATCATAAAACATTCATCATATTATAACCTATGAAAATGGGTCTAGTTTCATAAACATTTAATTATAGTATAACATGTGGAAAGAGATGGGTTTCATAAAAATCTTGTCATCATAATCATAAAACAACCAACGAAATAATAAATATGGTATAATTTGATCACATATCCAATAAATATTAAGAAATATCAAAGTATTTCATATTAAATGGACAATGATATTTAAAAATCACTTAGAAAATTTCATGAAGAAAACAGTCTTTCCACTTTGAAAAACACTTTTTAAAACAATTTTTTAAAAAAAATCACTTTACTTGAAAATAAAATTGGAAAATTATTAATTAATATTTAAAATATTGAGTTTACATGATGAAGGAAAATACTATTCATATTTTATGGGTTATAACAAATATTCCTTTAACATTTTTGGTAAAATCCAAACGAGCCTTGTTTCCAAAAATAACATAAACATTACTTTTAAATATTTTCATAAAAAATTAAAAAATTATTAAAAATGTGTTTAATAAATAATTTTTTTATGTTAAAACATTTTTTAAAACATTTTTAGAAAACATTGATATGTAATAAAAAGGGTTTTTTCGACCGAAGAGAGAAATAATGTCAGTTTACTATAAAAACATTATTTTTGAATCTTGAGTACATAAAGATAGTAAAATAAAGTTAAAAAATGTATTATCATGAAATAAATAGAGAAAAATAAAATTAATGAGTTTATTTATAGATATATCATAATATTTTATTATTGGAATCATAATCATAAACAATCCCGATAGACGATGAGATTATAACATGAAACTTATAGCACTTTGGTAACTTTGAATCGTATGACCCATGAAAGAATAACATTAAAATAAAATTATAATACCATGATAATAAATAGATTCATGATATTACATGTCAAAATGTCTCTATATACACTTTATGAAAGAAAATAGGTGCATAACATAATATTCATCTCAAAAAAGGAAAATTGAGGCAAAAATCTCTTACTGCATTGGTAACTTTAAATCAATAAACCCCATGAAGAGATATCCTAAAATGGATATGTATATCCCAATAATTTTCTATATAATAATAATAAAATACATTTATGGGTAGTGTATACACAACATAAAAAAACACACACGGTGAATATGGTATTTGTCCCACAGAAAATAAAAGTGAGAAAAAACCCCTTACCTTAATCATGTCTTCATTCGCACATGCTATAACCTCCTGTATAATAAAAAATAATTTTATTATAAATATATTAAATAAAAAATATTATATATATCAATACATATATGGTTTACTTATGACCTTTTATTACCCTTTTATTAACAATTCCCTGTTAAAATCACATTTTGGGTAATAATTGCTTTGTTATTCATGTTTGTTTTGATTTGTTATTTTTGATACTCTTAAATTGATAATGGTTACATAATATAATTAATTTTAAACCTTATATAAATATAATATATATTTATTATATATTTTTTGGAGTAATCCATAAAATTTAGAGAGAAAATGAAATGCACTATTCATGAAGACGGTGGACGGTATGTACACATGAATATTGTTTCCATTTTTTGAAGAATGGAACAAAAGGAAAGTAAATAATAAAACAAATTTAAAAAGGCATTATGATTTCATATATATCACATAAATATATTAAATTTATCCTTATTAAATTCCATGAAAAAAATTAGTGAAAAATGAATAACATCGCTTCGTGAGGCAGTAGTCCACCATACACATGAACGACATTATCATATCCCCCACAGAATGAAAAGTGAGAAGTTATATGTGATATAATAATTAAATAAGTGTAATTAAATTAAAAATGAAAAATTTATTCATTTAATTAATCCTTCTTACCATCCAAGTAAAACAAAAATGAAAAACACATCACATCTGTTTCCAAGGTGGTAGCCCATCGTACACATGAGCAACACTATTGTTTTCTAACTGGTTTGGAGTTAAGAAGGTATATGTGGTATTATAATTAAATAGGTATAAAAATATTATAAATATAATATATAAACATTATATCCATCATTATATATAGTTGTGATAGGTGGTGATTGAAAATGAATAACATCAGTTCGCGAGGCGGTAGTCCGTCGTACACACGAATGATGATTTTGTATCCCATTTGATGGAATTGGAGATGAATATCGATTATTAAATTAATATAATTACATATAATTATATAATATATACTTATTATTATTATTTTATCATAGTTTTAATTGATTTTAAGGATTTTGAAGAGTATGTAAAACAAAAATGCATAGTTAAAAATTTTACCTAAGCTCTGAACAACCTCTCTAGGTTTAACCTAAAGCCTTCCTAGAATATATTTGTGATCTAAAAAATCCTATAGTGTGTGGGGTGGGGGTAATTAATAATTTTTATTGTATTTTTTTAACTAATTTTTTTTATAATTGTTAATAAAATATGAGAGGGGGTGTCATTTTATAAGTGAGGTGAGTGGCACACTTATAATTTTTGAAAATAAAAATATGTACCTACGTTTTTCACATGAGAAAAGAATTAAAATGGGACATTATATATTTTATGTTATAAATATTTCAATAAAATATTTTATGGAAAAGTTTCAAGCTCATTTTACCCCTTATCTTTTTAGTTTAACCTTCGATAAATCCGTTTTAACCTTAACTCTAATAATTAATTTTCAATGTTTTTACTATTCATTATGGTAAATAATTAAGTTGAAATTATTATATAATATAAATTATGATGATTAGAAATATGGAATCAATTTTAATAAATTTAATTCACATAAGTGGAAAATTTTAATTTAAACTTAATCCTGCAGACGCGACGAAAAAGCAGTTTTCCAAAGAGAAAAGTTTAAAAAGTTTTAAAAGTTTTTTATAAAAATTAAATATAAAATTGATTAAAATGATATAAATTGGAATAATATATATATAATTCAACTAATTTTTTTAAACCATATTAAAACAGTTTAGAGGTTTTTAAATTCTTTAAAATAAATTACAATTCTTAATAAAAACCAGTATTTTCACTATTCATTGAAAAATTTATCTTCTCATAAAATTTTCAAAAATTCACTCAAAGATAAATTTTAAATGATGTTTTAAAAAATAATGTTTATTTTTTAAAATAAATTTTCTAAAATTTTTAAAAAATAATTATAAAACAAGTGTGAACAAGTTGACAAAACTGTTTTTTTAGAAAAATGTAGTTTTAAATGATAAAATTGGATTTATTCATATATATTATCTAGAAAACACATAAGATGAATGTTAAAATTATTATTGAATATATAATATATAAATTTCATTAAAATCATTCTCATAAAGTAATTTATTTAATTTATTAATGTAAAATGTATTTGTGTGCATAAAACTAGTTTTTTCGGAAAAAAAATTCCTTTATTTTCAATTCTAATTAATTGGTCACTGAAAAATTTATTTAATATAAAGGTTTTAATAATATGTTTTAATATTTTATTTAATACTATTCATACCCTCCATTCCAATTTCTAGGTGATAACTATCATATTAAATAATAATAATACTTTAATAGTATGTCACGTTTTGTTTAAACTCATTATTAAATGTAACACAAGCTAAAATTGGTGTCATGTGTAAATAAATATATCAAAAAAAAAATTATTTAGAAAAAAATTCAGAAATTTTTTGGGTGTTACATTATATCCCCTTAAATAAATTTCATCCTAGCAATTTGAACTTGTGTTCAATAATCAAGGGTTTAATATTTGAAATTATCTTTGTGGGAAATCCACATCATAAAAAGGGTTAATAAAAATTCTCATTTTAAAGAGGAAAATGGATGTGTGAAGGTAATATATAATAACACATAATTGTTTTTCCATGTAGTATAACATTGGTGTGAAGTGAAGTGATAGAAATAGAGGATAAAAGTAATGCCCAAATACTGATAGAGTGATAGAGAATAAGGTTAGGACAAATTTAATAGCCACAAATCCACAAATCCATAATAGGTGAAAAGAAACATGAAATAAGTTTTGGTTCTCTCAACCACCGAAGATAAATATATTTCTTTGAAATTTGAAATAAAATAATCCATGTGGCTCAATGGTTTAGTTTCTACCTTAAATATAAGTAATCCTAGTATTACTATTTACAACAATTCTCAATCTGATTTTCATATGTCAAAAATAAAAGTATGTTATGGTAGGTATAATAATATAGATATTAGGCTTCATTATATTAGAAAAATCATTGAAATTGGAATGGTGTGTGTCAATAAGATACACACTAATGAAAATATGGTCAATATTTAGACTAATTCCCTGACTTAGTCCAAATTTTATAACTATTTACAGTTTTTTCGTATGGTTCAACTTCATTAACATTAGTTTGAAGAATATAAACCTTGAATAATTTTATAATTAGTTTATATTTGTTTTTTTTAATATTTTAATCTCATTTACTAATGAAACTAATTTCTTATTATTTGTTGTTTGTATTTATATTCTTTTATATATGATTAATCTATCATGACTATTTTATGTGTTTTTGTATACTCAATAATATGGGTAAAAAACTTGGTTCATCTCACATGTGGTTTTATTTACTCATACATGGGGCCTTTTTATTCTTATTGGTTTTTTTACTCTTATGTGGGCCATTTTGTTTTTTCATAGTGGGGGTTTGCAGTGACACTATATTTTTCATTTTAAACATTTGAAATATTTTAAATAATATTTTATAGGTTGGTTGTTGAATCTTTTTGATGTTTTTGAGCATCATGGTGGATAAAAAATGATATATTAAAAATAATATATTATTTTTAGTCCATGAACATGGATTTGTGATAATTGGATTATATATCCTAAAGAATCCATCTATTGGGGATTTTGACACTCCTATTGAGTTTAAAATAGAAAATTTCCTTAGGAACACTATAATTTGAGTTTATTTCTATGAGTTTAGGGATTGAACTTGTGTCATATGTTCTTAATTAAAATACTTAAAACCTAGATCTATCCATATTTAAACATATTTATGATCTCTAATTAGAGATATTCTATGAATAATAATTATATGGGAAGAAGATTAAGAGATAATAGGGGATCTGATGAATGTGCACTTTGAGGCCACCAACAAAACCCAATGCAGACACAATATTCATTAACGATAAATTTTAATGCAATTTAAGGGATTGTTATTTTCTATTTTGGATCTATTCTTTACATAAAATCTATATTTAATATTCTTTGAATCCTTATTATTGTGATTTAAAACATTGTGTCATGTAATTTATTGGGTACATTTTTTTTATCCAAAAAAGTTGTTAGATTTTTATGGTGATTAGGAGATAATTGATGAATAAAAAAGGTTTCATTAACCCCTACCCAAAACCCCCAAGTCACTCATCTTTGGTGAGATCTAGATCTGGTTGTTTGGAGTTCTATCCTATGTTTCCTTCACTATCTCACCCACTATTTATTTTCATGTGAATGGTGAAGTCCACCTGCCGAGGCATGGCCAGTGGTGGTGGCACATAAAGGTCACATATGGTACAATAGTTGTGTGAGGTGGAGGTAGGATGATGGATCTGGGAAGTAATATCTTGGGCATGATGGTATAGAGACGATTAAGAACCCACTAGTGACAATGAAGGTCAACCGTGATAGAGGTTGAAAATAATGGTGAAAGGAAATTTCTGTGGGAGAGATGTTAGGGATCAAGGTCAAGTAGGTAGTGTCCATTGAGACACCATATCATGGGAAAGTAGGCTGGGATGGAAACTCAGTTTCCCTTGACCATCTAATAATCCCTCTATTGAGAGGACTATAGTCCATAATATAGAATACAATGTGACATGGGCCAGTGGGTTCATCCCATTGGTTACAACCAGGGAAATTTGTGGGCTTGACCACCTAGACCAACCCAACATGTGGGACTATTATGGGCCATCCACATGAGAAAAACCACATGGACCGGGTATTCCATCTCTGATGTGACAACCTAGTCATAAGCCCATCCTATGAGGTGTCCTGACCACCAAGCCGGGCAGGGGGAATGTGGGTTGAGTCTTCCCGACCCATCCTGTGTATTTCCACATACCACATCATGTGTGGGACCCAAAATCTCAGTAAGGGTAGTATTAACCCCACCATATCACAACATGTGGCATTTTTAGGCATAAAAAATTGCCCGCTCTGCACCTATGTGGTGTTTATCACAAGAATTTCCCCATTAGTCAATTTCAGGTAAAATAAATGACTATAATAAGCATGATTTCATGTATATTTTAATGGTTTGATCTATTTTTACATTTTAGGCTATTTGTACGGTGATAAATATATATTTAGGTTTTATCACTATATTGATTTTGGGTTTAGGAATGGTGAGAAGAACTCACCCCAGGGTTTGGTATTGCCTTGGATACATGTTGACAACAGATCATGGGTCCCCCATAGTATTTTTAGAGTTCAAAAATCCCCCACTTCATTTAGTTATGGGTTCTATACAATTATGTCATGGAGTTAGTACTCCCATCCACATGATAAGGTACAATCCCTCTAAAAGGTAACTAGAGTTTGATAGTCCTCTGATCTATGTTCCATCAATTGCTGGGGTGTGGGTGCTCTATTTATGACATAGGGTCTTATTAGATGAAATTGTTCAGTGAGGAGTGAGAATTCCATTTTAGGTCCATTAATCCCTCAATAACACATACCTTTGTAATGCATGAGTCCTCTACTACACTTAGTGAAGTGATGTGGGTTTGGTTTAGCTAGGTAATTCATATTGTGGTTAATCATAGTATATGATTCTTCAATGATTATGGACATGAAGAGTGGGAATTAGTGTTCCTAATTATATAGAATGGAATAATATATAGGTTTTTCATATTCATATTCCTTGAGTGGGTTATTATTTACCTCTATGGATTTGATATGACTAGGGTCTTTATTTATCAATTTATAGTTTTTGAGGTGCCTTACTGGGTATGTATATAGTCACCCCTATATTGTAATTTTCACCCACATGTGTTTTGTATTATGAAAAAAAACAAATGATCTGGTGCTGATCATAGTGGACATGATGTTGGAGGAGTAGGATATTAGTGGTTCCCATATGTGACATTATTAGACGATGTTCATGTCTGGAGATAGTTCACTGTGAAGATTAATTCACCTCAGTTTCCTTATATTTTTTCTCTTTGGGTTTAATGGGAATATTTTTTTTTCATTTTACTTTATGGTTTATACTTTTGATACTCCTTTGTGAATCTTAGAATGTTATATGTATTTAAATAATTTATAGTTTGTTATTTATTTGATTTTTTTCTATTAAATCCTACATGGAGTTTGGTGGTTGTTTACATGTTTATTAGGATAAGTCCTCACATCTTGTGTGATATGCATATTTTTTAGTAATCACCATCCCATGGTCTATTAGATGTTATCTTGGGGGTGGAATAATTGGCTTACTATAGGTCTAGGTAGGGCCCCAATGAGTTGATTCGTATTAAAGTGGTATCAGAGCGAGTCTATCTTGGGGATATAGTTAGGAGTTAGGAGTCTTTTTAGATTGGTATGGGAACTTAGGGAAGGTTTTAAATAGGTTTTGAGTTAAAATTTCATGTTATGAAATCAAAATTTTTTACTATATCCAATACATCCATTAACTATAAATATGATAACATTATTGTCAACTAAAATCTATAAAGAACTAACTGTGGGGAACAATTAAACAATACATACATCATGTAGGATTTGGTCATTGATTTATATTTTAGTCTTGAGTCATCTACCCATATATGCTTCAATGATTGTTGTTTTTCATATCATGTGTATTATATCACCACGTATACAGCCATCTAGGATCCCAAGGTAGGGTCAGGACATGCCTATGTCAGTGATCGAGCCTCCTGTTATCAACTCGTAGAGGGATGAGGCTTCTATCAAGGTACCAAACTGTGAGTATTCACCATCGAGAGTGTGAGGATAAGTACCTATATCTATATTGTAGTGAGAAGATCCACTACCCATATCCCCAAAAGATATCCCTCCACATTCTAAGCAGTGGATCAATCCAGTAGGGTAGGTTGAGGATGCACATAGGCAAAGGGCACTTCACGAGTTTCTGTGGTATTGAACACCCAAATATCTCCATATTTAATCCTCTTTACGATCTCTAATTAGATATTTTTACATAAACCCTAATTATAGGATGAGTCTATTTAGAGAGAATTTGGGGGGGGGGGTTGAAAAACAATCTCTTTGAGGAATCATCCATAGAACCCAACATGAACACATACTTTTCCAATGATCGATCCAAATTTGAGTTAGGTTTTTTTATATTTTGGATTAATTTTTTATGTCAAATATATGTTAAGTATTCTTGGAATTCCAATTATTAATATTTTTAACCTCATATCATGGAATTTATAAAGTAGTAATTTTTATCCTAATAATTTATTAGATTTTTGTGGTAATCAAGAGTGGGTTGGGGAAAAACTAAGGGATAAACTCCCTCTCCCCCTAACTCCATGGATCACTCACCCCCGGTGTGATATGGATCTAGATAGTAAAATTTATAGACATAATTTCTCTCTCTAACACACACTCTTTCTTCTCACATTGATATAAAGGTCCTCGGTCGAGGCATGGACAATAAAAATGTCATGGGAGAGATGTATAGGGGAAAATAGTGGTGGAGTAGTGTAGTGATAGTGCAAGTATGGTATCACTATGAAGAATTTAGGTGGAAATGGATATGTCATGGTGGTGAAAATCTATGTAGGTATTTGTGAGTGAAAACGGAGGTTTAATGTGATGATAGTGTTAGAGGAAGGATTCCATAGTTTGAGGTGGATGTGAAGGTGTCTGTCAGGCCATATCAGCATGAGAGGGAAATCAGGGGTGGTACCCTAGACACCCTCTACGATACACCATATAATATATGGCTTGGAATGGTAAAATGGGATCATATCACTAGAAATAGGCCTAGTGGAACACATAACAGCTGTGAAGGCCTAGGATTCCTAGTTGCTGGGTTTGACTAGGAAAACAGATCATGTATGATCGACCCAACCCAGATAATGTCATGCGCTATAACACATGTGGGGTAGAAACAACTGAAAAGGGGTGTGTTCCCCTACCCTATCACACCACATAGAATTTATAGGAACTAACATGTTTCTATCTCTACACATATAGGATGTTTTTCATAGGAATTTTACCATGATTTATTTTAAGGTAAATAGAAATCCTATCCTGAAATTTTTTCCACGTAGATCACAACAGTGCAATCCATTTTCCTATTTAAGGACATTAGTGAGTAGATAAAGTTATATTTCGTTTTTTATCTCTATAATTATGATTTTTGGGTTCAGGAATGGTGAGTGAAGTGTACCCTTGGGTTTGTTTCTCTCCTTTCTTCATTTTGAGAATAGGTTGCAGATACCACATAGGATTTTTAGATTTTGGAACTCCCCCTATTCATCGAGCTGTGGGTCCTATATAGTTTGATAATGGAGTTAGTACTCCCTTGAACCTAAAAATTATTGAGTACTATAAAAGGTCACTAGAGTTTGGAACTCCCTTGTTCAATGTTCCATGAATTGTCAAGTCATAGGTCCTCTATTTATAAATTCAAATAGTCCCTCATTCAATGATCTTATTCGATGAGGTGCGGGTCCTCTATCAGAAGTTCAGTACTCCCTCACTAACACATGCATCTACATGGAATGGGTCACCTACTACAGTCGATGATATGAAAACATTTTCATTTAGCTAGGTGGTTTATATCATGGTTTGTTGTGGTGTATGATCCCTTAATGAACTTGGTTATAAAGAGTGGGAATTAGTGTCCCGATTTCTCTAACATGGACTCATATATGAGTTTTTTGTTTTCATGTTATTCTTACCTAAGTGGGTTATTCTTTACATTTTTGAATTTTATCTAACTAAGTAATTTATTTATTCTATTGTGGTTTTCAGGGTGCCCTATTGGGTATGTATATACTCACAACCATATAATCATTTTCACCTGTATGTGTTATAACTTATGTAGAGGATGGACAATATGGTGGTGATTAGGGTGGACACAGTATTGGTGGAGTATGAACTTAGTGGTATTTGGATGTGATAATAGTAAATGACATTCATTTAAAATGGTAGTTTGTTATATATATTCTTTCACCTCAGTCTATCTAGGTTGGTTTCCCTTTGGGTTTGTTGAGCATGTATTTTTCTCATTTACTTCTTGTTATATTCACTTAATAATCCTTTTCAAATACTATCATGTCACATTAATTTATACATTTTCTAGTTGGTTATTTATCTGGTTTCATATTATCATATCCTGTTTAGATATTGGTAGTTGTGTATAGGTTAATTGGGTTAAGGCCTCATATATTTTGTGATATACCTACTTAGTGCTAGTCACTAGCCCCTATACTATTGGAATAAATCTTGGTGTGGCACACCCAACTTAATGTCAGTTTAGGTGGTCCCTTTAAGGGTTGTATTATGTTAGTTTTATTATTACATAAAATTATTATCTTTATTCTTATACAATTAGGAATTTGTTATTACGTAATAATTCTATGTGTTCGATTTATTCTTATCATTTTTTTATTCTTATTTTTCTCAATTAGGGCCTACTACTACCCATTTTGTTTGTTTGTGTCACATGTAAACTCTTGTTGGAATTCAGATGTGAGGAAATTTTGGATGGGCTGATCATGATTTTCCACCTGGTTTCACTCACTTGAGGTTGCTACATCACTACGTAGACTATCATATGCACATCATTACCCTCATATTTTGGGTTTCAAGATCCTTGGATTATTCTGTTCCATCTTTCTCATTCCAAGAAAAGAGATAGATAATTGTAATTAGATATAGAGTTTGTCATCCATTAAAAGAGTGTTCCTGTAGCATCATTGTTCTTATACACAGCTGATCCTAGAGTCGAAGTCTGGTGGAGATACTTGGTCAGTACCAATGAGTATGGGTCTAATCAAGTCAAGCTGATTCAATTATCTTAGTACTTGAGCTCAAGATTGGTACTTAAACTCAATGATCGAGCTCAGCTTGATACTCTATAGAGTATAAATTTTCTAGATCAATCATGAGATCAAACTCGAATTGAGATTGATCAATCTAATCAGTTATCCTTGAATCAATTTTTATTAAGATACTTTATGATAATTTTTATTACACAATCATTTTTAAATTTGAGATCAAACTTGAATTTTTACTCAAGATCAAAAGATTAATCTTGAAATTAAATGCATATATATATATATATATATATATATTAAAATCTAAAATGTTCAATTAGGATCATGAGATACCTGATTATGTAATTCTAATAATCAAACTTAACTTCAGTTAGTACTCGAGTATCTTGAGCATGATCTCAACTCAAAAAAGAAGAAGAACTGAGTCAAATTTGACTATTTTTTAATCCAATATCAAGTAGATTGTGAGAACTAAATCTCATTTATAATGATTAATTAAAGGATATATTTTCTTATCCCTTTTAACCTTATAGAGAAATTTTAATCCTTATATATAATTATTTCCAAGTTCACAAGCAAGAATTAATAGGTTGGTAAATATGAAGGGTCTATAAGTTTTCCTATCCATTTTTTTGTATATTTGTGCATTTTTGTTTCTATTTTGTAATATCTCTATTTGATTTCTATTTTTTATTATTTTGTATAATCCTTTTTTTTATCATTAATTTAACTTAGATATGGTTTTATTCTTATCATGGACATGGGACCAAATAGATCTGAACTAAGTTAAATCCTTTATATTATTTGTTTCTTTCTTTATATTCTTTTGATATTTCTTGAATCTAAAAATAATCACTAAAGATTTTTTCTTTTCTCTTCTTAAAACAATTTATTTAACTTAAAAAAATAGACATATATTCAATAGTCTTTGGGATATTGCATGAGGGAATACAAGTGGCATTGTCCTCAACATCTATATTTGTAGATCTTGATCCCTAGAATATAGATTGATTTATTTAAATATTTTATAGAGAAAAATTCATTTAACCATTTCTTAATTAACTATAATACTAGTAATTCATTCCCCATTAGTAATATATCATCAATATATATCACTAAGAAAAATATATCACTATCATTAATCATCTTATAGACATAAGGATCACTTTTATTTTTAATGAAACCAAACTCTCTTATGGAATCATTAAAATGAAAATTTCATGATATTGATCCTTACTTAAATATATAAATAGATATTTGCAACTTGAATAGCGTTTTAGAATCATTTTAATTCACAAATCCTTCTAGTTGTTTAATATATCCATTTTCCACAATTTTTCCATTTTGGAAATCATTTTTTGATATCCATTTTCCAAAAAATTATTATCACGATAATTTTATGTTTATTACTTAATTATAAGATATAAATTTATTAAATTAAATGTATAATATGTCATATTTCTTTATGATAAAAATTCCATATAAATCTAGTTATCGAACTACCTTAGTTAATACATATAGTTATTGTGTCTCTAGAATAAATTCTTCTACTGAGCCTTGAAGAATTTTTTCTTGCATCAAATCTTGTTTATCTTAAGCCTAAAATTCATCGAGGTATATCTTGCCCTTATTTTCTACTTTTGAGATGTTTTACCTTTAATAATTTATGACATTTATTTAGACTATTAAATTTATATCAAAGGGGTTATATAGGTATAATCCTTTAGTCACTTTAGGATATAATATAACGATTCACTTTGTTCCTCATGATGTGAATTTGTTGCTAATATTAGACTTAACAAATGATCTACTTGCCTATACATAAAAAATATCAACAATTAATTACACTATTAATTTACTATTAAAAATATCACAACGTACTCAAAATATAAAATCATTATTACATTTACACGAATAAAGAATGAACAATAATGACAAAGAATGATAAATACTATATATATTCAGTTGTTAATTAATCACCCCTCATTTATACTAATCATAATTCTAGGTTATCAAGTTTTAATTATTCACTATGAAGATAAAAACCATGCTATAATAAATAAAGTAGAAATGAAGTGATCATATTCACCTACCTCAACCTCCTTGGTGCATAATTTTTCATCATTCACTATTCTTATATCATCATTATTTGTTCATAGAACACCAATTAGTACAAAAAGAAATCACCAATAGAAGAAATGATAAAATTATTTGAGTATAGAAAAACATGGGTTCCACCACCATTGTATTTATACTAAAATATTCCACCTACACACCAAATTACCATAATTAAACATTTGAATTCAAATGGAATATAACTCCCCTATTAATATCATATCAGTATACCACCCAAATGACCATAATTCATTTTCATTTGACCATGGAAACTTCCTCCCCATTTATATCACTAGCCAAAGAAAATTAATAATATAATATATTTTTTTTACCATATAATCTCTTAGATATATATATATATATATTAATACCATAAGTTATGATTATTAAAATAATTAAGATAATAAAAATTAATTTGCATCACACACACACACGTATGTATACATAGTGTCGCATTAACATTATTCCAATATATAATTTTTTAGTTTTTTAATATAAACAATGTACACCAATATATATATATATATAAATAATATTTTCTTATAGAACATTACAAATATAAATCCATTTATTTAACAAAATGTAACTTACTATTTTAATTTCAGCTTAGAAATAAATAAAACTTTATTAAAAAACAATATTATTATTTTCAAATATTAACACAACAGTTATGATTATTCCAATCATAAATATTAATTTCAAATATCACCATATCTATAAAAATACATTTTTAAAACAATAATACTAAATTATTATTTTACAAATTATGATTAGATGTCATTATCAATGGTTAATCTCTAAAATAATATTCATATTTTATTTCATTAACTAATAACCTTACATCATACCATTAATGAAATAATATTACATTTATAAACTAATTCAATATTATAATCAATTTAATAAATTCCAAATAAAAATATAAATCCCCAAATTTCCCCAAAATTATAAATTTAATAAAAATACAACTTAATTTTTAAATTCATATATAATTAATCATAAATAAAATATTGTTAAAATAAAAATTTTATGATTTAAAATTAAAAAATTATAATCATTCAAAATAACATTTTTTATATATATATCATGATAAAGAATATTTATTTTATTATTTAAATAAAAGTTCCAAAATTAGAATCAATCAAATAAATATATTTATAAAATAATTCAAACTCTTTATATATATATATATATATTATCCACATAAAATAATTCTTATAAAAACATTTTATCACCGACAACATATTATATTAAAAAAACTTTTACACATAAATTATTCTTTATCTATTTCATTAAATTAATTTCTTCCATCATTTGACCAGGAAAAATATATTCCAAAGATAAAAAATATATTTTATCTAAATAAAATCTCATTTATTAAACATTTATTTAAATAAAGAATAATTAAAAAAACTATAAATTTATAGTATTAAATAAAAACTTTTCAAACTCATGAACATCATATATTTAAATAATTTCATCAATATAAATAACTAAATAATTATTCTAAATTTTTTCCCAAAATATTGTTTTAATTTTTAATAATATCAGAGTTACCATTTTTTCCCTAGATACAAAATTATTCAATTTTTGTTTTAAATTTAATAAACTAAAAAGGGTAGTTTTTTTGAGATCATTGCAATTGAGGGACTATTTTTTTAAGAGAAAAAATAATTTTATGTGCCTATCAAATATCAAAAATCAAAACAACATGTCAAATGCTTATATCTATAGAAAATGTGGATAGTAATTTACTCAAGTGTATCGACTAAAGATGAAGGCTTGGGTATAAAGAATATATATAAGAAACTTCATCAATGGTTATTTCCCAATTTTTCTATTATAATGGATATATGATAACGATGGAAAAAATTCAATTTTTTTATATTTTTATTATATAAATAGTATTTTATATTTTCTTTATTTATTTTTCAAAATTATTTTATTTCATATTTAGATGTTTATTTATTCATCATTTCATATTCGACTAATGAAGAATGGGTATCAAATTTGGTTATTAATTAGAAAATTTATCAATGACTAAGAGGAAGTTTAAAAATATATAAATATGTATGACATCTGAGACTACAAAAACCCAAAGTTGGTAGTTATATTACATTATTGGTATATAACACAAGAATCCATGGAGGATCAAACAACTTAGTAGTCATGAAAGACTACATACATGAATATATGAAATTTGAAATGATAATATAAATCTTGAACACATTGAGAGAACATTATTATCCTTTCCATCAAGTCCCTAAAAATTCTGCATAGACCTCATCTAGGTTTACCGGGGAAAGAAAAAGAAATAAGGGTGAGCTCATATTCCCAATAATGTTTAATATACAATGAAAGATTTAATAAAATAAACATAAAATAAGTGATATGGTAGGAATAAATAAAAAACAAGAAGATATAATCAACTAAAAATGAGGGAATTCTATATCCATAAAAATAAATGAAAACATGGAAAATAATAATCATTGATATAATATTGAAGGAATTCATAATGTAGGACATAAAAACTTGTTGTTAAGGCCTTGTACCAAAACACTTATCCTATTATGGGAAGTGGAATACACCAAAACCCAATATGTTTTTTCTCATGATACCTAACAATTCTCTAATGGGATACCTAATTTTAGGCCCCACCTATCATCTTATTAAGTTCAATTCATTTCCCATAAGATTCATCAATAACTTTCATACCATTACCTAAAGAATATCTTACTGAATAAAACTTGGTTTTCCATATAATGATAAATAAAAATCTCAATTAATTCCCTATTTAGTTTAATAATATGGATGATTAGGATAATATACCTTAATCAAAATAGAAGTTGCGGGGTGTCATCAAAGTAACATGAAGTACACTCATCAAATAAATATAGGGGAAAGAGTAATTTTAATGTGTTGAGTTATAGAAGGAAGATATTAATTGGGTTTAATAGTCTTTATTAGTATGAGACCAAGAAAATGGTATAAAAAATCCTTTATCATGGTTCATTAAAATCATTTGAATATTCTAAAGCATATCCCTTGAGAGTGTCTCACAAGGTATGTGGTCTTAGACCCATTTATCTTGCATCAGGGTGATGATTGATTCAATGCTCAAACCAACCTATTCAATGTGATTAACCCTAGGTGAATATCTTCCAAAACTCCACCCACCTTCTAATATCTTGATAGGGATGCATTTTCTAGGAAATTACACACACTTATACTTTACTAAAATTTAGGATGATTTTTCCATCATGGAAAAGGTAACTCTTAACTCAAAAGAATATGAGAGATGGATAACAATATAGAATATTAAATTCATTAAATTTCATGAAAAACATAGAAAAAATTCTTCCATGGTAATTTATACACCACAAAAATGAAAAATGGTGGTGAATATAACATGATTCCCAAAGAATAAAAATTGAGATGGGAAAATCCCTATTATGGATTGGGTAGAAATTATATATTAACCTCTTGAAAGGTATGGATAAAAATTAATCATTAAATACCATAAATAAGTTAATTTCATGATATAAAATCTCAAATTGGTAGTATATACTCCATATAAAGTAAATTATGTTCATAATACAAAACATGTCTTAGAGGGAGTAACTTGAGACAGAAAACCCCTACCTCTTGCAATGACTTACATGAATGTGATTTAACATCTTGTTACATAAACATAGGTTACTTAATCACTTAATTTATAACTTTACTCATATTAATCTTCATCTTTACTCTTCATAAATATTCATTCTCAACATTAATTTTTTCTATTTTCTACATTTATGTTTATAGTTTTGATCTTTTATACTAGTTTCATAATAATAGTGTTTTTATTCATTCTCATTCAAAAGTTCATTATTACTATGTCATTAAGGATAATATTAGGGATTATTTATAATAATTTTTTATTTTTTAAATCCCTTTCATGATAGTTTTAGACTTTATCCTTGAAGATAAAGTCAATAATAAGCATATTTTGGTGATTTTTGATGAACAAAGGGTGTTTCATTAATTGATAATGATATAACATATCTAGAACAAAAAAAATAATTATTTACATGTTTATATCATATTATACTAGTAAATAATTTTTGATATTCATCCATTATATAAATTCATAGTATTGTTCAAGTAGGTGGTTAAACCGACCTAAACTTGAACATACCCTGATTTAATGAATGATCACAAGGTGGGTTTGTTGTAATATCATCATACCAGAAGAATAATGATATTATTTAGTGATTATTAGTGTTATATATCATAATTATAAATAATTATAAGAATAATCAATGGATATGAAAACATTACACAATTTTATTAAAAGATTATCCTATCAGTACACTTATTTTAAACGATTAAATTAACAAAGATTTTTTATTGTTCATATCAATAACATGTTCTAAAATTTCTCATAAAATAAACTTAATGGTATCATAAAAATAATATTTATCCATTAATCCAATACTTATATCCATCCTTGTAAGGAAGTGATGGAAAATGAAACACATTGTGTTGTGGAGGAGGTTTTCCACACAACGCATGAACAACAATTTGTTTTTATTAACAGATGGGGTATAAAAATAAACAATGACAATAATATTAATATAGAAAAATTACAGTATATAAATTATACAAGTATCATTATATTACTATGGATAAAATAAATTTTAATAAGATAATTAAGAATAAAAACTATGTAGTTGATGATACTCACATTAGGGACTTGAATTTTCCTTGGAAGTCTCCTTAGAAATGAAGGAATTATGATTGCTAATGGTGACTAGAAGTTTTTGAAAATGGTATAATGTATTACTAGGATAAAAATGGAATACTTTAAAGGATAAATTACAAACATAAGTTATTATTGAAGTGGTGAAGATTCTACCATTCTATATGTGAAGGGAAGAATAGTTTTGGGAGTAACTCTTATATCTCCAATAATATAAGTTTAATATTCAAGTATCAAAGGTAAAAAAATAGAAAAAAGAGAAGATTAAAATGATTTTGGGTTTAAATTCACCTATAATAGCATTTTTTAGATAAATTTGAGTGTTTTAAGTCTTTTTTATAACTTTTTATAATTTACCCTAATTTACTTTTACCTTGGTAATTAATTTCTAACCTTAGTAATTAATTTTAATGAAAAAGATTAAGATTGATGTTTTTACCTAATTTTATAATTATAATTTAAATTTTTTAAATCATTTTATCAACTAAAATTTATAAAGGTGTGAAAAGTTAATTTTAAAATAAACATACTTAATCGTATAAAAATAGTTTTTAGGGATATGTAGTTTTAAGATTTAAATTTATATATAAGATATAATTATCATGGATAATGATTTTATTTCCTTAAATTGATTTATTATAAAATAAATAAAGTATATTAGTATTTAATGTCAATCCAAAACTGAATCTATCATGTAAATACTTGATTCAAAGAAACGACCGAAAGTTGTCATTTTATTAAAGTAACATTTTATTTAGTTCTAAAAATGTTAGAAATAATAGTTATAATAAAATAATATTTTAAAATGAATATTATTATTCCTTAAATTCATATTTTATTAATTAATAGATTTTTTAAAATTATATTTCATTCTTATATAATGATAAATTCATTCAGATTACATGTTTTGTGAAAACTGTATTTTTCAAATAAAAATGACATTTTTAGAAGATCCTCAAAACTTTATACTAAGATAATTTTGATATGATGATTTAAAAAATGAATTTAGTTTAGTTAGTTTAAAAATATGAAATTTAACTTTTAAATAAGTTCTTTAATAATTTCTCTTTAGGGTTTAATATTTTAGGATATAGTGTTTACCTATTATAATAAGGTCTTGAGTATTACTCCTCACCCATAAATAATTTCATCCTCAAAATTAGGGTATATAAAATCTATTGAAAAAATTTGGATACTACTTTCTATAGCTTATTTAAGCTTCCAATTTTCATATTATATTTACCAATTTCTCCAAAGGAAATTCACTATTTGAGTTTCTAGATTCACAACACTTTCTCTCTGGTGTCAAGAATATAGATATGTTCTTCATTATATGACAAATAAAGAACCAAATATATTCCCTTATATGTGATCAAATTCATTGGATATGGAATTTATTTCCTTGTTAATGAAACATGTAATACACATACATTATAAATGTTGGAAGGAATAAACAATTAGTAAGCTACAAATCAAATTATTTCTAGTTTTTTAAAAGGCCCAATGTACCTAGGGAATAAATTACCCTTTTGACCAAATATTATAACTCCATTACATAGTGAAACCTTTAATACTACATGATAACCAACATGAAATTACAAGTATTTCATTTAATTATTAGTATAGATCATTTTCTACTTTAGGATAATTTAATGTGATCCTAAATAGTTTGTACTTTAGCAGTTTTATCCTCTACAAGATATGGGAGAACTAAATTTATTTTTCTAAATTGTTCCCTACAAGTTGGAGTATAAAACATATTCCCATAGAATGATTTATATGGTTATATATTTATGCTCAAAATAAATATATTATTTTATCCAAATTCCACCAAAAGTAGATACTAATCCCATATACTTTGGAAATCAAGAGAATATGATCTAAACATGTCTTATAAATGCTTGGACAGTCCTTTCAAGATTCCCATCAGCCTAAGGATGATATGAGGTTCTTATATATACCTTAGTTTTGAGATCCCTTTTAAGAATATTCTAGAATTAAATGTGAACTGAGGTTCACAATTAGATATGATTGATCAAGGTTCCCTATGAATTCTTATGATTTCAATGATATAGATCTAGGCAAGGCACTCAAGGGGTAGATCTTCTATCATCGCTAATAAATTAATAGACATAGTAATACTATTAATGATGACCCATATTACATCACTATTCCTTATATTAATTGGGATTCTAGTGAAAAATTCAATTATAATATTGTCCCACTTCAATATATGTATATACAGAGGATGAATTACCCCCTTATGATGCTATCTTTTGGAATATACCTATTGGCATACTAAGAAATTGGAAACATAGTTTTTAATTTCCTACTTCATTCCATCCCATTAGAAATGTTCTTTTAATTACCTATACATGTTTTTTCTACCAATTTGTATAGAAAAATTTTATCTATGTGCTTCATCTAATAGTTACCTCTTCAATTCTGTCATGGATAGAACACACAAACTCTTCCCAAACATTAAAACTCCATATTTATAGATTAATTATATCAATTTACAATTATTTATTTCTTTAATATTCCATTTTAAGTTATCATAAACCTACTGGGACTTCTATATCTTATCTACTATGGATGGTTTAACAATTTATTAAAAAGGGAAAGATGGAACCCCTTTTAGAAAAATCACCATATCCACCTTTACTAGATCTCTGTATATTAGATCTTTGGTAATCCTCATCATAGTCAGAATTCCATGGTACTTCCTACTTAATGAATTATCCACCTTTTTTCCTTCCTAGGGTAGTAATGTATCAAGAAATCACAGTCCTTGAATAACTCAAACCATCTTATTTTTCTCATGTTGAGTTGAATCTAAGAGAAGATATGCATAAAACTCTTATGGTCTGTATATATCTCACATATATTTCCATAGAGGTAGTTTATCCATATTTTCAAAGAAAATATTATGGATTCCATCTCAAATTCATGTGTTGGATATTTCTATTCATGATTTTTCAATTGATATAATGCATGGGAAATCACCCAATCGTTCTACATAAGTATGTAACCAAGTCCTTTCTTTGATAAATCACTATAAATTATAAAAACTTACTTACGTGATAGTATATTTAATAATTTTTCATTAATCAATGTCCTCTTAAAATATTCAAATTTTTTTCCATATTCCCTTTACTATGTTTATTTAACCCATTTTCATGTTAATATGGTCAATGGGTTGGCCAACCAAGAATTTTTTCTAACAAAATTATAATAGTAACATACTATTACTAGGAAATATTGAATCTAAATTATGTTAATTGGTGTATGAAATTATTTTAATACCTTTTTATTTTAAGGGTCAATGGATATCTCATATTGAGAGACAATATGGACAAGAAAAGAAACTTCATTGATCTAAAATTCACACTTACTATACTTTCTATATAATTACTTTTTCCGAGGTTCTTTATAATTATTTGAATATGACTCTCATGGTATTCATAGATTTTAGATTATATAAAGTTGTCATAAATTAATACCACCAAAATTTATCAATATACTCTTCAAATAGTCTATTATGTAGATCTATAAATATAGAAGGTGCATTAGTCAATACAAAAGGCATTACCATACACTCATAATGCCAATACCTTGTTCAAAATATCACCTTTAGTATATAATCCATCTTCACCCTTAGCTTCTGATAACCATAGTAAAGATAGATCATTTAAAATTATTGGGATCCTTAGAGGTGATCAAATAAGTGAAAAATACATGGTAAATGATATTTATTCTTTATAGTAATGGCATTAATCTCTCTATAATCAATGCATAGTCTCGTAGACCCATCGTTATTTCTCAAGAATAAAAAAGGGGTACCCATAGTGAAATGTTGGTCTTATAAATCCTTTATCACTTAAATCCTACATATATTTATTTAACTCCACCAACTCCACAAGTATAACTCTATATAGAGTTTAATATATAGTCCTTTCATCAAGAATAAGTTCAATGGAGCACTTAACTTCACACTCTAGTGGATGACTAAGTAATTCTTATGTAAAAACATCAATGATTTTTTAAACCAAAAGTAAATAATATATTATTATGATATCTTCATTATCCATATACCATTATTTATTTTCATCTCTGCCCATAATTTCATTAATGTGGGCTATTAGGGGAGGATAAAAATATGATTTAGCTTATGAATTTTCCCCTTTAAAGAGATGAATTTCTACCACACCTTCACAAATCGTAATATCATTCTCTTGGAAATAATTTTTTTCATTATAAATTGGAATAAAATACATATGAAGGATCATGTAAAATTCTACCATAGGTACAATAACCTGGTTTTAAAATAGGGTATGCCCATGTATCATAATTGGAACTATCTGACACATCTTTGTTACGATAAGGCTTTCAATTAACGTCTTAATTGAAAATTACCTTACTTGGGTGATAGGTAAATATATAATGTTTTTAAAACAAATAATATATAAAATATTATAAATATATAGAATAAAATAAAATAGTAGATAAATTTTAGGCAATAATCAGTCTACTTTCCACCACTCCATTATGAACTTCGACTTCAACTGTAGAAATTTTCATAAACTTGGCCTTGCTCCATTTTCCATTTTTGAGGTAAGTTACCTTTATTTTTGGGGAATTGGTTTGTATAATATACCTTATAACTATATCTAAACCATTGAAAATCAATATCCTTTGCCTTTCCCTTGAATTGGTGAGTGTGATGTAGATTTTCTCTATATTTATAAAAAACTCAAGTTCCCTTCCTGCAAGACCCAGGGTGTTTCTTCCAACATTTATAACATGAGGAAAAATTCCACACTCCCTTTTCCCCCTTTGTCACATTATTCTTCCCATTATTCTTAGTTGACATCTTATTATCATATTTTCACTTGAATACATTAATCCTGGATAAATCCTTTTCTATCTTAATGGTTCTTAAGACTATATACTCATATAAAGAAAAGGTTTAGGAGACCAACACTCTTTGAATGATATAATTTAACCCATAAAATAATAAACCAATATTTATTTATGGTTTGCATACATAATCTGCAACATTCTTAGATTAACTTTTAAATTAAGCCTAATATTCAAAAAAAATTCCCCTCCTTTTGTTTAAGAGAGAGGAACTACCTTTCTATTTTCACTCTCTACTCAAAAGGAAGGTATTTTTCATAGAATACCTCTTTAAGAGTTCCCCAATATATGAAACTTAACTCATATTCATATTTAGTGGTTTTAATTAGAAACCACCATTATTCTGAATCTCTATTTAGATGATATATTATTGTGATAAATTTTTTCTTTTCACAACTTCCCAAAATGAGAAATATCCTCTCTAGGGACTTAATCCATTTTTGAGATACTAATATATTAGCAGTTACACTAAATACTGGAGGTTATTGTTTCATGACATATTCTATCATAGTTACACCATGTTGTGTAATAGAAGGTCTCTCTATGAAGGTGAGATTATTTATCAAAAACAAGTTCAAATTCCCTAATATTGTTATGAAATTATTAGCCTAAAATTTAACTTCATTAACTTGGTAAATGGGAATATCCCTTCATTTAATATGGTTATTGATACAATTCCAATTCATTCCATTATTTTCTTTCTTTATACAATTATATACACATAATTATCTCATGGAATTGAATTGTAAAATATAATCTCTATTATATTCTATAGATTATTACCTAAAAATCTTGAGGGTTTTTTTCACATAACTCTTGCTATCTAAATTAGTCCATTTAAATATAGTCCCCAAGGTTTCTATTAAACTTATTACGATGAAAAATATAATATCTCAAACTCTAAAAACATATATGTGGTAGTTATATTACATTATTTGAATATAATACAAGATTTTATGTGGGATCAAACAACTTAGTGGTCTTGGATGGACAGATATATACATACATGGCATTTTAAAATATAACATGCAACTTGAAAACATTGTGAGAAAATTATTATCCATTACATCATGTAAATATAAATTATACATAGACCACATATAAGTTTCTTGGGGAAATTAAAAAAATAGTGTGATATCATATGATTGATAAGGGTTAACATACAATGGAAACGTTCATGACATAAACATGACATAAGTGACATGGTAGGAAAAAATAACAACATGAATCCATAATAAACTAAAATTTGAGTAATTTTATATCCATGATAATAAATAAAAATATAGATAATAATAATTATTGATCTCAAATTGAGGGAATACATAATATTGAAAATCAAAAAATGTTTCTAAGGCTCTATTCAAAGACACTTATCATGTTATGGGAGGAGGAACACACCAAAAATCAACATATTTTGTTTCATGATACATATCAATGCATCAAGGGGTTATATAATTCTAGGCCCACTCATCACATGATTAAGTCCAATAAATTTCACATAAAATTCATGAAGACATTTCATACCATTCCCTAAGGAACATATTATTAAATAAAACATAGTTATCCATAAAATGATAAATACGTAAATCAAATTCTTCCACATCAAAAATAATAATGTGGATGTATAGGATAATATACCTTAATCAACTTAGAAGCTATGAGGTAACATCAAAGTAACATGAAGTACCCACATAAATGAGATATAAGGGAGAGGGAAATTTCAACATGCTTAGTTATCTATGGAAGAAAGTAATTGGGTTCAATAGTTTTAATTGGTAGGAGACCAAGGAAATATTAGGAAAAATCCTTTATCATGGTTCATTAAGAGTGTGTGAATATTCCATAGCATATTACCACAAAGTGTCTTACAAGGTGTGCAGGATTAGGTGCAATCATTATAAATAAGGGTGATAATTGAGTCGATGATGAACCAAATTTGTTTGGGTGATTACCCCTATGTGAATATATTCCATAGCCACATCCACTTTCTTATATTTAGAAAATTATGTATTTTATAGGAAATTACACACACTTTTTCTTCACTAAAGCATATGATGAGTTTTCCACCATAGAAAAGGCAACTCTTGAATAAAAAGAATATAAGATAGGGGTAACAATATATAATTGTACATCCAATAAATTTAATGAGTAATATAGAAAAAATTACTCGACATTAATGTATGCACCACATAAAAGAAAATAGGCGGTGGATATAAAATGAGTCCCAAAGAATGAAAATTAAGATAGAGAAACCCCACTTATGTATTGGGTAGAAATTCAATCACAAACTCTTAAAATATAGGTACTAAAATTGATCTTAAAATATAATTAATAAATTAATTTGTGATATGAAATCTCAAATATATAGTATATACACCACATAAAGAAAATTAGGTGCGTAACACAAAACATGTCTCAAAGAGAGGAATTTGATATGGAAAACCTATAACTCATCCTGACTTCCATGAATGTACTTTAACCTCATGTATCATAAACATAGTTATATTTATAACTTAATTTAAAACCATAATAATATATATTTTGATCTATAATCTTCACTAATAGTCATTCTTTATATTAATTCTTCCAATTTTCCACATCGGTGTTTATAGTTTTGATCGTTTCTACTAGTTTCATAATAGTGGTGTTCATACTCATTTTTATTCAAAATTTCATTATTACTAGGTCAATAAATTTACTTTTAGGGATAATTTATAATAATTTATGATTTTTGAAATTCCTTTCATGAGTGTTTTTGACTTTATCTTTGAAGATGAAGTCGATAATAAGCATGTTTTGGTGATTTTTGAAAAACATAGGGTATTTCCTTAATTGATTAATTGGATATTGATATAAAATATACAGGACACAAATATTCATTTTTAAATAATTTATATCATATTATACTAGTTAATAATTTTTTTAGTCATTAATGATATAAATTCATAGTATTGTTCTATTAGGTAGTTAAACTGACCTAAACATGAACATACTCTAATTTAATGAATGACTATAAGGTGGTTTTATTGTAATATCAATATAAAATAATCATGATGATACTATTTAGTGTTTATTAATGATTTATATAATAATTATAAAGAATTATAATAAGATTTAGTGGATATAAAAACACTACACAATTTGAATAGAATATTATCCTCTTAGTGCGCATATTTTAAAGGATTAAATTAACAATAATCAATTATTGTTCATACCATTAATAGGTTCTAAGAATTGTCATACCATAACATTAATTATACCATAAAAATCATATTTATCCTTTAATACCATCCTTTCAAGGTGGTGATGAAAAATGAAACACATTGTGTTGTGGAGGCGGTAGTCCACACAATGCTTGATCAACTGTTTTGTTTTTCTAAACGAATGGGTTATATGAATAAAAAATGATAACAATATTAATATAGTAACATTAACCTTAGAAATGAAGAAAAACTAAGATAATTGATAATACTCATGTCGGGGACTTGAATTAAGAAGAAAAACTAAGTAGTTGATAATACTCATGTCGGGGACTTGAATTTTCTTTGGAATTAACCTTAGAAATGAAGGTCTTATTATAGATAATGGTTACCAATTTTTATTTAAATTAATAGTTAATTATAAGAGGATAAAAATGGAAGAGTTTCAAAGATAAATTTTAAAGATAAGTGAGTCTTGAATTGGTGAGTATCTTACCCTTTATAAGTGAAGCGAAGGGTAGTTTTGTAAGTAACCCTTACCTTTACTATACAGTAAGGTTACTATTCAAGTATAAAAGGGAAAAATGGAAAAAATAGAATAGTAAAATGAGTGTGGGTTGAAACTATAACACCTTAAGTTTTTATGATTTTTTTATTGAAAATGAATTTAATTTCTTTGATATGTTGAATTACATGAAACACAGAGTTTTAACGAACTGTGACAAACTTTTAATAGTATTATTTAAACTGTAATATTATCACCTAGCTGTTAAAATGTAGAGTATGAATTGGATTAAATAAATTTTGAAAATATATTTTTTACACATGTATATAAATATAATTATTTGTTGAGAAATTAATTATAAATGAAAGTAAAAACCATTTAAAAATAAAGGAAATCATTTTCTGAAAAATTATTTTTATGTGCACAAACATGTTTTATATCAATAAATTAAATAAATAAATCTTAGTGAATTATTTTAATGAAATTTATATATTATTTATTGAATAAATTTTTTTACATTTAAATTTTGTGTTTTCTATTTATGAGATAAGAATAAATCCAATTTTATGCTTAAAAACAGTATTTTTCTAAAAAATCAGTTTTGTCACATTTTATAAACTTATTTTAAAATTATTTTTTTTA
This sequence comes from Viscum album, assembly GCA_963277665.1. Taxonomy (NCBI): domain Eukaryota; kingdom Viridiplantae; phylum Streptophyta; class Magnoliopsida; order Santalales; family Viscaceae; genus Viscum; species Viscum album. Next base: position 4,208,540 of record OY728162.1, on the reverse strand, counting down.
AAATTTTGAATATTTATTTAAAAAAATTATATTAAATTTTTAAATCATAAATTTTAAATTATCTTGGAGTAAAATTTTGGTAATTTTCTAAAAACATAATTTTTTTAATGAATAGTAAAAAATTCTAGTTTTTATTAAAGAAATTTCTTTTTATTCAAAGAATTTATAAGATAAATTTTATTTTAATATGGTTTTAAAATTTAAATTTGTTCAATTATATATATATATATATATATATTAGTCTAATATAGTTGATTGGAATCAATTTCATATTTAATTTTGGTATAAAAACTTTTTAAACATTTGAAGATTCTCTCTTTGAAAAACTACATTTTCATCACATCAACATGTTAAATTTTAAATTAAAAATTTACACTTATATAAATGGAATTTAGAATAATGGATTCCATGTTTAGAATAATAAAAATTAATATTATATAATAAGTTTAAATTAAATTTTTTGTATTATTAATCGTTAAAATAGTAAAAATTAATTACCACGGTTTAGGTTAAAACAGGTTTACTGGGGGGTGGGGGTGGGGTTAAAATAAAATGATAATGTGTAAAATAACCCATACAATTTTAAAAAAACCAATTTATGGATATATTTAGACCCTATAGACTATAATTTTTGATAACATCCTGTTTTTCTGCCTTTTTATTTTTGAAAAACATGGGTACACTTTATTCTTTTCAAAAATTCCTTATGTGTCCTCTCCCACACTTATAAATGGTCACCATATCTCCTACCATATTCAGACTTCCAAAATCATTTGGACCAGATAATACCTACCCAAATTTCTTCATTAATTAACTGTAAATATTCTATATTCCCTTTTGAGATCATAAATCCAATCTAGGAAGGATTTAGGTAAAACCTAAAGAGGTTGTCTGAAGAAGAGGTATAGGTTCTAACTATGAATTTTGTTTTAATTATTTTTTTAACTCATTTGAATATTATTAAATTGTTATAATAAAATAAAAAAAATTATATGCCATATATTTATAAGTTATTATGTAAATGTAATAACATATATATATATCTCCTCTTCTATTAATTGGGAAATGAGACATTCGATCGTGTGTACGACAGACTACCACCTCGTGAGCCGATGTTATTTATTTTCTATAACCCCTATAATGGATGGATATAATGATAAATTTAATGATTATATAAGATATTTATGATATTATTATACTTATTTAATTATAATATCACACCAACCTTCTTACCTATGAACCCGTTGGAAAACAATAACGTCGCTCGTGTGTACAACAGACTACCGCCTCACGAACCGATGCGACGTGTTTTTAATTTTTTAACTTGGATCTAAATAAGGATATATTAAATGAAAATATAAAATATTTTTAATATAATTACAATTATTTAATTATTATATAAAAAATTCATTCTTGCTTTCCATTTAATGGGGGATATTATAACATCGTAAATATGTATAGAGGACTACCGCCTTGCGAAGCGATGTGATTCGTTTTTAACAATTGATTTGTATAGAAGGTAATAATTGTAAATTTATTGAATATGTGTAATATATATGTCATAAAATATATTCAATAATAGTAATATATTATTTACCTTTATTTCATTTCATCCTTCAAGAAAATGGAAACAACGTTCATTCGTACGTACGACCTACTGTCTTTATGAACAGTGTATTTCATTTTCTATCTCTATCTTTTATGGATTAATATAAATATAGATAAAATGAATATATATTATATTTATATCATGGTCAAAATTATTAATACTATTTAATAATGATAAAATTAAGATTATTGAAAATAAAAAATCAAAACATACACGAAAACAAAACAGTTATTAGCCGAAACGTGATTTTAATAAGGAATTGTTAATAAATAGGTAATAAAAGTTCACAAGTAAATCATATATGGTATTATATATATATATGTAGGGTTATTTAATAGATTTATAATAAACTTATATTTATCATATATTAGGGTCAAATGTGTATGAAGGATGTTGAGACTTAAGTTATGGGATTTCTCTCTCACTTTTATTTTTCGTGAGACACATTCCACATTAACCACCTATTTATTTTATGAGGTGTATATACTACCCATGAATTTATTTTATGATTATTATCCTTAATAATATTTTTATTTACATATTCATTTGATTATCTCTCTTTCATGGGGTTTATTTTTCAAAAGTTAACAAAGCAGCAAGGGATTTTTGTCTCAATTTGTCTTATTTGGGACATCATTATGTTATGCACCTATCTTATTTTATGTGGTGTATATACAACCCCTTTTACATGTAATATCATGAATTTATTTATTCTCATGATATTTTAAGTTTAATTAAATATCATTCTTTCATTTTTCTTATTATTCAATGTTACCAAAGTGGTAAGGGTTTTACGATACAATCTCATCATTTATCAAGATTGTTTATGTTTACGATTTAGATGATGAAATATTTTGATATATATCTCAAGAAACTCATGGAGTTTAGTATCCTATGTTTATGTAATGAAAATAAATGTTTTCCTAAATTTTCCTATATTTATGTAAAATAATTTAATTAAATAAAACTAAATTTATTTCTCCTTTTAGTTGAAAACCCTTTTTATTCCATATCCTTGTTTTCGAAAAATGTTTTTTTTAAAATTAACCAAAGGATTAATTATATACTTTATACCCATTTATTAATTATTATTATTATTATTATTAAAATTAAGCTTCAGTTCATTTTCAAAACAAAGCTCAGTTGGCTTTAGAAAAAATGAGAAAGAAATATTTTTTTAATGTGTACCACATTTACCTCTATAATGACCACTAAATGTTTTAAAGGTTAATTTACAAGTTTCAAAGTTTATTTTAAAATACAAGGATTTAAAATTTTTTAATTATTTTTTTAGTTTTAAATTTATTTTCAAATAAATGTTATTTTCCTCAATAAATATTTTAATTTTTTAAAGCTTCTTTTGTAAGTTTCAAAGGTTATTTCAAATGTTTTTTAAAAATGTTTTACGTTTTAAATTTTTTTTCAATATATAAAGGATATTTTCATCAATATATGTTTTAAATGATATCTAAATATTCCTTTACAAGTTTTAAAGTTTATTTTCAAATAAAAGGATTTTAAAAACGTTTTATTTTTTAAAAATTAATTTTTCAAAGTGGAATGGTTATTTTAATAAAGAAATTATTTAGATGATTTTTAAAGATTAATTTAAAAAATTTCAAGGTTATTTTCAAAGAAAATTATTCCTATAACATTCTTTGAATTTATAGTTTTAAAAAGGTGATTTTGAGAGAAATTTTATTTTAATCATGAAATATTCCAAGTGTTTTTTTCTTTAAAAACAATTTTCTATCAAAGTTGACATCCTTTGATATAACTTATGATTTACTAGGGATATGATAAAAGGATACAATTCTTGTTATTTATCTAAATGGTTTATGTTTATGATGAAAATATTTTTATGAAACTCATTCCTTTTTTCCATAGGTTATGTTATGATGATATAATGAAATGTTTATGAACACCATTTATCATCATGGGTTATTATATGATGATGATTTTATGATCTTATGGAACACTTATGTATGATTTTAATTATGTGATAAGTGGGACTTACATCTCTCTCCAATGCATTGGGTAATGATTAATGTTACATGAGCTCAAGAAGTACATGAGAGGTTATCCCAAGCCTAAAAGAGGGTACACAAATGGTTATCCCAATACTAAAATAGGGTACATGGGAGGTTATCCCAATCCTAAATAAGGAAAATTTGTGGTTATACAAATAATAACATGTTATAAATGTCTTGGTTGATATCCTTCATATAATATGTTCTATGATTATGTGTATACCACAAATCAATGTATTATGCCAATGTTATGATCTCATGGATCATGTTCTTTGATTCCATTATGATTTATGTATTATAAAATTCCATGAATCAATTTTATGATCTATGATATGTAGGTTATGGATTTAAAATGTTAACATCATGTTCTTATACTCTTATGATCATGATATCTTGATATATCCCTTGTTTATCCTTACTAAGCATTTGAGAACACTTTTTATTATGTTTCCTTTCCCTAGGTTATAATGAATAGTATTTTGTATTATATATATAAGAAGGGTGTTAGTTATGAAGAACATAGAGGGAGATAACATAGCTCATGTATGAACCATTTTTTATGTTTCCATGTTTCCAAAGGCACCATACCTAAAATATTATTGAGTTTATCATCATGTTATGTAATGAATATTTGTCTATTAAGATTTAATTTTTATGTATGAGAAGTTCAAGTATTAAAAATGGTATCAGAGTAAGGTTTAGTTAACCTTTAGAAACTAGGATGAGAGAACTTTAGTAAGATCCCTAAGGATATGTCTAAGGATATATTTAGGGATATTTATAAGGATAAGTTTAAGTATAATTCTAAGTATATAAAACTATCCTAGAATATTGGTGAAGGATAGAGTGAGTGGTTTCTATGATATTATATCCCTATATATAAACTAAAAATGAGTTTATCTTTGGAATAAAGGTATATAGGGGTAATAGATTTGAAAATGGAACATTTAATTAGACTCGATCTTCACTTAATTCATGACAATGGGCCTTACTACACACCTTTTTTGACACACCTATGGGATATGATTTGTAAATTCACAAACTCTTTATTAACTATCATGAAGGATTTTAATAATGACTGTGGATGACCTAGGATAAAACCAAGGTTTCATAGATTGATAATAAATTTTCATGACTTAGAAATCCTATAAGATATTTTCATGATTATGTTATTTTCCGATATGATTATTATTGCTCACACTATTCTTTTTTGGTTTTAGTTAATCATGGGAACCAGAAAGAAATGGGTTAAAATTGAATGTAGTATACAATGTGTTAATAAGATACCAAATGAGATGATGACTGAAGTGAAGGATGTGGTGATTATTCCTAATCAGTTATCATGATATATGATTAATATCTTTCACCTTCTCCAACTCTCAGACTCACCAAAGAAGACAAGGATAAAATTCAATGAGAGATCATGTGGTAGAGACCACACATAAAATTAGATTCAGTTTATTATATGTTGATAATGTGGGAAGAATAACTCAAGGGAATTTATCAAAGGGATGAAAAGAATTTTCGGGTTTGGAAAAGAAGGACTTAAATAAATTAATTTCTGAGGAAAAATAAAAATATTGGTTAACTTAGTGGACACGAATAATGGTTCCCCTAAGGAATAATCAATGATTGAATGTTATAAATATGTAAATTATAGGAATTATACAAATTAATGTCCAAGGGGGAAATCTGATGAAGATAATCAGTAAGGTGTTATGAGTAATGGTTATACTGCTAATGATGAAGAGACCAAAAACGAAATATGAAAGGTATGGGGTGTTCTAATAATATTGTTTATTTAAAACATTATAAGAATGATTAAATTGAGATTGATTAATGTTAATACATGATTTATATATCATATTATAGGAAATAAGTTTTAATGAATAAGATGATGAAGCCTAGTTAATGATTTAATAACGAAGTGGAATGAATGAATTGTTTGTGTATGATAATTCAATAATTATTTTATATGAATCATGAAATATATAAGTATTATTTTGTAGAAGTTTTACATTAAGTATTTAAAATAATATATTAAATGGTAATGATGAATTGAAAAATTTATTTAACTGAAAGGTGATATTTTATGGAAAACACATGATTAATGGAAGATAATCCTTAATATTTTCCTGATGTTGAGAAAATGATGTTTATTTTAGAAAAAGAGATGATTGATATAGATAAAGTAAATTAGATAGTATTTATTACCTTGGAATTGATTAATATTTTGAAAAAAAATGTTTTATGTTGACAAAGTTTACATTATTTATTTATTTATAAAATATATTGAATAATATATAGTTTTATTTAAGGAATACAAAAGTATTTTAGTTTTTATTAAGGTTTTATGATAATTATAATTATTACCATGACTCAAAATAATATATGACCAATGTATTCACATATTTGGAATATAAAAATTAATATATAATTAATTATATTTGTGATATTAATGTTAATTTTAATTTTTTAAATTTAGCGACCTTATTTATAAATTTAGAATTTTGGAAGTGTCATACAATTAACCATTTATGGAATGGTTTATGTTGAAATTTTGATGAGGTTTTAGAGATTAATATATTACTTCACCATATGAAGACTTATATATATTGGATAATTGGTGATAAAAATTTGGTTATGATGATAACTAGATATATGTTGATTTACATACCTTTATATTATGGATATCTTGATCTGTTAGTGCTTTAGGCATAAAAAATTTATCTTTATTTATTGGAGTATGAGATGAAGTGGAAATTGATCTAAGAACAACCAAAGGATGAGAACATGATTATGAGAAAAAGGAAAGATAATACCTTAGTATATATGTTACTTTGAAATTCTTGGTTGTATTGGGATTGTTTCTTATTAATTGATGATTCCAATAAACCTCTCTCAATTCCACAATGCATTCCATGTATATCTCCTATGGAAGTACATACGTAATCCTTCACATGTACTGAACTCAAAGGTCATACCAATTGTGTATGATCTTTCTTATATGGAACAATCAGTTTAGATTTTGGATAATATATATAATGTTCTATGAAACAAGGCCACTCTCTTGGTCAAAGTTTTGTGGTGAAACCACTAGCTTGAGGAGGCTATGTGGAAACCTAAGGATGTAATGAGGTGAAATTATCCTCATTTTTTTTCAAAGTGATGAATTTTGAGGGTCAAATCCATTTTAATGGGGGTATAATGTAATACAGTAAGTTTTTATAAAATAGTTTTCAAATAAAATTAATTTCTTTAATACCTTGTGTTTCATGCAATATTGAGTGTTAACGAACCACAACAAACTATTAATATTATTATTTAAATGGGACCATTATCACCTAGTCGTTGGAATGGAAGGTATGAATAAGATTAACTAAATTATAAAAAATATATGTTTTAAAAATGTATATAAAATTAATTCTTTAGTTACCAATCAATTATAAATTAAAATAACCATTTTAAAATAAAGGATATCTTTTTCTGAAAAACGATTTTTATTGAAAAAAATATATTTTATATTAATAAATTAAATAAATAACTTTTGATGAATTATTTTAATGAAATTTATATATTATATATTAAATCAAAATTTTAACATTAATGTTATGTGTTTTCTATATATGAGGTAATAACACATTCAATTTTATGCTTAAAGTTGTATTTTTTTTCTAAAAAAGCAATTTTGGTTCCTTTTCATACTTATTTTTAAATATTTTTTTGAAAATTTTAGAAGATTAATTTGAAAAAATTAACTTTATTTTTGAAAAAATAATTTCAAAATTATCTTGGAGTGAACGTTTGAAAATTTTTTAAAATGAGAATTTTTTTAGTAAATAGTGAAAAATACTGGGTTTTAAAAAAATTGCCTTTTTATTCAAAGAATTTACAAGAAAATTTTTATTTTAATATGATTTTAAAATTAAAATTAGTTAAATTATATATATATTAATCAAATATAATTCATTTTAATCAATTTTATATTTAATTTTGATATAAAACTTTTTAAACTTTTAAATATTTTCTTTTTGGAAAACGGATTTTTCACCACATCTATTGGTTTGATTTTAAATTAAATTTTGCCACTTATGTGAATTAAATTTGTAAAAATGAATTAAATATTTGGAATAATCATAATTAATATTATATAATAAGTTCAACTTAATTTTTTACCATAATGAATAGAGAAAATGGTAAAAATTAATTACCATGATTAAGGTTAAAATAGGTTTACCAGGGGGTTAAACTAGAAAAAAGTGTAATGTCACCTAGAAACTTGTCAAACAACAATTTTATGACCATATTTAGAACTTATAACATCTAAGGTTCTAGAATTACCCATTATAGATCCTTTGTGAATATGAAAAATATAGGTACACTTTATTATTTTCGAAAATTCCACGTGTGTCCTCTCCCCCAATTATAAAAAAGTTAACTATTATCCTATATCCACACTTATAAAACAATTTCATTCAGAAAATAACTAAAAAAATTTATTCCAAAATTTAATCCACACATCTTAGAGTAATTTTTGACATCATAAATCCAATCTAGAAAGGATTTAGGTTAAACCTAAAGAGGTTGTCCGAAGAAGAGGTAAAGCTTTTAACTATACATTTTTGTTTTACTTCTTCTTCTATCTCCTTAAAATATTATTAAATTATGATAATATAATAAAAATAGCATATAAAATATATTTATAATTAATTATGTTAATTTAATAACCTATATACATATCATCTTTTATCAAATGAGAAACAAAACTGTAGATCATGTGTGTGACAGACAACAGCCTTGCGAGCCAATGTTATTTGTTTTCTATAAAAACCTATCATGGATGTATATAATTATGGATTTAAAGTTTATATAAGATATTTATGATATTATTTTAATTATTTAGTTATAATATCACACCTACTTTCTTACCTCCCGAGACATTAGAAACAATAACATCCCTCATGTGTACGGCGAACTATCACCTCACATACTAATGTGATGTATTTTTCATTTATATTCTTCTTTGACAATAATAATGATATATTAAATGGATATATATGATATATTTTAAATAATTATACTTATTTAATTTTATATTATATATATCTTCTTTATTTTCATTCTGTGGGGGATACAATAATGTTGTTTGTGTGTGTGACAGACTACCACCTCGCGAAGTGATGTGATTTTGTTTCACTAATGCTTTTCATGGAAGGTAATAAGGGTAAATTTATTTAATATATGTTATATATATGATATAAAAATGATTATATAAAGGAATTATATTATTTAAATTTCTTTTATTTCCTCCATTGAGAAAATGGAAATAGTGTTCATACGTACGTATGACTTTTCATCTCCATGAACGCTATATTTCATTTTCTATCTCTAACTTTTATGGATTAATCTAAATACAGATATAATAAATATATATTATATTTATATCATGGTTAAAATTATGGATATTATTTAATCATGATTAAAGTAATAGGTTTGAAAATAAAAAATCAAAATACACATGAAAACAAAGAAGTTATTACATAAAATGTGATTTTAACAAGAAATTATTAATAAATGGGTAATAAAAGGTAATAAGTAAATAATATATGGTATGATATATAAAATTATTGTTATTTATTATATTTATAATCAAAATATATTTATTATAAAGTATTTTCAAATGTATATGAAGGAATTTGAGACTTAAGGTAAGAGATTTTTGTCTCACTTTTATATTCTATGAGACACATGCCATATTCACCACATATTTCTTTTATGTGGAGTATATACTATCAATGAATTTATTTTATGATTATTATAATAAAAATTATTGGTAGTGTCATATCAATTTTAGAATCTATATTTTATGGGGTTTATGGTTCAAAAGTTACCACACCAATATGGTATTTTTGTCTCAATTTTCCTTCTTTGGGACATATGTTTTGTTATGAACCAATATTATTTTATATGGTGTATATATAGCCCCTTTGGCATGTAATATCATGATTTTATTTATTATCATGATATTTTAAGTTTCATTTAATGTTATTCTTTCATGGGTATTGTGGTTCAATGTTACCAAAGTGGTAAGGATTTTACAACATAATCTCATCATTTATCGAGATTGTTAATGTTTATGATTCCGATAATAAAATATTATTATCTATTTCTCAAGAAACTTCTGATTTTTCTTATCATATGGTTATGTTATGAAAATACATATTTACCCTTCATTTTCATTTCTTTATGTACTTCATATACAAAAATAACATTTTTAAACAAAACCAACTTTATTTCTCTTTTCTGTCGAAAACCTTTTTTGTTTCATATCCATGTTTTTTAAAATTGTTTTAAAAAAACTTTTAACATTCACCAAAGGATTTATAAAATACTTTATATCCATGTTTAAATTTTCTAATTTTTTTAAAATGAATCTTCATAGTTTTTTTTCAAAATAGGGTTCATTTAGTTTTTATTGAAAATGAAAAAGGAAACTTTATTTTAAATTGTATGTAATTTTCCTCTGTCATGACCACTAAATGTTTTAAGGCTTCCTTTATAAGTTTCAATTTTTTTTTCAAAGAAATTTTTTTCCAAAAAAATTATAATTTTTTAGTTTTTAAAAGTTATTTTCAAAGAAAGGTTATTTTCCTCAATAAATGTTTTAAATGATTTTTAAATATTATTTTATATGTTTTATAGTTTATTTTTGAAAAAAGTATTTTGAAACTGTTTTATGTTTTAAAGTTTTTTTTTAAAAATGGAATATATATTTTTATAAAGAAATGTTTTACATTATTTCTAAAGATTCCTTTATAAGTTTCAAAGGTTAGTTTTAAAGAAAATTATTTTGATTATTTTTTATGTTTTTAAAAAGTGTTTTTCAAATTATAAATGATATTGTTTTCAAAAAATGTTATAAATTATTTTTAAATATTTCATTACAAGTTTTAAAGGTTATTGGTGTATTCCTGTCATAGGGCATGGAAAAAGAAAATTTATATTCTTAATGCACTATAATGGATGATAAGGGTCATCTTATTTGAGGAGTGTTGCAATCGGTTCAATCACTTATTCTAGTTCACATATTCTAATTATTTTTTTTGTTTTTATATTATTTACTAAAATGATTGTTTTGGTTTTGGAAAAAACTTTAAATTAAAATAAATAAATGAAAACATTAAATATAAATGTATATGCAGATGTAGACATAATGAAATTATGGAAGAAAGGTCTTGGTCCTAGGGTTGGATAACATGGGTTCATTCATCATTTTATATAATGTTTAAATTATATTTGATAATTCATTTAGTGAAACCTCTTTAATAAATTATTTTTATCAGGATTTATTGAGTGTGTTATTTTAGCATGCATCCGGTACACCAAACCACACCTCCTCCAATAGTCAAATTGGGTAACACATCAACCAAGAATTTTATTCCTATAAGACCTGGCACCACTGTATTCCATTTCAACCCTTATAGAAACCCCAAATCCACCATATGAAGGTTTTTCCTAATATATGGAAGTGAAAATGAATTAATCAAGGAAAAGAAATGTATTTGGAAATAGTTCCATGGTGGACGACCGCCACACCCGTGCAATACCCCCTCATTCACCACAAATAGATTTTAAACATTTTCAATTTGAAGTGAAATAATGAATAACACTATGAAACATACCCCATGGTCAAGTATAAAGTTATTCACTTTCTATTTCAATGTGAAAAGAGATAATAATGGAAAGATGGAAGAGAGAGAGAATGAGAATTAGATTTGGAAGAAAAATAACGATGGAAGAAGGAAAGAGAAACACTTTAATATAAAAAATATGAATGAATTACATGAGAAAATAAAACAAAAACAAAAATAAAATAAAGGAATAAAAATACTAAATGTACCTTAGCCTCCTCTCCTTGGCGCCCTGGATGGTGTGGGGATGGGAAGGAATGATTTGAGAGGTAGGATCTTCTCTCCTTTTATAGGTAGATTTTTGTCCTCTAAACATTTAAGTGTTTTGAACCCATTAAATGGACAATTTACGTGTGTTATCTTTCATAAAAGTTCTTTCCCATTTTCTTGTGCATCTCCTCTAAAAATTTCTACTCATTTGGCCACCGTATGTAGAATTTATAAATTTTTAATTGACTGTTACTTTTTCTGGATGAAGGCTCCAAGAAGCTTCCTTTAAAAGAATAGCATCCAATGATGACCTTAATGACTTAAAAACTCATTAAAATTACTTTTAGGGATGTTCCTATGTTTAATAGTTCTTTTCTAGGTATATTCATCTCCATTATAGGTGTGTAGGCCGAGATGGGATTCCATTACTATGGTGGGGTCCATGCTATCCGCCTGGAAATGTTTTCAACTTCATTGATTTTTAAGGCTTCTATATGCTTTAATCAACCCCTAAATCAGAATAAAAAGTTGAAGGAACATAAATAAGGATTCTAAAAAAATCACTCAATTTGGAATTATATTTGTTCAAGAAATTCCTAAAATACCCTTAATGTAAAAATCTGTCAAAAATTCAAAATTAATCATTTTTTACCATTTTTCTCAAAACATATCATAAATCCAAAATTGATACATATAAGCTGAAATTAATATTTTGGGAGGGTTAAAATAATTAAAATTCATACAAAAATGTGTAAAATATCAGCTCTATCGATTCCCCTACACATAAACCATGATTTCCCTCAAGCATAAAATCTCAAAATTAAATTTACAAGGGAAACAATGTTACCAATATTCAAATACTAAAGTAATAAAATCAAAAAAAATTCAATGCAAAATATTTTTTTAAAATCCACATGAAGTATCAGTTTAATTTCTCATTTTTCAAAGAAACAATAAATTAATATATTTTACTTTTCCCCTTTGAAAAATGATGGAACTTCTCATTTCATTCATTCAAGTTCCTCAATTGATTATTATTAAACATGTGAAATCAAGATCTAACTAACTTTTCAATATTTTCTCTCATCACTCATGATACAATTCAAATAGAGTTATGCTCATATCATGATAACACGCTCCTTATCCACAATCTTGTAAAAGAACTACTTTATCTACTTTGTAAAGACAACAAGCACATAAAATCATGAGGACTTTAAATAAAGCTTCAAATAACTCTGAGGATTAAGGTTAATAGGATTTGATTCCTTAAAAATTATGGTTTAAGGAGGATTTTTAACTCTTAAGTACAATGAATTACATCAAAAAGTGTAATGAAATTTTACCCTTCAAAGTAGCAACACCTAATTCCCCCAAAACTCAAAGTAAGGTCACAATAAAAGTAAAGTATAATGAATGATTAATGCACCCTATTTATTTTTTATTATGTATTTTTTCTTCTTTTTTTTCGAAATTTATTGTTAGATCAAACCTTACATCCATCATCTAACCACGTATGATAAGAGGATCATCAGTCTGGAAAATATTGGTTTTTTATTTTCCTAAATCAAAACCAATTTTCTCAATTTTTGGTTATTTCTTTAATTTTTTTCATTTTTCAATTCAATAGGGGAAAACAATGAAGTAAAATGAATTATTCCAAAACCTTTGACAATTACCAAAATATCACCCCACACTTTTCCCTTATAATTTATAACATCTCTTCCACCATGATTCCCTTTACCCCCACACTTTATCTTTAAAATATCAGAAAAATACCAAGAGTAGGGTAAAAATGGATAACAATGGATTGAAACATGGCTCATCCATATAAAGGTAATTCATGGTCTCTATGGGAAAAAAGAAAGATTGATGTAAAAGTAGTATTTAAGGATAAGATCTTTTCAAATGATTCCTCAATCATATTTTTGCACAGTTATAGATTTGACATGTTCAAATGAAAGTTATGGTTGGTAACATGTCCCAAGATTTCTCAAGAAATATAATCAAGAATAAATATGAAGTACTTAGTCTAGAAATTATCTTGGTAATGAGATATATGATATTAAAAAATCACTCAAGTCCTGATTAATAATAACAAATCAATTCACATGAATTTCAGAAATTCAAAACATGAAAAATGGTAGAGAAATTTCATTTACATGAATCAATCAATTCCATCAAATAATGAGTCACCATTTCAATATCAATTCTTCTATTTAAACATTAAATTTTCCATTTTACACATTCAATCTCATTAACACTAAAATATAAAACATGAAATCACTGGATTCCTAAGAAACTCACGTCTCTTAGATAAGTTAAGTAAAGAAATAATTCAAGCATGAGCATGAAATTATTATCATTAAATCTCCACACATGTTTTGAAAAAAAAATATAAGGAGTTTAAAATTTAAAAAATTAAAAGTGAACTTCCTTTCCTATGAATATTTGTACTTCTCTTTCACTATTTAAGGCTTCCTTTTCCCATTTATGAACTTACAAAAATAGAATTACTCACTTAAGAACAAGGATCATGTAATTAAATATCAAAAAAGATAGAGAGGACTAGGATACATACTAAAATACTTCTAAAAAAATGAAATTAAAATAATTAATGTAAATATAAATCTTGGTATGATCCCTCAAGTGGGCCCTGAATTTTCACCACCTCTAGTGGGCAGTACCAGCTGTTATCCAAAATCATAGGGTGGACAAAGCTTATTTGATTTGAACCAACACATATGGATTTTCCCAGCTTGTACATTATCCTTGTTCTTGAGGTAAGATCCATGGTTAGAGTACACCATATCCTCCCCCTTTTCAATGCGGTACATCTTTCATGGCAAGTTAGAATGAGGTAAGAAACCTCCTACCCCTTTGTTGCTACTTGTGAAACATTCTATTTCTCTTCTTGTACTACCTAAATTGAATATTAAATGTCTTATGAGAGATCCAAGTTTTCCTCAACATGTGAATTTTCTATTTATTCTTATTCCTACAAGGTATAGAATATAATTTCTGATTCCGTATAATAAAAAAAATAGTAAGTGATGTAAAATTTAGATTCATTAAAATTAGAAGAGATAAAGTCAAAGAAAGGTTCAACTCTATGAGTTTTTTCAGCTTCAATATCCACCTCATTGGTAGGTTCCTCTTGGAGTAGACTTTATGAGGATGGGGGAAAGTAGTCAGGCTCCTCTATTTTGACTTCAAATTCCCCCACTTGGGTGATGGATTCTTTTAGTGGTGCCGAATCTTCTTCTTTTCAAGGCATTGGGATATCAAGCAGTTCCTCACATTCATTCCAAAATTCATCCAACTCCTATTCATCTATCTCAGGTAGAATTGGTTGAGTGAGGATGAATGAGTCTTCAGGTACCTCTACATTTAAATCCTTTGGTTCTTCAATGATGAGTGGTGAAATTTATTCCACCTCAGCTTCTTTTTCTTGTTCAGGGTCTAGTTGCTCTATCAATGCATGAACATAATCAAATGATCTTTATATTTTCCTCCCCAAATCATCCATAGTATTACTCATCATTTCCACTCAGTCATATAGATCATTATAATCAACTTTTGGTTCTTGATTTTGTATATGTGAGTAATCTTCCCATGTATAATAATTCAAATCTGAATACATCATGGAAAAAATATTTTTTTACAAATAATACAAAAAAAGTGATTTTTTAAAATCATGACTGAAAAAAATACTTAGATCCCCTAAAACGGTTCCAGTTTTGGTGTAAGCCTATTTTAGGGTGTGGAAAAGGCAAATTTATATTCCTAATACAACACAGTGGTTAACCAGGGTCATCTCACTTGAAGAACAATGTAGTTGGTTCAATCACTTATTCTAGTTCACCTATTCTAATTCTTTTTTGTAATTTTATATTATTTATGAAACAATGGTTTTGGTTTTGGAAAAATCATGAAATTAGAATAATTAAATGAAAACATTAAATATAAATGTAGATACATATGCAGAGAGAATGAAATTATAGAAGAAAGGACTTGGTCCTAGGGTTGGATAACACAGATTTATTCATAATTTTATATGTCATTTAAATTTGATTTGATAATTCATTTAGTGAAACCTCATTAATAAATTAATTTTTATTGATTTATTGAGTGTGTGATTTTAGAATGCATCCATCAAACCAAACCACACCTCCTCCAATAGTCAAATAAGGTAACACCTCAACCGAGAATGTTATTCCTATAAGACCCGGCTCCACCATATTTCGTTTCAACCCTTTTGGAAACCCCAACCCCACCATATTAAGGGTTTTCCTAATATTGGGGAGGGAAACTGAATTAATCAAGGAAAATAAATGGATTTGGAAATAGTGTCATGGTGGATGACCGTCGCACCCGTGAAATACCCCCACATCCACGACAAATAGATTTAAAAAAAATTCAATTTAAAGCACAATAATGAAAAAAATCATGAAAAATACCCCAGGGTCAAGCCTCGAGTTAGTCACTTTCCATTGAAATGTGAAAAGAGATCATAGTGGAAAAACGGAAGAGAGAGAGAACAAGAATTAAATTTATAAGAAAAAGAACGATGGAAGAAAAAAAGGGAGACACTTTAATATAAAAAATATGAATAAATTACATGAGAAAATAAAACAAGAATAAAAAAAATAAAGGAATAAAAATCCTAAATGGTTCTTTTCCTCCTCTAATTGGTGCCCCAGATGGTGTGGGGATGAGAAGGAATGACTTGAGAGGTAGGAGCTCCTCTCCTTTTATAGGAAGATTTCTATCCTCCGAAATTTGATGCATTTTGGACCCTATATATGGACAATTCACATGTGGTTACCTTCATGAAATTTATTTCCCATTTTCTTGTGAATCGCCTCTAAAAATTTCATCTCATTTGGAAACCATATATAGATGTTATGAATTTTTAAGTGACTTTTACTTTTTTTGGATGAAGGTTCTAGAAAGCTTCCTTCTAAAGTATAACATCTAATTGAGAACTTTTTAAAACTCCCTCAAATTACTTATAGAGACGTACCTATGTGTATTCATTATTTTATAGGTGGAATCACCTCCATTGTAGACGTGTAGGCAGAGATGGGATTCCATTATGGTGGTGGGGTCCATGCTGTCTGTCCGGAAAATGTTTCAACTTCATTGATTTTTAAGGCCTCTAGATGCTTGAATCAGCTCCTGGCCTAGAAGACAAAGTTGAAGGATCTTAAATAAGAATTCTAAAAAAATCACTCAAATTGGAATTATATTTTTCAATAAATGACTAAAATACCCTTTATGTAAAAATCTATTAAAAATCCAAAATTAAGAACTTTTCACCATTTTGCTCAAAACATATCATAAATCTAGAATTGATACAAATAAGCTCAAATTGATAATTTGGGAGGGTTAAAACAATTAAAATGCATAAAAAAATGTGGAAAATATTAGCTCTATCAATTCCACCACACTTAAACCATGATCTACCTCAAGCATAAAATGTAAACATTAAATTTCAAAGGGCACTAATGTTACCAATATTCAAATTCCAAAGTAATTAAATCAAATAATTTTCAATGACAAATAAATTTTTTAAAAATCCACATGAAGTATCAATTAAATTTCTCATTTTTCAAAGAAGCAATCAATTCATATATTTTTCTTTCACCCTTTGAAAAATGATGGAACTTCTCCTTTCATTCAATCAAGCTCCTCAATTCATTATTATTAAACATGCCAAATAATGATCTACCTCAATTTTCAATCTTTTATATCATCACTCATGATACAATTAAAATGGAGTTATCCTCATATCATGAGAACATTCTCATTATATATAATCTTGTAAAATAACTAGTTCCTTCTCTTTGTAAAGACAATAGGAACATAAAATCATGAGGACTTGCAATAATAGTTCAAATGACTCCAAGGCTTAAGGTTGGTAGGATTTGATTCTTTAAAAATTAAGGTTCCAGGAGTAGTTTTATCTATTAATTACAATTCATGATATCAAAAAGTGTAATGAAATTCTCTCATTGAAAGTAGCAACACCCACTTCCCCCAAAACTCAAAGTAAGGTCATGATCAAAGTAAAGAATAATGAATGATTAATTTACCCTCTTGATTTTTTTATTTTGTATTTTTTTAAAAGTTATGATTAGATCAAAAATCACATCCATAACCTAACCACATACAATAAGAGGATAATTGGTATGGAAAATAATGATTTTTGTTTTTCCCAAATCACAAACTATTTTTATCATTTTTTGGTTCGTTTTGTCATTTTTGTCATTTTTTTAATTCAAGAGGGAAAAAATAAAGTATAATTAATGAATCCACAACATTTTACAATTCCCACAATAGAACCCCCAAACTTTTTTCCTTATAATGTATAACATCCCTTCCACTATGATTCTCTTTACCCCCACACTTCATCTTTATAATATCATGAAAATACCAAGAGTAGGGTAAGAATGGATAAAAATGGATTGAAACATGGATCATCCCTATAAAGGTCATTCATGGTTTCTATGGACTAAAAGGAGGATTAATATAAAGGTGGTATTTAAGGATAAGGGATTTTCAAAAGATGCCTCATTCATTTTAAATGTGTTTTTTTACAATCATAGCTTCGACAAGTTCAAATGAAAGTTCTGGTTGGTGACATGTCCCAATATCACTCAAGAAATATGCTCAAGAATAAATGGGAAGTACTTGGTCTAGAAATCCTCTTGGTAATATGACATATGATATTATACAATCACTCAAGGTATGTTTAATAATAAAAAATCAATTCACAGGATTTTTAGAAATTCAAAGCATGAAAAATGGTAGAGAAATTTCATTTACATGAATCAATCAATTCCCTCAAATCACGAGTCATCATTTAAAAATCCATTATTTATTTTAAACATTAAATTTTACATTTTAATCATTCAATCTCAGTATTATTTAAATCTAAAACCTGGTATCATCAGATTCCTAAGAAACTCATGCCTCCTAGATATGTCAAGTAAAGCAATAATTCAATTGTGAGCATGAAATTCTTATCATTAAATCCCAAAATATGTTTTGGAAGAAAACATTTAGGGAGTTTTAAAGCTAAAAAATTAAAAGTGATCTTCCATTACCTTGAATATTATTACTTATCTTCAACTATTTAAGGATTTATTTTCTCATTTATGAACCTACGAAAGAGAATTACTCACTTAAGAATAAGGATCTTGTCATTGAATCTTAAAAAAGACAATGAGGACTGGGCTGCGTGTTAAACTACTTCTTGAAAACAGAAATTGAAATCTAAAAAGCATCTAAAGATAAATCTTGGTATGATCCCCCAAGTGGGACATGAATTTTCATTGCCTCCAGTGGGAAATACAAGTTGTTATCCAAAATCAGAGGGTGGATAAAGTTTCTTTGATTTGAACCACCATATGTGGATTTTCCCAGCATGTGCGTTATACTTGTTCTTAAAGGAATTTCCATGGATAAAGTACACCATATCACCCCCTTATCAATGTGATACATCTTACATAGAGGTGGTTGGATGAAGTGTGGAACCTAATCCTTTTTTTCTACTTTTGCAATGTTCTCTTTCTCTTCTTGTACTCCCTCTAGTGAATATTCAATGTCTTCTGGGAGCTCCAAGTGTTACTCAAAAGGTAAATTTTTCTATTTATTATTCTTCCTCAAAGGTATAGAATAGAATGTCTGATTCTGTATATTCAAAACAAGAGAGAGTGATGTATAATTCAGATTCAATAAAATAAGAAGAGATAGAGTAAAATAAAAGTTCAACTCATTGAGTTCATTCAGATTCAATGTAAGAACCCAGTTTTTTTCTATAAAAGGCTTTGGAATATTCTTTATGTTATTCCAGAGCAGAGCCTTCAGATGACGTGTGATTCCGAACCCCGGTGTGGCTGGAATTAAATTTTTAGTGCGTTCACACTGGCCACACCAAATAAATGGGATCACTCCTAAACGGTGTTCCCGATCCTAAATCTGAGAGTATGGATGGGTCCTAAATTGGGTGTTTACCCCAGGAATGACATAAAACATGTCGGAGTGGGATGTTGGGACCCCTCTCCCGTTAATGAAACGTTAAACGGAAAATTAAAATAATTAATTTATTCGTTTAATGGTTAAACTCAGGTGTCTCATAAACGGTAGCTCGGATTGGAAAACCGAGGGTATATTTGAGTCTGTAATGCGCTGTTTACACTAGGAGGGGTGTAATTTTTGCGGGCGTGGGCCATCTGTGAAAAATGGCCCCTAGGGTGTTTTCGTAATTTAGCGGCTTCGGGCGTTAAGTTTTATAACTTTCGAAAGGAGGCTCAGATTAAAATTCTAAGATCGCCGTTGTGCTCAGGAGGTGGTGTTTACCCTAGGGGAGGCTTAACCTTGACCCCATCGAGAGTTTTGGATGTGGGTATTTTTGTGGTTGATTAAAGGATTAATTAAAATTTTAATTAATTCTTTATTTAAACATAACCACATCCCCCTTCCCCTCCCTTGTTCATCCCTGGCGCAAGCCCTCCCAATGAAGGAGGAGCTCCTATCCTCTTCAATCCCCCTCCCTCCTCCGATCAAGGTGGAATCGAGCGGAGGGTACGGTAGCGGCACGTGCGGCGAAGCTCCGGGCAACGCCCAACAAGGTAGGATCGTGCGTTTACATTTTTTAATTCCAACACCTACTTTGATCTCAATTTGTAGCATCGTATTGCTGTTTGATCTTCGAGAAAATCCCATAAATGAGTAGTATACATTCCGAGCTTCCCAACGCACCTCTCATATTTAAATTTGGAGTCACGAGGTGTCCGCGGCTGAAAGTCGAAGTTAGCGGGTTTTTGGGTGTTTTCCGGCGGGTCTCCGGCGGTCCAGGGAGGTCGTCGGCGGCGCGCGGTGGCTCCTGGCGACGGGGCTTCTTGGCAGCGGAGGTCGGGAGCACGGGAGAGCAGTGGTGCTGGCGAGTAGAGGCGGCGCGGGCGAGCACAGTGGCTGGGCGAGCGGGAGTGCGGTCGGTAGCAGGCGGTGCGACGTGTCTTCGGTGGAGGCGGCGACCTTGGGGGAGAAAGACCCGTGCGCTGCGGGTCTTTGTTTGACGCGGAGCGAGGAGGGGAGACCGGCCAGGATGACCGGTCCGTTTGAAAAACCATACATGAGGTGGGTCTGGGGGTTTGGAGGTGGGCCGCGGCCAGCGGGCCACGTCAAACTGGACCGGACCCGTGGCTGGGCCATGGGCCGGTGGTTTGGAGTGGGCCGGCCGGGGTGGACCGGCCCGGTTAGTCCCCCTTGCATTCAGGGGGCCGTATCTCCTAAACGGCGCGTCCGTTTGACGTGCCGTCTACAACTGTAGGACCGTATCAACGAGGAAGACTTTTTGAGATGGTCTTGAGGATTTTTAACTCCCGAGACGAGGGGCTTAGTGGAGCGACACGACGTTAAGTGGACGAGCGTTTTTCTCGGGGGTTATTTTTTTGGACGGCGCAGACACATCCGATGTCCGTTTTGAGCGCCGTTAGTAGCGTTGAAACCCTGGAATTGAGATGGAGTTTTCCATTTTGGTTTCGGGCTTTGAAACCGGAGTTGATGTGTGGGCCCCACGACCCGTCTTTCGAGCTGCGTGGAGTGCTTTACAACTTTTTCATCGGATGTCCGTTCGGGGCGTGCGAGCAATCGATTCTGGGTGTTTTTCGGAGGGCATTGCAATGACGCAATCTGCCCGCTTTAATTCTGCACGAGGGTGTGGGCCCCATGAGGGTTGTTTTGGGAGTTGGCGGTGATTTCCAGCTTTATCACTGGGTGTCCGTTTTGGACAAGTGAATAGTCCATCCTGTGTACTTTTCCGAGAGGATCGCAACGGTGCGATCTGTTGGCAGAGATCTAGGACCGAGATGTGGGTCCCATTCAGCACCGCTCATGTTCGATATGTCAGAAAACATCTATTTCTATGGATATCCGTTCCACTCAAGTGAGAAGTCCTTTTGACATGTTGTCCCGAGGGGATCACAATGGTGCGATGCGCCCGACTGTTTTCGGGGCTGAGGCTCAGGACCACAGGACGCCATTTGGGCGTAAGGTGGTGTTGGAGACTTTTCTGTCAGATATCCATTTGAGGCAAGTAAATAATCTATCTCTCATGTTTTTTCATGAGGATTACAATAGTACGAATCATTTGGATGTGAAGAGCCTCATTCAAGACCTCATTTAAATTTGGAAGCATTAAAGGTGTACCGGTGGTGGTTCCTTCCACAATGTTTGTAGAGAACCCTTGGCGTGCGATCGTGTGAACTCCCATGTGAGTGAAGTAAATGTTTAAAGAAATGTAGTTGTCCTTGCCTCGACTGATGTGGTGGAAAGTTAGAGTTGTTATGTTTACGACCTTCGCATTGACGTTGGGTGTTGTGTGCATGATAGCCTTTGGGATGGAAATGTGGTATACTCTGGGAGTATACGAGAACGCTTGGAGGTACATGTGGTTGTTTGTATCGAATAACATTTGTGAACTTTTTTGGAGTTGACTTGGGGCCACACGTCGTGTGGGCCCCATGTGCGTGCCGTGTTCTTCTTTTTGTACCCTTGACCTCTCGCGACATAGAGTGTCCCTCTGTTCTCGTTTGTGTGACCAGCTGGGTTAAGTTTCCCACTGGTTTTGTTCTCGTTTGTTTGACCAGCAGGGTTGAGTGTTTTACCCATGGTTCTTTTCTCGATGGTTTGGCTAGAAGAGTTGCTTCACGTTCCCTGTAGAGTTCTTGTGGATTCGGTGTGACCAACATATTACACGGGCACCGATCCTCTACTCAGGAGGTTGCATCCAGCAGGGCTGGCCAGGAGGTTGTTTCCAGCAGGACTGGACAATGGGGTACCATCCAACAGGGGTGGCCTGTGGGGTACCATCCAGCAGGGGTGGCCAGTTGTACCATCCAGCAGGGGTGGCCAGTGCGGTACCATCCAGTAGGGGTGGCCAGTGGGTTACCATCCAGCAGGGATGGCCAGTGCGATACCATCCAGCAGGGATGGCCAGTACAACGGTGTTCACCGAGCAGTACCATCCAGCATGGATGGCCAGAGCGGTTCCAGGTTTACCTCCAGCGGGGCTGGGAAGTGGTCCCCAATGCTGGGTTTACCTCCAGATGGGCTGGGAAGTGGTCCCCGATGATGGTTCCGAGCCTCCCTCTAGTGGAGTACCCTTTTACGGGACTGGGCATTGGGACTCGTCGACGACTTTAGCCGGGTCTCCCTCTAGTGGATTACCCTTTTACGGGACTGGGCAGTGTGGCACCCGTCGACTTTTTCCTGGTCTTCCTCCAGTGGGAACCCATCGACTTCCAGGGATTACCCTCCAGCGGGGCTGGGCAGGGGGTCGCCTGTCAATATTTAGGAGACCTCTTGACTGTAGGGCAGTGACGAGGTGTGGTTTGACGTTCCCTAGAACTCTCAAGTATGAGGGTCAATTTCCCCACTGATATGTGTCCTTGTGACGTGACCTAAAACCGTGTGGGCGAGTCAGTACCCCCCAAAGCAGATAGTGTCAAGGTGCGGTGATTTGAGCCCCTTGACTTGCAGTTTGGGGCAGACGTGCGGGATGCTGGGCATCACTGGTGTTTACTTCTATGACTATTGGCTACTCACTTTCTTGGGATGAGCTATGGGACAGATATCCCCTTACGATCTTTTTCGGGTTTCTTGATAGAGAATATATATATGTATACCTTGTTCCAGTACCCACTTCTTGGGTTTTGGTTACTCTCCTTCCAAGAGAGGCAAAGACGCGTTGGGTATGCCACGTTCTTTCCGTGTCTAGATTCTTGTGGTTGGATGAGTCTAATCTCTTGCTATTGGTAGTGAAGACTCGATGATAAGATCATCTTCTCACCATTTCTAGATCCTTGTGTTTGGATGAGTCTACTGACTTCCTCTTGTTGGGTTGAGTTGTACTCTTTACTGCACTATCGGTTGTAATCCTTTACTTTTCCCTATTCGATCTACTGCTCACCTCTTCAATACCTTATTTGTTTCTCCCTCGAGCCTTCGGGGCATCCTACTGATTATTTTTATACTCACCCCTTCTCGGGCTTTTCCCACACATGGTGTACCCTTGCAGACGATAGACAGGCTGGTCGTGACATCAGAGGAGCTTAGGAGTTTGGGAGCTTGGACTGTGTGCGGTGGTCGTAGTTGGGTTCCAGGTGTGGGATGCTTCTAGCTGTTTTACTTTATGTTTACCTGTTGCTAGGTTGTGGCACTTTTCTGTTTGGGCATGTATTTTCCCCCTTTTTCTTTTTAGTTTACCATCAGCACTTGCTTTGTACTATTTAGAGGTCAATGCACTTTGTGGTTTATTTATAGCAGTTGGTACTTTACGTTTTCTTTTACTCTGCACTTTTTCATTGAGTGTGCTATGTGTGTGTGTACATGTACTCTGGAAAAGGCCTCCCCAAGTTGTTTAGCCTTCGACGCTTGTCGCCAGCCCTTGGCCTATGGAGGCAGGCTTGGGGTAGTTGCAGCTCAATCCCGGGTAGGGTCGGGTCATGAAAAAGTTGTATCAGAGGGAGGTTCATTCCTTGGGACGTTGTTCGGACATCCCTAAAAAGGAATTGGTTGGGATTTAGGGAAACAATGTCAGTGTGTATCGAGAGCGGCTCTTAGGCCATGGAGTCCAGTGATGGTGCGGCGGCCGACGTATCCATTCACCAGGACCCTAATAACCCGCTTGTCGACTCAGCATGCTGAGACACTCGTTGTAGGGAAAATTGGTTTGTGAATCACATAGTATTGAGTCTTTGACTATCCTTCTTGAGTCAGCTCCCCATTGTTGTTACTGTTATATACATATATGCTCATCTGGTCGAAGTGCTCCTTGATAACATTCAAGATGTCTCCGCGAAGATTGCCAGCCCAGATACCAGCTTTGGTTTGTGACAACAACCCTGTGAGATACGAGGCCTCAGTCCAGGACCCATCATGCGAGTCCCTTTCTCCGGGTGGGCCGGTAGCATCACCCCCACCTGGTGAGCAGCAGACAGCTTCAGTAGAGCAGACGAGGCTTGAGCGCAGGTTGAGCATGCACCTTGAGTTCCAGTGGCAGAGACCGCTGAGGTTTGGTGGTGAGCCAGACTCTTAGGAAATAGAGGTTTGGTTGGAGACAACGGTTCAGCTCTTCAGGCTTGTGCAGACACTGGCATATCTTATGGTGGCTTTGGCCGCCAGCCTTTTCCACAGAGCAACTGGGCATTGGTGGAGTCTAGTGACTCAGTTTCTTGACGAGTCGTTGCTTTTATGGGGAAAATTTCAGCTATTATTTCATGAATAGTTTTACCCCTCCTTCTTATGCTCCGTTCAGAACCAGGAGCTCTTGCAGTTTCAGCGAGGAGGGATGACGGTGGCTGAGTACACGACTAGTTTCGCAGACTGTGCATGCTTTTACCCAGACTTGGTCCATGACAGAAACTTCCAAGCGCGGGAGTTTGAGCAGGGTCTCCGCTGAGAGATTCGTTCTGTCATAGTACCCTTGGGAATTCCCACTTATGATGGGGTGCTAGAGTAGGTGCTGGTGACAGAAAGCTTCCTGTCACGTTCTACAGTTGGTGGTGGCAGCAGGCATGATGGAGCCGAGACGTCTGCCGTAGCTAGCGGGCGTTGACAAGAAGAACCTCGACGCAGGTGGATTTCTAATAATCGGACTCAGGGGCATGGTCGTACACCACAATGTAACTGGAAGGAACCAATATAGCCCAGAGAGAGTCGGTTCTATGCTTGCGATAGGCGAGGTCACTTGGCACAGGACTGCCCGACTAGGCATGCGGAGAGCTTCGAGAAGGTAGAAGGTGAACCACCACGATAGACACAACATCGTGATCAGAGTGGTACCCAGAGAGATGGTGCTATCAGAGGAGCGAGAGGAGCTGGTAGTGGGGTATTAACTTACGAGTCTTCCCATCACCACCAGACTGTCCATGTCAAGCTTCGGGAGCTGAAAGTTGGGACCATGGAAATCCATGAGCTTTGGATGTCTATGATCCTGCAGAGCATGAGGTGATAAGAGGTACTCTCTACAGATCTTCTACTTCTTGTAGTAGAATTGTTAGAATTTGTGCGTGAAATACTTTTTCTCCCTGCTCCTTGTTTGATTTGTTACCAGGGTGGTGCAGGGCATCGGCGTAACCCTGTGTTGGTAAGGTAAAAGGCATGGGAACTTTTTCTTTAGTCAATGGTGTTGACTCCTTTGCTCTCTGAGCATGTAAGAGATTATGGGTCGTGGGACATCAACTATGAAACCTTGTGTGACCAGATATCCTTAGGTGTTTCACCATATGGATATTCTGAAGGAGGGAATCACCGGGTTTTGTCCTAGGTCCAAATGGTGATTCAGTCGCGGCGTGCAATGTAGGGGTTCAGTTGGGGAGGTGAGCTACCCCCGAGAGCCTTCGGGCCGTTTGTGACCGTGAAAAGGGATGGCGAGGTTCCCTACCGCCTTTCCCTAACCCCAAAGGATGGTTTGGGTGCATAACATCTCCCATGTGTCTCACTTGAGAAGAAGTGTGCATGATCCTATGCACGTCATCAGCAAGGGAAGACCCTGTGTGAACCGATCAAATCCTTTGGTCTATGTGTGGTGACGCGGGACTGTGCAAGAGTTCTTCTGGGCATGGAAGAGCCAGGTGCGGGCTTTATACCCTGGGTTGTTCCCTGGTTTTGCTTTTCGAGGATGAAAATATTGAAGTATGGAATGATTTAAGAACCCGTTTTTTTCTATAAAATACTTTGGAATATTCTTGATGTTATTCCAGAGCAGCGCCTTCAGAAGACGTGCGATTCCGAGCCCCGGTGTGGCCAGAATTAAATTTTCAGTACGTTCACACTGGGCATGCCAAATAAATGGGATAACTCCTAAATGGTGTTCCGGATCCTAAATCTGAGAGTACGAATGAGTCCGAAATTGGGTGTTTACCCCAGGAACGACATAAAACATGTCGGTGAAGGACGTTGGTACCCCTCGCCCATTAACGGAACGTTAAACGAATAATTAAAATAATTAATTTATTCGTTTAATGGTTAAACTCATGTGTCTATTAAACAGTACCTTGGATTGGAAAACCGAGGGCACCGTTGAGTCTGGAACGTGCTATTTACCCTAGGAGTGGTGTAATTTTCGCGGGCGCGAGCTGTCTGTGAAAAATGGCCCCATGGGCGTTTTCATAATTTAGCGGCTTCAGGCGTTAAGTTTTATAAATTTTGAACGGAGGCTCAGATTAAAATTACAAGACCGCCGTTGTGCTTGGGAGGTGGTGTTTACCCTATTGGAGGCTTAAACTTGACCCCACTGAGAGTTTTGGATGTGGGTCTTTTCGTGGTTGATTAAAGGATTAATTAAAATTTTAATTAATTATTTATTTAAACATAACCCCATCCCCCTACCCCTCCCTTGTTCATCCCTGGCGCAAGCCCTCCCAATAAAGGAGGAGCTCCTGTCCTCTTCCATCCCCCTCCCTCCTCCGATAAAGGCAACATCGAGCGGCGGGTGCGGTAGCGGCACATGCGGCGAAGCTCCGGGCAACGCCCAACAAGGTAGGATCATGCGTTTACAATTTTTAATTCCTGCACCTACTTCGATCTCAATTTGTAGCATCGTATTACTGTTTGATGTTTGAGAGAAGCCCATAAATGAGTAGTATAAATTCCGAGCTTCCCAAATCACCTCTCAGATTTAAATTTGGAGACCCGAGGTGTCCGCGGATGCAAGTCGAAGTTAGCAGGTTTTTGGGTGTTTTCAGGCGGGTCTCCGGGCGGCGGGGCTTCTCGGCAGTGGAGTTTGGGAGCACGGGCGAGCGATGGCGCTGGAGAGCAGAGGTGGCGCGGGTGAACGTGGTGACCAGGCAAGCGGGAGCGCGGTCAGAAGCAGGTGGCGCGACATGTCTTTAGTGGAGGCGGCGACCTCGGGGGAGCAAAGCCCGCACGCTGCCGGTCTTTGTTTGACGCGGCGCGAAGAGGGGAGACCGGCCAGGATGGCCAGTCCGTTTGAAAAACCGGACCTGAGGCAGGTCTGGTGGTTTGAAGGCAGGCCATGGACGGTGGGCTACAGTGAACTGGACCGGACCCGCGGCTGGGCCGTGGGCCGGTGGTCTAGAGTGGGCCGACCGGGGTGGACCGGCCTGGTTAGGCCCCCCTTGCATCCAGGGGGCCGTATCTCCTAAACAGCGTGTTTGTCTAACGCGCCGTATGCGGCTGTAGGACCGTATTGACGAGGCAAACTTTTTGATATGGTCTCGGGGATTTTTAATTCCCGAGATGAGGGGCTCAGTGGTGCGACACGACGTTAAGTGGACAAGAGTTTTTCTCGGGGGTTCTTGTTTTGGATGGCGCGAACACATCCAATGTACGTTTTGAGCGCCGTTAGTGGCATTGTGACCCTGGAATTGAGACCGAGTTTTCTAGTGTGGTTTCGGGCGTTGAAACCAGAGTTGAGGCGTGGCCCCCATGACCTGTCTTTCGAGCTGCGTGCAGTGCTTTACAAATTTTTCATCGGACATCTGTTCAGGGCGTGCGAGCAGTCGATTATGGATATTTTTCCGAGGGAATTGCAATGGCTCAATCCGCCCACTTTAATTATGCACGAGGATGTGGGACCCACAAGGGCTGTTTTGAGAGTTAGCGGTGATTTCCAGCTTTATCACAGGGTGTCCATTTTGGACAAGTGAATAGTCTATCTTGTGTACTTTTCTGAGAGGATTGCAATGGTGTGATCCTTTGGAAGCGTTTCAGGACCGGGATGAGGGTCCCACACAACACCACTCATGTTCGGTATGTCAGAACACATCTTTTATCTGGATATCCGTTCCATGCAAGTGATCAGTCCTTTTGACGTGTTTTCTCGAGGGGATTGCAATGATGTGTTGCACCCGACTGTTTTCGAGGACGAGGCTCGGGACTACGGGACGTCATTCAGGTGTAAGGTGGTGTTGGTGACTTTTCCATCAGACATCTATTTGAGGCGAGTAAATAGTCTATCTCGGATGTTTTTATGCAAGTATTACAGTAGTATGAACCGTTTGGATGTGAAGAGCCTCACTCGAGACCTCATTTAAATGTGGAAGCATGAAAGGTGTACCGGTGGTGGTTCCTTCCGCGGTCTTTGCAGAGAACCCTGGGCGTGCGATCGCGTGCACTCCCGTGTGAGTGAAGTAAATGTTTGAAGAAATGTAGTTGGCCGTGCCTAGGCCAATGTGGTGGCAAGTTGGAGTTGTTACGTTTATACCCTTCACATTGACATTGGGTGCCGTGTGCACGATAGCCTTTGGGCTGGAAATGTGGTATACTCTGGGAGTATACGAGAATGCTTGGAGGTACATGTGGTTGTTTGTACCTGAGAACATTTGTGCGCTTGGTTGGGGTTGACTTGGGGCCACACGTCATGTGGGACCCATGTGCATGCTATGTTCTGATTTGTGTACCCTTGACCTCTCATGACATAGAGGGTCTGTCTGTTCTCGTTTGTTTGAACAACCAGGTTGAGTTTCCCCCTGGTTTTGTTCTTGTTTGTTTGACCAGCTGGGTTGAGTTTCTCCCTGGTTCTGTTCTCGTTTGTTTGACCAGTAGGGTTGAGTGGTTTTCTCCTGGTTCTTTTCTTGATGGTTTGCCCGACAGAGTTGCTTCGTGTTCCCTGGTAGGGTTCTTGTGGATTCAGTGTGAAAAACACATTACGCGGGCCCCGATCCTCTACCCAGTAGGTTGCACCCAGCAGGGCTGGCCAGAAGGTTGTTTCTAGCAGGGCTATCCAGAAGGTTGTTTCCAGCAGGGCTGGCCAGTGGGGTACCATCCAGCATGGGTGGCCAGTGGGGTACCATCCAACAAGAGTGTCCAGTTGTACCATCCAGTAGGGGTGGCTAGTGTAGTACCATGCAACAGAGATGGCCAGTGGGTTACCATCCAGTAGGGATGACCAGTGAGCTACCATCCAGCAGGGATGGCCAGTACAATGGTGTTCACCGAGCAGTACCATCCAGAAGGGATGAACAGAGTGCTTCTGGGTTTACCTCCAGTGGGGCTGGGAAGTGGTCCTCGATGCTGGGTTTACCTCCAGCTTGGCTGGGAAGTGGTCCCCGATGACGGTTCCGAGCCTCCCTACAGTGGAGTACCCTTTTACGGGACCAGGAATTGGGACTCGTCAATGAATTTATCCAGGTCTCTCTCCAGTGGATTACCCTTTTACGGGACTGGGCAGTGTGACACCTATCGACTTTTTCCAGGTCTCCCTATAGTGGGAACCCGTCGACTTCTAGGGATTAACCTCCAGCGGGGTTGGGCAGGGGGTCGCCTATTGACTTTGATGAGACCTCTCGACTGCGAGGCAGTGATGAGGTGTGGTTTGGCGTTTTGAAAAACCCTCAAGTATGAGGGGCGATTTTTCCACTAAGACGTGTCCTTGTGATGCGACGTAAAACCATGCGGGCGAGTCAGTGACGCCCAAAGAGGATAGTGTCAAGGTGCGGTGATTTGAGCCCCTTGACTTGCAGTTCGGGGCAGACGTGCAGTATTTTGGGCATCGATGGTGTTTACTTATGGGAATGTTGGATACTCACTTTCTTGGGCTGAGCTACGGGACGGAGATCCCCTTATGATCTTGTTCGGGTTTCTTGACAGAGCATATATATATATATATATATATATATATATATGTATACCTTGTTTCAGTACCCACATCTTGGGTTTTGGTTACTCTCTTTCCAGGAGAGGTGAAGACGCGCGGGGTATGCCACGTGATTTCCGTGTCTAGCATCTTGTGGTTGGATGAGTCTACTCTCCTGCTCTAGGTAGTGAAGACTCGATAAGAAGATAATCTTCTCACCATTTCTATCTCCTTGTGTTTGGACGAGTCTACTTCCTTCCTCATGTTGGGTTGAGCTGTACTCTTTACTGCACTCTCGGTTGTACTCTTTTACTTTCACCTTTTAGATCTACTGCTCACCTCTTCAGTACCTTATTTGTTTCCCCCTTGATCCTTCAGGGCATCCTACTGAGTATTTTTATACTCACCTCTACTTGGGATTTTCCCGCACTTGGTGTGCCCTTGCAGATGACAGATAGGCTGGTCGTGACGTCAGAGGAGCTTAGGAGTTTGGGAGATTGGACCGCTTGTGGTGGTCGTAGTTGGGTTCCAGGTGTGGGACGCTTCTAGCTATTTTACTTTTGTTTACCTGTTGCTGGGTTGTGGAACTTTTCTGATTAGGCATGTGTTTTGACCCTTTTTATTTTCAGTTTACCTTCATCACTTGCTTTATACTGTTTAGAGGTTGATGCACTTTGTGGTTTATTTATAGCAGTTGGTACTTTAATTTTTCTTTTACTCTGCACTTTTTCACTGAGTGTGCTACGTGTGTATGTACAGGTACTTAGGAAAAGGCCTCCTCGAGTTGTTTAGCCTTCAGCGCTTGTCGCCAACCCCTGGCCTATGGAGGTGGGCTTGGGGTAGTTGCGGCTCAAGCCTGGGTAGGGTTGGGTCGTGACATTCAATGTCTTCCTTAGTGGTTTGTGATTCTTGGAGTAGACTCTCTAAGTATGGAGATTGGTAGTTAGGATCTTCTATTTGGACTTCAAATTCCACCACTTTGGTGGTGTATTCTTTGATTGGTGCTGCCTCTTCTTCTTTACAAGGCTTTATGATATCAAGTAGTTCCTCACATTCATTCCAAAATTATTCTAACTCCTATTGATCTCCCATATGTGGCTCAGTAGGCATGTCATCCTCATTTTAATCTATCTCAAATAGAATTGATTGAGTAAGGATGAATGAGTCTTTAAGTACCTCCAGATTTATGTCCTCTGGTTCTTCAATGTTGTGCGGTGAAATTTCTTCCACCCCTACCTTAGCTTCTTTTTCTAGTTTAGGGTTGGGTTTCTCCATGATTTCATGAAAATAGTCAAATGATATTTTTATTTCCCCCCTAAAATCATCCAGAGTATTACTCATACTTTCCACTCAGTCATTTAGATCACGATAATCGACTTCTGGTTCTTGATATTACACTTGCGAGTAATCTTCCCATGTATAATAATTTGAATTTGAATATATAATGGAAAAATGTTTTTTACAAATAATAAAAAATATGAAGTTTTAAAATTGTGATTTAAAAAACTACTTAGTTCCCTAATAGCAATTCCAATTTTGGCACATGCCTGTTGTAGGGCGTTGAAAAAGAAAATTTATATTCCTAGTGTAGCACAATGGCTAACCGGGGTCGTCTCACTGGAGGATCATTGCAATCAGTTCAATTACCTATTCTAGTTAACCCATTCTAATTCTTTTTTTATGTTATTTATGAAAACTATGGTTTTTGTTTTGGAAAAAACATGAAATTAGAATAATGAAATAAAAACATTAAATATAAATGCAGATGCAGATGCAGAGAGAATGAAATTATGGAACAAAGGTCTTAGTCGTAGGGTTGGATAACCCAGGTGTTTTCATCATTTTATATGTTGTTTAAATTCTATTTGATAATTCATTTAGTGAAACCTCATTAATAAATTACATTCCCTTGATTTATTAAGTGTGTGATTTTAGCATGTGTTAGAGACACCAAACTACACCTCCTCCAATAGTCAAATAGGGTAACACCTCAACTGAGAATGTCATTCCTATAAGTCCAGGCTCCACCATATTCCGTTTAAACACTTATGGAAACCCCAATATACCTTATAATGGATTTTTTAATATTGGGGAGGGAAAATGTATTAATCACTGAAAAGAAATGGATTTTCAAATAGTTCTATAGTGGACAACCTCTTCACCGATGCAATATCCCCGCATCCACCACAAATAAATTTTAAATTTTTTCAATTTGAAGCACAATAATGAAGAACACTATAAAACCACCCCTAGGGTTAAGACTTGGGTTAGTCACTTTCCATTTCAATGTGAAAATAGATCATGGTGGAAAAATGGAAGAGAGAGAGAATGATAATTAGATTTGGAAGAAAAATAACGATGAAAGAAGAAAAAGAGAAACACTTTAATATAAAAAATAAAAATGAATTACATGAGAAAAGAAAACAAGAATAAAAAGAAAATAAAGGAATAAAAATACTAAATGTACCTTGTACTCCTCTCCTTGGTTCCCTATATGGTGTGGTGATGGGAAGGAATGATTTGAGAGGTAGGAGCTCCTCTTATTTTATAGGCAGATTTATGTCCACCAGAAGTTGGTGCATTTTGGACCCATTAAATAGACAATTAACATGTGGTAATCTTAATTAAAGTTATTTCCTGTTTACTTTTCAGTATCCTCTCTAAATTTCAGCTCATTTGTCCATCTTATGTAGAAGTTATAAATTTTTAATTTACTTTCACTTTTTCTAGATGAAGGTTCTGAGAAGCTTCCTTCAAAAGTATAATATCCAATGGTGACCTTAATGAGATCCAAATTCCCTAAAATTACCTTCAGATAATAGAATATGTGTCATATTTCATTTCTAGGTATAATCACCCCCTTCAGAGGTGAGCAGTCTGAGATGGGATTCTCTTATGGTGGTGGGGTCCACACTATCCACCCAAAAAATGTTTCAACTTCATTGATTTTTAAGGCCTTTAGATGCTCTAATCAGCCATTGGTCCAGAAGAAAAATTTGAAGGAACAGAAATAAGGATTCTAAAAAAATTACTCAATTTGGAATTATATTTTTCAATAAATGACTAAAATACCCTTGACGTAAAAATCTGTCAAAAATTCAGAATTAAGCAATTTTCACCATTTTTCTCAAAACATATCATCAATCCAAAATTGATATATATAAGCTCAAATTTATAATTTGGGGGGGGGTTAAAAAAATTAAAATGCATCCAAAAATTTGGAAAATATTAGGTCTATCAGTTATTTTCAAAGAAAACGATTTCTACAAAATTCTACGAATTTCTAATTTTAAAAAGTAGATTTCTAAAGAAATGTTATTTTACTTAGGAAATACTCGAAGTTATTTTTATTTAAAAATAAATTTCCATCTAAGATGACATATTTTGATATAAATTATGCTTTACTCAGGATATGATCCAAGGATACCATTATTCTTATTTCTATGAATGGTTTATGTTTATGATGAAAATATTTTTATGAAACTCATTCTTTTTTCAATAGGTTATGTTATGATGATATGATGAAATGTTCATGAACCCCATTTATCTTCACGGGTTATGATATGATTAAGGTTTTATGATATTATGGAACAAATATGTATTATTTTAATTATGTGATAGATATGACCTATATCTTCCTCCAATTCATTGGGTAATGATTAATGTTACATGAGCTCAAATGTTATACGAGAGGTTATCCCAAGCCCAAAAGAAAGTACAAAGGTGGTTATCAAAATAATGAAAGAGGGTGAATGATATGTTATCCCATTCCTAAATTAGGTACATCGGTGGTTCTCCCAAGACTAACATGTTACAAATGTCTTAGTGGATATCCTTGATGTAATATCTTCTATACTTATGTGTATACCAAAAATATATGTCTTATACTAATATTATTCTATCATGTCTCATATTCTTAGATTCCATTATGATTAATATATTATGAACTTCGATGACTCATGTTTATGATCTATGATATGTAGGGTATGGTTTTCAAAGGTTAAGATTATGTTCTCATACCCTTATGCTCATGATATATTGATATC
Organism: Viscum album; assembly: GCA_963277665.1. Classification (NCBI taxonomy): domain Eukaryota; kingdom Viridiplantae; phylum Streptophyta; class Magnoliopsida; order Santalales; family Viscaceae; genus Viscum; species Viscum album. Next base: position 4,174,347 of record OY728162.1, on the reverse strand, counting down.
TCCCTTTTTTACCATTACTAATCATCTAAGCACACCATTTTTTATGTTTCCTTTCCCTAGGTTATAATGAAAGTTATTATGTATTATATGTATAACAAGGGTGTTAGTTATGAATAAATTAGTCAGAGATAACATAACTCACCTATGAACTAGTTATTTATGTTTCCAACTTTCCAAAGGCACTATACCTAAATGATTTGGGAGTGGATCTTTATGTTATGTTATGAACATTCATACATTAAGATGTAATATTTATGAATGATAAGTTCATGTATTTATAATTTTTATCAAAGTAAGGTTTAGTTAACCTTTAGAAACTTGGATAATAAAATATTAGTGACATCCCTAGGGATATGTCTAAGGATACTTTTAGGGATATGCTTGAGGATAATTTTAAGGATAAGTCTAAGTATATGAAAATATAATCCAATATTGGTGAAGGATAGAGAGAGTGGTTTCCAAGATATTATGCCCCTTTGTGGATAATACAATTAGATACGACTCTATAATAGAGGTTTCCAGGGGTAATAACATTGAAAAGAGAACATTGAGCTGGAATTTATCACCACATGGTGCATGATAATGGGCCCTGCTGTACACATGGTTTGCCACTCCTAGGGTATATTATTTGTAAATTAAAAAAATCTTTAAGAACCATCATGAAAGATTGGAATAATGACCATGGATTACCGAGGTTAAACCCAAAATTTCATCAATTGAAAATAAGGATTTATGATTTAGACATCCTATAAGTGATTTTTCATGATTATATGGTTTTCTCATTGTGATTATTATTTCTCACACTATGGTTGTTTAGTTTTAGACAAAGTTAGGAACCTGAAGTAACTGAGTTAAAATTGAATATGGTAGGAAATGTGTTCATAAGAAACCAAATGGGATAATGACTAGAGTGAAGAATTTTGTGATTATGCCTAATTAGTTATCATGATATATTATTAACATCTTTCACCTTCACTGACTCTCAGACTCAAAAAATAATATAATGAAAGAGATCACTAATAAATAGAGTGACAAAAATCATAGAGGAATGAAGATTTGATTTTATAAATGTTGAGAATATGATAAGAAGAAACCAAGGGATTTTCTCAAAGGGATGAGAATATATTTTTGAGTATTGAAAAGAGAGACACAAATCAATTAATTTCTAAGGAAAAATGAAAGTTTGGTTAATGCAGTGGATGAGAATAATGGTTTAACTAATAAATCATCAATGGTTGAATGTTATAAATTTGGAAATTATGAGAATTATAAAAATCAATGTCCTAGGGGGAAACTCATGAAGAGAATAAACAATGTGGTACAATTAATGGTTATACTTCTAATGATGAAGAGACCACAAATGACATATGAAATACATGGGATGTTATAACATTATTATTTATGTTAAACATGAGAATCATGATTAAATTGAGTTTTATTAATGTTAATACGTGATTCATGTTTCATATTATATGAAAAAGGTATTGAGGAATTAGTTGATCAATCTTATTTAATGGTTTAAGAATGAAACAGAATGATTGAAGTGTTTGTGTATGAGAATTCAATAATTATGATATATAAATCATGGAGTATATAAGGATTGTTCTTTGGAAGTTATAAATTATGGATTTGCAAGAATATTTTGAATTGTACGAATGAACTATAAAAGTGATTTTATGGAAAGGTGATATTTTATAGAAAACACATGATTAATGGAAGATAACCCTTAATATATTTCTTATGTTGAGGAAATGGTGTTTACTATAGATAAAGAGATTATTGATATGGATAAAGTAAATTGGATAATATTGATTACCTGAGAACTGATTAATGATTTGATAACATAGTGCTTCAGGTTATCATTGATGGAGTTTATATCATTTTTAGATTTATAGAATATATTCAATAATCAATGATTTTATTTAATGAATGAGGAAGAATGTATGTTTTATTGAGGTTTTATGGTAATTATGGTTATTACCATGCTTCATGATTATATATGACCAATGTATTCACATATTTGGTATGTGAAAATAAATAGATTTTTAATGATATCTTAGCGATTAATGAAAAGTTAATAATTGAAAATTTAGTGACCATCTTTATAAATTTTTAATTTTGGAAGGATCATAATATTTATCATTTATGGAATGGTTTAAGTTCAATTTTAGATGATATTTTAGAGGTTAATGTATTAAATAACCATATAAATATTTATATATATTGGAAAAATTATGATGAAATTTTGGTTATGATGATAAATAGAGATAGAAGGACTGACTTATCAATCTATTATGGATCTTTTGATCCATTAATGATTCAGAGATAATGAATTAGTCATTATTTCTTAGAGTAAGAGATGAAGTGGAAATTTTTTGAAGCACAACTAAAGGATAAAATTGTGTTTGACATACAATGAAATTTTAATCCCTAGGTAAATCTATTCCTTTGAAATTATTAATTGTATTGGGATGGTAACTTATCGATTGGCACTTCCACCGAACCTCTCTCAAGTCTACGATGTGATCCATATATCCTTTGGGAAGGACATACCTAATCCTTCATATGTATTGAACTACGAGTTCATACCAATGAAGAATGATATTTATTATGTGGAATAATTGGTTTACATTTTGGATCATACATAGTAATATCTATTAAATAAGACCACTCACTTTGTTAATGTTCTGTGGTACCACTAGCTTGATGGAGCTATGTGGGAGCCTTAGGATGTAACGAGGCAAGAGTATCCTCATTTGTTTTTATCATAGTGTTGAATTTTAAAGTTATAACTGATTTTAATGGGGGTATAATGTAATAACCTATGTTTTTAAAAAATATATTTTTTCAAATAAATTTAATTTATTTGGTAACTTTCATTACATGCAACACTGGGTTTTAATGAACCATGAAAAACTATTAATGTTATTATTTAAATAGGAACACTATATCTTAACCATTGTAATGTTGGGTATGAATAAGATTAACTAAATTATGAAAATACATTTTTTCATATGTATATAAAATTAATTCTTTGGTAAAAATTTAACTATAAATGAAAATAAAAACAATTTGAAAATAATGGAAATATTTTTCTGAAAAAACTATTTTTTATGTGCACCAACAGGTATTATCTTAATAAATTAAATAATTGAATCTGGTTGAATTATTTTATTGAAATTTATATATTATATATTCAATATAAAATTTAACATCCATTTTATGTTCTTTTTATGTATGAGATAAAAATAAATTCAATTTTATGCTTAAAAATTGTATTTTTTTCCTAAAAAAGCAATTTTATTACCTTTTGTGTACTTATTTTAAAATTATTTTTTGATAAATTTAGTCAATTTATTTTAAAAAATTTACTTTATTTTTTAAATCTTAATGTAAAAATTATCTTTTAGTGAAATTTTGATAATTTTCTAAAAAGGTATTTTTTTAGGGAATAGTAAAAAATACTGGTTTTTATTAAATAAATTCCTTTTCATTCAAAACATTTACAAGAATTTTTTTATTTTAATAAGGGTTTTAAAGTAAAATTAGTTAAATTATATATATATATTAATATAATATTGTTCATTGAAATTAATTTCTTACTAAATTTTTATATAAAAAATTTTAAACTTTTAAATATTTTCTCTTTGGAAAACCATTTTTTTGTTACGTCAGCGAGTTTAATTTTAAATAAAATTTTAATAATTATATGAATGAAATTTGGAAAAATGGATTCTATATTTATAATAATAATAATAATTCATATTTTATAATAATTTCAACTTATTTTTTTAATAAAATTAATAGTTAAAATAGTAAAAATCAATTATATAGTTAAGGTTAAAACATGTTTATCGGGGGTTAAACTAAAATAATAAGTTGTAAAATCACCTATAAACTCGTCCAGTACAAATTTTATATACATATTTATATATTATAACATATAAGGTTCTATAATTTTCCATTTTGGATCATTTTTGAATTTGAAAAATATAGGTACACTTTATTGTTTAAAAAAATTAAATGTGTGTCCTCTCCCCCACTTATAAAAGTCCACTCCATGTACTCCAATATTCAAACATCTAAAACCATTAATTTCAGAAAATACCTACCCAAATTTATTCATTAATTACATTCCTATATCATAGAGTCCTTAGTGAGATTAGAAATCCAATCTTGGAATGCTTTAGGTTAAACCTAAAGGGGTTTTCTGAAGAAGATGTAAAGTTTTTCGCTATGCATATTTGTTTTAATTCTTCATAAAACTCTTTTAAATATTATTAAATTATGGTAGTATATAAAATATATCATTTAAGTTACTATTTCAATTTAATAACCTATATAAGTCTCCTATTCCATCAAATTTTAAACAAATCTCTCGATCGTGTGTACAACAGACTACCGCCTCACGAGCAAATTTTATTATTTTTTCTATAACCTCATCTCATATATGGATATAATGACGTATTTAATTATTATATAAAATATTTATGTTATTATTATAATTTTTTAATTATAATATCACAACTACCTTCTTACCTCCCAACCCTTTTTAAAATAACAACATTGCTCGTGTGTACGATGAACTACAACCTCGCGAACCGATGCGATGTGTTTTTTATTTCTTTTATACATAAATGGTAATAATATATATTAAATAAATAAATATGATATTTTTAATAAAATTATAATCCTGTAATTATTATATAAAAAATAAATTCTTACTTTTTTATTCTGTTGGGGATAGGATAACGTTGTTCATGTGTATGGCAGACAACCGCCTCATGAAGCGATGTGATTTATTTTTCACTAACAATTTTCATAGAAGGTAATAAATATAAATTTAATGAATATATGTGATACATATGAATTAAAAATGATTCTATAATAGTAATATATTATTTAAATTTCTTTTTTTCATATTTCAAGAAAATGGAAACAACATTCATACATACATACGACCTACCATCTGCATGAATGGTGTATTTCATTTTTGAAGGTCCAAAAAATCAAATAAAAAATGAGAGGGGGGGGGTGAATTAATTATTAAAATTTTATAAGTTTCAAAATTTTAGAAGCTTGACCCCTACAACCTATTGATTTTCATTACCTTATCATATTTTAATAAATATTCATGCATGAAAAAGACGGAAGGCAAGTAAAGCACAAGAGATTTAAAAGGTTCAACCTCAGTGTAAGAAACTACATCATTATCATAACCACTACTATGGGTCTATGGAAGTTAAATATTATCCATAAGTGAACAAAAATTGTTTCAAATACCATTATACACATTCTATATCTTTATAGGAATTATTATACTAACCCCCACCAGTTTACAATTTTTTCTTACAAAAGAGAGCCATAACAAAAGTATAAAACCTTTATTCAAACTGCTCTAAAAAGTCCCTTAGTCCGATGACCCTGAGTCTGATGACCCTGAGTCTAATGAACCTAAGTCCAATGAACGCATTCCAATTTTAATTATCTCAATCACAACCTGTCACACTTATTCTCAAACTCAAGATGATCTTCTTCAGTCCTGTAATCTAAACTAACTATAGTCTAATCTTCTATTGAGATCCCTATCCGAAAAACACTTATGACGTTAACTATGAATCTCTTATATATTTTCCATATACAATAAAAGTTGAAAAGTATGTATTTACTATGATTTTATTTATTGGAGACCCAAAATAGAAAAGGATAGAAAATTGAAAACATTTTCTACTCACCCAAATTCATAAAACTTTAAATTTAACATTCATTTGAGATTTATTTTTGACTTATTAAAACCTTCTCATATATTCTAGTGTGTTCTCGAAACTTCTTGAATTATCTATAACATATTCTTGAATTCTCAAAAAATATTAGAAACTATAGTATAGAAAGACCAGTCTATTAAAACTTCCACAACTCAATCCAATGAAACTTCTATATCTTAGTCTGTGAGAACTTCCTTAGCTCAGTCCAATGGAACTTCGTCAGCTCAGTATGATTTAGTTTATTCCTTAGATCAATCCATTGTAACTTCCCTAACTTAGTCTTATGGAAATTAATCATATAATTTTGATTTCATTTCTTCCTTATCTCAATCCATTGGAACTTCTTTAGCTCTGTTTGATGGAACTTCCCCAAATCAGTCCGATAGAGCTTCCTCAACTCATTTCTATGGAACTTCCTTAGCTCAGTTTGAATAAATTTCTTCCTTATATCATATTATTACTTCCTCATGATTTTTAAGAACTTCAAAGAGTAACAAAGCATCATAAAATTTATTTTGGAAAATTTAAAAACATCCTAAATTTACTAACTCTATAACTTTATAACATTCTTCTTTCTCACCAACTCAAAAACTTATAACTTTCTAAAAAAAATTTATCTAAATATATTCAAATTCATACCGATGTATCATTAAAAAACTACTTTTACAAAACATTTAACTCCCATATTTCTAACAAAAAACGAGACTGATAGTCTGATTCTAAATCCCTACATCTGATCACCAAAACCTTGAAAAGAAATTTATTCATTTTGATTCAAATCTAATTCTTAGTAAAATAAGTTATGAAAATCAAATAAAACATCTTTCACTTAATGTAAAAAAAAATTATTTTATAGAAATATTTTTTTTCAACAAATTAAAAAATTTGTAAAAACAAAACATCAAAAAAGATCTTGAATATCCCCCTTTGTATTTTTGACAACTTTTGTTAACAACTTTTTCAACTCTCCATTTTTAAACACCTAGACTTTTTCACAATGAATATTTTTAACTTTTACCAAAAAACACTACCTTTATCAAAATATATTGTTTTCACACTACACTATTTAACAAAGTAATGTTTTTGAATTAATTCTATGCTTCAACAATAATAAATCTTTTTAATCATGTAAAGATAAACTTCCCCTCACTTTTATCTTTTCCTCTCACATTTATTTTTCTCTCCCCCATTTTATAATAACCATAACTTTGGATTCATTTAAGTAAGAAAAGTACTTCTTTTTACATTTAAGGATAATGTTATATATATTATCCCCCTTTTTCAAAATAATTCAAAGAATGGTGGGGTACTTCCTTCAGATGTTTATGAAGTTAGTGGTTGAGGATGAACATATAGTTGCAGCCTCAATATCACAAATATCTCTTTAATAATTACTTTTGTGAAGACATTATCCATTTGATACCTCATCGAGATATATTCAAGAAAAATATCTCTAGAAACAAGTTTCTATTATATAAATTGAAACTTTATATCAATATTTTTTATAATTAATGTTGGATAATATTTTTAGAAAGATAAATTTCACTCTAATTATCCAAAGAATATTCAAAGTTTTATATTCCTCCTATTTAAAATATTCTAGATGAGATTCCATCCAAAATATCTATATATAAGCCTAAGTAGCTGCAACATATTCTGATTCTACTATACTCTAAGTTACTACTATGTATTTCTTATTATGAAAACTCACACAACATTCATACAATAAAAATATGCCTCAAGAAGTTTATTTTTTTATCATTGCAATCTCCATCCCAATTGGAATCAGTATAACCATGAAAGTTCTTTTCAAAAATTATTTTGTATAAAATAACTTATGAATTTCTTCCATTAACATATCTTATAATTCTATTTTCTTCTAATATATGAGATTCTTTTGGATCGCTTTGATATCTAGCACAAAAATTTATAACATAAACAATATCATGTCTTGTAGCCATGAGATAAATAAAAATTCTTATCAGCTTCTAGAATTTTTTTCTGATCCACACATTCTTTGAATTCATATTTACTCATCTTCATCCCAACTGAAATAAGAGTATAAACTTCTTTTTATTCTTCTCTACCAAACTTTTGTAACAATTCCCTATCATAATTTTATGGATATAAGAAAATGTATTTTTACTTTTGTTGAACTTGTAAACCAAGTAAGAAAGTTAATTATCCCAACAACGTCATCTCAAAGTTATTATTTATGTATTTAGAAGTTTTTTTTACAAAACTATTATCTATACTTAAAAAAAATTATATCATACACATACATAATTTAAATCATGGTTCCATAGTTAACTTCATTCACATATAAGTTACTATAAACTTTTCCTTTAAAAAATTTTACATTTTCCAAAAAAATCAAGTTTACAATATCATGAACATGGGGATTTTTTCAACCCATTAAAATCATTATTCAATTTAAAAAATTTTATTTCATCTTAATCATGTAAAAACCCACAAGTATTCTCAATGAAAACTTCTTATTCAATCTCACCATTTAGAAAGGCCAACTTGACTTCCATATGATAGAATTTATAATTTAAATGTGAAAAAACTGTTTGAAACATTATAATAGTTTTTAATCTTGAAACTAGGGAAAATGTTTCTCCATAATCGACATCTTCCACCTATACATATACTTTGTAACATGTCTTGATTTTTTTCTTGAAACTTATTACTATTCATTCAGTTTGTTTCTATAAACCCAATTTTCTCTGATAACATTTTTATTTTTTATTCATGGTAGAAGTTGCCAAGTGTTTTTTCTCTCAATCTTATCCGACTCTTAATTCATATAATTTACCCATTATTTGTGTTGAATAGATTCTAAAACTGATTCTGTTTCAGATTTTGAGATGAGTGATGTTTGGTTTTCCAATATCAACTTTATTATTTTCTGAATAGGATCATTTTGATTCCCAATAATATGTTGGTCTCAACATGTTTTTTATAATGTTATAAATTTCAAGACTTATCTTCCATATTCACATTACTCATCACATGATTCTTATGAATCTTGATAAGTCTGTTTTGAATAATTTTCATTTTCATTAGAAATATTTAGTTTGTCTTCCTCAGTATTCTCAAAATCTTTTGTTAAGGAATTTATATTTTCAATAAATTTTACATCATATGAATCCACTAATATTTGTAAACATTTATTCCAACATTTGTAAATTATTTCATTAGGTGAATATCGCATGAAATTTCCTTTTTTAGTTTTGTCATCAAATTTTCTAAGATCCAAATTTTTGATTTTTAGTAAACATGGAATACCAAAAAAACTGAAATAATTGAATGAATGTTTTTTTGTTATACTAAATTTTATAAGAAGTCATTTTGGATTATATACTCAACAAAAATATGTTCTGAAAATTTATAATATTACTAATAACTTCCCTTTAGTAGAAATTTGAATGTTTGTATTATGTTAATACGATTCTACCAATTTCCACTAATCATTTATTTTTCCATTATGCTACCATATATTTTTATGGAGTATAGGGAGAACTATAGTGATGTTTGATACCATGAATTATATGATATGATTCAATATAAATTCATGTAAACTCTATTCCATTATCTGTTCTTAGCTTCTTTATAAAAGACCCTATTTATTTCTTAACATCTTTTCTGAAGAATCTAGAAATTTCAATAGCCACTGACTTGTGATTCATAAAAATGATATTGTTCATTCAAGTGAAATCATAAATAGAACTGATAAATAAAACATATATATTTTATTAATGTCTCATCATTCCACATAAATCAGAATGAATAAGTTCAAGAGGTCTGCTAGACTGAATCTCAAGTTTCATGTTAATTTTATTAGTCATTTTAAATTTCTGAAATTTTACACAAACATATTATTCTATTATTTTTAATTCTAGAAAAATTCAAACAAGATCAACTCTAATTTTTTTTCATGATTTTATTCCCAAGGTGTCCAAGTATTTAGTGCCAGAATTTATTTTCATCTTCAACACTTAGATAACATGATTTATTATGTTATCTAATCTGAAAAATAATTTCACTCATTCTTTATACTTTTATAATAACTTTTCCATCTTCCACACTTATGATGATACAAGAATATTTTCTAAAAATCACTTCTTTACTATCATCACAAAGTTGACTAACAATAAGTAAGTTATGTTTTAGCCTATAAGAAATATAACTTTCTTAGATCTTAAACTTTTTTCTTCAATTTGAGTTGTTCCAATTCCTATAATTTTTAAAGAACTATCATCCTAGTAGGTAATAGATCATCCATCATAATTTCTAACATATTACTATCTATTTAAATTACATATCATGTGTGATGAACAAAAGATATCGATTATCCATGGTTTTTTCTTTTTTAATTGCTTTTAAAGTTGTCTCAACAACAAAATCCCTTTCCTCAACTTTCTTATTTCCAGATTAATTTTATTTTATAATATAAGAAACTTGTTAAAAAGAGAGTGACATAAATGTTTTGGAATGATGACTAGACTGGTCACATCTTCCACATACTTATTCCATAAATTAATTTTTTTTATTGAAAGTTTTCTAAAATCTTGAGTTTTTACTTTACCGACTTGATGAGTTTGACAAAAATTACTTATTATTCTACCACCATTCCTTCACTCTATTATAATATTATTTTAGGAAGTAAAAAGTTATGCTATAAATTATATGAACTACGTCCATTGATCCAACAACACCATCTAAAACCATCAAATCTTGATTTTCAATTGAATTAAGATATTTCTCTATAGAAACTTTATTAAGGTTGATAGATTCTTTATGATTTAACATAATCTAGGTGTAGAATATATTTCATAATAAGGGAGTTTTTTTTAGATGTTATTGGTTTCTAACATCCATTCTTAACCCATTATTTCACAATAATTTTCTTCTCACATGAAATGTTAGAAAAATAAAATGAAACATTATTTTTGGTAGTCGAGGATTTAACCTGATTCTTGATTTGAGATTTCTCAAAAACTTTAAAAGTATCAGATTTTACTTTTGAAACTTTTTTGAGGTTTCTATTCATCTTTCTTAAAGCAATTTTGTACTTAAGAAGTTTTTTTGAGACTTTTAAACTTCCTCTTCTTTAACTACCAACTTCTTATTGAGAACTTGAACTATATTCCCTATTCATCAATTATAAGTTTGTAACTTATGATCTCCTAGATGTATTCATAATATTTATTTACAACATATTTTTTTACCTTAAAAAAATTTTCTACTATATTTATTTATAATTAGGATTTATTTCTTGAGATATTTGTTTTTATCTAAACATACAACAAGTTCTGTTCTGAGATGATACTCTCTCCAAGATTCTTCATATCCTTCTTCACTATTATAATGAATTTTATATACTTTTATAAAATTTAATCTTCTAAATATATATTTTTCAATTGATTTAAATTCAACTTTCTTACTCAACATACTTCTCTTGATCCAAATAAACATCCTCTTATATTTTTTTGGATGAATTTTCTTCTTTAGAAATTTTCTTCCACTTTTTCCATAGAGGTTTTTCATCAGAATAATATTGATATTTCCCAAATTAATTATTAGATAAATTATTACCAAAGTACCCAACTTATTCACACTCTAACCATTTTAGAGGAATTTTTTCTCCATACTTTCCTCTTTCTCTTCTATAATTCTTGGAAATAAAAGACATGATTTTACCATTTAACTCATTATCCTCTTTATCTTCAGAGCCACAAGGATATACACCTTCAACATTTTTATTTTTTATCTTTATCATAGTTTCAAAATCTATTTCATCTTTCATATTCTTTTTGAACATTGGATATTTTCTCATTTCTTAAGAAATTAGAAATTTATGCAATTCATTAAGAGATAAATCATATTTATCATCTAAAGTGGATTTTTTAGAATCAAACTTGTCCAAAAATTTTATCATGAGATTATTTATAATTGTATAATATTACAGGATATCTACAAAACCCACTTATGTTTCAAAAAAATTCATTTAATTTGGTGAAGTAATAATCAATAGTTTCTTAATATCTAATTATTATATCTTCAAACCTACTATGTAAGATTTATAGATTTTATTCATTCACTTTAGTATTCCCTTTAAAAATACTTTCTAGATCGTCTCACATACTCTTTGATGTTTTGAGATAAATCACCTTCATATAATTTTTTTAATAGATACATATGTGTTAAATTTATAATAATTCCATCAACTTTAATTTTTCTCTTTTGAAAAAATGTCATAGGATAATATTTATCAATTGGTGGAAAAATAAATCTAGCAACATTAATAACTTAGAGGATAAGATATAAGAGTTATTTAATCATCTTTTTCTTCCAACCACAACAATTTTACCATAAAATATTGGAATTAATTTAATATTGATAGAGTTGAGATTACCCTTGATAAGGATTCAATAAGGGAACATTGGATCTGATACCAATTAAATACCCAAAGAATCAAATAACATCTGGGGGGGGGGGGGGTTGAACTAGTTGTTAACTTTTTATAAATTTAAAACATGTTGAAATGTAACCCTTGAAATTTTGTTAAAGTTAATTACCTTATTATATTTTAGTAAATAATTAAGCATTCAAAATTTGGAAATCAAGTAAATAACACAAGATTAATAAGGTTTTTCCTTTGTGTGAGAACCTAAATCCTTACTATAACCACTCCTATGGGTCTATAGAAGTAAAATATTATCAAGAAGTGAATACAACTTGTGTAAAATACCATTATAAACCTTTTATATCCTAATAGGAAATATTATACTGAATCCCATCATTTTACAATATTTACTTACAAAAATAATCCACAACAAAAGTAAAAAAACGTTTTTCAAACCACTCTTCAAAAGTTCGTAGGTCCGATGAAATGATGTCTGATAGAACATAGTCTGATGAATCCTAGAAAATTAAATCAGTCCAATTTTCATTATATAAATTAGTACCTATCACAATTATATTCAAAATCAAGTTGATCTTCTTTGGTTTGATTTTATCAGTCTGGTAATCTGAACTAAATCAAGTATGATCTTCGTGTGAGGTCTCTGTCTGAAAAACACTTCAAATATAAACTCTGCATCTCTTCAACCTTTTTGGAACATGTTAAAATTTTAAAGTATGTATGTATTATGCATATATTTATAGGTGAACCTGAATAGTAATGACAGGAAAACTAAAAAATTTTCCTGCTCACCCAAATTCATAAAAATTTGAATTTCACATTCATTTGAGCTTCATCTTTCACTGATTCAAACGTTATCATCTCTTCTAGTATCATCTAAAAAATTCCTTAATTATCCAAAACATCTTCTAAAATTCTCAATGAAATATTTTAAAATATAGTTGGGAAAACTCATTCCATTAAAACTTCCTCAGCTCAGTCAAATGGAACATCCTTAGCTCAGTCCATTAGAACTTCCTCAACTCATTTTGATAAAACTTTCTCAGCTCAGTAAGATTGAATTTCTTCCTCAGATCATACCATTGGAACTTCTTCATCTAAATCCTATGGAACTTTCTAAGCTTAGTCAAATTCAATTTATTCCTCAAATCAATCCATTATAAATTACTCATCTTAGTCTGATGGAACTTCCTTTGATCCATCTAATTGTCTTTCTTCCTCTGCTCAATCCATTGGAATTTCCTCATATCAGTCCGATGGAACTTCCTTAGATTATTATTATGGGTCTTATTTATCTTATTTCAATGGAAGTTATTCATCTTAGTTCAATTTAATTTCTTCCTCATTTCATATCATAACTTCTTCATGATTTTTAGGAACTTGAAAGAATAGTAAAGCCTCATCAGATTTATTTTGGAAGATTTTAAAACTTCCCAAATTTATTAACTCTATAACTTTACTCCATTATTATTTCTTATAAAAAAAATCAAATTTTCAAATTTATAACAAAAAACTTTCCAAATATCTTAAAATTTATATTTATTTATTTTTTGGTAAACAATTTTGAAAAACATTGACCTCTCAACTTTCTGATAAAAACCATGTCTGATAATCTGATTCTGAAGCCCCGTGTCTGATCACCAAAAATTTACAAAGAACTTTCTTCATTACAATTCACATATAATTATCAAAAAAAAAGTTTTAAACTTTTAGAAACACATATTTCACTATATTTACAAAAAATATTATTTTACAAAACATTATTTATCAATAAATAAAAAACATTGTAAAAACAAAAACATCACAAATGATATTCAGTTATATATATATAACTTTTATTGATTACAATAAATACATATATATTGAATATATATGATATTTATATAATGCTTAACGTTTTAGAGGTGATGGAACCATGATCAAAGTAAGAGGATCAAAAATAAAAAATAAAAACATACACAAAAAACAAAGATGTTATTACCCAAAATATGATTTTAACAAGTAATTGTTAATAAACAAGTAATAAAAGGTCATAATTAAATAATATATGGTATTATATATATAATTATAGTTATTTATTAGATTTATAATAAACTTATATTTTTCATACAGTATGTTCGAACATGTATGAAGTAAGTAGAGACTTAAAATAGTGGATTTTCATCACACTTTTATTTTATGTGAGACACATGCCATATTCAACACCTATTTTTTTATATGGTGAATATAATTCCCATGAATTAATTTTTTTTTGATGATTCAAATAAAAGGTATTGGTATTTAAATATTCATTTTAGGATCTCTATATCATGGGGTTTATAGTTCAAAAGTTTCCAAAGTGGAAAGATATTTTTATCTCAATTTTTTTTCTTTGGTAGATATGTTATGTTATGCAACTACATTATTTTATGAGGTGTATATACATACACTTTGATATATAAAATTATGAATTTATTTATTCTCGTGATATTTTAAGTCTCTTTTAATTTTATTTTTTATGGGGATTATGATTTAATCTTAATAAAGTGGTAAGGGTTTTACGATGCAATCTCATCATTTATCGATATTATTTTTGTTTATGCTCCTGATGATGAAATTTAAGGATCTATGTAACACCCAGAGATGTTAAAAAATAATATTATGATATATATGATAAATTAAATGAAAAAAATAATCTTATAAAATAATTTAACACCTAGATACTTTATGATATATTTATTTTTAAATAAATTTAATCTCTTCAATAGCTTGTAGTACACACAACCATAATATTTTTATACTCAATAACATATTCAACAAGAAAAATTGAGATTAAATGACCAAAAAAATATATAAACATTATAAAATAGATGTTAAATTTTCATGTAATAATAGTAATAAATAAATTATGAAAATTATGGTTATCTATTGATAAAAAAAATAAGAATCATTTAAAAGAAAAAGAAATGTTTTCTAAAAAACTTGTATTTTTTCTAAAAGAAGGTTTAGTCATGTTTTGTGCACATATATTAAAAATAAATTTTATACTTTTATAAAATTTATTTTATAAAATTAAATTAATTTTTTAAATCATAATGTCGAAATTATCTTAGGGTATTTTTTTGGTATCATTCTGAAAAGATTAATTTTTTAATGAATAATGACAATACAAAATTTTAATTGAAAAATGCATTTTCATTTAAATTATTTATAAAGTTAAATTATATTTTTAATAGATTTAGAAGTAAAATTAGTTCAATTATATATAAATTAATCCAATTTAGGTGATTAGAAACATTTTTATATTGAAACATGATATAAAAACTTTTTAAACTTTTGAACATTTTATTATTAAAAACCAGTTTTCTCATTGCATTTGTGAGTTTGATTATAAATTTAATTATTCATATTCTATGAATTTAATTTGATAAAATTTATTCCATATCTAGAATAAAAATAATTAATATTTTTTAATAAGTTTAAATTAATTTTTGTTCATAAAAATTAGTAAAGAAAATAAAAATTAATTACCGCTGTTAAGGTTAAAAGTGGCGTTTTTCACATTACACGCACTTGTGTTAAAATTAATTTTCAACACACATAGTATTTTTTTTTGATAAATTTGATTTAATATTTATAATAAGTTTTTAAAAATTATCTAATAATTATCATTTTATTCTAGTCATAAAGATTTAATTTCCTAGGTTAAAAAACTAATTACCATGAGGGAAACTAAAGTGGTAAAAAGGGAGTAAACTTAAAGGCTAAGGGATGTCAAGTTTAAAAAATATGTTTTTTTTTAAATTTGAGAGCTATTTATCAACTATAGAGTAAATAAAATATTTTATTTATTAATTTTTTTAGTGACATTATGTGAGAGTGACCTCCCATTATTGAATACTTTTTGGTATTTACAAAAATGATACTCCTCAATTATAAAAGGACACTCACTCCCCTCACTTCTTCATCTATCTCAATCTATTTGGATTGACCGAAAACTTCCCAAATAACCTTAAAAATTACATAACATCATCCTATATGACTTAGTTTGGGAATAATTCTGACATATTAAGGGTTTTGGTGGAAACCTAAGGAATATACCCAAAGAAGAGGTAAGGTTTTTCAACGAACATTTTTATATTATTTTTTCCTCTACCTCCTTCAATTATTTTTAAACCATGATTACATAATTAAATGAATATATTACATATACTTAAATGTTTTTATAATTTTTTCATGACCTAAAACCATACCCACTTCCATCAAATGAGTTTCAAAATCAACATTCATGTGTACAGAGGACTATTGCCTCACAAACTGATGTATTTATTTTCCATTACCACCTCCCACGATTGGGTATGATGATGGATATAAAGTATATATATGATATTTATAATATAATTATTCCTTTTGACTAATTATATCATATATATATTTTTACATTCCCTTATATAGGGGATATTATAACGTCGCTCGTGTGTATAGAGGACTACCACCACACGAAGCGATCTGATTCATTTTTTCACTAATGCATTTCATGAAAGGTAATAAGTGTAAATATAATGAATGTATGTGATATAAATGAAATAATTATTATATTAATGAAATAATTATCATTCTTAAAAGATAATATATCATTTTATTTCTTACTATTTCACTCATTGGAAGATGACAACATCATTTCTTTACTCTGGACTATCGTCTTCATGAAGCGTTGCGACTCTCTTTTAATGACCCCACCACATGGATGATATATATAAGTATATTTAAATAAATAATAATATATATATATATATGATATTATTATCATTATGAAAATATAAACTATTACTTAACATCTTTCGATGATGATCATTGGAAAATGGAAACATTTTTAATGCGTATGTATGGGTTACCATCTCCATGATCGTAACATACTTTATTTTTCATAAACATCATTCATAACTGGTTTTAAAAGTAAAATTTATGTATAAATATGATAATTATTTCATTATTATTATTCTTGAAATAATTAAATTATATAATATATGAAATAAATAGATATTTCATGATGAATCATGCCTGAGAAAATAAGGCAATTAACACCCGAAACAATAAAAATAATCAAATATTATTAATAAAAGGGTGATAAGATGTTATAAAAGGATAATATATGATATTATAAATATTAATAAGGTTATTTTATAAGTTAATAACATGTTTAAAACCACTATAAATTAGGTTAAATCATATTCAACTAAAAGGGAGAGTGAGGTAGGGGACTTTGTCTCAATTTTCTATCATTGAGACATATTTTGATGTTATGCACCTATATTCTTTGATAAGATGTATATATAAAAACTTTGAAATTTTATATCATTAATTAATATATTATAATGGTATTTAATTTTTTTTTAATGTTATTATTTTATGGGGATTATTATTTATGTGTTTCTCAAGTGGTGAGGGACTTTCCCTTTAAAAAATCATCTTTTACTATTTTTCTTCCAACTATTTGTCTTCCTTGTCCATGATTTTAAAATGATTTTATGTAAGTTTTATATGGAAATAAAATTATTATAAATTAAATTTTATGTATATTTTTACTTTATTTAAAAGGTTTTAAAAAATAATCTTTTTATGTGTTTTATATGGAACGTTTTGACAAACAACAAAATGAATGTTCTATTTTTAACATATATGGTGACAAAAATATTTTTCACCATGTTGATTGTTTTTTATTTCTAGATTACTTTTAAAATTTTCATTTTTTATTCAATTAAAACCTCTATTTTCATTTTTCTAGGTATTTTGGTATTAAAAATTATGTTTTAAAAGAAAATAGTATTTTGATATATGAAAAGGTTTTTTTATATGGGTTTAAAAGAGTTTTTCAAAAGGGTTTTATAATGAAAAGATGAAAGCATAATTTTTTTATTTATAATATGGTACTTGATCATTATTAAATAACATGTGATACAAATACATATTATATGAAGTGTTGATCCCCATTATATCTCCTGAAAAATGGGTGATCCTGATATAGATTTTATGAAAGGTTGAGCCCCATTATAGCTCACAAGTGAGCCCAATATAGCTTATATGAAGGGTGGTATGATAACTATTTTATTTAATATACATTAATTTATGATTTATTACATAATAAAACAAATAATACAAACTATAATAATGATAAGTTTAGTGTATTTGAGAATTAGTTATATAGCATAACATGTTGAACATGGGATACAAAAACATTATTAAAAACTTCCTTAACATGCTCTTAGAAATCACCAGTCCTCTAAAACTGTATGGGATATCCACAGGATGTACATAAGAAATGGGCGAGTTATAAATCCCAGTAAGAGAATATAAAATAATCATAACATGAATAAAGTATTAAATGTTATACTATATGAATATAAATGGAACATAAAAGGGGTATAAACAACAAGGCATGATATAACATCACAACATAAATGCAACATGGGAATGCGGAAATAATTTTAATTATATCATCATAAATATAATTCAAGGTTAACCACCAGGAAAACATAACATAGTGTGCTTAGGATAAACTAATGTACACTGTACATGGCATATTATTAGACTAAAACATTAACCAATGCATTGGAGTGTTATATATGTTCACCCATCATAATCATAACACGTAAATGCATAAGTGTTCCATATAGATCATATAACATAAGAACATATTTAATCACATTTAATCCCATGGTTAAGTATTTTGGGTTACATACATGGAATTACCAAAAAAAATTAGTATATGTAAAACTAGGTAAATAATCTGGAGTGGAAATGGGTATGATTATAAAACTAAAAAATGTTCAGCATGGAAAAACATAATGACATTTTGGTAGCATATCGGCAGTACATGAATATTCATAAAGTGGTTCAATAAGACATAAAGGGTATATAATCATTTGGAATTAAAAACTATAATATGAGGGATATATAAGAAGATAATACAATAATAAAATTTTGTAATCAATAGGCATATGAAAAGGAGGGTGCTTTAGTAAAACCTTGGCATGGAAGAATCACAGTGAAATTTTGGTAGCATAATGACATTACTTAAAGATTCATAAAATGATTTAATGAGGGTGAAAGGGGTTGGTAAGCCTTTTGAAATCAAAATCATAGTAATATGGATGTGTAAAAATGTATCCCAAAATTATTAATTTTAAATAAAATTCATAAAATAAAGAATATTCTTAAATAAAGAGTAGAAAGAGAGGATCCCTTATAAAATTTCATCATAGTAATCGATTAGGTAAATGATATATTGAGAGTGGATAAATGAAATATCATTATTAAGGCATAAATTTTAAAGTAAATGGATATTTATAAAGTCATGTAAAAATAAAAAATTGAAATTTAAAGGGTTTAATAAAAAGAGGGTGCTTGAATTGAAAAGAAGAGAGAGAAGTACCTCACTTTTTGTTCAGAAAATTGTTGAAAAATTTCAACATCATAACGAGTGTACATAAAGGTTCATGGGTGGTTTTAATGAGAGTGAAAGGGGTATATAATCACATGGTAATAAATAGTTAATTAATAGGAATGTATAAAAATATAATCAAATAATAAAAAATGAAAATAAAGAGGCATAACATAAAATAGTTTTTTGAATAAATAGAAGAGAGGGAGACCCGTTACCTTGAGAGGGCGATTCCAAAATTTGGGAGGAGATTATTGAGAGATTATTGTAACCTTGGGAGGAATATAGAGAGGGAAGTTAAAATTAAGGACATACTCTATGGTTTTTTAGTGAAGAGTAATGTGATATTGGTTGGGATTATATAGGAAAACAGAGGGGAGTTATTTGTTATTTCACAACCATAGGTTTTGGAATCTATACAATAAAATAATCAAAACCATAAATCACCCCATGGTTTTTATCATGTTTTATTCCAAATATATATATATATATATAATTATTTTATAATTACAAGTTCATAATTCATTAAAATATTACCCTTGGTGATGTGTAAGTGAGTCATGTTTATAAAGAAATGATTTTAAAACCTTAAAATATAATATATGTTTTGGAGGATTCATAAAGGCTTTATAAAATTGAGAAAATATCCTCAAAAACACATTATTTTTAAGGGTAAAACTAGATTTGGTAATCTATATTTTATATGGTATATATATTACATCACTTTTGGGTCATTATTTCTGACCTCTTTAAGCCTTGGCGCTCATTGTTTGCTATTTGTTTTTGTTTTGTGTCCCTTTGAATAAAAAAGGTAACGTTGGATGATATTTAAATTTTACCTGAAAATTTGACAGTTTCAGAAAATTATGAAAAAATCACCATTGAATAATTTCAATGTGTTAATTAAAATATTAATATATATTTTATTAAAAAAATTATATAAATATTTTAAATCAAACATTTAAATTAAAATCCCTATTTATTGAAAAATAATGATTTTTTTGAAAATAACAGTTTGCCAACCCTCATAAAAACTGTTTTTCCACTTCATAAAATTATATTATCATTTAAATTATATATGTAATACTTAATAAAAATAATTTATTAAAAAATAATTTATTTTAAAAATATTTATTTAATAAAAAAATTGTTCCTTCATTAAAATTATATTTTACCCTAAATACAATTTATATTTTAACGTATCAATTTTTTTTTCAAAATAATTATTTAATAATTTAGAAAGTAAAAAAATAAAAATATAGTAATTATTATATTTAAATTAAAATAAATTTATTAATTCTATTATGTTTACTTTGTTCCAAAACCTTGTGAAACTTTTTTGACCCTTAATTAACCTATTTTTTTCTTTTAGCATTGTAATACATATTTACTACTATTGGTATTCTTATTATCAAAAAATTATGTTTAACTTATTAAATAATATTAATCATTTTAATTAAAATTATGGTATCCATTTTATAAAAACTAATTAATATAGTTGGAAGAATTTAATATAAAATAAAACCCCCAAGCATTATGGAAATTGGTTTTCTGAAAAATGAATTTTTCATGGAAAATATGATTTTAATTTAACTCTATAACATGTAATCTTCATTAT
This sequence comes from Viscum album, assembly GCA_963277665.1. NCBI lineage: Eukaryota > Viridiplantae > Streptophyta > Magnoliopsida > Santalales > Viscaceae > Viscum > Viscum album. The sequence continues at coordinate 4,153,114 of OY728162.1, read as the reverse complement.
ATAAGTTTTAATTCATAAATATGGATATATAATATAAAAATTTAATTTAAATAATTTCTCATTAGGGGTTATTTTAATTAATTATAATGGACAAACATTATGAATTTAAAAATAGTTTAAAAAATTGCATTTTTAAGCTTAGAAATAAACCTATATTAAAATATGATATAAAGATGATTTAAATATAATTAATTGAATTGAATATAAATAAATAATACTTATGTTACATTTAAATCGAATCAAATTAATATTATTACTTTTATGTTACTTAAATTATCAAAAAAATGTAAATTTTACATAAAAATAATATTTTTTTACTATTCACTAAAAATATATATTTTCTGAAAACCCCCAAAATATCACCCTAAGTTAATTTTTATATTATAATATAAAAAATGGATATTATTTTATAAAATAAACTTTCCAAATTTTCTAGAAAATAATGATAATTGTTTTCACAAAAAGAAATAAAAAAACATTATTGCAGAAAGCGTACATTGAAGAATAAAAGGACCTTACCAAAACAAATGTGAGTGATTATTTAATTAAAATTTATAAATACATTTATGATGAGTATAATATATATATATCATAAATTAGTAAATCCTACTCATATCCTCCAATTTAATGGAAAGGTTAAACATTCATATTTAAATAATCACTGTTTTTTTGGGTTTGGGGCTGCATATCACATACGCTATCAAACATAGATTTATCTTTACAAAACTTATGGTGTTACATTATTACAACTTTTATAAAATTAATCCACTCAATTTTAACTTGAACTTGATAATAAATGTTTTGACACTTGAAAATATATTTATTTAAAATCCTTATAAAAATGGTTAATAAGACATCCACTAGAAAAGAGAGAAAGGGAAGAATGATGGTCATTAGATAACTAGGTTTCCAAGTATTAGAACATTATTGGGAAGTGAAATCATAGTCATGAAATATAAATCTAACACAAAATAACTAATATAGTGTGCTATAGAATATGGTTAGGATAAATTAAATGAACAAAAAACCATAAAACTTTGATGGGTAAAAAGTCCCTCAATTCAGAAAAATGATCATAATATGACAACATTTTTATTTTAATATTATTTACCTAGATTTAATAAATTACTTTACCATATAGACTAGGGACATAATGAAATATAATTTCTTTGTAAGTATAATTTAATCCACTAATCAATTTCTACTAAAATATAATATTTTCCCCAAACAATGAATAATAGAGATGATTTTTTTCCAAAGTAGTAAAATAAGCTTATAATGGATCACATAATCCACCAAAGAATAAAAAACTATTTTTAATGTCTTTACTAATTCAAAATGGCTAGAATAAAGTAAGATAATACCTAAAATGAATAAAAATTAATACATTAATCTCTAAAATTCCATAAATATTTCTAAAGGTTTAGCATATACCATTACTTAAATAAATACCCTATATCCCAAATAACACTAATAAACTCGAAATTAAATAATGTTTTAACCTCAAAGGTTGTCTCATACCGTTTATCTTACCCCTTCAAAAAACATAATAACATTATTCTCAAATAATCCATTATATTAAACCCAATGGTTATATATACCTTAACCCAATAAAACATCTCCTGAAGTATCATTAATCAGCTCAAAATAAAAAATATTGGATCCTATAATTTGTTTCACAAAATAACCACAATTATACTAAACTTTCATCACATAAATTTAAAAAAATTGTATAAATTATTTTAAATATAATATTAGCCTCATGCATAGTATCCCAAGTCTTTTTAGTTTTATCCCCACATCAAACAAATATTAAAGGTTATCAATAAAACCATCACTAAATTACTTTTAGAGTTTTTAGTACCATTCAACATATATATATAAACTTTAATGAAAAACTATAATGTAAAAATACTTAGACGTTTAAGATTTTTATATAAAAAATTTCATTTATATACTAATTCTATAACATAACTCTCAAATACCAATTTATAAACACTTTAATCCTTACACTTCAATTATTTTCATAGCATAAGTTCTTCCTCATTTTAGGATTTAACCCCTGTATTAATGAATTGAATCAGATAAATCCCATATTATCCATATATAAGGCATTGAACAAAAAATGGGTGTCATAGGATTTAATCTATTCACTTCTATAAAACTACCCATTTTTATAGAAACTAGGTACTTTATGCCCTATTTTTCCATACTTAAAAACACCATCAAGTTCCTTTGTGGAATTTCCCTTGGTGATGCTTTCCACATTTTGTACATGCAGGGAATTAAATCTTCTTTCTTTTACCACCTTTATCATAAAAACTTCATTGAGGTATTTTTTTCCTCTTCCTTGTTGTCTTTAGACATTCAAATATGTTGAAGTTTTTAATTGTAATTTTTGATAGATGGTTTGAAAATCAAAAGATGTTTTACTTGATCTCCCATTATATTTGGTATCTCATTTGAGAATTCATCACATTAGTTTTTGACTTAGATCCTGTTATTTCAATACATTGACTAAAATAAAGAAAAAATTAGGGATGATTAATTTAAACAATTAAAAAGAAAAATAGTAATCCAATAACATTAAAGGGATAAATTATCAATGACATATATTTCCTTAACTTATGAATTTCTAGGTTTTAATATAAGTTATCCACTATCTATTTACTAACATATAATCTTATGGGAATTATTATTCCCCTAATAATGGTTCGCAATGATCTTGTGAATTTACCAAATCATATCCCATAGGAGTGTCAAACTAGGTGAGTAGTAATGCCCCTTATCGTGCACTAGTTCTCAATTGAGTCAAGCTCAATACAACATTTTCAAGTGTTACCCCTAGGTACATCTGTAACAAATCCACATCCACTTTTATTATTCAGAAATTGATGCATTTTCTTAGAAACCACTTAATATATAATTTACAAAAATCAAGGGATGTCTTATTATGTTTAGACTTATCCCTAAGTCTTTTTCTAGAGTTTTATAATCCTAATCCCAAAAATAACCCAACTTTCCTTTAATACCAACGATGACAACCTGTGTCTTTATTACACATTAATTCATGTTTTATTACATAATAAAACACATAATATGTAGCACTCGAAACATTTTATGGTATTTTTCTCTTAAATACACTCTATTAATTAGGTAGCATATATTTCATGAATCATTGATCCCATATGGAACAAAACATGGTTACTTATAGGAGATAACAATAACTTAGCCACTAAACTTAAATTTACCCGCTCTGGGATTTGAATTTTAAAAATCCGGCATACACGGTTGTATTCAAGATGTTTTTTGGAGTCTAATAAAACAAAAATAATTTTTGCTGAATAGTAACCTACCCTAATGAATAGTAACATAACCTTATGAATAGTGATATACCCTAATTAATAGTAACCTCTTCTATGGTGGTATAAAAATAATATTCAAGTTGGAAGTACGATATACCTATATTTTAGAATGAGTTAATGAATGTTTAAAAACTGGTTTTGATAATAAATTATTATTTTAATTAAATATTAAAATAATCATATTTAGAAAATTATTTTTGAAAAACAGACTTCATTTTTGGATTCTACATGTTGAAAAATGGTTAGGGTGAATTTTTGGGATTTTTATGAAATACTTGAATTTTTGATGAATAGTAGAATCTGATAATTTACAATAAATGCTAAATAATGAATTAATTGAGTCATCGATGATGCTCTGCTGATGTAAGCCCACTTGGTTCAAATTCACACGAACCATTTACTATTTTTGGTCATGGAATACTCACTATTGGTTGTCTTGAGAGGAAATAATAAATTAATGAGTTTTATATTAAGAAATCCCCTCTCTCCTCCCCTATAAAACCCCCTCTCACCCCCTTCCATTAACTCCTCTCAAACCTTGTACCTTCTCCAAATTCTGTCCAAATACCTTCCAAACCTCCTCCCCCACGTCCAACAAGCTTTGGTCTCACCAAAAGACAAAAACCAAAGCCCTTAAGAAGGATCTCAAAGAGAAGAGATCAAGAGGCAAACAACCTCTTTTATTTTCATTCTTCTCTTTCATTTTATGTTATTCTCTTCCTTTAACTTTGGATTGTGTTGGTATATTTCATTAAATATTCCCCCTTACTGTCTATATTATGTATGAATGATGAGATATTACATTCCTCTCATCAAACTATTTTTATGAAATTTTAAGAGACGCCGTTAGGCTGCCGAATTTTCGAGAGAAATTTATCAAGTTTTCATTAATTTTAAGATTCATTTCTTTTATTCTTCTTTACTCACCTCATCTTAACCAAGAGGCATGTATGCTCCAGAATATTGTATTTTCTAGATTTTCTAATGTTCATGGAAAATTCTTCATCATTATTATTCTCCTCTCCTACTTATTTAAGGAATAAAAACATTTTTTCGTGATGTGTCGAATTACCGACATCGTGGACGATGTAATTTTAATTTCCATTAATTATTTCAATTCTGGTCATGAAACCAAATATATGGTTGAACCAGGTCATAATAAATGTGTTTTATCTTGATTAAAATTCTGGAATCTTTATACATTCATAATATGGAAAAATAATACAAAACAAGTTTATTGAGCACAAAACTGCCAAGCCAAATTCAAGCGTTTATTTTTAACTCATCGAATGAGTCACCCTCATGGTATATAACCAGAATCATTATAAGATAATTTATATATATTTAATGTCACTAATAATTTATATTAACAATTCTGGATGTTTAACCATATTTCAAACCAACTTCCATTCATGAATACAAGTAAACAGATCATGAAACCAAGTAAGAAAATGCTTCCAAAACAATAAGATTTAATCTCTTAAACCCATCAAAGAGGCCATTAATGAACTTAATAAGGTTATAACATATCAATTACATATAAAATAGGTTATGTATTTATGAATTAATAATCCTAATTTGTTTATTCATGTCTTTAAAAACAATACAGGAACACCTTCAAGCATAAGGTAAGAGATCCTCTCTCTCACGTTTGTTCAAGAATATTCCCTTTATTGTGACTAACTTTGTATTGTGCACCTAATAATCCGGATGTGGTGTACCTAGTGCCCATTTGAGATCACTTTCCATTTGGGATTTTATTTCTACTAAAAATCCATAATCTCATGTCATGGATATGTTTATTGTCTAAACCGTATACCATTTCACATACGGTGTATATTTGGGATGTTATTGATGAATCCATATTCTATAATCTATACGAATATTGAAAAGGCATATTTATCTTGTATTGAATCATTGTATAAAGAATTATTTGGATGTAGAGGTGGGTGGGTCCCACTACAGCCCCTCGATGCATCAGTAGGTCTCATGAGACAAAACAGTTTGGCGATAGACCCTTCGAGTTTGTTTCCAAAAAATCAGACGGGTTTCTACCCACAACAGTAAACCATTTTTACGGTATTATGGATTTATGTTCCAGATACATGACATCCAATTAATAAGCATTCTCTTTATTCATTATCAGTTATTATTATTATCCATGAGGTTTTCACTATGACAAAATCTATGGATGCAGTTTCATTTTCAGTTTATTAATGACATTAGTTATTCATTTATTCACTATGCCATATTGATTATGTCATATTGATTATGATTCACTTATTATTGTACTCATGCTTCCACTTTTCTAACCCTTACTAAGCATTTGAGCTCACCCCTTTCATTGTTTACTTTCGACAGGTGACAAAGAGGAGATCATTTATTGAGCTTTTGTGGATGCAGTTTTTAGTTTTGTTATGTATTGTATCTTGTAACCTTTTTAAATGTAATTTATGTTACATATATGTATCTAGTTTCTTCAAGACTACTAAACTAATTGTTCCTTCTGGATTTTAATTCCTTATAACCATTCCAATATCACAAGTAATGCATCGGCTCCAGCCTAGAGGGGTCGGGTGTTACAGTTGGTATCAAAGGGAGGTTTCGATCCTCCGACCTGTGGGTTATGGACCACACCAACAAACATAACCGAGGTACACAGTTTTATTGGATTAGCAGGTTACTATCGGCATTTCGTTCAGAATTTCACCCGACTGGCTAACCCGCTAACCAAGCTCACACGAAAAGGAGTTAAGTTTGTGTGGACAAAAGAGTGTACAGAATGCTTCGAAGAATTGAAAAGAAGATTGGTCAATGCTCCAATTTTGACTCTTCCATCTGGAAGTGATGGATTTGTGATATACATCGATGAATAAAAGAATGGACTGGGTTTCTTCCTTATTTAAAATGATAAAGTTATTTCTTATTCATCAAGACAGTTGAAGAATCAGGAGAAAAATTATCCAACTCATGATCTTGAGTTAGTAGCCGTAATCTTTGCTCTAAAAATATGGTGGCATTATCTCTACAGAGAGATATGTGAGATCTATACAAACCACAAGAGTTTGAAATAAATTTTCACACAAAAAGAACTCAACATGAGGCAAAGAATATGGCTCGAGTTACTAAAAGATTACGATTTTTCAATACACTACCACCTAGGAAAGGCAAATAAGGTGGCAGATGCTTTAAGCCAGAAAGATCATGGCCTTCTGACTCAAATGAGGATTGAAAGAGATACTATATTCATGGATCTACTGAAGATGGATATGGGAATTATTAAGGAAGGGGAAAAATCACTCCTCTTTCAAATGATTGCTAAACCATATTTACTAGAAAAGATAAAAATTTCTCAATCTGATTATGAGAATCTGAAAAAGAAAATTAATGCAGTTAAGGATGGAAGACTGGATGACTTCATGTATGAAGAAGGAGTTCTAATGTTTGGGAAGACGTTATGTGTTCCATCAGTACCTGATCTAAAAATGGAACTATTAGATGATGCTCATAGCTCAAATTTCTCTATACACCCGAGTAGCACCAAGATGTATAGAGACCTGAAGGAATATTTTTGGTGGGATAATATGATGCGAGAAATTAGTGACTATGTGTCAAGGTGTCTAGTTTTTCAACAAGTGAAGGAGGAGAGAAAACATACCAAAGGAGTGATACAACCTCTACCTATTCCTATGTGGAAGTGGTATAACATTATGATGGATTTTATCACCGGGCTATCGAGGACACCTAGAAGGGACGATGCAATATGGGTAATTATTGATCTTTTCACAAAATCAGCACATTTCCTTCCTATACGAGATGATTTTCCACTCGAGTGCCTATAAAGACTGTATATTAATGAAGTTGTAAGACTTCATGGTGCACCTCTATCAATTGTATCCGATCGAGATCCCCGGTTTACATCAAAGTTCTGGAAAAGTCTTCAAAAATCCTTGAATACTAAGATTTGTATGAGTACTGCTTATCACCCCCAAACTGATGGACTATCTGAAGTGACTATTCAAACTTTAGAAGACATACTGAGGTTATGATCTCTTGACATCCAAGGTATGTGGGATCAATACATACCTTTGTTGGAATTTACCTATAAAAATAGTTTCCATTCTAGTATTCAAATAGCTCCGTATGAAGCGTTATATGGAAAGAGGTGTCGAACTCCAACTTGTTGGGACGAAGTTGGTGAGAGGAAACTTATAGGCCCAGAACATATTGAAGAGACCATGAAAAAGGTGAAGAAAATTCAAGCCCATATTAAGGCAGCCCAAAGTAGGCAGAAGAGTTATGTTGAAAATTGGAGAAAGGATTTTGAATTCTAGGTGGGAGATCACGTCTTTCTAAAAGTATCTCCATGGAAGGGTGTCCTAAGTTTTGGTAAGAAAGGGAAACTGAGCCCCAGGTACATTGGGCCATTTGAAATTTTGGAAAAATCAGAGCTATAGCTTACCGTCTAGCGATGCCGCTAAATATCTCCAGAGTTCATGATGTGTTCCATGTGACATTGTTAAAGAAATACATGCCAGACCCAATGCATGTTCTCACATATGAAGAAATTGAACTGGAACCTGATTTATCGTATTGTGAAAATCCTATCAGGATTCTTGACACAAGGGAGCATGTATTGAGAAATCAAACAACTAATCTAGTAAAGGTTCTTTGGAGAAACCAGAATATGGAGGAAGCAACATGGGAACCATATGATTTCATGAAGAAGAACCACCCACATCTTTTTGGTGGGCTATGTACATAAAATTTCGAGGACGAAATTTCCGAAGGAGGGAATAATGTAGCACCCCAAACATTTTATGGTATTTTTCTCTAAAATACACTATATTCATTAGGTAGCATATATTTCATGAATCACAGAGCCCCTATGGAACAAAACATGGTTACTTATAGGAGATATCCATAACTTAGCCACTAAACTTAAATTTACCAGCTCTGCGATTTGAATTTTAAAAATCTGGCATACACGGTTGTGTTCAAGATGTTTTTTGGAGTCTAATGAAACAAAAATAATTTTTGGTGAATATTAAACTACCCTAATGAATAGTAACATACCCTTATGAATAGTGATATACCCTAATGAATAGTAACCTCCCCTATGGTGGTATAAAAATAATATTCAAGTTGGAAGTACGATATACATATATTTTAGAATGAGTTAATGAATGTTTTCAAACTGGTTTTGATAATAAATTATTATTTTAATTAAATATTAAAATAATTATATTTCGAAAATTATTTTTGAAAAGAAGACTTCATTTTTGGATTTTACACGTCAAAAAATGGTTAGGGTGAATTTTAGGGATTTTTCTGAAATACTTGAATTTTTGATGAATAGTAGAATCCGATAATTTACAATAAATGCTAAATAATGAATTAATTGAGTCATCGATGATGCTCTGCTAATGTAAGCCCAATTGTTTCGAATTCACATGACCTATTTACTATTCTTGGTCATGGAATAGTAACTATTGGTTGTCTTGAGAGGAAATAATAAATTAATGAGTTTTATATTAAGAAATCCCCTCTCTCCTCCCCTATAAAAACCCCCTCTCACCCCCTTCCATTCACTCCTCTCAAACCTTGTACCTTATCCAAATTCTGTCCAAATACCTTCCCAACCTCCTCCCCCACATCTAGTAATCTTTGGTATCACCAAAAGACCAAAACAAAAGCCCTTAAGAAGGATCTCAAAGAGAAGAGATCAAGAGGTAAACAACCTCTTTTATTTTCATTCTTTTCTTTCATTTTATGTTATTCTCTTCATTTCCCTTTGTCTTGTGTTGGGATATTTCATTAAATATTCCTCCTTATGGTCCATATTATGTATTAATGATGAGATATTCCATTCCTATCATCACACTATTTTTATGAAATTTTAAGAGACGCCATTAGGCTGCAGAATTTTCGTGAGAAATTTATCAAGTTTTCATTCATTTTAAGATTCCTTTATTTTCTTCTTCTTTCCTAAATTCATATTACACAAGAGGCATGTATGCTATATAATCTTGTATTTTATGGATGTTCTAATGTTTATGGAAAATTATTCATCATTATTATTCTCCTCTCCCACTTATTTAAGGAATAAAAACATTGTTCGTGATGTGTCGAATTACCGACATCATGGACGATGTAATTTAAATTTCCATTAATTATTTTAAGTCTGGTCATGAAAAAAAATATATGGTTGAACCAGGTCATAATATATGTGTTTTATCTTGACTAACATTCTGGAATCTTTATAAATTCATAATATAGAATAATAATACAAAATACGTTCATTGAGCACAAAACTGCCACGCCAAATTCAAGCATTTATTTTTAACTCATCGAATGAGTCACCCTCATGGTATATAAACATAATCATTATAAGATAATTTATATATCTTTAATGTCACTAATAATTTATATAAACAATTCTGGATGTTTAACCATATTTCAAACCAACTTCCATTCATGAATACAAGTAAACAAATCTTGAAACCAGGTAAGAAAATGCTTCCAAAATAATAAGATTTAATCTCTTAAACCCATCAAAGAGGCAATTAATGAACTTAATAAGGTTATCCCATATCAATTAAATATAAAATAGGTTCTGGATTTATGAATTAATAATCCTAATTTGTTTATTCAGGTCTTTAAAAATAAGACAATAATACCTTCAAGCATAAGGTAAGGGATCCCCTCTCTCACGTTTGTTCAAGAATATCCCCTTTGTTGTGACTAACTTTGTATTGTGCACCTAATAATCCTTATGTGGTATACCTACTAACCATTTGAGATCACTTTCCATTTGGGATTATATTTTAATTAAAAATCCATAATATCATGTCATGGATATGTTTATTGTCTAAACCGTATACCATTTCACATACAGTGTATATTTGAGATGTTATTGATGAATCCATAGTCTATACTCTATAAGGATATTGAAAGGGAATATTTATCTTTTATTGAATCATTTTATAAATAATTATTTGGATGTAGAGGTGGGTGGGGCCCACTACAACCCCTCGATGCATCGGTAGGTCTCATGAGACAAAACAGTTTGGCGACAAACCCTTCGAGTTTGTTTCCAAAAAATCAGATGGGTTTCTACCCACAACAGTAAACTGTTTTTATGGTATTATGGTTTCATGTTCCAGATACATGATGTACAATTAATAAGCATTCTATTTATTCATTATCAGTTATTATTATTATCCAAGAGGTTTTCACTATGAAAAAATCTATGGATGTAGTTTCATTCTCAGTTTATTAATGGCATTAGTTATTCATATATTCACTATGCCATATTGATTATGTCATATTGATTATGATTCACTTATTATTGTACTCATGCTTCCGATTTTTTAACCCTTACTGAGCATTTGATCTCACCCCTTTCATTGTTTACTTTCGACAGGTGACAAAGGGGAGATCATTTATTGCGCTTTTGTGGATGCAATTTTTAGTTTTGTTATGTATTGTATCTTGTAACCTTTTTCAATGTAATTTTTGTTACATCTATGTATATAGTTTCTTCAAGACTACTAAACTAATCATTCCTTCAGGATTTTCATTCCTTCTAACCATGCCAATATCACAAGTAATGCACCGGCTCCAGCCTATAGGGGTCGAGGTATTACATAATATAACCCAAGAGATCGAGAATTGTAGTGTCTTTTTTAATTAGGTACATGTAATAACATCTTGAATATGGTATACAACTATATTATTGAAAACTTCCTTAACATGCTTTTAGAAATCATCGGTCTTCTAAAAATACATGGGATAACCTAGGGACATACATAAGAAAGGAGTGAGCTATAAATCCTAGTAAGGGAATATAAATGAATAATAACGTTAATAAAGTATTAAATGTTAGACAATATGAATTTAAATGTAACATAAAATGGGAATGAACAATACGAAATGATATATCCTAGAAACATAAAAGAAATATAGGAATGTGACAACAAATTTAAACATTTCATCATAAACATAAGTCACAATTAACCACCAAGAAAACATAACATAATGTTCTTAGGAAAACCTCACACACACTATACATGGAATCTCATGAGACTAAAACATTACCAAATTCATTAGAGTGATATATGGGCACACCCATCATAATTATATCATGTACATGCATAAGTCAGCCACATATATCATATAACATAAGAACATATTTCATCACATTCAATACCATGATTAATGATATTGGGTTAAATAAATGTAAGTACCCAATAAATGGATTATAGTTACAAATAGGTGAATAACCTTGTGTGGAAATGGGTATGGGTATATACCTCACAAATTTTCTTCATGGAAAATAAACGTGACATTTTAGCATCATAACAACATCACATGAATATTCATAAAGTGGTTAAATGGAATCGAAATGGGCCTCTCTTTATTTTTAAGTCCAAAGTATATTATTAATGATATTTAAAAACATTATAAAACATGAAAAATTGGTAAATAATAGGAATATGAGTAGGAGAGTCCTTGAATAAAAACGTTTTTTTTGGAAAAATCGTAGTGAAATTTTAGCAGCATAATGACTATACTTAAAGATTCATAAAATGATTTAATGATATATAAAGTGGTATATAATTATTTTTAAATAAAAATTATATTAATAAGGATGTGTGAAAATTTATCCCAACAATATGAATTGGAAATAAAAGGCATAACATGGAGAATATTCTTGAATAAAGAGGAGAAATAGAGGGTCCCTTACTAAATTTTGGCATAGTAACAACTTATGTAAATACTATAATGAGAGGGGATAAATGATATCTCATCAATAGTACATAAATTTTAAAGTATAATGATATTTATAATGTCTTGAAATCATAACCAATTTAAATTCAAAATGTTTAATATAAAGAGGGTTCTTGTATTGAAAAGAAGAGGGAGAGGTCCCACACTTTTAGTACTAAGAATCACTGGACAATTTCGGCAGCATAACAGGTATGCATAAAGGTTCATGGGAGGTTTTATTATATTTAAAGGGTTATATATTAAAATTAACATGAAATAATAAGTAATAGGAATTTATAAAAATATACCCAAATAAGAAAAAATGTAAATTAAGAGGCATAACATAAAATAGGTTCTTGAATAAAAAGAAGAGAGGGGGATCCTTTACCTTAAGAGGGTGATTCCAAAACCCTTTGAGGAGATTATTGAGATCCTGGGGAACATTGGGACAAAAATATATAGCGTAGGTAAGAGTAATTATGTTCTCCATGTTTTTTGAGTGATGAAGAATGGGTGCTTGGGTGGGTTTATATAGGAAAAGAGAGGGGAGTTTTTTTTATTATTTCCCAAACATAAGTTTTGGACTTTATATAATAAAATAATCAAAACCGCAAACCTTCCAATGGTTTTATCATAGTTTTCTACAAAATATAAGTGGTTTTAATTATTTTATAAGTCAAAGGTAATAAATAATTAAAATATTATCTTTGGTGATTTTTAAGTGCGTCTTGTTTATAAAGAAATGATTATAAACCCTTAAAGCATAATATAGTTTTTTAGAGGATTCAAAAAGTCCTTATAAAATTAATCAAATAGAATAAAAAAAAAATTATTTTAAATGTAAATATAGATTTGGTCATTTATACCTTATATGTTATATATATATATTGCATCACTTTTGGGTCATTATGATGTTATAATACACATCGTATACTTATACAATATTTAATTTTTACTAGAAAATTCGACTATCTTAGAAAATTAAGAAAAAATCAATTTTGGATAATTTTTATATTAATATTGAAATTATGATATTTATTTTATCAAAAAACGTTTAAATATAATAAATTAAACACTTAAATTAAAATCCATTTTATTGAAAAATACTAGTTTTTTGACAATAAAAGTTTTTTGACCCTAATAAAAAATACATTTTCACTTTATAAAATTATATTGTCATTTATATTTAATATATAATATTTAATAATAAAATTTTATTAAAATATAATTTATTTAAAAAATTATTGAATTAATCAAAAAAATGATCCTTCATTAAAACTATATTTTACATTAAATACAATTTATGTTTTAACGTATCAAAAATATAATTTTTATTAAAATCATCATTTAATAATTTATAAAGTAACAAAAAAATATATAGTAATTATTATATTGAAATTAAAAAATATATATTCATACTATTAAATTCACTTTTTTTCTATACCTTATTAAATAATTTTTACCCTTAATTAACCTATTTTTCCCTTTTACCATTGTAATAAATATTTACTATGATTACTATTCATATTGTCAAAAAATTATGTTGAACTTATTAAATAATATTAATTATGATTATTATAAATAAGGAATCCATTTTATCAAAATTAATTCATAGAGTTTGAAGAATCTAATTTAAAATAAAACCCACAATCATGATGGAAATCGGTTTTCCGAAAAATGTATTTTTCAAGGAAAAGAAGATTTTACTTTAACTCTATAACTAATAATATTAATTATTTGAATTTTAATTAATAAATAAATATATATAATCTAACAATCTAATTTAAATCATATATCATTAGGGGTTATTTTAATTAATTTTAATAGAAAACCATTATTTATTTTAAAATAGTTTTAAGAAAAATGCTTTTTATGCCTAAAAATAAAATTATGCTAAAATTCGGTATAAAGATGATTTAAATCTAATTAATTGAATTAAATATAACTAAATAATACTTATTTTACCTATAAATCAAATTAAAATAATATTTTAACATTTATTTTATTTCATTTATCAAAACAAATGACAATTTTACATAAAAACAATATTTTTCACTATTGTATGAAAAATCAATATTTTCTGAAAAATACTAAAATTTAACCCTAAGTTAATTCTTATATGATGATATAAAATATTATATTATTTTAGTATATAATTTTTTTTAAATTTTCTATAAAAATAATTATAATATTTTTTACAAAAATAAATAAAATCATTTTTGAAGAAAATGTATTTTGAAGAACAACATGACATTACCAAAACAATTGAGTGATTATTTACTAAGAATTTATCAATAAATTTATGATTATTAAGACATATATATATATATTTCATAAATTAATTAATCTAACTCATATCCACAAATTTAAAGGAAAAGCTAAAAAGACCATATTTAAATAATCATTGTTTGTTTGAGTTTGGTGTTGTGTATCTTATACGATATCAAACATATTTTTCTCTTTTAAAAACTCAAGTAATTAAAGGTGTCCCCTATTATAGCTCTCCAATTCATTGGGTAATGATTATATTCTCCATAGAAATATATTAGAAGTCAATTATGTGGTTATTCCATTTGTAAGGGTTCTGTAAGTGTTCTGTGAAGACGATTTCCCAAGATACCAATATGTTTAGTTCTGATTTCCATGAGTTTATATTGTTTCCTATGATAAACATTGACATCACATGGATTATGATTATTTATTCTTATGATTCTATTTTTTCATTAAATACTTCTACCATGTTTCATGATTGATGATTTATGCATTGATGGATATGATTTCTTTTGTGATTCACTCATGGACTCTAATTATGTCTTTATACCCTTATGCACTTCTTATGATCATTGATGAAATTCAATTGTTAATGATTATTTTTCCCTTACTAATTATTTTATCTCACACTTCTTATGTTTCATTTTCCCCAAGTTATCAAATATGATGTTTAATGGATTATTTCTAGAAGGGTTTTATATGGATGATGTTGATGGTCTAATATGAAATATAAAAATCCAGGTATAGTTGGAAAGATAATATCTTTAATTATTGGGTATTGTTTATATAAGATTTTTCTAAATTCTATAAAACTTTAAGCCTAAAAGGTCCTTGATAATTTAAGTGATATAATATTTTCTTTTGATATTGTAAGTTTTAGATGGTGAAAAAATGGGTCATCTCCATCATTATCAAAGATGCAAATATAAAGTTTCCAATTTTAGCACTGAATCTTGGAGTGTGTGTTTTGGGATGTTATAATATATCTATTGATAAAATCATGAATTTTATTATTATATGGTTATGTCATGACAATAAATGTTTTCCCCTCATTTTCCTCTCTTTATGTAATTAATATTAAAAAGAATATTTTTAATGGAAACCGACTTTATTTCTATTTTTGGTAGAATACCCTTTTTCTTCTTTATCCATGTTTTCTAAAAATTCTTTAAAAATGTTTTATTATTCCCTAAAGGATTTATTAAATTATTTTTTACCCATGTTTTAATTTTTACACAATATTTTAAAAATAATATTCATTTCATTTTCAAAACATGACTCATTTGGATTTTACCAAAAATATGAAAGAAATATTTATTTTAATGCATATGGAATTTCTAACCATCATGTCACTAAATGTTTTAAATATTACTTTATAAGTTTATAAGTTTATTTTTAATTAAATTATTTACAAATTTTTTATGAATTTTTAGTTTTAAAAAGTGATTTTCAAAGAAAGGTTATTTTACTCAAGGAATTTTTTAAATTCATTTTAAATCTTCTTTTATAGGTTTAAATGTTTATTTTTAAAGAAAAGTATTTTGAAAATGTTTTACATTTTAAAAATTATTTTCAAATTAGAAATGATATTTTCCTCAATAAATGTTTTAAATTATTTTTAAATCTTTTTTATAAGTTTTAAAGGTTATTTTCAAATAAAAATATTTTGAAAATGTTTTATATTTTAAAAAGTGTTTTTAAAATTGGAGAAGATATTTTCCTCAATAAACGTTTTATATAATTTTTAAAGAATCATTTACAAGTTTTCAAAGTTATTTTCAATTAAATTGATTTCTTCAACATTATATGAATTTCTAGTTTTAAATATATGATTTTAAAATAAATGTTATCTTTCTCAAGAAACGTTCTAAGTGATTTTTATTTAAAAATAATTTTCTATATAAGATGACATCCTTTGATGTAACTTATGATTTACTGGGGATATGATCCATGGATACCATTATTATACTTTCTCTGAATGGTTTTTGTCTATAATGTAAATATGTTTATAAAACCCATTCCATTTTCATGGTTTATGTTATGATGATATAATGAAATGTTTCTGAAACCCATTTCTCTTCATGGTTTATGTTATAATGAATATTTTATGATATTGTGTCATAGATATGTATGATTTTCATTATATGATGTGTGATAAATATATCTCCCTATAATGAATTGGATAATGATTAATGTTATATATGATCAAATGATACATGAGAGGATATCTCAAGTCCAAATGAGGGTACACAGGTGGTTAGTAAATGTCTAAAAGAGAGTTAATGAGAGGTTATACTAAGAATGATGCTGGTACATAGGTGGTTATCCCAAACCTAACATGTTATAAATGTCTTGGTGTATAGCCTTGACATAATATTTTCTATGGTGATGTGTATGCCGCAAATCAATTTCATATGACAATGTTATACTATAATAGATCATATTATTTTATTCCGTTATTATTCTTATATTATAGAATACCAATATTCAGTCCATGACTCAAGTTTATGATCTATGATATGCAGGTTATGGTTTTTAAATACTAATATCATGTTCCCATAACCTTATTCTCATGATATGTTGACATCTCCCTTGTTTACCCTCAATTAGAATATGAGATCACCCTTTTTATGTTTCCTTTAACCAAGTTATGATTAAAGGAATTATTTGTTATATGTATAAGAAAGGTTTTAGTTATGAATAACTTAGTGGGAGATTTTAACACCCTGACCCCAGTTAACCATAGTCGGTGCATTATTACATAACATTGGCATGATCACAAAAGCTCAAGTCTCGAAAGACTGATTAGTTTAGTAGCCTCGGAAAAACTAGATACATTCATAAGTATTACTTTAAATGATAAAGTGAAAAACTACAACAACATAGTCTCCATAGTCTACACTCATATCCCCTCAGACTATCCCTATAGGTCAGTCATAAAATACTTCTTCACATCCTGGTAAAAATAAAACATAGAAAGGGGTGAGCTCAGATGCTCAGTAAGGATAACAATATAGCGTAAAATTTCATAAATAACCATAAAGATTTAAGGCAATGTATAACTAAAACAAAACCCTTTTAAACTTGGACTTAAGCATAATATGGAAAAAATAAAATGAAATAATTCCATTTACTTATTCATATAGATATTCTACTAGTCGAATAATCACATGCAATATCAATAACCACTTTCATAATGAAGGAATTCATAATGCCAGACTATCATAACCACAAATTCAAGGCCTTGTGCCAAGACTACAAATAAGATTTTGTCAAGGCCTTGTTCCAAGACAATAGTTTGTCTCATGAGACCTACCTATGCATCGGGGATCTATATCAGGCTCCACCCGTCACTTACTAAGTCCAATGCATTCCTCATATGAAAAGGTTTAAACATAACATAAACATTCATATTAAAACTGGCATACAAAATGTCAATAATTTACCCTTAAACCATGAATGGTATAAAAATAACACATCCATATTCAATCATATCACAAAAACTTCAATACAATACAGAAGATTTTTATTATAATAAATCAACTTCAAACATGTTTAAAATCCATTAAATGATTTTGACAGAGATGAAAATGATTTGTAAAACTCTTTGAGAGAAATATCCATTTTTCATGAAAAAATTTAAATGTCACACAATTTAGAAAGGAAGAAATTTAAATACATTTTTGAATAAAAGTGTCCCATACCACTTTGAAACTTTTTAAAGTAATTAACATTTTAAAACATTCATGTCCATTTAAATAAATCCTTAAAACCATTTTTGAAAACCTGGACATTAATGAGAATGGTTTAGAAGAATAAATATTTATAACATTTAAAATGATGTTTTAGTAAACCGTACCTTAAAAGAATCCATTTGAAAACTATTTTATAAAACATGGACATGGATAATAGATATGTCCCAGTAGATACTTACGTAAAAACAACCTCGAATAATAAAGAGATTGTGAAATTAACCCTTACCAATTTGGTTACTTACAAAACATACACCATATGAAAGAAGTATCATACAATGAATATGTAAATACACATAAATTAAAGTGTATTACACAAAGAATACAATTATGGGCAGTACATACACCACACAAAAGGTAATAGTGGCAATATGGCATGAATCTCACGAGAATAAGGAGTGAGATGAAAACCCCTTACCTTGTAATTTTCCTTGGTCGAGGGTAGTTTAACCTTATATATAATGGTGAAATAATTCTTATTAAATTATACAAGAATAATATACATTAATATGATATTATATATGATCTTTTAACATTGCTTCGTTAATAATATCATAGTATTATCATTGTTTCGGGTTTTAACAGATTTGTTTTATTTTCTATGTTTTGTTACATAAGATGTGTTTGTTATGGATATGATATATATTATTTATATCCAGAATGATATAGAGTCCTTAAACATTATTTTTAAACATCAAATGAAAATTAGTCTTGAATGGATACGATGGGGAATGAATCTCATCGCGTTCGTGGAGATGGTATTCCGTACGAACGCACGAGCGACAATATCATTTTTTTTGATATTAAAATTATATATAATTGGATGGTATATCATATATACAGAATTTTTATAATGTTATATTTATTATTTACCTCAATTAAACATCATTATCATATCCATCCAAATAATAATGTTTTGAATAACAATTACAGCACGACATGGAGACTGTAAGTCGTACGTACGCACGTATGGTGACATGTCATTCAGAGGATGGATAAAATACTGAATATGGTTGTACAATATTTATAATAACATCACAATATATAGAATATAATGGATTTATTATTTAATAATGTAAATAAAAAATAATGAATAAGTGGAAGAAGAAAGGAACTTGAAAGAGGGTGGTGAAATCATTACCTCTTGTTTGGGTTCTTCCTTTTAATTTGATAAAAATGGCTTCTTAGGTTGGCTTTATGATCAAAATAATGCCTCTATGTTGAAGTGGGGGAATATTATAGGATATTTGGTTAGGGTTTGGCCAAGAAAAATGTCTTTGAAGGTGTGAATTAGAGAGAAGGGGGAGTGACCTTTTATAAGAGGGGTGAGGGGCACCTTAGGAAAAGCTAGAAATATTATTTTATAATAAAACAATTTTCGGTTTCTAATGGCTCAAAAATGGATTATTTAAAGGATAAGGTAAGGATAGGTTTAAAACCACTCAACAAATAGGTTTTATATTGGTCTGGGTCACTATATTAACTTTATCTTTTTGTTTTAACTCTTAGGTAAATAGGTTGACATTTACTATGTCTCTTTGTATTTTTCTATTATATAGTTAATAAACTTTCTATATACATATAAGAGACCCCAAAGTGGTCCATTAATGATACAAATATCATTATATAAGTCCTTTTTCCTATCATTTATTTTTAGGAATATAATATCAATTAATAATATAATATTTTTTTTAAAAACTCCATTATGTCAATTTTGACACTATTTAATAATTGATTTTTTTAAAGACTTAAAAACTTTATTAATTCGAAAAAAATTCATTTAAGTAATCCTAACAGGTCATATTAACCAATAAAATTTGTGGATGTTATAAAAACTTTCAAATTATATTTATTTTAACATTTATAATACCAATTATTTGATTCTTTCATTAATAAGGAAAATACTACATCATTATTGTGTCATAAATGAATTTAATTATTCAATGTCTAAAAATTATAAATAAAATCCCATTATATAGGAAATCGTTTAATCTTTCTAATTAATATTTATAGTAGAAAATATAACATATATATCCCTATGTAAAAATTATTTTTCTAAAAGATATATGCTTATGTCATTTTTGTATTTACTTTAACTTAATTAATATAAAGTGTCATTATCACTTACAAGTGGCTCCATGGGGTCCCAAAATAGACCCAAAGATTCCCATAGTCGTACATGTATCATCCAATAGGGTTAGGACACGTGTTAGGGTAATTTAATATTATTATAATATTATTTTTTACCGTTATTTACCAGATTTACCCTTTAACCATGGTAAATAAAATATTTACCGAAGTAATTATTCAAAATGTCTAAAAATTAAATTTACCTATTTAAACAATTTTGAAATACTAATTCCAAATATGGAATCCATTTTTCCAAATACAAAACATAGAAGTGGCAGAAATTAATTTAAAATTAATTCCTGCTGTCAAAACAAAAAGCGTGTTTTTAAGAAATAATAATTATTAAAAGATTGACACTTGTTTATGTCCAGTTTAAATGTAAAATTATATCCAATGACCAACATTGGATTAAATGTTAAAAATATATTCTAAATATAATTTAAAACCACTCAATATTATAATTTATCACTATAAATTATTTTGATTAAAAAAGTTGTTTTTAATTAAAATTTAGTAATTTTCACTATTCATCAAAATATGAAAGTTATCAGATTAGTACCAAAAATTTACCCTAAGCTAATTTCTATGTTCTGAATCCAAAAATGAAGTCTATTTTGAAATATAAAATTTATAAAATTTCAAAAAGTTGTTATTACTATTCATAACGACTACTTTGATTGGTCGCGGTGTGTTAGAATCTAGAAGTTGCGTACAGTGCAAGTTATTTCATTATTCAAAGAGAAGCATACCGTGGAAGCTTGGGGTGTTACATTCTCCCCTCCTTCAAATAATTTCATCCTTGAAATTTCTAGAATATTACTGCGTAAAAAGACTCAGGTGTTTCTTCAACATAACTTCCTTGGGTTCCCACGTTGCCTCTTCCATATTATGGTTTCTTCATAGAACTTTTACAAGACGAGTCGTCTAGTTTCTCAGCACTTGTTCTCTAGTATCAAGAATCCTGATGGGATATTCGCAATAAGACAGATCGGGTTCCGGTTCTACTTCCTCATAGGTGAGTACATGCGTTGGGTCAGGCTTGTATTTTCTCAATAGTGATACGTGGAACACATCGTAAACTTTAGAGAGACTTAGAGGCATTGCCAAATGGTAAGCTACAACCCCAATTTGTTATATAATTTTGAAAGGTCTGATGTACCTAGGACTCAATTTACCCTTCTTACCAAAACGTATAACATCCTTCCATGGATATTCCTTCAATAAAACATGATCTACTACCTGAAATTCCAAATCCTTCCTTCTATTATCAACATAGATCTTCTGCCTACTTTGAGATGCTTTGATGTGGGTTTGGATTACCTTAACCTTTTCCATTATTTCCTCAACAAGTTCTGGGACTACATGTTTTCTTTCACCAACATCATCCCAACAGGTTGGTGTGAGACATATCTTTCTGTATAAATCTTCATATGGTGCCATCCGAATACTTGAATGGAAGCTATTGTTATAGGAAAATTCCACCAGAGGTAAATATTGATCCCACATACCCTGAAAGTCAAGTGAGAAAGATCTCAACATGTCTTCTAAGGTTTGAATAGTCTGTTCTGATTTTCCATCAGTTTGGGGGTGGTAGGCAGTGATCAAATGAAGTTTAGTATCCAGGGATTTATTAAGACTTTTCCAGAATCTTGAAGTAAAATGGGGATCATGATCAGAAACAATCGATTGGGGTACTCCATGAAGTCTCACAGCTTCATTAATATATAGTCCTGCTAGACGTTCAAGTGGTATATCTTCTCTTATAGAAAGAAAATGTGATGACTTGGTAAGATGATCAACAATAACCCATATTGTATCATTACTTCTAGGAGTCTTTGGTATCCCCATGGCAAAGTAAATCGTAATATTATCCCATTTCCACTCAGATATGAGAATAGGTCTCATGACTCCACCAGGCTGTTGCCTTCTAGCTTTCACTTGTTGACAAACCATACATCTTGACACAAAATCAGCAATCTCCCTCTTCATGTTGTCCCACCAAAAATATTCCTTCAAATATCTATACATATTAGTTCTACCAGGGTGTATAGAGAAATTATAACTATGAGCATCATCCAACAATTCCATTTTTATATCAGGTATATTAGGAACACAAAGTCTCTTCCCAAATTTCAAAATTCCATCTTCATACACAATGTCACTCAATCTCCCATCATTCACAGCTTTAATATTCCTTTTAAACTCTTCATAATCAGTGTGATAACTCTTAATCCTTTCTAGTAAATATGATTTGGCAACCATTTGAAAAAGTATTGATGTTTCACCTTCCATGGTTATTCCCATGTCCATCTTTGTTAGATCCATGAAAATAAGATCCCTTTCAATTATCATCCTTTTCAAAACTCCATGATCCTTTCTACTCAAAGCATATCCCACCTTTTTGCCTTCCCTAGTTGGTATTGTATCGTGAAATAATAATCCTTGAGTAGTTCAAGCCATCTCCTTTGCCTCATGTTGAGTTCTTTTTGTGAGAAAATATACTTCAAACTCTTGTGATCAGTATAAATCTCACATTTTTTACTATATAGATAGTGTCTCCATATCTTCAAAGCAAATATTATTGATGCTAACTCAAGATCATGATTAGGATAGTTTTTCTTATGAATCTTTAGCTGTCGTGATGCATAGTCAATAACCCTATCATTCTGCATAAGGACACAACCAATTCCTTTCTTTAAAGAATCACTATAAATAACAAACCCATCATTCCCTGATGGTAGAGTCAAGATAGGAGCATTGAATAATCTTATATTTAGTTCTTCAAAACATTCTTCACACTCTTTTTTCCAAACAAATTTAACCCCTTTACATGTGAGCTTGGTTAATGGGTTATCCAATCGGGCAACATTCTGGACGAAACGCCGATAATAACCTGCTAAACCAATAAAACTGCGTACCTAAATTATACTCATCAGTGTTGGCCATTCTTTGATTGCTATTGTCTTAGAAGGATCAATGGAGATTCCATCCTTAGAGACAATTTGTCCAAGAAAAGAAATCTCCTGAAGCCAAAATTCACACTTGCTAAACTTCCCATACAATTCACGTGTTTTAAGAGTATTTAGGATAATGCGCAAGTGATTTTCATGATCTTCATAGATTTTGGAGTATACCAAGATATCATCAATAAATAATAATAAAACATCATCGAGATATTCCTTTAAAACTCTGTTCATTAGATCCATGAAGACAGAAGGTGCGTTAGTCAATCCGAAAGGCATTACTATAAACTCGTAATGCCCATACCTGGTTTGAAATACTGTCTTTAGAAAGTCTTCCTTCTTCACACACAAATGATGGTATCCAGATCAAAGTTCAATATTTGAAAAGTATTGAGCTCCATGTAGTTGGTCAAATAAATCATCAATGTGAGGTAGGGGATACTTGTTCTTTATTGTTATAGCATTGATCTCCTTGTAGTCGATACATAACCTCATAGATCCATCTTTCTTCTTAACAAAAAGGACATGGGCTCCCCCTGGAGAAACACTAGGGTGAATAATTCCCTCATTACTCAATTCCTCTAGATGTTTCTTTAGTTCCACTAATTCCATAGTGTCCATTCTATAAGGGGTCTTCGATATGGACCTTGAACCAGGAATTAGGTTAATGGAAAACTCAATTTCTCGTTTTGGAGGATGTCCAGGTAAATCCTCTGGAAAGACATCAACATATTCTTGCACAATAGGTACATCATCTATTTGAACATTCCTTTACTCACCCATAGTTATTTCATTCTCTTACTCTTCAATAATTGAAGTTAGTTGATCTACTGGGGGTGGATCTAGATAAGAATTAGGTGGTGACGATTCTGCTCTAAAGATAAGGTGTTCTTTATCATCATCATCAACAATTGAAACCTCCTTCTTCTAACAATAAATATTCGCATCGTGGTCCAAAAGCCAATCCATACCGAGGATTATATCAAATTCAATCATGAGTATGATGATGAGATCATCAGATAAAAAACATTTATATTCCCTAATGGGAACTGATTCACAGAACTTTGTAGCAATGATACTTCCCTTAGGAGTTTTGACTGACAACTTCCTTGTTAAATAAAATTGGAAATATCTAATTTTCTTAGAAAACTGGGAAGATATAAAACAATACGATGATCCAAAATCAAATAAAGCATTGGCTAAACTTGAGGAAACCATTGAATTACCTGCCACCACATCTTTCGGAGCTTCTACCTCAGTAGTAGTGATAGCATAAGATTGGCTTTGATCCCCTGGCCTTTTCTAAGGTAAGTTCCCCTAACACTTAAGACATTCATTTTCATAATGTTCTATCTCCCTGCAATTGTAGCATTGAACATTGGTAGCTTCTTTCTTCCCCTTGAAATCACAAGCTTGGTGGCCTTTTTCACCACACTTGTAACAGACTCACATTCCCTTTAAGAAAGTATCGGGGTGTTTCTTCCCACATTTACTGCAGGATGGGTATTAAAATTTTCCCTTCTTCCCCTTATTTCCATTTCAAGAGTGATCATCAGATCTCTTCTTCTATTTCTTTTATTTAAAGTTATAAGACTTAGAGAATTCCTTTTCTGTCTTAACAGCACATGAGATAATATCTTCATACGACAAGAAGGATTGTGAGACTAATGATCGATGGAGAAATGGTTTTAACCCATCAAAGAAATGATCAATATTAATCCCTGGTTTACGTATATAATCTACTGCATGCCTTGATAACCTTATAAAGTTAGCCTCATACTTTGCGACATTCTCATCCTCCTTTTGTCTCACACTCAAAAATTGCCTTTCCATATCTTCTCGATGGTTACGAGGAAAGTATTTTTCTAAGAAAATCTCTTTTAACTCTCTCCATTCTATATTTGATACTTCATCATCCTCCTTTGTGTTTTGAATCAATGACCACCATTGGTCAGCATCTACAGTGAGGCTGTAAACTGCCATGGTAACTTTTTCCCTTTCACTACTCCCTAAGGAATGGAATATTTTCTTTGAGAAATTTATCCATTGCTCAACTACTAATGGATTTGTACTACCATTTAATTTTGGTGGTTGTTGCCTCATGAAGATAAATAACATTTATCCTCCACACTGTGGATCTGGGTGCTCCATATGGGTAAGGTTATTATTCATAACCTGAGTAAGTTGTCCCAGTATGTTGATTAGCTGATCAACACTAGTTGCATCACTAGATCCACTATAATTATCTTTAGTAGGAGGGAAATACCTACATGGAGTGTGTGCATTGATACTGTTTCCATTTCTTCTACTAGACACCATTTATAAACAATGACATACACTATATTAGTTTATGAATCGCAATACATAAATCCAAACTTGTAAAACACTTAACATAAATTGAACAGTTTATAGATATAATCCATTATCATAAAAATGTTTTCTTTGAGTAAGTATATACTCATAAACCCTTCATAATGGTTTGTAAAGAAAATGATAATTATCCTAAGCATATCCCCTGGGAGTGTCCTAACCAAGAGTACAACAAGGATCATTGTCGTGCACTGGTTCCTGTTCGAGTCTAGTTCAAAGAAGTTTTTTCAGGTTTTACCCCAAGGTACATCTATTCCAGAGCTGCCTCTACCTACTCGTATCTAGATAGGGATGTATTTGTCAGAAAACTCACAAAATCTCTACAATAACCCAATTCTAGAGAGTTATTCTATATTAATCCTCAAATTCCATCTTAGATCTATGTTCTCTAATCAGAGTTAATCTAAATCTAGCTTCCAAGGATTGTACTAAACTTCCTCTGATACCAACTATAATTCCCCGACCCAGTTACCCAGAGTCGATACATTATTACATAAAATTTTCATGATCAAAAAAGATCAAGTCTCGAAAGACCAATTAGTTTAGTAGCCTTGGAAACACTAGATACATTCATAAGTCTTACATTAAATGATAAAGTGAAAAACTACAACAACATAGTCTCTATAGTCCACACTCATATCCCCTCAGACTATCCCTGCAGGTCAGTCATAAAATACTTCTTCACATCATGGGAAAAATAAAACATAGAAAGGGGTGAGCTCAGATGCTCAGTAAGGATAACAATATAGCAGAAACTTTCATAAATAAGCATAAACATTTAAGGCAATGTATAACTAAAACAAAATCCTTTTAAAATTGAACTTAAACATAATATGGAAAAAATAAAATGAAATAATTCCATTTACTTATTCACATGGATATTCTACTAGTAGAATAATCACACGTAATATCAATAACCACTTTCATAATAAAGGAATGCATAATGCCAGACTATCATAACCACATAGTAAAGGCCATGTGCCAAGACTACAAATAAAATTCTATCAAGGCCTTTTTCCAAGACAATAGTTTGTCTCATGAGTCCTACTGATGCATCGAGGAGCTATAGCGGGCTCCACCCGTCACTTACTATGTCCAATGAATTCCTCATATGAAAAGGTTTAAACATAACATAAACATTCGTATTAAAACTGGCATATGAAATGTCAATAATTTACCCATAAACCATGAATGGTATAAAAATAACACATCCACAGTCAAACATATCACAAAACCTTCAACACAATATTGAATATTTTTATCATAATAAATCAACTTCAAACAAGTTTAAAATCCATTAAAATATTTTGACATAGATGAAAATGATTTGTAAAACTCTGAGAGAAATATCCCTTTTTCATGAAAACATTAAAAAGTAACATAATTTATAAAGGAAGTCATTTAAATACATTTTTTAATAAAATTTTTCGATACCACTTTGAAACTTTTGAAAGTAATTAACATTTTAATACATTCATGTCCATTTAAATAAATCCTTAAAACCATTTTGAAAACGTGGACATTAATGAGAATGGTTTAGAAGAATAAATCTTTAAAACATTTAAAATTATGTTTTAGTAAAAAGTATCTTAAAATAATCCCTTTGAAAACTATTTTATGAAACATGGACATGGATAATAAATATGTCCCAGTAGATACTTATGTAAAAACAACCTCGATTAATAAAGAGATTGTGAAATTAACCCTTACCAATTTGGTAACTTACGAAACATACACCCTATGAAAGAATTATCATAAAATTAATATGTAAATACATATAAATTAAAGTGTATTACATAAAGAATACAATTATGGGCAGTACATACACCACACAAAAGGTAATAGTGGCAATATGGCATGAATCTCTCGGGAATAAGGAGTGAGATGAAAACCCATTACCTTGTACTGTTCCTTGGTCGAGGGTACATTAACCTTATGTATAATGGTGAAATAATTGTTATTAAATTATAGAAGAATCATATAAATTAATATGATATCATATATGATCTTTTAACATTGCTCCGTTAATTATATCTTAGTATTATCGTTGTTTTGGGTGTTAACAGATTTGTTTTCTTTTATATCTTTTGTTACATAAGCTGTGTTTGTTATAGATGGGTTATATATTATTCATATCCATAATGATATAAAGTCCTTAAAAATTATTTGTAAACATAAAATGAAAATTAGTCTTGAATGGATACGATGGGGAATGAATCTCATCGCGTTCGTGGAGACGGTATTCCGTACCTACACACGAGTGACAATATCATTATTTTGATATTAAAATAGTATATAATTGGATGATATATCATATATAAAGAATAATTATAATGTTATATTTATTATTTACCTCAATTACACATCATTATCGTATCCATCCAAATAATAATGTTTTGAATAACAATTACACCATGACGTGGAGACGGTAAGCCGTACATACGCACGTATGGTGGTATGTAATTCAAAGGATGGATAGAATACTGAATATGGTTGTACCATATTTATAATAACATCATATTATATATAATATACTGGAGTTATTATTTTATAATGAAAATAACAAAGAAATAAGATGTTGAAGAAGAAAGGAACTTGAAAGAGGGTGGTGAAATCATTACCTCTTCTTTGGGTTATTCCTTTTGATTTGATCAAAAAGGCTCCTTAGATTGGATTTCTGATCAAAATAAGGCCTCTAGGTTGAAGTGGGGAAAGATTAGAGTATATTTGGGCAGGTGTTGGCCGAGCCAAATGGCTTTGAAGGTGTGAATTAGAGAGAAGGGTGAGTGTCCTTTTATAAGAGGGGTCAGGGGCACCTTAGGAAAAGCAAGAAATATTATTTTATAATAAAATAATTTTCGATTTATAATGGCTCCAAAATGGATTATTTAAAGTTTAAGGTGGGGATAGGTCGACAACCACTCAAAAAATAGGTCTTTGACAGGTTTTGGTCACTATATTGACTTTATCTTTTTGATTTAACTCTTAGTTAAATAGTTGGACATTTACCATGCCTCTTTGTATTTTTATATTATATAGTTAATAAAATTACTATATATTTCCAAGAGACACCCAAGTGGTCCAAATAATGATACAACTATCATTATATAAGTCCTTTGGCTGAACCTTATATTTTTAGGAATTGAATATCAATTAATAATATAATATTTATTTTAAAAACTCCTTTATGTCAATTTTGACACTATTTAATAATTTATTTTTGTTAAATTATTAAAAACTTTATTAATTCAAAAAAAATTCATTTAAGTAATCCTAACATGTAATATTAACCAATAAATTTTTTTATGTCATCAAAAATGTCAAATTTTATTTATTTTAACATTTATAATACCAATTATTTGATTCTTTCATTAATAAAGAAAATACTGCATCATTATTGTGTCATAATTAAATTTACTTATTCAATGTATAAAAATTATAAATAAAATCCAATTATTTAGGAAATATTTTTATCTTTCTAATGAATCTTTATAGTTGAAAATATAACATATATAACCCTATGTAAAAATTGTTTTGATAAAAGATATATGCTTATGTCATTTTTGTATTTACTTTAACTTAATTAATATAAAGTGTCATTATCACTTAGAAGTGGCTCCATGGGGTACCAAAATCGACCCAAAGATACCCATGGTCGGAAATGTATCATCCAATAGTGTTAGGACACGTGTTAGGGTAATTTAATATTATTATAATATTATTTGTTACCCTTATTTACCAGATTTACCCTTTAACCATGGTAAATAAAATATTTACCGAAGTAATTATTCAAAATGTCTAAAAATTAAAGTTAACTATTTAAAAAATTTAGACATACTGATTCCAAATACAGAATCAAAATTTTCAAATGAAAAACACATAAGTGGCAGAAATTAATTTAAAATTAATTCCCGCTGTCAAAACAAAATGATTGTTTTTAAGAAATAGTAACTATCAAAAGATTGACACTTGTTTATATCCAGTTTAAATGTAAAATTATGTACAATGAACAAAATTGGATTAAATGGTAAAAATATATTCTAAATATACTTTAAAACCACTCAATATTATAATTTATCACTATAAATTATTTTAGTTAAAAAGTTGTTTTTAATTAAAATTTAGTAATTTTCACTATTCATCAAAATATGAATGTTATCAGAAAAGTAAAAAAAATTACCCTAAGATAATTTAAATATTCAGAATCCAAAAATGAAGTCCATTTTGAAATATAAAATTTATAAAATTTCAAAAAGTGGGTATTACTATTCATAACGACTACTTTGATTGGTCGCGGTGTGTAGAATCTAGAAGTTGCGTACAATGCAAGCTATTTCATTATTCAAAGAGAAGCGTACCATGAAAGATTGGGGTGTTACAGAGATGTCATATCTCAATAATGAACCAATTGTTTATGTTTCCATGTTTTCAAATACACTAGACCTAAATGATTCTTGCGGGGATCATAATGTTATGTTATTAATATTATTATATTAATGAGTAATATTTATGTATGAGAAGATTAGGGTCTTAATAGAAACTCACCTCTAACACTCCTTTTTGGGAAAACTTAGAGTGTTTTAAGGATTTTTTTTTAAATTTTTATCATTTACCCTAATTTACTTTTATGTTAGTAATTAATTTCTAACCTTAGTAATTAGTATTAATGTGAAAACTTAATATCGGAAATTTTACATAATTTGATACATATAATTTAAGAATTTAAATTAATTTTATTAACTAAAATTTATAAATGTGTGAAAAGTTAATTTTAAAATAAATACACTTAATCGCGTAAAAATAGTTTTTAGAGAAACAAAATTTTTAAGATTTAAATTTATATATTATAATGAAATTACCATTTATACTAATAATAATGGTATAAATTTATTTATTATAAACAAAAGTATATGAGGCTTTCAAGGAAAGATAAAAATAAATCTCCCTTGAAACTACTTGATTCAAAGAAAACCCAAAATAGTTTTTTTATTAAAATAAAATTTTAATTAGTTCTAAAAATGTTTGAAATAGGATTTATAAGTTAAAATAATATTTTAAAATGAATATCATTATTCCTTAAATATATATTTTATTACTTAAATGTTTTTGTAAAATTCTAAGACATTATTATATAATGATAAAGGCATACAAATTAAAAGTTTCATAAAGACCATATTTTTCATCTAAAAACCTACCTTTCTAGAAAAAGATTAAAAATCCATACTATAGTAATTTTTATTTGATTAAGTCAAAAATAAACTTAGTTTAGTAAATTTAAAATTATAAAATTTAACTTCTAAATAAAGTCTCAATAAAGTCTCTTTAGAGTGTGATAGTCAAGGATATGGTGTTTACCTGCTAGAGTAGGGTCTCAAGTATTATAATAATGATTTTTTCAAACCCCTCCCCACTATTTATTTCATATCATTACTATGGAAATATAAAAAAACCTCTACTCTCTCTCTCCTCCTACCTCTAATAGATTTGTAAACCACATACTAGAAATTTTTTCAAAATTATTTCCAAAGACCCCTTGCTCTCTTTTCTTCAATAGTTCACATTCTGATCCATAGTTAAGGGAAGATTATAAAAAACTTGTGATAGGGAATGATTATTGATTTTGGATTGTTAAATTCTTATCTATTTGAGTTAAATTATGTTATTTATTTTTGAGGATAAAAAATGGCTCTATTAAGGAAAAATTTGATGTTATATTATTTTGAGCTTAGTAAATGGGTATGAAATACCTCTTATTATGAGTGACAAGGTATTAAAATTAGTTTTTTATATAATCTAAATTATTTTATTCCATTTAATCAAGGAATTCATTTTATAACCTTTGGAAATAATTCTCTAGGGGGATGATAGTAGTTTTTGATAAACTTTTGGAATCCTAAGCACATGAAAAGTTGATATTGTAATTATATATTTTTTAATAATCCAAATACTAGGTTTAATTTAGAAAACTTCTATATGAAACTTATGATTTTACTCAAATGAGTTTTGATTCTACTTGTATTGAGGAAGGAATATATTAATATAAATAAAATTCAAAATGTTTTTATTTTTCAAATAACTACTCAACTTGTGGTACTACAATACTTATTAATTCACATGGAAATAAACTGAGTATATGCACGATTGTAACATCCTATAATTTTTCCTTAAATGTATCTATATTACATGTGTAATAAAATTAATATGTGATATATTATTTGTTACTAGTTTAAATTCCTTAAAAAATGAGTATTTTATATTAGTGTTTTAGATATAATTTCACTATTTGTTTTAGAAAAATGATATTTATTATATAATAAATATATAGTAACATGATTCTAAATTAATTAAATAAAATTAAAAGTAATATTTTAATCATGATAACTTTCAAGAATGAAATTTTACATTTAAATTCCTAGAATATTGAATGTATCTATATAATGAACCACAACTACTAATCATAGAGTATACATGTAATCATAAAATATATATTTTTTATAATAATTATGATTTTATTTTTAATGTTAATAAAAACATAACCATTTTAAATAATGGTTGATTTGATTAGTTATGAGATTATTAAATAAATAAATCATCAAAGGTGACTGACATTATATAATTATATAAAATAGTTTTTGAATTAATTATGTTTTGAGCCATAAATATATAGAAATTAAAAGTTATATTATAGATTAGAAATAATATTTTTTACATGTATAAATGATTAATTATAATTAATTTAATAATTTATGAATAATAATAAATATAAATGTAATCACTCATAATAAAAAATATTTTTTATTCAATGTAACTTGTTTTTCTATATATCATATATTTTTTATATAAAAGTTAAATTTATCACATTTAGAATTTTTATGTGATAAAAATAAATTTATCTTTATAATCACCATGTTTAACTTTTCATAGGGTTATTTTTTGGTACTTTTCTTAAAAATTTCATTTTTTGGTGAATTGTGAAAAATAAAGTTTTTTCTTATAACGTATGTTTTATGGAATCATACTAATGAAAATAAGAATAAATAATTTATAAAACATTTTTAAACGATTTAAAAATTATTTAATGAGTAAAATAATTCATTTATTAATAAGAAATATATTTTCAATCCTTTCAACCAATTTTCAATGACAAAGTTATATTTTATTCTAATAAAAAATATATTTTATTATTTTCATTGAAAAATATAATTAAATATTTCATTTTGTTTTTGGATGCATTTTGAATTTCATAAAAATATTTATATTATAATTAAACATCATTAATAGTTAATGTAATCATTAATATTCATAGCCATGAGCCTAAATAATAAATTAATCAATATTTTATTTATAAATACCCCTTCCCCTTGCCAATATAAACATACATTATCTATACCTATCTCCTCAATTAAAAAACATCTTAATTTTATAAATATCTACCCAAAAGTATATTTAAACTATCCTAGTCACATTATTATATACCAAATCTAACCAAAAGACCCTCCTTAGAAGGCTTCAGACTCAATCTAAAGGAGGTGACTCAAAAAGCAGGGCAAGGGTTCCCAAGTCTCTACTTTAATCTATTATTTAATATTATTTTATCTTAAACTATTAAGATTACTCTTAATTTTATAACATTATTATATTATCTGGGTATTAATATATATTTGATCTAATTTTTTTGAGGGATCGTATATTCCCTCTCATCAAACCCTTTTTATAAGTCATTATTTTATCAAATTAAGGGTTTTTAAAACCCATGTATTTACATTATAATTATCTTATTACCTATTATTTAACATAACTAATAATTAAAGAAACATTAAAATATAAGTATAACTCTCCTATAATTTTTTTATGGAACTATTTTTTTGGTAGTATATATGATTTTATTTAAACAAGGAAAACATTATTGAAAAACCACAAACGTGATGGTAAATACAAAAATTTAGATGATACATCCAAGTATAAACAAGAAACAATAAGAACAGTCAAAAAATAGTTTTAGAAGACAATTATTAGTTTTTCACTTCTTTTAAACTCTCTAAAAAACATTGTTCACCTTGGTAGTTTTATAAAACATAAGTGAATGATAATGTTTTATTTTCAATTTTTCCCATCAGGAATGATTTTAAAATGAATTTTAGTATAGAAATACAATAGTTATAATAAATTCATATTATTTTTAGTATTATTAAATCATAAAATAGTAATTATATAGAAAATATTAAAGACAATTCACTATGGTCAAATTAAGCATTTAAACAAGATTACCAAAGAAGTTTCTTTGAATTATATCTATATGCTAAGTTATTTACCTATCTCACTTCTATAATGACATTAAAACTATAACATATCACTTTTAGATATTATGGAACTATTTAATAGTGGATATTTAATAACACCACTACATCAGGGTATGTTTGGAAATATAAACCCAAGTACCTCAAAATGACCAATGCTAATGAAATTTATGAAATAAATGAATAATATATGATAATAAATGAATTAAATGGAAACATAATAACAAAATAAATATTAATAAGGGTTTTAATGAAGTAATTAATAAATATAAATTTATTTTTGAATCAATTATAGGGCATATAAAGAACATCGAGACTCAATGTTAGGGTTTTTCTTTTAAATCTCAGTTTTTTCCATGTATTACTTATTAATGGTAGATATTATCATCCATGTATTATCTCTAAAGTGTTGAAATTAAAACTTACTAATTTACATTTATAAGTGATACTTATATCCTTGTTTTTAAGTTATTATTTATCTATTTAACATCATTGTCAGTTTATGGTTCATTCCTTACGTTGTTCATAAGGGGGCTCTCACAATCTTTTTATTTATTTTGGTTATGTTCTCCATAAATCTCTCTCTCTCTTGATTTTGTCTGTATATTACATGTACATGTTACTTATTTTCCATTTATATAAATTATTTTTATAAAACATTATCTAATTTCATTAAGAAACCATTTTCTCTTTTCATTAAAATTTCATTAACTTTACTTCAAAGATATTTTATACTCAAAAAAAAATTAAAGTTATTTATTCTAAACTTTACTTGATTTACCTATATTTCTTATCAAGGTTAATTTTCAAATAAATTAATTCTATTATATGTTAAAAACATATTTAATATATATTTTTATTATATTTAGGCTATTTCTTGAAAATTTTGCTTTAAGTCGTTCTTCTATTTATTTATGATTATTTCAACGTATCATGAAATCTATAGAATTATTTTATTAAATATTCTATAATTTATTATCATCTTATAAAGGAAATTTGATCTATGAAAATACCCTTTTATATTAAACTCATTAAATGTTCCTTATTTTATATTCTATTTCATTGTATCAATTCTATTAGTAGTTTCTATGCCTAAATTACCCCTTGATCTGTTATCCAAATCCTTATATATCTATTGTGGTGTATAGGTAATAAATTCATTATATTATTGATCTATCAATACATTTGTATTAAATTATAATAAAATATGCATAAAATTGATCTTTCTTTAAATTAATTTTCATTGTGAATACTATATACATATTTTTTCTATCTAAAGGGTGTTCACCAAGATAGTCTTACATTTGATTGACCAAGGAAATATATTGTCTTCAAATTATATATTCCAATTATTTTAATATGAATAATTATTGATTATTTAGAATTTTTTATATAAACTGTTCTTTAGAGAACATTATGTACTATATTTTTTATCCATTATCTTTATATGATGAATGAATTAGTCTTATTAAGTGAAAAGTAGAACTTGGAAGAACTCCTCGATGAACTTGAATGTCTCATGGGATAACTAGCCTAGGTATTGGGAGTATACCTGCCCATTTATGATTATGATATCTAAAATCATACATTTATATTAGAATTCAATGGACAAGATTAAGTGATGGATATAGCCTGAAATAGAACCCCAATGTACTAGTTGGTCTCATGATTTAACTATCCTAGGTATTCGGTGTATGCATACCCTTTTATATAAGATTTATTAGAACACATATTCAATTATATGGTTATTATTTCAGATTTTATGCATTCTATCATTATGAGATAATTTATTATTTTTGTCCATATGATTGTTTTGTTTCTATTTTTATCCTATTCATGAATATTTTATACTCTTGTTTTTATTTATATGGAATTATTTAACTATTTATTCCTTCCATATTATTAATTTTAAGATAAGATTCACTATATCTTACACCTTACTGTGCATCTGATCTCACTCTTTATATTCTTTCCCCATTTCCCTAGGAAACCATAAATGATGTTATATATAATAAAAGCATAACCATATGTGAATAATAAATACTCATATGTTTTTATAGTATACTTGTTTTAATGTAAAGTAATGAGAAAATATGAATCTATTCTTCTGAGACTACTGAACTTTCATATCCTATGTATTCTGATTTATTTATTTTGTTAACAATGTAATAAATAACCACCATCTATGGGTCACAGGAGTCAGGTTTTCTGTAACAATTAAATAGTAAATATTAAGATATTATTATATGGTTAAATCCTATCCCATGGGACTGTAAAATTTATGAAAAATGAGTTGAATATTGAGTTTTAATTGCTAATTAAAATCAATGAATATATGATCAATGAGAAAAATATCAATGATAAGAAGTTATTATTTGATAATGTTAATTTTTTTTATCTCAATCCAATAGTTGAGGACATAATATAAGGTTAATATGACCATATGAAATTAGAGTTTAATATAGAAAATAACTATGTAAAAGAATCTATTAAAATTTTTTTCATTTGAGAATTATATTATAATGATTAACATAAATATTCTCATAGAGATTATCACACTATAGTTTCCCCCTTGAAATGGGTGGAGAAAAATAAAGTCAAGAAAAGGATCTCACTACCTCTAGAGTTGAGTATGAATAAAATCTTAGTATATAATATACTAAGGAAATATCCTCCTATCGTTCTTCCTGATTAATCTAAAATATTTATAATGTTTTTATAATTTTAATAAACCTCTTCACTTCCACCTTCAAATGTATGAAACTCTTTAACCAAGTAATATGAAGAATAAGTGGGAGAAGGAATCTATAGTTAAATATCCTAAGTTGACCTAAAATATCACTTGAGTTGTTCAACCATAAGGCCCGTGGAAGATTCCCAATTTCCTAGGGTTAGAAAAAATAACAAGAGTATCATAAGAAAAAACTTAGTAATGATTTAACCCTAAAGAAATATAAGTTTCCATGAAATTTCCAACTAGGGACCCTATATGATGTATACTTACCTTGGATGGACATGATGAAATAAATAAATATAAACATAAAAGATAAAATCTATCCAATCCATAAGAATAATAGATAAAAAATATTTTACAAAACATTCTTCCATAAAAGAGACCATTTTTTATATAAATCTTTTTACATTTCCAAAACTAGGAAGTAAAACTAAACTGAAAAGAAACGGATAACTTAAGAGAATGATACACCACGTGACCCAAAATTGGTCAAACTAAATAGGAAAAAAACCCCAACATCTCTTTGTGACTCGCATGTCACCACCATAACCCAAACAATGCCTGCTTCCCAATGAAAAGTGATAAAAATTCAACCTTTAAGTTATAACCCAAAAACATATAGAAACTATGAAGACTGCATTTCAATTAATGTGAGTATGTAGGATGTGAGCCAAAGTCTTGTAAGGTACCACCATGAGTCCATTTCATTCTATTTATAAAGAAACCAAGAATTATATTATGAAAGTGAGTCATAGAAAAAAATTATTTTCCTTTAGAAGAAATAGAAATAAAACAAATTATAATATATATACATTTCAAAACACATTGTTTATAGAATATAACTTATATAGGACTTACCATGGTAATTTCATATAAAAAACAACCATTTAATTTTAAAAAAAACTTTCATATCGAAAGGAAAAAAATTAAACACACTCTTTAAAAAACAAACCCCACACATTTTTAAAATATATTTTCAAGGGAAACAATTTTCATGGATTTTATTTAAAACAAACATATATTTTTTCCCTTATTAAAAGTTCAAAAAATAATCTAAATAGAGTTAAAGAGAAAAATAAATCATAATAAAATGAAAATCTATAAATTGATAAAAGAATGAAAATAATGATTCAAAGCATGTCTCACTCCCATGATGCTCACTCATAAAGAATATAAGTAAGGACATAAAAAAAGAGGAAACTCATATGCCAAAAATTATCCTTTAAGTATAACATAATTTAAAAACCATGTGGTAACAACCTAGTTACTAATATCACATGTTTTTCTTGATGCGAAATGGTGGAACCAACTATCAATAGGTTAATGATGACACAACTCATCACCTTAATCACTCTCGTACTGGACTCATCAGTGAAACACACCCTATCCAGGTATAACATTTAACTAGGGGTTATTATCTAGGGAATCACACTAAACTAGTAAGTCAACATCCCTAATATTACCACTTAGTAACCTAGGTTCCTCATAACATGGGTAACTGTCAAGATGAAATCATCATGTGACAAGTACACCACCCTAAGACATGATATGTAGAAATCAAATAAACATCCTACCCCAACTCACCACCATTGATAATGAACCCATAAACAAACATATAAAAATGAATCATAATTTATATAAATAATTACATTCTCACAAGAATAAATAATGGGTGACAATGGCCTCAAATAGGGTGTAAATAATTCCCAATAAAATAGAATCACATAAAGTGAAAACTAGGAATTATCATTATAAATAAAGGTTACATTATTTGGAAACCCTTTTTTAAAAACATTTAGTACCAAAATGAAACCCAAGGGAAAATCACACACACAACACCAAAACACACCCAAAATCAAACTTTGGAAATTCACTTTCAAAAAAACACCTTTTAAAGAAGGTAAATTCTAGAAAAACTCAAAATCCACAACCAATAATCTTTATGATAAAAAAATCAAAGTCTTAATCCAAAACAAAAAAAAAAACAAACAAAAAGGAATCAAAACTTTTTTAAAAGATGGAAAGAAATTTTCTAAAAAAACACACCCTTTATACACTCAAGGGAGAATCCTTTAAAACAAGGAAACTTATTTTACAGTCATGTTAACCTATTAAAATAATGAAACCCCTTTTATAAACAAATAACTCCTCACTTTATAAATTCCATTTGGTTCAAAAAATCAAGAACCAATCAATTTTATCATGAAAATATTCTGATGGAATTTTATCATCATGTTAAATTCATTAAAAACATTTTAAAACCAAAGTGAAATTGAAAAAAATAATTTCACCCATTTTTTATAAAAGAAAAAACAAATAAAAAATTGGAAATTTTTGATAACAAAAAATAGGTAACATATAAGGCATTAGTTAAGTCCAAGAAAACTTTTAAAATATCAATAATAAAGAAAATCTTTATCGAATGGAAATGGAATGGAAACACAAACCTCAACTAGTGGAAACATGTCACCTTTGAAAAAAACCACTAAAATATGACTTGAGATATAAATCATAATCATAAGAAACAAACCCCCATAAATTTTAACACAAAACCATAACATTTAAAATTGGACCACATGCCCATTATGGTTAGAGGAAATTATAAAAAGAGGAGAAAATCAAGGAAGAAGAGAGGGGAAGACCTTACCTCTTGATCCAGACAAAGAAACACCAAGGAATCACCAAGAATCCACCTTGGAGAATATTATAAGGAGAAAGAAACTCCTTGGGAGGGACCTATGATAGGGGAGAATGAGTGGGGTAGATTAAATTAGAAACCCCACTTAAAACCAACCCAAAATGAAAAAAAACTCATCCTGAGTAGGTCACATGGTTATATCACACGGTTTACCAAACCATGAAAATAATATGTGGCTTCCACTATGTCAAAACACCAATGGTTTCATGGTTTTCTCGCATGTTTTCACTAACTGTGTGTGGTTTTTTTGATCATGTTCGTAAAAAAATTATGATAGCATATGGTTTCTACAACACGATTTCCCAAACCATGTACCTAACCATACATCCTTTGAAAATCCTCAAAAGATCAAAATTAAAACCCCAAGACACCCCTGACCCAAGGTAGAAATAAAAAACATAAACTAGAGTAATAAAGTAACATTTCAAGGTGTCATAAATCTCACCTCCATTTCACTTTATTCCCCTAAAAATTCCATTTTAAGAAGGTTATCGACCACTTAAGTCATTAGAAAGGTCAAAACCAATTTAGTGAAAAGAGGGATCTAGACATAAGGATAATTCCAAAAGAGGAACTAAAAACTTACGACCTAAAAAACCTACCTATTTGGATAAATCAGACAACCATATGTTTCCTAACCACTAAAACATTACAGATCCTAAGAACGGATTCCTTGAAATGAAATATTGGGATGATCACTTCTCTAATCTATTTCAAATTTGGGAACTCTTATAAATTCTCAAAATTATTTTTGAGTTTTAAACTAGGAAAATGATTAAAATGAAACAAATCCTTTCAATCACCAAGAACAATATCTCAAGGAACAAAAAAACACCCCAACTCAAAAGTATCTCAACATAAACTCTACAAGGATGAGGAAAATGCAAATATACTTATTGAAGGTCTCCCCACCAATTAGAATTACTTTAAAATAGTGAAACATCAAAAAAAACACCCAAGATAATGAAACTATATCAGAAATGAACTCTAATTAAATAGGATAAACACCCCCTGCATGAGCATGCCTAAATAAGGAAAGACCTTGTTTTGACTTTAGGTCACAAGACTACATGCAGGATAACTTGGGGTCCAACATAAAGAATACCTACCCATAGTGATTTTGAATGGAAATTTCATCTCAAAATCTCTCAAGTTATACCTAAAAATAAAAATATCACCCTCAATACCCCAACAAATACCCAATACATTCCTATTCCATTCATAAAAAAATCCTCAACCCATAGTGAACACAATGAACAAAGAAAACAAGAGGAAAAGAAATAATGGAAGAACAACCAAAAGATTATAAAATCATGAAAAATATCATTCATTAATTTGAATAAAATAAACATGAATTTAAAAATATATGGAAATGAGTTCCAAAAAAATGAGGATTATAAAATATAACATCCTCTAAAAAAATCATGGTTCTCCAGGTAAAGAAACTCCATAGATCATGTCTTGGGTTGAAGTTGGGTTTTATATTTCTTTTAATGACATCCACATAGATTATATAACTTATAGAGGTGTCCTATATAGTCACACTAATTAAAAGCCCTTGAATTTGTGGAATAAGAAGGCCTAATATTCTCTGAATTCCCATGCTAGTATTACATAATCAGCTTCCACTTATTACTTATTGGAACACTATTATAGACACCAGAGGATGTAAAGAATCACATGCTTCATGTTTCCTTATAGATAATGACTCAATGAACACATTATTGAATATCACTTCCATGAATTAGTTATTATAGACTAAAAAACCATAGATATGATATCCAGATGAAGTCCTCTAGAAAATAACCATGCCTTCTTTGAATCATCACCATCTTACTCAGGAGATAAATAAAAAAGTCTAGTGAAATGATCTATATATTATTTCACCGAATAATCTCCCTTATGGGAACTCATGAATTACATAACCTCATAGATTCTTATTTCCTTGGGATAAAACAATTGAATTAATGAGACCTTGAAATATCACCATGAAAAAGCA
Source organism: Viscum album (assembly GCA_963277665.1). Taxonomy (NCBI): domain Eukaryota; kingdom Viridiplantae; phylum Streptophyta; class Magnoliopsida; order Santalales; family Viscaceae; genus Viscum; species Viscum album. The sequence goes on along the minus strand of OY728162.1, from coordinate 4,111,763 downwards.
TAAAATACGTGGTCATAGATTGCATACGTCAACTAATCCAAACCCGACCCTTTGAAAAAGTAGCAGTGAACCTCAACCTAGAGTATTTTGGAGTTCCTAGAGACTTAAAGATCTCCTTAGATATATCTAACTACTCCATAACATATTTGGATACTTTATGACCACTAAACACTAGAAAATATGGATTTAGAAACTCTTTCATGTGATTCACAAGTTGAGGAAAACTAGGATCTACCAGTCCATCATGAGTCTGGGTGGAGTCTTATACTAGAAAGAATGATTTTGGATCACTTGGAAAACCATCTGATATATTTCCCACTATACTAGATGACTCTTTTCTGGGGGTCACATTAAAAAACATCACAAAAACACAACATTCAATCGGATCACTACAAATACCAACACAATGGAAAAGGCATAAAAATAAAATAAAAAAATATTAAAAAAAACCTTTGAAACCACATTTAAAAATTCATAACATGGTCTTCATTCTATTTCCAAAACACCAAATATGTTCAAAACATAAAAAATGGTTTAAACCCCTAAATAAGGTACTCATTTATTAGAAAAAAATTTTCATTTAATCCACACATGCCAAGAAATTTCTTGAATATCACCATTTAAAACCCATGCAATTCTTTGCTTGAAAACCATCTCAACACAAAATAATTTTATCCATTTAAATCACTAGTACTATAGTTTTTTTAACAAATCATATTAATCGCTTCAAACAAGGTTTTCAAAAAACCTTGAATAATAAATCATAAAACATTATTAAAACACGGTTAAAAAACTTTCCAAATCCATAAAACATCACTTAAACAATAAAAGACTAGCCCTAATAAACAAAATATAAGTTATAATCAATAAAAGAGGGAAAAAAACAAAAATTACCAACCTTATCCACCGTTCATGGTTTTTTATTTCATACACCAACCATAAAAGTTCCACTGAAGTTTTCTAGAATGTTTTTCATGAGTTGTGCTTGGTTTGATAAAACGTGCAACGTAACCATGAACCCCATGTATTTCCAATAGTTTCACTCCAAAATTAATATTTTCTCAATATGTCTCATATGATCTTCTTATAAATGAGATTAGCAACAAAATATCCCAAGAACATACCACTATACATAATACTTCTAAAAACCTATGAAAACTCAATATTCGACATAAGGAGGATCTGGATATATAATTATTAAGCATACCATCCATGTTTATATTTTAAAAGATCCTTTATACCCTTACCCACAAATAAAAAGAGAGGATATGATACAATTTTATAAGAAATTGGGTTGATCTGACCTGACATGTCACCTGATTCATTCCACCACAATGCCTGAGGCATATTTATAATCACCCTAGACGAGAAAAAAGAACATGATATCATAATAAAACACTTGGGAATGATTTAACCATCCATAAATATGAGGATAAATGATGGTTATAACCCGGAACCCACCATGAGGTCTCTTTACCTTATATGACCATTCCAAAATAAATAATCATAAATAAAAAAGAGAATATCCAAACAATCTATAAGAATAAAGGATAACCAAAATGCTTTAAAAAAAATTTACATACAAGATTTTTTTATATAATCATTTTAAATTTACAAAATATCAAAATAGTACTAAACTTAAAATAAAAAGTTGGTCTAGGAGTCTAATACACCATATGAATAAAAAATGGTCACACCAAACGGGGAAACAAAAACATAACATCTCCATGTGACTCTAAAATCACCACTATAACCTAAATAATCCATACAAACTAATGGAAAGTGGTAAAAATATTACCTATAAATCACAACCTAATAACCTACAAATAACATGAAGACTACAAACCCACCTATTTGAGTATGATGGGTTTGAGACAAAGGCCAGTAGCATACTACCATGATTATATTAAATCCCATTTATAAAACCAATAATTCTAATTTTAAAATTAAGGAATAAAAAAAAAATTCAATTTCTTTAATATAAAATAGAAATAAAAAAAGTATATTGTATATAGTTTTCAAAACATACCATTTATAAAACGTTCCTCAAAGAATAATTACCAAAGTAATATCATTTTAAAAACTAATAATTTAATTTTTTAAATAAATCACACCTAAAAAAGAAACAAGTTAAACACTTTATTTTGAAAATAAGACTCACATCGTTTTAAAAATAAATTTTCAAGAAAAACACTTTTTATGTCTTACATTTAAAATAAACAACTATATTTTACCTTTTTAAAACTTTAACACAAGCAACCAAAATGGGTTTAGATGATGGGAAATAATAATAAAATTCAAATCCATAAAGTCATAATGGAATGAGAGTAACTATATAAATCATGTCTCACCACCATGATTCTCACTCATAAAGTATCAAAGTAATAACATAAAAAAATTGGAAACTCAGATTCCAAAAATGATCAAATAAGCATAAAATAAATTAAAAACCATGATGCAACACCCTAGGGACTAATGAAATATTTTTTTCTTAATGTGAAAAGGAAAAACCAACTATCATCAGGTTTAAGATAACACAACTCATCACCTGAATGACTTCACACTAGGATCATTGGTGATACAACCCCTAGAAAAGTATAAAATTATACTAAGGGTTACTAGATAGGGTATAACACTCAACTAGTAAGGTAACATCCCTAAAATTTCCATTGAGTATCTTAGGTTCCTCCTAACATGGATAAAATAAGTTATTACTATCAGGTTAATGTCATCATGTGAAAAGCACACTACCTTAAGACATGATACATAACAATAAAATAAACATATCACCTCCAACACACCCTATTTGATAATTATCAAAAACCCAAACATATAAACATGAATAAAAATTTATATAAATAACTATATACAAAAAAACATAATCAATGGGTGTAAATGATCTCAAATAGGGTTTAAACAATACCTAAGTAAAGAGAATCACATAAAGTTATAACTGGGACTTATTTTTATACATAAATGTTAGGTAATTTTGAAACCCCCTTTTAAAACTATTTGGAACACCAATGAAACCCAAGGTAAAATCAGAAATAGGAAAATAAATCACACCCAAAATCCACATAGAAAATAATTTTTCAAAAACCTATCTTTAGACAAGGTAAATTCCAGAAAAAATCACAAGCCACAACCAAGAATTCATATAATAAAAAAAATAAAAGGATTAATCCAAAATAAAAAAACTAAAAAGTAATCACACCAAATTTTTTAAAACATGTAAATAATTCTTCAAAACAAACACAACCTTTTATACATTCATAAGAAAACCCTTTAAAATAAGGAAATTTCATTTAAAACCATGGGAACATCTTAAAATAAGAAAACTCATTTTTTAGATAATGAACAATTCAAGTTATAAATTAAAAATTCTTTAAAACACTAATAACCAATCACTTTTCTCATAAAAAACCTCTAATGTAATTTTATCAACACCTTGAATGCATAAAACACCTTTTATAACAAAAATTTAATTGAACCAAGTATTTCATCCAATTTCTCCAAAGAAAAAACTATTAAAACATGTGAAACCTTTGATAACACAAAATTAGGTAACATATAAAAAATTAATTTCATTCAATAAAACTATTAAAACATATAGAAATTAAGGAAATATTTAAAAAATGACAATGGAATAGAAACACCTACCTCAATAGGTGGAAACATGTCACCTTTTTGGAAACCATCAAAAGAGGCCTTAAAAGATGGCTAAAAACCTTAAGAAATAAAACCCTCCAATTTCAAACCAAACCTAACCTTTAAAATCATCCACATGTCCATTAGGGTTATATGAAGTTGGATAAAATAAGAGAAACCCAAGAATAAGTGACAAGAATCCCATACCTCTTGATAAAGATAAAATACCAATAAAGAATCCCCAAGAATACACCTTAGAGAGGTTTAGAAGGAGGTAGAAACCCATTGGGTGGTTCCTAGGTCAGGGTAGAAAAAGTGGGCTGAATTAGGGAGAAATCCACAATTAAGACTAACTCAAAATAAAAAAAATACCCCAAAATGAGATGGTTACACGGTTTTATCACATATTTTACCGAACTGTTTGCAGACTATACATCTACCACTACCTTAAAACCCCACAAGTCACAGGGCTGTCTTGCATATTTTTCATAACCAAGCACAAACTATGTTATCACCTCTATCTAAAACAAAAAATGTCATGACCCGTCCCCCGGGGCCCATGTCGTGACTACCCCAAGCCCACCTTCTATAGGAAAGGGGTTAGCGAGTTGCACCCAAAAGTCATATCCCTATAACAAGAATACATTTTCTTTACACCTGTAAAAACACACAATCCAAGAACACAACAAGAAGCATCTACAAAGTAAACTTATGCAATAAAAAGTGTACTGAAAGTAAAGGGGGATAGATTACAATACCAAATGAAAAGTACAATTACAACTACAAAGAGAAAATATCTCTTGGATCATCCACCGATGATCCTACCTGAAGGGTAGGTACAGATCATCTCCACAACAGTCTTTGTCATCCCATCTCCTCTGTGTACTGCCTTGTCCCGACTTCCTCAAGTCTCAACCTAGTTTCTCATCATCTGCACAAGAAACAACAAAGTGAGGGAAAATCCCATATAGGGGCGATTATAACAATAATCAGTAGGAACCTTGAGACCCCCAAAGGTATCCTAGAGTTCCAAAAAGAAAATACCACAAAGTAAGACCTCAATCAAAAAGCATGAAGCATTCATCAAGTCTACTTAGGTATATGCACATAAATATACCTAAGTTATCAAAATATACTCGTCACTTACATGAGGAAACACAAGGCACAAACCTTTAATCCATTTTCACAATTGGTCCATGAGGGAAGTATACCACAAAGGTAACACCACGAAGGTAGCACCACAAAGGTAAAAGTACAAAAAATGTAACAAAATAAAGGTAACACCATGAAGGTAAAAGTACCACAAGGGTAACACCACGAAGGTAACACCACTGAGGTAAAGTACCACAAAGGTAACACCATGAAGGTAACTCCAGGAAGGTAAAAGTAACACAAAGGTAAAACCACAAAGCTAACACTATGAAGGTAAAGTTCCACAAAGGTAACACCATAAAGGTAACACCATAAAGGCAAAAGTACCACAAAGGTAAAGACTCATCTCCACCAAGTATATAACTTAAGTACGGAAGTACATATGATTTGTCGTAAATCTAGATTATCTTATTCTGCCAAGAGGCTCTACTGTTGACCTATATAGGATCATTATGAAATGACCCACATAGGATCACTGAGTGTTGACCCACACAAAAACTAACCCACACAGGATTAGTATGTGCTGACCCACACAAGATCACTGACCGCTGACCCACATAATATCGATATGTACTGACCCACATAGGATCACTATTCATTATTCATGTCAGAGCCAACCAAAAGATTCTTGCACTAAGCACACTTGATTCTGGGAGGATTATATCCTCAAGATATTGGTCATACCTCAATCTCCAAAAAGTTTCATGAAGAAGTATCCCAAAGGACCACCATGTCGTAAGGGTTCCAATGCGACAGACGACGCGTTGATCGGACCCCTGGGCAGATAGTTACATCCCTTTCTATGAAATGGTGGGGGGGGGGGGGGGTGATCACACCTACGTCTAGTCGGGCTCGATCAGGCTCAATAAAATACACAAAAGGGACCGCTTCCCAGAAGGAGTCCCAATACCACTGACATTGTGTCAATTGGACACCCGGTTCATCAGTTAGAGTGTTTTTTTATTCAGGTACCGGTTGGGTCTAGGCCTGGTCAGACTCGGTTAGACCAGCCTGACACAATGGGTCCAGGGGTCTACCTAACCTCTCTTGGGTCTGGCCCACTAATGGTCGGCTTAGTTCACAGGGTCCGACCCATTGGGGTCAGCCTGGTTCAGTTCGCAGACCTGGGTCGCGGTTGGCCGAGCCCACCGGGTGGGGCTCGACCAACCCGCACTGGCCCATTGGGCCATGGGTTCAGACTATTGGGTGGGTCCGTCCCACTGAGCCACGGGTCCGGCCTGACCTTTTGGTTGGGTCTGGCATGCTAGCGGGTCTGGCTCGCACCAGCTCAGTCCGCCAGAAGGCGGACTGCCTTCTTCCCTGACCCCACAGTTATGGGGCTGTTTTTTCCAATCGGTGGGGCAGTGCCCCACCACATTAACCGGTCGGTCATTTGACCGACTGGGTTCCACCAACACAGAGTAGCGTGGGCCGCGCCACACCCTCCTACCGTGACCGCTTCCGCCGGTGGTGCCTGCAGGTGCGACACTTGTCATGTGTGGCCGGCACGGGCTGACTGCCCTTGGCCACCAAGGTGCGTTGTCGCGCGCCTGCTTCCACTGCTTGTGGCCGGTTTCCATTGGTTTCCTCCTACTACTGCCAAAATTTTCTTTTACGGGTCTCCGGACGTTCTCCGTTGTCCGTTATTGGTGCTGTCAGTGCCTACAACTTTTCCGCACTACCGTCGACATAGCGTGATCCGCTATTTCATGTTGCTGTCGGATTGGAAAATGTTCCCTAAAGTTCAAATCAAGAACGAAGCAGTGGAGGGTCCAGGCCTTATTCATTTGGCCCACGCCCTCCGCATTAAGGTGATAGCAAGCGAGAGATGATTTAATTCATTAAAACAACTTCAAAATAAACCCCCTAAATCATGATTGTTGGAGAACATCCATGTTTGAGGAAGAGTTGGCGTTTTTCATTGCCACAACAAGCCTCCAACGACGCCTCTCAATCATCATTCTTTAGTTTGTGATTCAATGGTGCTCATCACTGCTCAGCAGAATCGGTCCCGTACTCCATGTGGTTGGCATCACGACACATTATTAGAACTTCATCGCTTAGAGAAGTCATGCCAACACTCCACCCCGAACTCCATGTAAATAGGAGAGGGGTAGGGTGAGTAACACACATGGAATTAATGGGGTTCAATTAATTAAGGAACCTTCCTATCTCAAATGGTGTTGTTACAAATAACTGAGGAGTCAAGCCATTTAATGGATTGACACATCGTTGGTCCAACCATCGTCGCTTGTCCAGTGGAGGAAAAGAAAGAAAAAAAATAAAATAACTTTGTTATTTTGTTATTCTTTTAAATGTACAAAATCTATCTTTTTCTCTCGACCTTTTGTGGTCAAAGTGAAGCCTCCCTTAAGCAAATCCTGGTGTTTTAGATTCAACGGTGCCATCAAATTTTTAATCTGAGTACCAGTTTAAATGTTATAAAATGCCACTCGCGTGTTTACTAAACGTACCTTAAAAAAATTCAATAAATTATTAACATTCACCCTCGACCCATTCCAGTCGAGGTTAGGCTTCACCTAAAGGGAAAACGCCCCAAAGAACTCAATGGTACTCTCATATTTTCAATCCAAGTTACCATTTAGATATTATGGATTTTAACAAAAAAATAATTGTTACTTAATTAATTTATTTACATCCAAAAAACTAACTTCCATAGTTGGCCCATGCCGGCCTATGTTTGTATCTTTCTAAAGAAATCATACCCTCATGAGATCAGTGGTGGTCTTGGATTTTTAATCCGAGTCACCGTTCGTGAGTTATAAGCATTTGAAAAATAAAATAACTTTATTTAATTATTTTATTTACGGTTATATCATTTTCAGGATTTCTCATCAGAGGTCTGAACCGACTAAAATTAACTCGTTCCTAGGGTAAACTCATTATCTTAAATGCAATGGTTCCCCCAAATTTCTGATTCGGGCACCTGTTTAAGAGTTATTCCACTTTTTCAGGAAACTGTTCACGCATGCTAATTAAAGCTTAACAAAATTTGGACGGATAATTCTGGGCACTTCGAGCCTTGGAAATGCATTCCATCAGATTTACCGACCTCAAAAAATCCCAAATAATTTTAAAACAAATTATATGGAATTTTTGGGTCATTACAAAAAATAGCACATGATTTCTACTACATGGTTTCACAAATCATGTACCTAATCATACAACCCAACAAAAGACTCAAAAACCAAAAATCCTAACCCTGGGACACTTCATACCCATCATAGTAATCAACTAAATAACCCAAAGAAATAAAGTTATATTTTGGGGTGTCATGAACTCATATAATAGATGAAACAATTGATATGTGAATTTGACCAAATGATTCTTAATGAAGTAATGAAGTTTTATTTATAAAATAAGTAAAAATAGTCATTGATAATTTTTCACTAATAAACCTATAAATGAAGGGATATTGTAATTTATATAGTATCTCAAACCTTTAACTAATAATTTTTAAGCCTTACTCTCCATTACCTCAAAGCTAAATATATATATTTTTAAAATTTAAACTTTCTTACATATAAATCTCATCCTTACCAGCCAAAAAAAATTAACATTCTCTGACAATTTGTCTTTTACCTAAGAGGAATGAAATTTTAATCAAGTAAGAGAAACTTGAGTCACCTATAATTAATTTTTAGGGTGACTCTTCTAAAGACCAAGAGGATTATTCTTATGAATCTTATGACCAGTGAATTATAGACTAATATTTTGATACCCTTCCCAACACTTTTCAAATTACCCTAATAATTTTTTTGAGTTTATATTGATGTATTATCTATATATTATACTATATTTTTATTAATAATTACTTTGATTTGATATTTTTATTTATACCTATTATTTTAATTTAATCTTAATGGATTCTTTAGGGCTATCAATTTCCTTATTTCTACGATATAGATTTTTTCATAATAAATTTAATTTGAATTATATTGATGAATATGGGTACTAAAATTTAGACCATGACATGGTAGTTTAGGCCAAACTATGGTCTATCCCATGTGTACAATAACATATTGTAAGACACTATGTGGGTGGTTTTGCATAAAATTATTGTGTTATGTGATAATGTGATTCCATATTCATCATTTCTATCCAAATGGTATCATAATTAGTGGATTATCATATTATTATCATTAGAGGAGTTGTAAATATCCCACATGATTGTATAAATGTTAAACAATCAATTGGAAAAAGAATATTCATGAGTTATATTTTTTGTAAATCATGAAATTTTTATGAAATGTTCACATTAATATGGTTGAATATTTGATCCATAGTGAGGCTCTATATTACTATATAAATAAGCCATTAGTTTTTAATGTTGGTTATAATCAAGTACGTGACTCATGATATGAAACCCCTTTTTCAAATCACTCTCAAACTATTGTTTCTATATATTATATAAAATTAATATTCTAAAAAACTGTGAATGTAAGAGAGATCCTTTATTGAGTTTTGGAATATTTCCATGACCTGTGAATACTATAAGAAGGATGACCCCTTCATTTTATCCTGTTTTGATCCCAATAAATATAGTGTGAATCTTAGATAGACTAGAACATCAAGGTGAAAAATTCATCATTATTTTTTTATTCAAAATGTATAGATAGATTATAGGTTGTATAGATTTTGGTGTTTTTATTTTTCTATGTTTTGGAATTTATAAATTCCTATAAGAACTTTTAGTGGTATAAATTCTAATCTATAAACATTTGGTTTGATATTTGAATGAATAAATAAAGTTTAAAAATGAGTACATTGGGTTCTATGACATAAATTAAGGTGAAACACCCATTTCCGTTGTTCAAATTTAATTTCTATGGAATTATAATTATGTAAAAAAGTGTTTTAGTTCAAGTTATTTATGACTCGTGACATAGTCAATACAAAATAGTCATTGTGGGGTGATGTTAAAAATAAAATAAATCATAACATCACATGAAAACAATCTACAATATTATTAGCTGCACATTATTCCATGGAAACCATCATTAGAAGGACAAACCACAATTTAGTTTAAAATGACCAATTTTTTTTGGAAATGGTCACATTTTTTATGGAATTTTATTCCATAATATTATCATAATGCAACATAGACTACCAGGTTATATAATTCTTGGCTAAAATAGTTTGGTTATCTAAAATGGTTTTCTCAAAATGATCTGGCTAGGTGAAACAATTTCACCCAAAATGTCTAAAGGATAACCTTAAATTGTCACGGTGCTTCCTATAGAAAGGGTTTTCCCTTGGGAAGTCACCACATCATATCCTTAACCAAAAATCCTTGAAAACACTAATGGTATTACTTAAGTGAGATTTTTCATCATCTGGAGGACCATGTTGTGGTGAAAGATGTTTTGAGTAAAATTTTAAAGATAATTACATTTTTGTAAAAATTATCAAAAATCTTTGTTGATGTGGGTTCCGAGGGGGATTTAAACTAAACTATAAATGTTTTGGTAGATTTTATATAGGTTTAAAGTGGATTTATATGTTTGAATAATTTATAAAGTATTTACAAATTTAAAATAAGGAAAAATAAAAAACAAACTATATTAATTTATGAATTGTTCATAAATGACAATATAAAATGTTTATATTGAATAAACTTATTTGTAAAATTATTTAACTATTAAAAATTGATGTTTTTGGGTAGATATGATCAATTTTTTATCTAAAATTAAATTTATGATATTTAAAATATGAAAACAGTTTACATATTATAGGAAGTGTTCATTATTTAATAATAAAAATATTCCTAAAATATCTCATATATGGAATATGAAGTATTTTATATAAAACCCATATAAATAGTAATATGAATTGCTCATATTAGATAAAAGTTATTTTAACCTGTTTATCTAGGATTAAAATACAAAGTGTTTATAATTTATTTAAAAATAGTTCTCAAATGTTTATGTCATGTCTAAATTTATGAAATGTTTATTTATTTAGTTTATTCGCTTATTGATTATTCACATATAAAAATGTTATATTATTAATTTCAATGTATGGTTTAGTTTAAAGTGTTTAAACCACTTATTTAAATTATCATACATGTATTTAAGGAGTCACATTCTAGGTATGATAATTGATTATGTTTTCTTTTAAATTGAATTTGGCTTATATTAAGTTATGACCATGAATTAATAAGTTAATTGTAGTATATATATATATATATTAGGCATTAAAATTTTGATGGAATTTAAGTCTCTCTTGATTAATAATCATTGGTAGAGGGACTTTAGTTCATATTATTCTCTGGTCTGGAATCTTATAACTTTTCTAAAAAATTAGGGGTTTGATGCTTATCACTCCATTCTTTCTATTTTGGGTATTATTTATTTCAGATAATTACAAGATGTTACATAAAAGTTTTCCATGTATATGAGTCATGGGATGCATTTGGATGTGTATAAATATAGATGGATTTTAATTTGGGTTAATTATAATAGGTCTGGGTTGTGTAAAGAGTTACACATAAATATATTTTGAACATATTGATTTAGTGGAAGAATTGAGATTTGAAAATAATTTAATAGAATAATGCATACATGTAAATATAATACATGGGATAAAAAGGTGAGATTAAATCCACTTTATAATACAAAGTGTAATCTTATTTCTAAAGAAAATAATTTTTAATACCTTGATCATCCAATCAAATAGTTTCATGACAAATCTAGTTTCCCCTGTATTATCTTTTGTAAGACAAGTAAGTAATTGGATGACCCTATGTACTTCCCATAACCCCAATTTTCTAGAGTTTGTGGGTTATTTATTACATGGAATACATATCACAAGATATTACATTACAAGGATCAAGGTTTAGTAGTCCTGAAAAGACTATATACATAATGATTACATTAAAACATTATATTTTACATCATAGAAGTATAAATATTAATTAAAAAATATTTTCTTTAGGGTTGTTCAATCATAGTAATCCAATTCATTACCTAGGTAAATGGGGAAACATGGTAAAGGTGGTGATCTTAAATGATCAGTAAATGAAAAACATACAGTAGAAGCTAATAAAGGATAAATACTGCATATAAAACATCATGAGTGAAGTTATAGACTTAATAATCAATACATAAGTATAATCCATGGAATAAAGAGAAATAAAAAATCACATATATAAAAAATAATCTGAAATATAAAAGTAAATAATACCAGACATCATAAACATATCATTGTAGACTTATTTCAATACATTATACATAATGTGAAAGGAAGATCCCATTACCCTATATTAGTTATCCTAGGAGGCCTACCAGCCCACTGAGGGGATATATAATTTTAGGACTTATCCTTAACATAAATTCTAATTCAATCCATTTCATACCAAATTATTATAGGTGATACATGGTATAGTGTTCAAGGATGAATAACCTAATAATACATTAAAAAATTTCCCAATTGAACTTATCATACATGATATTACTATATATAATGATAGATTATATGATTCAATAATATATTTCCCCAGTCAATGAATTATTAATAATGTCTAACTGAATTACATCAACATGTATAATTAATAATTAAATATTCATGGTTTTCAAAAATCCCTCATAAAAAATTATTTATATAAAACTATAGCTAAGAGGTACTAATCAAGATAAAGGATTTTAAATGTGTTTGGGAAATTTTATTTTCAATAGAGGAGACCAAATAAAAACATAAATTATATAAAAATATATAAATTCTATGTTATGGTTTATAAACAGTATGATAATTATTCAAAGCATATCCCCCATGAGTGACAATCCAAGTGCATGGTAAAGGACTATTCACCATACATTAGGATGATGACTATGATACACCTGAATAACTCTTTTCAAGGTTATTACCCCTGAATGTATCTATGAAAAAAATAAACTTTTTTATCTTGGTAGGGATTCATTTTCTTAGAAAATAACACACTTTTTACTTAACCAAATTATATGATTCTTATGGATACAATGAGGTTTAGGCATAGAAATGATATGTGAAATTTCCATAATGAGAGTGAAAGGAAAGATCACATGGGTGAGATATGTTAATTATAGAATTTAAAATGAAATAAAAATATTAATGGTATAATAATATGTGTATTAAAAATTATATGACAATGGTAATGTAAATTGGAATTATAAAGAGAGAGAAAACCAACCCTTACTTTGGTATAGTAATGACTTACGAAAATGGAATAATGTAATGGGTTTGGGTATTATATCCCTGATAATAGTTCAATAGGGAGATAATAACATGTATATATATCAATTAATAATATAAAATGTAAATTTAAATGATATTAAAAATAATAAAATTTAAATAGAAAATTAAGAGAGAGAAATGGGAACCCTTATCTCTCTTGAGCTTTTATATTGGATCCCAACCTCAGATCCAATAAAACTTTTAAAAAATGAATATAGAGCTAGGGTAGATACTCCTTAAGAGATCAATAAAGAGGGAACATGAAATTTGGTGTGAAATAATGAGAGTATGTGTGGGTATTTATACGCATGGTGATTTGAATTTCATTGAATAATTTATTAATTAGTTTATCTTCCACTTTCATTTAGTGAACCACTATAATAATTGTGCTAAACTACCAACCTTAATGCCCCAATATAGTGTTTACTGCCAAAAATAGTTAAATATCACTTCATTATCCAAAATTAGTCATGATTACAAAAATATGTTGTCATATATACCGTATTTACCATATTGAACCATATTACACTATTTTACTGCATTTTATTATTTTAACAAAAAATTACCAAATTTATCCCCTTGGATAAATTTGAAATACTAATTCCAAATTTTTAATAAATTTATCAAATTAATTCTATAATTTCCAACATTTTAACTTTTATGTTAGGTTGATACATTTACCAAAAATAAAGTATAAGATTAAATATCCTTTTAATTTATTAAAGAAATTACATTATAACAAAAATCAATCCTCAGATACACAACCTTTAATCACACCAACATATTCAATAAGGGAAAGGTGTGTAATGGTGGTAGTTTAATGGGTTGGTTCGACCAATATTTATCGGGTTGTGATCACTACTATCTTGAACTTCTCTCGCCGAATATTCCACTCCAACTTCATTTATTAGAGTTCTTCTTAGGCCTGGTCAATGGTGGACCCCAATGATAATACCTCATTCCCAAGATTCGATAAATGAACTTCATAAGGATGTTCCTTCTAGTTAAATCCATGTTTCTCCTTTATGAAATAATTAACTCTCATCATTACCCTTAACATAGGCCAATCATAATGGTCTGTTCTTAATCTTTATACCACCAATGGCCATAATTCCCAATGGTCATATTGATCATCAGTAATAATACCCAATGGACATAATAACCTATAGTCATACTGATCCATATATATACACTAAAATATAAATCCATTCATAAAATTCTCTATGTTCTTACACCATATCAATTCTAATGTTTATTTTTTTATTCCTAATAGTAAAATATCTTGTATACTTGTTATTATTTTTTAATTATGATCCTCTAGAGTACAATATTACGGTGTTTCATAAAAATTTTACTTTCTTTATGGTACTATTTTTATCTTCTGTTGTAAATTTAATTACGCAGTGTTTTTTGTATCAATATGTGTTGTTATTTTAGGATGAAATAATAAAGTGTGCATTGTGAAACAATATTTTTATGAAATTTTTATTTACTATTATAGAATATCATTTATTACACTCTCCCCCCATAAAAAAAATTCAACAAAAAAATTGTAAATCAATATATAAATAAATGTGGATAAAATTTTCTTACAGAATCCTATGGCTCCCATGTTACCTCTTACAAAAGATTATTCCTCCAATGAAACTTCACTAGTTGAGTTGTTATATTTCATATCACTTGTTCCCTTGTATCAAGAATCTGAATTAGATCTTACTCATATGATAAGTCAAGATATAACCGAACATGATTAAATTTTAGAACATGGGTAGGGTATAACATATAATTCCTTAGAAGTGATATATAGACGAAATCATGAACTTGGGATAGGTTGGTGGCATGGATAAATGATATTACTAGGATCCTATATCATCTAATATTTCAAAAAATGCAATATTTTTAGACACAAATTCACTTTCTTTACAAATCACGTATTCCCTTTCTATAGAGAAATCTTTAAGAAGACATAGTATCATAATTATAATTCAATATCCTTCCATTTATTATCACCATAAATTTTTTTTTCTAATTTGGGATACCTTAATATGATTCTATATGGATATTACCTTCTTAGTTTTTTCTTTTACATGTTTTGGCCCAAAATATTATTTTCTATGAAATTATCCCAGCACGTAGAATTTTGACATATCTTTCTATATAAGGATTCATATTGTGTAATCTTAATGTTTGATTGGTATCTATTATTTAAAAAAAACTCTAAAAGAGGTAAATACTGGTCCTAAATTCCTTGATGTTAAGAAATCATTAACTTAGCATGTCTTCCAATGTCTTGATATCCCGTTTGGATTTCCCATCCATTTGAAGGTGATAGGTCATGCTAATATTAAGATATGTATTTAAAACCTTATGGAGAATACTCTAAAATTTTTATGTGAACCTTGGGTTATAATCAGATACTATCAATAGGGGTGTGACATGAATTCTCACAACATCATTTATGTATAACCTTGCAAGACAGTCTAGAGAAAAATTCTCTTGAATTAAAAATAAATGTACTAACTTTGTGAGACGATAAAAAATGACCCATATATCATTATTCCCTTAGATTTATTAGAAATACTAGTAATGAAATACATGGTAGTATTATCACACATCCTTTATGGTATATATAGAGGTTAAATTACTCCTTTGGAAAGATGTATTTCATCCTTCACTTGCCGACATACTATGAATATTATAGAATAATATGTAATTTCTCTCTTTATATTTTTCCACCAAAATTTCTATAAGATATCCATATACATCATGATAATTCCAAGATGTATAGAGAAGTTTAGTCTATGAGACTCATCCATAATATTCTTATTTAATTTTTGTACTAATGGAAAACATAACCTTTTACAAAAATGTAAAAATCTATTATCACCGATTTTGAACTCTAGTAATTTCACATGAATCACATATTCCATCTTCTTTTGTATAGATTTATCACAATGTTAAGATTTATTAATACTCTATAATATATATTTTTGGGTAATTACCTGGAATAATAATGTTGCTTCCCATTAAATTATAATACCCAAGTCCATCCTTATTAGGACTTTGATAATTAGATTGTTCTTTACCCTCAACATGGATAAGAAACTATGGTATTTTCTACTCAAATAACTCAACACATTTTTTTTCTTTCCTTGGATGATAATGGATTTCATGTTCACAATAATTTAGTAGTTCTAATTATATTATTTCCCTCATATTAATATCTTTTTCAAAAAATATATATTTTAAAATCTTATGGTCTTTATATATATCACATATCTCACCCTAGAGGGAATGTATCCATATATTCAAAGAAAATATTTCTGTCACGAATTCTAAATCACGAGTTAAATAATAAATCTCATGGAGTCTCAAATATCATGTTGTGTAGGCCAAAACTATATCATTATTCATTGTAAAACATTCAATACCTTTCCTCAATGAGTTACTGTAAATAAAAATTCCTTTTAACCGGACAGAAGATTCAATATATGTGTATTCACCAATATCCTTTTCAATTATTCAAAAATATCTTTACATTTCTTTTCCATGTGAAGTTGAACCCCTTATATGTTATATTGGTTAATAAATTATCCAATCAAGAATATGTTTTAGTAAAATTCTGATAATATTTTACTAACCCAAGAAAACTTCATATTTCTATTATGTAGGTGTGTCTTGTCTATTCCTTGACAAACTTCATTTGTGAAGGGTCAATAGATATACCATCCTTGGATTCAATATAACCAATGAAAGAACCATGTTAAAGATGAAATTAACATTGAATAAATTTCCCATAAAACAATTTTGATCTCAACACCTCAATAAAAATTCATAAATGAGTATCATGACCCTTATAACTCTTAGAGTATATAATAATGTCACCAATAAAAACCATAAAAAACTTATCAAGGTAGTCTTTGAATACTTTGTTCATCAAATCCAAAATACAAAGGGATAATTTTTTAATCCAAATGACATTACTATGAAATCATAATAACCATACCTCATGAAAATATATTATTATAATATCCTATTTAACTTTTAATCAATGATAACTAGAATAAAGATCATTACTGAAAAATAATTTATCCGCTTGAATTTGATCAACAAGGTCATTAATAATAGGAAATTTATACTTGTTTTTTATAGAAATTCAATAGATTTCCTTATAATCTATGCATAATATTATTTTCCCATCCTCCTTCCCCAAAAACATCAGAGGTGCGCCCCATGGTGAAACATTCAACT
The DNA here is from genome assembly GCA_963277665.1 of Viscum album. Taxonomy (NCBI): domain Eukaryota; kingdom Viridiplantae; phylum Streptophyta; class Magnoliopsida; order Santalales; family Viscaceae; genus Viscum; species Viscum album. Next base: position 4,094,480 of record OY728162.1, on the reverse strand, counting down.
GAGTGAACCCTTTATCACCTAAATCTTTCATTTTATTCTACAAATAAACTAACTCCACTAGATCCATGCTATATGGTGTCTTTGATATTGGATTTTCATCGATGATGAGATAAATAAAGAATTCAACTTCTTAATAAGGGGTAATTTTGGTAATTCATCTAGATATATGTAAATATATTCTTGCACAAATGGAACCTATTATATTATCAGAAATTCCCTACCCATAATAAATTGAATTTAATCTATATACACCCTAATAATTTCATTTATTTGAGTTAGTGGGGGAGGTTCAATATATGATTTAGATAATGGAATATCTCCTAAAAAAATTCCTTACATTCCTGACTAATTATGGCTTCTTTCTATCTATAATAAATTATTACTTTGTAAATTGAGATCCAATCTATCCCCAAGATTACATAAAAATACACCATAGGTATACTGATTATATTTAAAATTAGACAAACCACTTTCATCCTAATTTGAACTTCTTGGTGTACCTTCATTGTAATAAATGTACCACTTAGTGTTATAATTGATAAAACATTCTTCATGTTGAAGGGGTGATTGAATATTCATTGAAAACATGAAGGATATAAAGGAATTTTTAGATCCATAATCAATCAATTTATTAAATAAATTTGAATTTATAATCAAAGTTCATGATATCACATCATTTGGAGCTTCAACTTCTGGTATTTTTATGGTATAGGAATGAACTTGATCTATAGGGCTCTTATGTGGAATATTTACTTAGTGCTTAGGGAATATATTAGAGAAATGAACGATATTCTTGAAATTGAAGAAATGGACATTATTTGCTTCTATTTTTTACTTTACACTCATGAGGTTTTTACCTTTCTCTCTACATTTGAATCATGCACCAAATCCCCTTAAATAGGTTCATGAGGGTTTCTTTTCACATTTATTACATGCAGGGAAATCTAATATTTATTTATTTTCCTTCCCAACCACTCTTTCTACATGCTTATCAACTATCCTCTTCTTATTAGGTTTCATTTTATAAGAAAAATATTTGTTGAACTATTTTTTAGTCTTGATATAGCTTATTAATATTTACACGTATGTTGAAATATTTTGAGATACCAAGGATCTTCAAATACTAGGATTTAAACCATAAAAGAAGTGATCAATCTTTCTTTTAGGGTTTTATATATAATAAAGAACATACCTTAATAACCTTGTAAAACTTTCCTCACACTCAGCCATTACCTCTTATTATTTGTGTCTTAGGCTCATGAATTTCCTTTCCATATCTACATGTATCTTTAGAGGAAAATATTTTTCCAGAAAAATCGCATTTAATGAATTGAATTCCATGTTCTCAATATCATCTACTTACTTAGTATTTTGAATTACTGACCAACATTGTTCAGTATCATCTCCTAGATGATACAAAACCATAATGAATTTCTCCCTCCTAGATAATCTTAAGGCCAAAAATATTTTATCCAGAGACATAATCCGTTGTTTCTTCACCATAGGATTAGTGGTGACATTGAATGGTGGATGTTTCTTCTTTATAAAATGTACTAATGTGGTTTATCCCTATGGAAGGTAAACTAGAGTCTCTATGTGGGAAAAGTTATTTTTCTTAACCTAAGACAATTATCCAAGAATAGTCATAATTTTATCAACACCAATATTAGCTCCATTATCTTAATTATTCATATATTCATCATATTATCCATAGTTATTGGCATAATTTCGGATTCTCCCAATAGGTTCCATTTTCTAAAAATAATTTTATTAATTAGAAAACTTAAAACATGAATTATATGGTATACTATCAAAAAAGTTATTGAATAATCTCTATAATTTTCCAGTTACGGAATCTATGTTCTCTACTAAGGTTTTCCTAAATCTAGTTCATAATGATTCTACTAAACATTACTATGATACCAATTGTAATTCACCAAACTGCAGTTTCCCTACGATGGTGGGTTATTTATTACATGGAATACAAATTAAAAGATATTAAATTCTAAGGAATAAGGTTTAGTAGACCTCTAGAGACTGTAAACTGAATTATTACATTACAAATTGATATTTTTCAATATAAAAGAGAAAATATTTATTCAAAAATTATATCCTTAGGGTTATTGAATTATATTATTCTATTTTAATACCTGGAGAAATTATAAAATAGAGTAAATGTGGTGATCTTAAATGATCAGTAAGGGAAAATAAACAACAGAAGCTAATAAACGATAAATATAACATAAGAAATGTCAAGAGTTCAATTATATCCATGAAAATGATTACATAAGTATAATCTAGGAAATAAATATAAATAAATAATTACATGGACCACATAATAATATAAAATATGGAATTTCATAATTTCAGACATCATAAACATATTATTGAGGCCTTGTGCTTAGATATTATACAGAAGGGTAATGTCGCTCCCATTACCCTATTTTAGTTTTCCCATGAGACCTACAAGTGTACTGAGAGGATATATAATTCCTATACCCACCCATCACATAAAATTTAAATTTATTCCATCACATTACAAATTATTATAGGTTGTACATGGCATAGTGTTCAAGTATTAACAACTTACAAATACATGGCACATTTTCCCAATGGAACTTATCATACATGGTCTTCCCATATGAAAAAATAGATTATATAGATCATTAATATATTTACATGGTAAATTAATTAATAATAATTTTTAAATTTATTCTCTCAACACATATAAGTAATAAATAGGGAATCATGTTTTTCAAAAAATATTCACAACAACATATTCATATGAAGTTATAGCTAATAGGTACTTATAAAGATTAAGGATTTTCAATGTGTTTAGGAAATTGAATTTTCAATATTAGAAGTCCAAATAAACACTTAAATTATAAAACACTATATAAATATTACTTTTGGTTTATAAATAGTATAATAATTATCCATATCATATCCCCTAGGAGTATCAAACCAGGTGCACAGTAAGGGCCCATTTACTATACATCAGAATGATGATCGGGATATAACCGACCAAATACTTTTGGGGTTATTAAACCTTGGTGAATCTATTCTAAAAATAATTCTACTTGTTTTTATCTAGGAAGGGATATATTTTCTTATAAAATTAAATGATTTTTACTTAACCAAAGTATACTATTTTTATGGTTATGAGGAGGTTTAAGCATAATAAATGCTTATGAAATGGCCATAATGAGAGTGAAAGGAAAGCTCATATGGGTGAGATATCTTAAAGATGAAACATAAAATGAAATAAAAATAGTAATGGGATAAAAAATTATTTATTAAATAGGATACATAAATGATAATGTAAATAAAAATTGCAAAGAGATAGAAAATCAACCCTTACTTCAGTATAGTAAATAACTTCAAAAAGGGTATAAAGTAAGGGGTTTTGGTAATTTATACATGATAATAGTTCAATGGGGAGATAATCACATTGATTCATATCAATTAATAAAATAAAATTTAAATTTAAAATATATTATAAATAATGAAATTAAAATAAAGAGAGAGAAATAAAAACCTTTACCTCTCTTGAGCTTCCAGGTTTGGAACCAGACCTTTAAATACAATCAAAATATTCATGAATGAAGGGATACCTAGGAGAGATACTACTTGAGATAAATGAAGAGGGAATTTTTAATTTTTTTGTATTAATGAGAGGAGGGGTGGGTATTTATAGGTCTGGTGAGATGAATTTCATGAAATAATTTTTTAATTATTATTTTTTCACTTTCCTTTAATTCCCTACTATAACCATCGTGCTCAACTATCACCTTTAATTCCAAAACTATAGTCTTTAGTGACACAAATAGTAAAATTTCTCTTCCTTTTCATAAATGTGTAATTATTACATAAATATGACATAATATTTAATATATTTACCATATTTTATCATATTCCACCATTTTTACCTTATTTTTCTATTTTAACCAAAAAATTAACAATTTTTAACCCTTTGTTATTTTTAACATCTGGATTAAAAATATGAAACAAATTTTATCAATTTTATTCTCTAATTACCAAATTTTTTCCTTTTTATATTAGTTTGATACATTTATAAAAAATAATGTATGAGGTAAATATCTATTTAATTTCTTAAATAATTTACATTATAACACAACTCACCCCAAGATATATAACCTATAATCAAACTAGAATATGAATTAAGGGTAAGGTGTGAAATAGTGGGACTTTTATGTGGTGGTTTTTTCCAACTTTGATCTGGAAATGATCTCCACTAACTTAAACTTATCAAATATACAATTCCACTCTAACTTCAATTGTTAGAGTTCTTCTTGGGCTTAGTTAGGGGAGAAACCCAGTGATGCTACCTCATTAAAAATATATGATAAATTATCTTCATAAGGGATGTTACTACTTGTTTAATCCACGATTAATCCTTTATATGATAATTAAATCTCAAAATTACCCAAATATAGACTAATCCTAATGGTATGTCCTTATTCACTATAACACCAATGGTGAAAATATACAATGGTGATATTGAACTATAGTCATAATTAATAATAGTCACATTGATAAGTGTTCATATTGATCATTATATATGCAATAATATCCAAATACATTCATAACATTATCTAAGTTATTACACTGTGTCAATTCTAATGCTTATTGTTTTATTCTTAATAACATTGTATCTCATATAATTTTTATTATTTTTCAAGTATGATCCCTTAGAGTACAAGATTATGGTGTTTTCAAAAATTATTACATGATTTATGGTACTAGTTTTACCTCATATTATAAATTTAATTTCTTATTTTTTTTCTTATATCAATATGTGATGTACTATTGTGATGAAATAATAAAGTGTGAATTTTTCAAAAATTTTATGTCACAAGATTTATCTACTACCACAGAATCAAAGGTATTACACCCTAAGAGTTAATTATATCATTTTTGGAGTTTCATTTAGGTTATTTATAGTTGGGAAACCCCTAGGAAGGATACCAAAGGAATTTCATTGTGCTTATCCATATGATAAATCAGGAAAAGTGTTTTCTTCTCAACAATACAAGAGTCATATATGTTATAATCGATATAATGGACAAACAAAATAACTAATAATTGATATGAAAACTATATTGGAATCATTACTTGGTGTAATATGGACCTTAAACTAATGATGTATATGATTGGTATAAAATGGTCTATCATTTAGTGGGAGTGTATTTAATAAAAGTTCTTATGAATTTAGTGTAAAAAATGATAATCATGTGATAAAATATTTAATTGTAGAAAAATTAGAATCATCATCATCAAACATGGACTTGAGACCAATCCATGAGTAGGAGAATAATAGTGGAATGAATTTTTTAGAATGATACAAAAACCTATGAATTGTTCTCAAGTAAAAAAAGAAAATTTTATGTGTTAAAGTAATTCCTTCTCGATTAACTAACTACTGAATTTGTTAAACAATCAAATCTATATTATTATGAGAATAATGGATTAATTAACATAAGTTTTAAATGGTAAAATATTAAATATAACCAAATGAAATTTAGTTTTTTTATGTACTCTGTATGATTGAGTAAGATTATAACTTATAGAGGACAAATTTCTCTTTTAAGGAATGATTTCACTATTAAATTCATTCCAAAAAATATTATTGGAAGAGTTTTGACAATTTAAATGAGTTAAATATATTTTTACCTTATTTTCTTAAGTTGTTTAAGAAATATGAGCTGTGTAAGAAATTTCTAGGTTCTAGTTTTTTATTAATAGTACATGTGGGTAAATTTTCAAATCGAAAGAAATGTGATTTTTTGGAAAGTTTAATAATGTTTCTTCTAGAAGATAGTATTGGTCATTGAAACCTAATTTAGGTGTTAGGAATACTGGGTGGTTATTCTATTAGATATAATTATCTTGTATAGATGCAAGAGTTTGAGAAACTCCAAGGAGATTCCATGTTAGGTATTAGTATTATTGAAATAAATTACTCTATTATTAAGGGTATATGATACCAAATTTATATTTCACAAATAATGTAAATATATAGGGGTTCAAAATCAAGGTAATAATTGATAGAGATTATAGTTAGTATTCATACGATGAAGCAAAAAGTCAATGAATCTTGGAGTTGATTGTAAAGGAATATTTCCAACTCAAATATATCTAAATAAAGTATGTGTATTATTATCTCATATCTCTTATGTGATAATAAGTTTTTATGAATAAATTGAGATGATACAAATTGTTTATAATTCAATATATTCTATGACATGTTTGAGAAGAAGATAAGTATAAAATAAGTTTTTATTTGGTATAAAAGATTTTATTATATATATATATATTTTAAAATATAAGGGAAAGAGTTATTTCCACCTTTAGTGAAATATTTTAAAGAATAAAGTATTTTATTCATAATATTACTCTAAACACATAAAATACCATATTTGATATCATTCGTAATTGATTATTTTTTAAATATTCCCACTAATATAAATAAGTCTTATTTTATAATCACACATGATTTTTTGTATCTTAGTATGATATTCTAGAAAGAATATAGTTTTAAGAAGCTAGTGGGAGTATGTTTTTGTTGGGGTGAACACCACACCAATCACTATAATATACACCATCTAAAAAAATCAAAGGTAGAATAAGATCTAGAAATTCCTTGACCAAAACATACCCCATGAAATCAATGTACTAGAGCTTAAAAAGTTCTCTATACCATAAATTACTCCACTGAATTGACACTTGTGAAACGAACAAACAGAACTCTCATAAGAAATAAATTAAGGAAAATTAGGTTGAAAATGGACACATAAGGATTACATGGTGCAAACATTGGTTCTACATCAATGGGATAAAAATTCTATGTTTTTACTTTATTTAAAGTTATAAGAGATCATTATTAATTTGAATAATTATATAATTAGATCATTAATCACTCAATTTCATCAATTCACATATACAATGGTCCCAACCCACCTTTATAGTGGGTACCAACTGATCAATATATTGCAAAAACCTCTAATATTTGTGGATGTATCGCCACCCAACATAACAACCTCTACTTTCTTATAGCAATCTAAACATGACTGATGACTTATGGTTAAAATTCTAAGTGCCCCTTACATTCAAAAAAGTTTCTATTATACACCCCCTTTTCCTCAAAAAATTCTAGAGGGACCTTCACATAACCCATAACTTCTGTTATGAATCATCTAGAAAACTAACCATTACATATATTTTGGAGCATAAATTCTAGACTACCTACCTCCATTAGAATTTTTTTTATAATTGTATTCATGAGGATAACTTATATATTTTATATTTCCTCATTTTAGTAAACTAATAAAAACCTGAACCGACTTTAAATTTATTAACAACATCCCACTTGAATACTGATTCAAGGAAAACACTTGGAAACCACCAATACATAAGAAGAAAAAAACCTTAATCTTCCATATTAACAACAATGTCTCCACCACCTTCCCAACACTCTAGTCCCACTAAGGAATAATATTGACTTATAATTTCTTAGACTAAAACCTCAGTGAAAATGTCTGCTAAATTATTAATTCAAGTTATCTTTTTCATCTTTGGTTTTCCATCATCAGTAATATTCTGGATGAAATGATATTTCAGGGTAGCGTGTTTCATTCAATATAGAAACATCATATTCTTTTCCAAATGTGTTACACTGCTACTATAATAGTACAATAATCTGACTTCCATAATTCTTTTAAGATCCTTTTAATATACACTTTAACCATATCAATTCTTTTCCTTATTTTATCTCATATACATATTATACATACATTGTGTAATGTGAAAGAACTTACTCCAACCTTGAAATCTAGCTAGCTCTCATTCCTCAAAATGTGAATAGATAGATTTTATTACTCTTACACATGTTTATATCCCCTCCAAAGTCTGAATCCACAAAACCCTACCATGGATCATCCATTATGAAGAACAATTCTTTATCTTCTAAACCATTTAGAGAGAAAAATATCTAATTAATTGATTACTAATGTTATTTCCCCATATTTGACATGGAATAGATGATGAATCCCACTATAAATCAAATGTTTTGTTAGGTACATATCTTTTCATACATCAATATTCTTACTACTGGTGAAAATAAAACCTTTTCCATTTACTTGAACTCATCTTAAATTTTTAGAACTTACTCTTTTGATAGTTTTAAGTGTTCAACCAATTAGGTTGAGACTGGATTACATCTAGACATCCCAAATATTTCAATTATCTTCTATATTTACTCTTTATAATTCAAAACCAAACTTCATGCTTTCCTATCTCTTTTGATCCCCATTCCCAATATTTTCTTAGACACTGCAAGTTATTTTATCTCAAATATTATAGACAAATAAATATTCAAATCCTAAATCTATTTAATGTATATAATTTTCTAATGTGTGACATCCTAATACATGATAAAAATGATAAAGCTATAATTTTCAAATTCCTTTTTGTTGAAACAATGATATGATTTTATTTGTGTGAAACCATTATCGGTGATGAAAATTTCGAACTTACAATTCCATTATCTTGTCACTAATTTCAATCTATGGATAACTTTCTTTAGTTTATACACCAATTCCTTATTCCTATGATCCAAAAAACCAGTTGGTTTCTTCATATATATATATATATATGTCCTTCTAAGTCCCCTTATAGTAATATTTTTCATCCATTTTCTCAAAGTGTAAACTATTAGAAGAAAAAAAGTTAAAACTTATATTGATAGTAGCGTTCTTAAAAATGAGTGAAAATATTTTAGATAATTCAGTTCATTAATTATGTTAAAATTCTTTTATGAACACCTTATCCTTATACCTTATTTTTCAATCAACTTTTTCTTTCAAATGGAAGACCCATTTGTTCACAAGTGATTTATTCCCTTGTGATAGTTCCATTAACCCCAAGGTTTAATTTTTATGAAATAAATCCAAATTCTATTTCATAGATAACTCCTACTTATCAGAATAACTAAGGATTTCCACTTCTTCTAAGATCTTGATTTCTCCTCCATCTATTAGAAGAAACAAATTCAAATTAGTTTTAAACCTGTGAACTGGACATCTGATTCTTATAGATATCCACAATTCAATTTATTGCTATTATATTTATGGAACTTTAAATTCTACATCTTCAACTTATAGTAATTTGATACAAAATTTATTAGAAATATTTTTCTAGCCTAACTTATGGACTCTCAATGATACCTAAATTTTTTGTAACTTTAACCCTTACAAAACTTCAATTTTGATAAACTTGAACATGGTTTGTTGATTATTTTTCTAAACATATTTTTTATCAAAGTTCCAATCTTTCCATAAGACCTCATCATTTAAGAGATCATTACATCTTCCAAATATAATTTTATTTTCATCATCCTATAGTTGGAGTCTAAAATTTTAATTACTATATACCATAAAGAAAATTTTATGGTATTTAGAAATGAGTTTTTCCCAATATTTGGAATAAACATGAAAATAGGATAAAATTACAAAAACATTGAGTTGGTTACCTTACAATAGTTTTTTGAACCATAACTGATGTAGAATATCCTAATCTATATTTTTAGAACGACTTCTATTAATAAGATACAATTCAAAGTTAACTACTTCTAGAAGAATCACCTTGTACATTCCAGAATGTAGCCTCATGCTCTGAACCTTTTCAATTAACATATGGTTAATTTTTTCAACCACAAAATTATTATCTAGTATCCCAAGGATATCATTTTTCATCATGATTAACTTATTTCAATAATAGTATCAAAAATCACTTCACTATATTTACCACTATTATCATACCAAAAGAATTTCAACTTCCTCTGATCTCCCATTCCACCTTGTACTTCTATTGAAAGAACACTCTATAAACCATTTATTTGTGTTTTAGGAAGTAAACCCATAGTTTTTTAGTTGAATAATAAATTAAAGTCACAATGTAATTAAACCCATGATAATAGTATAATGATATAGGCCCCCAAATATTTGTGTGAATAAGTTATAACTTGCAAGATCTAGGATTCCTTACATTCAAATTAAATAATACATTCATCTAATTTCTAATTATATAACTCTCAAAATTTCTAATTTTAGTGTATTTGAGCTTCATTAAACCCTTTAATACTATAAATTTTATATTCTTATCATTGAGTTTTCTGAGACAATATTACAAAAACTCTAGAATTACAGAAGTTGTTACCCCAATAATTCCTTCTCCACATGATATTTTGGTCAGATACATGGTTTCATCCTTTACATATCGGAATACAACCATAGATTCTTGAGTAATTTTTAATACTTAATTCTTGAAGCTAGTTAAAAATCTTACCTCATCTAGCTAACCAATAAAAATAAGGTTCTTCTATAAACCTGATTTATTCCAAAATAAATTCAACTTCCAGGATCTTCTATTTTACATTCAGATGATAACATATCTATTCCCCATGAGTTCTATAGATTCATAATTATCTAAGTAAACATTTTTGAATCTTATGGATACATAATTCACCATGAATACTTACTCTTCCATTGAATGGAATGATGCTCCATAATTAATAACCCATGATTCCACTGGAATGTCGACACTCAGTTTTATAATGTTACAACTTACAACTGAAAAAATTACAAAACTTTAATTTCTAGAAGCTTACCTATTAGAGTTCACCATTTTATCCCCACAATGTCTTATAAGAACCCCTTATTCCCAAAATACCAATATACAGGGCTAGGGAAATCCAATTTCTTTCCACTTACTTCTCTAGACTTATCTTACAATTTCTTATAACCTCTCCACTATGATGAATGTCCATTAACATCACTAGTTAGAATATTTTTTATAGGTTCTTGAAAATCCCTCAATTTGAGTTTTTCTTTTAAAATAAGATTTATGACATCTTAAAACACCAAGTTAGTTTTCCTATAAGAGTTTCTAATGGAAGTTACCAACATATAAAAAGACACTAGAAGTGTAAATAACAATAGAGGTTCCCACACATCATCCATGAACATAACATCAATTGATTTAATATACACCCAAATCATGTTAAATTCATTCACATGATTAGTCATAGGACTTACTTTCTACAATATCATACTGAATAAACATTACATCATGAATAACTTGTTTAAAGCTTTTAGCTTCTCATACATGTCCAATGGAGCATTCATTAAATCAATTGTGGTCTTCACTCCCCAAATGTTAATGGTAATATTTCATTCTGATGATATCCAAATCAATATTAGTTCTTTTTTTTCTAGATTTTATCATTAATATTTATTTTTATTCTCCTATTTTCATCCCATCAATGTAACTTCAAGATTCTTATGAATTAAATGGCCTTCTATCTGTATTCTCTAAAATACAATGTCTGACCCATCAAACTTGTCTATACCTTTTCTTATTTTGATGACATAAATTTTGAAATAGTGACACCCAATAAATTTTAATAATATTAAGATAATAATTAAGATACCTAAGTATCTCACCGAGAGTATTTTTGGGTCTTCAAACAATAATTGATGGCACTTATTAGGGTGAACACCCCAACAATCACCAAAAGATACACCATCAAAAAGATTTAAATCTAGGACAAGTTTTGAAACTTCCTTGACTAGAATGTACCAAAAAAATTCAATATACCAAAACATATAAAGTTATACACATCTTAAATCACAACACTAAATCAACACCTATGACTCCAAAAAACAAAATTATTATAAGTAAACATTCCAGGAAAACAATAATGGTAATAAAAACATAGGGATTACAAAATTTAAAATTATTTCTACATCCAAGGGAGAATACTTCAATAATTTTAATTTATCATAAGTTAAAAAATACGACAATAAATTTGAGTAACCAACCAAGTAGATCACCAATCACTCGATTTCATCAATAAACATGTAAAATGGTCCCATATAACCTTTATAATGGGGTCCAACTAATCAAACAGTCTCACTAAACTAGGATATTTTTTTATGTTCTTCCATTAGTCTAAAAAAACCTTTTATTTCCTATAGAAATATGAACTAGACCATTGAATTATGGTGAGAATTGTAAGTGAGCCTCACATTCAATAAATTTAATTTTACATACCCCCTTTGCCTAAAAACTATTCAAAAAGGTTTTTCACATAACATGTAGCTTATAATTTGCATTATATGGAAATATGATCATCACACATCCTCCAAAGAAATATTTTTGTAACGTTTACCTCTATTAGATTTCTACTACTTCTATCTTCATCAGACTGAATCATATCTTCCATAGTTCTTCCTTCTGATCGAATAATCATAAATTAAAAAACAATTTACATTTCATAATAGTTTGTACATATAAAATTTCAAAGTATAACAAATAAAGGATTAAAACAATAATACTCAAAAGTGAATGTCACTTAATATTCGAAAATAGTTTAAGATATTTTGATAAATAGAAATGTAAAGTGTTACATTTAGTAACCATAATAAAGTGAATATTAATTTATATCCTAACGGAGTTCAAGATGTGTTGTTAAAAAATATTTCAAGAGTTAAATTAGTTTCTAAATGATCTCAAAGGAAACGTTTAATGAGAATTATAATAATAATGACGATGATGAACTTTTAAAGAGTTATAAGTAGAAAAAAGAAGTTGTCAACATCATAAAATGTGATGTTGAGAAGTAAAGGAGTTTGAATACTATACTAAAAAATACAAAAAAATAATAATAATAATATTATTTAGTCTCAGTACTATTTAGACTATCCTTCTTTATAGATGTTACTCATTAAAAGATTTTAGTGGTAGTTTTTATCAGATGATCACATGGAGATGTGATATGAATTACATAAAGATGTAATGTATTTAACAAAAACCTAAAAGTTAGGAAAATATAAGTCCTCTGTGGTGGTATATCATATAGTATATGATTATTTGGGAGTATATGTATAGTTTTTCTGAAGACTTTTGTTTTCTCAGGTTGTGAAATTCAAGAAGAATTTGATTTTTTAATTGTGGTGAGGGATTTGTTTTGAGAAAAAATGTTTTGATTGAGATTTTAGAGGTAAAAAATATCAATGAGGTATTTTTAGATATGTAATTTCATGACCTAGCATGACGGGTCCTAAACTGTGACTACCCCAAGACCACCTTCAATAGGCCAGGGGTTAGCGACCAGCACTGAGTATGTATATCACACACATGGTAGGAATTATCTTAATGTACCTATATACACATATGCATATCCAATACCATAAAATGATGAATATTAAATATCTGAAACCAAGGAATGCATAAATCTATAATCCCACAATTAGAGTATGATAGTAAGGTACTGAAAGTGATAAAGGGACCAAATATAAGCCCGACCAAAAACTACAGAGTGTCCAACTTACTTAGAAGGTGAGGACTACTATCAAATGAAACCACCTGGAAACAACCTTAGTATATTTATCTTAAGATATTCTCCACAAGATACCCATCCTCCCAAGACACCATCAAAAGTGTCTTCATCTGCACAATACATGACACATACATGCAGAGCCCATGTAGGGGTGACTATAACAATATCTATAAGGACACCCTGAAAATACTAAACATGAAGAATCAAGAGTAGTTTTCTCATAGAAAGGATATTCCAATAAATTCGTAAACTAAACCTAGGTATACCCATGAATGACATTGAGCATCCAAGTATTCACAAACAAATTTCTCGGAACAAGATTATGCTCGAAGCTTCTAGTAAATGCTCATTCCTAGAGAACCCACTCCATGAGCTATAATATCATCATAGACAATCATCCAAGAGTTAATGATAATTTGGAACCACCCAATAAAACCCACTTGTCTCATAATACACTGATACTCAGATAGGGGATCACACTAAGGACTACTTGGAGACACCAAAAACCCCATATGAATCAACCTGCTATGTAGGGGATCATATACCAATGATACTGAAAATCCTACTAAAATGGACAAATAGATGGAGGATAAACACCCCATGCATGGAGTCCACAACGATTCCAAAAATCCCTCATAGGGTATAAGAAATAAATAATAGAGGACCACACTTGGTCTCATGGAGGAACACCATAAACTCTATCTGAGATTCATCCTTGAGGCGATCACAATATATATATGTGTATGTAACGCCTCACTGTACACTTGAGGTGATGAACCATGAGAACACACTCAACTGATTATGGTCTAAAGTTAAGAAATAAGTGGCTTTAAACACAAGCAAAGGTGGTAAACAGAATGTACTTGGGAGTGCATGGTGTGTCTAGACAACCCTTGTTCTACCCATGTTGTACCCATTACATGACATGTAAACCTAAAATTATATGGAATGCAAGTATACATGGTGTGTAGAGGAATACCGGTGCCCTGACCATTCCATTTGACCAAACCATTGTAGTTTTTTTATGTTCCCATGTACACCTGGCCATGCCCATGTACACCTGGTTGTGTTCAAGTACACGACTCTTCCCATGTACTCTGGTTGTGTCTGTATATCTTGGATTGCCTGTGTAAACTTGGTTGTGTCCAAGTACATGACTCTTCCCATGTACTATGGTTGTGTCCATGTATCCCAGCTTTCCCGTGACTATGTATCCTTTGAGATATATGTTGTTCCTCTTTCATAGGTCACACATAGTTTGAGAGGGGTCACATGGTGTGTAATATTTTTTCTATGTGGAAACCCTAGTGCTGCACAAGGGGTCCCATAGGGTGTGTAATTCTAGATTAAATTCCATGTAACATGATATTTTCTATATCTTAATGTTTATTTACATCATCACTTTCTGAGAAATCGCCACTACAATCCTCATTATAAAACAAGAATATGAGTTAATACAGCCCTCACTATCATCGATCATTGGGATTTGACCTTCAAAACTGATCAATAATCCTCTACACATGTCGTCTATAACCACACTATCGATTCAAGATGAACAAAAAACCATCAATCTATTTTGATTCACCTTCAATCATACTTCATCACCAAAAAACCCCAATTTTATCCTCAATCGTGTGTCGTACCTCCATTATTGATCCGTTGCATCGAAGAATGATTATGAAACAATTGAATACTGGGTATTTCATCAAACTATGATCCAACGAAATTTACCATGATGAATGTGTGAAGAAATATGGGATAAATCCATAAACCATAAAATGTGAGGAACTAACCCTATCCTTTGTTATTTTCAACCTCAGTCCTTTGTCAAAGAATTAAATAAACAAGGAGTAAAATAAAAAAACAAATAAATTCACCCTAAACAAATTTATCATCAATGAAACAATCAATCATTGTTCATGAAATTGATATGCATTCAACTGGTATAAAATAAAGTGATGGTATTACAAAAATAAAACATATTACCTAGATTTGGATTGATCACTGATGAATAATGGTCTTGCGTTGTTATTATCAGTTAGACCCATAAACTCTAATGGTGTAATGATACTTGATTTTATCTCGATTCAATTTCATCTATCAAGATCTCCTCCAATGCTTATGTCCAACGAACCGCCTAAATTTTCAGATTTATGTGGGAAAACCTTTAAATTTCCCATATAAGTGTATTTATAATTAATTTTTAGGTTTATTATTTTAATCAAATAATTAAATCAATATAATTAATTTTTTTAATTATCCATCCATGAAGGTGATCAAGCCCAACACCTTGTGATAACATAGATTATATCATAAATATGGTAAACCCATACTATAAACTCAACCACGACCTAAGATTTATAATCCGAGACTTTGTTTAAGAGTCATTCCACATTCTCAAGAAAACTTCACATGTGTGATAATTAATATATTTCAAAAATTATTTTTTGGATCACCATGCCTCAGAATCTCACAATGTCTCAGTGCCTATCTCTAAAAATAATCCATAAAAGATTATAAATATATACATGGGAAAAAATATTCATTATATCCCACCACATTAGTAATTTTTCATCCCAAAAAGAGAAAAACCTACACAAAAAGATGAGGGTACTAGGTTCATAGCTAGGTCCCCCACTTGTAGATGATCTCCTAAAGATTCCCATGATACCACCAGACATGGACTAGGGGAATAAATTTCCCATGATGGATCCTATCCTACAAATACATTATATCTACTAGTTAATAAATAAAGGAAACTCTATAATCTATATCTAGATCTCCCAAGTCGATAACATGCGATGATTCATGCACATACCTTCTTAGTTGTGAAACATGGAGGATGTCATGTACCTAGTCTAACTATGGTGGTAGATCTAAGCAGTACACCACCTAAACAACTTTAAATAATATCTGGAAAGGGGCAATGAATATAATAGATATATTTCAACCCTAGACAAATCCCTATAATCCCTTTCAAGGTGAGACCCTTAGAAACACATGGTATCCCTCCTCAAATTTTAGAGGCCTCTATTGTTGGTATGTATAAGACTTATGATGGCTCAATGCAGTCCCAATCCACTACTGGATAATCAGAATATTCTCTATAATTTCTAGAACCAAATTTGGTCCCATGATCATAGAATCCATTAGATTATTCCAAAAAAGTGGTGATCTAAAGGGTCTCCCAAATAGTGTCTCGAATGGTGCCATAACGATGGGTGGAATGACAGTTATTTTTTACTGAAACTCCACCCATGGTAGGTGATCCTCCTAAATATGGAAAAAATCAAACATGAAAGAACATAACATTTAATCCAAAACAAGAACGGTCCATTCAGTCTAGTCTTTAGTTTGGGGATGAAACACCATGAAAAAATTCAGTTGAGTCCCAAAGGCCTCCTGTAATCCTCTCCATAATCACGACATGTGGTGAGCATCATTGTTTGAAACAATATTTGGGAAAAATATATGGGGCCAGACTACATCCTACACATAAAATAATCCTAAGATCTTTACTAAACTATTATCTTGAATGGATAGAAATTGGGCCAACTTGGTGAGTCATTATACAATCACCTAAATAGCATTCTTTCATGTAGACATAAGTTATAACCCCATCATGAATTCCATTGATACCCAATCTCACTTCCACTCTGGAAACTCAAGGGGTTGAGCTAAATTATCTTGAACCTAGTGCCTAACCTAGATAAATGCGTAATCTAGAGAAAAACTCTAAAACACAACTCTTCATTTATGGTGACCAAAAATGATGTTGGAGTTCATGTAACCTCTTTTCCACACCTAGATGTATTGCCAAAGGGGATGTATGAAACTCCCTCATCACCTCATCCTGCAATGTCATTGGTACCATCTTCCATACTCTGAAAAGAATGATATGCTCCCCTCCTTCAAAAAATCCATCAGAATAATGTCTAGTAGATATCTAAATACATAAGGTATCATAGTAATTATACCCTTTTTGATATTCCTCAACACACTATCAAAGTGGTGGGGTAATAATTATCAATTGAATAAATTATGCACCACCCTTTTCCACTAAGGACAACTTCAATGAGGCTTACTGCTCAGATGCCTTGACCAAAAAAAGAGAACAAGATATCTTGGTGAATGCATCTGCCACCATGTTCCCATTCCCAAGAGTATAGAAAATCTCGAATTCATAGTCCTAGAGAAACTATAGCCTCTATATCTATCTCAAGTTAAGATACTTCTGAGTGAAGATATACATGAGACTCTTGTAGTCAAAGTAGATGATAGACTACTCTCCCTTTAAGTAGTGACACCACATCTTCAAGGTGAAGAATACCACTTCTAGATCAAGATCATGAATCACATAGTTCTTATTATGTGGTATCAACTTCCTGGACCCATAGGCAATCACCTCATGCCTATACATTAGGACACAAGTGAGTATGGTCCCTAAGGCATCATAGAAAACTACATACTTGACACCCTCCACTAACAACCTCAAGATGGGGGTTCTCGTCAATCTCTACCTCAACTCTTGAAAACAATGTTGGAACCCCTATTTACACACAAAATGACAACCCTTTTGGGTAAATGTTGTCAAGGGTGCTTCCAAGATAAGGAAAATATGTACCCTGAGGTGGATCTGAAGTTAGCACTGCCTCGACCTTTATAGGGTCCATTTCCAATCGTGCCTCTAAGATGATGTGTCCTAGGAAGTGGACCTCCAGAATCCAAAAACTGACACTTTGAGAGCTTCCCATAAATATGGTGATCTCAGAGTGTGTCTAGGAACATCCTCAATTGTATCACATGCTTCTCCTTGTAATATGAGTACACAAGGATATATTTAATCAAGACCACCACAAAATAGTCTAGGAAAGGATAAAAGATCTGGTTCATGAGTCCCATGAACACTGCTAGGGCATTCATCATGATGAAGGGAATGACTAAGTAATCATAGTGACTGTAGAAACATATTAATGCCATATTTGGTGTATCCTCATCCTGTACTCATAGTTAGTGATAGTCTAACTAGAAGTCAATCTTTGAGAGCCTTTGTTCCCCTCTCAACAGATCAAAGTAGCTGTCGATTCATAATAGTGGATACTTATTCTTCATGGTCACGTGGTTCAAGAACCATCAATCCAAACATAACCTCAATATCTCATCCTCCTCCTTAGAGAATAAAACTAGGTATACCCACAGGGAAACACTGGGTATCACAAAGCCCTTCTCCTATAAGTCCTCTAACTACACCCTAAGCTCATGAGTCTCTATAGGATCCATACTATATGATGGTGTAGGTATCAGGGAAATAATGTAATGTAATTCAATATAGAAGTATATCTATCGACAAGAGGGTAAGCCTAGAACATCATTAGGAAAGAAGTCCTCATACTCCACTACCACCATTAGGAATTGGTAGCCCATAGCATCCACAAATCCAAGAGTCACACTATCTAACTGGTGAGTAGTCAGCTATACTCTCCTATGATTGAGCCCGTACAACTCCAACAAGGTTTCCTTTTAACCAACAAAGGAAAACCCCATACCATCATTGGAGAAAAACCACATTTTACACAAAAAATAGTCAATCCAGACATGAATAGTGGATATCCATTCCATACCTAAAATTAAATAATAAGGCATCACCACCTCTATAAATAGATCTGATACAAATATATTTCCTCTTAGCATCCATTCACACTATCAGAAGAACTGTGCAATTTCTAAGTCACCTCCTATCGAAGTCTCAAAGCGTAAGGGTTGAGCCAAAGGATTAATAAAAATCTCTATGTCCTAAAATAGAGAAGTAGAAAAAAAGGAATTAATCACATGTGTGTCTATCAATGTTTCAACTAAGGTAAAAAAAGACATAGATTGTACCTAATAACATCCATAGATCCTTAGGGTCATAGACCTCCATAGACTGTAATTGTCCTCATCCTTGATGACCATCTCCCTGAGCTTGGTGTAGACCACTTGATGGTGGTGGTGATGGTAATAAGTCAAGCCTTTGACCACCTCCTACTACTCTACCGGGCCCTCTGCCACATCCACCACCCTGCAGACCTCCCTACTCCTACCTCTATCACTTCCTCAGTGGTCTCTCAACCATCTCTTAATCATTTATATGATGGGTCACATAGTCTTTTTCATGATTTCCCCAACCATCGTAGGAGAAGAACCACCCATCACTACTACAAAACAAGCCTTTAACAGTGATGAACTTTATCAACAATAGAAAATATCATTGATAAATATTACCTTTATCAGCACTAAAACAAGCACTGATAACTGGTAACTTTTATGAGTGCTTTTTTAATAGTTATGGAAAAAGGGACCCTTTATCAATACATTTTTTAGCACTGATAAAAAACAGCTTTTATCAGCCCATTTTTTAGCACTGATAAAAGATTCCCTTTATCAGTGTGTTATTTTTTACACTGATAAAGGGTATCCTTTATCAGAGATTTAGTTTTAGCACCCATAATGGAATCCTTTATTAGCACCTATAAAAGTCCGAATAAAATGAAATAATTGATTAAATAAAAAATAAAAAATATTTACTAAAAAAATATTAAAAATTTTATTAATTAAATAATTATTGATAAAAATGAATAAATTTATTATACTATATATAAATTATAAATAGTATTTATAGTATATATAGATATATGTAACTAAAAAATTAAATAAATAAAAAGAAAAAATAATTAAATTGATAAAAAATATTAAAATATTTATTAATTAAATAATTATTGATAATGTTAATAAATCATATATATATATACATGAATATATATTAATATGATCTATATAATAAAAAATATTGATGCTTTACATTAAATAGTAATATAAATTTAGTGAATAATGGTTTATAATTAAAAATTAATATAAATAGAAAATACTGACTAATTGCATTGAGTAATGGACATAATTTAATGTCATTTAATTTTTCAAATTAACATAGATCAAATGTATTATATTTTTTTCACATATACATAATTAATGCATTTTTATGTACATACACATACACAATTTTTTTGGGGTAATTTAATCAATTTTTTATTATTTATTTTTCATATATACTTATTTACTATGTTTTTGTATTTTCAATATGTATTTATCTTTATCTCAATATATATATATTTTTTAATGATTTATATTTAATTAATCAAAATTATCCAATTTTTCAATATTTTTAAAGTTTGCTCATTTTTAATTATTCAATTTTACTCATTTTTAACATGCTTGCACTTAAGATTAAGTATTCATTAATAATATTAAAAATATATTTGTAAAAAATATTTATAAATGTATATTTACTGTTTTTATATATTCATAATTTTAAATAAATAAATAATATTTTTTTAAAAAGTATTTATATAATTATAAATAAATATTTTTACATATTTAAATAATTATATAATTATAATAAATTTATTTAAATAAAGAATATATTTAATATATTTATATTTATATATATTTATTATATATATAATTAAATAAATATATATAATGATATAAATATTATTTTTTAAAATGTATTTATACACTTATAAATAAATAATTATATATTCAAAGAATTATAAAATTATTATTTTATAAAAATTATTATTATAAGTATTATAATAATATATAATAATTATAATTTTTTTTAAAAAGTATTATAATAATATATAATAATTATAATTTTTTTTAAAAAGTATTATAATTATTTTTCAGCGCTTATTAACTTAGCGATGATAAAAGGTATCTTTATCAGTGTTTTCTGGAAGTGATGATAAAAGTGTATCGATCTATTTTAAGAACCCTAACCATCATAAACCAGTTTGTGATACCTGTAACTCTCTGTGGAAGACACCTGCTATCGGCACTCCTAATTGTCGAATCCAAGCTCAAATCTGGGCTAGAATCAAGGCTCCAACTATTCTAAGGCACGAATCCCAGGCTCAAGCAATTCAAGGGTCGAATGAAACCAAGAATCAAATGAAATCTAGGTTTTTTGATACCTCTAATTTTCCAAGGTTATCCACTGAACTTTCTCATCCCACATTCATGTATCCCAACAACTCTAGTTTCACTATCAATAAAAAAACAGAAAATTCATTATTTTTTAGATATATTCAAGTATCATCTTCCTCTATAGCATGTGGCTCTCCTTGGGACAACATTGGTACTGTGCGAATTGAAATATATCAAACCCAATGTTAGGTAATGTTGTTTTGAAGTATAATAGGCTACCAATACCTATATTCCATGTCATTTACCTCTTTTAAATTGTCAAATTTTAAAAAATTCATCCATATAGCGGTCAATGTTTTCATTGGTTTGGAATATTCCATTGAAAATCACGTGGGATCCTCTTGTTCATATTTTTATTGAGAAATTAATATGCTATTATTTCATTTATTCTCCTATAAACCAAGGAAAATGTTTCACCAATCATAGAAATCTTGATATCGTACCTCATATGGTCAACAAAAAAAAATGTTCTTTTTCCAATCCTCAAATATTATTTATTTGAAATATATGAGTACCAAAATCCTTTAATCATTCTATTTCTTGATGTAGAGGTTGTGATAAACTCTACCTCGATAAAACCCAAGATTTATTATGTATTGATCCAACCTTAAATACCTAGGCCTCAGTGATTTCTTTATCTTATACAAATAATTCTTTAACTATCACACTATTTATCATTTTCATCTATAATAAATACATCTTGTTTCTCAATGTATACTGCCCCTTAATAACTCCATTGAGAAACATAGGTTTTACATCCATTTGGTATAATTTTAACTACATTTGCACTGAAATACTAAAAAAATTAAATAGTTTATAACTAGGCTATGGGAGTAAATTTACCATAAATATAAATTCCTTTGATCTTGGATTCTCCCTTGCACACCTTCCGTTATTTATTTTGAGACACTTTTCCATAGTCAATGGGTCTATTACTGAACACCCACTTTATTCTAATAACATTTTTATCTTCCAGCCATGGAAGAATTTTCCATTTCACATTGTTCTTATTTAGATCAAACTCCCCATGCATAGATTTAATCCAATTATTATCCTTGTCAGCTTATCCAAATGATTTAGGACCGACTTGGGGAAAAATGTGGTTTTTTGTAGAGTCTTAATCTTTCTAGTTTTCATCAAAACTATCTGATCAGTAATGAAATTTTGTTAATTGATTTCATCCTTGATTTTATTTCTTAATGTTGATAATATATCTTCATTTTCATCACCCTAAATGTCTTATTTTGAGTCTACCTCAACCTCATGTTCTCCCCCTATGTTACTCAATTCAATATTAGTTTTCCCTGATGTTTTATCATTATTTTAATTAGTAATAGTCTCCCCATTCAAATTTGTAGAAAATATCTATCAATTTTATATTTTCATCATAAAAACATCTCAACACACCATTTTTAATTTGGTATTTAATTTCCTCATTATATAATATCTTCAATTTTTTACTTCCACAAATCAATTTCATCTTTCAAACACAATTACTATAAATTTTTACCAAACCAAAATCAAAAAATGGTTCATCTAGTTTTATATACCTTTGTAAAAATATAGCTATCTCTAAAATGATAACCCAATCATTAATAATTATTAAAAATAAATTCATTTATTTCATCTGAACTATAATAAACACAATTTATGTTTTAATTTAATTAATCTAAAATAAATCATTCTTTAAAATTTCCTTTTGGTTCCACCCTTAGGAATATTTGATTAATATCCATGTAATTCCCACAAATGGTAATAATTAACCCTTTTAGAGAACAAAATAGAGTACAAATGTCATCCTCACCAGTTTCATCTCCCAAATATTTATTATTATAACTTTTTTGGGACTCATCACCCATCTTCTTTTACTACTCTGAGTAGGAGTCATCATATGGATGACTACTATTTTGGATGAATTCAAAGGATAACACCTACCATAGTGGAGTAATTATTTTTTAATATTAAATTACCCTTTTTCTTCAAAGCATACTGATATTATTTGAAATAATAAAATGTCGAGTTTCCATTATTATAATTATCTATAACTTTAACCTTTTATAATGAATATCTTATTCGTGTTTATTTATTATACAAAATGAATATTGTATGTACATAATTGTATATCTTTACTTTCTCTCGGATGATTCAAATCTTTAATCCAAGGTATCTTATTTTCTCCTCATCCTCCCCACTCGTTGATTTATTATTTGGTGAGATCTATTTGCATTTTTTTATCATCATTATTGGTTTACCATTATCATATCCCTGTGGTCAACAATGTTTTCATAATAAAATCATTATCCATATAATTAATATATTATTTTGTACTTATGTTTAATTTATTTCTTTTTTGTATTACTCATATAATAATTATTTTTTTGTACATGTGGATTGTTTTTTATGAGTTGGGGTGATTTGTTTGAAGTTACTCATGATTGTGAGGGATTGGAATTTCATCCTAAAACTAAGATAATTAAAATAAGGAAATGTAATAAGAATACTTAGAAATATAAGGAAAAGGTGAATTCATATTACTTATTTAATTAATTTGTTCATCATTTTATCTAATATTTGTAAGATAATTACCTTATAATTTTTAACTAATACTTATTTAGATTTTTCACAAATATTTTGGGAAGTCATATTTTTATTTAAACTATCTACAACATTCCACAAAAGAGATAAAATGATTATTTCTACCAATTTTACCATGTTTTACATTTTCATTGCCTTTATTTATCAAAATTACAACACTACATATTAATTAAATGTTGTTAGATAAACAAAATTTCATTTTTTAAATAAATAAGATTAGAGGAATATCATGTTACAATTTTGGGGACTTCCCTTGATATAATGGGAACGTGATCTTCCTCCTCTCTTCTGACTTTCAACAACAAGAAAAGTTTTCTGGCTAAGAAAATCGAATCAATATGATTTTTATAGTATTTTGACATAGAATGATAATAAGAACATGGTAAAACTGGATGTTAGGATTCTTTTGAGACTTTAGGATGCATATGAATAAACCACACATCAATCCAACACACAGTGTGACCAGTATGACTCAAAGTGATTTTTTTATTTAAAATTGACACAAATTTTAGTAAAAAAGATAACTGACATACTCAAAACTAAGAAAAAATATTATAATTGTTTTTATAATTTTGTTAAATGATGCATAATTAATTTGTGATGTGTAAGAATCAGTCACACATCAATTCGATTCATGGAATGACCACTATATCTCAATGTGTATGTTATCTGTTTAAAATCGATAGTTTAGTTTAAAAAATGTCACTAAATTAAAACAAAGAAAACACACTTGAATATTCTTGATAATTTAGGTCATCAATTCATAAGTTATTTGTGACATGCATAAATAATTATCATATAAAACCTATACATGATGTGATCAATATAAGTCAAAGTGGGTGTTTCCATTTTAAAATGACATTTTAGTAAAAAAACAAGAGATGTACTAAAAATCAAGGAAACACTTTTTTATTGTTTTTATACTTTAGGAAAATTATATATAAGTCATGTGATACATTTATAAACTAGCCACATCTTAATTCTACATATGGTGTGAATAATATGACTTCAAATGCATCTTTTTATTTAAAATTGACATCAATTTTTGTAAAAAAGGCATTTAACCTACTTAAAACCGGGAAAAACATTTAGACTATTTTGATAATTTAGGGAAAAATATATAAGTTATTTTTTATGTGTATAAATTAACTTCACCTCAATCTGATAGATGATGTGACCGATATGACTCAATGTGTCCCTTATCAGTTTAAAATCGATAGTTTAGTTCAAAAGAATGCCACTCTCTAAACACTAAGAAGACATTCTAATATTTTTTTGATAATTTATTACATCAATTCATAAGTAATTTTTGATGTGTAGTAATTGGACTCATATAAAACTGATACATTATGTGATCAGTATGAGTCAAAGTGCGTGTTTCTAGTTTAAAATGACATTTTAGTAAAAAATACAAGAGGCATACTCAAAACTGAGTAAATTCATTCAGATTGTTTTGATAATTTATGTAAACAATACATAATATATTTAGGACATATAGGAATTATCCTCACCTAAATATTACATACGGTGTTAACAATATGACTCAAAGTACATTTTTTATTTAAAATTGACATCAATTTTAGTAAAAAGGAAAACTGACCTACTCAAAAAACAATAAAACAAGTTTATATTGTTTTGATACATTATGAGAAGGTTCCAAAAGTCATTTTTTACTTCTATAAATTATCTACACCTCAATCCGATGCATGGTGTAACCGATATGACTCCAAGTGTGTTTTTATTTAAAATTAACATCAATTTTAGTAAAAAGGACAAATAACCTACTAAAAAATGAGCAAACAAATTAAGATTGTTTTGATACTTTAGGAAAACGATACATAAGTAATTTTTGACATGTAGGAATAATCCACACCTCAATTAGATACACGATGTTTCCAGTATGACTCAATGTGTTTGTTATTAGTTTAAAATCAACATTTTAGTTCAAAAAGTGTCTCTCACTGAATACTGAGAAAACATGACCATATTGTGTTGATAATTTAGGAAAATGATTCCTAATTCATTTGTTACATGTAAGAATTCATATCAAATTATACCAACACACATTTTTACCAGTATTACTCAAAGTGTGTGTTTCCAGTTTAAAATGTCATTTTAGTCAAAAAGACAAGCAACCAACTCAAAAATGAGCAAACACATTCAGATTATTTTGATACTTTAAGAAAATGATCCATAGGTAATTCGAGATGTTTAAGAATCAGACTTACCTCAATCTGACATATGGAGTGACTGATATGACTCTAAGTTCATCTTTTCAATATGTAAGTGTAATTTTAGTTTAAAATGTACATCACATCACCAAAACAAAGCAAACAAGCCTAGATTGTTTTCTTATCATTCTATATTCTATTAATTAATTTCTTTATCATTTTTATACTCTACATATTTAGTCAATTTTCATAGATATAATTATAAAATATGAACAATAAATGACATGACATGAAAGAATCAACCATACCGCAATTCGATACACATTGTTCCTAGTATGACTCAAAGTTTAGTTTAAAATTAACACTTTATGTTAATTTGTTTCTTTATATTGTTACTAACATAATAATTTATTTTTTATACATATGTTTTTTTTGATCGATCATGGGTTAGGATCAAAATAAAAAGAAATAAAACTGTTATTGAATGCATGTAATAATTTAAAATTATGAAATTGTATAAATATATGGTTGAAATGTATACAATACATTGTTTTTTTATTGTATTTGTATTGTAAATTTTATTTCATTTAAATTCTATATTAATACTTTATTTTTTATTATTTCAAGGTATTTTTGGTTCTATAGTGTGTTGTTATAGAAAACTGCACTGGTGTTGTATTATGACCCTTTATCAGCACTGATAAATGATTACGGATTTTAATCGCACTCTGGTAGTCAACACTTCTCTAGTGCTGATAATGGCCATTTTTAGTGCTGTTAAAGGCAGATTTTGTTGTAGTGTCTGCATCAGTTTACTCAAGTCATCCTAAGTGACTTGCACCATAAATCCTCTATCCTAGGATCGTATCCTAAAGCATATAATAGGCCTAGATCACTATGAATACCATCATATAACTACTACCAAGGTCTTTGATCTTGGGCTCCCACTACCAGCACCCACTGTTGGTGCCTGATCTTTTAGTAAGCTCTCCCCAACTAAGGCTTGCTTAAGCACTCCATAATAAGTGGTAATGAAAAAAAGATATCACTGAAGCCCTGATATCTTGGCATAAGCCCTGTTTGAAGGTTTGTTCTCTGAAGAATGGATCTTGCACCATATCCACGGATCATCATGAGAGATTAGTAAACCTCACTAAATAATCCACTGTAATCATACTACCATTCTGAAGATGCATAAGCTCCTGGATATGCACTGATCGCAATGTGGCCAGATAAAAATCCTCCTTGTAGAGATGGCCAAAGTCTAACTTGGAGAGATTTGTCTCATCGTGTGAATTAGTCACTAGACTCTACCATCACCTAAAATTTCCTTGAATAATACTCTTCATAAGGATTTCCATTGTATCTTAAGGAATCCTCACATGGAAAAAAACATAAGTTTCTACCTCTAGCCATTCCTCATCCTCCTAGTAGTCTGGATCACCCCAAAACCTTGGAGGAAACTGGATATAGAAATCATTAAGTCCACTCACCCTATGTTCATCCTTAGATGGAACTTCTAATGCTAAATGATTCTCAATGGGTGGTGATATAGATAGAAAACCACCCATAGGGACTATATCTGATATAATAACCTATACTGAAGCCTCATAACTCAGTATATTATCCTCATGATCACATAGTGGAATCCTATATACTTATCTCCTCTGAGTCATCCAAAAATAAACAAGATTTACCATAGTCAATGTAGAGACCCGAAGCTTAACGTACATGGTAATTAAATTACTTTTGCGGAATACTTAGTACATAACAAAACACACACACACAAGGATCGTAATAGTTTAGTGTCTTTGGAAACTCAGAATATAATCTTCTAATCGTGGTGAAAGATCTTCAACATCTCCTATAAATATCTTCCCTTTTTTTTACCTAAAACCTTTCTTTATATCCTGGGGAAAAGAAAACACAAAAGGGTGAGCTCAAATTCTCAGTAAGGGTAAACAAAAGAAATATCAATCACATCGTATTCATAAGAACATAACATTTTGGAAATCTTAACCTGCAAAAGAGAGCATAATTTCATAACATGGGATAAATCATGGCAGTGAAATGTAATCACAATAATCATAACTTAAAACATGAAACTTTGTGGCATTCACACATAATCATAGAGAATCATTTCTTGTTAGTCAAGACTCATTGCCAAGACTATCTTAGTGGACAAAGTCCCTTTCTGAATCGAGTAACCCTCGTTTCAGTCCTGTTTCACTGAACCGGTATAACCTACCGTTCCAGCCCTGTCCATCTCATGAGATATAAAATCTTTACCCAATGCATTGGAGGGAGATATAGGTCCCACCCATCTTATAATGAATCCTTTCTTATGTGTGCCACATAATCATAAATCATACATCATCGCATAACACATGTAACAAAAATGGGATTCTTGAAACATCATGACATAATAAAACAATTCATATAAGATAAAGGAATTCATAAAAATATTTCCATCACAACATAATCAAATCCATGTAATAATAGGGATAAAAACAGAACCCTTTTCTTATCTTAGATGGAAAATAATTTTGATAAAATACTTGAACTTCATTCTTGAGGAAAATATCCTTTCTTCTTCAAAAACATTTTTCCTTTCATAACATGTCATACAACTTTAAAATAAAAGAATTTGATTAAAAATAAACTTGAAAACTTGTAAATGAAGCTTCTTGGAAATAATGTTTTAAAAATCCATTCATGCCGTATAAGTTAAAAAAAACATTCTTCTCGTACTTTTGTCGGAAAAGTCAAAAAGTTCCTCATATGAAAAAAACGACAAAAGATTCCTTTCATATCTTTTAAAAACTCACCGAAGGGTAAAATTGGATTTAAACAATTTTAGATGGATGGAAATAATATTTCATATTCAAGAAACATGGATGTGGATGATAAAATACACCCCAGTAAATTTCAAAGTACAAACAATCTCGGATAAAAATGAGATTGCGATATTTCCCTTACCTTAGGTCCGATTTGCTTCGTATGTGTCCGAACCTCCTGTATAATGATTTAAATAATGTCATTGACTTAATACAGAATCATATTCATTGTTATGATATCATATATGGTTCACTTATGACATTATATTACCCGTTCTTTTGTAAATTCATGTTAAAGTAGCATTTTGGGTAAAATCGTCTCATTTGTCGTTCGTGTTTTTAACTTGTAATTATTCATGTGATTACTTAGATCATGATTACTTAATTCCAGAATATAAAACATGATATATATATATATATATATATATATATATATTCAGAATATACATATATAATAAATCAGTAAATGGAAAGAAATACACCGTTCATGGAGACGGTAGTCCGTACGTACGCATGAACGCTGTTTTCGTTTCCTTATTGAATTGAATGAAATTAAGTATAAATATAAATAATTCTAGTATCATTATTAGGTCATATATTTCATTAGTACTTATTATATATACTTTATAATCATTCATGAATGGTTAATCATTGAGAATGAATCTCATAGCGTCGTGGAGACGGTAGTCCGTACGTACGCACGAGCGATGATATCATTTCCATAATTATTGAATTGAATTAGAGTGGATGATACAATATATCAGAATCAATATCACTTTATAATAGTCATATATGGTCATTATTTACACCATTATACTGATCCAAGTAAGGTGGTGGTGGAAAATAGATTTCACCACGACGTGGAGACGGTATTTCGTACGTACGCACGCGCGGTGATTTCATTTTTCCGTAGGATGGATAGAAGGTGAATTAGGTTTTATTCATATTTATAATAACATATCAGTATGTAAGTAATACTGATGTTATTACTTTATCATGAAACAACTAAAGAAGAAGAAGTTGAAGAAGAAAGAAATTGAAAAGATAGGTAATGGATATTACCTCTTCTTTGGAACGCCTCTTTGAATCCTCCACTTAGGGAACTAAGATTGGTCTTTGAAGAAGACCAGGACCTCTAGGATTATTATAGGGAAGTGGATAAGGGATTTTGGCAGGGGTTGTCCGAGCTTGAGTGCTCAATTTGGTGTGAGGAGGAGGGGGAGGAGGTGCCCTTTTATAAGGGAGGAGAGGGGCACCTTAGGAATATCTCAAAATATTATTTTATATTAAAGTCAAAATCAGTTTATAATGGTTCCAAAGGGTCTTATTTCGAAGCTAAAGTTGGGATGGGTCTAAATCCTATCATCCAATAGGATTTAGACAAGTTTAGGGTATTATTTTAACCTTATCAATTAGATTTAACTCTAAGTTAAATAATTTAACTTTTACCGTGTCTTTTTGTTTTCTTTCACTATATGGTTAATACACTTACTATAACATTCCAAACGAACCCCAAATTGTTTATTATTAATATATATATCCTTATATAAGTCATTTGGCCGAACCTTAGATTTTTAGGAATAAAATAACAATTAATAATATAATATTTGATTTAAAAACTATTTTGTGTCAATTTTGACACTATTTGATATATGATTTTTGTGAAATTCATAACAGAATTATATGTTCGAAAAAAGTTGATTAAATCAACACTAATATATCATAGTAACCTAGAAAATTAGTGGAATTCATAAAAAAATCTCAAATTACATTTATTTTGGTGTTTATAACATCAATTATGTCAATATTTCATTAATAAGATAATTACTGCATCATCATTGTGTCATAAATAAATTAAATTATTTAATGTCTAAAAATTATAAATAAAATACCATTATGTAGTAAATCGTTTTATCTTTCTAATGAATATTTATAGTCGAATTTATCTTATGTATAACCCCATATTAAAAATGATTTACTTATTAAACTTTGATTTTAACTATTTTAACCCTTCTTTAAATAAATTAATAATAAATGTCCTAATCTAATCCAAGTGGACCTAAATGGTCATATTATATTCATAAGGTTGTTTTTGGTCGAATTACACTTATCCAATAGAATTAGGACATGTGTTAGGGTAATATTAATATCATTCTTACCCTTAATTACCCTATTTACTTTTAACCGTTGTAAATAAAACTAAAAAGTTACTATTCACCAAAAATTATTTTCATCTCATTGAACCACATTTTACTTACTGACATCAACCGTGTCTCTCGGATTTTTGAAATTCTATTCACAGAAGTGGTAAAATTATGTTTTATGAAAAATTCAGTTTTTTAACTACCACTTAGTAGTTTCACTATTCATCAAAAATTGATGTTTTTCAGAACAATGCCAAAATTTCATCCTATGATATATTTCATATTCCAAATTCAAAAATGAAGTCTATTTTACCAAATTCATAACATAGAAGTTGCATTAATTAATTTTATAATTAAATCCCGCTGTTAAAACAAATAGCGTGTTTTTAAGAAACAATATTTATCAAAAGATTGACACTTGATTATGTCTGGTTTAAATGTGAAATTACAACCAATGACCAACATTGTATTAAATTATAAAAATATATTCTAAATATACTTTAAAACCACTCAAATTAATAATTTATCACTATTAATTATTTCGATTAAAAAAGTTGTTTTTAATTATAATTTAGTAATTTTCACTATTCATCAGAATATGAAAGTTATCAGAAAAGTACCAAAATTTCACCTTAGGCTAAATTCGATACTCTGAATCCAAAAATGAAGTCCATTTTGAGAGCTAAATTTTCTAAAATTTAAAAAAGTGGTTATTACTATTCATAACAGGTAGTTTTAATAATATTTTAATAGCATATCGTTGTTTCGTGAAACTCAGTATTGCGTACTACACACGCTATCGAGGAAGGTTGCGATTGTGTGTAATGCAAGGCAAGTCAAGGATGCGTGTTGTGCAAGCTCCTTTTGGTGTAGCGTACAACACAAGACATTAATAAAATTAAAAAGAATATTTTTCATAAAATCTCGGGTTGTCACATTCTACCCCCCTTAAAATGAATTTCGCCCTCGAAATTCATCGGGGTTATAAATGGTTTACTATTCGAAAGTTTCTTTAATAGAAACCCACATCGTAAAAAGGAATATCAAAACCAATCTTTAAAAACAAAAGTATGAAACATAACGGTTACCCAAATAAACCAATCACTGGGTTTCCACATAGGTGAAAATATGGATATGGAAGAGAAATCTAACCATCATGTTCTTATGGAGAGTGGTAGAGAACATGGCTATGGAAAATCCAGTAATCACAAATCCATAGATTTGTGATGATATAAGGTACCATCTGATTCATCAGGTATAAGATCACTAGGACAGCATTTTTGGTTTTCAAGATCGTTTCCCTAAAGTTAAAGAATTAGAATAAATACTTACTTTATTTTGGTACAATCTCACTGTTGTTTGTGCCTTTAACAATTTCCACTTCATCTCTTAAATAAATGAAGTTGAATTTGTTATTCGTGAAGTGTTAGCAGATCATGTGATAGAATGACGGGTCATTCCATCTGTCTCAAACAAAAGGTTAGCAAAAATTATATACATAAGTTGATCTATAGTGAGATTAATCATATATGGTTCCTAAAATGGACTTTATACTTTATATATCATACTGCTTAATATAATAAAACTAGTTTCTACTAAACAAGGACTTCCTATAGGCCAGTGGTAGGCGATAAAAGCCAGTCGCACTTCGATTGTGGGTTCGATTCCCACAGCCTTGTCCGACGCGATGGGCTGTCGCCCGTCCTGCAGGTTGTCCTTTTTCTAAAACTATATTACTATAACATCTCATCAATAATATCAAAAAACTTCTATCCTTAAACAATACTAACTTATGTCTAACATAATCCATTCCAATCTTTAGGCTTATCCATTATACTGCAGTCCACTCTCATAACATAGTGAAAACGATTACCAGAGATTTAATACCATCGTTGATCCCCATATATCATAAGATATGTTTTTTTGGTCACATTCCAAACATTCAAAGTCCTTAATCATGTATTCTCTTGAATACCTTAGTGAAAACATGAATGCAGTTAAAATTTAACACTTTCCACATACCAAAATCCTCAAAATTATATATACTCAAACCATGATATCACTTAGTCCTTATATCAATCATGAGCTCATGAATACTATTAAACATTTCATTTTCTCGGTTTCCCTTCATTATGCGCATATCATCTTATTTCCAAAAAATATCTCAATCACTTTGAATACCACATCAATAAATATTGCAATACTCAATGATACAACATTATTTTGGAATCCCATTACATAAACACTTAATCATTCCACCACATCGTTGCCATATTCAACATCGCCAATAGTGATCGCATGTGACTTCCCTTTGTCCTTTGCCTTAAGTGGTTGCTCATGTTGATCATCACTAACCCTTGGATTAGGGAATTTATTGGCATAATGTCCCATCTTCTTGCACTTGAAACATTGAAGTGTTGGTGGTGCGTTCTCTGCAGTGTTTGCTTTGTTCACATCATTAGAAACCCTTTTTCCATAACTTCGACACTCAGCTACTCGATGACCTTCTTTTCCACACTTAAAACATTTTCTAGTCCCTTTAAGACAATCTCCTCCATGCTTCTTTCCACACTTTGAGCATAAGGAAACATTCATTTTCTTTTCACCATTCTTATGAGATTTCTCCTTGAACTCCATCTTTCGTTTCTTTTCAAAACCATGAGATTGATATGTAACACCAACTTCCATTTCTACCTTCATAGCACAACGCACAACTTCTTCATAGTTACTGAAGTCTCGTATAGCTAATGCCCTTCGAAGACTTGGTTTTAAGCCACTGAAAAATCGATCAACTTTACTTTCAGGTTGGATGATAATGCCAGATGCATACCTTGCAAGTCTTGTAAAATTAGCTTCGTATATACCAACAGATTCATCATCCTTTTGCTTTAGTTCAAGAAACTCCTTCTCCATATTTGTTCGAAGAATACGAGGGAAGTACTTATTGAAAAATAAGTTCTTGAACTCGTCCCATTCCATGGACTCAATTTCATCTCTTTTCCTTGTATTCTTGATAAGATTCCACCATTGATCAGCTTCACCTTCCAAACGATATACTGCTAAGATGAATTTATCATGTTCAGAACATTGAAGAACTGAAAATATCTTTTCAGTGGTACTGATCCATTATTCAGCAACAAGTGGATCAGAAGACCCACTGAAAGAAGGTGAACGTTGCCTCATGAAGGACTCAATAGAATATTGTTCCCTTCTCTGCTCATTTGGAAGTCCAGAATGATTCATAGCTTGTGTAAGTATAGCAATAAGATTTTTCACTCCATCTCCCATAACATTTGTTTGTTCAGGAGGACAATCATTGCATTGTCCATTGCATTGATCAACACGGTTCCTTCGGGTTCCAGCCATCGTCTAAAACCCAAAAAGAATAGTGTGAGAGGCAAAAATCATGATAGGGAAAACAACATAATAAAGGGGGAGTACCTTCAATATATAACATCTTAGGTTTAATTCTATGATCGTTAGCGTAGTTCTAGTACTATAACCTATACGTATACTTAACCTTAGGGACATCCCTAGACATACCGTAGAAATATCTCTAGGGATCTCACTAACGTTTTTGCAACCTAGTTTCCAAAGGTTGACTAAACCTTTCCTCTGATACCAACTATAGAGACCCGAAGCTTAACGTACATGGACATTACATTACTTTTGCGGAATACTTAGTACATAACAAAAAACACACACACAAGGATCGTAATAGTTTAGTGTCTTTGGAAAATCAGAATATAATCTTCTAATCGTGGTGAAAGATCTTCAACATCTCCTATAAATATCTTCCCTTTTTTTTACCTAAAACCTTTCTTTATATCCTGGGGAAAAGAAAACATAAAAGGGTGAGCTCAAATGCTCAGTAAGGGTAAACAAAAGAAATATCAATCACATCGTATTCATAAGAACATAACATTTTGGAAGTCTTAACCTGCAAAAGAGAGCATAATTTCATAACATGGGATAAATCATGGCAGTGAAATGTAATCACAATAATCATAACATAAAACATGAAACTTTGTGGCATTCACACATAATCATAGAGAATCATTTCTTGTTAGTCAAGACTCATTTCCAAGACTATCTTAGTGGACAAAGTCCCTTTCTGAATCGAGTAACCCTCGTTTCAGTCCTGTTTCACTGAACCGGTATAACCTACCATTCCAGCCCTGTCTATCTCATGAGATATAAAATCTTTACCCAATTCATTGGAGGGAGATATAGGTCCCACCCATCTTATAATGAATCCTTTCTTATGTGTTCCACATAATCATAAATCATACATCATCGCATAACACATGTAACAAAAATGGGATTCTTGAAACATCATGACATAATAAAACAATTCATATAAGATAAAGGAATTCATAAAAATATTTCCATCACAACATAATCAAATCCATGTAATAATAGGGATAAAAACAGAACCCTTTTCTTATCTTAGATGGAAAATAATTTTGATAAAATACTTGAACTTCATTCTTGAGGAAAATATCCTTTCTTCTTCAAAAACATTTTTCCTTTCATAACATGTCATACAACTTTAAAATAAAAGAATTTGATTAAAAATAAACTTGAAAACTTGTAAATGAAGCTTCTTGGAAATAATGTTTTAAAAATCCATTCATGCCGTATAAGTTAAAAAAAACATTCTTCTCGTACTTTTGTCGGAAAAGTCAAAAAGTTCCTCGTATGAAAAAAACGACAAAAGATTCCTTTCATATCTTTTAAGAACTCACCGAAGGGTAAAATTGGATTTAAACAATTTTAGGTGGATGGAAATAATATTTCATATTGAAGAAACATGGATGTGGATGATAAAATACACCCCAGTAAATTTCAAAGTACAAACAATCTCAGATAAAAATGAGATTGCGATATTTCCCTTACCTTAGGTCCGATTTGCTTCGTATGTGTCCGAACCTCCTGTATAATGATTTAAATAATGTCATTGACTTATTACAGAATCATATTCATTGTTATGATATCATATATGGTTCACTTATGACATTATATTACCCGTTCTTTTGTAAATTCATGTTAAAGTAGCATTTTGGGTAAAATCGTCTCATTTGTCGTTCGTGTTTTTAACTTGTAATTATTCATGTGATTACTTAGATCATGATTACTTAATTCCAGAATATAAAACATGATATATATATATATATATATTCATAATATACATATATAATAAATCAGTAAATGGAAAGAAATACACCGTTCATGGAGACGGTAGTCCGTACGTACGCATGAACGCTGTTTTCGTTTCCTTATTGAATTGAATGGAATTAAGTATAAATATAAATAATTCCAGTATCATTATTAGGTAATATATTTCATTAGTACTTATTATATATACTTTATAATCATTCATGAATGGTTAATTATTGAGAATGAATCTCATAGCGTCGTGGAGACGGTAGTCCGTACGTACGCACGAGCGATGATATCATTTCCATAATTATTGAATTGAATTAGAGTGGATGATACAATATATCAGAATCAATATCACTTTATAATAGTCATATATGGTCATTGTTTACACCATTATACTGATCCAAGTAAGTTGGTGGTGGAAAATAGATTTCACCACGGCGTGGAGACGGTATTCCGTACGTACGCACGCGCGGTGATTACATTTTTCCGTAGGATGGATAGAAAATGAATTAGGGTTTTTTCATATTTATAATAACATATCAGTATGTAAGTAATACTGATGTTATTACTTTATCATGAAACAACTAAAGAAGAAGAGGTTGAAGAAGAAAGAAATTGAAAAGATAGGTAATGGATATTACCTCTTCTTTGGAACGCCTCTTTGAATCCTCCACTTAGGGAACAAAGATTGGTCTTTGAAGAAACCCAGGACCTCTAGGATTATTCTAGGGAAGTGGATAAGGGAATTTTGCAGGGTTTTTCCGAGCTTGAGTGCTCAATTTGGTGTGAGGAGGAGGGGGAGGAGGTGCCCTTTTATAAGGGAGG
The DNA here is from genome assembly GCA_963277665.1 of Viscum album. Lineage (NCBI taxonomy): Eukaryota > Viridiplantae > Streptophyta > Magnoliopsida > Santalales > Viscaceae > Viscum > Viscum album. Next base: position 4,057,300 of record OY728162.1, on the reverse strand, counting down.
AGAGGGGCACCTTAGGAATATCTCAAAATATTATTTTATATTAAAGTCAAAATCGGTTTATAATGGTTCCAAAGGGTCTTATTTTGAAGCTAAAGTGGGGATGGGTCAAAATCCTATCATCCAATAGGATTTAGACAAGTTTAGGGTATTATTTTAACCTTATCAATTAGATTTAACTCTAAGTTAAATAATTTAACTTTTACCGTGTCTTTTTGTTTTCTTTCACTATATGGTTAATACACTTACTATAACATGCCAAACGAACCCCAAATTGTTTATTATTAATATATATATATCCTTATCTAAGTCATTTGGCCGAACCTTAGATTTTTAGGAATAAAATAACAATTAATAATATAATATTTGATTTAAAAACTATTTTGTGTCAATTTTGACACTATTTGATATATGATTTTTGTGAAATTCATAACAGAATTATATGTTCGAAAAAAGTTGATTAAATCAACACTAATATATCATAGTAACCTATAAAATTAGTGGAATTCATAAAAAATCTCAAATTACATTTATTTTGGTGTTTATAACATCAATCATGTCAATATTTCATTAATAAGATAATTACTGCATCATCATTGTGTCATAAATAAATTAAATTATTTAATGTCTAAAAATTATAAATAAAATACCATTATGTAGGAAATATCTTTAGCTTTCTAATGAATTTTTATAGTCGAATTTATCTTATGTATAACCCCATATTAAAAATGATTTACTTATTAAACTTTGATTTTAACTATTTTAACCCTTCTTTAAATAAATTAATAATAAATGTCCTAATCTAATCCAAGTGGACCTAAATGGTCATATTATATTCATAAGGTTGTTTTTGGTCGAATTACACTTATCCAATAGAATTAGGACATGTGTTAGGGTAATATTAATATCATTCTTACCCTTAGTTACCCTATTTACTTTTAACCGTGGTAAATAAAACTAAAAAGTTACTATTCACCAAAAATTATTTTCATCTCATTGAACCACATCTTACTTACTGACATCAACCGTGTCTCTCGGATTTTTGAAATTCTATTCACAGAAGCGGTAAAATTAAGTTTTATGAAAAATTCAGTTTTTTAACTACCACTTAGTAGTTTCACTATTCATCAAAAATTGATGTTTTTCAGAACAATGCCAAAATTTCATCCTATGATATATTTCATATTCCGAATTCAAAAATGAAGTCTATTTTATGAAATTCATAACATAGAAGTTACATTAATTAATTTTATAATTAAATCCCGCTGTTAAAACAAATAGCGTGTTTTTAAGAAACAATATTTATCAAAAGATTGACACTTGATTATGTCCGGTTTAAATGTGAAATTACAACCAATGACCAACATTGTATTAAATTGTAAAAATATATTCTAAATATACTTTAAAACCACTCAAATTAATAATTTATCACTATTAATTATTTCGATTAAAAAAGTTGTTTTTAATTATAATTTAGTAATTTTCACTATTCATCAGAATATGAAAGTTATCAGAAAAGTACCAAAATTTCACCTTAGGCTAAATTCGATACTCCGAATCCAAAAATGAAGTCCATTTTGAGATCTAAATTTTCTAAAATTTAAAAAAGTGGTTATTACTATTCATAACGGCAAGTTTTAATAATATTTTAATAGCATATCGTTGTTTCGTGAAACTCAGTATTGTGTACTACACACGCTATCGAGGAAGGTTGAGATTGCGTGTAATGCAAGGCAAGTCAAGGATGCGTGTTGTGCAAGCTCCTTTTGGTGTAGCGTACAACACAAGACATTAATAAAATTAAAAAGAATATTTTTCATAAAATCTCGGGTTGTTATAGTCAAAGAGTGTATATCTAGGGTTCTGACTAAAGAAGGACATAGAAACCAAAACTCATTCATATATGATGCATTTACCAATGCCGACTGGGCATATCATATATATGGGAGTTATTATTCTAATGTACCTATACACATTCACACATCTACAAGACCATACAGTTCTTAAATGTAAAATAAATGAAACTAATGCATGAATACATGTATAATTCCACGGTCAGAGTATGCTAGTAAGGTACTAAAAGAGATAAAGGGAACAAATAAAGGCCCCATTAAAAATAATAGAGAGTCTAACCTACTTATAAGGTGAGGAATACTATCAAAATCAACCTCTCAGAAATCACCTCAGTTTTTATAGCACAAGTTATGCTCCACTAGCTCCCTATCATCCTTGGGTACCATCAAATGGGCCATCACCAGCATAAGACATGACATGTGTGGGAAGATCCCATTGAGAGGTGAGTATAACAATACCCAATAAGACACCCTAAAATCATTAAACATAAATAATAAAGACTAGTCAATTCATAACAAGGTTATATCAATCAATGCATAAAAAAACCTAGATATACTCAGGATGGACATTTCTCCTCAATGCAATCACAACCAAACTACTAGCCACATGATTTCTCTTGAATATTCTTGGAAATTATCATTCTGGGATAACCCACTACATAGGATATAAAATCATCAGAGACACTCATTCAAGTGGTTATGATCATTAGGCCCCATCCAAGAAAACCCACTGGTCTCAAGAGACCCTGATACTCAGATAGGGGATCACATTGATGACTGATGGGGGACACAAAAAAATTAATCTGGATCAACCTTCTATATAAAGGATTGTATACCAATGATACCGTAAACCCAATTAAAATTTCCTTCTTGATGGAGGATCAAAACCCCATGCATGGAGGTCACACAGATTCCAGAAACCCCAACTTGGGTATAAGAAAGAAATGATAGAGGATCCCACTCCAGTATCACAGAATGACACCACAAACTCTATATGAGAATAATTCTCAAGATGGGATCACAATCTAGATATGTGGATGTAATGTCACACTATACCCTTTATTGGATAGAGCATTCGAACATAATCAACCAATACTAGTTCAAACTAAATAAATGGATGGATCTAAATACACTCAAAGGGGGTACATGGAATGTACTAGGGAGTACACGACGTGTCCAACCAACCATTGGTATACCTATGTGGTGCTACCTCACATGACATGTAAAACTCAAAGTACACAGTTTTTAAGTAATTATAAAAGTCATGTATATGTCTATCATAACCCTACCCATTTTGTATGTTTATTACCATATACTTTTGGCCAAGCCCGTGTACCAACTTACATACACCTAGCCATGCCCATGTACACCTAGTCATGTCTGAGTACACGGCTCTGCCTGTATACTTTGGATGTGTCTGTATATCTCAACCTACCTTTTCCCATGTATCATATTATATACATGCTGAGATTCCAGTATGGGTCACATGGAATGTTACAAGGGCCACATGGTATGTGATATTTTTCTCTCCAAGTAAACTCTAGTGATGCATATGGAGTCCCACATGACACATAATTCTGGATTACACACCATGTAACCCATAATTTTATAGATCCCACTGATTATTATTTGTATAAACTTCTAAGATATAACTACCAAAATACTCACATGAAAATAAGGATTTAGGGTCCAATGGCCCTCACTGTCACTGATTACTAGGATCTGACCTTCGAAACTGCTTGGGAATCATCCACACTCTTCATCCATAGTCACTCCATCAATACAGAATGAATGAAAAACCATCAATATATTCTGATATAAATCTAATCGCAATACATCATCATCACACCTCAATATTATCCTTGATTATCATTCATACCCGTGGTATCAAATTTTTTCACAAAATACTTGTCATGGAACAATTGAATGCTGGGTATTTCTTCAAACAAAGGTGAAAGAAATTTACAGTGATGAACATGTAAAGAAATGGGGGATAAATGCATAAATAATAAAATTTGAGGAATTAACATCATCATTTTATCATTTTAGACTTGATAAAATATTAAATAATAAGAAAAATTATGAGGAAAATAAATAATGAAAAAATAAATCCACCACAAACAAGGTTCCGATCGATGCGTGAATCAATTCTTGTTTATGGAATAAATCAATGTTAAAATAGTATAAAATAACAGGATGGAATGAAAAAAATAATAATTCCTAACTGGGGTTTGTATTGATCACTGATGAATGGAGGTATTTTTTTTCAATGGAGAGATCCATGAACTCTGATGGTGTATCAATCGTCGATCTGATCTTGATCTGATGTTGGTCACCAAGATCTCCTCCAAGAATTCTCTCCAATAGATCCTCTCAATTTGTAGGGTTATGTAGATAACCCTAAAATTTTCCATTGAATTATATTTATAAGGAATCATTAGGTTTAGACTTTTAATCAAATAATTAAATAAACATAATTAAATTTATTTAATTAGTCACCCACGAAGGCGTTCAAGCCCAGTGACCAATGCCAATATAGATTTTGTTGTGCCTAGGGTAAAACACATGATCTAAACACAACGAAAACCTTATATTTTTGATAAAAGTTTCTATTTAGGAGTTATTATACATTTTATGAAAAAATAGCTAAACATGATATTAAATATATTTCAAAAAATAATTATTATCTCACTGGGACGTAGAATCTATCGTTGTCTCATCACCTAGCTCTGAAAATAATCCATATAATATTCTAAAGTAATACATGGAAAAATTATATTAGTTACATGTAACAAGACTCAAGAGGTGTTTTTGTTTTGATGGGGGATAAAGAGTTGGTTTTAGAGTCTTATGAGGAACATGGGGTTTATGGAGGCCCACTATAGCATGGTCTAAATCATGGTGCCCCTAGTTTGGCTGTTTTGGCTGGACATGGGGATAATCACACTATAAAGCTCCCTATTATGCCAGGGGGTCATGCCAATGAAAAATGGGTTGACCAAAACTACCATTTATAGGTTCTTGGTCAACCCTAGTGGTGGAATGAGGTGATAAGAATCGAAATGAGGACCGAATATTCCATAACCCCCAATCACTATGTGTTTTTATTAGGAGGAGGTGTGGTGGAAAATGAAAAGAAGAGAGGGGTTATTAAGTGTAATTGAGATTTTTGGATTAGGATAATGGGTTTGTTTCCCATAAAAATGATGAGTGAGGGGGGGGGGGGATTATCCATTTTATCATGCATGTTAGGTTCTTTCAGAATTTTTTGGGGTGAGCCACATCATAGAGAAAGATGCGATGCATTCCATTTTGGCTTACCCATATGTAAAATTCTTCTTGGTTTTATACATTCACTAATTTAATTATTTATGGGTTTTTATGCCCTTCTTTTCTCCTCTATTGCATGTAATGGTCATGGGATCTCCCCCCTCTTCTCTCTTGATTACCCCTTAACCTGGGGTGGTTTTTGATGTGACTTATTCAGTGTATTGAGGTGTGATTGCCTTTATTATGCCCCCTTGATATTCCCCTTATGTTCCTTATAATTTGGGAGATCCAATTTTTTGTTTTTTAGATGATTCCATCAGATCATAGTGGAATTATCCTGATGTGATGGAGATTTTTTTTGTGATGAATAGATTATGTCTCGAGATGATTATTTCACATTGTTTCATGTTATTGTGCTGAAGGTATGTGAAAGAGCCAATCAGGATTTGTGTGATCACTGAGAGGTGGAGGGGTAAATCCATGATCTTTGCCTTTTAATTTTTCATTCTTAATAAACAACATTCAGATCTTATTAGAGAAAAAATAACCTATTAAAAAACCATAGAAACACAATTAATTACAATTTTCACTACTCAATAAGAGTATCTAGTCCTTGTTAGAGTTTGAAATTAATTCAAGACCAAAAAAACACTATAAAATAATACTTTTGGTGGTTACAATGATAAAGGAACATCCTTTCACTTACATAGAACTATAGTCAATCAATAGTGCATGTTCTCCTTACAAAAAATAATCATATAATAATTTTTTTAAAACTAGTAAGAAACTTCATAAATAACTTTCAGTAATTTTTAATGGTGTTTCATGAACTTTATTCACAATTTATTTTCTTATAATTACTTATTCTTCACTTTATTTACAACCATAGAGAAAGAATTTATTCCTGGAAATATGTAAGAAACTATTCATCCAATCACTTCCTCCTCCAATAAAATCTGTCTAATGAAATTCAGTCTGATGCTCTTTTCATCCAATCACATCAAAAACCTATTCACCAGATCATATCTACACACCATTTATATGATACCAAATGATAAAAAACTATGTTTAGTATCCTTTATATCAAAGAATCTTCACACTATTCATTAAATATTCCAATAATCTCTTCACTTCTATAACTCTTCACCAAACTAAATAAAATTCCACACACAAACTTAAGAGAAATCCCCCCATTTATATAGGTAGAGTCCCTCTATAACTTCAGAAAAGAGCATGATGTTCAAATTTGAATATGTCACTCAAAATTTGAACATGACACTAAATCTTTCACTATTTTACCATATTTAAATTTACTAAAAGATATGAACTTTCCTTAATACTTGGTCATCAAGAAACTCCTTCAAATATTCCTTAGATCTCAATGAGAATCACAATTTTTCCTCCCTGATTATTGAAATGTTAAATATCCAACTTAGAATTGTCACATTAATGGATTTAGGAAAACCATGTAAGGATATTTAGAACTTTAATTCAATATAAATTTATAATATTTCTTTCATCCTATGAAACATCATATAGTGCTTCTTTAAAACTTCATAGGAACAAATTAGAAAGATTTTGCATGACACTTCCTCTGTTAAATGGCTAGCTTCAAAAAAATTATGTTTCCTTTTCTTGGAAACCTCTAACCACTAAACTTCATTATAAAACTTTTTTCTAATGACCCTTACAATATTCATTTTAAGAAATAATATCCTTTACTCTACCTGATGCACATGAAAAATCCAATTTGAATGGTGAAACTATCAAATGACATTAACCAATAACTTCTATTCAATACAACTGTAAAACTTCCTTTGATTCGTCACATGGAATATTTTATCTGATGATTAATCTCATAAGTATTTGCACAAATACTTCACAATATTTCATTATGTGGTGGTCTTCATATGTCTTCCTACAATATCACTTCAATAAAACTTTTCTATTTGTTGGAATTTACTCAGATGTCTCTCTCTAATGACCGGGAGACTTATTACCAATTATTTGGAAACTTCTTCTATTTGCATCTTGGATTTTACACATGTTTTTATGTTAGAGTTTGTACAATCCTTTTAAAAATATAACTTCATCTGTAGCTACCAAAAAAACTTCAATTTTTTTTCCTTTCGCTAATTTTAGCTAGAATCATGAATTTATTAGAATGATTCATGATTGTTGGTAAATTTAAGAATAGAAAATCACTGCCCAATTTTATTTCAATAAAAAAAATTCCAATAGAACTTGTGAGAATAATTTTATAAACATTATGAACCACACTATGACTAACCAATTCGATCCTTTTGATACCTTATATTACCCTTAGTACATTGGACTTCTTCCATTACCCTTCAGTCATTAGACTATATCTGATCAATTTTTTTACTCAAAAACATTAATTGATTGATGTTTTAAAAAATGTTAAGTGTTTTACTTTAAACAAAAAAATATAACACTTAAAGAACACTTTATTTCTTGTCAACCATCTTATTCTTAACACCTCAAGAACATCTTAGCCTCGACAATTTCCCCCTTTTGATTTTTTTAACCAAGGAAATTAAATCACTAAAACTTTGAAAATTAATAAATGGATTACTTATGTAATAATTTTAAACATATGTGAGTGAAATTGGAAAAGTAAATAATAATCATTGAAAAAATACCATATTTTCCATAAAGTAATGATTTAAGAAAATTTTATTAAATTATGTTCAAAATTATTCATTCACTTTAGAATTTTAACCTATAAGAACAACTTATTATATCCACTTTAACAAACTGTTAAAATTCTTAACTCATGCTAAAATAATATATTACCTTTTTTTAAAAATCCCCCTAAATATATGCTATTTCTTAAAAATATTTCGAACATACCAATGAATATATTTATTTTACATCTTTTATCCACTTTAAAAAGACTATGCAAAGACAAGATGAGAGAGGGGGCATATATCAAATTCCTTAGCCTTGAATAGAGTAAGGATGTACAACCATTATCAACCTCAACTTATAAAATGATTCTTTTGGAAATAGTTTGGTAAAGATATCAGTAATTTTCTTCATTGTATGAAAAAAATCCAATTTTATTTCATTTCATTCACCATATTATTTGATGAAGTGATATTTAATATTAATGTCTTTAGAATGATACTTTTTCAACAAAAGATTTATAAAAAATTAGTTATCACAACTCAAGATATAGGGAAAATTCACATAAACCAAAAAACCCTCCAATTGGTTCTTCATCAACATTAATAATGTAGTAGCTTGAATGTATATTACATATTTAGGTACAACTATACTAAGAGTTAGTAAATTTTTCTTCTTTTTATTCCAATTCACACATCTTTCTCCAAAGAAGAAAACCCCATTAGAAGTGGATCTTCTATCATCAACACAACCTACCCAATATTCATCTATATAACCAAACATATAAATATTTCCATTGATACCATACTTTACTATAAAATAAATTATTCCTTGGATATATCAGAGAACTATTTTTCCAACAATAATATGAGATTCCTTTGGATCAATTTGATACTAAGAATATAATGTAACATTATACACAATATTTGTCTTTGAAGTTGTCAAAATATATCAGGATTATAATAAAATTAATAAACTCTTTAGGATTAACCTCATTTATTTTCCCATACATTTCTAACTTTGTTCCCACTAAAATGGTTGTAGAAACGGGACTCAAATATTCCATTTCAAAATTCTTCAAAATATCCTAAGTATAATTATCTTGAGATATAAAAATATACATCTTCTTTTGAGAGATTCCCATTCCAAAAAAGAATTTCATTTCACATAGCATGAACATTTTAAATAAATTCTTCATCTCTTTAATAAAATTTTCACACATTTCATCATAATTCCCTACAAATATGATATCATATTCATAAACAATCACAATGAGGGAAATCTATAGATTTTTCATTATTTATAGGTTACTATCAACTCTTATTTACCTAAAATTAAACATCCTTAAGAAAGTATGTAATTTAAAATACAATTATCTCAAAGCTTTCTTCAAATCATACAAATACTTCTTTAACTTTCACATATAACTTTCATCTTTACCAAGCATGAAACCAAATGGATATTTCATAAAAAAAATATTTATCAATATATAAATTAAGAAAATATGAATTAAAATCCACATATAATATATTATATATTCATTTTACAATTATATAAAGATACATTCTGATAGTTTCAAGTCTTTCTAATGGGGAAAAGGTCTCATCAAAAAAATTCCATCAATATGTGAGTAGAATTTATAAACCAATCATGCTTTGTTTCTTATCACTTAACCTTTTTTTATTCAACTTGTTTCAAAAAAACCCATTTTTTTCAATCACGTTTTTATTTTATGGTTTGGGTATAAGATCCCATGTATCATTCTTCTCAATATGATATAGATATTCATTTATGTAATCAATACACTCTTGATTATCTAAATATTCTTCAACATCTATTATCTCATCCTATGAATATAAGGGAGTATGCGAAGCTAGGATCAATGTTCTTTTGCTTTGAATATATTTCCCTTAATTTACAATGATGTTTTAGACTTACACTATGACATGCTCATGGACCCAGGATACCCCGAGGCCAGTGCGGATATGAAATAAAACATGGTGTGTAAAAAGTTTTGTTAAAAGAAGATCTGAAATCACACACACATGTTCCACTAGAGAGGGTTGTTTTGGTTTAGGTCCAATAGAATTAGATACCATTATTAAAATTTATTCAAAACTGAACAAAAAGGTCTTTATTAAGAAGTCACCAAACATAGGGACTCAACTCCACTAAACCTAAAAAAGAAAACATATTGAAAATGTAGTGTGATCATACAAATTCTTAGTAAGGGGTTTTAAAATAATATAATATACCAATTACAACATTTTTAAAACATTCCTTTAAAAAATATTAATAAAACATTTTCTTTAGGAATGATGTAACACATGTATCATAACTTAACATTTTGTCCAAGAATCAAAAGATCACATTTCATGGATTACTAAAAAAATTACAAAGCAACAAGTTCCAATTATAAGCATGCTCATACAGAAATAATAAGTAGAGACATTATAACTTTAATAGGCATGACATGTAAAAAGGTAAGTATAGAATTTACCTGATTAGAGTTGTGCATAAAATAATAACTTCAATCTAATCCTTTAATACTATGAAACATACACTGGCTAATAAATCTCTGAGTATTGCATAAATAATATTCCATAGCTTTTACTTCTTCTGATTCTCATAAGCATAATATCTTTAACCAAGAATATTCTACTAGTCGAATATTATTCTGGTTAATTAAATTACATATTCTAATGATGAAAGTGCATAATGCGGGACTGCGTCAAGGCCTCGGACAAGATATCTAATGATTAAGGCCTCATCCAAAATCTATAAATCATAAATTTGTCAAAGCCTTGTTCCAAGACCTTATTTTGTCTCATGAGACCTACCGATGCACTGAGGGGCTATAGCGGGCCCCACCTGACACTAACATATGTCCAATGCATTCCTCATTTCTATAAATCAAAGTTCTCATACCACTTCGATTTATTAAATTACTCATTACTTATCATTCCAAGTGTCACATATTACTTGGTATTTTAGTTCACATTATTCAATTTTTCCCATACCACCTTGATTAATTTAATACTTAATCCATAAAAGGTCATAAGAATTTAATTCTGTTCTTTAGAATTTACATATATTTATTGAATCAGGCATATAAGTGTTAATTACAAAACTATCAACTGCATGGCTAAGTCATTAAATGACAAGTATGATAAGTAGATTATGGCATATGTGATGACAACTAATGCACTAAAAAAATACAAGTTTTTTCACATAAAATTATAACCTTAAATTCTAAAACCTTATTAATAAAATACATATTGGAATTTCATCTGGATGAATAATTAATTAAAATATAAACCAATTATTTCATGTGGGGTATTAAACACATAGATTCCCAAACATTTATTACTGTTATACTTATATATAATACATCACAAGGGTATAGATAATGTTAAAAAATGGAAATCATGAAATTAGACCATAACTAATACCATTTAATATATATGAAAATAAGTGATTCATACATATGTATATAAGAGTAGTAAACCCCAAATATTATACTCATGAATTCTCCATAATTACTAAATTCATAAAAAGTATAATATTTGGAATATCCAACCTTAGGGCTTAGTGTTGTTTAAATCCATTTATACACAAGGGTGTATATAAAAAGTTGTATTTTTAAATAAAAACCACTCTTACTTCGAAAACAACATGTTTTATTCTTTCTTAGGAATCCTCAGAAAATTCTAAATAAAATTGAGGATAAAATTTTATATGTATACATATATATTCATATAAATGAATAGACATTATGTTTTAAAGGGTTTAAACCAAAAATTCAACGACACCTATATGAATTTAATATATTTTTCACTTTAATTAATAAGGGTCCCTAAAATTTTATAAAATTTAAAAGGTTTATTTATTAAACATATCATATATGTGTTTATGAAAGATTGATATACATAGATTATTTATTTGTATAACCAATTATACATAGTATATATATATATATATATAATGGTCTTACACTAAGATATATTAACACTTATATGTTTTAAATTATTAGGATCATTAGTAAAAACAAGGGTTCATAAATTTAAAAATGTGCCATTAATTATAAAAAGTTTTGTTTATAAAATATGCACACATATATATGATTTTGTATATTTCAATTTATATAGAATCACAAAACCTCACACATCCTTTTCATGATAAATAATTAAATATTACATGTTGGATTAAGTGCTCACCAACATAGAATAAATCGACAGTTCTATACTCTACCATATACATATAAATACATGTGTATACATATATATATGTATATATATATAAACCCAAACCAAATCAAAGAAAGGAACCATAAAAACCTTACCTGTTTTGAGGAGGAGGAGAGGTTCAGAGGAGCTTGAAGGAGGCTCTGGAGAAAGGAGAACCCGTTGGGTTCAGGTGAAAAATGTGATATATTTATAAAATATAAATAATATATTTTTATTCTATTTACATGAAAAAAACTGATCCTCCTCGGTTCAAAATAAGATTGAGGTGTCGGTCTTGTGAAAAACGTGTGAAAGGAGGGGCCAATAGGGTCACGGGTGTGGAAGAAAAATGAAAAGGAAGTAGCATGACTACTAGTTCAGCACATGCAGGAGGTATAAGAAGAAGACGAAGGGGAAGAAAACCAGAAGAGAATAGATTGCTTAGATTAAATCTTTCCCTAATCCAACGGTTGAGGTGTGACATAGAGATTTAAAAAGGAAAGATGACTCAAATTAGACCGTGTGTGATTTGATGAATCATGATGATGTGGTGATTTAAAATAACTCAGACGGTCACGATTAGATCATGATGGATCAGACGACACACAAAAACATAGAGATATACCGCGACCACTAGGAATTGAGGACTGGACTGAAATGGATGGCTCTGATCACGCGTGACGTGATCTAATGGCCTGGATGCGATCCCATCTGATTTTTTTCATCCCAAATAGAAACGGAGGAGCTCCCATAACTTCTTTATAAGCTCGGGACTCTGATCCACCACTTAGATTACTCCCCCTACCCTCCTAGTACCTCCCCGTACCGGGTTCTTCTGCGGACGTGCTCCTGCACTCACCCAGACCGTCGTTCCGCCCTGTACGGTGGCATGCTCTGATCCTTGAACACACACTTGTGGACCCTTAGGGTTAGCTATACTCCCTTCACTCTAGACATAGCATGCACCTTGCGTGTGCACCGACCCTGGGCCATTGGCAGGGGGTAGAGGGTGAGAAGACCATAAAGGCTTTGAGGGCATGCCACAAGGAAACCCTCGGCTAGGTGGGGTACTCCCCTAAATTTTAACAAAGTAAACATTCATTTTTTTGTTATAAAAATAGGTTTATATATATATATATGTATATATGTATATTCAAGATATGATTTCCCAATTATAACCTAAATGTCTTCCTTAGTTTTTATAAATGCTAAAATTTTAAAAATTATAAGTAATAAACTAATGTTTAATGCGTCATTAAGAAAATCTTATATTAGTATTATAAAAAAAACAAAGACATAATTTTAATTAATACCATTGTTTAAACATTAAGAATGAAAACATTTATAAAATCTTTTCAACACATTTGGAATATCTAAAAAGTATTTGAAATCCAAACCTCATTTTGAAATTGTACTAAGTGTAGCTAAAATATTAAATCACTATCCTTTTTAAAGTTTATAAAAGAGTTTGTAAGTTTAAAGTTATAATTTCAATGCATACTTTAATTATTTTGGAAAACTAATTATACCTAGATATTTAAAATTAAACCAACAGAATTACCAATGGATATACTTATAGCCGTTAGAAACTCAACGATCACCTAAGGGGAAATGGTTGAATTGAGGCCCTTATATATACATGTATTAAGGTGTTACATATTCAATACAACTTGGTGAAGATGGTGCACATCATTCCATTGATTCTTAGTGCAGCTACAGTAGCTCTGGCCATACTGATGTTTATTGTGATGGAACTGAAGGGACCTTACTATCTTCTTGGGGTTTTTATTGTATTGGGTGGTCTCCCTGTAATTATAATAGGTCTTTTAATAGGTATTTTTGGATAGTATGGTTTTCCTTTTATCTTTTTGTAATGTAAACACTTTGATGTTTAATTAAATAAAATGACTTGTGTTTATTTTGTATGTTTTGTTCAGATAACATGAAAATTAAACAGAATAAAACCATAATACTATTATTTCATGAAAAAAATGTTTGTTGAGTCACACACTAGCTTCCTCAGCCTAATATTAGATGATGAATATGGTTTATCATCACTTGAAATTTCCAAATCAATATTTTTGTCCTGTTGGATTTCAAAATTATTACTCATGTTGGAAGCTCTATTATGTTTTTTAACAATAAGAACTTCATCTTTACTCTCTTTTATATTTCCAGGTGCCTTTGAAAAATTTATATTAGAAAACTCCAAAACATTAACATATGTAGAGTCAATAAAATTTCTTATTTAATTATTATAACACTTATATCTTCTATCATTAGGATGGTAGCCAAGAATGATTCCATCAACACCTCATTAATCAAACACCCCATGATTTTCACCTTTGAATTTGATAACCGTGGGACTGCCAAACACCTTTATGTATTTCAAACATCATGTTTATTTGTAATATATATTCTAAGGATTCATACTAGAGTTTTTCCTATAGAAATAGTGGTTTTGAATATGAATTTTTACTCCAATGTATTTCCTCCAAAATTATTAAGAAGTATCAGGTTCAATCAATATAGTTCATTCCATCTCCACCAAAATTTTATTTCTTCTTTATGAAAAAACATTATACTATGGTGTGTATGGTGCATTAAATTCATGAGTAATGTTATAAATTTAAATATAATCAGTAAATTTACCATTTTTGTATTTATTTCCATTATGAGTTCAAATATGTTTCATAGAATATCAACATTATTTTTGGGAACTTATTTAGAACACTTAAATTTTTTGAGAGCCTATAACTTATGTTTCAAAAAAATAATACATGTAATGTAAGTAAAATATTAAATAATGAAAATAAAGTACTTATATCTATTTGTTTATTGTTTTCTCATAGGCCCACATATGTCAGAATATATCATCTCTTAAGGATGAGTTGAATGTATCTAAAATTTCTTATATAATGAGATTATAGTCTTCCCCTTCTGGAATATGTAACAATAACAATATCTTCTTATTTTCATATCAAAAATATAAAAAATACCTTTTAATTTTGTCAAATTTCTCATATTCCTCTAGAACATATGTTTTAAACTCTTATTTTATAGCTGATTTTATTCCAACATGCTTGGATAACATGAACTATACACATCACCAACTTGAAACAAGTTTCACTTAATTTGTTTTCATCTTTTAAAAACATTCCCATCTTCAATGAATTTGAAAAAAATTCCATCTCTTCTTAAAATAACTTCATCCCATTATCACAGAGTTGTGAAACATTTAACCAGATTTGTTTCAGTCCATCAATAAACAAGGATCTTTTAGATTTTAACTTCTATATTCCAATAATAAAATCCCATACACCTTTGATTCCAAGGGACTTATTATTTATAAATATCAATGTCCCTTCATTTTAATATTTTAAATTCTTCAAAAAATTATAATCTCTAGTCATATGTGAAGAAAACCCACTATCCATTATCACAGGTCATTCTCCTTTTATTATTTTTATAGAAGTTTCAAAAACTAAATACATTTTCCTTTCATTTTTATTTCTTTCCATTATGATTTTGGGATTTGTTATATAACTTTATTATGATAGTAACATAATAAAAAATCCTTTAGTAAGATTTAGAGGATGATCACATCTGTTTAAAATATTTTCTATAGGTTGGAATCTATTTTCAATACTCAAATAGACTTTCTTAAGTTGTCTTCTTTGAGTGGGTTAATTACCCCCCTCAATCACTTACTTTAGATCCTAATTGATTAATTATATTGTTGGTGATTGAAATAGAACATAGTTTTTTAATTCCAAAATCCCCCATAATACCAACAATATCTATGAAATTATATTTTCCTATGTAACTTACATGTTGTTCAAAACTATGTAATTTCTTTTCATTATCATTATTCCCATCCACCATGGAACATATTTTTGTGAAATGTTTTGGGTACCATCTTGATATCTTCTTCTGAATATATTTATTCTCATCCTTAACAATTTCTATAGTAGTATTAGCTTTTGTTTTAGACTTTGAAACCTTATTAATTTCAAAATTTTCAATTCAACTTGTTTTTGGATACATACATGGTCTTCTTAAAATTCTTCTTATTCTAAACATATTCAACCTTAATTTTAACCTCTGAGAATTATTTTTGTTGAACTTATGAGGTTTTCACACCCTATAACTTTTACCAACTTCTATTATCACGTTTTGGAAGTATTTTATTCTTCAATCATCTTTAAGAAGTTT
Organism: Viscum album; assembly: GCA_963277665.1. Lineage (NCBI taxonomy): Eukaryota > Viridiplantae > Streptophyta > Magnoliopsida > Santalales > Viscaceae > Viscum > Viscum album. Next base: position 4,041,090 of record OY728162.1, on the reverse strand, counting down.
TTGTTAAACAAGATAAAATTATTTCTACTTCACCTTTATCTTTTCTTCAATATTTATGCAGAGGTTTTTCTCTTAATCAAGTAACTCCTTCATATAATCAATTAATTTTAGCAACTTGGATTTTTCTTCAAGAAAATATTTTTTTTGGATATTTAAATATATTTTTAATTCAAATTATTATTCTCTATCCCAAGATTAACCGTCTTTGATATACATTCACTCTACCTACTTTTAAGCATAAAATCTATCACGATATCATTTTCATCTTATTTAGAGTTACTTATTTTATCACTAGTGAAATCCTCATCATTCAAATTTATAAGAATTATTTTTTCAGTGTCATCAACACTGGATTTTTCAAATTCCACCTTTCTATCATCATCTTCCTCACACTTGGACAAAAATATTCTCCCTTTATATTTAGATAAATTTTTATCATTTCCCTTTGAATATGGATTTTAGTTTTCTAATTTCTAATTTATATATCATCTTGAATTTCCATAATTTACATCAATTTCTTAATTTTATATTCATAATGGAATTTTTTTTGTGAAATGTCCTTTGGATCCATAACTAATGCACTTTAGAGGAAACTTTAATTTTTTACTTACATGTTCCTCTTTTCATTATTTTAAAAAATAAAGACATAAAGACATCAATTTTTTATATTCCTTATATTCAGTATCATAGTTACTGAATTGTACCTTAATAACTTTTTTAGATTTTCCTAACTTAATATCATTGAAAAAAATTTATCGATCAATATTTTTATTTGTTCTTCATAACCTTTTTTATTATCATTTTTTAAGTGATGAGAATTCTATAAAAATCATCTAGAGATCTAGTTTTAGGATCTCTATATTCTAAATTCTATACCTTAACTTCACATTTATATGTAATAATTCTTATGATCATTTCTACAATAGCTAAATCTTTCAACTTCTCTCAAAAATATCTCAGGGTGCTTAACATTTTATAAACTATTATAAATAATTCACAAAAAATCCATCTTCATACATTTAATATCTTCATACTTTAATATCCATGTCTATAACTTCGTTTTATTTACTTTTTTATTACATTCATAAATTTTATTAATCTTGTCTCAGATTCAGTTAGTTGTTTTAATACCTTTCACCCTCAGAAATTCACTTTTAGAGAGCGAGGAAAGTATAAAATTACTGGAATGATCATCATTCTCCAAATTATTCTTATAAAAAACTATTAAAGGATCACCCATATTAGGAGGATGTAAAAAATTTGTAGTAGCTTCCGAAACATCATAGCCAATGGATATAAGATAAGGTAAAATTCTATCATTCCAGATGTGATATTTTTTTTGATCAAATATAAGAATCCCCATAGTGTTGATTTAGTTCTGAACAACCATAACAACCTTCCTTTTAATTAAACTCGATAAAAGAGTCAATAAAGTAAGAATTGAAACTAATACCAATTTAAAGGACCAATTTAGATCTATATGATCATTGAGATGGGGTGAATCAGTGATCTTATCTTTTTAATTTTTATTTATTAAAAAAAACTTTCACCTCTAATTTGAGAAAAATAACCCTTCTAGAAAACAATAAACAAGAAAAACCAAAAGAACACATGTATTTACAAGATTCACTACCCAATAAGAGTAAATAGTCCTTGTAATGATTTAGAATTAATCCAAGACCACACAAACCACTAGAAAATAATATCTTTGGTGGTTAGAGTTAGCAGGGACTATCATTTCACTTTCATTTTACTATAGTCAATCGATAGTGCATATAATGCTTACATAGAATAATGATATACCAATGTTTTTTAATAATAGTAAGAAAATTCATTTATAGGATTCAGTACTTTATCACTCTTCCACTTGATTTTTTTCACACCTTCATTTATTTTAAGTAGTTTTTATTCACTTTATTATATGACAGTGAGTAAGAACTTCTTCCTAGACATATGTAAAAAAATATCCATACTATGAATTATTTTTTTAATATAATCAATCTAATGAAACTTATTATGATTCAATGTTCATATGTTCACTTAATCAACTTATTCATCTGATTATGTTTTCATATCATTCATCCAATACCAACTGATATGAAACCATATCCAATATCCTTTATATTAATGCCTCTTAAAATTGTTTTTATGATCATTCTATCATCTATTTATTTCTAAACACTTTACCCAACAATAAAAATTCTATATAAAAACATGATGTAACATCAACCCTTTATATTAGAAGTTTTCCTATTTAAATTACGAAAATATCACAACATTCAAATTCTAATAGCCCACTCAAAATTGGAACATCCCACTCAATCTTTCAAAATTTTACTATATTCAAATTTATAATAAAATAGGAATTTTCCTTAATACTCAATCATCAATAAAATCCTTCAAAACTTCCTTAGATCTTGGTGAGAATCATGATTTTTCCTTCATGATTATTGAAACGTTGAATGTCTAAAACAACACTGCCACATTAATGGATTTTTGAATACTTTGTAAAGATCATTAAAACCTCCATACAATAAAAATTTAAAGAACTTATTATATCTGGTGAAACTTCATAACAAATCTTTATTCTAGTGATACTTTTTTTGGTTCTCCTTCAAAACTTCATAGAAAAAACTCAAAAATATTTTTTCCCAAAACCTCATCTATCTATTTACTAGATTCAAAAAAAATTTTCCATTTCCTTTGCTTGGAAACCTCTAGTCAATGAAATTTATTTAATACAATTGTTTTAACGACACTAACAATGCTCATTTGGTGGACTCACAATGTTTTCTCTATTTTATTCACTTCACAACTCTGTTTTCATTGAAAAATTCTACTTGATACAACTGTAAAACTTGTTCTGATTGATCACATGGAAACTTTTTTCCAATGAATGATTTCAAAAATATATAATTGAAGAATTCACAATATTTCATCATTTATTTATATTCATATTCCTTATTAGAATATCACTTACACAATAATTTCTATCTAGTTTACCTTACTTTAAGGTCTTTATTCAAAGGCTTGAAGGATTCTGACCAATCAATTAGAAACTTATTATATTTTCAACTTGAAATTTGCACAAGTTTGTTTTGTTGGACATTGTACAACTATTAAACTGATCTAACTTCATCTTTATTAGAAAAAAACTTTAAAAATTATTCCTTCAATCAAATTAAGATATAATCATGAATTCCATAGAAACATTCGTGATGTTGTGTACTTTTAAGAGTAGAAAATCATCACATGATTTTATTTCATCAAAAATTTTGTCCAATGGAACTTGTGATCATACTTGGATAAAAAAATTTCACCACACTCTAATAAATCAATTCAATGGGTTGGACTTTGTATCATTCCCTTGAGCCGATGGACTCCATCCATTACCCTTAATGTGTGGGACTCTATTCAATCACTTTTTTGACTTAGTAAAAATTTAGTGATTTATGTTCTAAAATATTTTAGGTATTTTAATTTGAAAAATAAAATACAAAACTTTGAGAAAACCTTCTTTCATCTCATCTAGCTTATTCTTAACACCTCAAGAACCTCTCAGACTCAATATTATGTTGCTTAATGAATTTAGTTGATATTTTTTATTAAATTGGATAAATTTGGCTATTGACTAGGTTCTGTTTATTTAATATTTTTCTTGGTATTGCATCAAGAGTACACTATAGACTTTCCTTGTGCATTTAGTTATGGTTTTAGTGTGATGAGGTCACTATATCAATTATTTGAAGATTATGCTATATCACTCTAAGTATATGATTATTCTTAACTTTTTAAATAATTTAAATTTGATTATAATTAATTTATTTTAATTGTTTGGTTTGATTTAGGGCCTCATATGAGTTAGTAATGGTAGGTTGGTCTTGGAAGTGCTTATGATATGACGGATAATTTTCAATTAAATTATAGTAACTACATATTTAGGTAAGTGGTCCCTTTAATATTACCTTTAAATAAGTGATTTTTTATATATTCATGTGATATGTAGTCTCACCACTAAGGGTGATTAACTATTTATTTAAATTGAATTGGACTTTTCTGGACTAAAATTGTTTCCAAGGGACACTATGTGATCTTTTGAATTAGTTTTAAGACTCAACCATTTATATTTGAGGCCTTTAATATAAGTTTATCCCATATGATACATTAAACCTAATGGGTATGAATTAAATTAATTGAATATAACATAATGTTCCTAGTGTAAGAGCCTTAGTCAGCTTCTTGTAGAGGAGAGTGTTGTATTTGTTTTATTTGACCAAGTAGGCCTTGATGAATTTGTAGAATTACTTATATCCTAGGTGATATATGAGGTGATTATGGGGTGAGTGTTCCACCCCAACTAGCATATGAGCTATAGGTGGGTATTCCTTGGTTAGATTAATGATGGGTTGAGTGAAATGACTAAACTGATATGGCTTGGAAAGTAAGATGGACCTTTTCCCCTTATTTGAGACCAATTCTAATGTGGATTTCCATGGGAGTCTATTAAGGTCATGACATGATTAAATTTATCCCAAGGTAAGTTATCCCCTCCAAGTGATTAGTGCTAAACTAAGAAATTATAATGGGATAATAGAATCGATGTAGGTGTATATTCTATGATGTGAATTAGAGGACCCTAGAGGGTTCCCCGGTGATATGATGACCCCTAAGAGGGTATGTGCGGGAATGTGTGTATAAAATTGTAGGTGTCACCTTAGATCTTGAATTAATTTTGTGGGCTTGGTATGGTGGGTGAAGAGGGTTGGTTGTGGACTTGATAGGCTAACCTTGGATTTGTGAGACGATTTTGAGTAGATGATTGACCCTAATAACATGCATGTAATTAGAATATTTATGTGGGATACACTACCCATTGAGATGTATTGAGATACATGGGATGAATTTGTTATTATCCTTGGATCCAGCCTTTATGATTTCTACATATGGGATGACTCATCTGAGACACAATGCCCTATGATATTTATTGAGATTCATGGGATGTCTTGGACCTACTACTTGGATATGGCCTTCAAGATTGATATCACATTGTAATGCCTTGGACATTCTCTTTGTATTCAAATGTGTTGTCTGTTTGGAATGCCTTATAAATGATCCTTGTATTTAGATGTGTTATCAGTTTGTAATTCCATGTAAACACTCATTGGATTCATATGTGATACTATTTTAATTACCTAAAACTTTCTCTATGGAATAATCCATTGATTCTGATACTATTGGATTGAATATGAATAACTCTTATAAATCATCTATGGTATTAATATTGATTGTAATTATTATATTATATTCTTAGAGAAATCATGGAACTGGATGAAATAGGTTTGGATTGATCTCAGACATCGAGTTAGACACTGAGGATCAATGATGTTTATTTTATTTATACTTACATAGTTTATTTATTTATTTATTATTCTAATAATATCACATGAATACACCATGCATTTATTGGTTATGTATGGGATAGTGTTGGTCGTGACTTATTGATTTTTACTCACACCATACTTAGGTAGGCGTGAAATTTTGGTAATCAATCATACTTCACTAATCATGTGTTCAAGTTGGGAAAATGCCCAAGTTTTATACTTCAATTGTATATCTTAGAAGAAGTCAGGATATGGATGAGTTATGGATCAGGGATAGTAATAGAGCCTTATTTATTTATTTATTTGTTTTTTGTATATGTGATTATCCTAGTGTGTGATCATATGTTGTGTGTTGGCATGGTTGTGTGTCTTCATGATTTCTTTCTTCAACATTTACATTTGATATACACCATATAGTATTTTATTTCTCTTTTTTACTTTGATATGTTAGTATGGATTTTTTGTTAATTTTCATTATTATTTTGGACACTAATATAGTGGTATAGGCTCTCCATGATGAACCATAGAACCCAGTTCCTAGTCAGAAAAATATGGTGTATGTGGAGACATTCTTGAGGTCACATGGAGACCGCCAGTCCAGGAACTGTTGAGTGGTCTAGGTTAGCGATACTTCACAAAGTAGTATCAGAGGTTTTATGTGACAGATATCATAGATAGTGTCATAGTTTTTTTGTTTTGTATTACTCTTTGGGGAGATGGAAGACACAAAATATGAATGTGCCTAAGCCTATGATGGACCTTGTTTTAGTTCATCACAAACACCTTTCTCGAGTAGAATCATAGGTTACTGGGGGCATTGGATTTTATCTTGTTTTTCAATATTATAGTTGAGTTGGTTATTACTACAATTGGTGTTCTTGTTATCAATTAGTATTTATGATTTATTGGTTTTGGGATCTTGGTTCGTTGTTAATTATCCATATACATGCATCATATTTGGCATCTAGGAATCACATGACATACACATTAATGTGTGTGATTAATGTCCCTGAAAATGAAGTGTTTGGTTTTTTAAAGTGTAAAAGAGACATATATAATTTTACTATATAAATTACTGGTGGAATTTTACTCAAGTGAACCATTATATATTTTTCTCTTATGATAGGTCATGTGGGTTCTATAAAAGGATGATCCCTAATTAAGGCTATGCAGTTCCTATTGTAAGGGATGTATAGTTACCCTAGTGGTTAGATATAGGAATTTGATGCTTTGGTGTTAGTTTTGGACAATAAAATAGTTTTGGTTGTTTAAAGTGTCAATACAAACCTATATGGTGTTTTCCCATATAGCTTATTGGTGGAATTCTACATAACCGAACCATATAACTATTGTTATTTGAAAAAAATCATCTATGATGATATTTTTAAGAATATATATTGGGGGATTAGATAGTGATCCTCAATGGGTGGTTACCATATGTGGAGGCCCAATGAGGATTTGTTTGAGATCATGATTCTCGAGGGTTAGTCCTCGAATGTAGATTCCCAATGAGAATTAGTGCCATAGTAGGATAATGATCTGTCACGTGAGGAAAGATTAATAAATGTATATATGTGAGAACCCTAGATGGGTGTTTTGGTAGGTGAATATGATGGTGATCTGGTAACTGATATATTATTTTTGAAATGTGATCTACATGAGGTATGACCTATAGGCTGGGTGGGAGATCCTAGTGACATTGAGATATGGATTAAGATATTCATTGGTTGTGTATTATGGTTGATATCTGTTTTGATATATGAGGGTAACCATGAGAGGATTATCCTAGGTTTGGGAGTACCCTTAGTGAAGGGAAGAATGGGTAGATGCTTTAAGTTATGAGGTTAGTGCATGGAAGGTGATACCGAGTATGTGATGCAGGCATGTGAGATTCTTTAGGCTTTGTGGTGTAAATCACTTGAGTTGATTTGGTATCAAGGTTTTGTTTCATAGGGAATGATCAGTAGGATATGTGAACCTATTGATTTTATGTACAATTCCCCGTGAGATAGAATATTTCAATCCTATATGGTCAGATCCATATGAGTTTTACATGCACGTAAGCATGGTCATCAATTTAGGAATGTGAGCCAAGGAATTGACAATAATGACTCTTGGATGTAACACCAAGACCCGAACCAACATATCTAAACCAGATTGACACATGAACTCATGCATTCCTCCTTATACACAGGAAGCTACTGAATTTCATCAATGGTATAAGACCGTAAGTTGTGAGACTATGTACTCAATATCAATCCTTTCAAAAATAAAAAAAATAAAAGAATATATAATAAAAATAATCATAGTACAAATTAAAGAACTATCCATATGGAAAAAGAGACATACAAGAAGTGAAAAAGCACCAAAATTGGTAATCCAAACTAGTTTACAATACAATAAGGTGAATAAAAAAAGTCATGGAGTCCTCTAGAGATTTCCCCAGTGTAGCTCCAAATCCAAGATCATCTACTCAACCATCATCCACAAGCCCCCTTCCCTTACTATAATCCCAAAATATATTAAACCTACACATGTATTGAGATTCCCACATTGGTTTTCAGTAATAAAATTAAATAATACACCATAAATGTATCCATAACATATGTTCACATGTATAACAGGTGTATACCATGATAATAATAAATGTTTAAACAATCATAAAAACACACAATCACATGAAGAGAAGTCATGTTCCAACCAAACATCCACAAATCCTTGATCATTCCTACCTTATCCCCATGATGGAAGGATAAACAAGGAGATTTTAGAATAGTTGTGGATACATCAAAATAAAGGAGACATCCTTTAAGCTACTCTATAACCATACAATTCTTAGGCCTCTAGGTTCGACCTTAATAGGCCATTATACATTGTTGTTATCTCTCAGGTTAGGTCACATAGACTGTCATTCCCCACTACTACCACATAGGTTATATGTAATATACCATAATTTCCTTATGTTTTCTCACCAGTCTAGTCACATCATTTAGTCACATGTTGTGTCTGAACATGCTCCACCTCTAGTGCTACTGAGCCATGACGGGTACACTTATCACTTTGGTACCACGCCTAGAATAACAATAACACATCATATACCAAAATATTACATAGTAAAATAGTGGTATAATATCAGGGAACAAATATCATATCATCATGAGAATTAATTATAAACATAAATTCATGTGATCAATATCAAACCTGACAAACAATCTATTAGAAAAAATCATATAATCAAGCATCAAAATGGGTTTCATGGTCTATAAACACACACCCACATGTGATCAAAATCAAGAGCGATCATTATGATATGGATACATAAGAATTATACCAAGGAAAAAATTTATATACAATACCCCCAAATAGCAAGGATCTTCCTACCTCAAAGTTGTTGATGAAGAACATCATGGTTTGTCAAGAAATCATCTCTCAAATAATGTCCATGTATTAGTCAGTTTTGAAAACATTCCCAATATTCTTAGGTATGATTCCAACTATATAATTTCGAAAAATAAATAAAACACTTCTTTTGATAAACATTTATCTATAATGAATAATCACAAATGATCATTTTAGGTTATAGCATGAGATCATCATTGTTTTCATATACAGAAACATAAATTACCTAAGATAATAGTTTTCTCTCTCTAGAATATCCTTGGATAAACTCAAGGTAATAATTATTTATTAATCTTAGATAATTTACATATTATTATCATTTAAGAGATATTTATTCAATTTATATAGGTTAAATGGAAGAAAAAGATTCCTAGTCACTCATGAAATGAAGGAAAAAGTATATAATTCCTACCTAGGTTAGTTTCCCTCTTTTAGACACCACAAACAGTATAAGAGAGGAATAAATGGTTTTTCCATGCCTAGAAACTAGATGAGAACTTGGTTTTGTCGAATAAGACTTCATAGATCTCAGGTATAAAAATTTCAATACTACCTTAACTCAAAGGAATATAACAAATGGTAGAATAAGGTTTGGGTATTTTTTTTAAAAGGTATTGGTTGACTCATAGTATTAATATTTACAAATTAAATTCATCATTTAATTTGGTCATTGAAACTATTCTTGAATGAAAATGTTTTAAATATTTTTGAACTAGGGTTACACCATTAAATGGGTAAAATGAATTAATTCCCATGATTTTTTCCTTTTATATTCGTCAAAAGGGTTACAATATTGAGTTGGGAAGAAGAAAATGAAAAAAAAATGTTTTTAAAGAATTTTTTCCAAAAGGGAACTATGTAAGAGTAACATTATTTTACCCTTACATAGAATTTAAAAATTAAGGGTTACCCTTACACAACTCAACCCACCCTTACAAAGTGGATATGTTTCTAATATGTAACCATTATAATCTAGGAGTCAAACTTACGAAACTTAAACTTACCTTTACACAATTCTTAGGTACCCCTATGCATCCATTGAAATTAAAGGGTTACATTTACGTAGGTCGGTCCTACCCTAAAACAACATCTAGAAAATTTATTTACCCCTATGCAATATCTGAAGTACGTTTATGAAACTGATATTACCTTTACATAGTTCTCAGGTTACCCTTACGTAACCTTTATACACTCATGGTTACCTTTATGTAATGATAAAATAATCCTCATTACATTTAGAAAACTCAAATATTACCCTTATACAACCCATATAAACAGTGGTAACCTTTACCTACTCTATGGAAATAGAGGATTACCCTTAATCATCCTATTTAAACCTCACCCTACCCTTACATAACTTATGTAAATGAGGATTTACCCTTATGAAACTCTAAAAAACCTCCTTGTGCAAGATTAGAAGGAACTTACCTTTACGTTGTCCCTATTCCTTAAGTAAGGGTAGAAATTTAGTAGATTTTCTTTATATTTTCACCAAAAAATACTTATAAATTAAAAACATAATAGGGTTTAAAGACCATTTAATAATGGAGAATATTATAATTCTACCCTTATAATGAATTTTTATCCACAAGAATTATCTCTAGTGGTCTTTCTTGAATAACTCAGGCCACTAACCTCGAATATAAGACTCCCTATACAAAATTTCCTCCTGGATGTGATCATGCTACCATAGGATCTAGACAATTGGTACCATATTTCTTCATATACTATGTTGTTCTGGTCAACGATCATCACCTATAACTCCACATAATATGCATCTGGCTCCAACTCAAGGTCCTCATAGTCTAAACATGTGTAAGATCAAGCATGTACCTTAAAAGCAGAGAAACTGGGAACACATCATGCATTACTCAATAATGTGGGATAAGGTCTAAATGGTATGCCACTATCCCAACCCATTCAGTGATCTCTAAGGATCCAAAAAACCATGGTGTTATTTTCACTTTATTCAAAAAATGATGATTCCCCAACTACGGTGAGACTTGCAAGAAAAATTGGTAACCAATAGTGAAGTACAAAGTCTATCTTCTCTAGTATTAATATGATTTCTACCAGTTATGAGTGGTCACCAACTTCTTCCTGATCAATTTCACCCTCTCTAAGGTCTCATGTACCATAATAGGCCCAAAAACTACTATCTCACTAACCTTTTTCCAACACAACTGGAAGTAGTATGGATGTCTATAGATATCCAAAAAATATATCATATGAGAAGAAATTATTATTGTAATAAAATTAAACTAATGGTATGTACTCATCCCATGCTCCATATAAGTGTAGAACACAATCTTGGTGAATATCCTCTAGTATGTTAATCATTCTCTATGACTGTCTGTTTTTCTGAGGATAGAACATTGTGCTCAAATTAAACTAAGTACCTTGGGATTTATATAATCCCAAAAAATTGCAATGTAAAACATGCATCCTTATTAGAAACATTGTTCAATGGAACTTCATGTAAGTATAGTATTTCTCGAACATGAAGTTTTTCTATATCTTCTACTAAGTGAGACTCTTAGATAGGTAAGATTTGAGAAACATTCATCAAACGATAGATAATCACATAGAAAAAAACATGACTCGTTTGAGTATTAGGTAAAACTATTAAAAATTCCACCATGATATCCTCCCACTTCTACATGGGAACTGAAAGTGAATGATGAAAACCTCTAAGATACAAGTTCTTGGCCTTTAACCTCTGATGGGTGAGGCATCATGAAACAAATCCTATAATGTCCCTCTTCATCCCTAGACAGAAAAACTATCACCTAAAGTCATGGTATATCATTGTCACACTAGGGTGTACCACCCATATAGAGGTATGAAAATACCTCATTATCTCTACTTTTATGGAAGCATAGACTACTACTTTCCCATGCATAAGGATGACATTATCGTCACCTAATGACCCACCTGGGTATTAGGTCACCTCCAACTAGTTGTTTTTACATCACAACAAACTCTAGTTCAGTGTCATGTCCAACCTTTACTTGATGTAATAATGAAAACATGACCACCAAGGGAGCACAATTCATCGATCCATGATCCTTAGAAGCATCCATCCTCTAGTAATCCAACAATCTCATCAAGCGACATTACTCCTTTAAAAGTCACTCAAAAAGATTATAAGCTACCTTCATCTTACAGTTAAGGTAATTTTATATAACGTTACCTTTACGTTGTATATACATAATATGAAATTCAAACAAAAATAGACAATACACTCAATGCCTCTAACTCAAGTTCAATTCCAGCTATGTGAAGACCTAATGAAGGATCTTGTGGTCAGTGTAGACAACAAACCTATCCCTGAAGAGATAGTGTCACCAAAACTTCAGAGCATGGAAAATGACTGCCATCTAAAAGTCATGATTAGTGTGGTTTTTATCATGATGGCATAGTTTACATGACTTATAAGCTACTACCTTCTCCATCTATAAAAGTACTTCTCCCAAACCAATACCCGATGCATCAAAGTGCACAGCGTATCTAATCTTAAGATTGGGAAGTATTCACACTAGTGTTATATTCAACCTTCTTTTTAGCTCAATAAATGCCTCTTCACACTGGTTTTACCATTGTAACTTCACCCCATTCTTTATTAGTGTGTCCATAGGTACTAATATACATGAAAATTCCTAGATAAAATGACAACAATATCTAGTTAAACCCATAAATCTATTAATCTTGAACACATTATTAAGACATTTCCAAGACATCACTGCCTCTACTTTCTCTAGGTCCATAGATATACCTATCATGGACACCACTTTTCTTAAGAACTTAACCTCTTAAATCCAAAAGTTACACTTTTAAATATCTTCATAAAGCCGACGTGTTTGAAGCATACTCATGACTATATCAATATGTATGACATGATTATCTGGGGTCGATGGGTATATGAGGATGTGATCAATGAATACCATGATGAACGAGTCTAGATATGGGTGGAAAATCTTGTTCATGAGGGCCTTGAACACCACTGGTGCATTTCTCTAACCAAATGACATTACTAAGTACTTGTAAAACTCATACCTTCTCTAAAATTCCATCTTTAGGAAATTCTTCTCTCTAACACAAAAATGGTGGTAGCCCAACCAAAGATCAATCTTAGAGAAAAATTAGGCTACCCATAAGTGATTAAAAATATCATTGATCATGGGAGAAGGATATATCTTCTTCACCATCACCAGTTTTAGCTTTTCGTAATCAATGCAGAGTCGGAGATTACCATTCTATTTCTTGGTGAACAAGCCCGATGCACTCCATGGTGAAGTAGTCAGACTGATAAAGCCCTTGTACTCCAATTACTCAAGCTTCACCAAGATATCCTTTAACTCAGCTAGTTCTATATGATAAAGGGGTATGAAAATGGGTTTTATATCTAGAATGAGCTCTATCTTCACTTAAATTGCTGAACCTTTAGAGAATCTACTTGGTAAAATATCCCTATAGTTATTTCAACCCATTATTTAGCATTCTTAGGGCCACCAATTCCTTGTAAGGATGAAGGATTTTGGATTTGAAATCCATGGAATATTCGACCATAGTTCAAAACCACTATTCCTATGATAGGTTCTAAGAGAAATAATTATGGATAAAGAAACACTAATGCCTAAACAAAAAAGTATGTGTGGGAGAATTCTAAGCTCTATACTTCTACACATATGATGGTAGAGTAGGAACATCCTAATTAGTGGGATTATTCCAGCCCCACTTTGAAATTAGTCATATAAGACTAAATCAATGGGACATCTTCTGAAACATTTTAGGGTCCCGAAAAATCCACAAAGGGATATCAAATACTCCCATAAAATTGATGAAGGAAGGATATGCATGTGGGGAAGAAAATTGGAGGAAAATATTGAAGGAATAAAATTTGGAAAAGGACCTAAAATGGTCCCTGTATTGGTTATCAGGAAAGGTCTATGAAATTAACATATTATGAACCAAGTGATACATAGATGGCCTACTTAAAATGGGCCCACGAAGTGTTGTACAGTGAACCAGGAAGTTTTCAAAATGAATGATGAATGAATCTAGTTAACCGTGGACCACGTCATTGGTGGAATAGAGGTAGAGAAATTACACCCGTGAACCATAGACCCACAGACCACATTGTTGGCGAAAACATGACGAATCATTAAGTCCCCACACACCATATCCATAGACCGAGTGGTTTGAGGATGAAGAAAGGAGCGTCCATAATCTGTATCATTAATGGGAGTGAGACAATGATTTCTACCTCTTCGAACTGTAAAACCATAAATATCAGTTTACTAAATCATATGTGGGTCGGATGATCCCTCCAAGGACTTCTGCAAAAGGTTCTGTGTGACCCATAGATACATCCTCCCCAACACTCTATAAAAGGAATGTAAGGGAAACTGAGGAAAAGGAGGCAATTTTTGGGGAAAATCTTGGAATTCATGGGTAGAATACTTCAAAGGTGAATAACCAATGAAGTGTAGAACCACAAATGGTTTCTAATAGGTATAAACATGAAAAAAACCATAAAAATAATAAATAATAATAATATGGGAAAATATTGAACCTAAATGGTGATATGCGAACCATACCCCCTTCACTGATGAACTTACCATGAACTACACGACCAATTACCCTTCTTCAAACCAGCATACAGTAGAGAAAATCTCTATGTGGACGAAACATGGACCTATGTGGTGTTATGTCACATGGAGGGAATCTAGTGCCACATACCATCATGGTATGCAAACGGAATATGAGTCCGCATACCACCTCGGTATGTGGATGGTATCTAGGCCCATGTACCACCCTAGTATGAGGATTACATCTAGGCCTGCATACCACCCCGAAACAAGGACAATGTCCAAGTTCGCATACCACGCCATTATGTGGACATCCCTTCCACCCGCATCAAAAAACAATATGTAGTGGGTACACCATCCCGTATGAAAAAGTGGTACACGGAGTAGGGTGCCTTCAGGGTTTCCACCTTCCAGTGCTAATCATGACCTTATGTTTCCATCCCATCCTCTAAATCCTCTCTACAGACCAGTCCATCGGCATTAGGGGAAATCCTCTTCCTAATCTACTAGACCTATACGAATATACCATCAAGTGCATTAACACGTCCTTATGAGTCTACATAACCATGGTAAGTTGTTTCATGAAGGTAATCCTCACATCGGTACAAACCCTAGGAATGTTTTTACATCCACATTCCCATGGTAACCTAGAGTCCAACCTTAGGATACTAACATGGACCTCCCCATCCTAGGGATCAATGGAAATCACTACCTTTTCCATTCAATGAGGGATAATGATAAATTAAAGGATTCACAAATTCTTTTCCTTTTGACGAGAAGTAACATTCATCCCCTTTCCCAGAACCCATTGTAGGGTATCCCTCCTGGAGTAATCCCCTAGCCTCTTGGGACATGACTAATGACATTCACCTTCATTTCAAATTAAAGGGTTCATTACTCCATACCCTCATCCACTATCGTCCTGGCATCTTCCATCGTGGGTTCCTCCTTTTCTGTCAAGGGAGAAGGGAAAGTGTGTAGTTTGTCAAATCTATCAGTTCCTCTTGTTTCTCACACCAGGAATGAATCACGTGGGTTTAGAGGTTAATGATGATTATGGAATTCACACCATACATTTCCAAATGAACAACGAAAGCTATGATTCCTACTCTATCTAGGATAGGTAGGATGCTTGTCTAAAGGCTCAAGTTCAAGGGATATTCTCCTTAAAATTCAGTTTAAGTAATAATTTTCCCTTGAATCGATAGGGAATCCTCCTTAAGTATAATCCCCAATGTGACTCTTCCATAAAATTCCTCTTATATAGTGTAATCCCCAATTATGTATCCACAAAAGGGCATTTATCGTGCATAATTCCCATATCTTGAACTACAAGGACTTTGATTACCAACTTACTAGGACATGTAGGAAGCCTCCCCGAGGTCCAAACCCATCATCCAAATCACCCTAGTATTCTTCAGGCTGCATCCCTATTAGGATAATATTCA
The DNA here is from genome assembly GCA_963277665.1 of Viscum album. NCBI lineage: Eukaryota > Viridiplantae > Streptophyta > Magnoliopsida > Santalales > Viscaceae > Viscum > Viscum album. Next base: position 4,025,271 of record OY728162.1, on the reverse strand, counting down.
TCCTAGAGACTTAACCTTTCCTAGGAATCTTAGGATATCTCAGCATAAGCCCCACATTGGGTCTAGAAAAGGAACCTTTTTCCTAGTCATCCTTCCTACACGACACTAAACTTTATGGATGGTTCCTCATCACACAACCTTAAAAGGCGATGTTCCTAGTTATGTGGCACTAAAATACATGTGTTCTATTTACTCTCAAGAAGATACATAGGAAGCCCATATGATGGGTTCGATCCTAACATCAAAGAAACTTTCGTCCTCCATAGATGATGATAAAATCCATCTCACCTTATCATAGGGCTTACACTAACATTGTCTCAGAAATTTCTAATTCGTGCGTATCCATGATTGATCTTTAAACTCAAGGGTAATATGTGGAAACACTCTTAGGTAAAGAACTAAGTATTCAAGAACATATGAAAATTTCTTAAATATATAAGAGAGTCCCAGAGTAGAAAATAATTCCCCCCAATAGGGTGTGATGAGCCCGAACTCCCACCCTCTCAACCAAGGGAGTCCTTAAGTGTTGTTGGCCAAATCATCATCCAACAAGAACCTTCCTTTAGAAATCAGGCCCAAGAATCATGGATATCAGGGCCATTGGGTGTTTCAGGATCCATAAATAAACCTATTGGAGACCATATTTGGACATTGTACCCAATGAGGACCAATTTCACACATACTCAACCCCACTTCAATCACCCACGTAGACCATTCAATTTTGGAACCTCCTTAATAATATAAAAAGGACACATTTCCCTGGCCCAGTACAAATGTATCACCCACCAAAATGGGTCATGTTGTGAATTGGGTGTGCACCATGGTGTGATACAAGTCAGGATAAAAAAAATGGTGAACCTGATGTGAATCCTTCACCAAGTTGGCAGATTAAACCACCTCAAGTCCCTTTCACATTCAAAAGAAAAAGGGATAAGGAAGATCATCAGTTTCACATGAGATCATCATATGCTACTTTGACAGGGTTTTTTTTGTCTGTATATGTCATATATATATATATATATATTAAAGGCATTTAGTAGAGCTCTCTTTAATCCAAATGGAATCTAAACTATTTTTTCAAACATGCATGTCAGTGACCACACGGGTGACTAGATCCCCAAAAAAGGACAAGACACCCTCGCCTATCTAGAATCATCAACGTTGGGTTTCAAACATGATGATCAAAGAGTACCATAAAAATGGTACTCTCTCTATAGTGGAGGTCATAAGGCAGGCCCTCTAATCAGTGAAAGCTTTCCAGCTACCTCTTCATCTAGAACCAAAAATCCATCATGGGACAACTCCACTGGCTATCTCAAATTGTTTCGAGAGCCTGTACCTGAAATGTGACAAAAAATACTACCCTTATCTTAGGGAGGCAGATGAGTTTGACACCAATGAATTCATCCCAGTTTTATAGAAACCCAACTCAAGGGCTCCTACTAGAGTACATTGCCACTAGCAGCATACAACCTAATATCCTTTCTCTAAAGATGATCCCACATCGAGGGCACCTACTGAAGTGAAAGGGACACATGCCCCTCAGGATTCCCGCCGAGGGTGGAAAATGCATAATCAATAATAGATATCACCCTGGTTTCTAAAGAGGAGGTCTTCTACACAAACGCGGTGACATATAACATACAATCATAAAATCCCACCCTTCTACTGAATCCCTCTATGTAAATATGACAAAAATATATGAGAGGATGCATATCCATGCTAAATTATATGAATCCCACCATGAAAATAGGGTGGAATATTATGAGAAAATGCATATTCTTTCCAGTGATCTCCGGTCCCTCCATGCTGACATAGTGGAAAATTATATGTAGATGTAAATCTCTTCTGGTGTGCAAAAATCTTGTCATCCAAATAAAAATGGAAACTAGCTATTAGTAGGTGAAAATTCATGTTGACACATAGAAAGTTCGCTATCCAAATAGGGAATAAAACAATGAGAATTCATATAATACTGCTGATACATATGAATCCCACCAGTCAAATATGGTGTCAACCAAATATGAGCAGTACCAAATTCCCGTGAAGGAAAATCAATACTATGAGAAAAATACAACAAAAAAATGAGAAGATGAAAATTATTTTTCATAAATATAAAGCCCACCAGCCAAATACAGTGTAAAATGGAGAAAATATTAGGTGATAGATTCGTTTCTATGCCCAAACATAGGAGAACCACCAGTACCCACTGGAAACTCATGGAGGACAAGAGCAGGAACAGACTCTTGTTCCAAAATTAGAATGGAAATTCATACCCATTCAATCATAAGATTTATCTCAGGAAATCTTGTTCATGATGGAGGATTAGATGTCAATCCCAAACTATATCATCCATAAATGTCAAAACATCATTACATCTGCAGCAAAAACAAGGATTTAGTCCCATGACCTGATATCTCTAGGTGGGGTGATTTATCCACAGAATCATATAATCACTCCGGAGCATACAAACATACATGATATAGTCTAGGAGGGTTTATGACCATATTCTGTGATACAGGGACAACCGGATCGGGAACAAATACCCATTCTAACTGGGGGACACTGGTTCAATGTGGTGGCTACTCCAGGGAAGGCATATATCCCTACCAAAACTCAAGATGTTTATTGGTGTATCTTGAAAACATCATGAGAACCAATAAAATAGGTTCTTGTTCATAAAGGATGTTACCAACAGTAGGAATCCTCATTTTCTCACAAGAGAGCACCCAAACATGAACGGTTCCAAAGGAAACTAGAAAATGAAGAGCATAATCATGATTCTGCCCTGCTGGAATATTCTTGACGCCATCAACTGTAACGCCCCAACCCCAGCTACCCAGAGCCGGTGCATTACTTCGTAACATTGGCATGATCACAAAAGATCAAGTCTCGAAATACCGATTAGTTTAGTAGCCTTGGAAACACTAGATACATTCATAAGTCTTTCATTACATCAAAAAGTAAACAAACTACAATAACATGGTCTTCATAGTCCACAATCATATCCCTTTCTGACTACCCCTGTAGGTCACTCATAAATTACTTCTTCACATCCTGGAAAAATATTAAAACATTGAAAGGGGTGAGCTCAGATTCTCAGTAAGGATAACAATATTGCGGAAGCTTTCATAAATAAACATAAACATTTAAGGCAATGTATGACTAAAACAAGATCCTTTTAAACTTGAACATCAACATAATATGGCAAAAGTAAAATGAAATAATGCCATTTACTTCTTCACATGGATATTCTACTGGTCGAATAATCACATGAAATATCAATAACCACTTTCATAATGATGGAATGCATAATGCCAGACTATCATAACCACGTAGCCAAGGCCTCGTGCCAAGACCACAAATAAGATTTTGTCAAGGCCTCGTGCCAAGACACTAGTTTGTCTCATGAGACCTGCCGATGCATCGAGGAGCTATAGCGGGCTCCACCCGTCACTTATTAAGTCCAATGCATTCCTCATATGAATAGGTTTAAACATATCATAAACCATAACATAATCGTATCACATAAAACATGCATAAAGGAAACATAAAATTTCCACATTTCAATCACAAGATATAAATACAACACATTCATATAATAAAAATGCTTTCAAAACCATTTTCAATACCAAAATAAAAGAAAGTTAAAACTTTGTATTTATTTTTCATTAAAAAAATGATGGCTTGTAGAGGAAGCTGAAACTCAAATAATATTCACGGCGGTGGATAAGTCATTGTCGCCGCATAAGTACGGAAAGAAAAACATTCCCTTTTTTTCATTTAGTAAAATGCTTCGTATAAAAAAGATTCCTTTTGAATAAATGTAAAAGTCAAAGGGGTTTATACACCGTATAAAAGAAAGTTGTGTATAAAACCAAATATGCCTCAATGAAAGGGGATTGAGACGGAGTCCTTAAAAAGATCATTTTTAAAATAAAATAGATATATTATGTGTATTCACTATAGGTACACATAAAGAATACAAAATAAGACCTAATAATATCATGACATAATTTGAAAGTAGGAGATTAACCCAAAGAATGGAAGTTGGGTTATGAAATTCCCTTACCTCATGTCCGACTTGACTCAACCATTATTTAACCTCCTGAATAATAAACTAGAGTTAATATCTACCTTATTAAGAACCATTTTCAATTTCATTATCCTTTTTATATCACTTATTACAATGTTATGAACGTTATGTAATTATTTAAGTTAATAACGGTCGTTTTGTCGATCTTTGGTACTTGTGTCAACAATAACCTTCTTATAATTACAAGTTGTTCATGTGGTGAAATATCCATTATATTCATGATTTATATATCATATATATCATATATATCCAGTATATACATTCATTCGTAATATTACATAACATTTAGAGGTAAGAAATGAAATGCACCGTTCATGGAGACGGTAAGCCGTACGTACGCATGAACGCTACTTTCATTTCTATTTCGTATTTAATGGAATGAAATCATAATGATATAAATTTATAATATAATTACAGTATAATATAGTGTATAATACCATTTATTCCATCCTTTATACATCCCACATATGGCATTAACGATTCAAATCACTTTGAGGGGGCGGTAGTCCGCACTTCCTAAAATGAAATTATCGCATTTTACCCATAATGGAAATCATAAAGTATAACATAAATGAGAAATAAAGAAGCATAAGTAAAACATAAACACATTATATATCATATATAAATATATTTACATCTTAATGGCCACCTTTGAAGGTGTTATATGAGTGTTGAACAATCATCGTTTCGTGAGGCAGAAATTCGCCATCCACAGAAACTGTATGTTCTTTAACCATTAGATGTAGGTGTGTGTAAGTGTAGATCGAATCCTTCTTATAAAAACATCCTAGTATATTGAGGATACTGGTGTTGTTACAAAAGAAATTAATAAAAAGAGTTTATGGGGTTGGATAAGAAAAATAAAACAAAACAACATTAGAGAAGACATTACCTCAAAATCGGGTAACTATTTTTGATTTGAGCCAAAGGCTTCCTTGAGAAGAGTCCTACCCAAAGTGAGGCTTTTATGAGTAATAGGGGGAAGTTGGGAGAGTATTTGGGTAGAGTTTGGCCGAGCCAAATGGCTTGAAGGTGTGAATAAGGTGGGAGAGGTGGGGGCCTTTTATAAGTGGAGAGGAGGGGCTCTTTTGGAAAGATTGAAATGTTACTTTATTACACAATGCTTTTCGGATTCTAAAGGTCCCACACTTATATAATTCGTGTCTAAGGTGATAAGGGTTCGAAATCTACCCATACAATAGTCTTTGGACAAGTGTAAGCCTTGTATTTTACATTATCTTTTCATTTTATTAAAATCATTAAATAATAAGGTCATCGCTGCATCATAATGATGTCATAAATAATTTAATTTATTTAATGTATAAAAATTATAAAAAAAATACTATGATGTAGGAAATCGTTTTAGCTTTCTAATGAATATTTATAGTCAAAATTTGGACTTGTGTAACCCCACTTAAAAACTGTTTTAGTAAAATAACTCATGTTTGTGTCAATTTAATTTTAACATTAAATAAATATATATTAATGTCATTTTGCAACTAAAGTGGCTCCATGGGGTCCCCAAGTTGACCCATGGGTTGTATTGGTCGGCCATGAATCATCCAATAGGATTAGGACAAGTGTCATGCTCATCTCATATTATGAAAACATTATTTGTACCTTAAACTACACTAATTACCTCTAATCACGATTAAGAACTTAAAAGTTACTAATCACCAAAAAATTATTTTAATCTCATTGAACCACATTTTACTTCTTAATGACAACTATGTCTGTCAGATTTTTGAAAATCAAATCACAGAAGTGCTAATATTTCATTTAAACGAAAAATCAGTTATTTAACTACCACTTAGTGTTTTCACTATTCATAAAAAATTGAAGTTTTTCAGAACAAGACCAAAATTTCACCCTAAGATATAATTGATATTCCGAATTCAAAAATGATGTCTATTTTAAAAAATTCCAAACATATATGTTGCATTAATAAATTTTATAATTAATTCCCGCTGTTACAACAAATAGCGTGTTTTTAAGAAACAATTTATATCAAAAGATTGGCAATTGTTTATGTCCAATTTCAATGTTAAATTAATTCTAATGACCACCATTGGATAAAATGGTAAAAATATATTCTAATTATACCTTAAAACCACTAAATAGTATAATTTATCACAATAAATTATTTTGATTAAAAAGTTGTTTTAAGTATTTTTCACTATTCATAAAAAATTAGAAGTTCACAGAAAAATACCAAAAATTCAACATAGGCTAATTTCGATATTCTGAATCCAAAAATGAAGTCCATTTTAAAAAGTGGTTATTACTATTCATAACGGTTACTTTGATTAGTCGCGGTGTGTTAGAACTCGAAGTTGCGTATAATGAAAGCTATTGCATTATTGAATGAGAAGCATATCGTGGAAGCTCGGGGTGTTACATTCTCCCCTCCTTCAATAAATTGCGTCCTCACAATTTGAAATTTTTCTTTGAAAATAAAAGGTTGAAAAGAGAAAATACCTTTGAGGAAAACCCACATCGGAAATAAGATTAATAAAATTTAGCCTTAATAAGAGGGAAAGGGAAATGAAAAAGTCACCACCCAATTATGATCTCGATTAGGAGAACATTGGTGGCAATTAGAGACATATAATTGGAGGAAAAACGTAAATATTTGTAGGGAGTGATTGAGGTCATCAATCACAATCAACTGTCAAATTGAGGGCCTCAAAGCCTTCAATCTATGTTGATTTAAAATATCATCAGTTTAACAAGACATAAGGTATTAGGATAACACATTTTTTTGTTTTAATATCCCTTTATTAAAGTTTAAGAATTAATTTATTCATTGAATAAGAGATAGGTATATATATATTTATGCTTGACAATTAGAGTTTCAACCTTCAACTCATCTTTCACTCAAAAAGATAATAGAACTCAAAAATATTATACTTATCCTAATTGTATAAGGTTCCAAATGTTAACACATACCATTTAGATTAGTAATATTATTTTGTAATAACCGGGGACTTCCTGTAGGCTAGTGGTAGGAAATAAAGGCCTGTCGCACCATGATTGTGGGTTCGATTCCTGCAGCTTTGTCCGATGCGACGGGTTATGCCCCACCCTGCAGGTTATCCTTTTCCTAAAAATATAGTACTATACTATTCCAAAAATAATCTTCATAAATGTTTTAACTTTAAACAATACTATCCAAAGTTCAACTTAATCCATTCCAACCTTTATAGTTATCCAAAATACCTCTGTCCAGACTTTCTCTAAAAGGTCTCTAAATTCCAAAATCAATTGTAACATCAGATTCCCCAAACAAATTAAAGTTTCTATTTTGTCACATACTAAAAATATGATTACCTTCATCATATTAAAACCTTACTAAAATCAACAAGTACTGCAGTACAATCCTTATATATATATCACATTATTCTAATAACTCGAATATAATCCATGAGTCCAAAAGCACCAATACATTAGTTATTCTGCTTCAACTGTAGTAATAGCATAAGATTGTCCTTGATCCCTTGGCCTTTTCTGAGGTAAGTTTCCCTGACGCTTAGGACATTTATTTGCATAGTGCCCCATTTCCCTACAATTGTAGCATTCAACTTTGACAGCCTCTTTCTTTCCCTTGCAATCACGAGCCTGGTGACCCTTTTCTCCACATTTATAACAAACTACCATTCCTTTTAGGCACGTACCAGGGTGATTCTTCCCACAATTATCACATAATGGAAAATCCTTCTTTCCCTTTTTCCCTTTATCTGTCTCTTGTTCCACCGTTCTCTTCTTCTCTTGCTTTACTTTGTTGTCATAAGACTTAGAGAATTCCTTTTCTGTCTTGATAGCACACGAGACAATATCTTCGTATGAAGAGAAGGATTGTGATACTAAAGATCGATGGAGAAATGGTTTTAACCCATCAAAGAAACGATCAATCTTACTCCTTGGGTTACGTATATAATCGGAAACATACCTCGCTAACCTTGTAAAGTTAACCTCATACTTTGCGACATTCTCATCCTCCTTCTACCTCAGACTCAGAAATTGCCTTTCCATATCTGCTCGATGGTCACGAGGAAAGTGTTTTTCTAAGAAAACCTCTTTGAACTCCCTCCATTCCATATTTGATACGTCATCATCTTCCTTTGTGTTTTGAATCAGCGACCACCACTGATTGGAATCTCTAGTGAGGCGGTAAACTGCCATGACAACCTTCTCCCTTTCACTACTCCCCAAGGCATGAAATATTTTCTCTAAGGAATTTATCCATTGCTCAGCTACTATAGGATTTGTACTCCCATTGAAGGTTGGTGGTTGTTTCCTCATGAAGCGGTCTAACATTGATCCTCCACGTTGCGGATCAGGGTGCTCCATACGAGTAAGGTTATTATTCATAACCTGAGTGAGTTGTCCCAGTATGGTAATAAGTTGATCAGCACCAGTTGTATCTCCAGCTCCACAATAATTATCTTGAGCTGGAGGGCAATCCCTACATGGAGTGCGTGCATTGATACGGTTTCCATTCCTTCCACTAGGCGCCATTTCTAAACAATGGCATAAACTAGATTAGTTTATGAATCACAATACATAATTCCATACTTGTAAAATACTTAACATAAATTGAACTATTTATGGATATAATCCATAATCATAAAAAGGTTTTATTTGAGGAAGTATATACTCATAACCGTTCATAGTGGTATGTAAAGAAAATGGGAATTATCCAAAGCATATCCCCCGGGAGTGTTGTAACCAAGAGTGCAGCAAGGCCCGTTGTCGTGCACCAGTTCCCGTTCGAGTCTAGCTCAAAGCGGTGTTTTTGGGTTTTACCCCTAGGTACATCTGTGCCAGAGCCGCCTCTAACTGCTCGTATCTAGACAGGGATGTATTGCTCAAAAAACTCACAAAATCTCTATAATACCAAAATTCTAGGAAGTTCTTCTATACTAATCCTCAAAGTCTATCTTTGGGTTATGTGCTCTAATCAGAGTTTATCTAAATCTATATTTCAAGGTTAGTACTAAACTGCCTCTGATACCAACTGTAACGCCCCGACCCCAGCTACCCAGAGCCGGTGCATTACTTCGTAACATTGGCATGATCACAAAAGATCAAGTCTCAAAATACTGATTAGTTTAGTAGCCTTGGAAACACTAGATACATTCATAAGTCTTTCATTACATCAAAAAGTAAACAAACTAAAATAACATGGTCTTCATAGTCCACAATCATATCCCTTTCTGACTACCCCTGTAGGTCATTCATAAATTACTTCTTCACATCCTGGAAAAATATTAAAACATTGAAAGGGGTGAGCTCAGATGCTCAGTAAGGATAACAATATTGCGGAAGCTTTCATAAATAAACATAAACATTTAAGGCAATGTATGACTAAAACAAGATCCTTTTAAACTTGAACATCAACATAATATGGCAAAAGTAAAATGAAATAATGCCATTTACTTCTTCACATGGATATTCTACTGGTTGAATAATCACATGCAATATCAATAACCACTTTCATAATGATGGAATGCATAATGCCAGACTATCATAACCACGTAGCCAAGGCCTCGTGCCAAGACCACAAATAAGATTTTGTCAAGGCCTCGTGCCAAGACACTAGTTTGTCTCATGAGACCTGCCGATGCATCGAGGAGCTATAGCGGGCTCCACCCGTCACTTATTAAGTCCAATGCATTCCTAATATGAATAGGTTTAAACATATCATAAACCATAACATAATTGTATCACATAAAACATGCATAAAGGAAACATAAAATTTCCACATTTCAATCACAAGATATAAATACAACACATTAATATAATAAAAATGCTTTCAAAACCATTTTCAATACCAAAATAAAAGAAAGTTAAAACTTTGTATTTATTTTTCATTAAAAAAATGATGGCTTATAGAGGAAGCCGAAACTCAAATAGTGGTCACGGCGGCGGAGAAGTCGTTGTCGCCGCATAATTACGGAAAGAAAAACATTCCCTTTTTGTCGTTTAGTAAAACGCTTCGTATAAAAAAGATTCCTTTTGAATAAACGTAAAAGTCAAAGGGGTTTATACACCGTATAAAAGAAAGTTGTGTATAAAACCAAATATGCCTCAATGAAAGGGGATTGAGATGGAGTCCTTAAAAAGATCATTTTTAAAATAAAATAAATATATTATGTGTATTCACTATAGGTACACATAAAGAATACAAAATAAGACCTAATAATATCATGACATAATTTGAAAGTAGGAGATTAACCCAAAGAATGGAAGTTGGGTTATGAAATTCCCTTACCTCATGTCCGACTTGACTCAACCATTCTTTAACCTCCTGAATAATAAACTAGAGTTAATATCTACCTTATTAAGAACCATTTTCAATTTCATTATCCTTTTTATATCACTTATTACAATGTTATGAACGTTATGTAATTATTTAAGTTAATAACGGTCGTTTTGTCGATCTTTGGTACTTGTGTCAACAATAACCTTCTTATAATTACAAGTTGTTCATGTGGTGAAATATCCATTATATTCATGATTTAGATATAATATATATCATATATATCCAGTATATACATTCATTCGTAATATTACGTAACATTTAGAGGTAAGAAATTAAATGCACCGTTCATGGAGACGATAAGCCGTACGTACGCATGAACGCTACTTTCATTTCTATTTCGTATTTAATGGAATGAAATCATAATGATATAAATTTATAATATAATTAAAGTATAATATAGTGTATAATACCATTTAATCCATCCTTTATACATCCCACATATGGCATTAACGATTCAAATCACTTTGAGGGGGCGGTAGTCCGCACTTCCTAAAATGAGATTATTGCGTTTTACCCATAATGGAAATCATAAAGTATAACATAAATGAGAAATACATAAGCATAAGTAAAACATAAACACATTATATATCATATATAAATATAGTTACATCTTAATGGACACCTTTGAAGGTGTTATATGAGTGTTGAACAATCATCGTTTCGTGAGGCAGAAATTCGCCATCCACAGAAACTGTATGTTCTTTAACCATTAGATGTAGGTGTGTGTAAGTGTAGATATAATCCTTATTATAACAACATCCTAGTATATTGAGGATACTGGTGTTGTTACAAAAGAAATTAATAAAAAGAGTTTATGGGGTTGGATAAGAAAAATAAAACAAAACAACATTAGAGAAGACATTACCTCAAAATCGGGTAACTCTTTTTGATTTGATCCAAAGGCTTCCTTGAGAAGAGTCCTGCCCAAAGTGAGGCTTCTATGAGTAAGAGGGGGAAGTTGGGAGAGTATTTGGGCAGAGGTTGGCCGATCCAAATGGCTTGAAGGTGTGAATAAGGTGGGAGAGGTGGGGGCCTTTTATAAGTGGAGAGGAGGGGCTCTTTTGGAAAGATTGAAATGTTACATTATTACACAATGATTTTCGGATTCTAAAGGTCCCACACTTATATAATTTGTGTCTAAGGTGATAAGGGTTCTAAATCTACCAATCCAATAGTCTTTGGACAAGTGTAAGCCTTGGATTTTACATTATCTTTTCATTTTATTAAAATCGTTAAATAATGAGGTCATCGCTGCATCATAATGATGTCATAAATAATTTAATTTATTTAATGTCTAAAAATTATAAAAAAATACTATGATGTAGGAAATCGTTTTAGATTTCTAATGAATATTTATAGTAAAAATTTGGACTTGTGTAACCCCACTTAAAAACTGTTTTAGTAAAATAACTCATGTTTGTGTCAATTTAATTTTAACATTAAATAAATATATATTAATGTCATTTTCCAACTAAAGTGGCTCCATGGGGTCCCCAAGTTGACCCATGGGTTGTCTTGGTCGGCCATGGATCATACAATAGGAGTAGGACAAGTGTCATGCTCATCTCATATTATTAAAACATTATTTGTACCTTAAACTACACTAATTACCTCTAATCACGATTAAGAACTTAAAAGTTACTATTCACCAAAAAATTATTTTAATCTCATTGAACCACATTTTACTTCTTAATGACAACTATGTCTGTCAGATTTTTGAAAATCAAATCACAGAAGTGGTAATATTTCATTTAAAAGAAAAATCAGTTATTTAACTACCACTTAGTGGTTTCACTATTCATCAAAAATTGAAGTTTTTCAGAACAAGGCCAAAATTTCACCCTAAGATATAATTGATATTCTGAATTCAAAAATGATGTCTATTTTTCAAAATTTCAAACATATATGTTGCATTAATTAATTTTATAATTAATTCCCGCTGTTACGACAAATAGCGTGTTTTTAAGAAACAATTTATATCAAAAGATTGGCAATTGTTTATGTCCAATTTCAATGTTAAATTAATTCTAATGACCACCATTGGATAAAATGGTAAAAATATATTCTAATTATACCTTAAAACCACTAAATAGTATAATTTATCACAATAAATTATTTTGATTAAAAAGTTGTTTTAAGTATTTTTCACTATTCATAAAAAATTAGAAGTTCTCAGAAAAATACCAAAAATTCAACATAGGCTAATTTCGATATTCCGAATCCAAAAATGATGTCCATTTTAAAAAGTGGTTATTACTATTCATAACGGCTACTTTGATTAGTCGCGGTGTGTTAGAACTCGAAGTTGCGTACAATGCAAGCTATTGCATTATTGAATGAGAAGCGTATCATGGAAGCTCGGTGTGTTACATCAACCATTTATCAATAGAGTCTCAAGATCCTATTAGTTCATTACCAAATTATGGAAGTGGAAGTAGAAGTTTAGAAGGTACTCCTGACAATTTCTCTACCAACAGCTCTGAAGGTCCTCCCTAGAGCACCCATATGAGCTTACTCCATGGGCCAGAAATGATCGATCATGAGAGCATATCTTCTGATGCATGTCAGAGTATCCCTCCCTCTGACCAAAAGATCATGTGGTAAGAAGAAAATCCCTTTTATATAGTCTTCCATGATGTTCCTACCTTAGGTATAGGTTTCAAATATGTTTCTCCCAATTGTCCGACATCAATATGTGATGGTAGTCCTCTCCATGACGGCAGTCGCTACAAAGTCCCTCCCCAAAGTGACCTCAAGAAACAAGAAGGTCCTAACCTCATTATAGTACATATTGAAGGACATCTATAGAGTGTACATTATAGATAATCTCCCTAAATATAGATCTATTATGGTAGAAATCTCCATGATAACAGTCAATGTGAAGGCCTTCCCTCAATGACACCAATCAGCAAGAAGGTCCTCCTCTTGCTACGACCCACCCTGTAGGTCCTATCTAGGGTATCTACCACATAATTACTATATATGGCTAGACACTAAGCTATCATGGTAGTCCTCTCCCTCAAAAAACTGACTGCAAAGGTCCTCCCCACAATCCAAATTTACACCGGTGAGAAGGTCCTCCCCTCGTTAGGTTAAATGCGAGAAAGACCTCATATGCCGAGGTGCTTGAAAAAATGGAGTACAACACAATGGATACTCTATACATGAAAAGTGATATCCTTTCTCAACCATTGAATTTCCTAGGGACACACTTATCTTATAAACCACCCTCGTACCATTAACATGTCAAAGAGACTCCCTCTAACCCCGCTTCTTGGAAAAAACCACTGAAGAGCAGTCAAACCAGGCGAATCAAGCAGAAGAGTCCCTGGTAGAACAACAATAAGATATGTTTCTTGTGAGTAGAAAACTATATAGGGATTACATTCTAGTGATTTATTAGCCTAATAACACTTCTCAATTCAACATACCAAGAGAGTTTCCTAAAGAATGTATGCATATCATTCACCTCAATATCTAGAAAACTCTCCACTAGTTAAAAGAAATTTTTTCCCTATGATGGGTATGTAGATCATGTTAACATATTGGGAGTGATTAGACATCAAATTTACCTAGAATCCCTTATTTCTTCATTAAATACATAAACTTAAAGGCAAAAGAAGGATATTGTGCTAGCCTTCCTCCATGCGCTGCACAAGTTGTGATGCCTTATTAGCAATTCCCCATATGGTGTTCATATCCAAGGATGGGGAGAACATGGAGCTCTACACTACAACCAAATCCATTTCTAGAAGAAACCAATGGAAATTACATCCTTAAATGTCATCATCCCTAGATGACATTTAAATGAAGTCCCTGGTCCGGAAATGTGGAACACTCGATAAGAACATTCATTGAGTTTGTCTTAGAAGCATCATGTATGATATGATAAAACCATCAAGAAGCTCCTAAAATAGTCCACCAAAAACATCCAACATTCCTCTAATTTAAGATAGTCCAATCAATGAGCACTTTTCATGTCCTCAGAAGAATGTAATTTATAGGAAGATCTGGCATCATATCCGGCTCACACCCGCATGGGAATGTGTGAGATCAAGAAGGAGAAAATCACAGAAGCATCTACCACAATATGGGACCAGCCCCAACCTATTGGGTTGGGGGAATTTGTAACACAAAATTCCCTCATAAGACCATTAAATCTAGTCCACAGATTGTCAGCAGAAGAACAAGAGAAACCCCAACCCGTAGGGCTGGGGGAATTTTTACCTCCAATTCCCTCCCAATGGAAATTTGTATTCTCCCATATAGGGAGAACAATGAATAGAGGGGTCAACCGTACCATCCCATCCTGTGACTCGCATCCCATAGGATTAAGGTACAACACAAGGTCATATCAAGGCTCACTTCGAGTCACTTTTTTCCAAGAAACCCAAAGAGTATCATAGAATGACCAGATAAGATTCAAAAAAATACATAATAAGCAATCTTAGAATTCTGTACCTAGTATGACACTCCAAATTTTGTATTAATTGGTGAATTTGAAGGACAAAATCCCCACAAACGTCACTGAAAATTATACAAATAACATGGAAATATGAGAAGAGGGTTCCCTCCTAGAGATGGTCCACACCGAGCATGGAGGTGTGCACACTAGAAACGAAAGTTTTGTCTTAAATTTGGGTGCCCCCTCATTCAATACACCATTAACTCCCTAAAAAATAATCAAAAATGATAATAATAATAGAAAGGTCTATGAACCAACTCATCCTTGCCATGAAGATGATTCCCCCATGCTTGAGGAGAGATTCACTCGACAAGAGGAATAAATGAAAGAGTTGAGGTGACTCAACACTGAGATACTTAGAGAAATCCATCCTACTGGGTCTGTTACTCAAGCAGAGCATCAACACACAATTCTATCAGATGTACCTCTACCTCACGGGTTCATCTTGAAAAATGAAGAAAGTGTAGAAGAATCATTCAGGGTGGCTCCAGGACCATCAGTCTACCTGAACGCGATCTTGGAAGGATATCAAATTTCCCTCCATTAGTGATGCAACTGGAACAGATTTAAGAAAATCCACAAAGGATTCCCTAGGTTGGGTATCTGCCTTATGTTCTATTAGTACTGACACATCTAATCATTCCCTTTTCTTCCACTTCCCATGCTCAGTTCCAACATGATATGCATCATGGGATCTTAAATACCATCAAGTTATTAACAACTTGAATGGAAGAAATTGAAGGATTACACGCTCCATTACAACCGAAACAGTGGCCTTACCCCAATTGGGTGAGCAATGTTATACCTCCACCAAATTTCTAGAATCCCATATTTCTATTGTTCAATGGATTAGGGTAATCAGAGTAGCATCTAATTCACTAATCTTCTTATTGTGATCCATTGATGGGAACTACATAGAAACAAGAAGGTATGAAGCTTAGTTTCTTTGTGTGAACTCTAAAAGGTTTAGTCTTTGTGTGGTACACTAGTTTCCAAGATAACTCAATAACAGGATGAGAGGATCTCCAACACCAGTTCCTATTCCAGTTCATCTTGATGTTTCCCAAGACAATATTTAGTGATCTCATGAACTGAAAATAGTGAGAGAATTAGAGAGTCTTGAAATTCATCGCCATATGGAAGGGTATGACTTACTCCTTGAATTGAACACTCCCCCAAGATGAGATCTTATCCATGTGAATCGATAATCCCTATAATGAGATGAGAACAACACTCATTCATATAAAGTACACAAGTGGGTTCTAGTACTGCTCTCCCATTGCTCAAAGGATATAGGATCCCTTTTAATGGACTAATCTCAAGTCCCAGGAAGTCCCATTATCCCCAGTAAAAATATAAGAGAGATATAAAGTGGCTTCTATCACGCTTAAGAAACCCCCTGCATCAGCTCTAGTCCCAAGGCCCCTGCAAAAACATGCAGGGCCCTTTGAACGTCATCAGACACCCCCACCCCATCAAGACAAGCATAGGGGTCCAAAATAAATTAATTCAAGGAATAAAAAAATAAAGTATACTCATTATAGGATGAACAATTATGTGGTTACTTCATAGCCTCCATGAATTGCAACTTTCTTTGGATTCTTGATCTAAAGTGGGCTGATGAAGTAGGTCTTGATGACCAGCCAAATTACTGTTCCTTCTATCAGATATTGGAATACAATATCTAGGAGTGTTTTGTCTTAAAATACCTCTTAAAAAAGATGATAGACTCTGGAAAAGTTAAGGTGGGACCACCACCACCATAAGTAGCAAATGTTTCCACCATATATTCAGATGAAGAATGGGATTGGAAAAAGGTTAACAAAAGGAGTAGAAGTTTGATAGTTGGATGATTCAGGAAATAGTCAACCAAGCTCATGGAATACTCTAGACACATTTAAAGAGACCAACCAAGCTTCCAACAGCTCTTAATGAAACACAACCGTTATCCTCAGCTCCCCAATCCTCCATAGGATAGTTTCTGAAAAATCAGTCCAATGAGAAGGATAGAAAGTAAGTGCAAGAAGATGAAATTTAACCAAATCCAAAGTTGTATTTGACACTCTCATATTTCATGATATAAAATATGAAGATATGGGAACCACCCCACTAAATGGTAAAAGCATAGGTAGATGATGAGGTAATGTCATCATTAGAAGATGATTTTTTTGGCTCCATCAATGTCATCCATTTGATGGATCCTTTCTCCAACAATGAGTATTATTATCAACAAAAATTCCCCACACCCAACCAAGGATCCATAGGAAGAATCCATATACGTTAGGGGTATCAAAAGAGACATAACCATGGAATAAATCAAGCTTATGGCTACAACCCCACCTAAACCATCAGTATTGCAGAAACCCATGGAAGGACCCTCCAGTGAATCCAACAGGGATAGGAAAATTATCTTTCCTCCATGAGAAGCCACCCCCATCCAATACTTCTGGAATACTCATCAGAGGAAGAACAAATGACTAATTTCCCTTGGCATGTGATCAGATCTACCTAAACCAATCCATAAAGTAGAAAAAATCCTCCGGATCCAACCCTAAGGGTCGACCCATGTTCATTAAATTCTCAAGACCCTAAAGAGATTGTGAAAGAGAATCCACAAGATTGGAATCTCCAAACATTAGATCAGAAATATGACATTATGAAATAGTTATATTCAGTTCCAGGTATGCTCTCAATCATGGATGTGATGAATCTATCAGTAGATCTCAAGGAATCTCTCATAGAAGCTTTGTTGAGTCCCTAGGAGTTTGAAGACAATGTAGCCATTGCTGAAGTCTAATAGAAAGAGATCAATCCTACAGAATGTAATGCAGTTATATCCTTCACATATCAAGATGAATATGTCATCATGAAAGGAAACAATAAGACCTTATATGTTCCTATCATGATAAATGGTGTTGATATCTGAAAAGTATTCATTGATAATTTCTCTAGGGTTAATCTCTTACCACTGTGGACACTTCTTTAGTTGGACTGCAATGAGGATAACCTGACACCCTAAACAACGACCTTGTTAGGCTATGAAAAAATTGAGTAGAAGTTGCCAGGTCAATTCATGTTTGAAACCTGGTTCAGTGACCACAGAGCTCACCCATAATTTTTGGTAGTATGAAATAATACTACCTTAAATGATCTACTAGGGAGGCCCTTACTTCAAAAGCATGAAAAAATACCCTCCTCATACCATAAAAGCCTAAAATATATCATTAATGGATAGAGTGGGACACTACATTCTGATAAGGTTACGTTTAAGTCCTACAAGTCACACTATATTAATGCAAGGTTCTATAAACTAAAGGGGAAACAACCATCAACTGATGGAATTGATTGGGTACCTTCCCCAATCAGTTTGGAAATGTTTCCTACCAATCCTATCAAGCAGCTTGAGGAAGAATACATACTTCCCATCAATAAGATTGAAAGTTAAAGTCTTAATTCAGACGTGTATTTAGCAGTACCCATGATTTCAATTATGAATATCGAGCCTAATAATATTGAAAGGATCATTAACTATCAAGATAATGGAGAAGGATCAGATGAAACTACCCCTAAACTATCATCAAAACCTAATGAAATTCATGCCTCACTCACTAAGGTGGGAGTATGTGTCTTGTCACTCAAAAAATATGATAAAAATCTTTTACCCCTTATAGTATCTTCTTCGGAGAAGCCCCCACCAATGGATGAGGTGGAAGAGATGGGTTTGCCTCCTAGATACCAAAAATGAAACTCCTACCTAAACTATGAAATAATCATTTCAAGGATTGTTTTTTCGTTACAAGATAATGTGTATGATGATTTGTATACATGGGGTGGAAGAAGAGGACCTAAGGGATGCTCCTCCAGCATTTGAGGAAGGTGTTTCCACCACTATTGGTGAAATCAAGTAAATCAACTTGGGTATCGAAGAAGACCCATGACCCACTCTGGTTAGTGCATCTATGCCTTTTGAAGAGTAAAGGATATACGCATCTTTTCTGAGGAAGAATTGATATTTTTTCAACTATAATAGTACAAAATTATAGATCTTGATCTAGAGGTGGCCACTCACCACCTGGGCTTGCCGAAAGATCATTGTGGTTACAAGCAAGCTTCTAGAAGGACGCACCTGTACCATGCTTCCAAAATAGAGGATAAAGTTGATAATATCATCAGATAAAAATTCATTTAGGAGTTCCAATACCCCATTTAGTTATTAAACCTTTTTCCCATCAAGAAGAAGAATGAGGAGATCATGTTTTGTATTGATTTGAGAGACCTGAACCAGAATGACCTGAAAGATGATTTCCCAGTCCCAATCACATAATTTCTAATTGAAACAACTTATGGATATAAGGATATCTCTTTTAGGGATGACTATTCAGGATATAAATAGATTTGAATGAACCAAAAAGATCAATAAGCCACCACCTTCAGGGCTCCCCAAGGAGTTTTTTGATACAAGGTAATTCCTCTTGGTTTAAAAAATGCTAGAACTACATATCAGCATTCCATGCACTACATTTTCAAATCCTTCTTGGTAAAGTTCATCAAATTCTATGTTGATGATCTAGTGGTTAAATCAAGAAAAATCTCAAACCATCTAGTGTATCTTGAAACTTTCTTTAACAAAATTTGACAACACAGTCTGAAAATGAACCCCCTAAAATGTTCATTTAGTGTTTCTTCATGGAAATTCATTGGTTTATAGTACACCATCGAGGCATCAAAGTCGACCCTGAGATGAAAAAATTCATCCTTTTCATATCACCACCTCACAACCTCACTAATTTGAGAGGAATCCAAGGACACCTGGATTACATTTGGTACTTCATATCCGACCATGCAGGAAAACGTTTTCCATTCACCAGGTTGATGAAAAAAGGGGTAGAGTATCAATGGACTGCTGATTTTTATAAATAATTTGACAATATCAAGAAATATATCTTGATCACACTAGTTCTAATACTTCATGTCAAAGGAAGACCAATAATTCTATACGTAACTACCTTGGAGAAATCCCTAGGTGCCTTCCTCCCACAAAAGAATGATGGTGGTAGCTAGAATAGTCTCTATTATCTTAGACAAACCATGATTGATACTGATACTCATTATTAAAATATTGAGAAGAGCTACCTTGCATTAATATTTGTGGTCCATAAGCTGATAAATTACTTGTAGAACCATGAATTCCATTTGGTCTCATGTAGCAATCTGCTCAAGTACATTCTCATTCATCCAATGTTAATTGGACACCTGTCACGGTGGGTGGTCATCCTGTAAAAGTTTGATATAAAGTTCATAACATAGAAAGATATTAAAGGCCAGAAATTAGCAGAATTTCTAGAGAATCATCCCTATATTGGCTTGGACCCATCATATGATGAGATACCTAATGAGGAAGTGTTATCTATTTAAGAGAACTCTTTGATGTGGGAAATTCACTTTGATGGTGCCTCTAGAAGCATGACAGGAAGAAGAATGGAAGTCCCAAAATTTAAAAAAGTGGGTATGGGAGTCATACTCATATCCCCAGAAAAAGAAGTTCGGTCCTATTCCTTCCTACTGTCAGAATGATGAATGTAAAATGAAGTAGAGTACCAGGCCCTTATCACAAGCATGGAAGTAGCACTCCAAGTCCAAGGTGAACACTTGAAGATTAAAGGCAATTTAGAATTGGTCGTCAAGAAATTAAATGGTGACTATGTTATCAAGAAAGAGGATTTGATCCCTTTGATGAACCATGTCCAAGAAGTAATGGAAGAATTATTTTCAGAACTGAAATTGACTTATGTTCCCCGGTTACAAAATGCACAAGCCGATGCATTAGAAAATGAAACCATGATTCTAGCTGATTCAGATCAGAATGAAATATCCATCAGTATTTCCCATTGATGGATGGTATTACCATTCGTTCAGGTCAAAATGGAAGAAATTAATGAGATCAATCCTATCTGTGAGCCGTATGGTCCTACCACCAGCTGGATGACTCCCATTGTGGATTATCTTTAAAAGGTAGAACTCTTACTAGATAGGGATAGAAGGGAACACATCTGAAGAAGATAACTCAATTTCATTATATATGATAGCACAAACCAAAAAAAAGTTCTTTATAATAGATTCTTTAATGTAATCCTTCTCAGGTGCATTGATGGAGAAGAGACTATTTCCATCATTAATGAAGTGAATGCCAGTACTTGTGAGGCACACGAGTCAACATCCAAACTCTCTCATCTAATTCAAAAGATTGTAATCTATAGGCCCACCATGATGCAGGATTATGCCTATTTCACCAAAATGTTCCTCTCCAACTAAGTCTAGCCAATTTCATCCATCAACCCCTAGAGTTGTTTCACACATCCAAGTACTCCAAGACGTTTTACATATGGGGAATAGACATTATGGGACCCTATCCTCTCACCACGGCCAGATAATTCAAATATATTCTAGTTGAAACCGAATTATTTTCCAAATGGGTTGATGTTTCACCCATTAAAGAGGTTAGGGAAAAACATTGTTAGCTTTGTGAAATCCAATATCATCACATGATTTGGTGTCCCTCACACAATATTGACATATAATGGTTCCAGATTATGCTCTGTTGAATTGTATAAATTCTACCAAGATTATGGTATCAAATCCAACCTTTCATCCCGCTACCATGCAGTGGCCAACAAACAGAGATATGATTTCAACAAGACCATATCCAACAAAATCCAAAATATGGTAGAAATGGATAAGAAATTATGTCCAGAAAATATCCTTTATTCTATTTGGGATTACTGGACCACAACCCACACCACCACTCAAGAAACCCTGTACTCGCTAGTATACAAGACAGAGGTAGTTTTTCCCATTGAAATTCAACCACTATCACTCTGTGTTGCTGTCTATGATCAACTATATGCAGTTAAGAAATCCCAAAAATGGTTTGATGAGCTGTAGAGGTTTCATGAGAAAGTATTTCACACTATACACCATCTATAAGTCAACCAAAATTTTATTGCATGAGCCTTCAATAAAAAGGTTCACCTCCAATATTTCATTAACGGAGAAATGGTGTTGGTCCTCCAAACCATGATGATACTCTGGAAGAATCTTCCAAATTTGGAACAAAAATGGGAAGGACAATATATTGTACACAAATTTTACTCCAATGGAGCATATATGCTGATCTTAATGAATATAAAACTCACCAAATCTCCCACCAATGTGAGGTTACTGAAAAAGTAATTTGGGTAATCATGATCAATGTCTATCTTTACTGCATGATGTAAATCTACATAGCGCTGAATATATCCTTTCCACATGATGTTTAACTATATGGAAGATGAAATTTCCACACAACGTTAAACTATATAAAAGATGTTCTGATCGCATGAAAATAAAATGCACGACAAAGTCATCCATGCTGAACAATGTTAAACTGCTCAACACCCCCATCTTAGCTGCATAGTGTTAAACTGCATAGCATCAACAAAATCCTTTCCACATGTCATTGAACTATATAGATTACATCATTTCCACACAATTTTAAACTATATAGAAGACGTCCTTTCCATAGGACGTTAAATTATAAGGAAGACATCCTTTACACATGACGTTAAACTATACAGAAGATGTCCTAATGAAATGAAAATAAACTACATGATGAAGTATCCATGTTTCATGAGGTTAAACTGCTCAACACCCCTATATTAGCCATAATATTTTAAACTACATAGAATGATATTTGTATTTATCGCATGAAGGTAAACTGAATGGCCCCAAAAATGTTCTTACCCGAGGGGACATTATCTCCAACATTGGACACCTACCATGCCACGCTCTAGAACTACATTTTGACATGATTCCTACCCCTAAAATATATGTATTTATGCCAAGATTCTTAATCCTGGTCCAACCACCACCAAAAAAATTCTTCCTTTCCCTATGCAAAGGTCAGAATTATATAGGGAGTTTCTTCAGAAGAACCCCATATGGGTGCATTACCACCCCTGTGGGATACGTAAGAAGCCCCAGACCTTCAAACATAGGCCTAGATGAAGCAAAGTATTGAAAGACAATTCCTTATCATTCTTCATTACCCCACTGTGTGGCAGATTAATACCTTTCTGACCCTTGTTTCTCACACTGAGTGCTACTCACGTGGGATCAGGTGTTTTGGCGGAGGATTCCTTGCAAGCATACTAACTCACTACATGGCTCCAAGTCCTTAATGTAAGACATAAAACTACATAGTACCTCAAAGAACTATGTGTATTCTTGATTCCTACCCTCACAGGATATGTAGTGACGTCTGAATTCTTCATCCTAGTCTAGTCACCAACATAAAAAAATACCTCTTCCTTATGTATAGCTCAGATATATGTAGGGGAATTCCCTCCAAGAACAATGTGTTTTCTTGATTATTGCCCTTACAGGATACATAGAGACACCTTGACCCTGTGTCTTGGTCCATCCATCACGTGATGTGGGGTGCCTCTGTTATATCCTTTGTTGCCCTTATACTAAGAGGGAACTCCTCATCGCTCCTTGTTTCTCACATTGAGGATAACTCACATGAGCTTAGGAAAAATGGTAAAGAATTCCCCCATATATATAAATCATAGAGGTGTATAATAATACCATCATCTAGAAAGCCTGGTATAAAATTCCCCCATCTCCGTGCACAGGTAAGACTGGCACACTAGTGTAGGAAACATTTTTAACATTGAGTTTTTTAAATTTTTTAGGTCAGTTTTTTATTGATGATATTAAAGGAAATGTTATAAATATTTTTTTTACGTCAATTATAAAAAAACGACATTGAAAATCTATAATGATACTGATTTTTTATGTCGGTTATTTAATAACCGACATGGTATATTTTTTATTACGTCATTTATTAAATAACTGATGTTAAAAAACAGTTCCAGAGGTAGTTTTTTACATCGGTTATTCAATAAAAGAAGTAATAAAAAATATACCGCATCAGTTGTTAAATAAATGACATAAAAAATCATGATTCCAAAGTATTTTTTAGGTCAGTTATTTAATTACTGACGTAAAAAACAATATACCACATCGGTTATTTAATAACTGACATAAAAAATCCTGATTAAGAATCATTTTTTAGGTCTATTATATAATAATTGACATAAAAAAAATTATACCACGTCAGTTTTTAGATAAATAATGTGGAAAACCATTATCCAAATTATTCTTTACATCAGTTATAAAATTACCAATGTAATTTTTTTTTGAAAAATAGTGAAACCATTTTTCTGCACTGCCAAAGAAGACCTAAAACAAGATAAACTAGACCAAAACCGGACCCGAAATACAAGCTGAACTAGACCGAAAAAATAAGAACCAATATAAAAATTAAACCTTCCCATTTATAACATTTAAAACTTATAATATCATATAAAAAAACCTAAATCCAACCAAAAACTACCAAATACACATTTACAATTACAACCTTCAAAATTACATTTTACACTGCAAATAATATAAAATCCAATCAAACCTGTAAAATAATTTGACCATTACACTTGTAAGTGTTTGACCTCTTGATAACTATAAGGTTGAGGGTCATCAAATAGCTACTAATTAAAAGGAAATTAGTTAACATGTATAATGAATAAATAAAATGAAATATTATGGAATAGTTTATTAGAAAATCTAGCCTCTTCAAACTTCAAAATTGTTCCAGTTGTAATTATTTCATACATAAATATTAACATATAATTTCAAAATTTGATGATTCATTTTTGATTATGAAATTTCTGTTTAAATGAGTTTTTCAATTCAAAATATCATTTTTATGTAATACATCCAAAATGTAGAAATTATAAATGGATATTTACCAATACTTTTATATATTTGATCTTGGAATTATTTTTCTTTGTGGTTTTTCAAAAGTAGGACCATCCTCTATTAAAAATAATATGAATGAGATAAATTTAAAATTAATTATAATATAAAAAACTTTTAAGAAATTGAAACATACTTTTCCAATATATTATTAAAATTTTCTTCCACATCGCCATGGAGAGAGCATATCCAATAAAGTGTTTTCTCCTTTAGACAAAAAACACCAAACATCCAACGGTCTCTGATATAAAATAAAATTTAATGTTGGTGGTTTTTATGTTAAAAGATAAGGAACACTTTTTGATATATATGTTTCATACCTCTCACAAAAAGTAATCAACCAATACTGCGTGATTAAATTCTGTTCAAATCTTTTAGCAGTATAAAATGTTCTTCGTTAATTATCCAATGAATGTGCTTTGAGGGAAATAAACTGGAGGTCCATGAGTCCATATACATATATCTACTCATTCTTCTCACAAATGTTATAAATATACCTAATAAAAAATAGACATAAGTATACATTTTTAATAAATTTCACACAGGGAAAGAATTGTGTTAAGACTTACATGGAAAAAAATTTCACCACCTTGATGCCTAACTTATCTCCAGTAACAAGCTCCATGATATAATTTTTTAAAATCCCAAATTCTATTGCAAGTCCATAAACATGATCTTCCATTGGGAATGTATAATGAGCCGCCAAAAAATTTGAATATCTTGAAAATCTGTCAAGACTGCTAGAATATGTATCTGATGTCATAACCATTTGTCTTTGTTGTTTCCTATACAGTATTTATTTAACTTTAAAGTATTCATGTAAATAAATAGATAAATATATTAACTTTCAAATGATAAAAAAATTAATTTAAAAATAAAATAAAATATATAACATACACATACATATATGGTAATGGGTCGCAGAAGTCTGGATGGCCAAACTGAAAAGTGGATGATACTTTGTCCAACTGTCGTCACCTCATCTGTAGGTAACGGTACTTAATATGATATATCTATAATATCATATATAGTGACCCTATGCTGATCTAACTCTAGCTTTTGATGATGAACTGTATTTCCTATATAATATATCATCCCATATGAAACTGTATGATATTGAGGATCATCAACATAAAACTCACAATAACTAGGAAGTTATGGAGGAGGGGGTGTAGGAGTAGGATAAAAAATGGGGTCTGTAGGCTAAGGTGGAGGATAAATAATGGGGTATAGAGGTGGGGGATTGGGAGCTATTGGGATATGTATAGGATAAAAAAGGGGGTCTACAGGCGGAGGTGGATGAGTGAGAGCTGCAATATGAAATTTTCATTGTATA
Source organism: Viscum album (assembly GCA_963277665.1). Taxonomy (NCBI): domain Eukaryota; kingdom Viridiplantae; phylum Streptophyta; class Magnoliopsida; order Santalales; family Viscaceae; genus Viscum; species Viscum album. The sequence goes on along the minus strand of OY728162.1, from coordinate 3,999,194 downwards.
TCTGCAAACATAGACTGTGCCGACACTCTGATCTTTTCCTCCATCGTCATTTTTATATTATGAACTTCAGGCTCCAAATATTCTTTTTTTATAAATACCCTCAATGGAAGAGGCTGAAGAACGTGGAAACACTTTTCTTACTAATACACCCGTCAGGTATCCTCTTACAAGACTCAAGTGTTTGGGATTTCCCAATGATGCATATAAAATATCATGCCTCCCAGCAGCTGTAAATACCCCCCGTGTGCTCGAATCCTCAATAGAATCTTGTATGAATTAATTGAAAAATTATGAAATGTTTCAAAGTATATAAGAAAGAGAATGAACTTAAATAAATATCTTACAGTCTTCTCAGCTACGATCCTCGATTATTTCGTAAGATATTGCCCCTGTTTTCCCATCAAAGACCTATTCCATTTTTCATGTCTAGATGAAGGGGATAGAGGGGAAACCTCTTTAGAGCTTGAAGACTTAGCTCAAAGTTTTTGTAAATTTTTATGCCATCATTTTTTCTTCAAATAAAGTATACCCTCCCCAAGATAAATTATGAGGTTATACATTTTTATATTCGATGATGAGATCTCCTTGTTTTCTAAAAATTAAGAATAATGAATCATTAACAAATCATTAATAAGACCATTAATATAAGAAAAATTATAAAAATTTTCATTGAACTTACCAAAAAATATTCTTTTCTTTTACTTTCAACAAATTATTTCCATGCGTCTTTATCTATAAAAGGGTATATATAACATGGATTGTCATGTTTCATATGCCCAAAAATGAAATCATATGTGACGTTTGATTTTAAATCCCTCCATCTCCTAGCATCCATTGATAAACATTTCTTCCAAACTCATCCAGTTTCAGGAATATCAAATTTCATCTGATAAAGAAGAAGGAAAAAATATTATACTATAAACATTTAAATATTAGTCAAACAATAAAAAAATATCTTACCAAAATTGTCTCCCAAAACTGAGATAGTGTCTCTTTGTCCACACTTTTCAAATCAATATAAAAAATGCTTACTTTTCTTTTACCTTGATTGGATATAAAACTATTAAAATATTTTTCATTTGGACCTCTATGAATATCATTCTCATCAAACTCCATGACTATCCTCTGGTCCTGGCTATGAGAAAGTGATAGTTTTGGTAAATGTGTGCTACCACATTTACCAAATATTGAACTCTTCTTTTCTGTTGTGGGAGTAAATGAAGAAGATTGGGGAACATCAGGAAGAGCATGTTAATGTTACTCCCTAGATGTATGATCATAATGATCATCTCCACAATTATGTGGTTGATCAAATGATTGATCTGTCATTATCCTTTAAATAAAAAAACATTAGTTCACAAATATACAAATTAAAATATTAAAATACTAATGTAAACAAAAAATGAAAAACTGAACTAAGTTACGTAATAGTAAACATGGTAAGCATTGTAAATCATGGTAAATTGTAAACATGTTAAACTAATTTTTATTCACAAAAATCAATAAATATATAAGTTACGTAATGGTAAACATTGTAAACTATGGTAAACATGCTAAACATGGTAAAAATGGTAAACATAGTAAACATTATAAAGTAATTTTTATTAAAATAAATAAATAAATATATAAGCTACATAATGGTAAACATGGTAAAATAAAAAAAAATAAAACTAAAATAAAAAAATCCCTACTTATTAGTTTTAATATGCATTTTAATAGTGAAAAATTAAAATATCTAACATTTTATGAAATTAATAAATGTAAATAAGAAATAGACATATGTTACCTGTAATATTAAGAATGTACAAATGGATTGTTTTCCCAAATTCCTTCGTCATGATCATTCCTTATGGCACAAACCATGTCAACAATATGATCATCATTAATTTCTACTAATCCTTCTATGGAAGTATGGATCTCACATAAATCAGCATCATCATCAAGTTGATCCTCACCAATATATTGTTTTTTTCCCTGTAAAACAATAGAACATGACATATCTAATTGATTAACAACATTGAAAATCTATTTTTCATGTGTTGGCATTATGAATGAATCAGTTGTGTCTTCCAATCTATTCCGATTAATAACTGACATTCCAAATTCATCATGTTTGATAATGTTGTTACAAATAAAAATTTTCATTTAATAATAGGAACTTTAATTTTAAAGTAATAAACCTACCATATTTCTTTAATGACTCCTTAATATGTACTTGATGCAGAAATTGGGTTTTTTTATTTAGAACTCGAAAAATGCATTGCTTCTGCAAACACCAATACCCAATTACTCTAAACTATACTTTTGTTGTCCTAAGATTTTGTATGAAATGAATAGCCATTAATGTCATACCCAAACTAGGTTATCACATTTAAACTTGGACCACCCACTAACCATCTTAATGTCTCTAATGCATCTGATCTACCAAGAAAGGTCTTTTTAATCCATGCATTTTTTTTGTTATGATCATTCAAAATCCACATTTCTTTCTTCGTTGGATGACATTGTTTCAAATCATTAATATGAAATGTGATATATGGTTGAGAGTCAGTAATGTTATTCAAGATGTATAGATGTACCTTCTTCATCTGTTCAGATAACAAAAATTTTACTTTCAATCCACGAATCCCCTTTCCCTCATTATTAACACATTCATGGTGAGATAGAGGAAAACCAATGTGCTCTTTCGTAGAAAAGTAGCTCGTAAGAAACTCTTCAACCTCCTCAGAGATATAATTTTCAACAATGGAGGATTTAGGTCATTATGAATTATTAACATACCCATTTAATATTTTCATATACCTTTCAAAAGGATACATCCAACGAATATATACATGTCCACAAAGCATTATTTATCGAACCATATGAACTATTAAATGCACCATTATATCAGAAAAAGATGGAGGAAAATACATTTCCAATAGACAAAGTATAGAAATTTCATCCTTTTCCAAAATGTTCGAATCATCCATATCAATCACTTTATTACAAATTGAATTGAAAAAATAACACACTTTCATGATAGTCTTTCTGACACTAATGGGAAATATTCCATTCAATGAAACTGGTAGAAGTTGTTGCATCATGATGTGAAAATCATGAGATTTCATACCTTTCAAATTCAAATCCTTCAAAGAGACAAAAAAAATTTACATTTAAAGAATAACCTTGCGGCACTTTGATATCATTAAGACACTAACAAAAGAAAATTTTCTCCCTCTTGGGTAATGTATGAAAAGCTGGGGGAGGAAATGTTTTCCTTCCATCAGGAGTGGTAGCTAAATCCCAATGTATTCCCATTGATAGTATGTCTAATTTTTCATTCAACTCATCTTTAGTATTTCCTTTAATATCTAAAAATGTTCCAATCAAACGGTCACATATATTATTCTCCACATGCATGATATCAATATTATCTTTCACTTCATGATATCTTCAATATGGTAGCTTAAAAAATGTTGACCGTTTCTTCCAAATATGTATATCATTAACATATTTATGTGTCTTTCTCATTGTCACATCAAGGTTTTTTCCCTCTCAAAATACTCATCAGTGGATAAAGATTTTGGAGAAATATAACATTCTAGTGATCCATTGAATGGATTTTTTAGTCTTCTATAAGAGTGATCCATAGTCAAAAAACTTATGATGAAACATGTATACTGTTTTACTCCCATGATGAAAATGAAAATATAAAGTCTGTTGTTTGTAAATTGGACAGGCTTTATTCCCCTTAACAGTGTATATAGGCAAATTTCCATATGTAGGGAAGTCATTTATAATGAACATAAACACTACATGTAGTTGAAAATATTCCATTTTATAATAATAACACACCCTAATACCATTCTCCCATAAAAGTTTCAAATCATCAATCAATGGTGACAAGAAAACATTAATATCATTTCTGGGTTGCTTTGGACCAGATATCATTATACTCAATATGACATATTTTCACTTCATTCAAACTTTAGAAGATAGTTTGTAAATTACCAATAAAACAGGCAATGAAATATGTGTGCTACTGAGGCTTCGATATGAATTCATTCCATCTATGCACAACCCAAGTATGATATTTTTAATTTCATTTCCGAATATAGAATAATGATCATCAATTTTCTTCCATTGTGGAAAATCATCTGGATGAAGTATTTTTTCGTCACATATCTATTCATAATAATTCCATCATAACCTTTTTTCATCATTTGAATTAGAAAATAAACATTTAAAACAAGGAATTATAGGAAGATACCAAAATACCTTGGTAGGGATCTCTGTAATCTCTACATCAGTCTGTGATTTTTCTCTCAACTTATACTGTGATGTCCCACATTTAGGACACTATAATAGAAATTCATATTCCTTCCTATATATTATATAGTCATTCGAACAAGCATGTTTTTCATGTATCCAAGTCCCATCAGGCATAACATTTTCTTGGGCTTTAATGTGAATTTGGAAGATCATTGTCTTTTGGAAGAATGTATTTCAACAAATGTAGCAGCTCTGTAAAACTCATATCAATCCATCCATGTTTCTCCTTCAGATTAATAAATCTTAATACAACTGATAAAACTATAAAATTTATACAACCAAGATACAATGGTTATTTAGCATCAACATATATACGATCAACTATCGGTTCTATCTCAATTTGTTATGTTGCAATATCACGAATCATTTCTTCAATTTCATCAGAGTTACCATCTAGAAAATCATATTCATTCATACATTTGAAATTTTATCCAGTTTCACCATGCCAAATCCAAGGGTTGTAACTCAGATTAAAACCATGAAAAATCATATGATCTTTGATCTCTCTACTTTTTCAGCTTCTTCATATTCAAACATTTCAGGCATGGACATAAAAACATGTAGTTGCTTGGAACATTTCATTTAAAAAATTCAAAAAAGGCAACAACACCTTCTTCATATTCATTACTCATTCGATGTTCCATAATCCAACTATGACTTATTATTACCTATAACAAATATCAAATTATACATCTTATTAAGATATTCCAATTTTATATTTATATGAAATATATCATAATTTGAATATAATTTTTTTTTAAATATAAAACAATTATATGGGTATTTGAAAAAGATATGCATGGAAATAATTTTAAAAAGAAACTATAGTTAGATATAATAGTTTTACATTTATATGAAATATTACATAATGCGAAATTAACACAATTTTTAAGTGTATTATAAAACAAATATATGCATATTTGAAAATTATAAAGATATTTTTTTGATCAAAAAAATATATTCTTCATTTCATGTAATTTTAATGGTCATATATATGAGTTTTATAATTCTTGTTGAGTTTTTTGTGGAAAATGGTATTGTGTATGGTCTAAATTGATTTGAGTGTTAGGTTTGTATTTGTAGGGTCCCAAAAATTCAGCAAAGGGAGGGAAAATACTCCTACAATTTGGGAGAAGCAAAGATATAAATGTTGGATTGAAAATTTGAGAAGAAATAGGATGAAATCAAATTTGGAAAAGGAATTCATCCTGGCCGTGTACCATCACCAGGAAAGGTTAGTGGAAGGAATAAAATGAGAACCACTGGTATGCGAAAGACATATGATGTGCTAGCCCATAAGGCGTTGACCAGTGAATGAAGCTGTTCAAAGTGAATTTCTACCCACAAAATGAAGCCTCCTCGAACTGTATTCACTGGTGAGAATCTAACAGAGATACCCCCTACGCACCATCCCCACGAATAATGTGGTTTGCGGATTAGTAGATTCTAACAGCAATCCACACATCCACAAACCCTGGCTGGTCGAGTCTTACACAGATCGAGATATATATTAATGTGAATCTACAAATGGTATTGCAAGCCCATAGATATGATTTTCCCTAGAACTCTATAAAAGGAAAACCAGAGGAACTAATTAAAGGGGGTGAAATGAGATGGGGGGAGGAATCTTTGGGATGTATGAAAAGTGGATGATGATTTTTGAGGGTGCGGGAGAAATTTCTCCAACACTCAAAGAAGTTCGCATAACTCCATCCTGCACCTGAAGTAGTCCATGAATTTCATACCAAGAACAATAAGTAGTTTATAGATTCCATACCATAAAAAATATGTAGAAATAAGTTTATGAAATTCCTCCTCGTAAACCATATTAAGAAGACACTCCGTAGCCAACTAGAAAACTAATAATAAATCTAATAAAAACGATTTACAGATTCCCATATGGGGAAGATAGTTTGCAGATTCCCATATGAGGAAGACTATATGCGGATTCCCATATGAGGAAGATAGTATGCGGATTCCCATATGCATAAGACAATACATGAGCCCCCCCCCATGTGGAAGACATTCTGCGACAAGCTCCTCCGCATATCATCATACATGGACAACTCCTCCACGTACTATCCTAGGAATCCATCTCCAACGTGGATAGTTCTTACACGGATTCCCTATGTAGAAAACTGTTCGCACCCATCATTCCATACCGCGAGGGCTACTCCCGCACTCATGATTAGTGTCGGGTTGCAGTACCGACCCTCGGGGTATTTCCCTTTTCTTACGTCAATGACCCCTATAAATAATGGAGAGTCGCACCACAAACTTTTTGGGCCGGGTCGACAACATTTTTCATTGCACCCTTATTTCACCTAAACATCCATACCTTAAATACCATGAGAAAATACATTCCTCATGCACCTCACAAAATCCCTATCACCTACCTCTAATGCCAGGTTGACCCATAACTCCATGGACAATCACAACATGAATGTTTCTTGATTTCCCTAACACATCCTTTCCATCCATCAAACTCTATGTATCTGGTGATTACGGATCTTTCTAAACATCCTCATCTATCATAAGAAGAAGGAAAATGTTCTAAATACACCTCTTCTTGACTATGACCATCTTGCCCCGACGGATCTACATACGTTTCCCATAAAAACGACCATCAACCAAAGGAAAATTCATCTTCAGGAGAGTCCTTTCCTACCTCTATATGCCTCAATGGATTCTATTCCCCATATCATTTATCCTGATCCAAGAATCCCTAAATTCACAGTTTATAATTTCCTTCCCTCTCATATTCGAGGCATGCTAGAACATCCTATCCTGATTATCTGTTAGTTAATAATGGCTCCTACAACATTGTCCAAAATCTATGACCTTTAACTATGAGTTATCATCCTAACGACATAATGTTAGATTGTGTGATAATATTCCTAGAAACATGAAATTAAACAGTGATGTCATCATCCAAGCTATATGAATTTAAACTGTAGCATACTAGGAGATTTTGGATCTTCATAAACATCCTCGGCCATCATTAATGGATGACCAGTGTCCTGAGGATACCTCTACTTGACTATGCACATCATGATCTGATGGATCTGCATATGTTGCCCACAAAAATGACCTATCTAAAAGAGACAAATTCTTCCTTAGGAGATTCCATTCCTACCTCTGTATGCCTCAATTTATTCCATGGCTCATATCATTTCTCCTAATCTGGGATCCTCTATAATCATGGTTTACACATTCCATCCCTCTCATGTTTGAGGCACATCAGAACATCTAAACTTGATTTTACTCCATTTAATCATGGTTTCTATAGAAATTAGTCCTCATCACATGAACCTAAACTACAAGACCCAAAATAGTCTTATCCACATGACATTAAACTGTGATTCCATCATCTAATCTATATGACTTTAAACTATAGTATACCTCATATGATGTTATGGCGTCCTCCCACTGAGGTATGTCCCCAATTTACTAAGGCTAATCTCCATGACCTTTAATTTAATTTCACATTGAAAGGTTCATCGCTCCACTCCCTTTCCCACATTTCTCCCGGCCTCTTCCGCTATGGGATCTCCCTCCCCCACCAATAGGGGGAAGCATGTGTTTTGTTGAATATTTAAAATATTCGTGTTTTTCACACTAAGCATGAATCATGAGGGATTAGAGATTCATGATGATTAGAACATCCACATGAATTTGAACTATGAGAAATCTGATTCCTGATCAAATCGGGATACGTAGGACACCTACTAGAAGGCCCAAGATCAAAAGGGTGCCCTCCCATAAAGGTTCAACCCAATCATGTTTCCAGCAAATTGGAAGCTTCCATGTATAAGCCCCAACACATATAAACTATGATAAATCTGATTCCTGATCAAATCAGGATACATAGGATGCCTACCAGAAGGCCCGATCTCAAAAGGGTTCCCTCCCATAAAGGGTCCACCCAATCATGTGTCCTCAAATGGGAAGCTTCTATGCATAATCCCCACATGATCCCAACTATGTGGGTTCTGATTCCTCTCTCGAGGATACGTAGGAAACCCATATTATGGGTCCAATCCCAACATCAATTCACCTTCTATCCTCCCTAGATGATGGTAAACTCCAAAGTGCCTTATTATATGGATCAAGTTAGTATCACCTTCGTAACATCAAATATATGCATGCCTATGATGATCTGGAAAACCAAGGGTAGCTCATGGACACACTCTTTAGGAATAAACAAAGGATTCACGAACATATGAATGCAACATAAATATATAAGAGAGTCCTAGAATAGGCATCAATCCTCCCTCAGAAGGGTGTGGTGAGTCTGAACTATCATCCTCTCGACCAATGGAGTCCTTAAGTGCCATTGGCTGAGTCATCAATCAATGAGAACATGCCATTGGAAAGAAGGTCCATGAATCATGGATACTAGGGCTGTTGGGAATTCCTGGCTCCATGAATAAACTAGTTGGAGACCATTCAAGTAAGTTATATCTAAGGAAGACCGATTGCACAAATGCCTGACCCCACGCAATTGCCCACTGGGATCGATTGACTATGGAATCTCTTTTGCAATATGGAAGGGGTGAATTGTCCAGTCCATGTGGGGATAATCAAACCTACATTAAATGATAATGATCCCAAATGGGTCAAGAAAAAAGGAATGGTGAATTTGACAGGAAAATATCTTTGGAAAAAGATATGGGTAATGATCCTCATCGTACCATTTCTGCACCACCCAAAATGAGCCACCTCAGAGGCAGAACAATATTGTTAGATTATGAGCCACTTTTTGAAATGGATTTATATTAGAATCAAAGTAAAATACTTGAGAGGAACCTATATTGTCTTGGGAAGGTGGTATAAATATACTATTCAAGGTATGTTGACAGATTTTTTTGGGGGATACTTATATAATAATAAATATTTAACGAATGCAGTGCTAAATAAGTAAGCAACCATGCATCAACATATTATGTTATAATATATACTACCAATCAGCATAAAATATGTACTACATACAACCTGAACATATAGGAAAATAATTAAATAAACAAATGACCCAACTCTTATTGGAAGAATGAGTACATACTCATCACAAAACACCTAGGAAAAAATAACTTCTTTTTTTCTAAGCTGGAATAACCAAAAAATTTAACATGTTATATAAAATAAAAAAGGTGATATGGTATATAACCAATGTCTTCATGATATCTATATAAGAGTTTTATATTTAAATATGAAAGAAGATAACCAAAGTAACATAGATCTTAATACCCAACAATTTCAGATCAAGGATAACAAAAAACATGTGAAATAATGATAACATTAGGAAATGTTCCAATATATTGTGATATTTTAAAAGAAGAAAATGCAAAAACATAAATTTAGGTCATTCACGAAAAATAACAAACGAAATCGAGCTGTGTGAGGCTTACTTGAATGTTTTGAGTCGATCTGATAGATCCGGTGATAACAAATATGAAGAATGATGCTGAAAAAATGAGGTTAGAGGGTACGAGTTCGACAAAAGGTTTCTAGGTTTTCTGTGTGAGAGAGATGAGTTGCTGGTCGCCCGATCAAAAAATATATACTGACACAATAAGACACTTGATAAATTTTTTAAAAGTCTTATTATGTTAGTTATTTAATAATAGAAATGAAAAATTATTATTTTTAATTACACTTATCACATCGGTTATATAATAACCGATGTGATAAACATCTTTTTACGTTGGTTATTTTATAACCAATGTGATAAATCATGATAGTTGATTATTCATGTCAGTTATAATATAACCGAAATCAAAGATAGATTTATCACATTAATTATATTATAACTGATGTGATAAATCAAATATCGGCATTTTTTATGTCAGTTATATTTTAACTGACATGATAAATCAACTTTTATAGCTTTACACGTCAGTTATTTATAACCAAGATAAAAAATGATGACGTGGTAAATTTTTTCTGCACTAGTGGCACTAGGAGTCCTCAGAACTATGTGTAATTTCATTCCCAACTAACTGGAATATATAGAAAACCTCCCTGAGGTTCAATCCCAACACTTCACTCAACTTTTCCTTTTCATGTTGGATTACTCTTGTCACAAACATAGGATGCTAAACCGTGTGACCAAATAATTCCTAACCACATGACATTAAACTGTATGGTCACTCAAAAACTAAGTATGACTTTATTCTCGACATGACAAGATACGTAGTGACACCTGGGTCTTCCTAGGTCTAGCTGTGATAAAAGAGAGCCCCAAGTACCCTGCATGTTAAATGGAAATAGATGTATGGGATTTAAAATCTATGCTCTTATATCTAGAAATGGTCAAAAGACCATGCTTCCTTTTACATATGAATCATATCTATGTAAAGGATCTCTTACCTTGAATTAATCATGGATTGGATATTACTCACGTATCGAGATATCCTCTTTTCATCCATCAAACTTCATGCCCTAGAAAATATCAAGTCACTATAATCATTCATGTTTATAGTAAATGGAAGGATAGTGTCTTAAAAACACCTTTTCTTGACTATGTATATAAATGACCCTGGTGGCTCTCCATATGTTTCCCAAAAAATGGCATGTCAACCAAAGAAACATTTGTCCCCAGGAGAGGCTATTTATACTTCCATATACCTATTAGCTCTTAATCCTAATTACATACCTTCTGACTTGAGGACCCCCACAATCATGGTTTAAACCTTCTTCCCTCTCTCATGCCTAGGGTGTACTGGGAATATCCTGGACTAATTATCTCATATTTATTCATGATTCCTTCAATAATTCATCCCTGCAACATGAAGATTAAACAGTGCTGACTATGCCCTTTCTACACAAATTCAAACCGTAAGGAAGAAATCCTCACCACATGACATTAAATTATATAGACCAAAGTTATAACCACATGATATTAAAAAACTTTATGATACCCAAAATATAGTTAAAATTCCCCCACTCCTTGCACACAGAACAAAAGTTGTGCTGGGAACCTGGTCTTAGGATGCCTGGATCTTCAAAACTAGGCCCTGACCTGAAAATGGAGTCAAAATACCCCGCCTTACATATAGGTCAAATCTATATAGAAATACTCCTTATTCCATGAATAATCACAGAATTCCAGGAATAATCACAGAATTCTGTGAATAGTCAAAGTCTGAGTGTTTCTGATATGTCCAAACCAACTCTCTACATTCGTCATAATCCATTCTTTCAGTGATCTTAGATCTTCATAATCCTTCATGGCCATTGGGAATGGAAGGTCAGTGTTCTATGGAAACCTTTGTTTGACTATTCACATTATGCCTCGATGGCTCTGCATATGTTTCCCATAAAAATGGACTTTCAACCAAAGGAAAATTCAACCCTAGGAGAGTATTTTCTTATTTTCTTATTCCTAATAGATTCTAAGAACCATATCATTCCTCCTGACCCAAGATCCCTCAAAACCATGGTTTACACTCTCGTCCCTACCCACATCTTGGACATGTCAGAACATCCTGGCTTGACAACCCTTAGGTCACTCAGGGATTCTATATCAATGTCCCAATCACATGATGTTCAAACTGCACGATACTCGATAACTAGTATTCACCCTTAGTCCAGTTCATGTCAAAATAGAATTCAACTCATGACCCTATGAATGAAATAAATATTCACAAGAAAGTTTGATGTATGTTGTGCCCCATTGGTGAATCCATATACAAAATAATAAATTCCCATCTGTATGCATGAATCAAATTCAAATACGGATAAAAATTAAAAGAACTACGTACATATTGATTCCTATCATCACACGATACATAGTTATATCCAAATACCATAATTATATCCATCCATGAAACAAAAATGTCACATCCCTTCCCACACAAGGGTCAGAGCTGTATAAGGAAACAACTCGCATGGATGGGATAAAAATGCCTTTAACAATTCTCAGTATTCCCGATAATTTTTGACCTAAAATGCTCCCTTTTTCATTTTTATACATACCCCTTTTCACGAACCATACCCTATGTCTAGAAAGTTCAAAATATCCATAATCTTCTATGGACATTAGAAATTTAATGCCAGTGTCTTGCGGAAACCTTTGATTGACTATGCATAAAAATTCCCTGGAGGATCTGTATATGCTGCCATAAAAATGACTTATTAACCAAAGAAAAATTTTTCCTCAAAAGAGGCTTTTCCTATCTTCGTATTCCTTTATGACATTTATGTACAAGATCAGTCATTGGATTCATAAAACTCTTGGATTATGGTTTACATATTCCCCCATTTCAATGATTAAAGGTGATGGATGTTCCTGGATAATCTGTTTTTGAATAATTGATTAATTTACCCTTCTCTAGTCAAAGTAAGATGATTTCACAAAATAGGTCCCAAATGTCCTAGTTTTACTATTTTAAACTACACCATTCTTCAAAACTCCTTTACATAATCCAAATTCATGTGGGAGTGATTTTTCAACCAAAGTTGATAAAAATGGACTTATTACTTTCAAAATTCATTCCTTCAACATGCCACCCATTGTGGTCCTCAATAGAAATATAAAACCAAATTTATATAAAAAAACTTCTTGGACATTGAAAACGGAAGGCCAATGTCCCATGGACACCTTTGTTTGATTATGCACATTAGGCCCTGGCATCTCTATATACATTGCCTACTAAAATAGCTTTTCATCCAAAGAAAAATTAATCCTCAATAGGGGATTTTCCTATCTTCGTACTCCCTGTGGATTTCATTCTCCATATCATGGCCCATATCCCAAAAAAATAATTACAAGCCAGGTTCAAGAAAAATCCCTCATACTTGTCTGAAAGTTTTCAGGATATTTTGGGTTAATGAGTCTTAAATTGGGGCCCTTGACCCAAAAGCTATGGTCAAAGATGTTTGAACTAAAACATCAGTAATGATAGTCTGGTTGGAAAGAATTTAAACTTCCCACCAAAAGAGACACTACACTCACTAAGGAAAAAATCAACAATGGTCACCTTTTATAAAAGTCAAGTGTTAGATCTCTAAACCTATTCTAGATATGGTAAGGGAAAAATGTTGAACAACCAAAAATCAAGAGACATAGAGCTTGTTATGTTAAAAAAACACAAAGGGTGTCCTTATAAAAAGTAAATTTATACCTGTTAAACCCACACCATAATTGGATTAGTCAAACTTTAGGGTGATAACAAAAAAAGGAACAATGTTTGTAGGGTTATTCATGTGACCCTAGATATATTCAATCTGTTCTCGTTGAGCCCCTTGGTTCAGGAAAAAAATTAGAGCATAACTTGATTATTATTTTATCTCGGATTATGATTCAAATCAAAATCCGATTGACATTATAATTTAAAATTCAGTTGATCATAAAAGATTGAGATCATAAGAATGGGTAAGAGGGAAACACTAGAAAGAAAAATGTTTATGTTTTATCAAAATAAGTGAGAGTGGGGGGGGGACATCCATAATTCAAAACCTCTCTCTAATATCAAAGAAAATGTAGTGCATGATAGCCCAATAGATTATAATGAGGCCTAACTTGATCTTTTTAGTAGGTCGATAACTACCCGACAAGGTCCATCAATGGCCTGTTCTAAATAATCCCTCCACTCAACTTCAGCTTCAACCATCGGGCATACTCACTTCATAATAGTCTAGAGGTATCTCCCTTTCTATTAAATAGCTTCATAATTAGCATTTGATGATACTGGTTGTGCTTTTAGTCTGTCCATTCGAGCCTCACACTCATACAATTCCTCTGTCTGGGAAAACACCTGATCCTGAGAACTAGATTTCTCAGCTTCTAGATGATGAAACTCATCTGTAATATCCAGAAAACTCCAATCTTGGTGGTGATAAGTGTTGAATCAATTGAGGTTTCCTTTGCAATCAGGGATATTCTCTCGAGATATAACAATTTGGTGCACAAGGACATGTAGGAATTGGTAATAAAATCCACCTGAACCTAGATTGAGAAATAGTAATCAAAATTTACCCTCCTCATGGGAAAAATCTGTTATGGAAATTTTTATAGGAGTACGGATTTTACTCCATTCCTTCTTTCGCACAATGTGATGCCTCATAATAACATCAAAATCTTTTTCCTTATCCACCACGATAGGTATGAAATGAGGAAGAATAATTGTAGCAGATAGAATCTCCCTGAGTTGAGTCACCCAAGAAGGATGAATTTCCCTCCTAGTATATGGTTTAGCCTCTAGGAATTAGTGAGGGCGTGTCGCAGTAACTTCAGGAACATCAAGTGATGCCCCACTCAGACCAGCTTCCATAGGACCATGGACCACATTGACTAAAGACACAGGATCAGAACCAATCTATACAGAAATGGGTTGTGTAGGTGAAGCCCCTTCCAAATTAATTTGATGATGATTATAACGCCTTCTCACCACATGAATGGGAATAGGTTCCGCAACTGGCATGGTTGGGACATGATCTAAAATAGCCAATAGTTTTCAAACCTACTGAACTGACATTGACAATACCCCATTAGGATAGAAAGCCATCAACATATGGGAATAATATAATGATAAGTAAGTTGAGGCTACTGTGAGAGGAATGTGGACATCCACATTAGCATCCTCCCACATCATGACCAACCACAATTGGAGAAGAATTATAGGGTCAGATTCCCGCCTCACCAGTGTGGTGGGGAGAGATGTGATCTGCCGAAGTTATCCAAACTACCTAGTTAACCTATAAGGAATGTAAGGCTCAAAAATGGTCACCCTATCTATGTATGTGGTTAGGAATCCATATCTAAGTGAAATAATATAAGAAAGTTCTTGAGGTGACCCTCTCCCAATATCTATCATTGGACCATGGGCACCGAAAAAGGTGAAAAAGAGAAGTGGGAAACATCACTTTACAAATCAATCATGCCTGCTATAATCAATTATTTTTTATGGATGATAGAAATGTTACGAAGTCAGAATAAGGAACTGGGGTAGTATGCTAGTACTCATAGTAGGGGAAATGTTATACCATCACTACGGGAAAAATGAGCAATTGCGACGGGTTATTTGCGACGGGATTTATTCCCGTCGCAAATAGTCATGTTAAAAACTTATTTGCGACGGGGGTATTTCCCCGTCGCAAATAAGGAGGCTTTTGCGACGGGATTTCTTTCCCCGTCGCAAATACTTTTCCCGCGATGCGCGCCAAATCGCGGGAAAACTATTTGCGACGGGATTGCTTTCCCCGTCGCAAATAACCGGCGGCGGTAAAAGGTATTTGCGACGGGAATATCCCCCCGTCGCAAATACTATGTCGGCAGGGGTTATTTGCGACGGGTCCCGTCGCAAATAACTATTTACCGGTTGACCGTAATAAATGTTGGCTAAGGTATTTGCGACGGGTACCGTCGCAAATAATAATATTTGCGACGGGAATCCCGTCGCAAATGGTCCCGTCGCAAATAATCTAACCTATAAATACCCCCATCCGTTTTTTTCATTTCATTCTCATTCCTTATCTTCTCCTTCTCTGAAAATTCTATTTCTAGAGTTGAGTTTTTCTCCAGTTTAATTTGTTTCTCCGGAGCTGATATTAAAGTTTTCAAGAACGATCAGAACAGATCATTTTTCAAGGTATTTTTAATTTTTTATTTATTTTTAATTTTTTATTAGTTTCAATTATTATTAATTAGTTGTAATTTAATTATGTTTACATTGTTTTATTATTTAATAAATTTAAATTATTAGTATTGTTTGGTAATTAGGAATAATTAGTAATAATTTTTAATAATTAAGAATAAATATTAATAATTAGTTATAAATACCAATAATTAGGAATAAGAACATTATTACATTATTAGTTTATTTTATTATTAATATTAAAATAATATAATTTTTTATATATATACAATTCTTTTTTCATCTGTGTGTTTGCTGTCTTCACATGTATTATTTGTATGTGGAGATAGAAAACGCACAGATGAAAGAAGAATTGTATATAAATTAGAAAATTATATTATTTTAATATTAATAATAAAATATATTAATAATGTTATTATTTATAATTATTGGTAATTATTTCTAATTATTGATAATTATTCATTTAATTACTAATAATTAGAAACAATTATCAATAATTATCAATAATTAAGAATAATTAGTAATAATTAGTAATAATTACCAATAATTAGTAATAATTACCAATAATTAGTATTAATTACCTATAATTAGTATTAATTACCTATAATTAGTATTAATTACCAATAATTTGTATTAATTACCAATAATTAGTATTAATTACCTATAATTAGTATTAATTACCAATAATTAGTATTAATTACCAATAATTAGTATTAATTACCAATAATTAACAATAATTAGGAATAATTAACAATAATTAGGAATAATTAGTATTAATTAGGAATAATTAGTATTAATTAGGAATAATTAGTATTAATTACCAATAATTAGTATTAATTACCAATAATTAGTATTAATTAGGAATAATTAGTATTAATTAGGAATAATTAGTATTAATTACCAATAATTAGTATTAATTACCAATAATTAGTATTAATTACCAATAATTAGTATTAATTATTAATAATTACCAATAATTAGTATTAATTACCAATAATTAGTATTAATTATTAATAATTACCAATAATTAGTATTAATTATTAATAATTACCAATAATTAGTATTAATTATTAATAATTACCAATAATTAGTATTAATTACCAATAATTTGCAATAATTACCAATAATTTGCAATAATTACCAATAATTTGCAATAATTACCAATAATTTGCAATAATTACCAATAATTTGCAATAATTAACAATAATTTGTAATAATTACCAATAATTTGTAATAATTACCAATAATTACCAATAATTACCAATAATTACCAATAATTGCCAATAATTAGTAATATTTCTCAATAATTGCAAATAATTAGGAATAATTGCAAATAATTAGGAATAATTGCAAATAATTAGGAATAATTGCAAATAATTAGGAATAATTAGTAATAATTAGTAATAATTAGGAATAATTAGGAATAATTACCAATAATTACCAATAATTATCAATAATTGCAAATAATTGTCAATAATTGCAAATAATTGCAAATAATTAGGAATAATTAGAAATAATTAGTAATAATTAGGAATAATTAGTAATAATTAGGAATAATTAGTAATAATTAGGAATAATTTGTAATAATTATGAATAATTAGGAATAATTAGGAATAATTAGGAATAACTAGGAATAATTAGGAATAATTAGGAATAATTAGCAATAATTAGGAATAATTAGCAATAATTACCAATAATTAGCAATAATTAGCAATAATTAGCAATAATTAGCAATAATTTGGAATAGTTAGCAATAATTAGCAATAATTAGCAATAATTAGCAATAATTAGGAATAATTAGCAATAATTAGGAATAATTAGCTATAATTTGGAATAATTACCAATAATATGGAATAATTACCAATAATTTGTAATAATTACCACTAATTTGTAATAATTTGGAATAATTAGTAATAATTAGTAATAATTAGGAATAATTAGTAATAATTAGGAATAATTACCAATAATTACCAATAATTACCAATAATTGCAAATAATTACCAATAATTGCAAATAATTAGGATTAATTGCAAATAATTAGGAATAATTAGTAATAATTAGGAATAATTAGGAATAATTACCAATAATTAGGAATAATTACCAATAATTGGTAATAATTACCAATAATTGCAAATAATTGCAAATAATTAGGAATAATTAGGAATAATTAGTAATAATTAGGAATAATTAGGAATAATTAGTAATAATTAGTAATAATTAGGAATAATTAGGAATAATTAGTAATAATTAGGAATAATTAGTAATAATTCGGAATAATTAGTAATAATTAGTAATAATTAGGAATAATTAGTAATAATTAGTAATAATTAGTAATAATTAGGAATAATTAGTAATAATTACCAATAATTACCAATAATTACCAATAATTACCAATAATTAGGAATAATTACCAATAATTAGGAATAATTATCTATAATTAGGAATAATTATCAATAATTAGGAATAATTAGGAATAATTAGGAATAACTAGGAATAATTAGGAATAATTAGGAATAATTAGGAATAATTAGGAATAATTAGGAATAATTAGGAATAATTAGGAATAATTAGGAATAATTAGGAATAATTAGGAATAATTAGGAATAATTAGGAATAATTAGGAATAATTAGGAATAATTAGAAATAATTAGGAATAATTAGGAATAATTAGGAATAATTAGGAATAATTAGGAATAATTAGGAATAATTAGTAATAATTAGTAATAATTAGTAATAATTTGGAATAATTAGGAATAATTACCAATAATTAGTAATAATTACCAATAATTAGTAATAATTACCAATAATTAGTAATAATTACCAATAATTAGTAATAATTACCAATAATTAGTAATAATTACCAATAATTAGTAATAATTACCAATAATGACCAATAATTGCCAATAATTACCAATAATTAGGAATAATTAGCAATACTCAGGAATACTCACGAATACTCACGAATACTCACGAATACTCACGAATACTCACGAATACTCACGAATACTCACGAATAATCACGAATACTCAGGAATACCTAGCAAAAAAAATTATATTATCAATATTTATGAAAAAAATATTAATATTATTAAAATAATAAAAATTTATAAAATATTAAAATTATCAATATTCACAACAGATTTTGCTCTATTCTTAACATGTTCGAAATTTGGGACTTACTTGTCAGAAGATTCATGCATGTTCAAATGACTGCATTTTATATTCAGGGGAAAATGAGTCGTTGGATAGTTGTCCCACATGTGGGCAACTGAGATATAAAGAAGGACAACACGGGAAGTCTGGTTTGATTCCTGTAAAACAGTTGAGATATTTTCCGCTTACATCCAGACTTCAGCGTTTATTCATGTCTAAGAATACAACGACAATGATGTCATGGCATAAAGAGAATATTTCAACCGATAAAAGCTTGAATCATCCAGCCGATGGTGATTCATGGAAACATTTTGATAGAGTGCATCCATCATTTGCTTTAGAAGCTAGAAATGTTCGACTGGGCCTTTCCATTGATGGTTTCTGTCCGTTTGGATCTTATGGTAGTCAATATTCATGTTGGCCTGTTTTTTTAACTCCGTATAATTTACCTCCATGGATGTTGATGAAGGAGCCATATATCTTTTTGACTTTACTAATTCCAGGACATCCGAAGAAAAATATTGATGTTTATTTGAAGCCATTGATTGATGAATTAAATTTATTGTGGAGTACTGGTGTCAGTACATATGATGTTGCAACGAAACATAATTTCATACTGAGAGCAGCATTGATGTGGACAATAAGTGACTTCCCGGCTTATGGGATGTTATCTGGCTGGAGTACACATGGTCAGAAATCATGTCCTTACTGTATGGGAGAGAACAAAGCATTTATGCTCATTCATGGAAAGAAACCTTGTTATTTTGATTGTCATCGCAGATTTCTTCCAGCTGATCATCCTTTTCGCAGAAACAGATCTCATTTCAGAAAAGGAACAGCTGAAAGGGATGGACCTCCAAAAATGCTATCAGGTTCGGAGTTAAAATCGGTTGTATTTTCATTACCTCCCATCACTTTTGGTCCCACAATAAACCAACAGAAAATTTCTGGTTTTGGGAAAGAACACAATTGGATTAAACGTAGCATATTTTGGGATTTGCCATATTGGTCTGATTTGTTGGTCCGACACATGTTAGATGTCATGCATATTGAGAAGAACTGTTTTGATAATTTGTTTCATACAGTTTTGGATACGCCAGGAAAGAGCAAAGACAATGTAAATGCACGTTTAGATCTTGCCCAAATTTGCAGGCGTCCAGAATTGGAACTATTTGAGAATGTCAGAACAGAAAGGTTACTGAAACCAAAAGCAGCTTATACACTGTCTAAAGAAAACCGTTTATTATTTTGTCAGTGGATTGCAGATTTGAGACTTCCAGATGGCTGTGCTTCCAATTTGGGTAGATGTGTAAAGAATGGTCATATTACTGGATTGAAAAGTCATGATTGTCATGTTATAATGGAGAGACTTCTACCCATTGGATTAAGAGGTCTGTTGAATTCTGTGATTTGGGATTCCATAACAGACATGTCTCATTTTTTTCGGGAAATTTGTGCGGCTACGGCAGATTATGATGCTCTAGGAAAACTTGAAAAAGATGTTGTTGTAATTATATGTAAACTGGAAAAAATATTTCCGCCGTCTTTCTTCGACTCAATGGAACATTTGATGTTACATTTGCCATATGAAGCCAAATGTGGAGGTCCGGTACAGTTTCGATGGATGTACCCATTTGAAAGATGCATGCAAAAATTGAAAAGAAAAGTACGCAACAAAGCATCTGTTGAAGGATCTATTGCAGAAGCTTATTTGCAAGAGGAAATATCTTTTTTCTGCTCCCATTATTTTGAATCTGAGTATCCTTCAAAACACAACCGAATGGGACGGAATGAGAGGAATATTGATGAAATCGACAATCAATTATCTGTTTTCAACCAGTCAGAGCTTGGTTTTGGTGGAGTTTCTGGACGCTGGCTTTCAGATGATGAACATCATAGAGCTCATACGTATGTTCTGCTCAACTGTGAAGAGATGACATCAGTTGTACTGTAAGTGTTTATATCACTTATTCTATCATTTATGTTACAGTAAATAACTTTGGTTTTTATAGGTTGTATGATAATCATATCAAGAAACAAATTCCACAAATTACAGCAGCTGCTCTCGAAGAACGGCGACTGAAAAATTTCTCTCAGTGGTTTCAAAAACTGGTAACATAAATTCTTTATCATTTAGCAACTCATTCAATGTATAGTTTACTATATTGATAATTATTTCACAAATCTTCAGGTGTCTCGACATGCTGATAAAATTGACAAACGGCTGTGTGTATTGAGTAACCCACCTTCCAAACTTGTTAAAACTTATAATGCATATGTGGTGAATGGATTTCGATTCCACACGCATGCATATGGGGAATCGAAAAAAACAATGAACAGTGGAGTTAGCTTGAGAGGATCTCATCATCGAGAAAATGAAGTTGACTTTTATGGCATACTTGATGAAATCATTGAACTCTGTTATCTTGGACAACATTACATAACCATGTTCAAATGTTGGTGGTTGGATACAGAGAGAGGCGTGCGTGTTCATCCGACTCATGGAATCATCGATATTAAATGTAAAAGTGTTCTCGCAGTAAATGAACCATTCTTATTGGCTCAACAGGCATATCAAGTTTATTATGCAAAGTACTGTGCAACATCAAGAGACTTGACTGATTGGTGGAGTGTAATAAAAATCAAAATTCGAGACAATCAGTTTAGTCAAAGTGAATGTGCTTTCACTGATGTGCAAAGAATTGAAGTTTTTTAAGAGAGTACTCAAAATCAATCTTTTTTACAAAGAGATATGAGTATCGATGACGACACCCCACATTTAAGAGTCGGTGATGACGATGATGTTAATGATGTCACACATGAATTTGAAATGGTAAGAGATGAAGCAACTGCAACTCGAATGGATATCGATGATGTTGAGGAGGAATATGAAGATGACATTGACATATATGAAGATGATGATGAAGATGAACACTTATAGAATTCCATGGTATTTATATACAATCATAATATGTATATATATGTATATATAATAGTAATTATCAATTATTTGCTAATATTAACATTTTCTGTTTCAGATGGACGAGGCCACATTTCGTGAGTTGACGGAGGCTGACCTGCCTTTCGATGCGGATGAGTTGCTGGTAGATGACCCTCAGCCTGCAGGCGCTCCAGGGAGTACGCGGAGGGGGCGCGGTCTTGCACGATTGATGATTCCTGACCCCGTCCCCGAGCGACGTCCATGTCTTGGGTTTGATCCGCGCACCCGGAGGTGTGATAACCTGTGTAATAACCTGTGAATTTGACTAAGATTTCATTAATCTATTCACATAATAAATGTTTATTATTTTTTCAGTTTTGCGCATATAGCAGTCGGACAGGGCAGCGCTATTTTGCGCAACTATTTCTCTCAGTCGTGGACCACATGGGAGCAGATTCCCATTGATGTGCAGCAGGCCATGTTCGGCCATTGGTTGGTACGTACGTAAATAAATAATTTTTATTTTGAAAATTATTTCATTTCTAACTTGATATTTTGATTTATTTGTAGGGTTTATGGTATCCGATCGAGGATACCATGCGTGACGCCATCCACGAGGCATGGGAGGTGGCCATGCGTGATCGCCTTCGTCAGTTTTTGCACAATTTAAGAAAAGCTGCGATGAAGAAAGCAGGAGTGTCAGATTTTGAGGAGTCATGTAGAGCACACCGACCAGAGTACATTTCATCCCATGTATGGGATGGATTATGTGCGCACTGGTTGAGTGGTGCCTTTCAGAGGAGATCATCGGTGGGGAGGCAGAATCGGGGGAGGCAGGAGGTGACTCATCGAGCTGGGAGTCGTTCTTTCAGTACTCATAGACAGCATCTGGTACGTACATTATTTATAAATATTTTATATAACTATAAATATTAACAGTTTATTTTTTATTCTTATAGGCTGTCGAGCACCCCGATATTACAGAGTACGACGTATATCGGAGGATGTATAGTGATCCTGCTACTGGGGAGCTCAGAGGTGATCGTCAGCATCACATCGTGGTCAGTATTATTTGTTTTCAAGTTTAAAAATTAACTGCATATAATATATTCACAATTTTAATTTTAAATTGCAACTATAGGAGTCATATGAGGCCGCAGTGGCACAGGCCCGACCTGAGAGTCAGGCCGAGTCATCAGATCAGACCACTGCCCGTCAGTTTGATGAGGCGGCATGGATGCAGGCCACCCAGTATGCCTTCGAGAAGGGCCGGGTAGTTGGTATCGGCTCTCGACTGACTCCCGGAGATTATTATGGCAGTGCTACGATGTCGGCGTCCAGCTCGAGGGGAGCTCATGCATCTTCTTCTACACAGTATGAGGAGCAGTTGCGATCTCAGACTGCACAGATAGAGAGTCTCCGACAGGAGCAGGAGCAGATACGTCAGCAGCATGAGGAGGAGCGTCGACGCCAGCAGCAGCTGTACGAGGAGCAGACGAGTCGGTGGCAGCAGCAGCATCAGGAGCAGATGGAGTACATGCGCCGACTCACTCATGCTTTAGGGATGGAGTTTCCTCCACCACCATCTGCAGATCCCCCACCTCCCCCCCTCCTACAGATTAGAGTTTGTATTTCTGTTATAAAATTTGTGAAATCAAAATATTTTTTTTTCTATTCGTAGTTTCTGTCTCATTATAAAATATTAATAATATTATAATTTTAAATAACAATATTAATATGAATAATAATAATATTTATATTTTATAATATTAAATTTTATATATATATTAAAATTTTATTTATATAATAAAATTTTATATATATATTAAAATTTTATAATATTATAATTTAATTATTTTTTTGTAATACTTGAATTATTTTAATATTTGAATGTAAAATAATTCTATTATTTTTATATTAATTAAAATAACTTATTAATATTTTTTTTTATTTATGAATTATAATTATAATATTATTATATTAATTAAATTATTTATTAATATTCTATTATTTTTATTTTTGAATTATAATTCTTCTATTATTATAGTAATTAAAATAATTTATTATTTTCATTTGTAAATTATAATTCTATTATTATATTAATTAAAATAATTTATTAATAATTTATTTTTTTTATTTTTTTTATAGTATTTGCGACGGGATACTATGCCCGTCGCAAATACTAGTATTATTAATAATTTTTTATTTTTTTTAAAAAGAGTATTTACGACGGGTCCCGTCGCAATTACTATGAATAGTATTTGCGACGGGTCCCGGTTCCCGTCGCAAATACTAGTATTATTAATTTTTTTATTTTTTTAAAAAAACGTTATTGCGACGGGCCCGTCACAATAACTGTTAAAAAGTTTTTTACAAAAATACGGAATACTATTTGCGACGGGGAGAATGCCCGTCGCAAAAAAAGGCTTTAGCGACGGTCCCATCGCAAATAAGTTTAGTTGCGACGGCGTTTTCTGCAACGGGCTATTTGCGACGGGACCCCGTCGCAAATGGCTATTTGCGACGGGATCCCGTCGCAAATACCTGTTTTTCCAGTAGTGCATCCAGCTATATAAAAATTTAAACATCCCACTAAGATGATGTGTCAGTTTCTCTTCTTGTATCTAACCTAACAGTTCGTAGATTCAGGAAAGAGTAGGAACAACCAAGTTAATGAGATGTCCATTAACCAATGTGCATTCCATCATCAAAGTAAATTCCCTAACATTAGTAAAAACATCACAAGAGTGGAAGATCCATCCACTTAGGAACATGGAAAATAAACCTACCCTCCTGAGATCAGGAGACATGTCTTGGAAGATCTCATATTCCCAAGTAGTGGATTGACCCAGCTCAAGGGTATCATAGTAAGAACTATGAATGAGTCATGACTATTGGGTCAGATGGGTTTTGCTACGAAAAACTCCCTACTTCATCCCATTCACTTACAAGAATTGCCTTGTCAAATTTGTAAATGGGATAAGTGAGCGACCATGAAGGGGATGTCCTAGTATCCTCTCCACCATAAACAATAATTATCCTACCAATAGGGATACCTTTTCAACATTCCTCTAGGAATTTGACACTGTTAATAATTCATCGTACATGTCGCCAAGGCTAGGAATACCTTCTAAAAGGTATATGTCCCATAGATTGACCCCCACTTCACCATGGGATAAGTGAAAGGTGTTGGTGGCCAAACACCAATGGCTAAGTAGCTCAGGCTGTAACTCACCCAGTGAAATGATGGAGAATTGGGAGACTCACACCTCTTGATATAGATTAATAGTTCTTAGAAAAATATAGGCTTCCAAGTAGTTCTGATGAACCCAAAATTCCCAAGCCCACTTGTTAGAAAAGCACCCCCCTTTCAGAGGTCCCATTTGGAGATCCATCCTCCGTTAGGGTCACCTCACAATAAGTTAATGATATATGGATAATATTGGATAATGTAATATAAGGACATACTATGAGGGAATTGGCCACTCTGATTCCACATAGATCCGTTCAGGATGAACTCACCCTCCTCACTCAAAGTAGTAACAGTTTATCCAGAAGCAGAGATGTTTTCCCTATTATGCCACTAGGATGTTCCAAAATGTATTATAAGATCTCCACGATAAATCCTTGATAAAGGAGCATCACCTTCGAGCCCAAAATTATAATGATGTAAAGAATTAGATAGTGGATATGATATTATCTCCAATGAAAGGAGATCTTATAGAATACAACTTTGAGGAACAAATAAATCACAAAGTTTATTTTCAACATTCTTGACCATGGCTTCCCTCTTCCCAATATCTTCTACTGAGATAAGAGGAATATCAATTTTATCTTTCAAAAAAACCCACATAAAGAGTAAATCCAACAAAATGGTTGGAAAAAAGGCTAAAAATTCCAAATAACCAAAGAGTTCCACCTAGATCAAGGTTCCACATAATGAAACTCAAGAAGGGGTTGTGAAAAGAAATCCCCATGAACTGATCATACGAAGAATGTCTCACAAGAAGCTGGCCTTTGAAGTGCTTGAAAATGAATTGACCGGTTCATAAACAGAGATATCCACATACCGATCCTTGATATGTGGATATTCAAAGTTCATAGTTCAGATATTTAAAGTTCTATTTAGAAATTTGAAGTTCAATTCACCAAATTGATGTTAATTCCCTAGGACATGCAGGACACATAACATCTTACTATGCGAAAATTTGAACATACTTTTTATGAATCCATAGTTCAGTTCATAGATTCAGAGTTCAGTTTGTGGTTGAGGTAACTGTGAAGAGTACGTAGTTCGTGAAATGCAAGGTACAGTTCACATACAACAAATTTCATGAATGATATGGTATGAAAAAGCAAGGGAAGTCGAGATCACTTTGTAGATCACTTTTCTCCAAGAAACCAAGTGAATGGAAAATTACCTGGGGCCCTATTTATAGGTGTTCCCCCCCAATAGGTCGACCTTTCTATTGAAAACCAATTCAGTTCATGACTATTTTCAACATTGGAATAGCCTCCTTTTAATTCCTAGTGGACCCCATTATAATGGGGAGAATTAGTAGGGTCCAAAAAAAATTCACAAAGAGAAATCAAATACACTAATAAAGTTGGTGAAGGAAAGATATGCATGTGGGGATGAAAATTGAAGGAAAATATTGAAGGAATCCAATTTGGAAAAGGACCCAAACTTGTCAATGTACTAGTTATCAGGATTGGTCCGCAGAAGGCACAAACCATGAACCAAGTGGTATGTGGATGGCCTGCAAAACACTGGCCCATGAAGCTTTGGCTAGTGAACCAGGAAGTTCTCAGAATTATTAAAGAATGGAACTAGTCAACCATAAACCACATAATTGGAAGAATAGAGGTAGATAAATTTCACCCGTGAACCACGACCCCAAGGACCACATTTTTGGTGAAAACATGACAGAGAATTAAGTCCATGTGCACCATCTCCGCAAACTGAGAGCTTTATGGATGGGACAAGAAGCATCCCGCAAACCACATCGTTCATGGGAGTGAGGTGGTGATTTCCACCAATGCAAACGGAGATGCCAAAAATATTAGTTGAACGAGTCATTCACGAGTTTGATGATCCCTCTATGGGCTTCCAAAAAAGGTTCCATGTGACCCATAGATGCATCCTCCTCAGCACTCTATAAAAGGACACAAAGGGGAGCCAAGGAAAAGGAGGGTATTTTTGGGGGAAATATTGGAATTCAAAGGCAGAATACTTCAAAGGAGAACAACCAATGATGTTCAGAACCAAAAATGGTTTCCAACAAGTATAAACATGCCACAAACCATAAAAAGAATAAAGAATAATAATATAGGAAAACTACGAACCTAAAAGGAGAGCCATGAACCATAATCCTTTGTGGATGAACATACTACAAACTAAAGGACCAATTCCCATTCTTCAAACTAGTGTACCACATAGAACATCTCTATACAGATGAAACACAACCATTCATGGTGTTCCACCACATCGAGGTACTCCAATGCTATATACCATCATGGTATGCAGACAGAACCTAAAGCTGCATAGAACCCTAGTATGAGGATGACATCCAAGTCCACGTACCACCACAATATGCAGACATTATCTAGGCATAAAAACCACCCTAGTGCGCACCACCTTAGTATATATATGGAATCTAGGTCTTCATACCACCCCGGTACATAGATGACCCTTTCACCCACATAGAAAAATGCTATACGGAGGGTACCCCACCTCACATAAACAAGTGGTGCACAGAGTAGGGTGCCTTCAGGTTTTACACCTTTTGGTGCTAATCATTCACTACTATTTCCATCCCATCCTCTGAATCCTCTCAAAAAAACCATCCACCAGGGTTAGGTTAAAGCCTCTTCCTAAGACACCAGACCTGTATGAACAAACCATCGGGTGCATCAGTGCACCCTTATGAGTCTACATATCCATGGTAAGGGGAGTTACAAATGTAATCACTACATCAGTACGGACCCTAGGAATGTTCTTAAGTCCATATTCCCATGGTAACCCAGAGTCCAACCTTATGATAATGATGTGAACTTCCCCGTTCTAGTTATCAAGGGAGATCATTGGATTTTACATTTAATGAGGGACAATTATAAGTTAAAGGAATCACACTTTATTTTATTTTTGATGAGAAGAAACATTCCTCCCATTTCCCAGAACCAATTTTAGAGAATCCCTCCTGGAGTAAGCCCCTAGTATCATGGGATGAACCTAATGACCTTCAACTTTATTTCATATTGAAGGTTTCATTACTCTGTACCCTCATCCATTACCATCCCAACATCTTTCGCTATGGGATCCTCCTTTTCTGTTAAGGGATAAGGGAAATTGTGTGGTTTGTTGGATCTACTGCTTCCTCTTGTTTCTCACACAGTGCTTGAATCATATGGGATTAGAGGTTAATGATGATTATGGAATCCTCACCATCCATTACCATATGAAATATGAAATCTCTGATTCCTTCTCTAGATAAGATATGTAGGATTCCTATCTAAAGGCCTGGGTTCAAGGGTTATTCTCCTTAAAAGTCAGTACCAATATTTTTCCCCAACTCACTAGGGTATCCTCCTTAATTATAAGACTTGACATAACCCTTACATAAAATTCCTCCTCTACAGTGTAAGCCCCAATTATATCTCTGAAAATGGGAATATATTAGGCATAAGTCCCATCTCTTAAACTACAAGGACTTTTTTCCCAACTAACTCGGATATGTTGGATGCCTCCTTGAGGTCCAAACCCAACATCAAAATCACCCTAGTATTCTACAGGACATGTCCCAGTTAGGGTCACATTCATCCTGGAGACTGAACCTTTCTTGGGAATCTTGGGTTGCCACAGTATAAAACCCACATTGGGTCTTGACTAGGCACCTTTCTCTTAGATTTACTTGTAGTATGATGCTAAACTACATGGATGGGTCATCATCACATGACCTTAAAAGGCGATGTTCCCAGTTAAGTGGCACCAAACTATATGGGTTATAATTCCTCTCATGAGGATATGAAGGAATCCCATCTCAGGGGTTCGATCCTAACATCAAAGAAACTTCTGTCCTCCCTGGATGATGATAAACTTTAGAGTGCCTCATCATAGGGCTTACACTAGCATTGTCTAAAAAATTTCTAATTCGTGTGAATTAATGATTAATCTTGAAACTCATGGGTAATCTATAGAAAAACTCTTAGGGAAAGAACTAATGATTATCAGGAACATAAAAATTTCTTAAATCTATAAGAGAGTCCCATAGTAGGTAATAATTCACCCCAAAAGGGTGTGATGAGCCCAACCTCCCATCCTCTCGACCAATGGAGTCCTCAAGTGTCTTTGGCCAAATCGTCATCCAACAAGTGCTTGCCTTTAGAAATAAGGTCCATGAATCATAGATACCAGTACCATTAGGTGTTTCTAGCTCCAAAAATAAACCCATTGGAGACCATCTGAGGACCTCATACCCAACAAGGACCGTTTGCACACATACTCAACCGCCCTACAATACCCCAACAAAACCATTCAACTGTGGAACCTCCTTTCTAAAATAAAAGGACATATTTATCTGGTCTAGTGAAAATGTCGCACCCACCAAAATGGGTCATGATTTGAATTAGGTTTCCATCGTGGTGCGATGTGAGTCGGGATGAAAAAACATTAAGGAAACACTTAAAATAATTATTCCATTTCGATAAATCCTATTCAGTCTATGGGATCACAGAAAGGTTCTCTTAGAATTCTTCCCAAAACCCAAGGTATAACCCTCCTAACATTAACCAAAGTCTCATACTATCACATTAGTCACAACCATAACACATATAATAAATATAACAACGTGATCAATTAAATTAATTAATTCAAATGGATATATATAATAATAACATGACAAGATAGATAAATCAAAAAACATTGAATAAAAGTATATATTGAATAGATTTGACAATTCAAGGTCTTAAATTAAATAACTAAAATATAATAAAAAAATTGGTACATATATAGAATGTGATACTATGTTCCTTTTTAGGATGTATGAGTACACCTCAACTCTCATAAAACAATAACAACAATCCTATGAATGGGAACTCAGAGGTCTGTTACACATGAGATGGCTATAAACATGGAAAATATCCTACCTAAGTCCCACATAGTTAATTCCTTTCTACCATGTACTAGGTTTTTACAAAAAGAAAAGTAGAAAACGGGTCATCATATACCATTTTGTAAGACCTTGAACCAAACCATCAAGTCTGAACTAGAGTGCCACATGACCTCTTGCACGACTCCCTATATGCGAGAGGATATTGACTATCAGTGAGGGTCTAAGTTCATATACGGGGAGACTATAACCTCAACATAAATTCTGACAAAAATAGTAATATAAAAGAATATATAATAAACACAATAATAATATTAAACATGTGAAATATATCTAGATGGCATACCAGTCATACAGGAAGTAAACATGCTACCAAAGTGGTAAGCCAAACTTGAGTAAAATGAAAATTTGTAAATAAAAAAGGGTTTTTGAGTTCTCTATAGTCCATATTCGTTCACCACTATCTCCAAGATCCTATATTAATCCACTAGAAATGATCCCATTACCCTTAATCAGATACCTATACATGAATTCTGTATGATCATTAAGATGCTCGGGTAGGGTTTGAGTAATAAAACCGAATAAAAAACCACTAATGGTCCTTAACATATATGGGCATGTATAAAAGGTGTATTCCATTATAATAATAAATCTATAAGAAAGTATAAAAAATCAAAACCACATATTGAGCAGCTTTTCACTAACCCAACTGCTACAAACCCCCAGTCGTACCTACTTTGGACCTATTTAAAAAGGATAAAGAAGGAGATGCCAGAATGGTTGAGGATATTTCCAAAATTAAGGAGAAAATCTTGAAGCTGCTCAGTAAACATACATTCCATACACCTCCAGGTCAGACCATAATAGGGCACCATACCCTATTGTAATATATCAGGTAAGGTCACATAGACCATCATTCCCCACTACTTTCATATAGGTTAGGTCACATTGACCATCATGACCCACTACTGCTACACAAGTCAGGTCACATAGACCACCACACCCCACTATTATCTCACGATTCCAATCGCATATGAACATCATGTCCCAAGGTTAGGCCACACAAGGTCATTATGCCCCATCATCTATCTTGGTCTTATCATCAAGTCACATTCAGCGTCTGAACATGCTCTCCCTCTAGGGATATTGAGCAATGGAGGGTCCACCCATCACTTTGGTGTCATTCATAAAACAAAAAAATAGAATATACCAAAATATAACACAAGGAAACAATGGTATCATATCAAGGAACATATAGTATATCATCATGAGAATAAAGTATCAATATACATATTTGTGATCAACATTAAACATGATAAATAGATACAAGAAAAACTCAGGGCATCATGCATCACAACGATATTAATGGGCTACAAAAAACACACCCACATGATATCAGAATAAATAAAAACCATCGAGGTATACCAATAAAACAAATATAACATGGTAATCATGTGTAAAAAATAACCCCAAATGGTAAGGAACTTATTACCTCAATGTTATTGATAAAAAACTTCAATGTTCATCAATGAATCATCTACTGAATCTTTTCTTCTTATTAGTCAGTCCCAAAGACTCACCAAGGTCTCTTAGGACCTATTACAAATACTTTATTTCTGAAAAAAATAAAAAATCCCAAGAAATACACATTTATCTCTCCTTTATAATTCCAAATTATCATTTTAGGTTATAATATGTTCTCAAAATCTCTTCCTTAAAAAAACAATTTACATGTGATAATAATTTTTTCTCTCTAGAATAATCCAAGATAAACATGAGAAAATGATTCTTTATTACTCTTCAATATATTATATATTATTATAATTCAATATATATTTATTCATTTTCACTAGTAGAAAAGAAATATCTAGATTAAAAAATACTCATAAAAAGAAAGAAAATGGATATAATTCCTACCTTGGTACTTTTCCCTCTTTAACTCACCAAACACAATAGAAGAGAGAAACAATTGGCTCTTCAATGCCTAGAAACTAGATGAGAACTTAGTTTGGTTAAAGAAGTCTTTATAGATCTCATGTAAAATAATTTTAGGACTACCCAAACTCAACAAAATATAAAAAACTATGGTAGGATATGATTCAGGTAATTTATAAGAAATTGTTGAGGGTGGCTCATATCATTGATATTGCCAGAATTAAATTCATTATTTAATTTGGTATTTTAAATGACTCTTGAATTTGAAGGTTTTTAATATTTTTAAATAGGCAATACAATTTTTATTGAGTCAAAGGAATTAATTTCCACAATTTTTTGATTTTCATATTCATAAAAAGGGTTATAGGCTCAAACTGGGAAAGTGAATACAAAAAATTATGGTTTTAAAAGATTTTTTTCTAAAAAATACATTGTGTAAGGGTAGAATGGTTTTACCCTTATTCATCTTCTAATCATTGTGTTAGGGTATTTTTTTACCCTAATGAAACCTTTTAAAAGTAAGGGGTTATCTTATGCAGCTCAACCCACCCTTATGTAGTGGCTATGTTACACTTAAACAACCTTTATAATATAGGATACACCCTTATAAAGATTAAGATTACCATTATACAGTGCCTAGGTACACTTAATAATCCTTTGAAATTAAAGGGAAACATTTATGTAGGTTATTATTATGCATACATATCTCATAGAAAAGGTATTTACCCATACACTACATCTAGAAAATGGATTCACTCTTACGCAACATCTTAGGTATAATTAAACATCTCATATTACCTTAATGTAGTTCCCAAGTTACCCTTATGTAATTTTTATAAACATAGGGTTACAATTACATAGAGATTCAAGAATCCTTCATATCTTCATGTAACTCAAACCTTACACTTATTCAACCTAAATTTATTTTTTGATGTTTTTGTTTTTACAATGTTTTTTATTTTTCAACAACTAATATTTTTGTAAAAGAATTTTTTTTACATCATGAAAAATATGTGTCACTGAAAGTTGATAATTTTTCTTGCAAAGAAGTATATATGAATCAGAATAAAAAAAGTTTATTTTCAAAATTCTAGTGATTAGATACATAGATTTGGAATTAGACCACTAGACTCAGTTTTAGTCTGAAATATGAGAGGTTGATGTTTTTCAGAAGTGTTCATCAGATGATCCATTATTATGAAGTTAAATATATTCATACAATGTTTTGTTATAAATTCAAAATTTGTGAGTTACCGGGAAAGAACAATTTTGTAAAGTTCTAGTGTTAATATAATTGGGATGTTTTTAAACTTTTCAAAATAAATCTGATGATGATTTCTTGTTATTTTAAGTTCATAAAAATCATGAAGAATCCATGATATGATCCAAGGAAGAAATTAAATTGGTATGCATTGAGGAAATCCCATTTGAATGAGTTGAGTAAGCTCTATCATACTAATCTGAGGATGTTCCATCACATTGAGCTTAAGAAGTTTCAATGGGTTAAGCTAAGGATGAAATTCAATCAAACTTATATGAGGAAGTTCCATCCGATTAAGAGGAGAAAGTTCCAATGGATTGAGATTGGGAAGAAAGTCAATCAGACTAAGATGAGGACGTTCCATCAAATTGAAATAAGGATGTTTGAATAGACAGAGCTGAGGAAAAAATTCAATTAGATTGAGATGAGGAAGTTATATCATATTGAACAGAGGAAGTTCCTATAGACTTAGTTGAGGATGTTCCATCGGATTGAGCTGGGGAAGTTTGAAAAGACTGATCTGAGGAAGTTCTAATGAACTGAGTTTTCTAGAATATAGTTTTGATATTTTTTTTATAACTTGAGAAGTTTTTCTGAATAATTCAAATTTTTTTGATAAGCCACCAAATGAGATAAGATATTTTCAATTGGTCAAATATAAATTTTAAATGAACAAGAAATTTGTTGTTTTATGAATTTGGGTAAGCAGATTTTTTTTCAATTTTCATTACTTTTCTATTATAGGAAACCTATAAATAGATTCATTGAACATAAATTATTTTAAAATTTTAACGCATGAAATAAGGTGAAAGATACGAAGAGTTCATGACTAAGGTTTTTTCCAAACTGAGATCTTTTCAAAAGACTGGACACGAGTTAGTTTAGATTACCAGAATGATAAAATTAAGCTGAAGAAGATAAACCTATGTTTGAGGAGAAGTGTGATAGGTACTGATTGAGAAAAGGAAAATTAGACTTATTCAATCAGAATGGGTTAATCAGAATGAGTTCTATTGAACTCAGAGCCATCAAACGCATGGACTTTAGTGGAGAAGTTTGAACAAAGTTTTTATACTCTTATTATGAATCATTTTTTTATGAAAACATTGTAAACTGAAAAGAATCAGTATGACCTTTCCTATCGAGAGATATAATGTCTCTAATGGGGTTTTAAAGAAGTTGTATTCACTTCTTGATAATAGTGATCTTCCATAGACCCGTGTGAGTGGATGTAGAATGGATGTAGGTTCTCACACTAAGACCGAACCTTGAAAATTTCATGCGATTTAATTTCTTTACTACCTTTTCAAGAATGAGTATTTACTAAAAGATGACAATGTAATGAACTTTATCAGGTTTTAGGGGTTATATTTCAAAAAGTTCAAAACTTATAAAAAGTTAACTATTAATTCAACCCCCACTCTTAGTTGTTATTTGATCCTTTGGATCATCAATTGTTATCATAGCTAGGTTTCCCTTATTGAATCCTTATCATGGATAATCTCAATTATATCAATAGTATATGAATTACTACATTTAATGGTAAAAACTACTATGGTTTGAAGAAAAATCTGATTATATATATTCTTTATATTGGCCTAAAAGTTGTTTATGTTTCTATAATTGGTTTTCCACATATCTATAAAGATGATCCTATGGTGTTTTTTGATAAGAGAAATATTGAATTTGATGGAAAGGATAGAAATTATATCTTTATTTATCTATCAGAAAATTTTTATTTGAAGGTGATGGGTCTCAAAACTTTAAATAGTTTGTGGGAAAATATGGAAGGTATTTTTGAATGGAATATTGAAGTAAATGAATCAAATCTATAAATCTGGCAAATAAAGTTTGAAGATATAAGAATTATTGGTTAAGAAACTATTAGTGAGAACTTCATAAGAGTAAATGAATTTTTTAGAAACATTAGAGGTTTTCAAAATGTCTTAGATGATTCTATAATTGTGAAGGATCTTATGAGAAACTCACTAGACATGTTTGATTCTAAAATGTACACTTTATATGATAAAGATAATTTATCTATAGATGAATTGCATAACTTTCTTATTTCTTATGAAATGGGAAAATATCCAATGTTAAAAAAGATGATGAGAGATGAAATAGATATCAAATGTATGGGAAAGATGAAAATTCAAGATGTTTAAGAAATAGATCCTTGTGATTGTAAATATAAATAAGATGATCAGTTTAATGATAAAGTCATTTATATTATTTCCAAGAATTATGAAAGAGGAAGGTATGGATGAAAAATTCATCTAAAATGTTTCATGTGTGATGGAATTGGGAAATTTTCTTTTAATTTAACTAATAATAAAGTTATATAATTTTAATATTATTATTATGAAAAATTTCACTAGAAGAAGTGAAAAAAAGTTCTAAATATGAAAAGTCATCCAGAAAATATTAGAAGAAGATTACTAGGAACAATAGAAGTATGTTGAGTAAGAAAGTTAAATCAAAATCAACTAAAGAAAATTATTCCAAATATTAAAGTTCAAAAAATGATAGAATATTCATTGAAAAAGTTAATAAAATAGAAGACTGCTCAAATAGTGAATACAAATGAGGTGAAGAATCTTATAGAGAGTATCAACTCTGAACAGAACTTGTTTCATGTCTTGAGATAAATAGATCTATAAATAATGAAATAATAATGATAAATAAAGATGGTGGAAAATTTATTGAATGTGAAAAGGATGTTATTGAGAAATATGAGGATTATATCCAAGAGATATTAAGTTACAAACGTATAATTGTTGAATAGGAAAAAATGGTTGAATATCTCAGTAAAAAGTCGGAATCTATGGAAGAAGAATTTAAAAATTCTCAATCAAAACTTATTTAGGATGAAAGTAATTTAAGAAAAATGACTAAAAACATTAACAAATATTCAAAAGTAAAATATGAGACTTCTAAAGTTGATGAGAAATCTCAAATCAAGAATCACGTGAAATCCTCACCCACCAAAATTAATGTTTCAACTAATTTTTCTAACATTAGAGGGTAGAATAAAAGTGTTGGGAATGATGGGTTGATATGGGATTTGAAAACCTATTACATATAAAAAATTAGAAAACTCTATTAGTAGGAATGATGGTCCATGCCTAGAGTATGTTATAACAGAAAGAAGCTACCAACCTTAATAAAGTTTCTATAGAGAAATATATTACTTTAATTTAAAATCAAGATTTGGTTGTTAATACTGCTTATATTGGGTCTTGGGAATATGACATATAATTTTTGGCATAACTTTTAACTTCTTGGAAGAAGGTTTGAATAGAGTGGAAGCAATTGTGTAAGAATAATGAGTAATTTTACTAAAACATAGAGAGTTATAAAAGTAAAAGCTCAAGATATTGGAAAAATTGCAATGGAAAAAAAATTTAGTAACTGGAAGAATTTTGTGGGAGATGTGACCATGCTGGTCATCATGTAAAAACTTGAATGACACTCCTTCTAGAACAAGTTTTATATAGTAGAAAATAAAAGGAAGATGTAAAGAACAAAGTTATAGAAAGAGATTTTTTTGTTGAGATAGCTTTGAAAGAAAGTAAATAGAAGAAACCATGGATAATTGATAGTTGTTTTTCATCACTCATGATATATGATTTTAAGATCTTGAAATAGGTTGAAAATTGTGATGGAGTTTCTATTACCTTCAAGAATGACAGTTCCTTTAAAATTTGAGGAATTTGAATAGTTGATATTGAAGAAAAAAAGGCTTAAATCTAAAGAAGTTC
The DNA here is from genome assembly GCA_963277665.1 of Viscum album. Classification (NCBI taxonomy): domain Eukaryota; kingdom Viridiplantae; phylum Streptophyta; class Magnoliopsida; order Santalales; family Viscaceae; genus Viscum; species Viscum album. The sequence goes on along the minus strand of OY728162.1, from coordinate 3,962,124 downwards.
AATTTTTATGGGATAAAACATAAGTTACATAGTGTAAATCAAATTTATGACGATGTAAAAGAAGTGATTTTTAGATAATATCCCTGTATAATTATAAATGTGGAAGATAGAAAAGTTATTACAAAAGGATAAAGAACTAGTGGAAATATTTTTCAAATAGGAGAACATAAAAACTAATGTTATCTAAGTGATAAAGAAGTGAATATATTGTGGAACCAATTACTTTGCCACTTTGGGCAGCGAATTATGAACACAATTTTCAAATTTTATATTATTTGAAATTTTATAGAATTGGAAAGAGGTGAATAATATGATTATGTAACTTGTCAGAAAGGTAAAATGAATAATAAAAGTCAACATAAAGTTAAGATTCAATCTACCAAAAATCTTGAACTTATTCATTATTATTTATGTGGCCTGATGATACATCAATCAAGAAAATGATATTTAAACTTTATCAATTTTATTGATGATTTCACTTGAATGAAGAACATCATGTTTATGAAGCAAAAGTAAGAGGCTATTGAAATGTTTGGATTCTTTAGAAAATATATTGAGAAAGAAATGGGGGTTCATATAAATAAGATGATAATAGATAGTGGAATAGAGTTCACATGAAATTATTTTGAAACATATATTATAAATATTGATATCAAATATTAGTATTAGGATCCCTAGACTCTATAAGAAAATGTAGTATAAAAAAGGAAAAATAGAAGTTTGGTGGAAATGGGAAGAACCATGTTAGAAGAATACAAAATTTCAATGTTTTACTGGAGATAAGTTGTTAGTACTACTATACATGTTTAGAAAAAATATTTGTTGGGGATGTAATCCAAAATTATTTCTTATGAAATGTGGTATAATAATAAACCTTCATTGAATTATTTCAATGTTTTTAGAATTACATGTTTAATAAAAATCAAAAAATTTGATCTTTGAAAATTTGTTGAGAAAGAAGAAGAATGAATTATCATGGGATATTCATCCTGAGGAAGTAGTTAGAAATATTGGATAAATTTTTTACAAAATTTGTTGGATTCATATGATTCCAAAGTTATTGAAAATCTGAATTCTATAAAAAATGTTGTTGAGAGTGACGAGTAAGAAAAATTGAATATTTACAATTAAAATTAAAATGATTCAAAATAGAATTATCAAGATTTTGAAGAATAATGTGATGGGTAAAGTGAAGCTAAAATAGAAATTATGAAATTTTATACTTCACAAAAACATGTTGAGGCTGAAAATATTCTTGGTAATTAGAAGGCTCCTGTTTAGACAAGAAGAAAGTTGAGATTAGAAAACCAAACTCCAATCATCTCAGAATTTAAACCAAAATCAGTTGCTAAAGAATTTCAACATAATGAATGGGTAAATTATATAAATAATTATTTAGATTCTTTTAAGGAAAATCACTTTGGAAATTGTTCCATATCCCGAAAAGAATAATATTATCCGTACAAAGTGGGTTTACAGAAAAATATAGAATGAATAGGGAGAAGTTTCATGAAATAAAGAAAGACATGTTTTCAAAGGCTATGTACAGGTGGAATGTGTGGATATTGAAGAACCATTTTCCCTATTTATAATATTATAAAATATTATAATGATTCTAACAGTTTATGCACATCATAATTACAAATTTTATTAGATGGATGTCAATTCAGCCTTTTTAAATGGTGTGATTGAAGAAGTTTACGTTGATCAACCTTGTTGGTTTTTACTCAATTAATATGAAAGAAAATTTTGTAAATTGAAGATGGCTTTGTATGTGATGAAGAAAACCCACATGCATGGTATTCTAAGACTGAAAATTGTTTTAAAATGTTGAATTTTTCAAAGGAAAAGGGTAAAGTAACTTGTATGTTAAAGAAGTCCACTCCAAAACCTTGATTCTAATTGTGTATGTGGGTGACATTATTTTTTTTGTGAATAAAGAGTATGTTTTTAAAACATTTTATGAATAAATAAATAATAAATTTGATATGTAAATTTTGGTAGAGTTTAATTTAATACTTGGTTTACAAGTTCAACAAAAAGAAAAATACATTTTCTTATCTCAAGAAAAGTATGCTAGGGAATTATTGAAAAATTTTGGTATAGTAGAATACAAAGAAGTTTTTACTTCTATTTCAGTTGAGATGAATATGAGTAAAGATAAATCTAGAAAAAGTGCGAGTCTAAAATATTTTAAGAAGTTGATAGGAAGTTTAATTTATCTCATGACCTCAACACGTAATATTGTTTATGTTTTAAATTTGTGTGCTAGATACCAAAGTGATATACAAGAATATTATATGTTTGTAGTAATTAAAATTTAAAGATATGTGAAAGAAAATAATTCACTTTGTATTTTATAATAAATAATTTATGAAATAAATTTTGATGGTTTTAATAATGATAATTGTATTGGAGATTACAATGATAAAAAATCAAATTTTAGAATAACATTTTTCTTGGATGAATGTTGTGTGAGTTGGCATAGTAAGAAATCAAGTTTAGTAACTTTGAGAATAATAAAATTATAATATGTTGTAGCTACTCAGTCGTGTACTTAGATATTTTTCATGAACTTTTGGATAGATTATTTGAAAGTGTAAGTTTATAAACCTTTGAAGATTATTTGTGATAACTAGAGTTTAATAGAACTTTCTAAAAATATTTTCCAACATTTAAGATAAAAAAACATTGACATAAGTTTTCCCTTTATAAAAAAGAAAGTCTCTATTGGATATGTTTTTCTCAAATATATCAAAATGAAGTATAAAATTGCTGATATCTTCATAAAATTAATTCTAAAAGAGATATTTGTGGAATTGAGGCTACAACTACATGTTCATCCTCCACCATCGACTTCCAATACATCTTAAGGAATTCTCCCACTATGATTTGGATTATGTTGAGAAAGGGGTATAATATGAACAACTTCATACTTAAATGGAATGATATGTATTTTTATTACTTAAATGAATATGAATCCATGGTTATCATAAAATGGGGAAGAGAAAACAAAAAAGTTAGAGGAAAATATAAAAGGTAGGGGGATTTTATCTAAACATGGACATAAATTTTTCTTATCATGAAATTATGGAATTCCTTAAAAACATTACTTTATCCTATAGTGTGTTGTTAAATAATCTCTATTTTGAGAAATTATGTTTTTTGGTAAAGGTTAAAAATATGAGTTGTGAAAAAATTTGAGTCTTTAAAAATGAGTGAGTTGAAAAGTTTTTTAGAAAAAGTTGTCCACCAATCCAAAGGGGGGATTTAAGATCCATTATTTTATTTTTTAAAAACTATTTCTATTTATTAAAAAATAATGTCTTTATAAAATAATGTTTTTTTGTAAAACTGGTGAAATATGTGTTGTTGAATGTTTATAACTTGTTTTTCTAATAAGTAGATGTGAATCCAAATGAAGAAATTTCTTTGAAATTTTTTGGTGATCGGGTGTAAGGGATTCAAAATCAGACTACCATACATAGTTTTTATTAGAAATATAAGAGGTTGATGTTTAGAAAAAGTGTTTTTTAAACTATCCATCGACATGAAGTTGAACATCATCATAAAATGTTTTATTATAAAGTAAAAAGTTTCTGAGTTACTGATAAAGAAGAATGTTGTAAAGTTACAGAGTTAAGAAATTTGGTACATTTTTAAAAATATTAAAAAATTTAAAATAAATATAATGATGATTTTTTGTTCTATCAAGTTCTAAAAAATCATCAAGAATACATGATAAAATATGAGGAAGAATTACAATCAGACTAAGATGAGGAAGTTCCATTTAAATGAGATGAGGAAGACCCATCGGATTGATCTAAAGAAGTTCCATCATATTGAGATGAGGAAGATCCAACAGATTGAGATAATGGAGAAATTAAATCAAACTAATATGAGGAAGATCCGTCGAACTAAGCTGAGGAAGTTACAATATATTTAGTTGATAAATAAAGTCAATTAGAATCAACTAAGGAATTTCCGTCAAACTGAGATGTGGATGTTTTAATGGAATAAGCTAAGGAAGTTCCATAGGACTAAGTTGAGGATGTTCTAACAAATTGATCCAAGGAAGATCCATCAGACTTAGTTGAGGAAGTTCGAATGGACCGAGTAGAGGAAGTTCTGATGGATTGAGTTTTCCATACTATAGTTTCTAATATTTTATTTATAATTTGATAAGATGTACTAAAAAATTATATAAGTTTATAGATAAGTAAAAAAAGAGATGATAAGGTTTGAAGTAGTCAAAGAGGAAGATCAAATGAACATTAAATTCAGAGTTATATGAATTTCGGGGAGCAATATTTTTTTTAGTTTTACCACCTTTGCTATTTTTGGTGAACTATAAATTGATACATAGTACATATATAAATTGAGATATTTAATTTCTATGAAAAAGGTGGAATATCTATAGAGTTTATTAAATAAGTGTTTTCGATACAAATATCCCATCAAAATATTGGATTGGAGTTAGCTCAGATTACCAAACTGAGAAAATTAGGATGAATAAGATCGACCTGAGTTTGAGAAGAAGTGTGAAATGTACTGATTAAGAGAAGTAAAATTGTAATCAGTCAATAAGACTAGGTTCATTGGACTAAGGTCAATCATACTCATGTTCCTCATACCTAGGGAATTTTGTATAAAAGTTTTAACAACATTTTTATACTTTTTATGGATGATTTTTGTAAGAAGAAAATGTAAACTGATGGAAGTCAGTATAAAATTTCCAATCAGGAGATAAAACAAGTCTAAAAAGAGTTGACACAAGTTGTATTCACTTATTGATAATAGGGAACTTCCATAGACCCACAGTTGTGGCTATAGAAAGGATGTGGTTTTTCACATTGAGTCCAAACCATATAAATATCATGTTCTTTACATTCTTTACTACATTTTCATGCATGATTATTGACTAAAAGATTATTAGGTAATGAAGTTTAACACATTATAGGGGTTCAATCTCTACAAGTTTGAAACTTATAAAAATTTAAAACCTGATTCAAAACCCCCTTATTATTTTTTATTCTATACATTTGATCTTCATAAACCATATTAACAAGGGGTTACCTTTACTTTACCTTTGTAAATATAGTATTACCCTTACGTAGCCTTTTAAAATGCTACCCGACCCTTACACTGCTGAACTAGTAATTTTTTCTAGTATATACCTTAAACTTTAGGTTTTTATGATCTCAAATACCCATTATATGTTATTTATATTTTTGTTTTTAAGTATGTTCTTTAGGTTTTATCTTTTTTTTAGATCATTCTGTTGAAATTGACATGTTCTGGAAAGTTACTAATTTTTTTCCTTATGTATAGAAAATTGGATACATGAGGAATTTGGTTATGTGGATAAATGGATTAATCAAGTAATCAGCTAACTGAATTATCTAGGTGAAGGAAATTCCTACATAAATGGCTAAATTACAAATTGGCCACCTGAGAATCACTTAAATCGATGAATCGACTATGTGAACAATTGGATACATAGATTAATCTTTTACCTGAATCAGTTACATGTATTAATTAGATTCATGATTTGGATACATGGTTAAATAGGCTACGTGGTTACAATTGGTTATGTAATTTATTAGGATGCATAAAATTTTTCTTGTATGAATAAATTTGGCTACATGAAGAAGGCCTGCATAGATTTAGCTCTTTGTAATATTTGACCAAGTGAATTCAAATCTTTGAAATTCATCTATGTGGTGATCTGCAATCATCTACCTCATTCTACAACCTTTAATTTATTATTGTTAGTATACTTTTAGTGAGATTTCATGTTGTTGTGCATTAATTAAATTATATATTACTGCTTTATGGTAAAAGTTATTATAGATAGAAAAGTATAGAGAATAAAAATAAGTAATAAAATAATTTAACGGTTATTAATATTTTTGAGGTATTTTTAAGAAAATGATGTGTGGAATTTATATTCTAACCTAGAATTTTATGGATTTGATGTTATGATACTAAAAAGAGTATTTTTCATTCATATTCATGGTTTGTGGAGAAGATAATACAATTAATAATAGAAGCTCTTTATCAATAATCTTAGAAATCTATAGAAGTTATTTATATACTGCTCTGTTTTATACAAAGAATAATATGAAAAATATTCATTATAAATATATGTTATAATGTTCATATTTATTTCTCTTTTTAATACCCTCATCGAGCTACATTTATTTAATATCATCACTCTTAGAATTTTCTTCTATATTTTTTATCTTATAACTCTGAGTTATATCTATAAACATTATATTTATTTTTTTATATAAAGGTTCTTGGTAAAAGAACCTTGAAGGTTGTTATTTATAAATCCTTATTGGATCCTAGTTGAAATCTATTTCTTCTGTACCAATTTTTGACTACATTCACTCAGTATTTCATTCCCTGGTAAAAGGACTAGTAGTCCCTAGTTAACGAAATGTATTAGTGAAAATCACCCAGCTCTTAGAGTTGGGTGTTTGTGGAGTGTACTAAGGGATTTATGTTCCCCGAACCGCTATACATCATTATTTATAATCTCTCATATTTTTTCTTTTATTTCATTTGCATCATTATGTTAATAAAATACTACAAATTATTTATATATTTAAAGATGGTGGTTTTATATGAAAATAAATTTACAAGAACTCAATTCACCCCCCACTCTTGAGTCTTTATATAGTCAGTCTCTGACCTATAGTTGGTATCAGAGGTTTTTACTTTTGAGTTCTTAGATCTCAAAGGTTGAAGTAAAAATATAATATTCAATATGGATGCTATGAATGATAATAGAGAAGTTATTTCTTTGGTAATATCACCCTACTTTAATGGTGATAATTATGGCCACTCGAAGGAATGAATGATAATATATTTAAAGAACCTTAGTTTTATGGTTTATATTAAAGTTGTAAAGCCTTATAGAATTCCCAAAACTCAACCTAAAACATGGGATTCTTATATCATAATCAGATCTGATTTAAAATCTAATGGTATGAATGCTATAATATGTTGACTATGGATAGATGATTCCAACTAAGTTTTACAATATGATACAGTTCATGAAATGTGGAATACTATTTTAGTATCTTATAAAGGTATAGCTAGTGTTTGATATCTTTGATGAAATACTTCCAAGATTAAGGATGGAAATTTTAGAATGATGTACGGAGAAATAATCCCATGGTTGAATGGAAGACTCGCTAAGGATGTAAATATTTCTGTTGGTTTAAGAAGACCCATTCTTGAACCAAATCAAGATTTAAAAATCCTCATAATTCTACCACCTAAAAGGAGTGGAATCACATATACTATTATACAATCAACATAGGTCAATAATTTTAAGATAAAATATTTTATTGGAACTCTTATGGTGTATGAGGCTGAAATGGAATCTCAATATGGATAACATAAATTAGTTAATAAGTATATCAATTCTTTTAATGCTTCAAAATGAAAATATGAAAAGAAAAGAAAATAGATACAAATGGCTGAATCATCAGATGAAAAAAACTCAAAAAGTTATTCTTCAAATAGAGATATTTCTCACTTTAATAGAAATTTAACAAAAAATTATAACAAGAGAAGAGGTTTTATGAAACCCTTACATAAATTCAAGAAGCATGATGGAAACTATAAAGTGGTAAGATGATATGAATTCAAAGAGATTCGACACATCAAAATAGATTTTCCATAGATTTAAGATAACAAAAAATCTAAGAAAATTTATTTTTAAAAGGTTTTCTATAAGAAGAGTTCCAAGACTACCATGAAAGAAACATAGAGTACTTTTGAAAATTATAGTGATGATTCAAATTTAATATTAAAAGCTTAAGTATTTAATAAAAAGGCTAACATGTGTTTTTCAGTACTCATAGATGAGGTTAATTCTTGTTATTTTTTTGAGAATGAATCTAAATATAAAAATTAAAATTACCCTTATAAAGAATTAAATGAATATTGTACCATAATGGAAAAAATATTAATACTTTAAAATGAAAAATTAAAATCTTAAAAAGTATTATGATTTTGTTTTAAATAAAATATAGGGATTAAATAAACATATTTTAGATTTGAAAAATAAGAAGAAAAATTCTTTTTTTCTGTGAGGAATATGATAATAAGATTGAAATATCACAAAAATATGTCCAAGAATTTAAATATATTTCAAGTATTTTTAAAAAAGGTAAAAATTACTTAAATTAAATTAATTTTAAATAATAAAACACATAAAAATAATTTTGGAATATTAATTCAAGGTACAAATCAAATATTTAGAAAACTTATTTTTTGCATACTTATAAGAACAAAAATATATCCAAAATTAATTTTTCTCACTATTTGGAATTAGTCAAATATTCTAAAATTTTCATTTTGAGAAATCATCAATTTTTGTGTAGTTAAAAAAGTTTTTATTTCAAAAGGTTTATCAATATTTAGTGTAGTATTTTCTAGATAGAACAAATATATTTGGGTTTTAAAATCATTAGATTCTAACATTGTTTGACCCAAAAGAATATGGGTACCGAGATAATTTCTTTTTTTTTTAAATTTTTTTAGGGAAAAATAATCCAGATCATCAATGATAAATGGTATATGGACAGTGGATGTTCAAGGAATATGAGTGGATATTTCTCTAATTTCCACTCCTTATAAAAAAATGTTGGATGTTATGTCCTTTTTTGTTGAAATAACAAAATAAATATCATAGGAGTTGGATCGTTTAGTGATACAAGCTCAGTTATCATCAAAAAAAATTTACGTGTAAGGATTAAAGCATAATATGATAAGTATTTCACAACTTTGAGATAAATGTTATTTTTTGACTTTTCTAATAATGTAAATTATATTTTTAAAATAAAATTATTAAATATAAGGCACATAGAATGGAGAACATTTATTCTCTAGATATTAATTCTTTAAGTGAAAAAAGTATACTTTTTAGAATTTGAAAATAAAGAATATTAGATTTTTAATAAAAGACTAAGACATTGTAATGTGTTTTCAATGATGAAATGTTCCAAAAAAGAATTTAGTTACAAATTTATCGCAACTTAAATTGAACAAAAAGAAACTATGTTATGTGTTCCAAATAGAAGGAAACACAAGTCATATTTTAAACCATTTCAAGAGGTTGATACTTATATAATTTTAGAACATATTCTTATAGATTTATTTGGACCAATAATCCTAAGAGGAAAATATTTTTCTATGTGTTGGTTGATTTTTTTATATATTTACTTATGTTTTCTTTTTAAGTGTTAAGATATAAGCATGTTCTGTTTTTATAAATTCTTATAAATTGGTTCAAAAGAGAAAGATTCCAAAATTATTTCTTTAAGAAGTAAACATGGAGTAGAATTTTAAAACCATTATTTCAATTAATTTTATTCAAAAAAATGGCATTAAGAATAATTTTTCTTCTCCCAAGACACCTTAGTAGAATGGTGTTGTTAAAAGGAGGAATAAGACTTTGAAATAAATTGTTGGAACAATGTTACGTGAATATAAATTGCTTACTATTTTTTGGGATGAGGTTATAAATACAACATGTTATTTCATAAAATGAGTTCTAATTAGGAATATTTTTAAGAAAAACCCTATGAGATATTGAATAATAGAAATCTAGAAGTTGGATAATTTAAAGTGTTTGGATACAAGGTTTATATTCTAAACACCAAGGATAATATTTATAAATTTGATTCATATTCAGATGAAGGAATATTCCTTGGATATTTTACATCTTCTAAGGAATATAGATTTAAAAAAAAATATTGTTAAAGAATCAACTCATGTGAAATTTTATGGAAGTGATCATTTTAATCATAAAATGACTCAAAATAGTGAGTTAACATATTATTTTGAAAACCTTGATTATAAAAACTATTTAAAAATAAAAATGTTGATGAATTGTAAATTGATTTTCTAAAAAAAATACTGAAAGGATGGATACTAGTGAAATATAATGTGTGTTTCCCAGATAGACTGGAAAATTTAGGAATCATCTATTTGAAAATATTATAGGATGTTTAAATGAATATATTCGGACTAAAATTATAGCATCCCGCCTTTTTATCACATAAAATTTCATTACATTTTACAAAACTGAGGATCTTTAAGGTTTAGTGTCTTGGAAACCAGGAACTTAAAACATGAAAACATAAAACATTCTTCTTAAACACTTGAAATGCTTCTCCTTAGGTTCATACTAGGTTCATTATTGCATCTCATAACCTGGGGACATACATCAAAAGAAAGGGTGAGCAGAAGTCCCAGTAAGGGAAACGAGGGGAAACATTTAACATGTGAACTTGAGATACATCAACAATGTCATGAAAAAGAACTTTAAGGCATGAGAAAGAAATCATGAGGCATATCATAATAAAAATAAAGTATTTTATAACTTGAATATGTGGCTACAACATTTTACAAATACAATCATTTCCATTTCACCAAGATCCATCTCCAAGGTGTCAATAAAAATTACCAAGGTTATTCACCAAGGTATCAGTTTAAATGGTCATCTCTGTAGATTAAGTCTTTCACCAATGCATTGGAGCGCTATCAGGGCACACCCTTAAATTTGTATTTATCATCACGTGAGCCAAATATATAATCATCAATAATTTCATAAACAACCCATATAGCATAAAAGAAATGGGTTTTATTTCATAATCATAACGTTTTAAAAACTGCTTTAAAGACATGATCTTTGTGTCAGTTTAAAACCCACAGAAAATGAAGGTGGGTCTCATGTATGTAAATCCCAGAATTTAAAATAGGAAAAATTGGTATATATGTGAATAACCCTATATAAGAGAGATCTTTTAGTATTCACTTAATAAAATAAAAGAACTTTAGAAAAAGAGAGAGACATTTTGAGACGGAAATTCTACAGCATAACGGCTATGTTACGAGGTTTTAGAAAACATTGAAAAGAGAGGGGACATGGGTCAACCACTCATAAATGATCCATAAACCTGTAGGGGAACAGAATATAAAGGATTTGAGAACATGTTAATGAAATTTTAAAGACATACCATATTAAATGAAGAACATGAAAGGGAGAAAAAAATAAGATTTCTCTTATGAAAATTTGGCAGCATAACGACGTCACTTAAAATTCAAAAAAAATGACTTGATGAGATCAAATAGGGTCTCTCATCATATGAACATAAAATTTCAGTACGATAGATATAGAGATCATACCCCAAAATAATAAAAAGTAACTTTAAAGACTTGACATGAAAGTAGAACTTCGAAAAATGAGAAAGGTGAAAGAATCCCTTAAAATTCGGCAGCCTAACGACGCCACTTAAACTTAAACAAAAATGAATTGACGAGATCAAATAGGTTCTCTCATCATATGAACATAAAATATCAGTATGATAGATTTAGATATCATACACCAACATAATAAAAAGTAACATGAAAGACTTGACATGAAAATAGATCTTGAAAACGAGAAGGGTGAAAGAATCCCTTAAAAATTCGGCAGCCTAACGGCGCCACTTTAGCATTCTTAAAATGAAATGACGAGAGAAAGAGGGGGTATCTCATCATATGAACATGAAAAGTGCAGTAAGATGAATATAAAAGAACATCCTTCAACATAAGAGCATGGAGAATAAAATAAATGAGATAAAAGAGATTACTTGAAAATAAAGAGAGAGGTCAGATCCCTTACCTTAAACGTAACTCTTAAAACTCAATGGTTGGGACCTTGAGAGGCTTGAGGGCACCTTGGGAGGACTCCTTGGGAGGTAAGGAGACCATAACATAGTTTAGGGTGATTTTTGAGTCGAATGGATGATAATATGGCTTGGTATTTATAAGGAAAGTGAGGGGACAAGGCATTAATGGCCAAGGGACACCTCATTGGTGGTTTTGGAAAAACCATGGGCTTTCCCATGGTATTTTCCCATGGTATTGGCCACTTGGGACACCTAATACAATAATTCATCCCCTTTAGCCGTCCATCCCTTAAAATATCTCATGAAATCATCATGATGCAGTCATGATGTCATTAAACATACCGAAACCCTAAAACTGTATTTTTTTACCATTCACTGAAAATTCAACTTTCTCAGAAAAATCCCAAAATTTCACCTTATCCAAATATGAATGCTCTGATTTCAAAAATTAAATCAATTTTATAAAAATAATTTTCTAAATATTTTTAATTTAATTTTTAAATATATACACTATTCACCGAAAATTCAACTTTTTCAGAAAATCCCAAAAAATTACCTTAACATAATATCGATCCTCTATGTTCAGAAATGGAATCCATTTTATAAAAATAATTTTCTAAATATTTTTAATTTTATTTTTAATTAAAATAAAACTATTCACCTAGAAAAACTAATACATGAATAATAATTTATGAAACTGTTATTTAACCATTTTATTGAATCACATTACTTAATCAAGGTGCCTAGATTATATTAATACTTTCTTTAAGTGAGATTACTAATACATTTGGTCACATTACTAATCCCAAGAATAAAATCACTATTCATAATTTACTATTCATCAAAAAAATTAAGTTGATCTTATTAGACTTTAAATTTCGTACTGAACATAATTTTAGAGGACAATTTTTTAAAAATCATTACATATTTTTAATTATTTAAGGTTTACATAAACATTTTTTAAAATATCATTTCTCTAAAATTCACCAATATATGCATACTATATTTATCCGGACATTTGAAAATTCATAAACTTCATCATAATAAGAAATCAAATTTTTTATTTAAAATAAAGGATTACACAAGGCAGTTATGGTCTCCTTACATAGCCCCTTATCACACCAGCATAGGACCTAAGTGTAAGGTGTGCTAAGGTGAGAGAATCCGAGGGAGGCTTGACCAACATTGCACGAGTAGTAATTTCTATTAGTTTGAACTTATCGCGAAGGCGATTCCGTTCTAGCTTCACACGATGAAGTTCGGCTTGGGTTTGGTCCAGAGAAAATCCCAGTGGTGCTACCTCCTTCCCATGTTCTGTTAGATGGGCTTCAATCGGTCCAAGACTACTGGGTGAGGCCATCAAATCTTCTTCTTGTATATTAATTAACCAATATCACTTGTATTTAGAGACAATAATCAAAACGTTTAGTTTCCAGCGGTCATATTGACCAATGGTCATATAACAGTCAAAACCCAACGGTCTCATTTTAATTATACTCACGTTATCAAATGAAACAGTTTTGTTGAGTATAAAAAAAACACACAAAATTAGGAAACAAGATTTATTCAAAATTTCGGGTCGTTACAATCTTCCCCCCTTAAAAAATTGTGTCCTCACAATTTTTAAAATTGGGTTTTGAAATTTCATTGAAAGTCCCATTTCAGAAAAAGAGTCAGTAAAACTATTACTTTAAAAGAAAGAAAGGGAAGTAAAAAAGGTCACCTGAGTTAACCCACACTAGGATTCCATGTAGGAAAACATGGATATGGAAGAAAAACAAAGGGTCAAGTTCTGAGGGAGAGTGATAGAAAACATGATTAGGAGAAAGTTAACCACGAGAAAATCACAAACTTATGATGTGTGTAAACGGTCTTTGATTACCTAGTAGGAAACGTAAACCAACAACGTTTTTGTTTTACGTTTCTTTTCATAATTTTGAGGAATTCATTTACCACATAGAATAAAAACACAATGAAATATATTTACCTTCATGTAGAGTTTCATCCCTTAATAAGTTTCTACCAAAACTAATCTTTTCTCCAAACAATGAGCATTTAAAAAAAACAATTGGTCTCATCAAAAGCATAAGAATCATCAACTTGAGAGTCACGTAATCCACCAAAGATTAACTATATATTTCTTCTATTATCCCAAAAATAGAAAGGGTAAGATAAAACAACTCTTCCAAAAGAAAGAATCCCATAGGAAGGGAAACTTCTTTAAATCTTTAAAATTCCACGGTACTACCCAAAGTTCATCATAGACCATTCCATAAATAACTATCCTTAAAATTCCTCAAAATAAACCAACCTAAGATTGAAACCCAAATACAAGAAGGATTTGATATCATAGTCTTCCAAAATAAACTTCATTGTTCATCTTCAAACAACACTAACCACTCCTAACATCTTATAACAAAAGTTGCTAACCTAAACATATTTTCCCCAAGATAGGTTAATCATTTCCATAAGTAACCTAAATTACTATAAGTCCACCTTAAATTCATCGATTCTTCAAAATATAAGTCAACCTTTACTCCTCAAATAAAATACCGTAGTAATCTATTTACCTTGATCAAATAGGGTTCCCAAAATAGTGAACGTCTTTGAAAATAATAATCATCTTTTAATCCCCTAATCACCCTATTTTTTTTGGAGAACATCTTCACTACATCAACATGTGGTACATAACAATAGATGTTTTCCTCAATGATATAAAATCTTCTTAGGTAGTGACTCGGTGATCTTAGAAAACATAAAAGATACGCTCATAGAGCACGAACTAAAATACAACATGACATAGAAAATTATTGCGAAGAAGTTACATGTACTTCAGTCATCATGATCCATCTCAGCATAGGACTTGCATTGTTCCCTTGTCGTCGAAGATTGTTGATGCTCATCATGCTTCTCATCCATTCCAAGATAGTATTTCCTTGGATAATTTCTAACTTCTCCACATTTACAACATCAAAATGTATAAGGTACATTAGATCGAACCTTATCTCCATTCATCACATTATCCATTTTTTAAAGCAATTGGATACTTTATGCCCTATCAACCCACACTTAAAACATCTCTCGATTCCTTTTTGAAATTCTCCTGGGTTCCACTTTCCACACTTTTTGCATAAAGGAAATTGGGTCTTCTTTCCCTTACCAACTTTATTAGATGAACATCTATGAGACTTTGTCTTCTTCTTCCTTGATGAATTTGGGAATTCAACTAGGTACCAACTATTAATTTTGATTTTGATATCTGGTTTGGCATAATCATAATATGTTCAACTTGATCTCTCGTCATATCTGTCACATTAATAGGGCAATCGTCACATTTCCTATCACATTGGTTGTTGAGACATGATCTTCCATTTCCCGCCATTAACTAAGAAAAGAACGTATAATTAGGGGGCTTAAATAATTAGCTAATAATCATTAAAAGGAAACTTTAATCATAGAAGGATAAACTTGTAGAAGGAAAGTATACCCTAACTTTTGATCCCCTAGGTTCCAATCTAGGTTATCCATGATCATATATTCTTATGTGAATATTTATATTATTTTATCTTTGTTCCTTTAATAATGGTTCATGCTAAGCTTATGAATTTACCAAAGCATATCCCCTGGGAGTGTCGTAACGAAGAGTGAAGTAAGGCCCGTTGTCGTGTACCAGTTCCCGTTCGATTCAAGCTCAAAGCGGTGTTTTTGGGTTTTACCCCTATGTAAATATGTGCCAGAGCCACCTCTACCTTCTCGTATCCAGATAGGGATGTATTTGATTGGCAACCCCTAACTCAATATTCACCAAAATACCTAGAAGATTTCCAATATTTAAACTTTTCTATAGGGTTATTCCTAGAGTTTTCATATCCTAATTTCCACAAATAACTAAACCATCCTTTGATACTAACTATAGCATCCCGCTTTTTTATCACATAAACTTTCATTACATTTTACAAAACCGAGGATCTTTATGGTTTAGTGTCTTGGAAACAAAGAACTTAAAACATGAAAACATAAAACATTATTCTCAAACACTTGAAAGGATTCTTATTAGGATCATCCTAGGTTCATTACTGCATCTCATAACCTGGGGACATACATCAAAAGAAAGGGTGAGCAGAAGGCCCAGTAAGGGAAACACGGGGAAACATTTAACATGTGAACTTGAGATACATCAACAATGTCATGAAAAAGAACTTTAAGGCATGAGAAAGAAATCATGAGGCATATCATAATAAAAATAACGTATTTTATAACTTGAAGATGTGACTACAACATTTTACAAAGACAATCATTTCTGTTTCACCAAGGTCCATCCCCAAGGTGTCAATAAAAATTACCAAGGTTATTCACCAAGGTATCAGTCTAAATGGTCATCTCTAGAGATTAAGTCTTTACCCAATGCATTGGAGCGCTATCAGGGTGCACCCTTAAATTTTTCTTTATCATAATGTGAGACACATATATAATCATCAATAATTTTATAAACAACCAATATAGCATAAAATAAATGAGTTTCATTTCATAATCATAACGTTTTAAAAACTACTTTAAAGACATGATCTTTGTTTCACTTTAAAACCCACAGAAAAGGAAGGTGAGTCTCATGTATGTAAATCCAAGAATTTAAAATAGTACAACTTGGTATATATGTGAATACCCATATAGAAGAGAGAGCTTTGAGTATTCACTTAATAAAATAAAAGAACTTTAGAAAAAGAGAGATACATTTTGAGACGGAAATTCTTCAGCATAACGACTTTGTTACGAGGTTTTAGAAAACATTGAAAAGAGTGGGGACATGGGTCAACCACTCATAAATGATAAATAAAACAGTAGTGGAACAGAATATAATGGATTTGAGAACATGGTAATGAAATTTGAAAGACATACCATATGAAATGAATAACATGAAAGGAAGACAAAAATAATATTTTTCTTATGAAAATTCGGTAGCCTAACGACGTCACTTAAACTACAACAAAAATGATTTGACGAGATGAAATAGGGTCTCTCATCATATGAAAATAAAAGTTCAGTATGATAGATATAGAGATCATACCCCAACATAATAAAAAGTAACTTGAAATACTTGACATGAGAGTATAACTTTGAAAAATGAGAAAGGTGAAAGAATCCCTTAAAATTCGGCAGCCTAACGGCGCCACATAAACTTCAACAAAAATGAATTGATGAGATAAAATAGGATCTCTCATAATATGAAAATAAAAGATCAGTATGATATATTTAGAGATCATACACCAAAATAATAAAAAGTAACATGAAAGACTTGACATTAAAATAGATCTTGAAAACGAGAAGGGTGAAAGAATCCCATAAAAATTCGGCAGCCTAACGGCGCCACTTTAACATTCTTAAAATGAAATGATGAGAGAAATAGAGGTTCTCTCATCATATGAACATGAAAAGGTCAGTAAGATGAATAAAAAATAACATCCTTCAACATAAGATCATGGAGCACAAAAGAAATGAGATAAAAGAGATTACTTGAAAAGAAAGAGAGAGGTCGGATCCCTTACCTTAAACGCAACTCTTAAAACTCATAGGTTGGGACCTTGAGAGGCTTAAGGGAACATTGGGAGGACTCCTTGGGAGGTAAGGAGACCATAACTTCGTTGAGGATGATTTTAGAGTCGAATGGATGAGAATATGGCTTGGTATTTATAGGGAAAGTGAGGGGACACGACATTAATGGCCAAGGGACACCTCATTGGTGGTTTTGGCAAAACCATGGGCTGGCCCATGGTATTTGCCCATGGTATTGGCCACTTGGGACACCTCATACAATAATTAATCCCCTTTAGTCGACCATCCCTTAAAATATCTCATGAAATCATTATGATGCAGTCACGATGTCATTAAACATACTGAAACCCTAAAACTGTATTTTTACTATTCACTGAAAATTCAACTTTTTCAGAAAAATACCAAAATGTCAACTTAACCAAATATCAATGCTCTGATTTCAAAAATGAACTCCATTTTATAAAAATAATTTTCTAAATATTTTTAATTTAATTTTTAAATAAATATACTATTCACAAAAAATTCAATTTTTTCAGAAAAATCCCCAAAAATTACCTTATCATAATATCGATGCTTTGAGTTCAAAAATGAAATCCATTTTATAAAAATAATTTTCTAAATATTTTTAATTTAATTTTTAATTAAAAAAACACTATTCATCCGAAAAAACTAATACTTGAATAATAATTTATGATACCGTTGTTTAACCATTTTATTGAATCACATTACTTAATCAAGGTGCCTAGATTATATAATACTTTCTTTAAGTGAGATTATTTATCCATTTGTTCACATTACTAATCCTAAGCATAAAATCACTATTCATAATTTACTATTCATCAAAAATTAAGTTGATCTGATTAGACTCTAAATTTTGTACTGGACATAATTGTATAAGACCATTTTTTGAAAATCATTACAAATTTTTAATTATTTAAGGTTTACATAAATATTTTTTAAAATTTCTTTTCTATAAAATTTACCAAAATATGCATACTATATTTATCCGGACATTTGAAAATTCATAAACTTCATCATAATAAGAAATAAAAATTTTTATTTAAAAAAAAGGATTACACAATGCAGTTATGGTCTCCTTACATATCCCTTTATCACACCAGCATAGGACCTAAGTGTAAGGTGTGCTAAGGTGAGAGAATCCAAGGGATGCTCGGCCAACATCGCATGAGTAGTAATTTCTATTAGTTTGAACTTCTCGCGAAGGTGATTCCGTTATAGCTTCACCCGATAAAGTTCGGCTTAGGTTTGGTCTATAGAAAAGCCCAATGGTGCTACCTCCTTCCCAAGTTCTGTTAGATGGGCTTCGATCGGTCCAAGACTACTAGGTGAGGCCATCAAATCTTCTTTCTATATTAATTAACCAAGATCACTTGTATTTAGATACAATAATCGAAACGTTTAGTTTCCAGTGGTCATATTGACCAATGGTCGTATAACAGTCAAAACCCAACGGTCTCATTTTAATTATACTCATTTTATCAAATGAAACAGTTTTGTTTAGTATAAAAAAACACACAAAATCAGGAAACAAGATTTATTCAAAATTTCGGGTCGTTACAAAAATGAGTGTAAGAAATCCTATATAATTTTATTCCTTTTCATCTCAACTAGAACCTAAATATATAGTGGAATCCTTAGTAGATAAGTGTTGGGTTTTATTAATGTAAAAAGAGATAAACCTATTCAAGAGGAACAAGGTATGATAATTAGTCAACAGACCATCTGACTAACTTGTTATAGGAAAAAAATTTATTTTTAATAATAAATAGGATTATCCTAGTATGATCACTAGAAAAATATGTCTAGACTAGTAGATATAGTTTATAATCAAGATAAAGATATAAATTATGAAAATAACTTTACACCAGTAGCTAGATTAAAATAAATAAATAATTTTCTATCCTATGCATCTCACATGAATGTCAAATTATATTATATGTATGTAAAATCTAATTTATTAAATAGTTTTCTTATGGATGATGTTTATATCGAACAACCTCCATGTTTTGAAAATCTCCATTTTCCAAATTCAGTTTTCAAACTTACCAAAACTCTTTATAGACTTATACAAACACATCGAGCTTGGTTTGAATGTTTAAGTTCTTTTATTTTATCAAATGGTTTTCTAGTGGGAGTGTTATATCCTACTTTATTTAAAAACAACAATTTTAGATATTTTTTTGTACAAATATATATTGATAATGTAATATTTAGTTCTACAAATAAAAGGTTATATAATGAATTTTTGAAGCTCATAATAAATAATTTGAAAAGAGAATGAAGGGCTAGTTAAATTATTTTATAGTTTTTCATATTTATCAAAAGACTTTGGGAATGTGCTAGATCGAATAAAATACATACTTGAATTAGTTAAAATATTTGGACTTGAAGTTCGTAAAGTAAATACAACTCCAATGAGTTCTAATCAAATGATTGACTTAGATAAAACTAGGAAACCAATTGAAAATAAGATATATAGAGGAATAATTGGTATTCTATTGTATTTTGAAGCTAGTAATTTTAATGTATTTAAAATGAAAACATAATTTCCCTTAATTTTTCAAAAAGAATCTTATTTTAATCTAAATTAATATTTTGATGCTAACTTTGGTGGTTTTAGACTAGATAGAAAGATGAGTTTAGGAACCGTAAATTTTCTAGGTTAAAATATGGTATACTATTCTAGTAAGAAACAACACTCTATTGAATTGCATATTGTTAAAGCATAATATATTAATGTTGAAAGTTTGTGTACCCAACTATTTTGTACAAAACACACCTAGATGGATTTGAATTCAATTACAATTTAGTGTAAATAAAATTTGATAACACCAGTGCTATCAATATTTTGAAAAATATATGATAAATCATTATTTAATAAACCATATTGACTTGAGGAATTATTTCTTGAGAGATCATGCTAAAAAAGGTGATATTACTCATGAATTATCTCCACTAATTTAAAGACCCAAATTTTTTCTATGTAATTTGTTTTAATTATAGGGAACTATTCCAAGGCTATGAAATCTGACGTCTTTTGATTCAGATTCTCATTGTGCCCATAATTGAATTTTAAACTTTTTTAAGGTATGTTTAGTAAAAGTGTAAGCGGGAAATACTAAATTTTGAACTAGTTCTTGGAATTGGAATATGAGGTCACCGTTGAACTCGCAGCACCGGGATTCGCTTAAGGGAGCCTTAATATCGACCAAAATGGGTTGAGAGAGGAAGTTGGTTTTTTCTGTTTTTGAAGAGTATTAATGAAATAAATAAAATTTATTTTAAATATCCTCCACCTATCTTTAGGTTTTGGTGGAGGGGACCAAAAGGGGTGGTAGGGAATTTAATTTAGGACATTAAATTCCCAGTTACAAAAAATCATGTAACCACCCTACATGCAATTAAAGAGGTCCATTAATTTCACCAATTAATGAACCAATCTTAATTATTTATTGTAAAGTTAATTCCCTTCATCTCTCACTTTTTGAATTTTTTGGCAAAAGAAGTGTGATTCTTGGGAGAGGAGAATTTTGGAGGAGCCTCTTGATGAAGAGTAGATCCATTAAGAAAGAACTGAAGAACATCATTGGAGGCTTGCTTCGGGATCAACGAACACTGACCCATTTTCAAATGCGGGACACTCTCCAATGACTCTCAAGGTAGGGTTTTTTCCTTGTTTAAATTTCAAGATTTATTGAATCATATATCTTCTCCCTTGATAAGATGCAAACACGGAGGGCGTGGGACAAATTAATAAGGCCCGATCCCTCAGCCTCTTGTTTATTGTTTTCTTCTTCACAGGTGAATTTTTGGGTTGGACGGAACCCAAATCTGAGGGTCAAGAAGCGAAGGAGACGACCTAGGAAGCCCTTAGGTGTGATCAGATGGAAAAATAGACCACAAGAGGTCACTCGGTGGCCTTTGGAATACCTCCGGTGTGGCAACGGTGAAGAAACACTGGAAACCGGTGCCGGAAGGTGATGGTGGCTGCCAACACCAGCCGGTCGTGGTGGAGGCGGCGTACCATCGCACACTGCAGGAGGAGCCCACAACATGAGGTCGTGGCGGTCTGCAGAGTGGCTGGCACCATCCGACCGTGAAGGTGGGGTGGCATGCCACAGGAGGAGGGGGCCATGGATTTTTAGATTTGGTGGTCCACAGAGACAGAGTGGCGTGATGTTGTGCACTGCTGGTGGTGGCCGCGACTTGAAGCCATGACGGAGGAGGGACCCACTTCCTACGGGTCCTGCAGCGACCTGGCGGCACCACGTGGCATCGCTACTTCAATTCCGAATAGTAAATCCATTCGAAAAATAGGGGGGAAATTCCTCCCCCTCGTGATAGCTAGGAAAGGCCCCTCACCCTCCAACGGGCTAAGTCGCGCCCCCCTTGCGGGCTGGGCTGTTCCCTCCTAAATATCGGGCCGCTCCTTCCTGCGGGTCGGGTCGGACCAAGGCCCAACGGGCCGAGCTCACTACGGCCCAGCTCAACCGGGCCTGCCAAATCCAATTTGGGCTGGGCCCGGTCAGACCCGGCCCGGGTTGGGTCAGGTTGACACAAACTTGGTCGAGCCAGGTCGGTCCAACCAAGTCGAACCGAACCCGGACCCATTCAGGCACAGAATCACTTAAAATGTCATATTGTGAAATCCAGACATCCATTTGATGAACCGTCTATGAAACTTGGATCCTTGTTGTGAGATAGTTCTTTTGGTATAAACCACTCATATTTTGGAGAATTTTGGAGTATGGAGGGGTTGGATCGAACTAGAATCAAACCGGGTTTTCAGTACTAAAAAGCTTATAACTCACAGATCGGACGCCCGATTGACGCGCCGTCTACCGCATTGGAACCATTATGATGTGGAGGTACTTTGATATACTAATATGTGGAGATTAGTGGAATTATAGGTATTAATAATATCTAGAGTAGAAGATTATATGGAACTCGAGCGCACCAGGTGAGGGGGATCTTGTGGCTGACTGTCTTGGAGAAGCGACCATGTGTGGATCAACATCATAGTGGCCATGTGCAAATCAACATCATAAATACCCAATTAGGAACAATTTTAGAGAGGCCTGTAGAGGATCATTGTCTAGAGACCCTATGTGGATCAATATCTAGTGACCCTATGTGGATCAACATTCAGCGACCCTGTGTGGATGAGTATTCCAGTAACCCTTTGTGGATCAGAATTCTAGCGACCCTGTGTAGATCAGCAATAGCACGACCCGATGAGGACCAGCCTTAAATTTTCCCATAGTGGAATTGCGACTTACATCCAAGAGTGAATTAATAATAGAACTACTTCTTTGTGGATCAGTTGTGGAACTTCTAAATGGAATAAGATGATATTTCTTAAGAATAATCATCTATATTTCTGGTCTCGGAGTTGTATACATGGTGTGAGCCGACTATTGATTTGTATGTTGTGATTAAGGTATTTCTTTGGGGGTTTTTTTCCTTTGTGGAACTCTGGGAGACATTCGAAGGTCTTAGGGTCCCAACTGGGTATTGTTATACTCACCCCTGTATGGGCTTCGCTCGCACCTTGTTGTGTCTTGTGCTGACGAAGGAGAGATTTGACCAAGGTTTGGGAGATAAGACTGGATGATGTTCAGAGGTGGACCTTTAGAAGTGATGATCCACAGTGACGAACAACCATGAGTTGTACCTAACCTTCAGGTATGAACCATGGAAGAAAATTTCAAGAGCTGTTTTCTGTTATAGTTGTAATTTTCTATTGGTCTTGTATTCCGGCCCCCTTTACTTACAGCACTCACCCTTTTTTACAGTCAGTACACATCTTTTTTACTACGGTAGTTTTACTATGTGGGTTGTGCTCATTTTATTCTTGGACTGTGTGTTTAGAGGTTTAAGGGCAATACCTTCCCGTTATTCAGGGATATACCTTTTAGTACAAGTCATTAACCTCTGGCCTATGAAAGGTGGGCTTGGGGTAGTCACAGCACGGGCCCCAGGGGATGGTTCATGACAACTAAAAATCAATTAGTGGATATTTTTACTAAGAACATTTTGAGTATTTGTTTTGAATTTATTAAAAGATAATGATACTATTTTAATTTAAATAAATTCAATTTATCTTATTTCTTTGAATTTTAATTTCTTTATTATTTTATTAATGATTTAATTTAATGTTTTTTAGAAATTAAATTATTCTATTTTGGTTTATTATTTAAACTAAACCTACCGTGTTTTAAGAAAATAGGTTTTATTATTTTAGTTTCTATTTTACTTGTCTATTTTTATTCAGAATCGACCCAAATTCAAATTTGGGTGCGTAATCCTTTTGATAATTGGCTCTGTGACCTAAATCCTATTCGTCTCTTGACTCTTTCTCTCTTTAGATATGTCCTCTAATATAGAAGCTGAACCACCGCTCTTTTCCATCATCTTATCTCTAGATTACCTATATACCTTCTACAATCATATTTCATGGGAAATTTCATGAAAGTATATGATGTAAGCTCTAGTTATTCTTATAAAGTGTAGTTATATGATTCACCATCTTAGGTTCTTACAGGAAAAGATATCAACATGGGTTGGTTGAATTCTATAGAGATACTTTTGAATAAGTTCCTTTAGTTTCAAGGTTTGAAATTTATTTTTGATGAAAATATGTTTGGTTTCATTTTTGAGGAATAATTGAGTGATTTCATTTGGAATTTTGAGTTCCAGTTCAGTGAAATAAAGGATATTCTTTCATAAAATTCTAATGGGAAAGTCATGCTAATTTCATCAGTGGAGTTTTCTGAAAACTTTCATTTTACCTATGAGGGGGAGATCAATTTTAGTTAGTATTTGGTTTCTACATGTTTAGGGGGACCATCCAAAGTGTTCAAATTTCTATTTAGAACCTCTCCCTTTGAGGGTAATCATATGAAGGACCTAAAACCTGAAGGGAATATTTTGTGAAAGTTTGAATGTACTGGGATTACCCAGAAAGATAGATAGATATAGAAAATATTGTTTCAAGATATGTATATATAATATATCCTAATCAATAATATGAATTTGCAGTCTTTGAATGGGAGAGTGTTTGGTGTGAAAAAATATGTAGATAGAATTCAAAAAAAGTTGTACCTAGAACTTCCCGCTATTTCTTATATTCCTTATCCCGATCCCTTATTCTATGCTCCTCATATTTTCACTTTTAGTCATCTTTAATCATTTAAATAAATCCTGAACAATGGTATCTCATTAATTTATCAAATTAAAAGGTAGGAATCTACTATTATTCTTGAGTTATATAAGTCCGATATCATTAAATGAATATATAAATTAGTGAATAAAACTTGTTCTATCTAAGAGGTAGATGAATGATCATCCCAGTTTCTCTATATTCCTTTATAGTAATAATAAATGGAGTTTATTCTATCTATAATACATCAAAAATTTACAAGAAAAATCAATCAAAGGTGGATGCAACCTTAACTATTGAGAGAGATAAGCAAGAAGTTTCATCATTAAACTCTCTGAAGAAGTTAGATTTTGTAGCTACAATGTCTTAGGATTTTAATATTAATTCTATAAATATTAAAGGATTTTTCATCTATTTGGTTCAAATATGATATATAATTCATGTGGATACATCAAAATTTAGTTATACGAATAAATTCATCTAAGTAAAGATGGCCTATGTGAATTCAACTATGTGGAACATTCAGCTACATGAATTTCAATCTCTAAAATTAGAAAACATAGTGATATGAAATCAGTTATATCATTATGTAACCTTAATTTCATTACCTTTTGTGTAATTTTAGTGGTATTTATTATGTTTGTTCATTCATTAAGTGATTTATTACCTATTTATGGTAAAAAGAATTATAAAAAGAGGACATTATTGTTAAAGGAAATAAGGTAAAGGATTATTTAATGGTCAGCATGGTTTCTAAGGTATTTGCAAGAAATGGATGTGTGTAATGTAACTTTTAACCCCAAATTCTATATATACTATGTTTTGTGATAAAAAAATATCTTTTAATGCATATTCGTATTATGTGGAGAAGAGAATGCGGTTAATAATATAATCTTTTTATTTATTATATTAGTACTCTCTAAAATCTATTTATGTAAGGCACTATTTTTCATAAATAATAATAATAATAATATTTATTCTATAGCTACATTACTAAGTTCAAATTTTTTATGCTTTATAAGACTCTCCTTGAGATTAATTTCTTTTGTATAATCTCTCTTACAAATATATTATTTTCTTTCTATTGTATCTTAAAACTGTGATCATTATTGGTAAACACTCGGTTTATTCTTTTTCTTGCTATGAAGGTTCCTAGAAAAAGAAACTTAAAAAATTGTTGATTATAAGGCCTTGTTGGATCCTGGTTGATAACTCCTTCTTATGTACCAAGAATAAATTTAATGAACTCATTCATGTAGTCTCTAGTAATGCGACTGACAGTCCTCGATAAAAGGACTAGACTAGTGAAAATAACCAGACTCTTATAGTTGAGTATTAGTATAGTGTAATGTGGAATTTCAATTCCTCTAACCACTAATCATCTTCATGTATGATCTCTATACATTTTTGTTTTTTTTACACTATATTCTTGTGTTAAGAAAAGATCATAAGCTATGTATATCCTTAAAAAGGGTGGTTTTCTAAGAAAAGAAAATTCCATGAACTCAATTCACCCCCTATTGAGTCTTAGTTCAGTCAGTCTCTAAAAAATAATTACATGATTTATTTTAATTAGTAGTTAACCTTACATAACTCTCAATAACCCCCTAAGTAATGATAGAATTAAATTACCTTTATGTAGGCCCTATTCCTTCATAAGGGAAAAACATTTCTTGATAATTTTTAATTTTTTTTTAAAAAAACTTATAAATTATAAAAAAGTGGGTTTAAATACCATTTTAAAACATATAATGTTACAATGGGTTTCTGTGTTATGTTATGTGAGTGGGTGGTAATAGAGCATACACCTATTGATTTTAGATGAAATTGGGATAGATCGATGAGCGACTACATGCAGGTCGAAGACCAATGGTTTCAATGAATCATTTATTGGCATGGTTTTTTAGAATTTTTATGAAATGGAAATGTCCCTTTTTAGTGAGATGAGACATTAGAAATGGATCAGGTTTAGAGGTATGACCAATCTGGGTTGATCCTAGTAATACATTGACATGATGGGTGAGTGTGGCTTTGGGTAAGTTACATGAAAATGATGATTAAACATATTGAGGTTGTTCTCAAGGAATGGTATAAGGAAGTTTATATAGTGAGAAGTGAACCATTTTCCATTAGAGGGCATAAACCAAATTGTGTATGAATGTTGAAAAATGTCAAGAATAGAATTCCTAGTGATTTAGAAGTGATTAATTTTGGGAATTTCATGTTGGTGCTTGGGAATGATCAGGATTCTTATATCCAATAATTACATGTAGTAATGTATAGAATGTAGACCATGGAAGAATGAACCCATGTTGGTAGAGTCATGAGTGTGAGGATACGGGTTATTGGATAGTTGATATGGTAATTGGATGTTGGTGAGAAGAATCTTATAGTGTGGAGCTACATAATATTGAAGATAAATTTGTTAATTACACTTGGTTATCTCATGATATAAAGGAATGGGTAAATATCATCTTGATAATTCGGTGATGGTGATGAGTGGTGGCCCGATTTTTAATAAATAAAGTGCATTATTTTTTGGAGTCATATAGTGGAATCTTGTTCATCATTCTGGGATAGAAAAAAATGATTTAAGAATTATTTAGTGACCAAAATATGTTAGGTTAATGATTGGAGAACCTAAGAGGCTTCTCAAGGATGAGAAGTGATATGGTGGGGATGTTGTAAAGATCATCATTTTTTAGGTTGTGAAATTTAGGAATAATTTTATTTTTTATTGTTGGTGAGTTTTTTTAGAACCACTATACAAATTGATCTTTTGAGAAGTTTAACATCTGAAGGTTATGATTTTGAATGTATATCTAGGTTCGAGAGGTGTTTTAGGTATTGAAAAATACAAAGAGTGGGTTCAAGAGGCCCAAGAGGAACATGGGGAACCTATAGGCCCACCACATCATAGGTTACATAATGGTTCCCATAGTCTACCCATTTTGGCTAACCATGGGGATCCCCACATTATAGAGACCCTTGTGGTGCTAAGGGTGGTGCCGATGTGAAATAGATCAA
Organism: Viscum album; assembly: GCA_963277665.1. Lineage (NCBI taxonomy): Eukaryota > Viridiplantae > Streptophyta > Magnoliopsida > Santalales > Viscaceae > Viscum > Viscum album. Next base: position 3,934,668 of record OY728162.1, on the reverse strand, counting down.
CCAAAATGCTAGGGTATGTGCATTTGGTTGACCACGATAGTGGAATGAAGTTTCATGTAGCGAAACAGAGAACAACTATGATGTGGTCCGTACACACATTTTATTTTAGTCAGGAGAATTGGTGGAAAATGACGAGTAAAGAGGGGACTAAAATGTGGTGTTGAGAATATTTCCCTGTGGGCTTGGGTGTCTTGCCTATGAGAAATGACCAGTGAGGGGGAGCGCCAGACCATTTTTTAGGCATTTTGGAATCCTTTAAGGATACCTAGGGTACACCATGGAATAAGAATATCATAGTTCATGTAAATTTAGCATGTTTATGTATTTTTTTTGGTTCTTTAACAATTTCCCCCTTCAATTATTTAGGGGTGTTTGAACCATTTTTTTCATCTCTCACATGTGATGGCCAGAGGCTCCCCTATATGTTATTTCTTGATTCCCCCTTGAATTGGGGTGTTATATGACGTGATTTATTTAGAATTTTCAATTTCAATATCATCTCTTATTCCACTTGATCTTCCCCTTATGTTCCTTTTAATTTAGGAAATCTGACTAGTGTTTTTTCACATGATTCAACCAGATCATGGTGAGATCATCCCTATATGATGGTATTTTTCAAGTGATGGATAGAGGATATCATGAGATGATAATTGAAAAATGTTTCTTGACATTGTGGTGAAGTTTCATTGATTGGTGAATTTATTTGATGTTTTTGATTAAATTAGACAATTTTTACTATTTATTGGGTTCCCCTAGTCTACCCATTTTGGCTAACCATGGGGATCCCCACGTTATAGAGACCCTTGTGGTGATAAGGGTGGTGCCTATGTGAAATGGATCAACCAAAATGCCAAGGGATGTGCGTTTTGTTGACCATGATAGTGGAATGAAGTTCCAGGTAGAGAAATAGAGAAAAGCTATGTTGTGGTCCCTATACACATTTTGTTTCATTCAGGAGTAGAATTGGAGGAGAACAATGAGTAAGGAGGGGACTATGATGTAGAGTTGAGAATTTTTCCCTGTGGGCTTCGGTGTCTTGCCTATGAGAAATAATGAGTGAGAGGGAGAGCCTGCCCATTTTTTTATGCATTTTGGAATCCTTTAAGGATACCTAGGGTGCACCCTGGAATAGGAATATCATAGTTCATGTAATTTTATCTTGTTTATTTTTTGGTTCTTTAACAATTTCCCCCTTTAATTATTTAGGGGTGTTTGACCCCTTTTTTTCATCTCTCACTGCGATGGCCAGAGGCTCCCCCATATGTTCTCTCTTGATTCCCCCTTGACTTGGGGTGGTTTATGATGTGATTTATTTAGAATTTTCAATTTCAATATCATCTCTTATTCCAACTGATCTTCCCCTTATGTTCCTTTCAATTTAGGAAACCTGACTTGTGGTTTTTCACATGATTCAACCAGAGCATGGCGAGATCATCCCTATATGATGGTACTTTTTCAAGTGATGGATAGAGGATATTCTGAGATGATAATTGTAAAATGTTTCCTGACATTGTGGTGAAGTTACATTTATATGTGAATTTATTTGATGTTTTTGATTAAATTATATAATTTTTACTATTTATCAGGTTCCCCTAGTCTACCCATATTGGATAACTATGGGGATCCCCACGTTATAGAGACCATTGTGGTGCTAAGGGGGGTGACGATGTGAAATGAATCAACCAAAATGCCAAGGGATGTGTGTTTGGTTGACCAATATAGTGGAATTAAGTTCCAGGTATAGAAATACATAACAACTATATTATTGTCCCTATACACATTTTATTTGAGTCAGGAGGAGAATTGGTGGAAAACGATGAGTAAGGAGGGGAATACGGTGTGGTGTTGAGAATTTTTCTCTGTGGGCTTGGGTGTCTTGCCTATGAGAAATGATGAGCGAGGGGGAGAGCCTGACCATTTTTTAAGCATTTTGGAATTTTTTAGGGATACCTAGGGTACACCATGGAATAGGAATATCATAGTTCATTTAATTTTATCTTGTTTATGTATTTTTTTGGTTCTTTAACAATTCCCCCTTCAATTATTTAGGGGTGTTTGACCCCTTTTTTTCATCTCTCACACGTGATGGCCAGATGATACCCCATATGTTCCCTCTTGATTTCCCCTTGACTTGGGGTAGTGTATGATGTGATTTATTTAGAATTTTTAATTTCAATATCATCTCTTATTCTACTTGATCTTCCCCTTATGTTTCTTTAAATTTAAGAAACCTGACTTATGGTTTCTCACATGATTCAACCAGAGCCTGGTGAGAGCATCCCTATATGATGGTAATTTTTCAAGTGATGGATAGAGGATATCCTGAGATGATAATTGAAAATTTTTTCCTGACAATGTGGTGAAGTTACATTGATAGGTGAATTTATTTGATGTTTTTGATTAAATTAGATAATTTTTACTATTTATCAGGTTCCTATTGTTAGGGATTTTTCTCCGTATGGTGATAGAAGTATGATAAAGAACTTCCACCTATTTTTGTTCATAGTTTCAGTGTGATAAGGTCACTTGATGATTCTTTTTTGGAAATTATTACAAATCACTTTCAATATAAGATTATTTTTCATTATTTAATTAATTTTAATTTGATTATAATTAATTTATTTAGATTATTTGGCTTGAGTTAAGGCCTCCTATGAGTTGGTGATGGCCGATTGGGATTGGGAAATCTTAGGTGATGATGACCAATCTTCAATTAATGGAAAATAAATATGTATTGAGGTAGGTGGTCCCTAAAACATGCCCATTTAGTAACTGTATTTTTTATGTATGCATTTAATATGTTATCTTGACACTGTGGGCATTTAACCTTATATTTAAAATTTTTTAGTCCTTTAAAATGAAATTCCTAGACTAAAAAAAATTTCTAGGTCCATGATAGACCCTTGTGCACTAGATGTAAGCCTCAAACACAGATGGTAAAGGCCTTAAATATAATTGTGTTCCATGTGAAACATGAAACTTAAGGGTTAAAGATTAAATAAATCAAATATAACTCAGTATACCAAGTGTAGGATTTGTATACACCTCCTTATATATAAGAGTGTTGGATTAGGTTGATTGGACTATGTAGGTCTTGCTGAAGTTGTGAGAATACATATAGCCCAATGGCTAGTTGAGATGACTATGGGGTGATTGTTCCTCCCCCACTAGTATATGATCATGGTGTGTGTATGACCAAGGTAGATTATGGATTAGTTGAGTGAGAGGACTAGCCTAAGATAACCTATAATGTGAGATAGGCCTTATGCAATCTCTTGAGACTAATCCCAATGAATATTACCATAAGAGGCCAGTGTGGGAAAAACCTGATTTCATTGATCTTAAGAGAGGTTATGAACACCTTTTGATGATTGTTGGATCGATATATTTGAATGGGATAATGAAACCCATGTGGGTGTCAATGTTATGATGTGACTTAGGAGACCCTATAGGGTTCCCCAATGATATGATGACCCCTGAGAGGGTATGTGTATAACAAACCTACTTTTTATTACACACTTAAACATGATTTATTACATAAACTCTTCAATTTATACAACATGCAATATTGATAGGTATAGTGTCTTTAGGGATTTTGAACATTAAATAACGACTTAATTCATGAAACACAACTTCTTTATTGAAAAAATCCTTTACATGACCACTACATTACCTTGTACTTAGCATTGCATGGGATAACCTAAATACATGCATAAGAAAAGGGTGAGCTTTGAAGCCCAGTAAGAGAGTAAACAAGGCATAACATGAAGAATAAAATACATGTTAGACAATAGGAATATCAAAAGTGATTAGAAAAACATGAACATAAAGTCATGATATATCATGATTATCATAACATTTAAAGGTGGAAACAACACTTAACATGGTATTAGCCTGAGACAAAGGTCATTGCACATGAATCATGAGTAAACCCTCATTGCACTTGAATTATCATGAGTAAAACCTCATTTCACTTGAATTAGAATGAGTAAACCTTCGTTTAAATTGAAGTATCATGATACTACTCTTTAACCAATGAATTGGAGTGCTATCAGGGAACACCCTTCTTAAACATTTCATTTCATGCATAACTGTGCCATATGGATCATAAAATATGGATTCATTAAACATCATCTTTTATTACAAGATAAAGGAATGTAGATTTAATATATGAAACTCTATAATCAATAAGTAAATGTGCATAAAGGTGAATACCCTTGATAGAGAAATGGGTATGGTCTTCACTATAGAATGACTTTGGCTTAGAAAGTCATAGTGCAATTTCGGCAGCATAACGACATGACATAATAATTTATAAAAATTGTTGATGAGAGAGAAAGGGGTGTCTCATAATATGTATTTAATATGAACAGTAAGTGGGTCATATATATACATTTCCCAACATATATAATTGAATTTCGATTCATAATAAAAAATAATTGCTAGAATGTAAATGATGAGAGAGAAATTCTTTACAAAATTTCAGTATGGTAACGAGTGTACATTGGAGGCACTAATGAACGAGAAAAGGGATATATCATCATTAAAACATAAAGACAAATTTATGGGGGAGGTTTTTAATCATACCCCAATATTTGTAATTGAAAATAAAAGGGCATAACAACATAATGAAATTTGGACAAAAATGATAAATGAAGAAATCACTCAATTGGAAGTGTGATCCCAAAGTCTTGGGAGGGGCCTGAGAGAGGATTATTGGGAGATTTGGGTGCCTTGGGAGGATACTAGAGAGATTAGGTCAGGGGTTGGTCGATCTCCAAAGGCTTTTAGTTGAGAGTAAGTGTAACACCCCAAGTTTTTCTAAAAATAAATAGAAATTCATGGAATTTTTTTTAAGTAGATATTTTTAACTAGCCATTAAAACACACTTTTTCCACTTCTATGTTTTGAATTTCAAGAAACTGTCATCTACAATTGGGTTCAGTATGTTATTTGGAGTCTATTGGAACGAACTTTGTTTTTTGTGAATAGTAACATACCCTTGTGAATAGTAATATGAATAGTAATATGACCCTAATGAATAGTAAATATTATTATTATTATTTTTCTTAATTATTTAAGATAATAACATCTGGGTTAATTTTTCATCGTTGTATAGAAGTTGTTTTAGAATTAGAGTTGTTAATTTTTTGAATTAAGAATGATTTTATTTAAAAATTAAATTAATAATATTTAGAAATTTATTTTAAAAAAATGGACTTCATTTTTTAATTCTACACGTCGAAAAATGGTTGGGGTAAATTTTTGGGATTTTTCTGAAATTCTTTAATTTTTAGTGAATAGTGAAATATGATAAAATACCGTATAATCAAATTATCAGTAAAATACACTATTTATGACATCATAAGTGATTCAAGGAAACTTGGTTCGAACTCACATGCCGTTATTACTATTTTTAGGTCACATGAACTAAGGATATTCATAAATTTGGGCAAAAAATATTATAATAATGATTAAAATAATGAGAAAACCCCCCTATCCTCCACTATAAATACCACTCTCACTCCCCTCTTCTTCCCACACCTCTCAAGCATTGAAACATGCCTACGTTATGACCAATAGTCCTCCCAAGGCTCTCCTCCACGTCCTATAGTTGTTGGTCTCACCAAAACCAAATCCATTAAGAAGGATCTCAAGGAGAAGAGATCAAGTGGTAAACATCCTCTTTTATTTTCTTTCATTTCTTTTCTTTCATTTTATGTTTTCTCTTCCTTTCCCTTTGTATTATGCTGGTATATTTCATTCCATATCCCCCTTACTTTCCATATTATGTATGAGTGATGATATATTCCCTTTATTTCATCAAAATAGTTTTTATGAAATTTTAAGAGACGCCGTTAGGCTGCCGAATTTTTGTGAGAATTTTTTCAAGTTTTCTTTTATTTCATGATTCATTTTTTCTTATTTAATCTCCCCCTCTTATCCAAGAGGCATGAAATCTCCTAAATCTTGTATTTTCTGTATATTCTCATGTTCATGGAAAATTCATCATTATTCTTCTCCTCCTCTCCCACTTATTGAAGGAATTAAAACATTGCCCGTGATGTGTCGAATTACCGACTTCGTGGATGATGTGATTTCAATTTTCATTAACTCTTTCATGTCTGGTAATGAAACAATTTTTATGGTTGAAACAGATTATAATATATGTATTATGTCTCATCCTTGGTTCTGTAATTCTTTTGTACTCATGGTTTTAATTTATAAAATGAAATGAGGTCATTTTTATCAAAGAACCACTAAAATGATATAAATGAACGTCATTAATGTTCTAACTTATGAATAATCCTAATGTAAGAATTAAAAATGATAAATTGTATAATTTATGATACTAGATATATATAAATACTACTCCATTATAGTTCTGGATTTTCACTTCCCATCGACAAGAATGTCCACCATGAACCAATAACAGAAATCATGTAAGGAACTCACCCAAAAATAGTGCAAGGAGAAAAATACAAACAATTAAAGGGTGAAATGATGATATGAAATGATAATATAAGATGTTATAAACATGAAAATATTTCTATAAAATACTAGTAACACTCTTTTAACCATTATATAGTAAGTTTAAACAAGTTTGAAGTAAGAAAAACCCGAGGTAAGGGAATTCTTAACCCGATTTCCATTCTTTGGGTTAACCTTCAGATTAATTATTTATGTGCTATTTAAATTGTTTGTGTGATAGGTTCTATTTATATTATGTTTTATTATGTTTATTTACCGTATATATACATACTCCATTCACTCTATTCAGTCTCTCTTCAATTGAAGAATATTTATAGGGGCTTTTCATTAAAAATCATCTTTTAAAATTCTGTTTTACAAAATTCAAAAGTAATTTCTTTATTCTATTATTCATGTTTTATAGTTATGTTTTGGTTATTGGGAATTGTTTTTGATGAAGGGTGGGAACTATATTTCCCTCCAATGCATTGGGTATGAGTAAGTTGGAGGTCGGTCGTATGGTTACTCTAAGTGTAACTGTGATGGTTACACAAAGTAAGGTAGCTGTGAGGGTTACAAATTATAAGGTAGCTAAGAATGGTTACAAGATTGTGTAAATAATTCCCCAAGATAACTTTATGATTATATTTATGTTTTCATGTTTTTTTGGATCTTGTGTAAATCTCATGTTACACGAAGTAAGTATATATGAGTGACAAGCATGTCTTTTGAAAACGCTTTCATACATTATGAGTATTCATAGACTAATGTGCCCATTCCTTTTTTTTCATCCCTTACTGAGATTTTTTGCTCATCCCAAGTTTTTAAATGATTTTCACAGGTTAATGTATGTGTAATACAAGGATGTAAGCTATGTTAAATGTTGAAGAATTGTCAAGGAATCATGTTTTAAGTTTTAATGTTTTATATTTTGAAAAATATGGAAACTGTTTTTTTATGGTATCCACTCTATAATAATGTGTAATGTTAGATTTTTTTCCTAATTATATAAAGCTCTAAACTTGAAAAGATCCTCAATGTAAAATTAAGTTTTTTATTGAATAAATTCAAGATTATGTATGTAATAGGGTAGGGTCCTTATAGTTGGTATCAGAGGATGGTTTAGATAACTTTAGGGGTTAGGGTGATGTTAATAGAATACCATAAATGATTTTCACTCTATGTCTAATTTGAAATGTTTTAGCATTTACATATTACCATGTTACTTCATCTAAGATATGTTTGTTCATAATGGTTGTACGCATAAGGAATAAGGATGCTAAAGAGGAGAGGCACTGACAGAATGACATCCTTCCAGAACTACAACCCAGAATGGTAGGGATTGGAACCAAGCAGTTTGTGATGGTAATGGCACAGATAACACAGGAAATAAATTGTTGTTGAATCCATGAAAGAGAAATAATAAAGGTAACACAACAGAACATGATAGTTGTGGAACATTTTATAAGATAACATCCTCCTGCATTCAATGGATCTTCTGACCCAGTAGCAGTTGAAGGATGGATCAAAGCCCTTGAAAAAATATTAGATGTTATGGGATGTTCAGACAATCAAAATATAAGTCTTTCCATTTATCGTTTTGAAGGGGAAGCTAATCAGTGGTGGTCAATGGTAAGGAATATCAGGGGTAGAAGGATTTTTATGCCTTAGAGTGGTATGAATTTAAAAGTATTTTCCTTGAAAAATATTTTTCTAAGGTGGTGCGACCTAGAATGGAGAAGCAATTACTTGAACTGAAACAGGAGGAGGAAGATTCAGTGGCTATGTATAAAGTGAACTTCACCCGACTGCCAAGGTATGCTCCAAATCTTATTCTAGATCTTGATAGCACAATCAACCATTTTTACTCAGGACTGAAGCCAAGTTATCAAAGGGTGTTGGCCTCTCGTGAATTAAAAATTTATGAGAAACTTGTCCGATGTGCTGAGAGGGTAGAGATAGATTTTTCTGATGATCTCGTGCATTTTGGAAAAAAGGAGAAGAAGAGGTCCAGCTGGAAAGCAATGGGTAAGAATCAACCAAAGAAATTTGATGGTAAGAAAATATAATTTCCAGTTTGTGAAAAGTGTGGCAAAGAAGAACTATGGGGAATGTCTTAGCAAAACTAGGAAGTGTTTTAAATGTGGTAAGTTTAGACATATAGCTCGAGATTGAAATGAAAATGATCATAAGAATAATCATGATAAGAAGACTGTAAGGGGTTTTAAATGTGGTGAAATAGGTCATTATGCAAATGCCCGTCCAAAGAGAGATCCAAATGATGCAATGAAGCCAGACTACAATTAGAAAGGTGTAGTGAGATCCTTTATGACTAGGTCAGCAGATGTCAGACCATCCAAGGAAGTTTTATCAGGTACTTTTTTTGTTCACTCAGATTTTTCTAAAGTTTTATTTGACACATTTTCTATACATTCCGTCATCTCTAAGAAATTTTCTGGTAAATTAGAAATATCACCTCAACAAATGAGACTCAATCTTATTGTTAAAACACTAGGGGGAAATGTTGTAGCAAAGAGGAATTATAAGAATATTTCTATTATGGTCTGTGGAAATACTTTACCTGCAAACCTTGTTTTTTTACCCTTAGTCGAGTTTGATGTTATTCCGGGGATGGATTGGCTTTCTGATTATCATGCTAAGATTAACTGTAGAGATAAAGAAGTTGTTTTTCAGAAAGAGTTTCAGTTTGTATACAAGAATGAACCAATACAATTGATAACATATCAGGAAGCTGAGAAACTATTAAAAGATGGAAATGATATTTATCTTTCTCATATTGTTGAAAATAAGGGAACCATTCAAATTAATGATGTGCCAGTTGTAAATGAATACCTCAATGTTTTTTTGGATGAGTTACCCAGTTTCATACCTGATCGAGAAGTAGAATTCACAATTGACTTAGTTCATGATGCTAAGACAATTTCAAAACCCCCTTATCATATGGATCCAATAGAACTTCTTGAATTGAAAAATCAGTTGCAAGAATTTCTTGACAAAGGCTTCATTCGTCCTAGCACTTCCCCATGGGGAGCACCTATTTTGTTTGTTAAAAATAAAGATAGATCCATGAGACTTTACATTGATTATAGAGCTTTGAATAACATCACTATTAAAAAAAAGTATCCTTTGCCTCATATTGATGACTTGTTTTATCAGATCCTGGGATCTCAGTACTTTTCCAAGATTGAATTGAGATCCAGATACCATCAGATGAGGGTGAAGGAGGATGAAATCCCGAAAACAGCCTTTCATAATAGATATGGGCATTATGAATTTGTTTTTATGCCATTTGGATTAACTAATACACCTACTGTCTTCATGAATCTTAAGAATAGAGTATTTCATGAGTTCATGGATATGTTTTTGGTTGTATTTATTGATGACATTTTGGTATTTTCTAAAAATAAAGAGGAGCATGAAAAACATCTAAGGGTTGTTTTAAAAACCTTAAAAGAAAAGAAACTATATGGAACGTTCAGAAAGTGTGATTTTTGGTTGCAACAGATTTCTTTCATTGGGAACATTGTAAATAAGTATGGAATAACAGTTGATCCTACCAAAAAAAAAGTAGTTTATGAATGGACAAGACTAAAAAATGTTACAGAGATTAGTAGTTTTCTTGGGTTAGCAGGTTATTAAAGATAGTTTGTTAAGAACTTTGCATGGTTATCTAGACCGATAACTAAGTTAACATGGAAAGGGGTTAAATTTGTTTGGACAGGGTAATATGATGTTTTTTTTTCAGGAACTGAAGAATAGATTGGTGAATGCTCCAGTTTTGGCCTTATCTTCCTGAAATGGTGAGTTTGTCATCTACAGTTATGCTTCTTTGAATGGACTTGGTTGTGTTTTGATGCAGAATGATCCGGAAATTGCCTATGATTTAAGACAACTTAAACCTCATGAGCTAAATTATCTCACACATGATTTGGAATTGGCAGTTGTGGTTTTTTATTTTAAAATTAGGAGGCATCATCTATACAGAACCAAATGCCAAATATATACTGACCATACAATTTTAAAGTATATATTCACTCATAAGGAATTAAACATGAGGTAGAGAAGATGTCTTGAACTGATAAAGGATTATGACTATATGATCAATTACCATCTTGGAAAAGCAAAAAAAGTGTATAATTCCTTAATTCAGAAACATCATGCATCATTAACCATGTTATGTTTGGAACATGATCTTTTTATTAATGATTTGATGAATTTTGGATTAGAAGTTGTTGGTGCAGGGAATACCTCTGTTTTGTTTCAGGTTTCAGTGAAGTATTCATTGTTAGATAGAATTAAGAAAGCGTAGAAGGAAGACCTTGAGCTATAGAAAAAAGTAGAATTAGTTAAAATGGGTAAGTTTCTAGAACTCAACCTTGAAAAAGATTGTGTTTTAAGATTTGGAAAAAGATTGTGTGTGCCAAGTGATTCTCAGTTGAAGAAAGATTTTTTGTGCAAAGCTCATAGTCCATTTTCTGTTCATCCTGGAAATACTAAGATGTACAGAGACCATCAAGAGAATTATTGGTGGGATGAAATGAAAAGAGATATTTCTGATTTTACCATGAAATGTTATACTTGTCAACAGGTTAAAGCAGAGTGGTGGTTACCGAAGGGGATGCTTCATCCTTTTCCAGTGCCAGAGTGGAAATGGGAGAATGTATCCATGGACTTTGTGGTGGGACTACCAAAGAATTTTCTAGGTAACAATGCGATTTGGGTTATTATTGATCGGCTAACAAAGTCGGAACATTTTCTTTCTATTCGAGATATAATGACTTTGGATCATCTTTCTCGATTGTACCTTAAGGAGATTGTTAGGTTACATAGAGTTCCTCTTTCCATTGTATCTGACCAAGATCCTAGGTTCACTTATAACTTTTGGAAGGGACTTCAGAAGTCGTTGGGCATAGAGTTAAATTTCAGTACATCTTTTCATCCTCAATCAGATGGGCAGTCAGTGTAGAGACCCGTATCTTGACGTACATGGACATTACATTACATTTGCGGAATACTTAGTACATAACAAAAACACACACTAAAGGATCGTAATAGTTTAGTGTCTTTGGAAACTCAGAACGTAATCTTCTAATCGTGGTGAAAGTTCTTTAATATCTCCCATAAAGTTCATCCCTTTTTCTACCTAAAACCTTTCTTTATATCCTGGGGAAAAGAAAACATAAAAGGGTGAGCTCAAATGCTCAGTAAGGGTAAACAAAAGAAAAAATCAATCACATCATATACATAGCTTTTGGAAATCTTAACCTGCAAAAGAGCTCATAATATCATAACATGGGATATATCATAGAAGTGAAATGTAATCCCAATAATCATAACATAAAACATGAAACTTTGTGGCATACACACATAATCATAGAAAATCATTTCTTGTTAGTCAAGACTCATTGCCAAGACTATCTTAGTGGACAAAGTCCCTTTCTGAATCGAGTAACCCTCGTTTCAGTCCTGTTTCACTGAACCGGTATAACCTACCATTTCAGCCATGTCTATCTCATGAGATATAAAATCTTTACCCAATGCATTGGAGGGAGATATAGGTCCCACCCATCTCATAATGATACCATTCTTATGTGTGCCACAAAATCATAAATCATACATCATTTCATAACCCATGTAATAAAAATGGGATTCTTAAAACAACATGACATCATAAAACCATTCATATAAGATAAAGGAATTCATAAACATAATTCCATCACAACATAGTCAAATCAATGTAAAAATATGGATAGAAACAGAACCCTTTATTATCTTAGATGGAAAATAATTTTGATAAAACACTTGAAATGAATTCTTGAGGAAAATATCCTTTCTTCTTCAAAATCAATTTCTTTTCACAAAACATCATGCAATTTTAAAAGAAAGAGATTTTATTAAAAATAGTCATGAAATCTTTTGGAGGAAGCTTCATGAAAATAAGGCTTTATAAAACCGTAAAAATCCGTTCATGCCGTTTAAGTTAAAAAAAACATTCTTCGTACTTTTTTCGGAAAAGTCAAAAAGTACCTCGTATGAAAAAGCGACAAAAGATTCCTTTCATATTCTTTACTAAAAACTCACCGAAGAGTAAAATTGGATTTAAACTATTGTAAGTGGATGGAAACAATATTACATATTGAAGGAACATGGATGTGGATGATAAAATACACCCCAGTAAATACTTGCGAATAAACAATCTCGGATAAAATGAGATTGTGATATTTCCCTTACCTTAGGTCCAATTTGCTTCGTATGTGTCCGAACCTCCTGTATAATGATTTAAATAATGTCATTGACTTATTACAGAATCATATTCATTGTTATGATATCATATATGGTTCACTTATGACATTATATTACCCGTTCTTTTGTAAATTCCATGTTAAAGAAGCGTTTTGGGAAAAATCGTTTCATTTATCGTAGGTGTTTTGACTTGTTGTTCTTGACATCATTATTACTTATATCATGATTTACTTACTTCCAGAATATAAAATATGATTTATATATCATATATATTCATTATATATATATATACAATAGATAGATAAATAAAATGAAAAAACACCGTTCATGGAGACGGTAGTCCGTACGTACGCATGAACGCTGTTTTTCTTTCCTTATTGTCTTGAAATGGAAGTAAGTAGATGACATACATATGTATATATATACATAAATACAGTAGCTTTATAATTTCATATATTTCATTATTATTTCTTATATATACATTATAATCATTCTTAAATGGTTAACATGGAGAATGAATCTCATCGCGTCGTGGAGACGGTAGTCCGTACGTACGCACGAGCGATGATATCATTTCTATAAATATTGAATTGAATTGGAGTGGATTATACAATATATCATAATCAATATGATGTTGTAATAACTATGTATAGTTATTCTTTACACCATTATACCCATCCATGTAAGGTGGTGGTGGAAAATAGATTACACCACGGCGTGGAGACGGTATTCCGTACGTACGCACGCGCGGTGATTTCTTTTTCCGTAGGATGGATAGATGGTGAAATAGGGTTGTTTCATACTTATAATAACATATCAGTATATGAGTGATACTGATGTTATTACTTCATAATGAAACAACCTAAGAAGAAGAAGTGGAAGAAGAAATAAAGATGAAAGAATTGGTAACGGTAATTACCTCTTCTTTGAAGTGCCTCTTTGAGACCTCCTCTTAGGGCACTAGAATTGGTCTTTGAGGAAGACCAGAACCTCTAGGATGTTTATAGGGAAGTGGAGAAGGGATTTTGGCAGGGGTTGGCCGAGCTTGAGTGCTCAAATTGGTGTGAGGAGGAGGGGGAGGAGGTGTCCTTTTATAAGGGAGGAGAGGGGCACCTTAGGAATATCTCAAAATATTATTTTATATTAAAGTCAAAATCGGTTTATAATGGTTCCAAAGGGTCTTATTTCGAAGCTAAGGTGGGGAGGGGTCGAAATCCTATTAACCAATAGAATTTAGACAAGTTTAGAATATTATTTTAACCTTATCAATTAAATTTAACTCTAAGTTAAATAATTTAACTTTTACCATGTCTTTTTGTTTTCTTTCACTATATGGTTAATAAACTTACTATAACATGCCAAAAGAACCACAAATTGTTTATTATTAATATATATATCCTTAGCTAAGTCATTTGGCCGAACCTTAGATTTTTAGGAATACAATAACAATTAATAATATAATATTTGATTTAAAAACTATTTTGTGTCAATTTTGACACTATTTGATATATGATTTTTGTGAAAGTCATAACAGAATTAAATGTTCGAACCAAGTTGATTAAATCAACATTAATATATCATAGTAACCTAGAAAATTAGTGTAATTCATAAAAAATCTCAAATTACATTTATTTTGGTGTTTATAACATCAATTATGTCAATATTTCATTAATAAGATAATTACTGCATCATCGTTGTGTCATATATAAATTAAATTATTTTATGTCTACAAATTACAAATAAAATACCATCATGTAGGAAATCGTTTTAGCTTTCTAATGAATATTTACAATCGAATTTATCTTATGTATAACCCCATATTAAAAATCATTTACTTATTAAACTTTGATTTTAACTATTTTAACCTTTCTTTAAATAAATTAATAATAAATGTCCTAATCTAATCCAAGTGGGCCTAAATGGTCATATTTTATTCCTAAGTTTGTTTTTGGTCGAATTACACTTGTCCAATAGAATTAGGACATGTGTTAGGGTAATAGTAATATCATATTTACCCTTAGTTACCCTATTTACTATTAACCGTGGTAAAAAAAAGTAAAAAGTTACTATTCACCAAAAAATTATTTTCATCTCATTGAACCACATTTTAGTCCTTGATATTAACCGTGTCTCTCGGATTTTCGAAATTCCATTCACAGAAGCGGTAAAATTAAGTTTTATGCAAAATTCAGTTTTTAACCTACCACTTAGTGGTTTCACTATTCATCAAAAATTGAAAGTTTTCAGAAAAATACCAAAATTTCACCCTAGGCTAATTTCGGTATTCCGAATCCAAAAATGAAGTCCATTTTGAAAGATAAAATTTATAAAATTTCAAAAAGTGGTTATTACTATTCATAACGGCTAGTTTTAATAGCATATTGTTGTTTAGTGAAACTCGGTATTGCGTACGACGCAAGCTATCGAGGAAGGTCGCGATTGCGTGTAATGCAAGGCAAGACAAGGATGCGTGTTGTGCAAGCTCCTTTTGGTGTAGCGTACAACACAAGACATTAATAAAATTAAAAAGAATATTTCTTTATAAAATCTTGGGCTGTTACATTCTACCCCCCTTAAAATGAATTTCGCCCTCGAAATTCGTCGGGGTTATAAATGGTTTACTATTCGAAAGTTTCTTTAATAGAAACCCACATCGTAAAAAGGAATATCAAAACCAATCTTTAAAAACAAAAGTATGAAACGTAACGGTTACCCAAATAAACTAATCATTGGGTTTCCACATAGGTGAAAATATGGATATGGAAGAGAAATCTAACCATCATGTTCTGATGGAGAGTGGTAGAGAACATGGCTATGGAAAAGCCAGTAATCACAAATCCATAGATTTGTGATGATATAAGGTACCATCTGATTCATCAGGTATAAGATCACTAGGACAGCATTTTTGGTTTTCAAGATCATTTCCCTTAAAGTTGAAAATTTGAATTAGAATAAATACTTACTTTATTTTGGTACAATCTCACTGTTGTTCGTGCTTTGAACAATTTCCACTTCATCTCTTAAATAAATGAAGTTGAATTTGTTATTCGTGAAGTGTTAGCAGATCATGTGATAGAATGACAGGTCATTCCATCTGTCTCAAACAAAAGGTTAGCAAAACTTATATACATAAGTCGATCTATAGTGAGATTAATCATATATGGTTCCTAAAATGGACTTATAATTCATATATCATACTGCTTAATATAATAAAACTAGTTTCTTCTAAACAGGGACTTCCTGTAGGTCAGTGGTAGGCGATAAAGGCCAGTCGCACTTCGGTTGTGGGTTCGATTCCCACAGCCTTGTCCGAAGCGATGGGCTGTCGCCCGTCTTGCAGGTTGTCCTTTTTATAAAACTATATTACTATAACATCCCATCAATAATATCGAAAAAACTTCTATCCTTAAACAATACTAACTTATGTCCAACATAATTCATTCCAATCTTTAGGCTTATCCATAATACTGCAGTCCATTCTCATAACATAGTGAAAACGATTACCAGAGATTTAATACCATCGTTGATCCCCATATATCATAAGATATATCTTGTTGGTCACATTCCAAACATTCAAAGGCCTTAATCTTGTACTCTCTTGAATACCCATTGAACCTTAGTGAAAACTTGAATGCAGTTAAAAGTTAACACTTCTCACATACCGAAATCCTCAAAATTCTATATACTCAAACCATGATATCACTTAGTCCTTGTATCAATCATGAGCTCAAACATTTAATTTTCTCCTTATCCCTTCATTATGCGCATATCATCAACATTCCAAAAATATCTGAATAACCTTTCATGGATACTGGTAACATTAATAATACACTTTCAAAACACAAGGAAAGACAATAGTGTAACAATCCATAGATTTCTCTTTATTCCAAAATTACACATGATAAACATGTAATCATTCCACTACATTCTCAAACCATTGACCGAGCTTCAAAAATTCTTTCATCTCACATATCATTTGTGGTCTCTTCATCATCATCCACATAAATACTACCCATATGACCATACTGATTCTCTTCATGAGTCTTTCCCTTAGGGCATTTGTTTGCATAATGCCCATACATTCCACATTTAAAACACTTAACCATTTTTGATGTCGTAGCAATACCATTATCCTCATCCATGGTGTTAACCGACCCTTTTCCTTTGCACTTACTTGCTTTGTGTCCTTCTTTTCCACACCCAAATCATCTTCCAGTTCCCTTGAAACATTCTCCTTGATGCCTCTTCCCACATGATTTACATAGGGGAAATTGAACTTTCTTTCCTCTATGATCATCATAGAACTCCATCTTTCTCTTATTAGTCGAGTCAGGAAACTTACCAAATGTTACTTTATTGATCATGTTGTGAGATTTCTGATTCGGCATAATAATGATGTTTGGACATCCAAATCCCATTTCATTTGGTTGCTCATGAAGAATATCATTCCATTGTCCATCATATCCTCCATTATTGTGAATCATCTTGTTTCCAGCCATTTTCTAAAACCCAAACAGAATAGTGTTAGATGCAAAAATCATGATAAAGGGGGAGTAACTTAAATATCTATCATCTTTGGTTTAATCTAATATCGTTACCATAGTTCTAGGACTATATCCTATACGTATACTTATCCTTAGGGGCATCCCTAGACATACCTTAGAAATATCTCTAGGGATCTCACTAATGTTTTCGCATCCTAGTTTCCAAAGGTTGACTAAACCTTTCCTCTGATACCAACTGTAGAGACCCGTATCTTGACGTACATGGACATTACATTACATTTGCGGAATACTTAGTACATAACAAAAACACACACTAAAGGATCGTAATAGTTTAGTGTCTTTGGAAACTCGGAACGTAATCTTCTAATCGTGGTGAAAGTTCTTCAATATCTCCCATAAAGTTCATCCCTTTTTCTACCTAAAACCTTTCTTTATATCCTGGGGAAAAGAAAACATAAAAGGGTGAGCTCAAATGCTCAGTAAGGGTAAACAAAAGAAAAAATCAATCACATCATATACATAGCTTTTGGAAATCTTAACCTGCAAAAGAACTCATAATATCATAACATGGGATATATCATAGAAGTGAAATGTAATCCCAATAATCATAACATAAAACATGAAACTTTGTGGCATACACACATAATCATAGAAAATCATTTCTTGTTAGTCAAGACTCATTGCCAAGACTATCTTAGTGGACAAAGTCCCTTTCTGAATCGAGTAACCCTCGTTTCAGTCCTGTTTCACTGAACCGGTATAACCTACCATTTCAGCCATGTCTATCTCATGAGATATAAAATCTTTACCCAATGCATTGGAGGGAGATATAGGTCCCACCCATCTCATAATGATACCATTCTTATGTGTGCCACAAAATCATAAATCATACATCATTTCATAACCCATGTAATAAAAATGGGATTCTTAAAACAACATGACATCATAAAACCATTCATATAAGATAAAGGAATTCATAAACATAATTCCATCACAACATAGTCAAATCAATGTAAAAATATGGATAGAAACAGAACCCTTTATTATCTTAGATGGAAAATAATTTTGATAAAACACTTGAAATGAATTCTTGAGGAAAATATCCTTTCTTCTTCAAAATCAATTTCTTTTCACAAAACATCATGCAATTTTAAAAGTAAGAGATTTTATTAAAAATAGTCATGAAATCTTTTGGAGGAAGCTTCATGAAAATAAGGCTTTATAAAACCGTAAAAATCCGTTCATGCCGTTTAAGTTAAAAAAACATTCTTCGTACTTTTGTCGGAAAAGTCAAAAAGTACCTCGTATGAAAAAGCGACAAAAGATTCCTTTCATATTCTTTACTAAAAACTCACCGAAGAGTAAAATTGGATTTAAAATATTGTAAGTGGATGGAAACAATATTACATATTGAAGGAACACGGATGTGGATGATAAAATACACCCCAGTAAATACTTGCGAATAAACAATCTCGGATAAAATGAGATTGTGATATTTCCCTTACCTTAGGTCCAATTTGCTTCGTATGTGTCCGAACCTCCTGTATAATGATTTAAATAATGTCATTGACTTATTACAGAATCATATTCATTGTTATGATATCATATATGGTTCACTTATGACATTATATTACCCGTTCTTTTGTAAATTCCATGTTAAAGAAGCGTTTTGGGTAAAATCGTTTCATTTATCGTAGGTGTTTTGACTTGTTGTTCTTGACATCATTATTACTTATATCATGATTTACTTACTTCCAGAATATAAAATATGATTTATATATCATATATATTCATTATATATATATATACAATAGATAGATAAATAAAATGAAAAAACACCGTTCATGGAGACGGTAGTCCGTACGTACGCATGAACGCTGTTTTTCTTTCCTTATTGTCTTGAAATGGAAGTAAGTAGATGACATACATATGTATATATATACATAAATACAGTAGCTTTATAATGTCATATATTTCATTATTATTTCTTATATATACATTATAATCATTCTTAAATGGTTAACATGGAGAATGAATCTCATCGCGTCGTGGAGACGGTAGTCCGTACGTACGCACGAGCGATGATATCATTTCTATAAATATTGAATTGAATTGGAGTGGATTATACAATATATCATAATCAATATGATGTTGTAATAACTATGTATAGTTATTCTTTACACCATTATACCCATCCATGTAAGGTGGTGGTGGAAAATAGATTACACCACGGCGTGGAGACGGTATTCCGTACGTACGCACGCGCGGTGATTTCTTTTTCCGTAGGATGGATAGATGGTGAAATAGGGTTGTTTCATACTTATAATAACATATCAGTATATGAGTGATACTGATGTTATTACTTCATAATGAAACAACCTAAGAAGAAGAAGTGGAAGAAGAAATAAAGATGAAAGAATTGGTAACGGTAATTACCTCTTCTTTGAAGTGCCTCTTTGAGACCTCCTCTTAGGGCACTAGAATTGGTCTTTGAGGAAGACCAGAACCTCTAGGATGTTTCTAGGGAAGTGGAGAAGGGATTTTGGCAGGGGTTGGCCGAGCTTGAGTGCTCAAATTGGTGTGAGGAGGAGGGGGAGGAGGTGTCCTTTTATAAGGGAGGAGAGGGGCACCTTAGGAATATCTCAAAATATTATTTTATATTAAAGTCAAAATCGGTTTATAATGGTTCCAAAGGGTCTTATTTCGAAGCTAAGGTGGGGAGGGGTCGAAATCCTATCAACCAATAGAATTTAGACAAGTTTAGGATATTATTTTAACCTTATCAATTAAATTTAACTCTAAGTTAAATAATTTAACTTTTACCATGTCTTTTTGTTTTCTTTCACTATATGGTTAATAAACTTACTATAACATGCCAAACAAACCCCAAATTGTTTATTATTAATATATATATCCTTAGCTAAGTCATTTGGCCGAACCTTAGATTTTTAGGAATACAATAACAATTAATAATATAATATTTGATTTAAAAACTATTTTGTGTCAATTTTGACACTATTTGATATATGATTTTTGTGAAAGTCATAACAGAATTAAATGTTCGAACCAAGTTGATTAAATCAACATTAATATATCATAGTAACCTAGAAAATTAGTGGAATTCATAAAAAATCTAAAATTACATTTATTTTGGTGTTTATAACATCAATTATGTCAATATTTCATTAATAAGATAATTACTGCATCATCGTTGTGTCATAAATAAATTAAATTATTTTATGTCTAAAAATTACAAATAAAATACCATCATGTAGGAAATCGTTTTATATTTCTAATGAATATTTAAAATCGAATTTATCTTATGTATAACCCCATATTAAAAATCATTTACTTATTAAACTTTGATTTTAACTATTTTAACCTTTCTTTAAATAAATTAATAATAAATGTCCTAATCTAATCCAAGTGGGCCTAAATGGTCATATTTTATTCCTAAGTTTGTTTTTGGTCGAATTACACTTGTCCAATAGAATTAGGACATGTGTTAGGGTAATAGTAATATCATATTTACCCTTAGTTACCCTATTTACTATTAACCGTGGTAAAAAAAAGTAAAAAGTTACTATTCACCAAAAAATTATTTTCATCTCATTGAACCACATTTTAGTCCTTGATATTAACCGTGTCTCTCGGATTTTCGAAATTCCATTCACAGAAGCGGTAAAATTAAGTTTTATACAAAATTCAGTTTTTAACCTACCACTTAGTGGTTTCACTATTCATCAAAAATTGAAAGTTTTCAGAAAAATACCAAAATTTCACCCTAGGCTAATTTGGGTATTCCGAATCCAAAAATGAAGTCCATTTTGAAAGATAAAATTTATAAAATTTCAAAAAGTGGTTATTACTATTCATAACGGCTAGTTTTAATAGCATATTGTTGTTTAGTGAAACTCGGTATTGCGTACGACGCAAGCTATCGAGGAAGGTCGCGATTGCGTGTAATGCAAGGCAAGACAAGGATGCGTGTTGTGCAAGCTCCTTTTGGTGTAGCGTACAACACAAGACATTAATAAAATTAAAAAGAATATTTCTTTATAAAATCTTGGGCTGTTACAGTCAGAACGAACGATTCAAAATTTGGAGGATATGCTTCGAGATTGTTCAATGGACTATCAAGGAATTTGAGAGCAACGTCTTTCTTTTTTTGAGTTTTCTTATAATAATAGTTTTCATTCCAGTGTTCAGATGGAAACATTAGAGGCCTTGAATGCGAAGTGGTGTCAGACTCCAGTGTTTTGGGATGAAGTCGGTGAAAGAAAGACGATGAGGCCAGAATTAGTTGAAGAAGTGGCTGAGAAAGTGAGGATGATACAACAGCACATGAGGATAGCTCAAAGCATGCAGAAAAGTTATGAAGATAATATAAAGAAAGACTTATATTTCGAGGTAGGTTACCATGTTTTACTTAAAATATCTCCTTGGAAAAGTGTGATTCTTTTCAGTAATAAAGGGAAGCTAAGTCCATGGTTCATCGATCCTTTTGAAATCATGGAGAAAGCTGGAACAGTTGTATACCGTGTAGATTTTCCTCTGAGCTTCCTTTAGGCACACAATGTTTTTCATTTTTCGATGTTGATAAAGAATGTTCCAGATTCATCACATGTCTTGAGCCCAGAAGCAGTTTAGCAGGAAGAGAACCTTTCTTATGAAGAGAAACTAGTTCAGATTCTTGATTGAAGGGAATAGATATTGCGGAATAAGGTAATCCACCAGGTAAAGGTTTTGTGGAGAAACCACATGGTTGAAGAAGCAACATGGGAGTCTGAAAATGCTATGAGGGAAAAGTACCCTCAATTGTTTAATAAGTAAATAAAATTACAAGGAAGAAATTTCAAGAATATAGGGATAATGTAACACCCCAAGTTTTTCTAAAAATCAATATAAATTTGTGGAACATTATTTTAAGTAGATATTTTTAACTAGCCTTTAAAACATACTTTTTCCACTTCTATGTTTTGAATTTCAAGAAATTGTCATCTACAATTGTGTTCAGTATGTTATTTGAAGTATATTGAAACCAACCAGTTTTTTTAGTGAATAGTAACATACCCTTGGGAATAGTAATATGAATAGTAATATGACCCTAATGAATAGTAAATTTTATTATTATTATTTTTTTCTTAAGGCTTTAAGATAATAACATCTGGGTTAATTTTTCATCATGATATAGAATTTGTTTTAGAATTAGAGTTGTTAATTTTTTAATTAAGAATGATTTTATTTAAAAATTAAATTAATAATATTTAGAAAATTATTTTCAAAAAATTGACTTCATTTTTGAATTCTACACTCCGAAAAATGGTTGGGGTAAATTTTTGGGATTTTTTTGAAATTCTTTAAATTTCAGTGAATAGTGAAATACGATAAAATACCGTATAATCAAATTATCAGTAAAATACACTATTTATGACATAATAAGTGATGAAAGGCCACTTTTTTGAACTCACAATCCATTATTACTATTTGATGTCACATGAACTAAGACTATTCATAATCTTGGGCAAAACATATTATAAGAATGATTAAAATAATGAAAAATACCCCCTCTCCTCCACTATAAATACAACCCTCACTCCCCTCTTCTTCCCACACCTCTCATACCTTGAGATATTCCTATGTTCTTACCAATATTCTTCCCAAGGCTCTTCTCCACGTCCTAGAGCTTCTGGTCTCACCAAAATAGCAAAACGAAATCTTTTATGAAGGATCTCAAGGAGAAGAGATCAAGAGGTCAACATCCTCTTTTATTTTATTTCATTTTACGTTTTCTCTTTATTTACCTTTATATTATGTTGGTATATTTCATTCCATATCCCCCTTACTGTCCATATTATGTATGAGTGATGAGATATTCCCTTTCTTTCATCAAACTATTTTTTATGAAATTTTAAGAGACACCATTAGGCTGCCGAATTTTCGTGAGAATTTTCTCAAGTTTTCTTTTCTTTCATAATTCCTTTTTCTTCTTTCCTATCCCCCTCTTACCCCAGAGGCATGAAATCTCAAGAATATTTTTTATTCTAGATTTTCTAATGTTCATGGAAAATTCATCATCATTCTTCTCCTCCTCTCCCACTTATTCAAGGAATTAAAACATTTCCCGTGATGTGTCAAATTACCGACATCATGGATGATGTGATTTCAATTTTCATTAACTCTTTCAAGTATGGAATGAAACCATTTTTATGGTTGAACCAGGTTATAGTATATTTATTATGTCTCATCCTTGGTTATATAATTCTTTTGTACTCATGGTTTTAATTTATAAAATGAAATGAGGCCATTTTTATCAAAGAACCACTAAAATGATCTAAACGAACGTCATTAATGTTCTAACTTATGAATCATCCTCACGTAAGAATTCAAAATAATAAATTGTATAATTTATGTTACTGGATATATTTAAACACTACTCCATTCCAATTTTGTAGTTTCAATTCCAATCGACAAGAATGTCCACCATGAACCAATCATAGAAATCATGTAAGGAACTCACCCAAAAACAGTGCAAGGAGAAAAATACTAACAATTAATGGGTGAAATGATGACATGAAATGATAATATAAGATGTTATAAACATGAAAATGTTTCTATAAAATACTAATAACACTCTTTTAACCATTATACAGTAATGTTAAACAAGTTTTAAGTAAGACAAACCCGAGGTAAGGGAATTCTTAACCCGATTTCCATTCTTTGGGTTAACCTTCTACTTCATTATTTATGTTCTATTTAAATTGTTTGTGTGATGGGTTATATTTATATTATGTTTTATTATGTTTATTTATATTATATATACAAACTCCATTCACTCTATCATGACTCTCTTCAATTGAAAAATATTTATAAGGGGATTTTTATTAAAAATCCTTTTTTAAAATTCTGTTTTACAAAATTCAAAAGTAATTTATTTCTGCTATTATTCATGTTGTATGTTTATGTTTTGGTTATTGGGAATTGTTTATGATGAATGGTGGGACCTATATGTCCCTAAAATGCATTGGGTATGAGTATGTTGGAGGTCAGCCGTATGGTTACTCCAAGTTTAACTGCGATGGTTACACAAAGTAAGGTAGCCGTGAGGGTTACAAATTATAAGGTAGACAAGAATGGTTACAAGATTATGTAAATAATTCTCCAAGATAACTTTATGATTATATTTATTTTATCATGTTTTTTTGGATCTTTTTTAAATCTCGTGCTACATGAAGTAAGTATATATGAGTGACAAGCATGTCTTTTGAAAATGTTTTCATACGTTACGAGTATTCATGGACTAATGTTCCCTTTCCTTATTTTTCATCCTTTACTGAGCTTTTGTGCTCATCCCAAGTTTTTAAATTATTTTCAAAGGTTAATGGATGTGTAAGACATGGAAGGAATCTATGTTAAATGTTTAAGAATTTCCAAGGAGTCTTGTTTTAAGTTTTAATGTTTTATATTTTGAAAAAAATGGAAACTATTTTTTATGGTATCCACTCTGTAATAATGTGTAATGTTATGAATGTTTTTTCCTAATTATATAAAGCTCTAAACATGAAAATATCCTCAACATAAAAGGAATATTTTCTTGAATAAATTAAATATTATGTATGTAATAAGGAAGGGTCCTTATAGGAAGTGGGAGCTTGGGAGTGTTTATATAGGAAAAGGGAGGAAATTCTTTATTATTTAGGTTTTGGGCACTACACATTAAACTAATCAAAACCAAAGACTATCCAATGGTTTTTGCACATGGTTTTTAAAAAAGGTGAGTTTAAAGCATTGTTTTATAAGTCCAATGTCCTAAATTCTTAAAATATTAGGTTTTCTTATGTGGAGGTGAGTCACACTCTCAAAGAAATCAGTTTAGAAAGTTAAAATGTTTTATAAGTCTTGGAGGATTGACTAAAGCTTTGTAAAATAAATCAAAAAAAAGCTAAAATCACATTATTTTAATGTTAAAACTTATATTAGCCGAAAATATAATTTATAGTATTTTATTACATCACTATTGGGTCATTATGATGTCATAAAACACATTATATAATTAAACAATATTTAATTTTTACCCAAACTTTTTTCTATCTTAGAAAATTATGAAAAATTAACCTTTGAAAAATTTCGACATTTTAATTCCAAAAATAATATTCGTTTTATCTAAATAATTTTTTAAATATTTGAATTTTTACTTTTAAAATAAAAACCAACATTTATCGAAAATTCATGGGTTCTGACAAAAAACGATTTTCAAACCGTAATAAAATTTACAATTGTATTCATCAAAATTATAATATCATTTATATTTAATAAAAATAAATTTATTAATAATATTTTATTAAAATATTTTCTAATTAAAAAAATACAACAATTAATCAAAATAGATTTTTTAATTTAATATTAACTAAAAATACTATTTGTGATTTAAAAACTTATTTTCAAAGTAACAATAATAAAATGAATTTATATTATTTATTATATAAAAAATAGTGAAAATAATCTTAGTGATAAGGTGTTGTTACATATCCCCTTATAACACCCGTATATGACCTAAGGGTAAGGTGTGCGATGAGGACAGACTTTTGGGGTGGCTCGGATAACATCGCTCAGGTGGTGATCTCTATCAACTTCCATTTCTGCCGTAGGCTATTCCGTTTGAGCTTAAATTGTTGAAGCTTGGATTGGGCTTGGTCAAGAGCAAATCCCAATAATACCACCTCCTTTCCAAGCTCTGAAAAATGGGCTTCATACGAGGCAAGTCTACTAGATGAGGCCATCGCTTCCTTTTTCTAAGTAAATTGGATTTGTTAAATCCCTATATTTATACTAATAATGTGATCATTGTTAAATGGTTATAATAGCAATGGTAACAATTATTAATGTAATTTTGAAATCCAAAAAAATAAAACCAAGTAAGTTCATATGTTTTATATAACCATTTTATAGAATAATACATTTAATTAGATCAAGATGAATTTTCATTAATGAAAGTTTGGGTCATTACAATTTCCCCCCTTAATAAATTTTTCCCTCGAAATTTAATTTTCCCATACTAAATAGATGTGAGTAACTCTACTTCATCTCTTCCTCTGATTCCCACATTACTTCTTCAAACTTGTGGTTTCTCCACAACACTTTCACAAGGGGCGTTGTCTTATTTCAGAGAACTTTTTCCCTACGATCTATGATTATCACCGTCTTATCTTCATAGGAGAGGTCATTATCCAATAGAGCCACCTCTAGATTGAGTACATTCAATGGTTCGAGTTTGTACTTCCTCAATAGTGATACATGGAATACATCATGTACTTGAGATAGGTTTGGTGGGAGTTCTAGTCGATATGCCACTGCTCCAATGCGATCAAGGACCTCAAAAGGGCCAATGCACCTTAGAATAAGCTTTACCTTCTTACAAAATATCATACATCTCTTCCATAGTGATGTGTAGAATAATACCATGTCTTCGACATCAAACTATAGGTCTCATCGATGATTATCTGTATAGCTCTTTTGTCGACTCTAAGAAGCTTTAATGTGCTACTGGATGGTCTTAACCTTATCCACAATTTCTTCAACCATCTCTGTACCTAGGTGTTTTCTCTCCCCAACTTCATCCCATCATGTTGGTGTTCTGCACCTCTTCCCATACAAGGCTTCATAAGGATCCATTTATATTCTTGAGTGAAAACTGTTGTTGTATGAGAACTCAACAAGATGGAGATGTTGATACCATCCTCATTTAAAGTCCATTGAGCATGCTCTCAACATGTCCTCAAGTGTTTGGATAGTCCTCTCAGATTTTCCATCATTTTGAGGATGATAAGCTGTACTGAAGTTCAGCTAAGTATCCATAGCTTGTTGAAGACTCTTTCAAAACTTAGAGGTGAATCTTAGATATTGATCGGATTCAATAGATAGTGGTACTACATGAAGCCTTACCATGTATCTGATGTATATCTGTGCTAGTTGATCTAGTGAGAAATCCTCCTAAATAATAATGAAATGTGCAATCTTTGTAAGACGATCCATAACAACCTAGATAGAATTTTTTCTTTGTATGTCTTCATAAGTCTTGTGAGAAAGACAATGATGATGTTCGCCCATTTCCATGCTGGTATCGGTAATGGTTGCATCATCCCTGTAGACTTCTTCTTATCAGCCTTCACTTGCTGACACACCAGGCACTTTGATATATACTCAGTGATCTCCTTATTCATGTTATCCCACCCATAATTATCTTGAAGATCTCAATACATCTTTGTGTTACCTAGGATAATGAAGAAATTTGAACTATGTGCATCATCATAAAGTTCCTTCTTTAGCTCTGAACTTGATAGAACACATAGTCTTTTCACAAATCTCAAAACTCCTCCTTCATTAACATTAAACACCAAGGATTTCCCTTTTCCAATATTTTCCACTCTATTTTTAATTCCCACTTCATCCTTTTGGTCATACTTTAACCTTTCAAAAAGAGACAGTTGAGCTATCATTTGTGAAAGTATTTATGATGTTTCCTTCTTTATGATTCCCATGTCCATCTTCATCAAGTCTAAGAAGATTGGATCCTTTTCAATTCTTATCAATGGTAGGATCATTTGGTCCTTTCTACTTAGAGAATATGCCACCTTGTTCAATTCATAGGCTGTAAATGGATTAAGTAGTCATAGTATTTGATTAGATCTATCTATCTTCATTGGCGCATGTTCAACTCTTTATGTGTGAAAATATACTTGAGGCTTTTGTGGTCTATATATATTTCAAACTTCTCCCCAAGTAGGTAATGCCACGAAATTTTTAAAGTGAAGATCACTGTATCCAACTCTATATCATGTTTTGGATATTTTTCCTCATAAACATTCATTTTCCTTGAAGCATAGGCAATGAATTTGTCATTCTGCATCAACACACAACCCAAACCCTTCTTCTAAGCATCATTAAATACCACACAAAGTTCTCAACTTGTGGGTAATTTGATCATGAGAAAACTGATAAACATTATTTTCAACTCCTTAAATCTCTCTTCTATTTCATAAATCTAAGAAAATTTCACTCCCTTCCGAGTTATCTTGGTAAGAGGGTTAGACAAATGTGAGAAATTTCTCACAAATTGGATATAATATCCAGTTAACCCTAAGAATCTACGGATATCTGTTACTGATGTTGGCCTCGACCATCCCTCTATTGTAGCTATCTTAGAGGGATCCACAGATATCCCATTTCTTGGGATGATATGAACCAAGAATGAGACCTCATTTAACTATAACACACACTTTTTGAACTTTACATATGGATTCTCCTTTCTCAAGGTCTCTAGTACAGTTCTTAGATTCTCCTAAGGATCTTCCTTGGTTTTGGAGTATATTAGAATATCATCTATAAAGACTACCACAAATTTGTTGAGGTAATCTATAAAGACTACATTCATAAAGTCCATGAAGAATTTTGGAGAATTAGTGAGTCCAAAAGGAATTATTGTGAATTAATAGTGCATGTACCTTGTATGAAAAGCATTCTTGGGAATATCCACATTCTTCACCCTTCCTTGGTAATATCCCAACCATAAATCTACCTTGGAGAAGTATTTTTCTCCATGTAGTTGATTGAACAATTCATCAATTTAGGGAAGAGAATACGTGTTCTTTATCATGATTTTGTTGAGATCATGATAATCATTGCCAAGGCGCATTGACCCATCCTTCTTCCTGAAGAAGAGGACTAGTGTACCCCATGGTGACACACTTGGGAATATAAACCCTTTATCCAGATTCTCCTGTAGTCTTTTATTCATCTCCTCAAGATCCACAACAACCATTCTATATGGAGTCTTGGATATTGGAAACTCCCAAGGTATAAGGTCAATTTATAATTCAATATCTCTTCTATGAGGAAGACCAGAAAATTCCTCGAGAAACACTTTAGCGAGTTCCCTCACAATAGGAATTCCTTCAAGGATGGTGGATTCCTTGGACTCAATCATCTGATCTAGATACGCATGCTCATAGGGTAGTAATATTCACTCTTGGGATGATTTTTCTAAGGAAGATTAATCATCCTCCTTGAACTTGTATAGAATTGGGGGTTGATTCACCATATGGAGAGTGATTTCCCTCTCACGAAAATTTATCTTGGATCAATATAACGAAATCCAATACATGACAATAATTGAATCAAATTACACTAGAGGGAGTATGATGAGGTTCTCTGGGAAGTTCAATCCACAAATTATGACAGGGGATAAGTTATATTCATTGGATGCAATGATCGCTCCATTTTTCGTACTCATTGACATCTTTACTTCCATGTTTTTTGGTGGTGTTGGGATTATTCTACTAAACTTTCAGGATATAAAAGAATGCGTAGAACCAGAATCAAAAAGTAAGTTCTCTATTATTGAATGAAGGACTAGAGTACATGTCACCACTTTTTCGTTAGGGTTCACTTCGGCAGTATTGATGGAAAAAGCTCACCCTTACTGCCTTGGAGGTTGTTGGTTGCCTCCGAAAACCCTTGGCTTAAGAAACTGATTTTCAAGGTGCCCTGGTTCTTTGCAGTTGAAGCAATGAACAACTCTTTGAGAGTCGAACAAAGAATTAATCTCTTCTATAATAGCTGTAGGTTATTCTTGTCATCAGTTAATGGCTAGGTTCCCTTATCTTCCACTAC
Source organism: Viscum album (assembly GCA_963277665.1). Taxonomy (NCBI): domain Eukaryota; kingdom Viridiplantae; phylum Streptophyta; class Magnoliopsida; order Santalales; family Viscaceae; genus Viscum; species Viscum album. Next base: position 3,904,759 of record OY728162.1, on the reverse strand, counting down.
TAAATAATTTCCTCATACCCTTCCGGAAATTTATGGGGTGCTTCTTTCTGCACCTTTGGAAAGCGGGGTACTAGATTATCTTATCACTATTGGATTTATCTATCAGAAAATTAGAATTGAATTCCAGCTGGTGATTCTTATCCCCATGATACCCCTGAGATTCTTTGATCTCCATTTCGACCATGAGGGCACATCAAACAATTTCCTCATAGCTATCAAAGTCACAGATCACTATGGATTTTTGTAGGCTATGTTTCATACCACCAAAGAAGTGGTCAACCATGCATTCTGGGGTAACGACAAAGCCGGAGGCGTATCTTACAAGCCTTGTAAATTTTTCGTTGTACGTTCCAATGGATTCATCATCTTTTTTCTTCATGTAAAGGAAGTCCCTCTCCATCTTAGGTCGGAGGTTGCGAGGAAAATATTTGTCAAAAAACATTTTCTAGAAATCCTTCCATTACAACGCCTCGATCTCCTCCTCATGATTCATATTTTTGATCAATTTACACCATTTATTAGCTTCAAATTTCATATGATAAGCAGCAAAAATAACCTTCTCTTGTTCAGAACATTAAAGGATAGAGAAGATCATTTCAATGGAGTTGATCTATTGTTCGACAATTGAGGGATCAGATGACCCATTAAAATTAGGAGTCCTTTGTCTCATGAAGCTCTCGATTGTGACTTCTTCTTTCAAGGGGGGGGGGGGGGTTGAACGTTCTTCTTGACCCATGTTTCTATTCAAAGTTTGACTTAACTAATAGAGTATCGTGCCAATGTTCATTATTCCCGCTCCCATTGGATTTGGCGTCTCATTAGAATAGTCATCACATTTATCTTCACATCAGTTGTTAGCCTGAGTCCCCCTATTACTGGTCATTGGCTGTAATAAAAGGAAATTTGGGGGTAACACATAAAGGGTAATCCAAGGAAAAAAATGGATGACTTATAAATTACTTTTTTTACATAACTTATTAATCTATAGGTTTTAATCTATGTTATTCATGATCTGCTTCCCAACATTTATTCTTTGGGGCATTTTTTATTCCCATAACAATGGATCATACTAAGCTTATGAATTTAACAAGAATATATCTCGAGAGTATCATAACCAAGAGTGCAACAAGTCTTGTTAGTGTATACCAGGACACCCCAGGTCAAGCCCGAAACTTCTTGTTGTAGTTTACACTTCTAGGTACATCTGTTCTAGAGATGCCTCTACCTGCTCGTATCTCGAAAGGGATTTATTTTCTTGATAAACCACTTATGAAATACTCACCAAAATTTAAGGATTTTTTTATTATACATATTCTTATCTCTAAGGCTTCACTAGGGTTTTCTAATCATAATCCCAAAAATAACTAAACTTATCCTTTGATACCAACTATAATAACCCTTCTCTTTATTACATAGTTAAACATGATTTATTACAAAAACTATTCAATTGATAAAACATGGAATATCGAGAGGTATTGTGTATTTGGGGATTAGGAACATTATATAATGACTTAAAACATTAAACACAACATCTTTATTGAAAACATCCTTCACATGACATCTACATTCCCTCGTACTTATCATTTCATGGGAAAACCTGAAGACATGCCTAAGAAAAAGGTGAGCTATAAATCCCAATAAGGGAGTAAACAAGGAATAACATGAATAATAAAATATATGTTAGTAAATAGGAATATCAATTAATCTTAAAAGAAAAATGAACATAGAGGCATGATATATCATGATTATCATAACATGGAAAGGTGGAAACAACACTTAACATGGTATTAACATGATCCAAAGCTCATTGCACATGGAGAATGAGTAAACCATAGTTGAACTTGAATTAGAATGAGTAAAACCTCATTTCACTTAACGTATCATGATACTACTATTTACCCAATGCATTGGAGCGTTATCAGAGCACACCGTTCTTAAACATTTCATTTCACGGATTAGTGTGCCACATGGATCATAAAAAATGAATTCACTAAAAATAATTATTTATTACACAATAAAGGAATATGGAATTCATACATTAAACTCTATAATAAATAATTAAATGATCATAAAGGTGAATACCCTTTATAGATAAATGGTCATGGTATTCATTACACAATGACTTTGGCTTGGAAAATCACGGTGCAATTTCGGCAGCCTAACAGCGTGACATAAGAATTCATAAAAATTGTTGATTATAGATAAGGGGGTGTTTCATCATATGTACATGAAATGGAAATTAAGGGGGTCATATATATACATTTCACAACATAATTAATGGAATTTGGATTCATAATACAAAATAATTTCTTAAATGTAAATGAGAAGAGATAAATTCCTTACGGAATTTCGACAAGGTAACATGTGTACATGGGAGGAATTAATGAGATATAAAAGAGTTCTCTAATCATTGAAACATAAATATGGAAGTATGGGGAGGTTTTAAATCATACCCCAATATTTTTAATTGAAAATAAGAGGGTGTAACAACATAATGAAATTTGGAAAAAAATGAGAAAAGAAGAAATCCCTTACTTGGAAGTGTGATCCCAAAGGCTTGGGAGGGGCTTGAGAGAGGCTTCTTGGGATATTAGGGTGCCTTGGTAGGATTATAGAGGGAGGAGGTCATGGGTTGGTAGATCTAAAAAAACTTTTAGTGAAGAGGAAGTGGGAGCTTGGGTGTGTTTATATAGGAAAAGGGAGGGAATTATTTATTATTTAGGTTTTGGGAACCACACATTAAATTAATGAAAACCACAAACGAGACCATGATTTTTGCCCATTTTTTTCTATAGTGGATTATAAAACATTATTTTATAAGTCCAATGGATGAAAATCTTAAAATATTAGGGTTTCTTATGTGAAGTTGAGTCACACTATCATGTAAATTAATTTAAAAAGTTGAAATGTTTTATAAGTTTGGAGGGTCCACTAAATCTTTGTAAAATAAATAAAAAACCTGAAATCACATTATTTTAATTTTAAAACATATATTATCCGAACATATCATTTACAGTATTTCATTACATCACTATTAGGTTATTATGATGTCATAACACACATTATATAATTAAACAGAATTAATTTTTTACCCAAAAATTTGACTCTAAATAAATTATGAAAAATTCACCATTGTACAATTTAGATGTCCTGATTCCATGAAATAATATACATTTTATATAAATAATTTTCTAAATATTTGAATTTTTACTTTTAAAAGAAAAACCGATATTTATAAAAAAATCATGGGTTAAAAAAATGGACTTCAAAGCTTAATAAAAATTACAATTGTATTTATAAAAATTATAAGATCATTTATATTTAATAAAGATAATTTTATTAATAATATTTTTATAAAAAAATTATTTAATTAAAAAATCCATTAATACGTCAAAATAGATTTTTAATTTAATATTAACTAAAAAAATATTTTTGCTTCAAAAAATTATTTTCAAAGTAACAATAATAAAATGTATGTATATTATTTATTATATAAAAAAATAATGAACATAATAATAGTGCTATGGTCTTGTTACATATCCCATTATAGAACCCGCATATGACCTAAGGGTAAGGTGTGCAATGGGGACAAACTCTTGGGGTGGCTCGGATAATATCACTCGGGTGGTGATCTCTATCAAATTCCACTTCTCCCATAGGCGATTTTGTTCGAGCTTAACTTGTTGAAGATTATCTTGGTCTTGGTAATGAGAAAAGAACAATGATGCCACCTCCTTTTCAAACTCTAAAAAATGGGCTTCGTACCTGGAAAGTCTACAGGATGAGGCCATTGATTCCTTTTTCTGAGTAAATTGGATTTGTTAAAGCCCTATATTTATACTAATCAAGTTATCATTGTTAAACGGTTATATTAGTAATGGTAAAAATTCTTAATGTTATTTTGAAATCCAGAAATATAAAACCAAGTAAGTTCATATGTTTTACATAACCATTTTATAGAACAATACATTTAATTAGATCAAGAGGAATTTTCATCAATGAATGTTTGGGTCGTTATAATGTGTGGGAATGAGTATAGATGATTTTAGGTCATCATAAAACCTTAATTAGTTGTCAGATCCTGGTATATAGAGTGAGGTTGATATGTCATGCATTTGATGGGTCAACCTTATATTTTTTAGACAAGTTAATATAGATGGATGACCTTTATAATATGTTTGTAATGGTATAATTTAGGTTGAATGGACTTCCCACCAGGATTTGTTGAGATGAATGGGATCCTTGGATGTTATCATTGGATCCATCCCTTATGCGAAATAAAAATGGGATGATTTGGGTTGAATACTCTACCCACTAAGATGTATTGAGATACATGATATTCTATGGATGTACTCCTTAGATCCGAACCTTTTTCCTGATATTTGTTTCTAATTACTTATACATGCTATTTAAATTCAACCCCTATTATTGATATTGGTTTGGAATTCCATATATATGATCCTTGTATTTAGATGTGCTATCAATTTGGAATCACTTTTTTATGATCCTTATATTTGAATGTGTTATCAGTTTAGAATTCCTTGGACACAATCCTTGGATTTAGATGTGATACTATTTAGATTTCATCGGACTTGATATTTTGAAGTGTTCATTGATCCTGATACTATAGGATTTACTAGTAATTTTCCTAACAATAATCTATGGTCCTAATATTGGTTGTACAGATTATATAGCTTCCTCAAAGATGTGATTCCCTGACCCAGAGGGAACTCAATCGGTGCCCCAATCTAGTGAGCCACATGACGTTAGGATTTCCACATTGTATGCTAGAGGCTATCGACTAGAGACAAGGGACTATGGTAAGACCATAGGGATACTATAACCTAATATTAGAGTAGTAATGACAAGAAAAATTAAAACAAATAGATAATGTGAATGGAAAAAATTAGGATACGTGTGATCACTAAGAGGGGGAGGGGTGAATTGAAGATCTTTTATTTTTAAGTTTATTTTCTTAAGAAATATCCTTCAAATCCTATTAGGGAGATATAAATTTAGTCGAAATCCAGAAAATAAGAACAAGAACAAGAACATAGGTATTTATAATGTTTAAAACTCAATAATAGTATTATGTCCTTTGAGTGGTTTGGAAATAATCCAAGACCACCCAAACCAAAAGTAAATAATTCTTTAATGAGGTTACATCAATCAGGGAGTATCCTTTTATTTAGAAAGCACTATATTAAATCTACAATGCCTATGATCCTCACATAGATAAATGATATTGAAATATTTTTTATAGAAACTATAAGAAATTTCACCAATAGGATTCATTATATTATCACTGTGCTATTTTAACTTTACTCACTCTTTCTTTTCATGCAAGTACTTATTATTCTCCACATTATTTCACAGAAGTAGTAAATAACCTTCTTCAGTTTGATGGAATTTTGTCTAATGGGTTCGTCCGGTATATTTTATATGATTTACATTTGGCATACTATATTTTTTGACTTATTCTATATTGATACCACTTCTAATGAATTGTTCATCTGATCACCTTAGCACACTATCCGTATGATTCCACATGAGGGGAAATCATGTTTGGTATATTTCCAACTATTGCCTCTTCAACCTATTTGTTCAATCAATTCTATTCCCCATAAATCTCATACCAACTGATAGAAAGACCTTTTCTAATATTCATGATACCTATTTTACTTTTCAATGTTTTTCTGAGTGACTTTCCAATTCTATAGTGCTTCGACTCACTTCCACAAATGTTATTATCCACCTCAGTAGACAAACACCCTTTATATAGGCATAACACCTCCAAAAATTTATGGAGATGTGAAAATATCATTTCAAACATCCCAATCAACATTTTTAGTTTACTTCATGGAAAATTACTCATTTTGACCACATTAAATTCTCCTAAAATATAATAGATCTCCTTAAGACTTAGTGATAAAATATTTCTTTAATTTTCCTTAAGACATGAAAATAATCATGATATTCCTCCATGACTTGCACCATCTAATGACTGGCATTAAAAATCTTCAACCATTTCCTTTATACACCAACCATTGACTAATGAACTTCATATAAAATCAAATTTTTAATGAATTATTCCAAAAGCATATTTCCAATGACTTAGATACATCCATATAATCATCATCTAAAAACTTATTATAAAAAATTAATACATATCCATCTAATATAAATTTTACCAAAGTAATCGTACTTCATAGAATGAACTTTGTACATATTAAAATTCCTTTAAAATCAAGATAAAATCATGAGATATTTCAGTACTCATGATGTTAGGAACTATAATAACAAAAAATAATTTATAGATTTATTCATCAAAAAATATTTTTTATGGAATATATAATCTTTATAGGATATGCCTCTAGTAAAACACTTAGACTGGTCACCTCAGTTCGGTAACATTTATCCAATAGCCCCTATCTAGTAAACTCAAGCTGATAATATTTATCTAATTATCATTTATGGAAGTCTTAACAATGTAAGGTTATTTATGTTATAAAATAACATACAAATTTTTTATTAAACATTTTCTATTAATAACTATCTTAACCAACACCTTCTTATCATATAATCACTTCAGAACATCTCCAAACTTCTTGGTACCAACAATACCCCCCTTTGGATTTTTTTTCAACCATGGAATATAAATAATTAAAACTTTGAAACTCAAGAAATATATTAATTATCCAAAAATTATAAACCTAAGTGAGATAACTCGATGTATAAAACAAAAATAATTGAAAAAAAATACCATGCTACCCATAGGTTGTGACTTAAGAAACTTTTTATTAAACCTCATTAGAAACTTTTCTTCAAAACTTCTCAAACTTATAATTTCACTATGAACATTCATCACAATAAAAAATCAACTTGAATGTATAACTTTTCCTACCTCCACATCAATAGATTGTTAAATAGTTCACACATGCTTAAATCACAACATTACCATTTCAACAACTCCCACTAAATATATGTTCTTCCTTAAAAAATGTTAAGCACATAAAAATGAATAAATTTATGTTATAACTTTACTACCAATTTAGTAACACTATAGAAAGAGAATATGAGATAGATTGTAGTTATAACATACATTATCCTTTAGGAGGGTGATTTTGTAAACCCATGATCAACCTTTTCTTATGAAATGTTTCCTTTGGAAATGTCTTGGTGAAAATATCAGAAACTTTCTCTATTGTAGAAACAATTTCTAGCTTTAGTTCATTTTTTTTCTATATTCTCTTTGATGAAGCTATATTTAATATCAATTTTCTTGGAATGAGAATATTTCATAGGATTATTAGTATGATTTATATAACTTTGATTATCACAACCCAAGAGAAAGGGTAACTTCACATCAACTAAACAATCTTACAACCTTTTCTTCTTCCAAACCAATAGTGTTGTGTCTAGAGTAGCTATTTCATACTTAGATTCTGTTGTTCTAAGAGTCACTGAACCTTGATTTTTTATTTTCAAGATAACACATTTTTCTCCCAAGAAGAAAAATCCACCAGATGTGTATTTTTTATCATCCACGCTTCCTACCCAATCTACACCCGTTTAACTAAATAAATCAATCTTTCCTATGATATCATATTTCATACCAAAATTTGTTGTTACTTTATTATATTTTCCAAAAAAAATTATATCCATGAGATGAGATTCCTTTAGTTCACTTTTATACCTAGAAAAATGTGTAATAGAATACACTATCTTTTACCTTGAGTCCATTAGACATAATAAATTTACAACTAACTTCCTAAAATCATTAAAATATTTCTATTTAAAAACTTAGTTCCCATTGAAATAGGTGTAGAAGCTGAATTTTAATCATTCATGCAAAAAATATTTATAATTTCCTTAGAATAATTATCTTGAGATAGTAAAATGTATTTTTTTTTCTTTTGATATATTTTTAATCTAAGAAAATACTTCATTTATACTAGCATGTAAATTTATAATAACTTATTTACCTCCTTGGAAAAAATCTCACATGTTTTCTCATCATTAATTGTGAATATAATATCATCAATATAAGTAATCACAATGAGGTAAACCTATTTATTTTCCTTTATGTAGAGTTTACTATCAAATCTTACTTCCTTATATTTTATCTTCCTTAGGAGAGTATCCAATTTATAATATCAAGATCTCGAATCTTGATTCAACCCATAAAAAGCCTTCTTTAACTTTCATACATAACTTTCATCTTTTTTAAGCATTAAGCCACATAGGTTTTCAATATAAAATTATTTATCAAGAACTTCATTAAGAAAAGAATACATAACATTCATATGAAAAATATTATATTTTCTTTGTACAGTGATAGAATGAAATATTTTTATAGCTTATAATATTATCATTGCAGTAAAGGCATCATCAAATTAAATTCCTTCAATTTGTGAGTAGTCTTTACAAACCTGTCGTGCCTTTTTTCTTATCACTTCACCTTTATCATTCAACATGTTTTAGAATTACCACTTTATACCAATCACGTTATTATTATTTTGTTTTATCACAAGTTACCATGTCTCATTTTTTCCAATATAATCCAAATCTTGTTCAATGTCTTCTACCCACACTTGGTGCTTTATAGCTTCTTCAATATCTTTCGGTTACACCTATGAATATAAATAAGTATGTGAAACTAGACACGATTTTCTTATGGTTTGAACCTGTTTCCATTTATCACTAATGATGTTTTGGAACTCGACCTACTTCATAAATCCTGGATGATATGAAAATGATTACTCCTCAACACTTGAAATAGATGAGTCAAAATCTCCCCCCTAAAAAACTTCAACTCTATTACTTTTGTCAATATTTTTTCATGGTGTTTAGTTGCAACCACATCATCTTACCTTTCTTCCAAAACTGTATTTGTCTAGGAAATTTTCTTATAATATTGTTATATAACTTTTACATCTTTAGATTAAATAATATTTTATATTTATTTATTAAAAAATAAGTATCCTCTACCATTAAAAGAATAATTAAGAAATATTTCATCAACACCTATATGATAAAACATCCCAAGATTCTCACCATTGACATTAGTAAATCATGGAATTCCAAACACCCTTGGGTATTTAAAACATGGTGTTTCTTTATAATAATTATTATAATGAGTAATATTAGATTCTATTCTCTAGAGTCATTTATTCAGAATATAAACAGCTTCTATGATATCCTACCTCCAAAAATATCAAGAAGTATCATTTCTGATCAACATGTTTTGTGTTATTTGAAAAAAACTATTTTTTATTTCAGAAACAACATTTTTTTGTGCATATGGTACACTAAATTAATTAAAAATTCCATTATTTTCAAGATAATATCTGAACTTTAGATTTTAATATTCATCATTATTATCCATTTGAATATTATTCATAGAATATCCACATTCTTTTTCTACACTTCTCCTAAAACTGTTAATCATTTTGAGAGCCTATGATTTATGTTTCAAAAATATAATACATGTAATATGATTAAATTAACCAATAAAATAAATAAATAAATTATCTACATTTATTGATTACAATATCACGGGCTCACAAATGTCACAATGTATCAACTCTAATGAATGAGTTGAATTTACCTTAACATTCTAATATGTTTAGTTTGTAATCTTCCCATTATAACATATAGATAAACAATAATCCATTATTATTTTCATGTTAATAATATCATGAATACGTTATCCCTTTTCCATCTTTCTCATATTCATTTGAAACATATTCCCCAACCTCTTACACCATAAACGATTTTCTTCTATCATGCTCTGATAACATGAACACTGCACATCACTAACAAGGAATTGGTTTCCATTGGTTTGTTTATATCTTGTAATAAGTTTCACATCTTCAATTCATTTAACAAAAAAACCATATATTCTAAAAATAAATTCATTAACATCATCACAACATTTTGAAATGCTTAAAATGTTCTGCTTCATACCATAAACAAAAAATGAACTTTTAGATTTTAACTTTATTCCACAATGATAGTAGATCAAACATAATTTAAAATTTTCAACAACTTAAAATATCCTTTCATATATGAAGAACACCCACTATACAATATCCATGGCTATTATCCTTTGATAGCTTTGAGATCAGTTTCAACAACTAAGGACATTTCTTTACCTTTCTCTTCCTTCACATGTGGATTTTGTAATTTTTCATTTAATTTTTTTTGAGTTTGTTACATTATAATATATCCCTTTTAATGTTTCAAATCATATATAATATTTCAAAAAAACTCTATAGAGGTTGAAATATATTTTTGGTTGTCAAATTATAATTATCAGGTTTCTTTTTTAGAGTGGGTTGACACCTCCTCAAACTATGTCTCTAGTTCCTCTTGGATTTATTATAGTGTTTATTATTAAAATAGTATATTTTCATCATATTCTTATATAATCCATGATACTAGTAGAAACCATATAAAGAATATTTTCATTTGTAACTTTCATACTATTTGGAGTTTTGTATCTATTTTCCATAAAATTATTACCTTCCATTTTTTTCACTTTTTTGTTCAACAAAGTTTTGGTTATCAAAGAAAGTTTTATTCCTAAACATATATATCATTTTATAATCAATATAATATCAAGTACTAGTATATTTTGGTTCAAACATTGATACCATAGAAACTTTAGTTTTTTCAACACTTATTGTTTTCGCTACATACATGGTTTTCTTAACAAGCTTTTTATTTTGAATATATTAATGGTTATAATTAATCTTTTATGGAGATTTTTTTAATAATTCTATGGTTTACACTTTTTATAACATTCACCAAATTTTTTATCTAAGTTTTGGAAATTTGTAACTCTTTTCACATCTTTAACAAGTTTTTGTTGAATGAGATCTAAATCATTCTCCTTTAATTTTACATCTTCTTTAATCTCGGTGTTGAAATTATTATCTTCATTAAGTCACTTTTTAGATCCTCAATATATATAAGAAACATAGATTTCACCTCCAAAAAATATTCTTCTTTGGTTGATAAAAGATCTTATTTCTTCAACTTCTCATTCTCCTATTCAAGTAAAAAAATTATTAAAAGACATTATTTAAATTATTTATGTATCATAAACCCCAACAAAGACTCTTATTAAACTTATTTAGAGATATTTGTTTCATTAATGGTTAATTTATCATCATTTCCTTTTTCGTCAATCAATTTTTAGGTGCATCATCACTGGATTTCCTATATTCTTCGTCATTATCATCATCTTCCTCCCAATTAGAAAAAATGATTCTCTTTTTATATTTAGATACCTTATTATCCTTTCCCTTAGAATATGAATTCTATTTATATACCTTCTTCCTAAGGGGTATTTCTTAATTTCTATGATCTTTATCACATTCTTCAACTTCCTTTTATTGAGGTCATTTTTAGCAAAATTTCGAATAGCTCCATAGCTAAAGAATTTTAATAGAAACTTTCATTTGTACTTACCAATGAATCTTTTCAATTTTTTAGAAAAAATGACTAAAATTAATAATTTTTTTATAACCTCATATTCAGTTTTTTATTCACAAAATTCTTATTTAATTACAACTTCCATAGATTTTATTTTCTTATAATACTTGAAATAGATTTTCCAATCATATTTCTCCATATTTACAACGGTATTTTCTCTTCTCATTTAATAAGTGATGAGAGTACTATATATATCATCCATAGAAAGAGTTTTTGGATCTCTATCCTCTAGGAATGAAACTTTATCATCAAATTTATCAGGAATAATTCATAATATATTTTCAACATTGGTATAATATTCTAACTTCTCACTAAGAAATATTATGATTCTTATAATATCATTCACTATTGTAAATAATTCAGAATTAGATTCATTATCACACATATTAAGATATTCATACTTTCATATCTAGATTTTTATCATTTATTTATTCCATTTTGTATTTACATCACAATTGTTCTTCAATTTATACCATATTAATTTAGTAGTTATAATTACATTTAACTCTATGAAACTCATTTTTTGAGAGTGAGGAAAGTGTGGAATTTTTTCCTAGATCATAATTCTCAAAATTCATCTTATAAATAGATATTAGGGTTAAATTCTCATAACGAGGTGAGAATCCATCTGTAACATCATCCAGAACATTATAACCAATGAACATGTGATAAATTAACAATCCAACTTTCCATATAAGATAGTTCTTTCTATGACACATAGGTATCCAATTACTATAAATAAAGTTATAAACATCCATGGAAACATTCACTTTCGTATAACTTCATCAAAGTTTCAACAAAGGTAACCTATCTCAAATACAACTTGATAGGACCAATTATAATCTTTGCGATCATTGAGAGGAGGGGATGAATCAATAATATTTTCTTTTTAAATTTTATTTCTCTAAAAATAACCTTTTCCTACTATTAGAGAGATATTAATTTGCTATAAATAAAGAAAATAAGCAAAAACACTCATACACATGTATATGAAAGATTCACTACTTAATAAGAGTATCTATTCCTTAGAATTGTTTGGAAATAATCTAATACCACATGAACCACTAAAATAATCCTTTGATATGGTTACAATAAGAAGTGAGTATCCTTTCACATGAAAATCACTATAATCAATCGATAGTACATGTTATACTCACATAGATAAATGATCTAATTTTTATTGTAATAACTATAAGAACCATCACCTTCTAGTTTCATTATATTTTCACCGTGCTTCTTTAACATTATTCACACATGATTTTATTTCAAGTACTTCCACTTCCAATCTTTTTTGAATATAAGAGGGAAAGAAACTTCATCGGTCTAATGGAATTTCATATAATGGGGTTTTCTAGTATAATTTATCTCATGTATATATATTATACTTTTTCTGGTTCCTTATTGTATACTGCTACCACTTCTAATGTGTTGTTCATTTGATCACCTCGGTACACTATTCATCTGATTAGAACTGATAAGAAACTTTTCCTGGTATCTTTCAAAATGTTTATTCTTCAAACTATTCATTTGATTGCTTATAAACACTATTAAACTTATACCAACTAAAGAGAATAATTTTTTTGTTATTCATCATATCGATGCCAATTTTCAATGATTTACTGACTGACTTTCCAATTCTGCAATGCTTCAACTCACTTACACAAACTCACTTATTCACCTTGGGGTACAAAACCCCTTTATTTTTTTGTAATTCTTATAAAAATTTAAAGATATATAGAAAATTCATTTCAAACTTCATACTCAATATTTCCAACATCCTACTCAAAAACATCCTCTTGTTGACCACCTTCAATTCTCCTAAAATATAGGATCTCTTTTTAAGACTTACCAAGAACATACTTATTTGAATTTCTATAAGACTCAGGGAGAATTAGGATCTCCCTCTATGATTTTCGGAATGTTAAAAACCCAAATCAACACCATCACACTTGATACCTTTATGAAATCTTTGTAAATTCCTTTGAAACTAATACAAACTTATACTACTAACCTACCCATTAAAACTCTATCGTAGCACCTATGATCTATAAAACTCTGTATTGTATTCATATAATACATAGTGTGTTCCTAAAAAAATTCATATGTTTCTTTATAAATACATATAAACATTTTTATTTTATTGTATCAGACACTTCCACCATCTAATTAAATGAATCATAACTCTTTGATCATTACTTTAGTATTCCAACCTCTAACTGGTGAACTTTATATTGAATCATATTTTATATTAATTCAACAAAACCATTGATATGGTGATTCAAAGACTTTTTTATGATCATCATGTAACAAATTCACATCATGAATCTGTACAAGTCCATCATATAAAAATTGTACATAATTAATCATCCTTTAATAATAATAATAGTTTTCTCAATGGAAGAAAACTGATAACATTGTGAGATATTCTTAGAGGTTATTCATCTAATGATATTAACTAATGGATTCCCATTGTACTTATAAAACATTCCTATAATTTGTAATCTTCAGAAATAATGAATCAAAAACACTTTATACCACAAAAATCCAAAACTTCCTAGTCTTGGAACATGAAATTCATACAACTTCATAGCACAATATTTATACAGCCATATCCTTGACCGAAAGAAATTGCATCATGGGATTCATAGATCTTCATGGAATGAAATTTTTTACATATGAAAATTAATTTCAATTCAAGAAAAAATCAAGATATTTTTTATTACTCACTATGTTAGGAACTTTATAAATAACAAAGTATCATTATCTTTACTGATCGCACACTCTATCCAATGGAACTTGTAATCATGATAGGATAAGAATTCAGTACAACACTCGGGATAGTCACCTTATATTAGTCATTTTATCCTGATAGCCTCATTCCAATAAATTCAAGAAGATAATCTCCTTCTGATTAACTTTTTTAGAAATCATAAAAATGTATGGTGATTTATGTTAGACAACAAAAGGCAACCCTTTTGAGAAATACTTCTCTATTTATAACAAGCTTAACTAACACCTTTTAATCACATCATCACCCAAAACATCTCCAAATATAATGGTCCCAAAATAAAGAATACAAAAAAACATTTTAATCATGGAATGCTATGATAAATAAATAAATCTAACATAAGGAATAATAAATGAACATATCATACATACCAGATCTATTATGGGATAATCATATATGAGGATTATAAAAGTAATAAAATAATATTGTGGAAAACGACCCATCCTCAACTGGTCTTGAGTCCTACCTGGTACCATCATCCATCTATAACCCAAAAAACTTAAGAAAAAATATTTTGGACCTTCCCGTAAACCTATCCCTATAAAAATAACAGTGCATGAATGGTAACACAATATTATAATGGCCCCAGATGGGTGTAATTACAACTCAGTAGGTCACCACCACCAACATCCCTAAAATAACCAACATAATTAATAGTGCATATAGAAGTGTTTTACATAAACATTTAAACAAATTTATAATATTTATATAACAGTAATAACCAATAACTAATTCCCTAGGATGTTGATGACACCTGAGGTCAGCTGTATTGTTGTGATCTCTAGGCTCATAACCACAATTGACCCTACCTACTTCAGCTAGTGTTAGGGTGTCTCTAAGTAGGTCTTTATGATATTAATAACCATAAATATTCATATCTAATCTATTAGGTCATAATGGAATTAATTGTATCACATTAAATCTAGATTATCATCCTTGAATTCATATTGAATCTGAGTTCTCTCCCTGAAATTCCCCATAGACAGTCATCACTCAAATCTATGTGCTCATCCTGACATTCCAAAAAAATACTAGCAATCATATTGACATTATTATAGATGAGTCATAATATGGGTAATGGAACTCCACCTTTCCTTCCCATATAACCATCAATCATATGGAATCTGAGATCTCATCTTGATATTCCCAATCGTCAAGTATCATATTGAATTCGGGTGCCCATCCTGACAATACCAAGAAGCACATGTGATATGAAATCCAAAGAGATCATATCAGCATTCCCAAGAGTTATTCATCACTTTAATAATTTAATTAAGCATCATTTAATTAAATTTTTAGTAGGCCCATGACCACCACTAACTATAGTCAACATTTCACATTTTATGTTCCATTCCAAATTTTAAAATCAGAATTTATTATGTTGAAAAAACAAGCTAGTTTATAAAAATTACGTTCATAACCATAAGTTCCATTAAGATATAAAAATTATTAGGGTATTAATTTACATTAATCAAGTTATTTTGTAAAATCACTTCCCATCCCATAATATAATAAATTATTCCACCAAAACATTTAATGAATATTAAAACATTATTTCAAATATCACTGAACCAATTCATTTTAATTCAATTTTATAAAATCGTTGTAACACCCTGATATTTTATGAGAAGTATATTTTTTTATGTCTTATGTTATACGCAACATCAAAGTAATCTTTCACTGCACACAACACTAGCTTGGCTTGCATTACACGCAATCGCGACCTTCCTCGATAGCGTGTGTAGTACACAATACCGAGTTTTACTAAACAACGATATATTATTATAATATTATAAACTAGCCGTTATGAATAGTATTATCTGAATTTTGAATTTTATAACATTATTATTCATCTTACATATTTTCTAGAACATGGTATGAGAACAAAATAAATATTTCGGGTAAAATAAGTATTTTTCAAAAAATGCAGTTTTGCCGCCTTTTAATGGCGCACCAACTTTAAATCTAGTTTTTGACAAGTTTATAAGTTCAATTTGAAAAAAATAAAAATATTCTTTATAATCAGGATATAAAAATTTACTTTGGATGAATTTTTCATATTATTTAGATAAATTCCATATTTTAATGAATAGTAAAAACACGTTATATTTTAATTAAAAACAACTTTTTTCATCGTAATAATTTAGATTGTTTAATTATAATATTGAATTGTTTTAAAGCATAAATAGAATATATTTTTACCATTTAATATAATTTATGTCATTAGAATTAATTTTACATTGAATTCATAGGTAAAAACATTTCAATCTTTGGCAATGTTTTAACTTTTAAAACTCATTTGCTTAACAACGATATTAATTTTAAATTAATTACTGAAACTTCTGTATTTTGAATTTTGAAAAATGGATTCCATATTTGGATTCAGTGGGTACAAATTATGTTAATAGGTTACTTTTATTTTTCTGAGATTATGAATAGTAACTACGATAATTTTTATTTACTGCAGTTAAAGGTAAATCAGGTAATTAAGGGTAAATATAAGATTATAAAATTACCCTAACACATGAAAAAATCCTATTTGATGAATAAAAGTATACCAATATCACCTAAGGGTCACAATAGATTCATTTAATGGACTTTTGACCATGAAATAATATAATTATTATTAAAACCAAAGAAAGTGACAACATGCCACTCTCTTGAATCTTATAAGTATAATAATTTTAATTTAGTGATAAACTTCATGAAACTTAGAACAGAAATAGTCTATAGAAATATAATATAATTATATAAATCATGTGAATTTATTTATAATTTTTAGTAATTAAATATATATCATTAAATATGACACAATAGTGATGTTGAAATTATTTTATTGATTGAATTATCAAATAAATTATTTTAAAAGTATTAAAATAAATATTATATGAACTATTTAATGTGCTCCACTAATTTTATAGATACAAATGAAATGTTATGAATCTATTAAATCTTTTATTTCGAACATATCTTCTGCATATATTTTATTTAAATTCAAATAAATAAATAGTGTCAAAATTGGCACTATTGTTATTTTATAAAAATTACATATTATAAAATTGTTTAAAAATCACAAAAATATTTAAAAATTATAAATTAAAATTTATATGGTCTAAAATGTAATAAATAATATAATTATGGAAAATTCACAACATATAAGTAATTATTTAAAATTATTTAAAATTTATAATTTTATTACCACAAATAAAATTAAATAGATTATATAAGGATAAATCAAGTTGATAATGTTTAAAATAAATTCCCAAATTGTCTAAATTTTATTGTTTGATGAGATTTCAAACCTATCTCATTAAATCTTTGTATTTTATTCATTTTTGAAGTTTTTAATTGGGGTTGGAATTTATTATAAATTAATATTTCTTATAATTCCAAAGGTGCCCCTCTCCTCCCTTATAAAATGGCACCTCCTCCCTCTCCTCTTTACACAATTTAGAGACATAAAGCTCGTACCCTGCCCATTTCTCTTCTCAACTTCCCTAGAAACATCCTAGAGGTCCTGGTCTTCTTCAAAGACCAATCTTATTGCCCTAAGAGGAGGTTTCAAAGAGGTGTGTCAAAGAAGAGGTAATATCTGTTACCGAATATTTCAAATTTATTTATTCTTATAATTATTCTTATTTAGTTGTTTCATTATGAAGTAATAAAATCAGTATCACTCATATACTGATATGTTATTATAAATATGAAACAACCCTAATTCACCTTCTATCCATCCTATGAAAAATGAAATCACCACGCGTGCGTACATACGGAATACCATCTCCGTGCCGTGGTGTAATCTGTTTTCCACCACCACCTTACTTGGATGGGTATAATGGTGTAAATAATAACTATATATGATTATTTTCAAGTGATATTGATTCTGAAATAGCATACATACACTTCAATACAATTCCACGATCATGGGAACGATATCATCGCTCGTGCGTACGTACGGCCTACCATCTCTGCGATGTGATGCGACTCGTTCTACATGATATTCATTGAATAATGATTATATAAATGAATTTAATAAATAAATATGATACATAAATACCATTCTGTAAATGAGGTATCTATAACCTAAAAAGAGGAATAAGAATTTATTCGACAAAACATGCATAAGAACATAAAGCAATAAACACCCGAATAACAAGTAGTAATCTACTAAAAAGATAAGAATATATGATATCATAACAATGAATATTATTCTGTAATAAGTCAATGACATTATTTAAATCATTATACAAGAGGTTCAGATATGTACAAAGCATATCAGACCTAAGGTAAGGGAAAATCTCACAATCTAAATTTTTATCCGAGATTGTTTATACTTCATAATTTACTGGGAAATATTTATCATCCACATCCATGTTCCCTCAATATGTAATATTATTTCTATACTCCTACAATTTTTTAAATCCAATATTACTCATTGTTGAGTTTTAGTAAAAGATATGAAAGGAATCTTTTTTCATTTTTCGTACAAGGTACTTTTTGACTTTTCCAGCCAAAGTACTAGAAAATGTTTTTTTTAACTTATACGACATGAATGGATTTTTATGATTTCATAGAACATTATTTCCATGAAGATTCCTTTACAAGTTTTCAAGTTTATTTTTAATCAACTTCTTTTAGTTTAAAATTGTGTGACATGTTAAGAAAGGAAAAATGTTTTTGAAGTAGAAAGGATATTTTTCTCAAGAATGGAGTTCATGTGTTTTATCAAAATTATTTTCCATATAAGATAATATAGGGTTATGTTTCTATCACTATTATTAAATTGATTTGATTATTTTGTGTTGGAATTATTTTTATAAAGTCCTTTATCTTATATTAATTGTTTTATGATGTCACGATGTTTAAGAATCCCATTTTTATTACATGGGTTATGCTATGATGTATGAATTATGATTTTGTGGAACACATAAGAATGGTTTCATTATGAGATGGGTGGGACCTATATCTCCCTAAAATGCATTGGGTAAAGACTTGTATCTCATGAGATAGACATGGATGGAACGACAAGTTAATCCGGTTCAGTGATACAGGACTGGAACGAGGAGTGAACTCGGTTCAGTAATGGACTTTGTCCGCTATGATAGTCTTGGAAATGAGTCTTGACTAATATGAAATGATTTTCTATGATTATGCGTGTATTCCACAAAGTATCATGTTTTATGTTATGATTATTTGGTATTATATTTCACTACTATGATTTATCCCATGTTATGATATTATGATCTCTTTTGCAGGTTAAGATATTCAAAATGATATGTTCTTACGAATATGATATGATTGATATTTCTTTTGTTTACCCTTACTGAGCATTTGAGCTCACCCTTTTGTATGTTTTCCTTTCCTCAGGTCTGGATGAAGGGTATTAAGTAGAATATTCCAAAAGGGACTCTAGATATGATTAAATAAATGGGAGACAACGTAGATGATTTATGAACCAATTGTTTATGTTTCCCAGTTTCTAAAGACACTATACCTATATGGTCCTTTCATGGTTTTGTTATATGTTGTAATAAGTATGATTCAATTTTGAAGTAATAACCATGTACGTAATGTATGGGTCATTATAGTCGTTTATTTCCAAATCATGGCATTAGCTCTATACTACAACTTTAGGTCCATTTCATTTTAAGGGAACACCCAATCCCAATTATTCGTGGTTGGAGAATTAAATTTCACAACCATAAAATAAAAACATGTTTCCTCTTAAATAATTAAAACATAAATTAGGCATTTTAAAACATTAAGTCATTTTAAATCTAATTTTCTCTACAAATAATTCTTGTTGTACTACAATTCCCAAAGGTATAATGCATGGTAAATGAGTATTTAAACTAGAGAGATTAAAAATAAAGCATTTCAAATTAAGTTTGAGCCAATAATGAAAAAGCTGACAAGTCACACTATGAACCCAATCAGAAAACATGGAAGACCATGAGTTAAATTAAAAAGGGACCACCTAATCGTCTAAAATTAGACACTAGTTTAAGTAGAAATGACAAATATGGAGAAACTAAAAAATGACCTAAAATAGGGAATATAACCCACATAAAATATGTGAAGAAACATGATAGTTAAAAAAAATAAAAGAAGGTATGAGAATCTTAAACTTACTTATATCTTTACAACTCTATAGAAGAAATATTATTCAGACCACAGATGGAGGAGTTCCACCATGGAAAAGAGGAGAGAGGAAGGAGAGGAGGTGTACACAACTGTTGGGTGAGAGGGAGAAAATGGTAAATCCCCATTTAAAAGTGGAAGATAAAAATATTCATTTTCCCACTTTTAGGGGGTATATGTTTTGGTATCATTGTTTGAAAAACCATGAAACAATAATGCTTCCTACACTATCCAAGACATTCAGCCTCACATAGTTATGATGAAAGTTTTCACTAAACATGCACCAAACATGTGTTATATCAGTAATTTACTAAATTCATTCACATGGTAAAATTGGACTTGCAGCACAGTTTCACAAACTACGTGCCTATGTAACAAAGGTCACATGTTTGGGGTTTACAGTTAGCATTAACCATGTGCTAACTATGCGACCCACTCTATTTTACTGAAAACCAAAATTCCAAAACCATGAGTACTCCAAAAAAACCTAATACTTAACCCGAACACTTGGGGAACCACGTAGGGCTAAAACAAAACCAAAAAAACCATTTTATAAAATTTCAACTCTTAAAACAATATTCCAAATCATAGTTCAAAATCTATCATAACCACTATTTTAAAAATCTGAACTCTTCCAAAAATTATGATAACCCTTATTGAAATAAAGTTCTTATAAACTCCCTTCCATAACAATTTTCATCCTAAAAAAGTCCTAGAAGTTAACCACTCACTTTTCTCAACCCTGATCAGTCACCGATTCAAATCCAAATGAAATTATCCAATTATAAATTCCTGAAACATGGTTAAGGAATAACCTTCAACCTAAAGTGCTCAAACTGCTAGATATAGAGCCAAAACCTGACATTAATACTGAAACATCAAGTTGGATCTTATCTAATTCCACCTATTTAAAAACACTGATTATGTTATCATCCAAATGCCCAACTGGAATATGGTTCCCCATCCATAAGTTTCATCTTATAAACACCAACTTTAAATGCTTGACACGTACACTATCATAATCTCTTATTGAAACACTAACTGACACCTCAAAAATTCGCATAGTGTATTTTCCAATCCACCATAACCGAACATGCATGAGAACACCAACTAAATGTCGGTACACCTCCTCAATACTAAAAACATTTGTGGATGGATCCTTAATTGTCGTTCATGCACAATCCATGGATACATATATCTCTCCTTGGAATCCCAGTTTGATTCTCGAGACACCCACAATATCCAAAATGATACACTAAATGTGGTTTACGACATACTGCATCCAACTCCATATGTGAATGCAAGCTAAACCATCCTTAGTTGACTATTCATGAAAATTCTAGACTCCAACTATTGATGTGTTTCCAATCTACTTGGTCATGATGCCTCAACACCCTATAGAATCCTATGAACACCCAAACACACTCATCTAAGTTCCTTACAAACTCCTGTTGAGATCACATAATTATATCCTCAACAAACCAAGATTTTTATTATTCCATGATGGACACACTAATTCACACCTGATCTAGACACTACTGGATCAATTTAACATCGCCTCGAGTGTAACACCCTATTACTTTTCTATGATGTTTGTTTTACCCTTTACTTTTGGTATCTTTTTTATGAATAATACAGAAAAGAAATTGAGAGGATACCTATAATGGTGAAATTATTAATTTTTTGGTTTTTTTAACTTAAACCTGTGGTTTTTATTGTTCGCTGAGTGATTACACACCATGTAATGGGAGTGCACACTGTGTAATAACTATCATCCAGAATCTGTGAACTAGATATATAGTTTAATTTCTTTATATAACATGTAAAGAGTTTACATCATGTAATGGAAAATATCAGGTTTTAAATTTAAAAGGTGATGTGTTTTCAGTGTATATGAGCTTCATGGATTATGCGGAATGTAAGGGGATTACACGTCATGTAATAGTCACGAAATTAGATTTTAGGTTGATTTATTAGTGGTTATTTATTTCATTCATTATAATATTCCTTTATCTTAACTAGAGGCTCTACCTATGTGATTTTGGGTGATTCCACCCCTTCTGGGCAACTTCGTTCAACAATTAATCACCTTTTTTGGTGGATTTCATCTCTCTGGTATGTAATCCTTATTTTTTTTATTTGGTTTTGGTTATGGATATGGTTTTTTCTATGGTTATATTTATATTTTTGATTATATAGTGTTTTATATTGACCCTTTTCAGTTTCTTGGTGTGCCATGTCTTTCGAAAGTAGTTATCTTCGTTTCCGATCACTGTTGTAGAAGGAAGCTATGTTTCTACCATGATGATGTGGGTGTTTCTATATAGTGGGTTAACATGATGAATTTAATGTCATTATTTAAAAATTACTTTTGGGTTTTCACTTAGTAGAAGTGATATGTGGTTTTAATGGATTTCTTTGAAAGATAATTATTTTTTATAATGGGGTTTTCTTTGCAAGAAACTTTTATTGATTTGGAAATGGGTTTTCAAACTCCAAATTTGATCAAATTGGATTTCAAAAATGTTTTATGAAATTATGATAATGGTTTTGAAATCAATTTGGGAAATTGAAAATTGGGAACCTTGGGTGCTTCGAGAAAGAGACATGGGTAGCCTTATCATGTGTATGACACCACCAAGAGGTAACCTTTTATGATATCAACTAGTAGGACTTGATATATGTTGGATAAAAAATTATACCTATTTATGATTTTTATTGTATAGTTTGCAGTGTCCCATAATCTAGAGCCCAAACGTGAGGTTCTTTTTCATTTATGTGTTTTTATCACATGACTGTTTTCATTATGGATTTTTTATCACATGTTTTCAAATGAGGTTGTGTCACATAGTTTTACATGATAGTTTGTTTCATGGATATGGGGTTACCTATTTACCTCTTGATGTATGAATATTATTTCCTATTTTATCACCTCTAATTTTCATATTTCTAGGTTTAGAATATTGAAGGATTTTATACAAACCATAGGTAAAATGATTTAAAACTATATTTTATTTCTAATAATTATTTGTAAAACTATTGTGTTTTAAAAGATATAATTATGGAATTCTTGATATTATACCTTATATAGAAACTATTATGATATACTACTAGGATATGTATCACACACTACTTGTGCCTTTGTGCATTTTTAGATTTTGTGTTGTAGGATTCAGTTAAAGGGAAGATCATCTTGTAGCATGTTGGATTCTCTTATTACTATTGCTTTAAATTCGGGTTGGTTTGGGGGTGATTATTGGTTACGTGGGGATTTGACCTACATTATGGATTAGACTATTATTTGGAATGGAATACATGTCTTTATGGAATCTCATTTTTTCCACTTTGTACTCTAGTTTTTTTATTGTTTTTATTTTATTCAAGACATCTTTCTATTATCCTGTTTTACCTATATTATGTGACAGGATGGTTTTAGTGGCTTTTCTAATTAACCTAGGACTGGTTAATTACATTTTGGTATTAATGGGATGATCAACTTTAAGTGTATTAACAATTCTTGAGTTTGGTTCTATATCTTATGTATATAAGTGTTAGGGCCATTGAAATTCATATAGTAAGTGCAGAAAAGGGGCCTGGCCAGCTCACTTATGTGACTAAAACCGAGTTAACATGGGTGGTCAGGGAATTTTACCAGGTTTGAGACTTGGACTTTGAGGTCATTTGAATGAACTGTATGGGAAATTTATTTAAATTTAATTGTTCATTTTTAAGAATGTTTTTCAGGGTTTCTTTAAATTCTTAATGTTTTAAATATTTTATATCTATATGTAAAATTGTTCCTATGATTTTAGAATTTTATCACGATTGATTGGTTTTTTTTATTTTGTTACATAATGCCTCTGAGAATATATCTTCTAAATATGAGAGAGGAAGCTATGAGATAGGTTTCATAGGTGAACCCTCATATACCCTACTTTGGTAGAATCTGTTATTTGGACTACTCAAGATCTAGATAAAATGGGTGTCAGGAACCTAGGACACACAGTGAATCACGAATATGAATTTAGTAGGTGTCATCCTCCCATATTTCTTAGTGACAAAGGACCCCAAGAATCTGAGGAGTGTCTTGAGTAGATAGAGAGAATATTTAACTTATTGAAGGCTCCCAAACACTCTAAGGTGGATTTTTTAACATATATGATTGAGGGTCCAGGAAGGAGATGGTGGGAATCTATTTTTAAAGGTAAGTTTCACGAGGATCTTACCTAAGATTTATTCAAGAAAATATTTAACCATTAGTTTTTTCCTGATACATTTTGTGCAACGATGACCTAGGGTTTTCTGACCGTAGAGCAGGGGGACCAAACCATTTAATCTATTATACCCATTTTGTTGAGTTAGTGAATCTAGAACTAGAGATTTTCACTAATGATTACCTAAAGGCTCATAGGTTTGAGTTAGGATAGAGGCCTGATATTCAGTTGATGTTGGTACTCAAGTGCCTTTCAATCTTTTTTGAGGTAGTTGACATGTCATCTTTGGTTGAGGCATACAAAACATGAAAAATAGGTTTGGGTGGGTCTTTAATTGGTTAAGTGGTTATCCAAGGTGTATATTATGACTAGAAAAGAAGTGAAATAGTGGTTTGTTTTCTTCCGGGATTGTTTTAGGGGATTTGACAAGGAAACAATAGGTTGTTTTCTACCAGTGTTGAAGGAGAGGTTATATCAAGCCTAATTGTGTGGTGGATATTAGGAATTTTCATCTTTATGGATGATATATCCATCTAAAAAGTTTTTGTGAAAATTTATCACAGGGAAGTAGGGATGTATCTACTATAAAAAAGGGTTCATAGGTTTATAAAAATGCATCCATGGGTGGTGGGTCTAATCCTTTGTCCAAGGGATATTTTCATTTGTGTAAGACTGAATAGATTTATGCAATAGAGTTTACTCCAAGGGAATCCAAAGTAGGACCAACTACTATTGTAGGTATGATGTTTATCTCATCTTCTATGGAGATAGATTTGTTTGACATAGGTTCTTCTCATTGTTTTTTATAGTCAATATTAGTTCACATGTTGGGATTGCTTTCGAAGCTTATTCCATACTTGTTGTATCTTTTCACATCTTTAGGGATGAGGTCCAAACAAGGTTTTATATGTTCTTCCTGTCAAGTGATGAAATTCAACATTGAGGTGGTGTGGGACTTTTTAGTTCTTGATATTGAAATCTTGGACTTGATTATCAACATGGATTAGATGATCATTGTTAATTCCAAGTTATAATTTTATCACCATCGAGTTTAGTTATTATTAACTTATCGTGTCACACATTTTTCCCTTGGTGAGTGAGACTCTAGATGGGGAAGGGCAGGGCCTATTGTCCTATATATTAGGGTAATATCATGATATTTTTTAGAGATTTTTATTGATGTTGTTGAACCTTTTTTGGGTGGTCGAATTTATATAGCAGTGTGTAAATAACCCAAGGTATTTTTGGATGATATTTATTGTTTACAACCCTAGATAAAGGTTGAGTTTACTATAGACCTTCTCCCTGGTAAAATGCTCATTTCTATATTGTCTTACCATATAGAACCTATTCAGTTAGAGGAAATTAATATTCATATTGAGGAATATAAGGGTAAAGGATTTATTCATCCTTGTCTTTCACCTTGGGAATCACCATTCCTCTTTTCTAATAAGTAAGACATGATCATCAAACATTGTATTGATTATCACAAGTTTAATTAGATGATTGTTGAGAAAAAATATCCTTTACCAAGGATTGATGATCTCTTTGATAAAATTTGAGTGGATCATTGGTTTTCTAAATTGACCTATAGTTAGGGTATCACTAATTGAGAGACTGAGAAGTGGATATTCCTAAGACAATGTTTGGGAGTTGATATGGGAATTTCAAGTTTATGTTTATGTCATTATGTCTATCCTATATTGTTTATGGATTTGAAAATATATATCTTTCACCAGTTCTTAAACCCTTTTGTTATTTTGTTCATGGATGATATTTTGGTGTACTATAAGTCATAGGAGAAGAATATGGACCATTTGGATATCATTCTTTGAACCTTGAAAGAAAATCATCTGTATGGTATGCTTTCCAAGTTTGATTTTTGAATACGAAAAGTGATTTTTTAAGGGCATGTGAAATCTAA
Organism: Viscum album; assembly: GCA_963277665.1. Lineage (NCBI taxonomy): Eukaryota > Viridiplantae > Streptophyta > Magnoliopsida > Santalales > Viscaceae > Viscum > Viscum album. The sequence goes on along the minus strand of OY728162.1, from coordinate 3,878,190 downwards.
GAGAGGAATCACTGTATATTATGAAAATTTACAAGAATTTTGGTCCTAGGATTAGCCTAAAAATGTGTTTGATATCCATATATTATTATGTTTGTATGGTTACTATAAATAGATTTTTCAGGACATCTCCAAACTTTAATCTTTGATGATTGATTTAACCGATAAGGATGTAAAGTTTGAATGGAATTATAATTGTCAGAGATATTTTGAGGCGATGAAGGTGAGGATGACTTCTACACTAGTTTTGATTCTTCCAGAGTTGGGATTAGGTTAAGTGTTTTCTATGATTATTTTGGTATGATTTTGGGATATGTCTTAATATAGGAGAAGTTGGTGGTGGCATATGGCTCCCACCAGTTATACCATCATGAGAAGAAATAACCTACCCATGTTCCTGGGTTAGAAGAAATTATGAATGCAACCAAAATTTGGCGTCGCAATATCTTTGGGGAGTGATTTACGGTATATTATGATAATAAATGCTTCAAATATTTTTCTACTCAGAGGGATCTGAATTTCTGATAGAGACGCTAGGTGTTGTATCTTTAAAATTTGGATTTTCATATTTCCTATCCTCCTAAGAAAGGAAATGTGGTTTCTGATTCATTGAGAAAAAAATTACCGACTAAATCCATGAAGGAATCATTTGAGTAGTGGTATATGATGAGTTGGTTTTTTGAGATAAACATAGAAGTGGAAGAGGTTGGTGTACAAGTGTTCTTGAATTAGAAGAAATCCAACAAATATTTTGATGAGAAAGTTCAGATTAATCAAGTGATAGAAACTGAGTTCCAACACTTTAGATAAGGAATTTATGGCGAGGAGACCTCGAGTGAGTGGTCTTGGTCTCCTAATAAAGATTTATGCTTCCATAGTGGGTTGGTTTTCTTGTTTTCCTCAAGTAAATAGTTAGTATATAATGGACACCAGTCTTGTTATTCTGTGTAGCCTAGGGATACCAAGACATTTCACAACTTGAGGCATCAATATTGGTGGCAGGGGATGAGATTGGAATTACTTGGGTTTTGACCTATGAGACTTTGGAATATTCTTGAGAATATTTTTGATTCTGGGAACTAAGAAAGTTTTGGAATCCGAGGCCTAGAGAGCCTCAGAGTGGTGATTTTAAAAATATTAAAAAAAATTCATGCGCTTGAAATTTTGATGAAAATGTGGAATAACTCTTGAGAAGAATCTCATATTAGAAATATGAGGGTTAAGTTGAGTACATAATGTCATGTTTATACTATACATGACATTAACTTTGTTATCAAGAGGTTCTCAATAAGGGGAGAGTGTAGTGATGAGGCATTAGAGAGAGAGAGTTAAATAATTTTAATTAATTAAAATCAATTTAACATAATACTCCCCTATCCCCTCATGTTGTGTGCACAAAACCAAAGAGGAGAAACCTCTCCTCTTCTCTTCCATTTGATAATGATGAAACGATGATGAATTTATCAAATAAGGTGCATCCAATCTCAGATTCTGATGCTAATAATTATTAGATCAAGTAGAATCATGATCTGGGCATCATTATTCACTTGAAGCATTGGTTTTTCTCCCTCGAGGTAGGATGTTTTTAGTTTTAGTCATGATCCCCTTTTTTATACATTGTTTTAAGGATTTATATCCTAAATACAATTTCTAGAGATCCCTTCTAGGTAGATCTACAGGTTTTGGGGGAAATAAGGGTGAATCAGAAAGTTTTAGATGTAATTAAAGACTGGAATTATCATCTACATGGTGTTTTGTCCAGTGAAACACACCATGTATCCCTTCTTGTTCAGAGAAGATGAACCTTGGGGTCTACATGCCATGTAACTGGATTACACATTGTGTAGTGACCCAAACTATGTGACCATGGTACATGGTTGGGATATCAGGGTAAATACACATGATCGGGTACAACCAAGTGACCAAAGTACACATACACAAGGCCCAATACATGGGAACATGCATACCACATGACCGGTTGACTATTTATGACAAACACACCATGTATAATGGGATTCACGACGTGTAAGGGACATGTATGACCGGGACGTGTGAAGTAGAAAGATGGCTAGGGGCTGGGTGAAGTGGTACATGGTGTGTACCAACTATACATGTCATGTAACCCTTAATTGGTTGGAAAACCATGTAGATAAGATACACAAACAAGTGATCGGGTGCATTCACATACCGTCTAGACCTCAGTGCACACCGTGTACCCCTTGAGGATCTTATTGAGATCTTCTAACTTATGTATCTAATTCTATGGGACATGGATTCAGGCTTGTGAGTAGCCTATCCTAATTAGTTTTCAAGGTAGAATGTGATGTTGTAATACATTTTGTTCTATGAGATATGAGTTGATGTGTTTCAATCAATATTCTTGCATAGTAGTTCTCAACCGATGTTGGTGTTTGGTGGGGGTTTACAAAAGAGACGTTGAGACTGGTACTCTTATATGGAATCAGTGCATGAGTTTCTCTTACCTCTCTGATTTGTTAGACTAGACTTCCTACATTATGGGAATGGGTTTATTTGGATATTTCTTCGAGGGGTGTTACTCCCCTAATGGATCAGGGAACAAGTTCCCCAAATCATTTCAGTAGCTGGAGATATTGATCCCCTAAGAAATTAGTGAATGGGTCCTCCAGATATGATGTATTGATAGAGTGGGAACTCCTCTATCATGTTAGGGTGAGGGTCCTATATCCTTGTAGTCAGAACTCCCATGTTGTTCTAGGTTGTAGGTATTTAATACGTGTTGTTCAGGAAGATTTGGTACTCCCCTATTGTACTATAGAGCATGTACTATATCTTGGGGTCGATAATCTCCTTTCATGTTAGGGTGCAAGTCCCCCGTAGTAATCGAGATGGTAGATTTTTACTCCCCTATTATTCCAGGGTGCAGGTTCTCTAGCCACAGAGTGGTACTCTACACACCGTGGGTAGAGGTCCTATATCCTTTGAGTGGTACTCCCCTATCATTCAAGGGTGCAGTTCAATACTTACAGAGTAGTAATTCCTCATCTCTAAGTAGAAGCAGGAAGCGATTCCTCCATTAGAGTTAGTGATCCCTATTCTATTTAGTATAATAATGAGGTGTTTGTCTATATACTAGTTATGTGTGATACCTAAGTAGGAGCTAGTGTTCCCTCAATAGAATGAGGTGTGAGACACTCTATATAGTAGAGAAAATGGGTTTTTAGTTTAGTTGGGATCTAGTGCTCCCACAACTAGAAGTTAGTGGAGAGGTGTGGGTCCCTCTAGTCTCCCTCTTTATAGATGATTCACACGATGAATAGTTTTGAGTAGGGATCACTCAACAATGTGTAGTGGTGAGGAGTGGGCTCCTTCATTTGGGTTTCTTTAGCTTGAACTGGGTTCAAGGTTGTGATGGTATGGCCTTTGGTGCTGAACACTAGTGTTGAACCTAGTAAGTCGTCCTTGATAGATCACACCCTCTCGGACATACAATTAAAAATGGTAAAGTTGTTCCTGAAGGAGTGTATCTCTTAGACAAGTTCCAAATAGAATGGATGAGCTCATGATGTGTGTTATCTTGGTTTTTTATGTTTCATTTAGCACCTAGAGTAGAATCATATTTCGGGATATGAAGTCAAAACCTCACGAGACTTGGATTCTGAGACGAGTATATATGGGTGTTTTTTAGGAGTCCTTATAGTGTTGCTACATATTTGGTTTGACACCCCTTATGGAATGAGATGAATTTTCATGTACAACTGAGGATGTTTTGAGATAAATTTTCTATCTTGATTGGGTTCCCTCTATCTAGGTCGAGAATACTGTTTCCTTTCAATTGCTCCCATTTTCTTTTAGGGGTTTTGGGTCTCCTACTGAGTATTTTTATACTCACCCATGTAAAGGGTTTTTTCCCACATGTTGTGTCTTGTTAATACCACATTCCTTTTGATAGAGTCCCTAGAAAAACTATGCTAGGTGGAGCATAGTGAACTAGATCGACTTAGGTGTTTACCATAGTTGGACAAAGGAGCTTTCAGATAGTTGCATTTAACATTGATCCCCTCCTTTTAAGAAGGTTGGAAAATTTTGATTTTTTATTTTGAGGGTGTTGTTTTCCCCTTGTTACAATTTTAATACTTCTATTATGCTTTGGGTACAGATAGATATATGAATGCATTTTTTTAGTTACCAACTTTTTTATATCTTTGCACTATTTTTATTGAGGTGTTTGTGGGTGCGTGCTTACAAGGATATTAGCCAAAGGCCTCCCATATATGTGATATGAAAACTGAGTGATTGTTGCTAGCTCCTGGACTATTGAAGGCCAGCTTGGGGAGTTTCAGCCCAGGCTCTATTTTATTGGGTCAAGATAGAGTGTTATTAGAGAAGGTTCCACTTTGGGACCTTATTGTCATGAGCTTGTTTTGGGTTCCATAGTGATAGTGTTAGAAAGTTTTGAGTTCAACTCTCAGGCTAGATGTTCTAGTGTTGGTGTGGTGACTGACGTATCCATTCCCTGAGACTCTGATAACCTTATTTTTGACTTATAACATCAGGACATGGGTCATGGGGAAATAATGTTAAATTAATCATATAAGACTAGGTTTTTGGTTTTTCCTTGTACTTCTTGAGTCAGCTCCCCAGATATACAATTTGACCATGGAACATCTTTAATTCAATTTCGGGATACAACTGTGATGAAAACTATATAGGGTTCTATGAAATTATTGTGTTGATGATCTACCTCATGAATGGGATTCTATGTAGGGAACTAGTTTTGAGGCATTACCTCGAGGTGTACAGTCGGTTTTTCCACCACCCATTAAGCATCTAGTTGCACCAGAAGTTCAAGTCGAGTATTCATGTAGGATGAGTGTGTTTCAAGAGTTATAGAGGTAGATACCTCTATGGTACCAAGGATATCTGGACCCCCATGTAGAATATGACTAGATAGAGGTAGTCACACATGTTTTTAACCTAGTAAGGACAACTTCCGATCAGATAGTGGTCCCAACAGTGAGCCTTCTGCATGATTCGGACAAGAGGTACTGGAGTTTAGTGATGTAGTCTCATGACCAGGTGATGATAACTTGGGTGGAGTTTGAAAATCTCTTTAGGGGAGTGGTTTACCCAGAAAATTGAGATTAGTGAATATCCAAGAGCTTCTACAGATTTTTCAGGGTAGCATGACTATGGGGGAGTTTTCAGCAAGGATCACAGACATGTTGTGATACTCCTTGGAAATGGATAGATACCCATTATTAAAATCTCAAAGATTTTATTAGGGAATCTATAGAGACGTCCAAGAAGGTTTGGTCTCCTCATTCTATCCGACATATACAGGGGTACTGGAGGGAGTGTTGATCATAAAGAGAATCCTGATGGAGGGTCAGGTGGATGTGGCTCAAAGTTGTGGTCATGAGGATGAGGCATATGTAGTAGTTGGTAGGTAAAAAATGAATGATCATAGCATATAAGGCATACCCATTCCCAGCCTCAGGCTTTTTGGACTATAGTGTAGTATTATCACCATTGATCTAGTCAGTCATAAGAGAGGTGGTGTTATTCTTATAACAACCAAGAATATCTCTCTAGGGATTGTTGAAACCACTATGATGCTGAGAGGGGTCTATTCTATGGACCACCTTGGAAGATATAGCATTTGGAGTATGTAGTTCCACAAGATGATGAAGAGAGGATGGGAGAGCATAATTTGGTGGAATGCAGTTTGAGGTGTTTACACTACCACCCTCCAAGTGGTCCACACTAGGCTCAAGGAGATGGAGGAAGTGAGTGAGGATCACTACATGTCATCAAGGACATTGAACTAGAAGCTCTGAGGGTTAATAGAGGTATTATCTAGGTCATTTGTTCTTTCTACAGTATCAATTGATTGACACTTTTGTGAGGTACTTTTTTTTTATTTCCCCTTCTTTCTTGAGGTTTTACCAGGGTGACGCGGAGTTTCGGTAGAACCTTCTGTTAGTGGTTGTGATAAAGGGACTGATAAGAACCAAAGTGAGAATTTGGGAATCTATTTGTTGTTTTTATTACCCTAATGTGCTTTTCATTCGATTTTTATGTGATACGGTTAGGGATTAAATGATGTGATTGGATGTAGATTTGGACTCCTGGAGAAGAGGGACACTTTACCCACCGAGACACATTTTTGTGATGTAACCAAAACTACGTGGGAGAGTCAATGCCACCCAAAGTGGATAGTTTCAAGGTGTGGAGAATTATTTCCTTATATTTGTTTGTTCAAGGTAAAGGTTGTGTGGTGGAGATCTCTAGCAAGTTCTAGCATTTCCAGTGGAGTATTTCTTCTTGACCCTTTTTTCTTAATGACCTTGGTAGAGAGAGATCCATGATTAGAATTATTCTGTAGAAGTAGATTTATACCCTATGAAATTTCAATAGTATGGATTTTTTTCATACCATTCATACTCATATTGGATTCCACTAGTGGGTGTGGTAGTTTTTGTATTTTGGAAATTTGTGTTACAACTAGTGCTTCATAGACAAAGGGATTGGTAAGACCCAGTGTTTACGCATGAGAATCCCTATCTTGTTCATTGTAACCCTCACATGATCATAATAAATCTATAATTCAAGACACTTGAAGAGGTTATAGTGTAGTTCATCTAGGGGTGGATTGGAACTGTGGGGTTTTGTCTGTGTTTGCATCAGGTTAGCGAGGTGGTGTACCTTTAGACCCTAATACTATTGATGGACCATGGTGCTTAATGCTTTTCCACCTGTTATAGCTGAGGAGAATGTTTCATTTTGTTGCACGATGTTGGATTGTTTGGAAATGGATATGATTGTCTTCTAACCTTGATGGTTCCACTGAGTTCATTCTTAGAAGCTACACGAGAACCCCAGTGAGTTAGTTGGTATGGGAGTTTTAGTGGAGATATCAGTTTCTTCCCCTTTACATGTGATTTCTCTTTTTTGGGATAAAATCCCTAAGGTGGGGATAATGTAATGGCTAGTATTTTGACCTCTGAGACTTTGGAATATTTTAGAGAATATTTTTGAAGCTAGGAACTGACATGACTTGGGAATCTAGGGCCCATAGAGCCTCAAAGTGGCGATTTTAAAAATATTTAATATATTTTGTTACACACATGTTATTTCACTTGAAACATGAATAACTCCTATGAGGAGTCTTACATAAAAAATTTGAGGCCACAGTTGAGTTCATAATATCATGTTTACCCTATGGGTGGTATTAAATTTATTAGCATTGATTTTTTGATCTAGGGTGAGTTGGTGAAGGGGCATTGGAGAGAGAGAGAGTTAAATGATTTTAATTAATTAAAATCAATATAACCTAATCCTCCTCCCTCCCCTTATGTTGTGTACACAAACCCAAAGAAGAGAAATATATCCTCTTCTATTCAATTTGGATATGAAGAGCCGACAACGAATCAACATAGCAAGGTACTTCTAATCTCATTTTCTGATGCCGATCATCATCGGATCAAGGAGAATCATGATACATACATCGTTTTACATCCAAATATTCGGTTTTTCATCGTCGATGTAGGTTTTTTGAGTTTTAATTCCGATCCACTTTTTTATTCTTTGTTTTAAGTCTTTATATCCCAAATACAATTGTTAGAGATACCTTCTTGGTATATTTGTAGGTTTTAGGGAAATAGGTGTGAATCAGGCATTTTTTGTGGTAATTAATGACTGGAATTACCATCTACACAACATGTATTCTACTGAAACATGCCATTTATACCTTACCATTTGGGGAATATGAAGTTTGGGGTTGACATGCTATGTAACTGGGTTACACACTATGATGTTACCCAATCTGTGTGACTATGGGACAAGGATAGGGATAACCATGTAAAAATGCATGGTCATGTACAACCACATGACCAATATATACAAACATGGGGTATAATACATAAGACTAGGCATACCACAAAGAAATGTGGTTGTTTACCCTAAAAAAACCATGTAGAATGGGATGCACGACATGTAAGGGACACAAATTGTCGGGATGTGTGAAGGAGAAAATCATCCATGGGCCTAGTGAAGTGGGACATGGAATGTACTGACTCTACATGCCATCTACCCCTACATGGGTTGAAAAACCATGTAGAAAAGATACACGACTAGGTTCTCAGGTAGGTTCACATGTCATGTGGACCCTAGTTCACACCATGTACTCCTTAAAGATCTTTATGATATCTTCTTCCTTCTGTATCTCCTTCATTGAGACTTGGATATAGTCTTGTGAGAAACCTATCCTGAGTAGTTTCCTACATAGAACGTGATGGTGGACTCATTTTCAACATTTAAGATACAAGGTGGAATGTTTTGATAAAGACTCTTGCGTATCAGTGCTCAACTGATGGTGGATTTTAGTGGGGTTTTACAAGAGAAACTTTGGGACTGGTTCTCACCACTAGAATAAGGGAATATATTTATCTTAACTATCTACTTTGGTAGATATGGGACTCCCCATATTGTGGGAATGAGTTCTATGGGTAGTTCTTCCGATGGTTGTACTCCCCTAATGGATTAGGGTACGAGTTCCCCGTATCATTTGAGTAGTTGGAGGTAGTGCTCCCCTAATGGATTTGGGTGTGGGTCCTCTAGATATGACATATTGGTAGAGTGGGTACTCCCCTATAGTGTTAAGGTGTGGGTACTCCATCATCGGAGTCAGTACTCCCCTATCGTTCCAGGGTGTGGGCCCTCTATACATGTTTTACAGGAAGTGTTGGTATTCCCCTATTGTACCAGAGAGTGGGTCATCTAGCATAGGGTCATTACTCCCCTGCCATGTCAGGGTGAATGTCCCCCATAGTAATCAAGATGGTATATTTTTACCCCATAACATTCTAGGTTGTTGGTCCTCTACCCACAGATTTGTACTCCCCACATCATGGGTGTGGGTCCTCTATCCTTTGAGTGGTACTCCATTATCATTCCAGGGTACGGGTCCTCACTTATGGAGTAGTACTCCCCCGTCTCGAATTAGCATCGAGTAGCAGTTCCTCACCCTCCAATAGTTATATGCGACACCTAGATAGGATTCAGTTCTCCCTCGATGGAATGAGGTGTGGGAAACTCCATACAGTAGCAAAATAGGTTTCATTGCTCAGTTAATAGCTAATACTCCCTCAACAGCCAGGGTGTGGAGAGGTGTGGCTCCATCCATTCTCTCTCTTTAGAGAGGATACACATGGTGCATCATCTGGAGCAGTACTCCATCAACTGTGTGTAGTGGTGATGGGAGGCCCCCTTCACTTGGGATTCTTTATCTTATGTTGGGAGCAAGGTATTAATGGTAGGAATTTTCGTGTTGGGTGCTAAAGATGGACCTAGTAAGTGGTTCTTGATGGATAATTCCCTCTTGAACATAACATTAAGAATTGTAGATTTGTTCCCAATGGAGTGTATATCTCAGACGAGTTCCAACTAGGATGATTGATCTTGTGGAGCGTGTTCTTCTAGTTTTTTGTGTTACCTTTAGTGTATCAAGTATAATCTTTTTTCTAGGTATGAGGTCAGAACCTCATAAGACTTGGACTTTGAGATGAGTATATCTGGGTATTTTATGGGAGTCATTATGGTGTTTTTATATTTCTGGGTTGACCCACCATATGGACTTAGATGAATTTTCAAGTATAAACAAGTATGGTTTGAGATGGAGTTTCCCTCTCCATCGAGTTCCCTATGTCTAGGTTGATCGTATTGTTTCCTTCTAGTTTATGCCTTTTTTATTTTGGGGGTTTTTGGGGTTCCTAATGAGTATTTTTATACTCACCCTTTCAAGGGATTTTCCAGCACAAATTTGTATCTTGTGAAGACCACTTGCTTATCTATAGTGTCCCCAGAGGACCATAGGTTGAGGGAGCATAGTGAGCTAGATCAATTGAGGTGTTTACTAGATTTGGGTCGAGGATCTTTGTAGTAGTTTCATTTGACAAATATCCCCTCCGTATGATCAGGTTTTACACTTTTATAGTTTTATTTAGTGGGTGTTGTTTTTTCCTTATTACGCTTTCATTACATATGTTGTACTCTAGTCTAGGATAGATGTATGCATTATTTTCTTTATTTTCTACTTTTTTAGTTCTTTTCACTATTGCATTGAGGTGTTGTGGGTGCATGAGTATAGGTAAATTAGGAAAAGGCCTCCCATCTATGTGATATGCATACTGAGTACTAGTCTCAAACCCATGGCCTATTGGAGGTGGGATTAGGGTGTTGCGGACCACACACCATTGGGTCGGGTCATGATAGAGATGGACAATAGAGGATTTTGTTTCACAGTGTCTCACTTGTCAGAAAATTAAGGCATAACACTAGAGACCATTAAGTTTTTTGCATCCCATACCCATTCTAGTATGGAAGTTGGATGATATTTCCATGTATTTCATCATTAGTTTTCCATGGAATCATATTGGGGAAAATGTGATTTGGATTTTCATTGATCGAATCATGAAATCAGAACATTTCCAACCTATTCAGAAGACGATGAAAGCAGAAGAGTTTGAGAACATGTATGTCTATGATATTTTGAGACTTCATGAGGTTCACTCTACGATTGTATCTGATTGGGATCTGAGGTTGACATATAGATTCTAGAAAGGTTTTCAATAGGAAATGGGTCCCTTGATTAGATTCAGCACGACTTTTCATCTACAGATAGTTGGACCAATAGAGAGGGCTATCTAGGTTATAGAAGATATGCTTGTGGCTTGTGTGTTTGATTTCGTAGGATTTTAGAAAAAAATTTGAATTTGTTTTAATTTTCATATAACAATAGGTTTAAAGATTCAATAAATATGGTTCCCTTCAAGTCATTGTATGGGTGTCCATGTGGATCTCCCTTGTGCTGGGTAGAGTTGGGAGAGTGCTCCTTGTATAGGCTGAGTGTTTTTTAGGATACGATGAAGATTGTGCAGATAATTCAGAGGAATTTGATCATGGAACAAAGTCAACAAAAATATTTTTTGGACCATCTATTATTCCCAGTTTGTATCGAGACCACTCAGATGGTCATGAATCAGTGTTTCCTCTATATTTTTATAAGAAAGTTTCTTAACTCGATTAGAAAACTTTCTTAACCTTTGAAACTTACTAGAGTAATGATCCACTCTAGTATAAAACTAAACCTCACCATTCATATGAAAAAATATAAATATTTAATATCACATGATATTTACATGGTTTAGTACAAATACATACTCTTTTCTATGTCAGATAGTCCCTCCAATATAGATTCCTTTACTATATAATTTAGGGAATACAAAGAAACAGCCAAAAAATAATTCTACAACCTAGTATATAATTTATCTTCTATAGCTGGTTATACCCCCCAATTATCCTTTTTTGAATCCCCTTTCCCACATACGGTTATACACCCCAGCAAAAAAAAAAACAATCATTTTCAGTAACTAGTAAGAATCCATAGCTACAAGCTTCACTTTTCTTATTTTTTGATCCACTTTAGAAAGTTATTCACTTCCGCCATAAGTATGATGGATCAAATTCACCTATATAAAATCATCAAGAACATCAACAATTATCCTAAAAAATTATTATTCTTTAAACTTCAACAAGAAAATAAACAATTCTAAATGTACTCAATATTTCTAGAATTATAACATACTTAGAAAAAGCCAGTCTAATTCTACCTTTTTCAGTAACCTTTGTTTGATGACCTCCATTTGATCGGATTCCATCCGATTCTTCTTCTTATTTCCCCTATTGAATTGAGTAGAAACTCAATCAAGAACTTACCACTTTTTCATTTGATGTATCTCCATCTAATAGACCTCACATTGATGGATGTTGCTCCAATGGACTCACTCAGATGGGTGTCACTATGATGGACCTTCATCTGATAAAGCTCACAACAAAGAGTCTTGTTTTGATGGAAATTACTCTATTGTTCTCAACTTCAACCTGAAACAAAACTTTGGTTTGTAACTCAACTCCAATCACAAAAATTTCAGAGTTTCATCTCTCTACTCACAAACAGTTTCAAGTATGAATATATTGTTCTCACATTTTATGGTCACCTCATAATAGAAAACCTAGGGAAAAAATCTACTACCCACTTAATGAAATATAAAAATATGAATTTCATGTTGATTTGAGTCTTCATATTTGAACTATCCAACTATTCTCTATAATTCTAGAATCATCTAAAATCTTTTTTAATCTTCAAAAAAATTCAGACTTCTTTGAATTTACAAACAATACATCAATCTGATTATCTGAGTTTGATCATTCTTTGTGACTTTGAATGATGTTTCTACCTTAGTCTCAGTCCTACGAACTTTAAATGTACTAATAATCCATTAGAACATTATAAATTTATAACTATGAACATTGCCTCCTTTTTCTCTTTACCCATTGAAGAATAAAAATGATCAAATGATTTATTTCCTTGATTCTCCAAGTCAATTGAAAATGGTTGACAATATTGTTTTAACTTCTTTATATATATTTTACCTTCAACCATCCTAGAGAAACTCATGAATTTCTCAAATCATCAATTTCTTTCTCAATAAAATATGACTCTTTATAATTTTTATCATATAGGTTTTATGATTCTAATTTCAAATATGAACACCCCCTCTTCCCATGATTAGGTAAATGAATTGGTGTTCTCAAATAATGTCTATAAAATGTTCTACAACTGCTGTTTTATTAGTGCGAAACATCGTTTGATGAAAATGTGTCTGCTTCATATCTGATAGATCCATATATAAGTTATACAGATGAATCAATATCATTTTCTCATCCAAAGTATTGGATATAGGGGTTCATTTGATTCATCATTGTCAAAAAATTAACAACTCCGGTCTACCTCAAATAAGACCCTACATTTGAATCGTCAATGATACCAACAATTTTTAAAGTGAATCATTATCCGAATCCACTTCGTTGAATTGGGGGAATACCATGTACGATGAATCAGTGTCAGCAGTTTATTATTTTAAACTTTATATCCACGGTAACTTCTTATGGACAAATAACTAACCACTATTTCTTTTCAAACATGGCATGTTTACTTTTATAAAAATTCTTAATATACTAAAATTTCTCCATCTTATTATATTTATCTGTTGAGGCATCAACATTATTTACCTTTTAAGTTCCCTTTTTTGGTTCCACACATTTTTTGGGAACATTTGATATGTTTTTCTCATCATAACTCCTCTTGATTCATAAATATTTCCTAGTATTTACATGTTCTACCATCATGAAAGATCTATGTGTCTAAAAATTCTACAACACCAACAGTGACTTCCAAATATTGATTTTTCAGACTGATAGTAAAATTTTTCATAACGTTTTTGTTGTTTTTTTCTCATAAAATGTGGACCACTTTGATCATGGGGATACATTTCTTAGGAATTCTCCTCTTTCTTAGTGAAATATATTTTCTCAAAAATATGATTTTTTAAACCCTTTATTTCACCATGTTTTAAAGTTTCACATTTTATAACAACTACTTTGGTGAAGTTGTATCTGAAGTTTTTTATCTCACTTTATATTATAAGAAGAAATGATTGTGTTTCTAAAAATTCCTCTACATTCTTAGCCAGAATAGTTTTCAGAATGTCTAACATCATTTAAAACTCATCTATCTTAAACTTATTCTTCTTACCTTCTTCAATAATTATAGATTCTTTCATGTTGAGGTTCTCATTGTCTGCTACCTTTTCTTTATAACTTTTCAATTTTATTTCAAGATCAATAATATATAGTTTCTGAGATTTGATGAAATTTTTATTTATCTCCTCTTTATTAATCCTATCATCATTCTCAATAGTTATGTCTTTAAAATCACTTTCAAACATTCTCATTTTTTCCTTGATAAGATTATTCTGATCAAGTGCCTTTTCCAAATTCTCTTTGATTATCCATTCTATTTCTATTATCTCTTCAAAATCATCTTTAATAATTGAATAAATAATTCTATTTCTAACCTTAGCAATGAATTTAACTTCATCACTATAAAATCACATAATTTCTGTATAATTTTTTTTAATTATATGGAATTATTACGAGACTACGAAAATTGACGGCACATGATTCTGAGGCCCGGAGTGTACAAAATGATCCTTCAAAAAATGTTAAGATTTAAATATCTTGGTTGAGTAGTTTTCCTAAAAAAGTGGAATTACTCCTAAACGAGTGGCTAGATCAGAAATCTAAGGACACTATTGCGTTTAGGATGACAGATTTTCCTTAGGCATGATTTAAGTATAGTCGGCGCAGACCTCCACTGAGAAAATCTGAAAATGGCATTACCATAAAAAAATTAAATTAAATTATTTTATTTTTTCAAATGATTATAACTCAAGAATGGTTGATTAGATTAAAAATATGAGACCACTTCTGAACTCGTGAGGGTATTATTTACTTGACCAGATCCTAACATTGTCCTGCATGGGCCAACAGTTGATGTTAGTTTTTTTTTCATAAATAAAATAATTAAGTAACAATTATTTTATTATCAAAACCTTATAACTCTTAAATGGTAACTCAGATTGGAAATACAAGAGTACCTTTGAGCTTGAAAGGGAGTGTTCCCCTTAGGCAGAGCCTAACCTCAACCAGCACATGTCAAGGGTGACTGTCAATAATTATTGAACATTTTTTAAGGTACGTTCAATAAATGTGTGAGCAAATATTTCTATCTTTTGAACTTGTACGCTGATTAAAAATCCAAGGTTACCGTTGAAATCACAGCATTAGGATTCACTTAGGCGAAGCATAAATTTTTTTGGAAAGGATTAGATGAAAAAGTTAATTTTTAGACTTTCCAAAAAAAATAATAAAATAATTCCAAAGTTATTTTATTCTTTCCTTGTAACCATTGAACAATGGTGGTGGGACCATGGTGTAGCGTCAGGCTTAAATGAAATTAATTTAATGACATGACCCTTGGGATGCATAACCATAAAGTTTGTTGAATTAATAGAACATTAATAGTAATTCATTAATGAACTGCATTAATGAAATGCAACGTGGGTGGTTCCCTCTATTATATTTAAACAAACTTAGGACATGAGTTTTGGTGACTCATGAGAGAAAATTATGATGAAGTTCCAGCGATGTCTTCCACCAACGTAGAAATAAATTTCGATGAATGTTAGAGAATTAGAACCAAACAACGATGGGTGACAATGAACACCATAGAATAACGGATTCTCCTCATTCATCTTCAGTGAATCCAATGTTTGAGGTAGAGGGTTATGTGCTTAATTCCTTATTTTTTCCCATTCTTGAATATTATGAAGAACACAGAACAACAGTCCAATGGGATGATCCACATTTCATTAATTAATGTGGGAGGATAATTCTGGGTTTCTTTATGAGTGTCTTTATGATTAAATAACCCCTTCCATATTATAACTCTAATGCGGAGGGCACATGCCAAACCGAACAAGGTTCAGACCCTCCGCCGATCTTGGTATTAATTGCATTCTTCGTGGGTGACTAACCAATACAACGACAAGATGAAAACAGGGGCCACATAGTTATGGAAATTCTCTAGAAGGCCCATAGGCACGGTCAGGAAGAAAATTGGATCACTAGAGTTTCACCGGTGGCCCGTGGAAGCTCCACTGGCACAAAGACACCAGCGACTGGTGGCATTGAGGAGGTGGTGGTGCCTAAAGGCATCACGGCAGATGAAGGGGGAAGCCATCCATCACCGGCCGCGTTAAAGCTGGGCGACACGCCACAATAGCATGCCGCAGATGAGGTGTTTCCATTTCGAGCTGCGGTGGTGGGAGAAGGGTGTTCCCACACCCATGGGTCCAACCGATGACCGGTCCACACGGACTTTCCAGGTGGATCAGTTCCAACTGGAGCCACCAATTGAATGCCGAACGTACAACTTTTCTGTTAGGGAAGGGAGCAGACCCCAACACCTAGCGGGAGGTTGTGCCCAGATAGTGGGCCGAGTTGGTCTAGTGGCCCACCAAGCTGTGCCCATCCATGTGGGCTGGGCCAGTCCTGCAGCATAGCCCCTTCGGGCCAGGCCCATCTGAACCGGACCGGGTCAGTCAGACTGGGTCGGACCGGACCTAGACTCACTTACAAACCAGTTTCGATTAAAAGGCTATATCTCTTAAACCAGATGTTTGTTTGATTAAATTTCTATAGATTCAGAACCCTTATGATGAGACAGTCCTTTTGAGATACTTGACTTGGCTTTTGGATAAAGGTGGAGTACAAACGGGTTGGATTGGACCTGAATCCAACCGCCCCCGGCACTAAAATACCTATAACTTACAGACCGAGCATCCAATTGACGTGTATTCTGTTGCGTTGGAACCCTTATGACATGGAAGTTCATCAAGTTACTTATTCATGGGACTTATTGGTAGTTTAGGTACAACCAATTTCTTGAGGAGCGGATCCTCCCAGAACCCAGCATTCTTAGTACGAGAATCTAGTCGCTGGTTGTGATGTAAAAAACGAATAGAAATCCTCTGTGGGTCAGGAACTAGTGATACTTTATGGGTTTTCACCTAGAGATCCTCTATAGGTCATCAAATAGAGATCCTTTGTAGGTAAGAACCTAGTGATCCTCTCTAGGTCTGCGCCTAGAAATCCTCTCTGGGTCAACACCTAACCATCCTCTATGGGTTAGCACATAGTGATCCTCTGTGGGTCAGCACCAATCGATCATCTATGTGTCCACACATAGTGATCCTTTGTGGGTAATCACATAGAGAACCTACATGGGTTAGCACCTAGAGATCCTCATTGATTCAAAACCTAGCGATCCTCTATGGGTCAACACCTAGAGATCTTATTTGGCTCAACACCTAGTGATTCTCCGTTGGTCAGCACTTAGCGATCCTCTGTGGTTCATCACCTAATGATCCTCTTCGGGTTAGCACCTAGCGATCCTATATGGGTCAGCACCTAGAGACCATGTGTTTTTCAACATCAAAATCCTCTTGATAGAATAATATGATCTAGATTTATGAATAATCATCTTTATTCATGTTTTTAAGTGGTATATCTGGTTTGAGCTAAGTATTTTACTTTGTGCTTTGTGATTGAGATAATGCTTTGTTGTTTTTTACTTTGTGGAATTTTGGGAGACCTTCATGGGTCTCGAGGTCCCTATTGGGTATTGATATAATCACCCCTGCTTGGGCTTCACCTGCACCTTTTTGTGACTTGTGCAGATGACATACAACTTTGACCGAGGTTTGGGAGCTAGGACCAGACGGTGCACAGAGGTGACTAGTTGATGCAGATAGCCACAATGATGAGATGTACCTACCTTTTAGATAATATCCTTGGAAAATGAAATCAAAAGTTATTTTTCCTTTACACAATATTTTTCTTTTAGTTGGGTTTGTATTCTGGCCCATTCTTCTTGAGTTCACACTTTAACTTTCAGTAGTTAAACTGCATGGTTTTTTCTTGTTGGATTATTGGTTTGTGTGTTTGTAGGTTTAAAAAAAATGCCTTCCCATTTTTAGGGATATGTCTTTTCGATGCTACTCAACAACCCCTGGCCAATGGAAGGAGGGCTTGGGGTAGTCACGACATGGGCCTCGGGGGACGATTCGTGAAAAAGTGGTATCAGAGGGAGGTCAGTTCTACCAGAATAACTAAGAGTGTGTGTTTTCAATGGAGCAATAGTTTTATGTGTTTTGAGTTTGGATTATAGTCTAGAGAGTCTAGTGTTGATGTGGTAGCCGACAGATCCATACCGTAGGACCCTAAATTCTGTTTTCTAACTTGGTAAGCGAATACACTAGTTGCATGTGTTTTGAAAATGTTTTATTATTGATCTCTTTTGAGTCAGTTCCCTAGGTATAACTTATTGATTTTGGTTCATCTTGATTCTCTTTCAAGATGCCTCCATGAAGATAGCCAGCCAAGATTCCAATGTGTTATCATGATGATGTTCCACAGAGTGATGAGGCTTCATTACAAGGACTATTTCCCAAGATGGTACCTTCAGATGGTGTCCCAGCAATACCACTACCCATTGGTCATCAGTTACTATCTGCCCTATCGGTAGAGGAGACATGTAGGCTCGGTGCCTTACACAAGTTTTGGTGAAAGATACCCCTCTGGTTCTGAGGAAAGACCGACTAACAGGTGGATAAGGACTGACTTTAGGTGGTGACTGAGTTTTCATCTATCCAAGGAACCATTAAATCAGATGGAGGTCCTGGTAGTGAGCATTCTATATGAATCAACTGGGCAATAGAAGGGTTTAGATTACCCCTATCTTACGATGAGGTGAATTTTCCATGGATAGATCTTGAGAACCTTTCTCAAAGAAGAGGTCTCATGCCATAAAAATCTAAGGGTTATGTGTTCCCATGAGCTTCTACAGCTTCAGCATGACGACATTTCAGTATCTGAGTATTCATAGAGGTGTACTAACCATTCTAGGTACTCGATGAATACGATATGACCAATGCATCAGGACTCAGACCTCTGAGAGAGATGTGTTTAGGGACATCCGAGCCGTCACTATTCCTCAATGCATTCCTAATTATGTTAGGATTCTAGATAGAACCTTAGTGGTTGAATGTTATTTCGATGAGAAGATACATCAAGTGAATATTAGTAGTGGGAAAACAGGAAACTAACATCATTCTCAGAGACTAGGATGTGTAAAATGTTTCAGGGATAGGAAGTGATAGGGAAAGATAAACATGCAAAGAAGTAATAAGTGGTATACATTTCGACATATTACAATCACCACCCCATTGTGTCCCCCACCAGGCTCAGGTAGATGGAGGATATGAGAACAAAGTAGCTGTATGTGGTCAAGGAGTGTGACCCAAGGGCTCCAGGAATGATTCGAGGTATGGTCTATGTCTACTACTAGATGTCATATTAATAGACATAGTTACTAATAATTCCTTCCTACCGAGAATCTTGTTCAAGACCTATATTTTCTAGTTAAACCGTTGACTTGACCCTTATGTCTTGAGAGACCTATGGGAGGATACTCGATAATCACAATTATGTCGATGGTGTGATCTGACCCTTGGGGTGAGTGTTTCAGTTGGAACTTCTTGGTGGCAGTGTCGAGGCATTACGACGTTAGTTTGGGTATAGAATGGTCATCCACAGACCATGCTTAGATTTACTGTTTTAAGAAAAATGGATGTGGTATATCTACGGCATTGGAAAGGGGTTTTCCATGGATTATGAAAATGGAAACCCAAGAAGCATGGGATAAACTCATGTATAGGAGGTTGAAGTCGATAACTCTTGAGTAGGCCAACATTACCCTCATGATAGTAGGTGTTTGAGTTTTCAATTCCCAATAGTAGTGGTAGAGTGTGGGAACAACCTTTCAAAAGATGTTTCTAGGATTACCTCCCTGTAGGGAGAGGGAACTTTGCATTGGATTGTACCCAAGGATGACACCAATATCTATAACTACATAAAATATGGCTCCCGCAGAGCTCTGAGAGCTGAGAGTATAGTTGAAAGAATAGTTTACTGTCTACTATGATCATAAGAGTCTCAGATATATCTTCTCACAGAAGTACCTGAACCTGAGACAACGGTGATGGATGAAGTACCTCTCGGACTATGAATTTGAGATAGTCTACACTCCTAGGAAGGTAAACGTATTAGCAGACACACTTAGCAGGAGGTCGGGTCTATAGCTGCTGGGTGAGGCGATAGTGCAACTACCCGTGACGATGATATCCTTCATGGATGATGATGGATCAACTTACCTTCAGTCTATGACCGTCACTACCCCACTCCTTTAGTGAGTTAGAGAGGCACAAATTGTGGATGTTGACTACGAGGCCCGATGTGCTCATATATATTCATGACATGATCCTGATAAATTTTTGATAGGTTGGGAGCACATAAACCTTTTCAGAGGACACACCTTGGTACCAATTACATTACAAGAGGAAGTGTTGAGGGAATTCCATACATACCCTTTGGCGGTACATCTTGGTGTTTCAATGATGTACCCGGACCTTTGACATCAGTACTGGTTTCCAGGGATGAAGAGAGTCATGGAAGAGTTTGTTTCATGATTCCTCACTTGTCAACAAGTGAGAGGTGAGCATTAGGCTTTAACATGATTGAGCACACCTTTTACCCCAAGACAGATGATCAGATAGAGCAGACCATACAGACCTTGGAGGAAATGCTTTGTGCCTGTGTCCTAGATTTTGGTTACATTTTGGAGGACCACCTACCACTGATGGAGTTTGTTTATAGCAATAACTATCACTCCACCATTTGAATGGAACTATTTCAGGCCTTGTATGGGTGACTTTGCAGATCAAACCTAAGCTAGACAGACCCAGGGGAGTTAGAACTCATGGGTCCAGAGTTGGTACGGGATACCTATAATGAGGTAAAGATCATCCTAGATCATATGAGGCCTACAAAGAGTAGGCAAAAGTCTTATAATGACAGGAGATGAAGAACCTTAGAGTTTGAGGAGGTAAATCATGTTTTCCTTCAGGTCCCACCCCAATGAGTATTACAAGGATTTTTCTGGGGTAGTAAGCTATCTACGAGGATCATCAAGACTTTTCAGATTCTCAATAGAGTTGGAAAGGTGGCGTATCGCGTAGCTTTCCACCCACAGATGAACCAGGTGCATAATGTTTTCAATGTGTCACAGCTGAGGAGGTATGTGCATGATCCATCGCACATTATCGACTGGGGTGAGCTGGGCATTGATGATGGGATGACTTCCGCGGAATTCCTAGTGGAGATAGAGTATCAAAATGAGTGGGTCCTCCAAGTGTGGTTGATTCCACAAGTGTGAATTCAGTGGCAACATGGGAACCTCCAGGAGAGAATATGGGAGCATGAGGCTCAGATAGGTGCTCAGTACCCCCATTTGATTCCCTAGATTTTTTGTGGTTTTCGAGGACGTAAATCCCTAAGGTGGGGAGGATATAAAGACCCATAATTTTCATATAATTTGTTTAATTATATGGAAATATTATGAGACTGAAAATTGAAGACACGTGATTCTGAGGCCCATAGTTCTCTGAATGATCTGTTGAAAAATGTTAAGCTTTAAATAGCGTGCATGAAAAGTTTTTCTAAAAAAGTTGAATTACTCTTAAATAGGTGCCCAGATCAAAAATCCTAGGGCTCTGTTGTATTTAGGATAGCGGGTTTACCCTAGGCATGACTTAAGTTTAGTCGGTACAGGCCTCCAATGAGAAAAACCGAAAATGGAATTACTATAAATAAAATAATTAAATAAAATTATTTTATTTTTTAAAATGATTATAACTCATGAATGGTGACTCAGATTAAAAATCTGAGACTAACACTGAACTTGTGTGGGTATTATTTACTTAGGCAGATCCTAACATTGTCTAGCATGGGCCAACAATAGATGTTAGCTTTTGGCGGTAAATAAAATAATTAAATAAAAATTATGTTATTGTCAAAACCATATAACTCTTAAATGGTAACTCGAATTGGTAATACGAGAGTATCATTGAGCTCTTGAGGGTGTTCTCCCCTTATACGGAGCCAAACCTTGACTGGCGTGGGTCAAGGATGACTGTTAATAATTATTGAACTTTTTAAGGAACGTTCATTAAACGTGTGAGTGACGATTTCTATCTTGTGAACTGATGCTCAAATTAAAAATACAAGTGCACCATTGAAATATCAGTGTCAGGATTTTCTTAGGAGATGCTTAAATTTGATAGGCACGGGTCGGATGAAAAAGTTAATTTTTGGACTATACAAAAAAATAATAAAATAATTCCAAAGTTATTGTATTCTTTACTTGTAACCATAGAGAAATGGTGGAGAGACCACAGTGTAATGTCAAGATTTAATGGAATTAATTTAATGATATGATAATTGGGTTGCTTAACCCTGATGTTCGTTGAATTAATTGAACATTAATTGTGGTTCATTAGTGAACCAAATTAATGAAATGAAACGTGGGTTGTTCCCTCTCTTCTATTTAAACAAATTTTGGGCATGAGTTTTGGTGAATCATGAGAGGAACCTCTGATAAATTGATGGAGAATTCTTCCACCAACTTAGAATGGAGCATCGGTGACTGTTAGAGGATTTGAACTGGACAATGATGGGTGACAATAACCACCTTTGAACAATGGATTATCCTCCTTCGTTTTCAGAGAATCCAACGTTCGAGGTAGGGGTTAGGTTCTTAATTCCTTATTTTTTTTCACGTTCTTGAATATTATGAAGAACATGGATCAACCATCCAACAGGTTGATCCAAATTTCATTCTTTAATATGGGAGGATAAGTTGGGGTATCTTAATGGGAGTTTTTATGATTAAATAACCCTTATTATAATATAACGCGAACACAAAGGGCAGAGGCTGAACCGAACAGGGCCCGAACCCACCACCGATCTCAGTATTGATTGTTTTCTTCATGGGAGATTGAACGATATGGTGGTAAGATGAAACTGGGGGCCACATAGTGATGGAAACACCCCAGAAGGCCATAGGTGCAGTCGGGAAAAAAATCAGACCATTGTTGCTTCACTGGTGGCCCACAGAAGCTCTGCCGGAGCAATGGTGTCAGCGACTAGTAGCGGTGGCCATCTCTCACCGGCTAAAAGAAGGTGGCGGCACCCAAAGTCACCTCGATAGATGAAGGGGAATCTGGCCATCACTGGACACATTGAAGCGAGAGGACACACCACAACAGTGCGCAGTGGAGGAGGTGTCGCCACTCAGAGCCGCAGAGGAGGGTGAAGGGTGGACCCACGCCCGTGGGACCTACTAATTACCAGTCCATGTGTATAGACCAGGTGGAGAAGTGCCAAATAGCTCCACTAATTGATATCCAAATGGGAAACTTTTTCATTCAGGAGGGGAGCGGACCCCCACGCCCAACTGGTTGGTCGTGCCCAAATGGCTGGTCATGCCCAGCTAGTGGGCCGTGTTGGTCTAGCAACCCAACAGGTCGTGCCCCGTTGGGTGGTCTAGTCTAGTCCCATGGCCCATCCCCTTCGGTTCATGCATAAAAAAATCAGGTCAGGCCCAACGAGTTGCGTCGGGTCGGTCCGACTGGGTCAAACTAGACCTGAACCCACTTACAACTCAGTTTCAATTAAAGAGCTATATATCCAAAACCAGACATCAGTTTGAGGAACCATCTATCTCCCTAGAACCCTTAGGATGAGGAGGTCCTTTTAAAATATTCCACTTGGGTTTTAGAAAAATTTGGAGTAAGGCCGGTTTGGATCGAAATCAAATCCAGCAGGGCCCCCGACACTAAAATGTCTATAACTTACAGACCGAGCATTCAATTGATGCACCATCTATTTCATTGGAACACTTATGACATGGTGGTTCATCAGGTTACTTATTTGTGGGACTTTGTGTCTATTGATGTATTTATAATGTCTTGAGGATCCGATCATCCCAGAATCAAGTGTTCCTAGTGCCGGAATCCAGTGGCTGACTGTGATGTGAAGAAAGAATAAAAATCCTCTGTGGGTCAGCACCTAACGATCCTCTATCGGTAAGCACCTAGAGATCCTCTTTGGGTCAACACATATCGATCCTATATGGTTCAACACCTAGCGATCATCTCTGGGTATACACATAGTGATCCTCTATGGGTCAGAACATAGTGATCCTTTGTGGGTCCGCACCTAGAGATCCTTTGTGGGTCAACACATAGAGATCCTCTGTGGGTCAGTACCTAGATATCTGTGGGTCAGCTCATAGTGAACCTATTTGGGTCAGCACCTAGAGATTCTCTATGGGTTAGCACTAAGATATCCTTTTTGGTTCAGCACGTATGGATCTTCCATGGGTCAGCACCAAGCGATTTTCTATGGGTTAACACCTAGCGATCCTCCATGGTTCAACACCTAGAGAATCTCAGGGGGTCAGCACCTAGAAATCCTCCGTGGTTCGGTATGTAGTGATCCTTTGTGGGTCAACACCTAGATATCCTCTATGGGTATGCACCTAGTGATCCTCTGTGGGTCAGCACCAAGCGACCTTGTGCGCTTCAGCAACAAAATCCTCTCAACAGAATAAGATGATCTAGCTTTACGATTAATCATCTTTATTCTTGTTATTTAAGTGGTATAACTATCTTGAGCTAATTCTTTAACTTTTTTCTTTGTGATTTAGATCATGATTTGTGGTTTTCCCTTTGTGTAATTCTAGGAGACCTTCGGGGGTCTCGGGGTCCCTACTGAGTATTGATATAATCACCCCTTCACGAGTTTCGCCCGCACCTTGTTCTGTCTTATGCAAACAACAGACAGCTTTGACACGATATGGGAGCTAGGACCAGGTGGTGCATAGAGGTGACTGGTTGATACAAAGATCTGCATTGATGAGCTGTACCTACCCTTTAGGTAGGATCCTTGCCAGACTACCTCAAGAGTTGTTTTACCTTTCCGCTGTATTTTTCTTTTAGTTGGGTTTTTATTCTGGCCCATTCTTCTTTAGTTCACACTTTTACTTTTAACAGTTATACTACATGGCTTGTTCTTATTGTATTCTTAGTATGTGTGTTTATAGTTTTAAAGGAAATGACTTCCCATTTTTAGGGATATGATTTTCGAGTGAAAGTCATCAACCCATGGCCTATGGGAGGTGGGCTTGGCGTAGTCACAACACAGGTCCTGGGGGACAGGTCATGACAATCACTATATGAGGTGTCATCCCTCTTTCTTCTACTTTGATAACTTTTATTCATTTTTTCATAAGTAACTCTTTCCTTTTTTTTCTTCTACTTTTATTTTTTATATTTATTATCATCTTCTTTGAACTCGTACTCTTAAATCTTCTTCCTAGTAAAATTATATTCAAAATTCCTTTTCTCTTTACATTTTGTTTGAGTTTTACTTTTCCATTTCCCCTTACCATATTTCTTATAAAGGAGGGAAAATTGTGTTTAAATATTTAACTTCTTCCTATGACTCTAAATCACACGATTATTCTTTAACTTATTTATCTTTTTTTTTATTTTTTAACAATGATTTGAAGTCAATTTCATTCTAAACCATTTTCCTGAAATTTGAGGATTTTCTCGTTTCACAGGCCATATAAACATTGTGAGTTTCATCCAAAGATAAATCATAATGATATTATAAAGCTGAAACCTTGACATCAAATTTATCTGGGAAGATTCTCATCAGTTTCTTAATAATTTTATAATCTTTCAGATTCTCACCAAAACTTACGATGTTACTCACAATCTCAATTACTCTTTTAAGGTAACCATTAATACTTTCATCATAATCCATTTTCATATCTTCAAATAAACTTCTCGAGATTTTTAACTTGGCTTATTGAACATTCATATTCCCTTAATGGATACTTCTCAACCTGTCCCAAATTTTCTTAGTTGTTGAAATATCCATAATATTTGCATAAAAATTATCATTAAGAGCCATCATGAATGAATTATGATCTTTTCCATCATCTTCTAAAATCCTCTTACTGGGAACATTCCTAACAATTTCATTGATGGTTGGAAATCCCATAGTTTCTACCTCTTGAACTTCAAGGACAAGAGAAATAAGATTGCGTAACATCTCATTCTACCAATTAGGATATTTCCTTCCATACAAAATAATAACACCCCTATTTTTCACTGAATTTAAATTTTCCATTCTTAGAAATGGATCTTTCAGAGGTAACCATGCTCTGATACCAATTTTTTCTCCAATGTAGGATTGAGACCAGTGATAGGGATCTCAATCAGTGGTTCCTTTTAATTTTTATAAGAAATTTTCTCAACTCTATTATAAAACATTATTAACCTATGAAACACATTAGAGTAACAATCCAATCAACTATAAAACTAAACCTCACCTTATGTATGTAACAAATATAAATATGGACCATCACTCAATATTTACAAGGTTCGGTACACATGGTTACACATTTCCTTGTTGGATAATCCCACCAACATAGATTCCTTTACTATCTTATTTCCATAATACAAAGGCACAGGTAGAAAAAAATTCTATAACCCAGTAGAAAATGTTTCTAATGTAGTTCGTTATAACCCCCAACTATCCTTTTCATATCCAATTTCCCAAATCTAGTTATACACCCCAGAAAACAAAAAAAGCCTTTTCAGTAACTGGTAAGAATCCATAGTAACAAGATTCACTTTTCTTCTTTACTAATCCACTTCATAAAGTTATTCACTTCCTCTACAAGTAAGCTAGATCAAATTCACCTGTGTATAATCTTCAACAACATCGACAATTCTCTTAAGAACTTGTTGGTCTTGAAAATTCCTCCAAATCTTCAACAAATCTGAATGTGATCAATCATTCAATAACTATTTCTATAAAACTTATTTAAAAATGTAAGTTTGATTCACCTTTATTGGATAATCTCTGCACAATAGTCTCTGTCTGATTTGATTTTGTCGGATTATACTTCTTCTCTTCTAGATTTAATTGAGTAGAAACTCAATTAGAAAATCAACAATTATTTATCTGATGAAACTCCATATGATGGAACTCACTTTGATGTATTTTTCTCTCTTGTAATTACATTGATGGGTGTCACTCCGACAGACCTTCATCTAATGGAACTCACTCTGATGAGTCTTGTTCCGATGGAACTTCCTATGCTATTTTCAACTTCAACCTGAAACAGAACATTGGTTGGTAACTCAAATCCTGTCTTAAAAATTTCCGAGTGTCAGCCCTCCACTCATGAATAGTTTCAAGTATGAATGTACTGTGTTTTCTATTTATATGCAACCCATAATAGAAAAGGATGGAAAACCAATTATCCTTCCCGCTCAATAAAATTCACAAAGAATGAATTTCATGTTCTTTTGAGTATTAATTGTTAACCTCTTTAACTCTTATCAATACTTCTATAACCTTCTTAAATCTTCTTGAGTCTTCTCAAAAATTCTGTCTTCGTTGAATTTATAAACAATTATTCATTCTAATTATCTGATTCCAATCATTCTTTTTTTGTGACTTTGATTGATCTTTCTGCCTCAGTCTTCGTCTAATGATTTTTTATATAATTCCAATATGTTGGATGATTATAACTCTATAACTATAAACTATACATCCTTTTACCTTTACCCATTAATGAATAACTATAATAAAATGATTTCTTTCTCTGCTTTTTTGAGTCAATTGAAAATGGTTGACAATATTTTTGCAACTTCTTTAGACTTTTTTCAGGTTCAACCATTCCAGAGAAAATAAAGGATTCATCACATCTTCAATTGATTTCTTAGTATAATAGAAATCTTTATACATTTTCTCAGATTGATTGTTTGATTCTAATTTCAAAGATGAACTTCCCCTCTTTCTATGCTTAGGTAAATGAACCGATGTCATAAAATCTTGCCCATACAATGTTATGCACCAAATATTTTATCACGGTCATACACTGTCTGATGAACCAGTGCGCATTTCATGTCTGATGGATCAGAATCTAAGTCAGACCAATGGATTGGTATCTTTTCTCATTTGATGTATTAGTGACAGGGGCTCATTTGATTCATCATTATCAACAAATTAACAACTACAGTACGCCTCTAATAAGACCCTGTATCTGATGCTTTGATGATACAAACAATATTTAAAGGAATCGATATCAAAATCCACTCTAATGAATCGATGGCATACCATGACCGATGGACCGATGTCACCGGCGATATCTATACTTTAGATTCTATGAAACTGGTGATCGATCTGATTGATTAGTTCATTTGATGAATCGAACCATCAAATGAATTTATTATCAATCACTTTTGAAAAATCTATGACTTCAAAAAGATCAACCTCCTAGACTTTAGAAATTCTCACACCGATGATGCTCACACTGATGTTGTGTGTCCAAAACCACCCTTCCGCATTATCTTTCTTATATCATGACTAATTCTAGATTAGTAAAATTGTGAATAATCAGAAAAGCATCATTATATTTTCATAGACCAGAAACTGTGTTCGCTCATCTAGGTTCGGAGTTTTATGTCCAGAACCATGTTTCCTTTTGACTTTGCATTCGATTCACTTTGTTTGGTGCATCTTCATGGTCAGTCTGAAAGGCTGTGTCTGTAAACCAAAAATCCACCTATTCATCATCTTTAAACACATTTGACATATTAACAACAAATACAACCAAAACAGAACTTTCATTATTGGGAAAAATTCTCTTTTGCGATGGGTCATTTGTGATGGGCCATGAGCTCGTCACTAATAGTCCTCAGGAATGAAGTATTTGCGACGAGATTCTAATCGCATCGCAAATACTATTAAATAAACATGTATTTGCGATGGGTAAAAAACCCTTCACATATACTATTGGCATGCCTTTCCACCAAAACGCAGGAAAGGGTATTTGCGACGGGAACCATGTCTCGTCCCAAATACCCCCAGTCATGTAAAGGTAATTGCGACGAGATCATTCACCCATCGCAAATACTATGTCGGAAGGTTAGTATTTACAACAGGACTCATCACAATTAGTTTTTAACTGCCACATTTATTGTGGGAACTATTTACGGCGGGACCCATCACGATTAATTATAATTGTGACAGGATCATCCACCCATAGCAAATACTCTTTCGGAAGGTGAGTATTTGCGATAGGTTCCATCGTAATTAGTTTTTTAACCACCGCCACAAGCATTTATTGTGGGAACTCTTTGCGATAGGGTTCCCATCGCAAATAGTATCATCTCTACTAATGTAACCTATATAGACCCCCACCCCCGTATTTTTTCCCTCAATTCACCAATTCACCTCTCATTTCTCTTGTTTTCCATCATTCATTAGGTATAAGTGTTAATTTTTACATGGAAGGAAATTTTGAAGTTTGCAGAACACAATAGTTTCATTTTTTAGGTGTTTATGTAATGTTCTAAATTTTTATTTTATTTATTTTATTTATTATTTGATTTTAACATTATTAATAAGTTGTAATTAGAGTAAATTTGAAGCAATTATTTATAATTTATGAGTAATTATTTATAATTAGAAGTAATTAATAATATTCAGCAGTTACTTTAAATTAGTAATAATTAGTTTTAATTAGTTATAATATTTGCAATTTAAAAGTAAATAGTTTTAATTTACAGTAATTAGTTTTAATTAGCAGTAAATAGCCATAATTATTTGTAATTAGTAATAATTAACGGTAATGAATAAAAAAGAGGTAATTAGTATTATTTATTGGTAATTAGTAAAAATTAGTGATAGATCAAAATAATTATTTAAAATTAGTGTTAATTAGTAAAAAAATTGTTATAAGTTAATAAAAATTAGTAATAATTAGTGGTAATTAGTAATAATTAGTGGAAATTAGTAATAATTAGCGGCAATTAGTAATAATTACCAAAAATTTGTAAGAAATAGCAGTAATTAGTAAAAATTGGGGTTAATTATTAATAATTGACGGTAACTCGTAAAAAGTAACCACAAGTAGTTTTAATTAGTAGTAATTAGTAATAATTAGCAATAATTAGTGATAATTACTATTAATTATTAAAAATTATTAAAAATTGGTAATAATTAGTTATAATAAATAAAAATTAGTAATAATTATGGATAATTAGTATTAATTAGTTTTAATTAGTAATAATTAGTAATGATTAGTGGAAATTAGTAAAAAATAGTGATAATTTGTATTAATTAATAATAATTAGTGTTAATTAGTAATAATTAGTAATAATTAAGGATAATTAGTAAAGAATAGTGATAATTAGTAATAATTATTGGTAAATAGTAATAATTAGTGATAATTAGTAATAATTAGTAATAATTAGTGTTAATTAGCAGTAATTAGAAATAATTAGAAATAATTAGTAACAATTAGTAATAATTAGTAATAATTTGTAATAATTAGTAAAAAATAGTAAAAATTAGTAAAAATTAGTAAAAAATAGGAAACATTAGTGATAATTAGTAATAATTAGTGATAATTAGTATTAATTAATGACAATTAGTTGTAATTAGTGATAATTAGTAAAAATTAGTAATAAATAGGGATAATTAGTAAAAAATAGTAAAAATTAGCGACAATTAGTATTAAATGGAAAAAGTAGTAATAATTAGTAATAATGAGTAAAAACTAATAATAATTAGTGATAATTAGTATTATTTAGTGGTAATTAGAAATAATTGGTAATAATTAGTGATAATTAGTGATGACTGTTAATAATTAGTAAAATTTAGTGATAATTAGTAAAATATTGTTACAATTATTGGTAATTATTAATAATTAGTCATGATTAATAATAATTAGTTGTAATTATTGATAATTAGTAATGATTAGAAATAATTAGTAATAATTAGTGATAATTAGTAATAATTAGAGGTAATTAGTTATAACTAGTAACAATTAGAGGTAAATAGTAATAATTAGTAATAATTAATGTTAATTAGTAACAATTAGTAACAATTAGTAATAATTAGCAATACATAGTGGAAATTAGCATCCATTAATAATAATTAGTATTAATTAGTGATAATTAGTAATAATTAAAGATAATTACAATTAATTAGTGGAAATTAGTAAAAATTAGCGATAATTAGTAAAAATTTGTGGTAATTAGTAATAATTAGTAATAATTAGTAATAATTAGTAATAATAAGTAATAATAAAAAATAAGTAGTAATAATTAGTAGTAATTTGTAAAAATTAGTAAAAAATAGTGATAATTAGTAAAAATTTGTGATAATTAGTATTATTTGTTGATAATTAATAATAATTAGTGATAATTAGTAATAATTAGTGATAATTAGATTGAATTAGTTAAAATTAGAAATAATTAGTGATAATTAGTTAAAATTGGGGATAATTAGAAATAATTTTTGATAATTAGTATTAAATTGTGGTAATTAGTTATAATTAGTATTAATTAGTAATAATTAGTAATAATTAGCAATAATTAGAGATAAATAGTATTAATTAGTTGTAATTAGTAATAATTAGTAATAATTAGTGATACCTAGTGATAAATATTAATAATTAGTAAAAATTAGTGATAATTAGTAAAAAATTCATAATTTGTGGTAATTAGAAGTGATTAGTAATGATTAGTAATAATGAATAATAATTAGAAACTATTAGGTTAAATTATTAGTAATTAGTAATGATTTGTAGTAATTAGTAGTAATTAGTGGTAATTTGAAGTCAATTCTAATTTTTTAATTTTCTACTCTTTTTTATCACATTTTTTATATCAAATTACTCATAAAAAATTATTTATTTTATATTTTTTATAGAAATTTGAAACAAGGTAATCTATAAAAGTCTTTATTACATGATCTTGATTGGATAAATCATCATAGGATTCCAAACCATTCTAATATAATTCTGGTGTATATTGACGGTGTTGAAGATTTTTTATCATTTGTCGAATCAAAACCAAGATTTGTTTTAGAATGGATAATTAAGTGTCCACTTAAGAAATGTGATCTGATGATATTTGACGCATTTGAAAATGTTGGGGTCATCTGTTGCATTTTTTTTTGAAAAGATTATGTTTTTTAGTATCAACATGGTGGATGTAGATCCAGAAATGATGCTAGTAATTTGGTTCTAGATCCATCATGGTTTAAAAATTCAGTACCTAATATAGTCGGTCCTTCTTTTCAACAAACTAAAACTCATGGTAATATTGATTTAACTCCTGAGTTTTAACCATAATAATTTTATGATTTGTTGAATTCTGTTGAGGATGCCTTATATCCTAGTTGCAAGATAAGAAAATTTGCAGTAACTAAAAAAATTTATGGCCATTAAATCAGATAATGGAATATCAAATAGATATTTTGATCAGATATTTTTTTGTTTAAAGTGCTGTTACCTAAAGGAAATATGTTGGATATAAATTTATATGAGACCAATATAATGGGTCGTAATTTGGGTATTGGGTATCAGATGATTTATGTATGTTCAAATGATTGCATATTATATTATGGTGAAAATTAATCCTTAGTTAATTGTCCTAAATGTTGAAAATTGAGGTACACAGAGGCTTCAATAGGTATGTCCAGATTGATTCATGTAATACAGTTCATGTATTTTCTACTTAAACTTATATTGCAATGTTTATTTATGTCTCAAAACACATCATTATTGATATCATGGTACACAATGAATATTTCAACTTTTAAAATCCTAAATCATCCTAAAGATGGTGATTCATGGAAATTTTTTTATAAAGTACATCCATATTCTTCTTCAGAAGCTCAAAATGTGTGATTGGGTCTTTCTAATAACTATTTATGTCCATTTGGTTCTTATGGTAGTCAATATTCTTATTGACCTGTATTTATAACTCCGTACAATTTACCTCTTTGGATGTTGAAAAATGAACCATGTATATTCTTGACCTTATTAATTTCAAGACATCCATATAAGAATATCAATGTTTATTTGATACCATTAATTGATGATTTAATTTTATTATGGGGTTATGGTGTCATTACATATGATATTGTTGAGAAACAAAATTTCTTAATGAAAGATGCATTAATGTAGACAATTAGTGACTTCCCATCCTATGGAATGTTATCTAGAGAGAGTACATAGTGTCCAAAATCATGTCTTCACTGTATGAGAGACAATAAAGCATTTATTCTCATCAATGGAAGAAAACCTTATTTTTTTGACTTTCAACACATATTTCTTCCAACCGATCATCCTATTAGGAGGATTAAAATCATTTGTAAAAAGTTATAATTGAAAGAGATGGACCTCCAACAATGATCTCAGGTATTGATTAAAAATATATTATCTCTTAATTACCTCCCATTACCTTCAGAATGACTATAAACCAATAGAAAATAGATGGATTTGCGGAAGAACACAATTGGATAAAAAAGATTATTATTTTTGGAAATTCCATACTGGTCTAATTTTTTGGTTTGTCACATGTTGGATGTCATGCATATTGAGAATAAATATTTTGATAATATATTTTATTCAATTTTGGAAACACCTGGTATTACCAAAGATAATATAAAGGCACGATTAGATCTTGTCCAAATTTTTTGGCCACTAGAACTTAAACTATTTGAAAATGTCAAATCACTAAAGTTAATGAAGAAAAGGTGGATTATACAGTTTCTAAAGAAAATAATTTATTATTTTTTCAATGGATTTCAATTTTGAGGCTTCCGAATGGTTGTGTTTCCAATTTGGATAGATGTGTCAGAAATGGTCATATTACCAAATTAAAAAAGTCATGATTGTCATGTTATAATAGAAATAATTATATTAAATTGGATTTATAGGTTTATTGAATTATATGATTGGAGATACACTAATATAAATATCAAAATTTTTCAAATACATTTGTGTGGTGAAAATAGACATGGGATGATGGATTTACCCATTCAAGAGATGAATGTAGAAATTAAAGATAAAGGTACATAACAAATATTCAGTTGAAGGATCAATTATAGAAGTTTATTTACATGAGGAAATATCTTTCTTATGGTCTAATTATTTTCAATGCAAATATCTCTTAAACCAAAACCACTTGGGCCATAACAAGGGAAATATTGATGATGAAATGATCCATTAACTATCTGTTTTTAATCAGCTTGAAATTGGATTTGGAAGAGTTCATGAATGGTGGATTTTAGATGATGAACTTCACAAGGATTAAAAACATGTTCTCTTCAACTGTGAAGAAACGATACCATTCATACTATTAGTTCCCATATAATTTATTATTTATTTTTTAACATAAATTAAAATTATATTGTTTTTAGACTTTATGATAATCATATAAAGAAATAGTTTCCAAAAATTATAGTAGATTCTCTTGAAGAAAGTCGAAAAAATAGTTATTCCTACTGGTTTCAAAAACTGGTAAAGTAAATTATTTATGGTTTAACATATAAAATAAATTTTATTAATTATTATATTTCTAATGGGTTTTAAAATTTTCATGTATCAAAACATGATGATAAAATTGATAATTGATTGTGTGTATTGGGTAACCCATGATCCGAAACGGTTAAATCTTATAATTCATATTTGGTGAATGGTTTTAGATTTCATACATGTGCATTTAAGGAATAAAAAAACAATGAATAGTGGTGTTTTCTTCATAGGATCTCATTATAGAGAAAGTGAATTTGGCTTTTATGACATATTGGAAAAAATAATTGAAATGTGTTATATGGGACATAATTACGTAACAATGTTGTTTCCGACGCTTTCGCCGGGGCGCACGCATCCGTTCGCGGAGGACGCGCTGCTTGTTGCCCCGCATTCCCGCTTTCCAAAGGCGGGCGGCATTCGCTCCTTATTCAGGGACGTATGCTCCTTAATCGAAACGGGATGATGGGATGTCGGTTCTTCCTTCCGTGGATTCCTCCTCGGAAGTCATCACCTAGTCCGGGTCTCCCTCATAGATTTAATACGTAGTTCGTGAATCTCATTCCCGGTGCCATATCGTCATGGACGCCAGTTAATTACACTACTTCCGTCAAGACTTTCCATAGGGTCTTGACATGGTAGCGACCTTCGGTCGGAGTGGACGGTAACATCAGGAATTTCGGGGCATCTCTGGGTGCGTGGACATTGGGGAAGCTGTATTCTTCCTCATAAGAGGGCATATCAAGGGTGCAAAACCCGAGGCATGTATCTGAGGTTTTCCTCAGCTTCCCGTGTTTAACATAGGGTATGTGGCAAGATTAACGTCTAGCAGAGACGGTTACACCAAAGGAGTTCCATCCGAGGTTTTCCTCAGGCATCTCATGTTTATCACAAGGAAGGCCGTGAGTTTAACGTCTTACGGAGACGGAATGAGGGTGATCAGAACGTCCCATAGAGACGGATCAGATTGGTATATCGCATAGAGACTGCTATGGTCCCATAGAGATGGATCAAAACGACCAATGAGGACGAATCCTAGGTGGTGCACTCCCTATAGGGGAAAAGGGTGTTGAATCGGGGTGTACACAGAGGACATCAACCCGGAGATATGATGGGGGTTACACATGGAAAGCGGCCCATGCGCCGCTAGGAGCAGCGAGGAGGTGGATGGCATGATTCCACCGGAATGTGGCGGCCCGGGTGAGAATCAGGATGGGTGATGGATGGATGAGTGAAGTGGAGGAGGATGAAATGGGACCATCGCAGGGGCGACGGTGAAGTTGGGCTTGAGCCTTGAGGAGGCTTCTTACGTATCCCTGTGGCAGGGAATCAAAGTCCGCGTAGTTCGGGATGGTGCCGATAAACTGACGTGAAGCTGGACCTTGGCCCGATGAATGTCGTCGGCGAACAAACGTGAAGGTGGACCTTGGTCCGATGGGCATCGTCAGTGTACCGACGTGAAGGTGGACCTTGGTCCAATGGGAATCGTCAGTGTACCGACGTGAAAGTAGACCCGTGGGTCCACTAATGGTGGGCTTGAACCTTGGGAAGGTTTCCTACGTACCATACCTTAACACGGATCAAAGTCCTCGTAGTTCAGGTGGGTTTCGCCGGTGAACCGACGTGAAAGTAGACCTTGGTCCACTATTGGTGGGCTTTAACCTCGTGGAGTCTTCCTACGTACCATGCCTTGACATGGATCAAAGACCTCGTAGTTCAGGTGGGTTTCGCCGGTGAACCGACGTGAAAGTAGACCTTGGTCCACTATTGGTGGGCTTGAACCACGTGGAGGCTTCCTATGTACCATGCCTTGACATGGATCAAAGACCTCGTAGTTCAGGTGGGTTTTGCCGGTGAACCGACGTGAAAGTAGACCTTGGTCCACTATTGGTGGGCTTGAACCTCGTGGAGGCTTCCTACACACCATGCCTTGACATGGATCAAATACCTCGTAGTTCAGGTGGGTTTCGCCGGTGAACCGACGTGAAAGTAGACCTTGGTCCACTATTGGTGGGCTTGAACTTCGTGGAGGCTCCCTACGTACCATGCCTTGACATGGATCAAAGACCTCGTAGTTCAGGTGGGTTTCGCCGGTGAACCGACGTGAAAGTAGACCTTGGTCCACTATTGGTGGGCTTGAACCTCGTGGAGGCTTCCTACGTACCATGCCGTGACATGGATCAAAGACCTCGTAGTTCAGGTGGGTTTTGCCGGTGAACCGACGTTAAAGTAGACCGTGGTCCACTATTGGTGGGCTTGAACCTCGTGGAGGCTTCCTACGTACCATGCCTTGACATGGATCAAAGACCTCGTAGTTCAGGTGGGTTTCAACGGTGAACCGATGTGAAAGTAGACCTTGGTCTACTGTTGGTGGGCTTGAACCTCGTGGAGGCTTCCTATGTACCATGCCTTGACATGGATCAAAGACCTCGTAGTTCAGGTGGTGGGTCGCAATGGCTTACCACTGGACCGGAATGGGACCCGAGGTGAATGAGCGACGGGTGGGCTTGAACCTCGTGGAGGCTTCCTACGTACCATGCCTTGACATGGATCAAAGACCTCGTAGTTCAGGTGGGTTTCGCCGGTGAACCGACGTGAAAGTAGACCTTGGTCCACTATTGGTGGGCTTGAACCTCGTGGAGGCTTCTTACGTACCATGCCTTGACATGGATCAAAGACCTCGTAGTTCAGGTGGGTTTCGCCGGTGAACCGACGTGATAGTAGACCTTGGTCCACTATTGGTGGGCTTGAACCTCGTGGAGGCTTCCTTCGTACCATGACTTGACATGGATCAAAGACCTCGTAGTTCAGGTGGGTTTCGCCGGTGAACCGACGTGAAAGTAGACCTTGGTCCACTATTGGTGGGCTTGAACCTCGTGGAGGCTTCCTACGTACCATGCCTTGACATGGATCAAAGACCTCGTAGTTCAGGTGGGTTTCACCGGTGAACCGACGTGAAAGTAGACCTTGGTCCACTATTGGTGGGCTTGAACCTTGTGGAGGCTTCCTACGTACCATGCCTTGACATGGATCAAAG
Source organism: Viscum album (assembly GCA_963277665.1). Lineage (NCBI taxonomy): Eukaryota > Viridiplantae > Streptophyta > Magnoliopsida > Santalales > Viscaceae > Viscum > Viscum album. The sequence continues at coordinate 3,841,336 of OY728162.1, read as the reverse complement.
ACCTCGTAGTTCAGGTGGGTTTCGCCGGTGAACCGACATGAAAGTAGACCTTGGTCCACTATTGGTGGGCTTGAACCTCGTGGAGGCTTCCTACGTACCATGCCTTGACATGGATCAAAGACCTCGTAGTTCAGGTGGGTTTCTCCAGTGAACCGACGTTAAAGTAGACCGTGGTCCACTATTGGTGGGCTTGAACCTCGTGGAGGCTTCCTACGTACCATGCCTTGACATGGATCAAAGACCTCGTAGTTCAGGTGGGTTTCGCTGGTGAACCGACGTGAAAGTAGACCTTGGTCTACTGTTGGTGGGCTTGAACCTCGTGGAGGCTTCCTACGTACCATGCCTTGACATGGATCAAAGACCTCGTAGTTTAGGTGGTGGGTCGCAATGGCTTACCACTGGACCGGAATGGGACCCGACGTGAATGAGCGACGGGTGGGCTTGAACCTCGTGGAGGCTTCCTACGTACCATGCCTTGCCATGGATCAAAGACCTCGTAGTTCAGGTGGGTTTCACCGGTGAACCGACGTGAAAGTAGACCTTGGTCCACTATTGGTGGGCTTGAACCTCGTGGAGGCTTCCTACGTACCATGCCTTGACATGGATCAAATACCTCGTAGTTCTGGTGGGTTTCGCCGGTGAACCGACGTGATAGTAGACCTTGGTCCACTATTGGTGGGCTTGAACCTCGTGGAGGCTTCCTTCGTACCATGCCTTGACATGGATCAAAGACCTCGTAGTTCAGGTGGGTTTCGCCGGTGAACCGACGTGAAAGTAGACCTTGGTCCACTATTGGTGGGCTTGAACCTCGTGGAGGCTTCCTACGTACCATGCCTTGACATGGATCAAAGACCTCGTAGTTCAGGTGTGTTTCGCCGGTGAACCGACGTGAAAGTAGACCTTGGTCCACTATTGGTGGGCTTGAACCTCGTGGAGGCTTCCTACGTACCATGCCTTGACATGGATCAAAGACCTCATAGTTCAGGTGGGTTTCGCCGGTGAACCAACGTGAAAGTAGACCTTGGTCCACTATTGGTGGGCTTGAACCTCGTGGAGGCTTCCTACATACCATGCCTTGACATGGATCAAAGACCTCGTAGTTCAGGTGGGTTTCGCCGGTGAACCGACGTGAAAGTAGACCTTGGTCCACTATTGGTGGGCTTGAACCTCGTGGAGGCTTCCTACGTACCATGCCTTGACATGGATCAAAGACCTCATAGTTCAGGTGGGTTTCGCCGGTGAACCGACGTGAAAGTAGACCTTGGTCCACTATTGGTGGGCTTGAACCTCGTGGAGGCATCCTACGTACCATGCCTTGACATGGATCAAAGACCTCGTAGTTCAGGTGGGTTTCGCCGGTGAACCGACGTGAAAGTAGACCTTGGTCCACTGTTGGTGGGCTTGAACCTCGTGGAGGCTTCCTATGTACCATGCCTTGTCATGGATCAAAGACCTCGTAGTTCAGGTGGTAGGTCGCAATGGCTTACCACTGGACCGGAATGGGACCCGACGTGAATGAGCGGCGGGTGGGCTTGAACCTCGTGGAGGCTTCCTACGTACCATGCCTTGACATGGATCAATGACCTCGTAGTTCAGGTGGGTTTCGCCGGTGAACCGACGTGAAAGTAGACCTTGGTCCACTATTGGTGGGCTTGAACCTCGTGGAGGCTTCCTACGTACCATGCATTGACATGGATCAAAGACCTCGTAGTTCAGGTTGGTTTCGCCGGTGAACCGACGTGAAAGTAGACCTTGGTCCACTATTGGTGGGCTTGAACCTCGTGGAGGCTTCCTACGTACCATGCCTTGACATGGATCAAAGACCTCGTAGTTCAGGTGGGTTGTCAGGGTCGGTGCTCACTCTAAGCCCACGTGAGTCATGCTCGGTGTGAGAAACAAGAGGTTGCATGGACCTGACGATCACGTCGTGAAGGGTGCGTCCGTGAGAAGCGAAGAGGGGCTTACGCGTTGAGCGGCCCATGGTGTTGGGACTTACTCCAGGATGGAGGCCCATATAAAAGGATGATAATAGTTTCGGGCTTGAGCCTTGAAGAGGCTTCCTACGTACCATGCCTTGACATGGATCAAAGACCACGTAGTTCTTCTGATGATGGCTTACCGCCAATTGGTTGGTTTCAACAGTTTACCGCTGGATTGGGTGTGAACGGCTTACCGCTAAATTGGGTCACAACGGCTTACCGCTGGATGAGGATGTCAACGGCTTACCGCTGAATAGGATCACAACGGCTTACCGTTGGATTGGGTCACAACGGCTTACCGCTGGATGAGGATGTCAACGGCTTACCGCTGAATAGGATCACAACGGCTTATCGCTGGATAGAGTCACAACAGATTACCGCTGGATGAGGATGTCAATGGCTTACCGCCGAATAGGATCACAACAGTGAATGGGGCTTATGCTAGAAAGCTGCCCGGGTGCCGCTAAGGAGCGGCAATGTTAAATGGGGCTTACGCTAGGAAGCCGCTTGGGTGCCGCTATGGAGCGGCAATGCTGAATGGGGCTTACGCTAGGAAGCTTCCCGGGTGCCGCTAAGGAGCGGCAATGGTGAATGGGGCTTACGCTAGGAAGCCGCCCGGGTGCTGCTATGGAGCGGCAATGGTGAATGGGGCTTACGCTAGGAAGCTGCCCGGGTGCCGCTAAGGAGCAGCACTGGTGAATGGGGCTTACGCAAGGAAGCTGCCCAGGTGCCGCTATGGAGCGGCAATGGTGAATGGGGCTTACGCTAGGAAGCTGCCCGGGTGCCGCTAAGGAGCAGCACTGGTGAATGGGGCTTACGCAAGGAAGTTGCCCGGGTGCCGCTATGGAGCGGCAATGGTGAATGGGGCTTACGCTAGGAAGCTGCCCGAGTGCCGCTAAGGAGCAGCACTGGTGAATGGGGATTACGCAAGGAAGCTGCCCGGGTGCCGCTATGGAGCGGCAATGGTGAATGGGGCTTATGCTAGGAAGCTGCCCGGGTGCTGCTAAGGAGCAGCACTGGTGAATGGGGCTTACGCAAGGAAGTTGCCCGGGTGCCGCTATGGAGCGGCAATGGTGAATGGGGCTTACGCTAGGAAGCTGCCCGGGTGCCGCTATGGAGCGGCACTGGTGAATGGGGCTTACGCTAGGAAGCTTCCCGAGTGTCGCTATGGAGCGGCACTGGTGAATGGGGCTTACGCTAGGAAGCTGCCCATAATTTCTTCCTCATGTCTGGTCATGAGGGCATCTCAACTCACTAGTGGGTTGAGGTATGTGCCTATGTGCAAGTGCACAAGCGGGATAACGCCAAGGGCGTTGGAATCAGCCCAAACAAAGGGGACAAGAAAAGTGTGAATCACATGCCCGACATTCGGAATGCAATGAGAGTGGCATGGCGATAGAGGATAACTGCTGACCATGTTCGCAACACAGCACCCTATCCCGGTAGCCTAAAATGGGGACAAACAAATGAGGGGTCGACTGCTGACCGTATTCGAAACACAGGACCTCAAAGTGTCACCCGAAGCCTTTTGGGGCGTTTGCCCAGGACAGCAGGGGGACCATGGGTCTACCGTCCATACTGTTAGGGGGTCCCTTCAGACTTTGGAAATGGATGCAGATCCGAATGAAGGACACGCAAAGCATGGGGTGGAGTGCTGGAATGTTTGAACGGATTCCAACGCTCTTGAAACTATGCCACTGTAAACATGGCATTAGGCATCTTATGCTAGGAGCATAAGGCATCTATCGTTTAGGGCAAGAGGCATCCTATCATTTGTTAGATGGGGAGTGCTACAGTTTATAGTCATGTAGATATGACTATTAGCATCTCATGCTTGGAGCATAAGGCATCTCTCGTATAGGGCAAGAGGCATCCTATGTTTGGAACATAAGGATTACTGCAATTTAGAGTCATATAGGTGGGACTATTGGCATCTCATGCTAGGAGCATGAGGCATCTCTCGTTAGAAGCGAGGGGCATCCTATCATTTGTTAGATAGGGAGTGCTACAGTTTATAGTCATGTAGATATGACTATTAGCATCTCATGCTTGGAGCATAAGGCATCTCTCGTATAGGTCGAGAGGCATCCTATCATTTGTTAGATAGGGAGTACTACAGTTTATAGTCATGTAGAGAGGACTAATGGCATCTCATGCTTGGAGCATAAGGCATCTCTCATATAGGGCGAGAGGCATCCTATCATTTGTTAGATAGGGAGCACTACAGTTTATAGTCATGTAGATAGGACTATTGGCATCTCATGCTTGGAGCATAAGGCATCTCTCGTATAGGGTGAGAGGCATCCTATCATTTGTTAGATAGGGAGTACTACAGTTTATAGTCATGTAGATAGGACTATTAGGCAGAAGGTGCCTAGAAATGGTTGGTGTTGGGACTTACGCAAAGCAGCCCTTTCTGGTTCAACCTGGCATAGGAGCCAAGTGATCGGGTTTGGAGGAGTTGCCTGAGGGATGGTTCGACTCGAGGTACTCGGGGAATTGATGATGAGAATCTCGACTCACGACATGGAATGAAACCCAGAGGAATATGTCGACTCTAGGTGTTCCATGGTGTGCGGAGGAGTGTATCAAATCATGGTATTCCATAGGTGGAAGGTGCGAGCGCATAAGGGCGCAATAGAAAATCCCGGGATCCCGGCCCGAAAAGTTCGCGGTGCGACTCTCCATTTTTCATGGGGGTCTGTGACGGTAGCAAAGGGACCGGCCCGGAGGGGAGCGGGGGCGCAGCCCCCGCGGTATGGATCGGTGGGCGCGAAGGTAGGATCCTCACGAAGGATGGGTCTTCGCGAAGTAGCTTCGCGAAGCATGGCCTCGCGGAGCAATGGTCTCTCGCTGAGCAAAGGGGTCTCGCGGAGCTTGGTCTCGCGGAGCAGCATCGCAGAGCAGCATCGCAGAGCAAGGGCTCACGGAGAAAAGGGCTCTCACAGAGCTTGGTCTCGCGGAGCAGCATCGCGGAGCATAGGCTCGTGGAGCATGGACTCCGGGAGTCTCGGCTCGCGGAGCAGCAACGCGAAGGAAGCTGCTCGCGGAGCATGGCTTCGCGGAGCCGCAATGCGGAGCTCCGCTCGGCCGCCCAAGGGGCGAAGTGGCCGTGGCCGTCCTCTTAGAAGGGGGCTGAGCTGGGTATTTATAGGCAGGGGCACCGCGAAGAAGAAAATCCGCGCCGCCTCAGGAGCTTCGCGGCGCGCTCGCGAACGTCAAATTCGTTCGCGGAGAGGTACCGCCTCCGGAGCTTCACGGCGGCTCGCGAACGTCAAATGCGTTCGCGGAGCATCACCGCCTCTGGAACTTCGCGAGGCCGCGATGGTCGGGGCGCTTCACGGCGGGGCTTCGCGGGACCGCGCTGCACGGGTGCTTCGCATCGGTGCTTCGCATTAGTGCTTCGCGAGGGGTCTTCGCGGCGCATCGCAAACGTCAAACGGGTTCGCGGAGCCTCTCGCCTCATTGCTTCGCGGCGGCGCTCCGCGATCACGGAGGGGGCTTCGCGAACCAGATTTCCAGCCCAACTTCAAACGTCCATAACTCCTAATCCGTAGCTCCGTTCGGGCCCTGCGACCTACCAAATCGAAGCTTGCGAAATGGACTACGATCTTGGATCATTTATGGAAGCATTTGGAAAATTTTGGGGACGCGTTTTCCGGGGTCTACAAATGTTTAAAAGTCATAGGTTGGATTATGATAGAGGATTGTGTGTTCATCCATGCTATGGAATCATTGGTATTAAATATAAAATCCTTATAGAAGAAAATGAACCATTTTTATCAGCTCATTAGGCACATAAAATTTATTATTCAAATTATTGTGCTGCTTCAAGAGAGTTGAGTTATTAGTGGAGAATAATAAAAATAAAGTCTCCTAAAAATAAATTTATCCAATGTGAATGTAGTTCCCCCAAAGTAAAAGTAATTGAGATTGTTCAAGATACAACACCGAATCCATATCTTCCATGAATAGACATGAATATAAATGATTACACCCTATAGTTATGGGTTGATAAAGGAAGTGATGTTGTTGATGTAACAAGTGGATTTGAAATAGCAAGAGATGATGAAGATGAAACTCTGATGTAAATTGATGATACCGAGGAGTAATATGAAGATATTGACACCATAATATATGAACATGAGGACAAAGATTGAAACAATTAAATAATGGTTATATTTATAAATAATATATATCCATATATAATACACATTTTTAGTTATTTGTTTATAGTAGTCATTTCATGTTTCAGATGGTCAATGAAAATTTATCTGATATAATTCTTGATTTGGATGAGCTTGTACTACCTAATAACAAGACTAAGGGTACATCATCTGACCCTCATACGACTTGTAGTTCAGAAATTACTTGGAGGGGACATGATATTGTGATATTGATGATTCCTAACCCTATCTCCGAGGAATTTACACGTCTTCAATTTGATCCATGCATGCAGAGGTAAGTTTAATTATGTATTTTAGTTAGTTTTCATTAATTTATTTATATACTAATTATTAGTTTATTTGTTATCTTTTTTAATATATTTCCACATAAATTAGTTTAACATGGATGTGCAATATTGTGGAATTATTTTTTTGGAGCATGGGTTACTTGAGATTAGATTCCTATTGATGTTTACGTTGTATGTTCAATCATTGAATTGTTTGTAAATAAATAATAGTTATTTTTAAGTTTATTTAGTTAATAAATAGATATTATTAATTATTTTTAGGATTTATGGTATCCCATCAGTGATATCATGCAAGACTCTATCTGGAAGGCATGTGAGGGTTGTATGCATGATTGTTGCCATGAATATTTGCATAATATGAGGAGGAAAACAATGTGGAAAGAGGGATTCCTAGATTTTGGTCAGTCTTATTGCACCCACCAGTCATATTACATATCATCTAAGGTTTGGGATGGATTATGTTCATATTGGATTGGAGATAATTTTCTGAAGAGATAATAACTAGGTCAATAGAACTAGGGGATATATGAGGTGACACACCATTTAAATGAATTTAGTTGCATAAATAAATTGTGTCTTAAAGAAGGAAAATTTGAGACAAAACTTTCAATATTTTTTTCTCCTAGTCTGATACGCTATAATCTCTTGTATAAAAAAAATAATATAATATTTACGAACTTTAACCATAAATATTATTATTTTTATAATCCTTATTATAACTTTTTATCATGAGTATATTAAATAGGTATAACATATTATGACCATCAAATGTTAATAATTTTAACTATTTTGAACTTATTTAATAATTTTGATATCATTACCATTCATTTAATACAAATATAATTATCGATATATCATTTAATATCTCATAATATATAACTTATAATTAGTTAAAATATTCTTAATTCATTCCATATGTGTTTTAGTTATGATGTGTGAATTTGGAATCAGTGTTTGCTTTTTTTAGTGATTTTAGTGAATGAAAATAATATTTTAATCCAAAGATAAATAACTAATATAATATTTACAGAACCATATAACAATGATTATTTTATTATTATATTATAAAAATATTAGTTTTCATGTTCTTATATCCATACATTATAATTTTTTATACCATCATTCATGTAAGTGGTTAAATAGACTCATACTTGAAAAAACTTTAACTCGATTGATGAGTATAGTTAAAGAAGTGTTTTTTTTGAAATGATGTAATTATGATATTATTATTTTTTATTATTTTAAACCATATTATATGTTTTTTTGATAAATAATGAAAAAAAGAAAGAAAAACAATTATTTATGGAGACGCAAGTCCACACACGCACACAATTTTTGTTCCTTTTTTTTCCAAGTTGATGGAAATTAATAAATAAGGGGTTTAAAATTAATATAAAAACATATCAGTATATTAATGAAACTAAATTCATTGAATTATTATGGTTATATGATATTTTTAAGATTAAAATTAAGAATAAAAACTTAAGAAGTTGATAATACTTACGTTGGAGACTTGACCTTCCCTTGTAAGTCCCCTTGAAGTTAAAGGGTTTAAGTTTACTATAAGTGAATAGGGAATTATGTTCATGGGAGTTGGATATAGGTGGAGTAAAATTACCTATTTTAAAGGATTAATTATAAGTATAAGTGTAACATTGAAAATGTATAACTGGCATCCCTTTATAAGAGATGAAAAATGCACTTTTGGAAACACTCATAATTTTTTAATAATGGCATGAAACTATTCAAGTGTTAATTAAAAAAAAGTGGAAAAGTGGATTTTTAAATAAGATAAATTCCAAAATCATCTTAAACACTTATTTGAAAACATTTTGTTCTCATTTTCCATTTGTAAAAACACATTTTTACCATTTTAGATTTTTACTAGGGTAAACATTTTTTAAACATAATAATTAATTTTCAAAACTAAAATTAAAATTAACCTTATTTAATAATTTTAACACCTTTATTTTAAATTATGAAATAATTTTATCATATCAAATTTCTAAATGTGGTAAATTTTAATTTTAAAATAGACACACTTAATCACGTAAAAACAGTGTTTAGAAAAATCTAAATTTTCATCTTTAAATTTATATATAAGATATAATTATCATTATTATAAGTTTTAATGAAATAAAGTTATTTATTATATATTTAGTTAATATTATTTTTATTTCATAAAAATCCACAACAAAATCTCACCTTTAAAATGCCTCATTCAAAAAGAATACTGAAATCAATTTTTATTAAACTGACGTTTTAATTTAGTTTTAAAAATGTTAGAAATGGTTTTTATAATCTTAATGAATATATTAAAATGTAAAATTTTATTCCATAAATATATATTTTATTACTTAAACGGTTTTTTAAACTTCTATTAAATTCTTATATTGTGATAAAATCATAAAAATTTTAATTTTTTAAAAACATTATTTTTGACTAAAAATCAATGTTTTTAGAAAAAATTAAAATATTCATACTAAGTGAAATTTCATGAGAGGGGTTAGGAAATGAATTATATTCTATCATATATAAATTTAAAAAAAAAATTAATTCAGTTTTTTGAAAGAAGGTATAATATAAATAAAATGATTTTTATTATAACCTTTTTCAATATTAACCCATATTACTAATTTAAATTCTAAAGGTAAATCTATTATTGATCTACCATGTTAGTATTTATTATAGATTTACTAACAATTAATTCTTAATATGTTGTGTTTTTTTATGAATTATGATTTTTTAAGTGCCGTTTTCAAACCTTATTCTGTTTTTAACCAAACTATTACAGTATACCAATACCCTAGGTTGTCTCCCAATGAGACTACCCTGTAAGGGTTACTTTTTCATGATCTTTTATATTTTTACTATTTTTTCCAAGTTTTTAATATTTTTGAAGGTATATATATGTATTTATAAGAAATTATTTTAATCTTAAATAAAAATAAATTATATGAATGAAATAGGTGTAGTAAAAAAGAAGCAAAAAGCCAAAAAAATAGAAGTGGAAAATCCAATATACCTACTAGTTTATTCTTTATTCATCATGTGAATTTATTCAAACTAAAAACTCTATCAATGAAAAAATTAAAATCTCAACATACACATCTCATTTGGCTCTAAATGTTTATAATTAAAAATAAATTCTTAGTTTTCATTCTCCTTTTATTAAGAGCTAGTAAAAGTGATCAGTAATCACTGAGCACCAAGACATAATCACACACCTGTTGTGCTCACATTTTTCAATTGATAACAAATAATTTTAAACAACTAGAGTAAATATTAAGTTTTTAACTAAACCATTTTATCAATTTTCCCTTTATGAACAAGTCACCCCAATCAACAATTTCTTGATCACAAAATAAAAGAGATAAGAATAAATTAAAGTGACATAAAAATTAATCTTCAAACATCAATCGACTATTCAATGTACAAAAGTATATAGAAGAATCTATTGAAAATTATCAAGAAAATAAATCTTGGAAATAATTAATCATTTGAAACTACAATATTTGGTCATAAAAATAGTCATCCACTCATGATCATGGAAGTCATAAGGAGTTAAATCTTCATTAGCATCAGAAGTAGTAGCAGCTCTATAGAAAATATTCTTCTTTCTTCTTCCATCATGCATTCTAGAAATTTTGTGTATGTTCTTGTTTTTTTCTATATATCCCTAATTTTTAATGTCTTTCTATTAATATATTTATCATTATTATGTTTTTGTATTCCATAAAATATCACATAAGTTTTTACAGGTGGTATGGTCTGGTTTGTTTACATCAATTGATTATCTCACACATATTTGAATGTAACTTATCCCTTAAAAAATTAATATATCAATTAAACAGGATTAATTCCAAGAAACTTAAATTATCCTCAGAGCAACATTTATCCTTCTCAAGATCACATATTCCAAACTAAAATTATACACGACTCACCCCAAATTGATCTTGTGACAAATTTGTTTTAGAAACAAACTCCACTTCTACCAACCAAGCATCCCCACCCTTGATCTCCACATAGTTTCATCTTATTAAATCATGCATCCATTCTAAGGTTTACCTTCATCAGTTTGGATAACAGAACATCTATAAAAAAATAATTATTGGAAATCATCAAACACAAAGAGTGCACTGGGATTCATCCAAAACGATGCAACAATGGGAAGATCGACCTAAAACATAAACCTGTAAAGGAAATAAATTCGAACAAAAAAAATCCATCGAGTTAATTTGTACGATTACTGGTTCAAATACATCATCCTCAATAAGAGAACATAAGTAAACTTTCACAACCTCATTGGGATTTATCAAATGAATTATATCATCTTGGAAAAATCATCTTCGAATTAATCTCAATATTGGCACCAAAATTTGACTGGATATTCTTAAACAATCCATCATTATTAAATCATCATATTTAGGAGCTCAGAATCACACCCTCAAAAAGATCAGGTATGAAATTTTCAATGGAATCAGCTTTGACCTTAGGTTCATATGTGGCTATGGGTGTCAACATAAACATAAAAAAATCTCATTTCTCCATCAGTGACTCGCATTAGCAGAGTCATAACCCAGCTTCAATAGAGGGGTTGAATTCTTATTTAAGATAGGGAGAATCAACTGTCTTCTTTATTTTCCCATGGATTGGGTTTCATTAACTTCTAAAGATCCTAAGTTCTTCAGTATCACTGTAGTGCTCGATAATATATCTTCCTTGTCCATCCTCTATCAATATCGATGCAAGATCAACCTTTGAAATTTATAAAATATTCATTGGTAATTGTTTATCATGATTTTCATTCATCTTACTAAAATTGGAAATTGGATATGTAGAGTTGTGAAATATAAAGACTACATAACTAATATTTGAAATTATTCTACATGGAATTGGATGTAAAAAAATTTAATTACTGTAATAATAAATTTAATTAAAAACTATAAAATTAAATTCCAATAAATAATTAATCAATAAAACAAATTATTAATTAAATTTTAAAAAATATTAAATTATTAAATAATGTTACAAATTATCAAGTCAATTAAGTCATTAGATTATAAATAAAATTAAAAAATAAATTAACATACTAATTAAAAATCTAAAATGAAATAGAAAATTTAATTAGTAGTAAGGGAAAATAGAAAGCAAAAAATAGAATTAAAAAAATAAAATTGTTAGGAAACCGCTAAAAAGGTGGTTGTAATTATTCAAAGGGGTTGGGATTCCCACCCCCACCAATCCCCTATATACCATACTACACTGCCTATAGAAGGGTAGTGTAGCCCCCCCGAGAGAGGGACTTCTATTAGAATGGAGATAATGGAAGAATTAATAAAATTAATTTTATTTTTTTATACCCACCTTCCTCTTCTATTATAATTTTACCATTTTCAATTTTTTACATCAAGTTATCAGAAAAATACTCAAAGTGGGATAAATGTATGTTTTTATTTTAAAATTAATTCTCACCACCTGGTTGGAAAATTCTAATTATTTATTTATTTCATCTTAAACATTATTTTTCACCACCTGATTATATAGTTATAATTATTTATATAATATTATTTATTTATAACTGGATTGGATGGTTTAGGTGGTTTATTTAATTACCACCATAAATGTCAGGTTGGCGCATGTTATGACTGTTTTACTTTACTTATTTTTCACTACTTCATTAGATAGTCTAATTAATAAATCATTAAACCCATGAAAATTTTAAATGAGTGATGTGATATATCGATTAATTTATTTGAAAACCCCATATGAAAGATTTTTTAACCGATTAATATGGGATATATATATATATAATATTAAATGATAATATAAACATGATCTGAATGTTTTTGATACCATATTATTTTATTTAGCCCAAATTTAAATTATTATTGTATTCTTAATTTGAATAATAATATATTTTTATCTCTCACCTAGTTATTATTATGTAAAATCTCAATAAACCTGAATTCACCTCACTTGATATTACTAAAAGTAATTAAATAATTTGGATGATGGATATATAAATGTATATTTAATTTATAGATCTCACAGAAATAATTCAAAATAATAATTCACAAACCCTCCAGAATAAAGAAAAGGAGATGATCTTCCTCTGAGTACACCTCAATGAAGTTTTTAAATGTGTATATCTCATAGAAAGAGATTCTTGTATGCTCTAGAAGAGTTTGAAAGAGTGGTAAAATCACCAAAAGGAGTTTTTCATCCAGCAACCCATGATGAATGGAATGATATGAACTTCTAATACTATAAAAGGGTTTATGATTATAATTCTGACATGTATATAATTTTATCACAAATAAAGTTCCATTGTATTCAGATTATGAATGTCAATATGGTTGAGAAGATATATGCAAAATTTCATGCACCTCACATCACCCTACAATAAAAATATCACTTGAGAGGGTATATAAAATATTCTAATATCATATCATCATTTATTATCACAAGGAAGAGCAATGAGTTTTTTTATTAAAAATCATCAGTATCATACTATTGGTTTAGTAGTATAATTTCTTGAATAAAATATTATATTTCCTAATAATAATTACCAAATAAGTAGGGTACATGATTCATGTGAAGGATGTGGTTTTGTTAGTAGGCATAGTTGAGGATGTGGTCATAAACATGGGCCTTATTAAAAAGAATATTAGAATCAAAGAAAAATGAACTCCAGAATTCCAAGTAATCCTAAAGATTCCTACTATAGATTTGTTTCTGAGGGACATTGGTCTTGAGTTTTTCGAATCCCATAACATCTTTTTATGCTCTTTAAATCATGTTTTGAAGCAAATAATAATGAACCACAAATTTCTAAGACAACATATAAAGGGAAATAAAAGGAGGTGAATTTTACAAAGAATCACAATCCATCAAATGATGATTTTACTTACCTTGAAGTAGGTAATTTTACTTGTGAATTTGATGAGTTGATAGTTGTTAATAATTCAAAAAAATATTGTAGTTATGATATATAATATGTTTTTCTATTTCTTATGGTTTTATATTTTGAATTGTGTATTATTTTAATTTCACAGTGTTTCTTATAATATTATTTTCTTTACTTTCAATAATTTAAATATATTTCTTAAAAGAGATATATATTTTCATACCAGATAGTGGAACAACTCACACAATTCTTATGAATCAAAAACATTTTAATAATCTTAACCCAATGAGAATAATTTTGAATACTATATTAGGTCGTATAGATAAGATAGAATGGAATAGTAAATAGAGTTTTTATTTACCAAATAGAACAAATTTTTTTATAAGTGATGTGTTAGTTTTTCCCATGTCCAAAATACAATTATTATGTTTCAATGATATATACTGGTATGGGTATGATAGTCAAACTATATCTAATAGAAATGGAAAGCACATGTGGATTACCATTAATATATCCAATAAGAGCCATGTACTAGAAACGTTTCCAAAATTATCATATGGATTTCATTATACATATATAAGTGAAATTGAAACATATATGGTAGTAATGAATGAACCAAAAATCATTAATTTATGGCATGAATAATTTGATTATATTGGTTTAGAAATGATACAAGAAATAACTAAAATTTTACATGGACATTCAATAAATGTCCATAAGATCTATCCAATAATAAAAAATCCATTCAAGGTTTGTTCACATGGAAAGCTAATTGTGAGACCATTTCCAACTAAAATTAAGGCGAAAATAAAAACCTTTCATAAATTAATTCAAGGGGATATATGTGGACCAATTCATTCATCATGTGATCTATTTAAAAAATTTAATTTATTAATTGATGAATATAGAATATGGTCACCCATAATTTAGTGTTTTCATGTTTTATTTCTCAAATAATTAAATTAAGATCACAATTCCCTAATTATGTAATCAAAAAAGAAAGGATCGATAATGATGGAGAATTTACCTCTCAATATTTTAATGATTATTGTATAGAAATGGGGATCACTATGGAGAATCCAGTCTCCCATATGCATACAAAAATTTTTTAAGATCAATTAATAATAAAATGAATCCAAATTATTGATCGACTGTTAATAATGTAAAAAATTCCATTGAGCTCCATATGGGGTCTTTCAAGATTTCTTGATTTGATATTAATTCACATCAGACCAAGTTCATATCATAATAACTATCCACTCTAATTGGATTTTGGACAAGATACTATTATATCATTACTATAAAAATGTTCTATAAATATATAACTATAGCTACTGTTTTATAGGTTCAAGGCTATAACTTAATTTATACCCATAGTTTAATTAAAATCATAGCTATATGTCTATTTGAAGCCATAATTTAATAAAAAATATGGCCATAGGGTTCATTCCACAGAATATATTTCCTCTTATTTGTGACCCCTCCCATTAACCTCATGAGACTCTCCTCTCTATGACCCACCTCTCCTGATACTACCCCTCACGAGCTCTCCTCTTCGCGACCCTCCTCCACCGATGCTGCCACCCAATGTTGCCACCCTTCTATGAGATCTACTCTCCGTGACCCTCCTCCCCTAATGTTTCCACCCAATGCATTTACCCCACCACCATAATGATGATTATCCTAGGTGGCCTCCACACCTCCACCTTCAGCACACCTATGATGCAGCCACCCCCACTACTGAGTGATGCAGCTCTCAGTTGGTCACACCCCCAAAATATGCTTACCCATAAAAGTTATTTAGGGTTTTACATTGTTGGGTTGATGAAATTAGCTCTTAATCTTATTAAATGTGCAGATTCTTCACTATCTCCAACCTATTCTTCTATTTAAACTTTCTCCTCATGGGTGAATTTCATTAATTTCCTATGGTATGTTCTTCTTTTAACAATCCCTCTTATGTTAATAAATTTTTGAACTGGTTTTATTCTAATTTTTATACAATAACTATATTAAATGTTTCCCCTCTAAACTATTACTTCTTTTTTCCATTATAATCTAATTTTTCACATTACAGTCTATCATTATAGTGTTATAATTTTTTATGCTACTATAGATGAAGGATTTGATAAAAGTAATTGAAATTACTTGTTATCTATTTTTTTCTCTCCTCTATAATTAAATTAATGAAATGTTATATCAATGTAATTATATAGACTTTTGATCATTGATACATGCATGATATAGAACTCATAGCATTAAGTTGTCCTCAAAATTTAACTTGTTAGGCATAATTGGTAAAATTTAAAATGATGGTTCTTCTTACTATGTAGGTATATTATTATTTTTATTCCTGTGTATCAAATATTTTTCTTTAATTCCTCAGTAGTTTTATAATTTAAATGTATACCAAAAGACTAAATTATTATGATTTGTTTTTATGGGGTGACATTGTTATAAAATGTTTCTTTGATAAATTATTCATAACATTGATGGTTCTTACACTGCATAATTAAAATTCCAAATCATTCCCAATCCTCATAGAATAGTATTGGGATCATTCAATACATAGATATTATTTCTCATTCTTATTCTCACATATTTTATTCTAGATCACCAATTTTTTTTGATATGATTAATATAGAAAATATTAATAAAACATAATTCAATAATCCATCAAATATTTCCTCAATAACATCAAATGAGTGTATTCCCACAATAATAAAACAATCCAGTCTTCACATAAATTACTATCCCCAATGGTATTTCAAGATTACCATTCTTTTTATATAAATTGGTAAATAATATTATTTTAATTTCTCCTACTTTTATTCTCAACAAATACATGAAAAATAATTCTCAAGTTACAACTTCCTAAAGTCTTGGTATTTTTATTCTCAAAATAATTTTAAAAAATCCTACAATAATGATTTCTTCAAAAATACATGAAAATAATACTAAAACTCTTCTATTATGATATGTAATTTCTCTTCATGGAATGTCATCATTTGTAATTCAAAAATTAACTTCAGCATGTAGTTTAATTAATAGATTGTATCACCACTTAATCTTGTTATTAAAAACATAAAAATAATCATTATAGTTCTTAAATTTAAATCACAATCTCATTTTTGATATATTAAACAATTAATATAAATTAATACATCACTATATGAAATTTTCATTAAAATAGTTTATTCTTCTAAATTATCACATTTTCCAAAAGTGAAAAAACATACATAGTATTTAAAAAACATACATATAATAGTGTGAGTTAATTTATATTATTTATTAGGATTTCATAATTAATATAATTTAATTTTAGAGTCCTAATATATAAATAATTTTGTATAATTTTGTTTGAGGACCCTTATATTATGGGTAAGGATTTTTGATTTATTCTTCTTATGTCTTAAATCGAGAGAAAATATTACATAACATGATAAAAACTAACACATCTCTCACACAAGTTATTTTACACTATTAATTTTATCCAAAAACCTACAGAATATATTTTGTATCCTGAAAATATGTTATGCATCACATGGATTTTATAATTATGAGAGTTCATTAACAATAAACATACACATTAATAAAATATCATATGCATTAATTTTGTTTCCATTTTTCACCTCTTATGAATTTTGAAAACTTTCCTATACATGGAACACCCAACAATTTTTCATTTCATCAATCCAAATACAAATAATATATATTATGTATGTATCAATACAAAATAAAATAATAGTCACAACCACTTCAACCATTCTCAATGCATCTCTATATACTTAAAAAAATTAAAAATACATTAAATAACTTTACAAATAAAAATGACATTTCCAAACCTTTTTCAACCTTACATAAAATGTATTTTTTAATAATTAATTACTTAATTTATAGTGATTTAATGACCAAATCTACCATTTTAATTCTATAAATAAATCAAAATCATCTTTTTTCTTCCTTTATCCTTTGTCTAGGTGATGTTCAACACAGTATACAACAACCTCCATGATTAATAACCCATATAAGTGCAAGATAATTATATTATGAGAATAATAATATCACTTTTTAAATGAAATGATCAATAAATTAATTAACTATAACTCTATGTGAGAAATTATGGGTGTATAAATAAAGAGTGACTAATATTGGTAAAAATATATCTATAAATAATAAGAAACATGTTTCCAACTTTTATGTTTCTTTATAATTTTTCACATACAAATTTTGTAACAAATATATAAACATCACTCTTATTCAATAAAAAAATAAAAAACATTTGATTAAAAAAATGTATTTACCCCTTTCAAACCATTTTTTTTCATTCACTATCCATTAGTAATCATGTTTAATATGGACATAAAAATAAATCAGAAAGCAATAAAGATACCTTAAATAATATTTTTGTAAATTATATATTTTAACATGAAATAAAAAAATATGGAAACTTCACTTCTTTAATAGATCCCTTTTATTTCATCTAATAAGTGTTACCAAAAAATGTAGAGGATAAGTCACTATAAAAGAGGGGGTGAACTGTTGTCTAAAGATGATTGGAAAACCCTCTTGAATATTCTTTAATTTAAAATCTAGTAAGTTTATATCAAAAATCTCATAATTAATAAAAGTAGCTGTAATCAGAATAGTGGATCATATAATGAGTCAAACTAAAAAAATAAGCACAATAGAAAATAAAAATAAAATAAGTATTTGATAAATATACAAATTAATTAAATGTATATTATTACAAAAAAAATCTAGTAAAGGAACCCTTCCCCTTTAAACCAAAGAGTAATGTTTTTTATAATATAATATATGGTATCCAAGTCCACACTAGAACTTCTTTGACATTATACTTTTATAAGGTATTAGGAATATCAACCCTGAGCACCTATTAGATCAAACCATCAATATCAAGTCCACAAATAGACATTATTTAAATACATATTCAGAATATAAACTAATTCCCATCCTAAAAATATCATCAGTTAAGAAAATTATAAAAATAATAGGTTCCATAGCTCGAAACCTCATCAATCTCATAGGAATAGAGAGAATTAAAAATAATTAAAATAAAATTTATATACCTTACAAGGAATGCGTCGGTAGATGATTAATTTTATCATAAAATAACAAACTACTATAAGCACAAGGTATAAAAAGTTAATGATATAGTTTTAACAAATATCACAGTAGAGTAATGAGAGTTTTTTTAGTGTCTTCTACTATATAAATATTTGATTCAATTTATACACATTCAAGTAAGAATATTCAGTGGTTAAATCATGTGTTCCTTAGGTATGAATCTATTTATATTAGAAAATCCTCATTTGTTTTTTTAAATAAACTATGTCACTTCAAACTAGTGTCACACCATTATAACACTGAAGATGTGTTTTAGTAAAATTGATCGCACAAAAAATTCATCAGAACCAAGTTAATTGAAAATTTATATCTATAGAATAATAATAATAATAAAAATATCATTATAAATTAAAATCTATAATTAGTCCATTGTAATTTTCAAACAGAAGGATAAAATTTGTATTTTCCCAAATAATATCCCTAGTTTTTAAATCAAAATCATGAATGATAATTAATTTATTTGTTAAAATTTAAAATTAAACTCATGATATATTCTAATAAAACTCTTATTTAAAAGATATATTATTCTAAAAAATTACCCTTGAAAAATATTAACTTCACCCCCTTTGAATAATTTCTTTATATGTGTGAGATTTTTCAATAGATAATATTAACAATCATGAGTAGAAAACACCGTTGTATAAAATAATAAACTAAAAAATACATATTTGTAATATAATATTGTCATACATTAAAAAAAAAATATTCTTTTAATTTTAGTAGACCTAAATTGTCAACGTCTTTTAGTACCCTTATATCTACGAAAATGCGTAAAAAATTGTAACAAAAGTATCCATTGAATGATAAGATTGTAAAGAGTGAACCTTCTTGAACATATCTCCCTATTCATAAAGGAAATATCCTTATGAAAAATATGGTTCTGGTAAATCTTCTAAAAATCCCATTTTATCTATTAAAAAAATAATATTTCCTATTCTAATATATGGTAATCAATATTTTTTAGTTTACAGGATATGAGTATTAGGGTATTAGAGTATAAAGATATCAAATTATGTAATTTTTAAATGTAATGAATTATAGAATAAGAATATGAAAAAAAGTAGTGTATCAAAACATATGAAATAGAGTTTGACATGAATAAATAATAATAATTTATCAGGATATAGGGGTTCATTTGAGAGGCACACGCTTCACGCCGCATCCTCAAGCGTCCTCTACATCTTACTATGTCACAGGCCTTTGACAAATATGAAGTAATCTATGAAATATATAATCAAGAAAAGATTTTAATGACAAATAAATGCTCCACAATAGGAATAGTTATTAATAGAGATTTCCATGGCATGCCATTGTTCCATTGTTATTTCTATGTACCATTGTTCCACACAATGATTTCACAATTTTCTAGTTGAGATGGTGCCTCAAGGCATGCACTATGTTTTTCCATGGTGCGGTGTGACATTTTTCACACCATTTCACCATTATAATTTTTTTTTGTTTTTTTCACCTTTTTGAACTAGATAACCCACCTCTATTAAAATAATTTATTAAAAACCCTCTTATAAGTCAAGTGATTACCCTCCTTCCTCCCTCTACTCTATGTGATGCATTTATTGGGTGACACGAACAAGAATATCTAGGAATCCTTTCATATAAATTATCATTTTTAATTGATTCAATGTTCTTAAATGACCTTTGTTCATCATAAATTACTATTTCCATGCAATGTATTCTGTGCACACAATTTTTTCATTGATGTCCCTTGTGGAAATTGTGTACTATTCCCCACAAATAACCATGCCAATAGTGATCTGATAATTCAAGAACTGTAATTATTTTATTAGAAAAACATATAAATTATGTAATACATGTAAAAAATAGATTGAACTCAACAACATATGATTTCTCCTAAGAGTGTGTGCATATATTATTTTATATTCCATTTAAAGTTTTTATTACAGTTTTTTTATAAACATGTTATTGATTATTTGTTTTTATCATATGAAACAATACATATCACGTTAATTCATTTTCTAGATTATTTAATGTATGTTTATTTGTTTTAGTATAGATAAAATCTAGATGTACAACATTGATTAGATCACTGATGAATTTCTGAAAAAGTTATGACATTTTTTGGACTTGGCATTCAATAATGATTTAGATGGTGGATTGATTTGACTCTCAAGTTTTGATTATTATATAAGACCATGGTTAACTTGTGAGTAAGGGAGTTACCATATCACTATATATGGTTTCCAAAAAAATATCATGTGTGGTATCAAAATGGAAAAAAATATCAAGTAGAGAATTACATTTATTCAACTAAAATGATTGGTATGAAAAAATTGATTTCTAACCAGTTTCCACTTTTTTGAAGCTACATCCTCATGTGGAACAATGTAAGAGGAAATGAATACCAAAAGATAGTTTTCATCCATTAACTACAAATATGACATTGAGAGTGTTAAAAAGATGATGAAAGATGAGAAAACACCAGTATATTAGGCATGTGTAAAATTATTAAACTTGAGTTTTTAATATGATTATATATTGGGAAAGAAATATATGCATTTACTAATAGTGGTGTTGACTATCACATTACTATTATTAGGGATTTACAACTTAAGGGAGCATTTATTCTAGAAACTGATTACATGGAATCAAAGTTGGTTGAAATTTTTTGATTCTCATCTACTGAGATTCATTCTTTCACCAAATTTTTTTGTCTATTCTAGAAGGAAAATACATAGCTGATTCAATGTAAATAGTGTAGTATATCATGGTGGAAGACTAATAAGGATGAAATTCAATCTCGTATACCATATAAAGTGATGTGAAACTTCACTTTAATTCACATGCTTAAAAACTTTTTATATCAGAAAAAATCTCAAGGAATATGTGATAGAATGATGATAAAAGAAATATGGATAATTATGAAATAGTGCATCCAATAGGTGGGTTATCTTGGATGAAATTTGATAGGATATATCCTGATTTTTCATATCACCCATGAAATTTAATATTGGGAATATCCTATGATTATTTTAACCCAATTTTTCCAAATGCATACTTCACATAGTACTTGTCCTTTTTTCATTCAAATTTATAACTTTCCTTTATGTATGTGTATGAATAATCCATTAGATATCATGAGTATAATGATATATGGACCTAGTGACCCTGTAAATGATATTGAAATATACTTGAATCAATTAATATATAAGTAAAATTTGATTTGGAATGTTGGTCCAGAACCATATGATACATTCAATAAATAGGAATTTATTTTTCATGTTGCTTTATTATGGATGATAAATTATTTCCCTAGTTACAGAATGATGTCTGGTAGATGTAAAAAATTTAAAATTTAATGGCTTTTTTTTATAAAAAATACACATTCGTAGAGTTGAAATTTTCAATGAACATTCAAATTTATAGATCCTAGATGATTTCTACCAATGAATCATCCATATAGAAAAAATCAGAGACAATTCTATAATACTGTTAAGACAGATGAAGCAAATCAATGAATTTTTGGGAATTATGTTATTAAAGATCTTGATGATTTGAATTATGTTCTTAGAAAAAGTCCATCAAATTTCATAAACCAAAATAATTTTAATTAAAATTATAATACCAATTGGAGAATGAAAATAATATTCTATGGGTTTTCGTATTGGTCATCGAATTTATGACATCTTTATTTGGATGTGATGTATATCGATACAAACATTTGGGAGATGTTACTTGCTACTCTTTTAAATGTCAAAGGAAAAAACAATAGAAAATTTGATATCACATCATGATTTGATGGATTGGGATATTGGAGAAAGACTTCATCCCGAGTTAAGTTGTAAAAATTATTTGAAATTCCTTTTTTCCTGTTATTAGATAAAAATGAAGATAAAAAACAATTTCTTTAGGTCTTGGAATATTTGAAGGCTCTAGAAGGTTATTCAAGTAACATTTCAAAAAGTGTGACTACACAATATTTGAAAAAAACCACTTAAAATCGATGATCAACATGTCTTATTACATGATTTTATTTCCATTTCCATTCTATGTTTACATTCACAAAATTTTAGAGTTTTTATGATTGAGTTATGTCATTTTTATCAAGACCTTTTTTTCAAAATACTGAGAAGAAGTTTTGTTAAAAAATTGCAGAGAGATGTATCGATTATTCTTTAAAACTTGGAGAAAAGTTTTCCATTGTCACTTTTCACATGTATGTTACATCTGAATATGAATATTTCCAAAAAAATTCTTTTTTTGTGGCTGTATTTTGAGTCACTGGACGTATCTGATAGAAAGAATGATTTTTACATAAGAATATTATGTGAGAAATAAATATCAACCCAAAGGATCTATTGTGAAAGTGTATTTATCACAAGAATGCATGGATTTCTAGTCAACGTACATGGTTAACATCAATGTGTGGTCTAATCGACTAATGATAACTGAATATGAGAAATATGATCCCATTGAGCTTGCATTTCCTTCAATGCCAAAAATAGAGGGGATATATGGATCATACTCATTGTGTAATTTAAGTAGGTAAGAATGAGTAATAGCTCATCATACAGTATTATTCAACTATGGTGTGATTGATGATTTCATCAAGTAATCTAACTAATAAATATGCATTTTTTCATCATGTGATTTCTTCATATCTTCTGACATTTTAATGTTTTAATATTTATATAAAACATTTAGAAATTATAAAAAGGAGACATTGTTCTCTATCTATTAAGAGGAAGAAATAACTGTAAAATAAATAATTTACTTCTTTGTTAAAGTCAAAGGTATTAGATTTTTTTTCCTCATAACATAATCATAGGTATGTGTTTAATATTAAATGTTGGTATATTTTAGGTTTTAACTTTACTAATGAATAATGTATCAGATGAAATAGGAGTGTTTTCATTTGGTCTAAAAAATATGGTACTTGATTGAAAGGAAATGAATTTCAGTGGTTTTAAATTATTTATAAATATCTATGCAACAATAAATGGAAACACAACATAAATATGTCATGATAAGTGATACTACATATTTTTATGCAAGTGTATTAGATAAGAAACCTTAATCAGAACATATATTATACTATTGGGTTATCGAAAGAATCATTTTATTAGATTAAAATAAACATAGTCGTGTCATAATGATGAAATGAAAGTGGATTTATTCAGTGAAACGATGAGACATGTTTATAAATAAATATGGATTTATAGTGATTGATATGAACCATCACCTTCATTTTGATGATTCTTATATTATTTCATCATATGTTAGACAAGTGTTTTATATAATTGAACAGTAAAAAAATAATTTGGGTTTATTGTTGATGTAAATCAAAGACATATTTTTGTCTAACTAATTGTTGATAATGTTGTTGTGGATGAACCTATCGATGTTTAATTGACTGTTTCATTTGATGATAGAGATTATTCAATTGTTAGAATATATTCTGAACCAGAAATTATCAAAGGGAACACATCATGTTGGCACATTTGTAAGTATTTACCTGATATTATTGAAATATCATTTGTGTTTTTTAAACATTCATACTTGATATAAAATTATGTATTATTTCCCTCTATGAAATTTCTTGAGATATGAGGTGTTTAAAAAAATATTGTGTTTATTATGAATTAAATTTATCAAACACTAAACTATAAAATATACTTTTTTAAATAAAATACTATTTTTTTTATGTTACAAGAATATTCTTTTTGTTGACATGTAGTGTCCAGATATATTACTACAAATGTACAGGTCATGTGCACAACATTTAATCTTACTTCTTCAGATATGGGTTGTTATAAATGAATCTAGACCAATGAGCCTAGGAATTTCCATAATTTAAATAATTAATTAGTTTCAAATAGATCAAATACTAACATTCACTAGCTCCCATTTTATGAGTGAACCAAACCACAAAATATAAAACTATACAATATAGTATTCTAAAATAGCATTCTCAAAGAAAGATATAGGATATTATAACCTAATTTCATTCCTTTAGACAAAACTGGTACAACTGGTTATATATTCTTCCAAAACTCATTGGTATAACTTCTTAACCGTTATATGGAAGTCTCACCACACCATTATTGTAAACAAGGAAATCTGAAAATTTACAAAAGGATTCTCTATAATAATCTTGGCATGTGATAACTCATCCTTTTGGTAAAGATCTAATGTAGGTATAGTATTTCTTTATATCCCGACTAATGCAACATAAAAAAGTGGGGATATATTCTTATTGTTTTTTATTTTTCCTTATGAATAAACTTTTATATATTTTATAGACTTATACTAAGGATATTTTGGTGGTGTCTAATTGGTTTTTCTACTCACACATTGCAGGATCACCTCGATGTGTGTGTAGAATTTGTTATTAGGTATTAATCTAAGGGAAGGGGCCTTATATTGGGATCTTGAGTAGGCATAATAAGTCAAAATTAAAGTATATTCCAATATTATCTCTAAGATATTATAATAAATTGAATTTGTTTTAAAAACTAAAGAACAACTAGTTTTCCACCCATACCTTGAAAAATATTTAGTTGGAAGCGGTGAATCTTCTCTTAAAACACATGGAAAAACTATTATTTTTGAAGAAAATATGGTTGTTCCTATTCAAAACCACACTTTTATGAGTGGAAATCATGATCATTTTAGTGATTCTTCCTTTACCAATTCATGTTTTGAACTTTCCAAACTAGCCTCTATTCTGAATTATATTCCTACCCTTGTAGTACCTTTATTTGTTAAAGTGTAAAATGTGCTTGTATTTTTTGTTGAAAACTATTGTTTTTTACTATATTTTTTCTATCCTTGTTATGTGACCATGTTGTTTACTAAAGTTATGGATCAAAATAATTTTAATCAAACTGTAAAAATCAATTTTCTAATGACCAACCTTACACAAACCAAACCAACCATGAACTGATATTTTATAAAAACCCTCCACTTAATAACTTTAACCAATTTTTTTTTAACCAAAACAACCAAAATCCAAGTAACATTAACCTAGGAAATTCTAACCGTTATAATAGGTAATCATCATCTATAAAACCATGGTAAATTTCTCTAGAGAATCAAAATTATTCCATTATAAATATGTGAAGTTACCAAAAAATATATAGAAAATCAATTTGGATAAATAAACTCTTAATAAAGTCAAATAAATTACTTCATTCAAAATGAAAATAGAAAAACACCACCATAAACACTTCTAAATCCTAAATTTAATGTGAATTTAATCAAACCAAAGTATGGAAATTTAACAATTCAACCTTAAATATTTTCTAAAAATGAATTAATCAGTAAAAAATAGATGATAATATTAAAACTAAATAAACGAAAATCTCTCCACCCATCCCTTGAGAATTATTTAGTGGGAAGTAGAAGATCTTCTATTAAAACACATGAAAAAACTACTATTTATGAATAAAATATGGTTGTTCCTATTGAAAACCAAGCTGTTATCTGTGAAACACCTCCTCATTTTAGTGAATGTTTCTCTACTAATTCATTTTTTGAACGTACAAAACCACCCCCTATTTTAACTTATGTTTCTATCCTTGTATTTCATTTTCTCTCTATAGTGTGATATATTCTTGTATTTATTGTGGAATGTTGTTTTTTTCATCACATTGATGTTTTACTTATTGTGTGAACCTGTTTTTTTTACCAAACTTATGGCTAAAAATAATTTTAATAAACCCATAGATAATCATTTTTCTATAAACCAACCTCAGGTTCCTAACCATCCATGAACCAAAATTTTATAACAACCCTCCACCTAATAACTTTAATAAAAAAAATTTAACCAAAGCAACCAAAATCCAAGTAACATTAACCAATTAAATTAAAAAAATTCTAATGGGGAATAACCATATAGAAAACCATGGGAGGATGCTATGAAGAATTAAAATTATTCCATTAAAAATATATAAAGTTCTAAAAAAACATAGAAAACCAATCAGTACAATTGAATTCTCAATCAAGTCTAATAAACCACTTCATTCCAAACCAAAATCGACAATCACCTTCAAAATGAATTCTAAATCCTAAGGTTAATGTGAATTCAATCAAACATAAGACTGTAATGTTATTAATTGAACCTTAAATATTAGTTAAAATTATTGAATTGGTAAAAATAGAGCTAAGAATATAAAAACTGAAGAAAAAAAACTTGAAAATCCATCTATTAAAAAATATTCAGTGGGAATTGGTGAATATAGTCTTAAAGCACCTAAAAACGACTATTTTTTAGAAAATATTTCTATTCCTATAGAAAACAAAGATGTTCAAAGTGTAAAATAAGCGTATTTCAGTTAATTGTTCTCTACTAATTCATCTTTTGAACCTACCAAACCAACCCCTATTCTGACCTCTATTCCTAACCATATAGTTCCTCTTACTCAAGCATTAAACAGGTCTAAAAGTCCTGCTAAACCTGAACATGAGTTGCTTGATAATTTGTATAAAATTTAGTTAAATATTCCATTTTGTTAGTTTGTAAAGAAAATACCTAAATATGGTATGTTTTTAAGGGAAATTTACACCAATCATAGAAATACCAAAGTGGTTCAAAATATATCTCACTATTTTATAATACAGTTGTATTATTTAAAGTTTTTATTATTTCTATTTATCATAGAATTTTATTTTAATATACCAGGTCAAAATATATTATTGTTGTGATTTGAGAAGAAGCATAATATGGGGAAATGAATAACATATTATAGATTTAGTAATTCATCCTTTGGTCGCCACTGGATGTTCAAATTATGTTTGAATATTATGTTATTTCATATTATTTATCTTATTTTCATTCATTTTATTTTATTACTGATTTTATTTTAGGCTACATCATCGAGGATATGGTTGGATTATTTATAAAGGCTGATAATATGGTGGTGGTGGGGGGGGGGGATAGTATAACAGATTTTATAGTTCATCCTAACACTATTCTACTTTAGCCACTGGGAGGTCATTTAGTAAAACCACCCTTCATCCCTATTTGGTCACTAGGAGATCGTCCATCAATTATGCCATCACTATACATGGAACTGCTTTCCCAAATATCCCACCTCCACCTCCATATCCATATCCATTTCCATTTCCATCATCATCTATATAGAGATATACATTAAGTTTTCTCCCTCCATCAGTAAAATTATCATCATCAACTATATAAATTACTCATACTTTAAATATCTTATCTACCATAGAGTATACTCCCCATCCCCTAGATGCAACATTTCATGGGTTAGAAGATCCCCCATCTACTGGTATGTGTTTAAACATTATTGATAGTGATTATTAATAAATTCATATATATTATTTTCATTTACTATTTATTTTTCATGGTTAACTACAACCTCTACTAGATGAAGAGGCCTCACAAAAATAAGGGAGGTCTGTAATCGATACACATATATCATGGTTCAATAAAATGGGGATAGTGATATAATTGGACTAAATGGTCATTAATGTAAAAGTTTTTTGAGAACACTTGAAAAAAATAGAAATATCATTCCATTTCAACCTATAAGTTGGAGGGAAGTAGGAGAACAAATAAATAACAATTCTTGCATAAAAAATTTGGCATGTAATTTTTAATAAACTTTTATATATATTAATTTATAATATTTTCTTGAAAAATATTTCCTCTAATCTAGCTCCAATATAATTTTCCCGATAGAGAAAATTACAAGGTCACAATATTTATTGAATTAGGTGATATGTGGATAGCATTCAAGTCTGACTTGTATGTTGGTTGGAAATAGAGAGTTGATATGGAACTTGAATAAATAATGATCATTCATGATTTCCCAATATCACAACACAGATAGATGATCAGCTATTGGACGAGGCCATAGTTTATGGAATTTGTTAAATTTATATATATAATAAATTATTTATTTGAAATTAATTTTTATATTATAAATTATGTATTTTATTTATGTTAATGGAATTATATAATTTCTTGTTTATTAGATAAATTAGATATAAATAAAATAAATTAGAGTGAAATGAAATACATTTATACTCTGAGACACACTTCACTACCAAATGAGGAGCAAGAACAAGTAATTTAACATTTAAAATATTTAAATGGGATTTTATCATGCATTTATGATTTATGGACTATACAAACAACCCAATATGTTATGCCAAAATATTTTGTAGTGCTAATAGTTCCCTAGAAACCATGTCATTTTTAATTTTTAGTGTTATTATTTTCTATATTGGAGATAATTATATTATTGTGCATTCACTTCACCTGGTTGGACCTCTTTTGGGTAACTATAAATCAATCTCTTTCGGATACCACCTATTAGCCGAGAACAAGTTCAATTTCCTAAGTAAGTGGAGGTGAATCAGGGTTAATAAATTTAATTCTACCCACACACTTAATCTTTTCCTTTGATCTTAAGTAATTATTTATCTCCCTAAAATTGATATGAAGCATTTAATAAGTAAAATAAATAGAAATTAGAAAGTTACATTCCTCTCCCAGACCAAGGAAATCCAATGAGTTTGCAATGGTGATGTCTTGATCCACCTAAAACATTATATGTACACCTATTCATTTACAATATAGAGTGTTCAAACTGACCATCCAGGTTTATATCCTTTATAAAATAAATAATGAATTCATTGTTATCAATATAATATTGAACTCACTTATCCTCAATATATGTTTCTTTCTATGAAATTTTTCTACAAATTATAGCAAGTATGCTGCAACAATCAAAACTACCTTCATGAACATTAACTTAGAAACCTCCTAAAATATCTTCTTCATACTCTCTAATATTATAATTTGACTATGGAAGTACACTCCTCTAGTTATAAAAAATTACTATCAAATCTATTCAATATACGTTTCTTTTTTATCCTTCAAATAAAAATATATGTCTCCATTTTCACTATCTCTCAATAAATTATATGTATTATGTTAATTTAATGTTTAACTATTTATTATTTTTTTACTCTATCTTCCGGGTATATGTTTCTAAATTTGAATATACTAACTCCTTGATTTCGAAATCTATAAATCATCTCTTTTTTATTTACTAGACTATTTCATGAAATATTTTTCCAATTTCTTTGAACAAAAAAGTCTATGTATGTCACATGATTTCCAAAATAAAATATTTAAAATGTATTAAATATTATAACCAATTGGATACATTAATATATATATATATATCTATGGTAAATGAACACATATTATATCTCTATTCATGTAATTTTCAATGTTAGAAATTCTGATTTCTCGCATGATTTAAGCCAAAAAACTAATCGTCCATTTCTATAAAAACTCTCTATTAAATTACCAATAATATAATTATTCTCCATATTTAATTTTAGTTTTATTCATTTAGTTTTAAGATGCTTGACTTATTAATGATATTATCTGATTAATAGATCATAAGTAATTTTTTTAAAGAATAATTATTCACTAAAAATAGAAAAGGGAATAACCCTCATGTTTTATCAGTGTTGTGAAGATAAAAATTACACCCCATGTGAATGATCTATAGGTTATTTAAAAGGACTCTTAAGAATGGGATATTATTATTGTTATGAATGTTTTACTTTTAAATTTTTCATGATAAAAATTAAATAAACCTAATATTTTTTTCATAATGACTCTTACTATTTCTGGGATAACCCTTATGATATCACATATGACTATTCTATGTTCTTGTTTGATTATTATTATGCTCTTTGATTATGAAATTAACCTAATAAAATCACCTTATCCCAAAAAATAACAAATATGGGATAAACGAATGACCCTTATAGTCTATGAAATTACCCCTTTGTTTTCTACCTTTTCTACTAAATGAAACTTACTATTTCACAATGTAGTAGGATAAGATCTTATTTTATACTATAAACGAGCCTTATGATTTCCAATATTAACCTTAATATTTTTTTAATTTACACTTATGCACATTGGGAAAAACCAAGTCTTATCCATTCTTCTCTAACTCTTTTAAAACATACTCTTATGAAAAATATATAGATATATTCAAAGAAACCTATGAAAAATTATTCATAAATAATTACTAAAAAAAGCTATATATTTCAAATTAAATGCTCGAAATAAAAGTTTTTTCTATTTTGGAAGTTCATCCAATAACAATTTCAAAAAATATAGATTAGAAATAATTCCATGGGTTTTTTATAGCACAGACATACACATATTCTTATATTAAATTATATGTGTAGCATCACCATAAAATTATACAAGATATTCCTTAACCCGAGTTCTTGGTGCATAAGTAAACCCACCCTCAGATACTATACACCTTCTATTTTATTGAATAGGGGGTCCACGATCCACCTTAGTCTAGATACATATTGGTGTGGCCATGACAACTAATACATTCTCTTCATAATAGGTCACTGATCTATTTTTAACTTTCTTCTTATGAATACCATTACTAATCATTTTCTATGATTTCTTTAAAAAATTTAATTCGTGTCCTTGCTGAGTGAAGAAGGAATAAAAGAACTCCCTATGAAAATTTTCCTTATGGTGGACTGCAATTTGGAAAACTAGGGGAAAAAGAAGTTTATCATAAAATATTTTTAGTCAAATATCATTCTACATGGTTGAAAGAACCACCATATCAATAGTATATGAGAAAAGATAAATTTCAACTTGAACCCTATCATAATAATCAAGGTGAGAAGTTTTATTATGCATGTCTATTTAAATTGGAATTCTAACTGATAAATCAATAGCAAATAGAATATGACCTGGAATCCATCTAATCCTAGAAATCTAAATCCAAACCTAGACTTGATTATTACTAACAATGACTGGACTTAATTTATGATCTTATTATTCAATAAAAAAATAGATTAACTTGAATATAAACATACCCCCCACTCTATCTGCTTGATATAATTATGTTGTGGGAAATTTCATCATGTTTCCCCCCTTCCTAGATGTATTATTTTTTAGAATATAATGCCAATATTTTCCCTATTATCCTTGAAAATTAATTATTTTTACATGATAACTTTATACACATCATAACCAATGTAATTTAAATTTAGAGAAATATCTCACTACGAATTAAAGATTGAGGGTGAATTATGAAATTAGTAAATCTATCATGTCATTATTATTGGAAATTCTAAAGTGATTATAAAATGAATATTTTTTTTATAATTATCTCTTATTTCATTGAATTCCTCCAAACACCAGTTGATTTTTTTATTTATATATTCTAAGCTGTTCATTGATTGGTTTTGTCTGTTAACATTAGGAAATTAACCTCACTGTGATCTAAGATGATTTATCTTCATCAATATCATCTTCATCTTTTCCATCTATGTTCTATATTCTAGGATAAGACGATTATGAATAACTTGATTTTTTTATTTTACCTCAAAAAGAAAAATCATTTCTAATTTGTATTTGTTTTCTTAGGCCTTTATTTTCAAGAAATTGTTTGAATTTTAACTATATATTAAGGTCAATTTGATTCTATTTATATTTTTTTAGTGTAATTTAATTGATTTTAATGTTTTGTTATTTATTTTTTTCCAAAAAATGCATTAAATATAAAGTGTCGCATTTGTCACTCTACCTTTTTTGGTAAAGGTAGGAGAAATAGAGATGGTACTATAGTAAATAGAAACACCCATGAGATGATTGTAAATATATTTTAATATATTTTATTTTGAACAAATTCAATTCTTTATAATATTTTTTAATTTTAATTTATGTTATATATCTATCAACTGATTTCTATAGAGGAATTTGCACAAAAACAACCCTGTAACAAGGGCCCAAACGATCATCTACATCAGGTATTAGGATTTGATCATCATTGAAGAGTGTGTTGTTGACCTTGGAAGAAGATTGTACCATATAGATACTAATCTATCGACAATATTTATTCAATTATCAATTTCAGTATGGTTATAGTGGAACAAATGAATAATGAAATAAAACAAGAAGCTTAAAAAGAATCAAAAAAATTAGAAGAAGTGAATCAATTTTAAAAGATTATAAATGAACATATAATGAAATATATATCTACTCTCTCTTCTAAACTTCCAACAGAAGTTGGCGTAGAGTTTAATGATTGTTTGATGTGGACATGTTCTATTTATGTATTTTCTTATACTTCTTCTAGTTCCAGTGATGATGCCAAAGATTGTGATGATGTGGATGTCGATATCAATGTACATGCTGATTTTGATGTAGATGTTCATTATGATGTTTGTGGTGTGATAGGTGCTGACGGTGTTTCTCTATGAGTTCTGGATGAGGGTTATCATGGTTCTGATGATACTGATATTCCATCTCATTTTTTTGTAAACATTATTTTTCGTTTGTTTATATGTTGAATTTTTTACAAAGTTATGTTTTACTGTTGTTATATTGAATTGTGTTTTGGTGTGTCTATAAATATCTATTTTCAAATATTAAATTATTGTTTGTGTTTCCATAGGAGTAGCAAGGAGGTTGGCTCAGTTTGGGGGGGGGGGGGGAGAAATCTAGTGCCACAGTTTGAAACTGTTAATATAAGAATATAGTCATAGTTTTCAATATGGTAGTAGAGTCATAGCAATAGTTTCTTCCCATGGCTATAGATTATAACGGAAACACATATATCCACAATTTGGAATTGTTAATTTAGGTGTAATTCCATGGTGGAAACCATATAAGTTGATTATAAGTGAAATACCTATATCCATGGTTTCAAAAAATGGATATAGGTGTACTGCCATGGTGGAAAAGATGTCTATAGGTTTAAATTCATGGGTTTTAACCATGGAAATAAATTAGAAGTAAAATAATTATATCCATGGTTACCAACCATGGATATTGGTGTACTACATGGGTGGAAACTATGGCAAGAGCCACAAACCTATTTTCATGCCAATAAGAGCCACAGTTCACCAAAATGTGGATATTAATTAAAGCAACGATTATAAAACATGGCTATTACTTGAATTTTTAGTAGTTTCTACCATATAGGAATCATTGGTTGTGTAGTATATGAATCAATTAAACCCCCACAAAATACATAGACAGGACCTCAAATGAGGTTAGGAATATATATAGGATATGAATTCTATACCATCATCAGATATCTTGAACCCAAAACTGATGATGGATTTACAACATATTTTTCTGATTTTTACTTTAATGTAGATGTTTTACTAGAATTAGGGAGAAAAAATAAATAATGTGTGGATAATTCCTAGAATGTGTAAATGCTATCTTTTCTCGATCTTCCTATCTAGCAGTGTGAGATGGAAATAAAAAATATTTTAAATTTTCAATAAATAAAAAATCAATTTCCCTTTGAATTTACTAATTCAAAGGGAGTGACTAAAAAACATGTCCTACTTATAAATGCACCAGCTATAATTATTTTCCTAAAGGCACAATTACGTAATCATGTTACCAAAATTTCAAAATCACGCTGGATGTGTGGAATACTAATTAGATATGAGGATAAAATTACTCAAAAAAAAGGAATGAGTATAATTGAAAACCCCATTATGGAGGTATATGTTCTATAAGAAACACATAATTTAAGTGATAATAAAGAAACACAAGATGAAAATCATAAAGAGAATTCACAGGATATGGAAAACCCTAACAGTTTTGAAAATAATGAAATCTCTATTAATTATTCAACTATAGGTGATATATGGAATCAGATTAATGTGGAAAATATTGATAAAATATCTTCATATTCTATGTCACAAGATACTAAAAATTAATACCCTAAACCAAGGTCTATTATGGAATGAAAAAAACAACCCAATTGGAATAAATTGAAAGATGCAATGAATGTGGAATTAAATTCACTTACTAGAAAATATGTTTTTGGACATATCATTCTCACACTAGAAGTTATGAAGCCTATTGGATATAAATGGATTTTTGTGTGTATCCATAACGAGAAACAAAATTGTAAGATAAAAAACTCATATTATCACATATTTGTTTTTCTATGAGACTCAAAATTGAATATGAGGAGACATATTCTCTAATTATCGATGCTATTACTTTTCAATATCTTATCATCTTTGTTGAAGATAATAAGGCTAATATTCATTGTATGGATATTGTTATAGCTTATTTATATGGGTCACATGATTTTAGTGTATATATGATAATCCTTGAAGTATAAAAAATAACCAAATTATTGAAATCAAACCCAAAGACCAATATTAAATTAAATTTCTGGAATAAATGTATGGATTAAAATAATATGGGAATATGTTGTAAAATAATTTGAGAGAAAATTTATTAAATAAAGGGTATATAAATAACCCCGTATGCCCTTGGTTTTTTATCAATAAAAAAACATATAGATATGAAATAATTTCATTTAATATGGATGATTTAAATATCATCTGAACTCTAGAGGAGATCAATGAAGCAATGATAAACTTAAAGGATGAATTTGAAATGAAAGTCCTGGGAGAAACCAAGTATTGTCTTGGATTAAAAATTTAACATATTCCAAGTGGTATATTTTATAATCAGTAAAATTACACTAATAATTTTTTAAAATCCATTAATATCAATAAAGATAATCCTTTAAATACACAAAAAGTCGTTCAGTCTTTAAATACCGAGAAAGATCAATTTTGACCGTATGAATAAAATGAAGAGTTGTTTGGTCAAGTTATACCACACCTCAGTGCTATCGAAGCACTAATATATCTTGAAAATTGTACTCATCCTCAAAAATATTTTTCTACTAATTGATTTGAATAATTTAGATTAGAACCTACATGAAGAAAATGGAATGGAACTAAAAAAATTATCCCGATATTGATTTTAGTTTATTATATTTTAAAAAATTAGAAAATAATATGTCTTGTTTTTTAGATGATGGTTATTGATAGGATCTATATAATGCATGGTCACAAAATGGTTATCTGTTCAAAATTGGAGGTACTATTATATCTTATAGGTAGTAAAATAAAACAATCATTGAAACATTTTCAAATGATGCAGAAGTAATGACATTACACGAAGCATGTAGAGAATGTCTTTGGTTGTGGTCTATGAATCAATACATTTGAGAAAAAAGTGAATTTCCTTTGGATTTAATCCTAATTATATTATTTTAAGATAATATGGCATGCATCAAAAGATTAAAGGAAGGATTCATCAATAATGATCAGACAAGAAAATACCCCCAAAATTTTTCTCATTCACACAAGAGTTCATGAAGAACGAAGATATCAATAAGAAATATGCTCGATCCAGTGACAATGTTGCAAATTTATTTAAAAAATAAATACTAATTGTTATATTTAGAAATAATATAAATTATATAGGGATGAATATATTGAGAAAATTTTAATGTAATGTAGCTTTCGGGGGGAGTCTATGTGACTATAAGATTTTCCTTATTTTTGTTTATATAGCACTAGGGTTTTTTTCTTCAGAAAAAGGTTTTTAACGAGGGAGTATCAAAACATGTATGACATTGGTAGTGGTGGGAATCATAATGGAGAGATTTAGGACTCCACTAAAAATTTGGGTGTAAACCTTTAATGGGGGTGGGCTTCCCACGCCCACCAATCCCTTACCTACAATATTGAACTTCTTATAAAAGGGAAGTGAAACCCCCTAGAGTGGGACTACTGATTGAAATAAGATACTGGAAGCATTAATAAAATTCATCTTCTTCTTTTTTTATCACCTTTTCCACATTTCTAATTTTAATATTTTTAATTTTCATTTTCACAACAAAAATTAGAATTTAAATTATAATAAAATATTGATTAATTAATTATTAACAAAAATAAAGTAAACAAATAATAAATTTCTTAAAAATAAAATATGAATTAAAAATAATTACTCATTAAACATTAAATAATAAAAAAACCAAAATTAACTAATTAATTACCTATTTCAATATAAAATTAATAGATTTATTATTTTTGACATCAAACTAACATAAAAAAATAACTAATAAAATAATTATTTATAAATTAAATGATAATTAAATTAAAAATAAGATTTGAAAAAAATATAACTAAAAGTCACATGAAATTACACTACACTAAGATTTTGGTTATCTTCATGAAATAAAAGAGACAAATTCATTGGGGAAAATGAATATCAAGTTTTAAATATTAGATGACCATAAAAAATTGGTTTTCAAAATGATTTCCCCCCGTATATTTTCATCATGAAGTGAAAATATTTAATGTCAAGAAATTTAATATTTATAGAGAAAAACCTAATTCTTATTTTAAAAATATGATTGAACTTAAATTTTGAAAATTGATTAAAACCACTTCAATTTTCATTCAATTTAAAGTCCAAAACTCTCTTTATCTATAGGATAACAGACTCACATAATTAGTAAACAAAAAAATTTTAACACACTGTTTGGATGAAATAACTTAATAAATTACATGGTAGCATAAATAAATCATACATAATCTTAAAGAATAAAAGAACAAGTTCAACCAAGATTATAATTTTAATTTCTTAATTCATTTGAATGAATATTTTATGAGTTTTAATCCAAATAAAAATTTTCAAGGGAAATAATAATTATATAAAATTTAAGAAATATTTTACCAAAGTCAACTGCATTTCATGAGGGAAATGAAAAAAATTTCCCCCAAATAAATCCAAGGTGTCATGACCTGCCTTCACTAAAAGGATGGAAGGGTCAGCAGATTGCTAGGACTTTCCTTTTTTAAGTTGAAGGAGAGATAATGACCCCCGGAACCCACCTTCAATAGGTCCCGGAGTAGCGACCATCACCAAGGGTATAAAATCACACAAAAATGGAAGGCATTACCCTTTTTCTTTTAATAGGATCGAGAGATAAGATTGTAAATCCCATAACCCCAAAACTGAAAGTGAAAATATGGATGAAAGTAAATCATTCCCATATTCATGTTCAAAGGTAAAAGATACAAGTCACAAAAATTCCAAAGGTAAAAAGATACCAAGAAAAAGGGAAACAATAATAGCAACTGCCCCAAGGTTCGAGCTAGTACGGTCTCGCACTATTCCTGATGTCCTCCTGGAAACTTAAAAGCAGTTTTATATACGTAGGGTGAGCATACAAGTATACTCATTAGGGAAAACCAAAGACCCTTGTGCACAAGTGAGGAGACATTCTAATGCCCCGTGGAAAAAGAGATAACCAAACACCCAACAAGGAAAAGCTATCCACCCAACCTCACCAAGGCACGCTCCCCAAATAACGTAAGTCAAGTAACATATAGTAATAACACATCGATATTTGGGTACCCTGCACCACTTTCCCACTGGTTATTGAAGACATCCTACGCATTGAACCAATACCGCTATTCTCACCGCAGTCCCACTGCCACACCCGCCTGCATACACCTAGGCCATAACCACACATCCTACCCACAAACACCTAGGCCACAACTGTTATCCCGCCCACAGAAATCTAGGCCACAACAACCTCACATAACCATTCCCGCAAACACCTAGGCCAGAACAACCACTGCCATGCCCGAAGACACCTGGGCCAGAAAGCTATCGTCAAGCCCGAAGACACCTGAGCCTCATCCCGAAGATACTTGGGAAACAACCTGCCCGTAAACACCTCAGTAAAACACCACAACTACCCCGCCCGAAGATTCTTGGGCTAATAATGGACCTCATGCCATCTCAGCCTGCCCGAAGATACTTGGGCTATCTGAGAAAGGGAGCAGAAAAGAGCTAATAACCATCCACTAATAGAAGTGTTGGGAAAAACACCCTCCCCCATGAAATGGGGGTGTTCAGCACTAAGTGATCAACTTGGGTGGGGTGTGAATAAGAAACATAAGAACTAAAAATATATGTATAAGTAATAAACACTCAACCCAACCTTGGGTTTCTAAAGCCAATCCAAGCACAAGCACAAACCAAGGGAAAAAGTTACAACCAACAGCAATTTAAGAATTCACACCCAGTTCTCTTTCAAGGTCGCAACAACAAAGGGATAAGTGAGATCCCTCAAAGTACTAGAACCAAAGAAAACCCAGAGATACAGCCCCATGTTCCTGAAATCCATGAGCTAACGATTTCTCAAAAACAAAGGATTCCACCCCAATTCGTGATATAAGCTGAGTAATCACACAACCTCAAATTCACAACTAGTAAAAGTACAACAACAGGGGATCCCATCCCCACCCATATCACCCCAGCAATCGGCCCATGAAAGGAACAACCAAACCTCGACCACCAACACAAGGCATTCCCATGAAGGTATTTTCAGATTTAAAATATTTAACACACTCCATGGTTTCAATTCCACTGTGCTTTAACCGGGGTTATCACAGAAAAGGGTTGATCCTGGTGCTTTCAATTTATTTAACCGAGTATACGTAATTATCCAATTCCATGTTACAGTTATTTAAACATCCAGGAGCACCGACGTTCAATAGTACACAGAGAAAGACCACCAACGACCATGATTTTTAGTGAGCATAGTCCCGTACAGTTCACAACACATAACAACATAAAGAGTACAACAGAACATCGACCACACCCCCCTTCATTCTTTAAAGTTCATTCATTATCTTCATTACGTTCGGTTTCATCATTTTCCACAAAGGGAAAAGCATGCCCACCTAGAATGATACACAGAAAGTAGAGACGAAGGAGAAAATCCCTAGTTCATTGATCAAGGATCGATGTTTTTCTCCACGTTCCAAGAATAGGGGATGAGCGATTTGCAGGGGAGGGACGTCGGGAACTCCAAGGACGAGCAGACAGCTTCAGCTTAGGTGCACCACAAGTCTCGAGAAGGAGGGACATTGAGCGCACCAGGGAGAAGAGAGAAGTAGGCCAAAAGGAAGAAGGGGTGATAAGAACTTCTTATGCGATATATAGATAAAATCTCATTGTTATGGGATAAGGAATTTGAACGCCTTGGAAGTCGGATCGTGGTTCTTCCACGTGGTTGGGTGGTTACACATGACTGGATTAATTGTTATTTATTAGGGAGGATTCTTTGATTTTTAGATATTAATTGTGGGCTTAAAAACAGCCTTGAAATTCTTCAAAAAGTTAAAAAGGCCTAAAAGTGGGGTTACCGGGGAGGATGCAGAAGAAAACCCACCAAGGCTGGATGATGCCGATTAGTCGCGCCGATCGGTGGAACCGATCGATCCAACCAATCGGTTTCACCGATCCGTCGTCCCGATCAGTCTCGCCGATCGGTCTCGCCGATCGGTCGCTCCAGTCGGTCTCACCGATCAGTCGCGCCGATCGGTTTCGCCGATTTGTCGTGCTGATCGGTCGCACGGATCGGTCGTGCCGGAATTTGTAAAAGGGAGGGGTCATGAGGGGCTGGGCCATTACATCAAATACCTCTCAAACTATTCTTGCCCTCGAGAATCTAGAACCATACCCGAAGGAAGGAGGGGGGGGGGGGGGGTCCGAACAGCCACCCCAGAAGATACCTCTCAGGAGTGAACCTCTCTGACACAAGAACACCTTGTCTCCTACACAACCATGGACTACCTCCCACTAATTTCCTTTTGCAACCACACAAAACAAAATAATAAACTATCCAGACAGGTGGGAGAGGGGTTTTCCTTCCTCCGTGTTAAGATACTATCAGCTTTGGGCAGCACTGACGTTCCCGCACTGGTTTAGGTGAATCCACATTAATGCGTCCTAACTAGGAATCAGGTCCTCCTCTCCCCGTCCTTTAGAACACTTCACACACATTCACAGAAAAAGAAACTGAACATCCCATAGTCAACAAGGTAAAGAATTATATTGCAAACAAGTACTGAAAAAATAGGATAAAAATCAAAACAACTCTGGGTACTGGGCACACATCTGTGATTCCCTCTCTCAGGTACTCTCCTCAAGCCCACCATGCCTCCATAACACACGAACCAACAGGATGGTCCTTCCACGAAGCACCTTCTCCTCACGACCCTCGATCATCACTAGCCATTCCATAGAGGTTGCATCATCTTAGATATCTAACTCTCCCAAATCAATGATGTGCGAGTTGTCATGTAGATATCGACGAAGCTGGGACACATGGAAGAAATTTTTCACCCTTTGCAGATGTGGTGGCAACGCCAGCTGATAAGCCACCATGCCGACCCGGTGTAACACCTTGAAAGGTCCGAAGAACATGGGAGAGATCTTACTTCCCCTTCCAAACCTCTGCTGCCCACGCTGAGGGGAGACCTTCAAGAACACGTGTTCCCCGACCTCGAACTCCAAGGGCCTTCTCCTATCATCTGCATATGACTTTTTCTGGTCCTGATCCACCATCATCCTTTCTCATATAAGCTGAACCTTCTATGTCGTGCTCTGCACCACCTCCGGGCCAAGAACACCTGCCTCCCCGACTTCTGTCCAGCACACGGGTGAGCGAAATGACCTCCCGTACAAAGTTTCGAACGGATCCATGCTAATGGTAGAGTGGTAGCTATTTCTGTAGGCGAACTCTACTAGAGGAAAGTGTAGCACCCATGATCCCCCGAAGTCCAGGATGCATGCTCATAGCATATATTCCAAGGTATGGATGGTGCGCTCTGTCTGCCCATCTGTCTAGTGGTGGAAGGCAGTGCTAAGGCAGTGCTAGGTGAGAAACGCATGATGCAAACCCCTCCAGACTCATGAGGTAAATCGTGCATCCCTATCCGAGACTATGGAACTCAGAACTCCATGCAACCGCAACACCTCATCCACGTACCTTCGTGCTAAATCATCTAGAGCACTCGACTCCTTGATTGCCGGAAAGTGATCCGATTTCGTCAACCGGTCCACTACTACCCAGATAGCATCGCACCCTCCTTGAACCTTGGGTAGCCTGGTGACGAAATCCATCGAGATGTCATCCCACTTCCACTCAGGGAAATCTAAAGGTTGCAACAAACCACCT
Organism: Viscum album; assembly: GCA_963277665.1. Lineage (NCBI taxonomy): Eukaryota > Viridiplantae > Streptophyta > Magnoliopsida > Santalales > Viscaceae > Viscum > Viscum album. The sequence continues at coordinate 3,799,933 of OY728162.1, read as the reverse complement.
GGAACACGGTGTTCAAACTTTATATGCTGACACACTAGGAACTTGGCCACAAACTCTACCACTGCCCGCTTTACTATGGGCCACCAAAACTATCTCTTCAGACCCTGGTACATCTTGGAAACTCCTAAGTGTACTTCTAGGGATGATTTGTGGAACTCACTAAGAACTTGGCTGCACATCGCCTCTGGAACAAACAAATTTCCTCATAAAAGCATCCAGTTCTGACCATCCTTCGCCCACCCTTCTGGAGCATTGCCCTGATCAACTCGGTCACACATCACTTCGCACTCTGGGTCTCCCCGCTGAGACTCCTCCACCTGACGTAACAGAGAATACTGTACTGTCATCTGATACAGATAACCCCTTCCACTACCCATCCTCACATCCAGGTGAAGGGTAGCCAACTCCTCCATTGCCCTTCAAGCGTCTACCGACTCTCGGACCGCATCCCTCTATGACTTCCTTCTCAAGGAATCAACCACCACATTTTCTTTCCCTGTGGTGTAGGAAATATCGAAATCATAATGATAGAGGAATTCCATCCACCTTCGCTGTCCTAGGTTTAGGTCCCGCTGGGAGAATATATACTTCAAGCTTTTTTGGTCCATGAAGACTACAAAATGCTCTCCGATGAGGTAATGCCGCCACAACTTTAGTGCAAAAACAACCGCTGCAAGCTCCAGATCATGGGTGGAATAATTACGCTCATGGGGACGTAACTTCCTAGACCCATAGGAGATCACCCCTTTCCACTGCATCAACACATACCCGATGCCTTGTCCCAAAGCATCACATAATAATTCATATGCTTCCCCTTCTTCTAGAAACCTCAACATTGGGGCACTTACAAAATTCTCCTTCAGATAGTTGAAGGCTGCCTCACACTTCTCACTCTATAAGAAATAATGGTCCTTTTTGGTTAGGGCTATCAAAGGTGTTGCAACTCGGGATAAGTTGGGTACGAACATCCGATAGTAACCTACCAGCCTGAGGAAACTACAGGCCTCTGCACATTCTTGGGTGTTTCCAAAGAAAAAACCTCCTCAACCTTTAATGGGTCCTCCGCTACCCCTTTTTTGGACACTACGTTCCCAAGGAAGTGTACTTCCCGTGTCCAAAACTTGCATTTCGACAACTTCCCATAGAGCTAGTGCTGTCAGAGGACCTCTAAGACCGTCCTCAGATGCTCTGCATGGTCCTCCTCTGATCTTGAATAGATCATGATGTCGTCGATGAACACAACTACGAACCGATCTAGGTACTTCCGGAAAATGAAGATCATTAGCCCCATGAACACAGCCGGGGCGTTCGTAACACCAAAAGGCATGACTACAAACTCGAAGTGCCCATATCTGAACCTGAAGGCCGTCTTCGATATGTCGCCCTCCTTCACCCTCAACTGGTGATATCTAGACCGTAGGTCAATCTTCGAGATCCATCCTGCCCCTTTCAGTAGGTCAAAGAGATTTTCTATCCTCAGAAGAGGGTAGCTATTCTTGATCGTTACCTGATTTAGCCTCTTGTAGTCTATGCACAACCCGAGACCACCATCTGAATTCTTTGTGAACAAGACTGAAGCACCCCACGGTGACGCACTAGGTCGAACAAAACCCTTCTTCATCAGATTGTCGATCTGAATCCGCATCTCCCGTAGATCCGAAGGCTTTATCTGGTAGGGATCCATCGAAATCGGACAAGCACCATGCTGCAAGTGTATCCCAAAATCGATATCACATTGAGGGGGTAGAGTCGTCACCTCCTTAGGGAAGACATCCTTAAACTCACTGACGATCCCTGGTACTTCCACCATCTCAGCATCCATTGTCTCTACTGACATCTCAGCTAACAAGAAGAGGAGGGGTTCTTCTCGCCTTCTACCGTTCTAGCCACTCCGCTCGCCGGTGAAAGTAACACGTCGGCCACCCAAGTATGAGAACACAACCCTTCCTCGGAAGCAGTCGATGATGGAACACACTGAGAATAGCTAGTCGATGCATATGATGACATCATATGGATGTATCTGTAGCAGTAGTAGATCCCTGACCAACTGATGTGGCCCTATCATCAGTCTGCATCCTCTATAAACATATAACAAGTCGGTCTGACCTCCGACTGGGGTGATCAGCACCAGGGGAAATAGAAGTCTCTCGACATCCAGACTCAAAGCACGGGCCAGACCATGTGAAAAAAAGGAGTACGAAGCTCCGGTATCGAACAAGGCATAAGCAAGGGTACTGAACAAACTGATCGTACCTCGAACAACCTCCAGTCCCGCTGGAACTGCTGCCTTCGCGACGTACAACTGTCCACGCCCAACTCCTTGGCCTCTCAGCTATTGGCCACCTCTCCGACCACGCCCTAGTCAAGGTCCCTGAAGAGCACCATGAGGTTGGCCTCCCCCCTACAACGTCTGTCCTCGGAGGAGCGGGAGCTCGCTGCCCCTGCTGCTGCTGCTGAAAGGGCCTAGCTGGAAGCTGCTGCTAGGGCGAGTGTTGGGCATGTCCGCCACTTCCGTACTGAAATCGGTCCAAGCACTGATTCCAGAGATGTCCATGGCTCCCACAGACAAATCACCTTGGTCCTGGGCCCAAAAGGAAAGGGCGAGGACTGGGGGACCAGAACTGGAACTGCTACGGCCTGCTCCCTGCTGGTCAGAACCTAGAGGGTCCTGATGCTGGAGGTCTGGTGCTGACGACCTTTCCCTTTGATGGGACTAGCTGAATCCCCTCTCGTGACACACCACCTAGAATGTGCATCCTCTCCACCACCTCTTCCTTCTTCTGGACCACTAAGTATGTCGACAAGGTAAAGGGGGTAACGACGTACTGGAGGGAGGGTCGAAGCGCCTCCTCTAAACACCTCACCCGATACTCTTCATCTAGAAAAAGGTCTGGAGAAAAGTGGAGGAGGTCCTTGAACTTGATCCCTAGATCCCTTACCGACATACTCTCCTTCTGGTGGGAGAGTAGCTCTTGCCTCTTCTCTGCCTTCATCGTAGAAGAGAGGAATTCTGCCCGGAACTCCTTCTCGAAATCAGCCCATGCCACCTTAGCCTCTCTCCTCTCCCCCAGGTAGAGTGTCCACCACTGATGCGCTGCTCCTTCCATCTGGCTGATGGCCAGAGGAACCCAGTACTCAGTCGGAGCCTGGATCAAGCCGAAGTCTATCACCAGCTCCTTTAACCATCCCTCCGTCTTCATGTCAGAGTTGCTAACCTCGTACTTCTCGAGGGTCTGTCGCTGGAAGGATCGAAGCGTCTTCTGCCACTGTTCATCCTCCTCCTCTCGATCATCCCTCTGCTGATCAGCCAAGTCAACCTCCTAGGCCTTGATTGCCCATACAACTCGTGGTCATCTCTCAGGTTCCATAGCTGCAATGTAAACAAGGAACACCTAAGCCCAAGTAGTGTAGAATATTGTTCTTACATTTTATTTGACTTCTTTATTTATTTTTGAATCCCCAAAACACCCAGAAACACGAGAACACAAGTCATTATGATGCATGTACCTTTCCTAGGGTCTCTACCCTGTAATCAGTGTAGCCTCACCTGGTAGTTAGGTAGGTCCAGAGTCCTTGCATCGGATCACGGGGGGCCCTAAAATCCAGTGTCCTAGCCGGTCCTCCCTGGCCTAATTCATGCACCAAGGCCACCCAACACTGTTTCCCTACCATCCAATGAAATCCTCACTGTGCCTAACTCTAGACTCTATCCTATTTCTCAACCTTCTACCTTTGATACCATTTTGTCTCAACCCGCCTTCACCAAAAGGAGGGAAGGCTCAGCAGATTTCCAGGCCCTTCCTTCTTTAAGTTGAAGGAGAGATAATGACCCCCGAAACCCGCCTTCAATTGGTCCCGGAGTGGCGACCAGCACCAAGGGTAAAATATCACACACTAAATGGAAGGTATTACCCTTTTTATTTTAATAGGATCAGAAGATAAGATAGTAAATCCCACAACACCAAAACTGAAAGTGAAAATACGGCTGAAAGTAAATCATTCCCATATGCATGTTCAAAGGTAAAAGATACAAGTCACAAAAATTACAAAGGTAAAAAGGTACCAAGAAAAAGGGAAAAAATAACAGAAACTGCCCCAAGGTCCGAGCTAGTACGGTCTCGCACAATCCCTGATGTCCTCCTGGAAACCTGAAAGCAGTTTTATATACGTAGGGTGATCATACAAGTATACTCAATAGGGAAAACCAAATACCCTCGTGCACAAGTGTGGAGACATCCTAATTCCTCGTGAAAAAATAGATACCCAAACACCCAACAAGGAAAAGCTATCCACCCAACCTCACCAAGGCATGCTCTCAAAAAAAACGCAAGTCAAGTAACATATAGTAATAGCACATCGATATTTGGGTACCCCGCGCCGCTTTCCAACTGGTTAATGAAGACATCCTATGAATTGAACCAATCCCGCCATTCTCACCACAGTCCCACTGCCACACCCGCCCGTATACACCTGGGCCACAACCACACATCCCGCTTGCAAACACCTGGGCCACAACTGCTATCCCGCCCATAGACACCTGGGCCACAACAACCTCACGTAACCATGCCCGCAAACACCTAGGCCAGAACAACCACTTCCACGCTCGAAGAAACCTAGGCCAGAAAGCTATCATCACGCCTGAAGACACCTGGGTCTCATCCCAAAGATACTTGGGAAACAACCTACCCGTAAACACCTGGGCCAACCACCAAAACTACCCCGCCCGAAGATTCTTGGGCTAATAATAGACCTCAGGCCATCACAACCTGCTCGAAGGTCCTTGGGCTATCCGAGAAGGGGAGCAGAAAGGAGCTAATAACCTTCCACTAATAGAAGTGTTGGTAAAAACACCCTCCCCCATGAAATGGGGGTGTTCGGCACTAAGTGCTCAACTTGGGTGAGGCGCGAATAGGAAACATAAGAACTAAAAATACTTGTATAAGTAACAAACACTCAACCAAAACTAGGGTTTCCAAAGCCAATCCAAGCACAAGCACAAACCAAGGGAAAAAGTTACAGCCAACAGCAATTTAAGCATTCACACCCAGTTCTCTTGCAAGGTCACAACAACAAAGGGATACGTGAGATCCCTTGAAGTAATAGAACCAAAGAAAACCTCGATATACAGCCCCATGTTCCCGAAATCCAAGAGCCAATGGTTTCATAACAACAGTGGATTCCACCCCAATTCGTGATATAAGCAGAGTAATCACACAACCTCAAATTCACAACCAGCAAAAGTACAACAACAGGGGATCCCATCCCCACCCATATCACCCCAGCAATCGGCATGTGAAAGAAACAACCAAACCGCTACCACCAACACAAGGCAAGCCCATGTAGGTATTTTCATATTTAAAATATTTAACACACTCCATGGTTTCAATTCCACTGTTCTTTAACCGGGGTTATCACAGAAAATGGTTGATCCTGGTGCTTTCAATTTATTTAACCGAGTATACATAATTAACAAATTCCATGTTACAGTTATTTAAACATCCAAGAGCACCGAGGTTCAGTAGTGCACAAAGAAATACCACCAACGACCATGATTTTCAGTGAGCATAGGCCCGTATAGTTCACAACACATAACAACATAAAGAGTACAACGGAACATCGATCACACCCCCCTTCATTCTTTAATGTCCGTTCATTATCTTCATTATGTTTGGTTTCATTAGTTTCCACAAAGGCAAAATCATACCCACACCGCATGATACACAAAAAGGAGAGATGAAGGATAAAGTACCTACTTGATTGATCAAGGATCGATGTTTTTCTCCATGTGCCAAGAACATGTGATGCACGATTTGCATGGGAGGGATGTCGGGAACTCCAAGGACGAGCATACGACTTCAGCCTAGGTGCACCACAAGTCTTGGGAAGAAGGGACTTCGAGCACACCAGGGAGAAGAGAGAAGTTGGCCAAAAGGAAGAATGGAGGAGAAGAACTTCTTCTGCGATATATAGATAAAATCCCGTTGTTACGGGATAAGAAATTTGAACGCCTTGGAAGTCGGATCGTGGTTCTTCCACACGGTTTGGTGGTTACACACGACTGGATTAATTGTTATTTAGTAGGGAGGTTTCTTTGATTTTTAGATATTAATTATGGGCTTAAAAACGTCCTTGAAAAGATTCAAAAAGTTAAAAAGGCCTAAAAGTGGGGTTTTGGGGGAGGCTGCAGAAGAAAACCCGCCAAGGTTGGATGACACCGATCGGTCGCACCGATCGGTCTGGCCGATCGGTCTTTCCAATCTGTCCCTCCAATCGGTCTCACTGATCGGTCGCGCCGATCAGTCTCACCGATCAGTCTCGCGGATCGATCCCACCGATCGGTGTCGCCTATTGGTCGCGCCGATCGGTCCCACCGATCCGTCTCGCCGATCGGTCGCGCCGATCGGTCCCACCGATCCGTCTCGCCGATCGGTCGCGCCGATCGGTCCCACCGATAGGTGTCGCCGATACGTCGCGCCGATCAGTTGTGCCGATTGGTCGCGCCAATCAGTCGCGCCGATCGATCCCGCCGATCAGTCGTGCCAGAATTTGGAAAAGGGAGGGGTCAGGAGGGTCTGGGCCATTACATAAGGGGTATTAGATAATTAACCTTCATAAAGTTGCTATATTGTAATCTTACTTCACAAAAAAATTTAAACCACTGAACATTATTAATTGATACATGAAAAAAAATGAAATTTTAAAAAATTTAGGGGATTCAGATTGGTTCACATTGTAGTGAAGTTTAGTACATTGAAAGACACTTTCCCCAACACTAAAACTCCACATTCTCCAAAATACTGAACCTATGGTGGAGAAACATGTAAATTCACTTTAAAATTCCCAAATAGATTTAGAAATTCAGCAGATTAAAATCACATATCAAGGGTATTGGGCCCTAAAAACATTGTGGGAGGAAAGAAAATACTCCTACAAGTTCAATAAAGGAAAATATTTATGTCTGAATAATGATTTGAAGATGAAGGTTGAAGAATCCAAAATTGGAAAATGGAAGCAACATGTTGTGAAGTTCAAGCCCTTCTTGGAAAATCTCAATTCATGGAAGTCACAAAGAAAATATGAACCAAATGATTCGTGGGATGATTATGGAAGTGCTGGTTCTGAAAACGAACAACGTCATTAGTGAAGTAGAGGTGGAGAAATTAACCCCCGCATACAACCCTCGCAAATTAATCCCATGAACTCAAACAATACGTAAGTTATGTAGATTCAGTGGCCTCCTATGAACACAATGAATTCATTCGTGAGAGTTAGGTGGTGATTTTTTCCAACGTATATGGCAATCTAATGGATAGAGTTTTTCGTGGGTTTGGGTTCCCTTGTGGGATTCCAAAAAAGCTTCCATGTATTCCATAGATCTAGTACCTCCACCCTTCTATAAAAGAACCAAAAATGGGACTGAAGGAAAGAAGGTATTTTTGGGATGACTAAGACCATATCTTGAAGATGAATATATGGACCTTTGGGAAATTTATCAATGAATTATGAACCTCTTAAGAAAAATACCAATAGGTATGAACTGCCACATACCATAAAAGAAGGAAACATAATTTGAATTAGAAGATTGCTCACCGAGTCCCTTCAAGAATAAAAATTATGAAAGGTTCCGAACCAATGTCCCTTCCTCTAATCAGCATCCCACATAGCACATCGCTACATTGAAGGAACCCTGGTCCATGTAGAGACTCACTATTTTGATGAAACCCAGATCTGCGGAGCACCATGCTATGCTGAGAGAGCTCGACACTGGGTGACACCAATCTACGTGGACAGAAATCAGAGCCACATAAAATAATTATACGTGGACCACATCCAAGTTCACATACAATCATGGTATGCAGATGGACCCTCCACCCTCACAAAAACACTCTACGTGGGGAAAACCCCATCCCGAATGAGAAAATGGTATACGAAATGGGGTACCCTCGGGCATTCCAACCAATGGATCTGATCACCTCCTTCCATTTCTATTGCCTCATCCACAGTCCCTCTATGAACCGGTCTAACTCTATTAGGCCGAAGCCTCTTCCAAAGACACCATACCTCTATGATAAAACCATCGGGTGCATCAGAGCACCCTTTTGAGTTTACATACCCATTCTAAGTGGATCAATGTGGGGAATCCCTTTAATGGAAAGGACCCCCAAAATGTCCATAAGTTTCCATTCCCATGGTAACCTGGGGTCTAACATTAGGATACCAATGTGAACCTCCACATTCTAGGGATTAAGGGTAATCACATGCCTTTTCCTTCGATGAGGGTAACTTATTTACAAGGTAAATCAAACTTTATTTTCCCTTTGATGAGAAGTAACATTGCTCCCCTTTCCCAGAACCAATTTCAGTTCATCCCTCCTAGAGTAATCCCCATTGATCATTGGAGGTTTTGATCTCCCCCTAACCTCTTCTTCTATTATCAACCACCTTTTACATTAGAATAGAAGAGAACATGTGTGGGTTTTTGAATTTTTCACATCCTCTTGTTTCTCACACCGAGCATGGATCACATGGGTTTAAAAGCTAGTGATGATCACAGCACCCGCACAATCCACTTCTGCAAATGAACTATGATACCTATGATTCTGACCATAACTAGGATAGGTAGGATTCCTGACTAAAGTCGAATAAAAAATGTCATCCTCCTCAATTTATAACCCAAATCATGACCCCCAATTCATCAAGGCCTCCTATAAGGTGTAAGTCCCAATTCTAATTTTAAAGGGCCTTCTCTACAGATGTAAGACCCAAATTTGGCTTCCAAAATGGAAACATTCTATGCGTAATCCCCATTATACTAAACTATGAGTTCTTTGATTCTCAACCAATTAGGATACATAATAATCCTTCTCGAGGTACAAACTCATCATTGAAACGTACCCTACTATTTTCTGGTCCATATTCACGGTATGTTCAGCCTTTAACCTGAAGACTACATCGCTTTTGGGTACCATGGGCTGCGTCGGTGTAATTCCCACACCAAAAATTGACATGGAACCTTCCATCTTTATGTTCTTGCTGCATGACATTAAACTGCATAGATGGGTGCTCATCACACAACCTTAAAAGGTGATGTGTCTAGATTAGTGGCACTAAACTACGTGGGCTCTGATTCCTCTCATGAGGATATGTAGGAAGCCCATATTATGGGTTTTACCCTGTAATCAAAATAGTATTTGTCCCACCTAGATTATGATAAACTCTAGAGTGCCTTATCATATGGATTAAATCATCATTTTCTTGGAAAAAGACTAGGGAATCCTTTATGTCTCCACAAGAGGGTAACATTAATGATGAAATTTGGGTACATACATATGTCTTCATCAATAGGGAACCTTGAATACATATAGATGATTCTGAACCCATGTATATTTTTTATTGATCTTGCAACTTATGATTAATCTATGGAAACATGATTTGGAAAGAACTAAGGATTCATGAGCATATGAACATTGCTAAAATCAATAAGTGTCTAGAAGTAGGCAATAATTTCCCCCCAAAAGGGCATGATGATCCCGACTTCCCATCATCTTGACCAATATGAGTCCTGATGTATTTTTGGGAAAATTATCTAGTGAGTGCCTACCTTTGGAAATTAGGTCCATGAATCATGGATCAGATGGTCGTTGGGTGTTTATATATCTATAAATAAACCCATTGGAGACCATCTGAGGACATCGTACCCAACATGGGCTGATTACACACACAATTAACCCCCTTTAATCACCCTTTAGGACCACTCAACTATGGAACCTCCTTCATAACAAAAAAAGGATATACTTACAAATCCCTGTGGGACCATATAATATATCCCCACAAAAGGGGGCCACAATGTTAATCGGTCCGAAAAAATGGTGATCCAAACATGAATCCTTAACCAAGGTGGTGGTGTTACCCCACCTTAATCCCCTTTGTATTCAAAAGAAAAATGGTCAAGAAGAATAATCAATTATACTTATGGTCATGAGATGATACATTGAAGGTGTTTTTTGTTTGTACATGTTATATATTAGAGGCATTACACAGAGCTTACTTCAATCTAATGGAATACTGACAGTTTTCTCAGACATGCACATTTACAACCACACATGCTACTAGGTCCCCAATGAAGATCATGACACCATTGGCCACCCAACATCTTTAATGTTGGGTTTCAAATGAACCGATCAAGGAGTACCATCAAGGAGGTACTCTTCTCACATTAGAGGAAACAAGCAAGACCTCCATGCCATAAAACCCCACCAGTCTCCCAAACAATGGTAGTAGACGGTCCAGAATAAGGAAGCCCCACTTTCTATCCACAATCATTTCATAAGCCTTTCCTAGGAACATGACAAATAGTGCCTACCTTATGTTAGGGAGGAAGAAGAATTCGACACTTATGAATTCATCCCATCTGCTTATGGGTGTTACATTAGATCCCCAGTCAGAATATGTTTTTTCCAACAACGTGTGACCCAGTATCCATGTTCTGAGGAGGATATGACACCAAGGGCCCCTGATGAAATCCAACAGATACAGGACCCTCACACAGCCCGCTGAGGGTAGTGGGAATATAATCAAGATCTGTTCAAAATAATGATTCCTTAGGTGGAGATCCTCCATACAAGCACGGTGGCGTGCTATGGCCAGGTACACAATTTTACCCCATATTTTTAATCCCACCACAGATATACAGTGGAACATTATGAGAAGGCCCAAATTCCCATCATTGCTCAATGGTTCTGTCATACAAGTAGATATGATAATTATAAGTAGATTAAAATCCCTACCGCTGCACAAGAATCCCATTATCCAAATATAATGGAAACTAACAAAATGTAGGTACAAATTTATACTAATTCATACCAATACCATCATCTAAATAGGGATGTAATCTATAGGCAGACACATTTCACTACCGATAAATATGAAGCCACCAGTCAAATATGGTAAATCTTCTTCTACGGAGCTCGACCCCTGGTGACGATGACCTAGAGAGATGCCCGCAGCTTCGGCCCCCTCCTCCTCGGCAGGGGTAGGGAGGAATGTCCCCCCTTCCTCCTTGATGGATTATTCATTTATCCATTTCAAAAATCTGGATTCTCTTCCCCCCTTCCCTTTGATCCTTCTTTTCCCTAAGGTTCCTGATCTTCACCTTGACGCACCTCAGTTTGTGATATCTTCAAATGGGTTCAACAAGGCAAAAAATATTCACTAGATGACACTGATATCCGAATTTAGTGGTCTCAATACCTCTATCAATGCTTTTTATTGATTCTTATATGATTCATGGGATCTTCAAGAATGATCGGTGGTGGGTCTCTTCAATCAGTGTCAAGTGATGATTTGTTTCTCCATGGAGGATGATCTGAATATCGCCTGGTCTCGGGGCCCTCATGCAATCAACGGATGTGGAATTTTTCTTCTTAAATGGTATTTTGATCTAAAATGTAATCATGACACTCCCTCATCTATGGTTTGGGTAAGATTTACAGAACTAACTATCCCTTTCCAAAACCCCTCAATTATCTTAATGTTAGGAAATATGGTTGGTAGATACTTATGTTCAGATAGATAGACATAGACGGTTTGTCATCCTATCTCCCCTTCAGTATGTGTCGACGATGATGTTTTAAAGGATCCCACTGAGTGGCTATGAATTTCATTTGGAGAATATTTTCACTGGAAACAATGGGTCGGGTTTGAATCGTGGCCTACTCTCTTCCTGGGGTACCATAGATTTGGACATTTGGTCCCTATTTGTCATCACTAGCACAAGGTTTTATAGTTTGAGACCATTCGATCTGAGGGGAATGTGGTATATATTGACCCTGTTATGAACTAGATGGTGTAGGATCTTGATGGATTGGTCGAACAAGTGGAGGAAAGCAGGGCTGATCTATAGATTATGGATCTAGCCAGCCCAGGTGCAGAGGATAGTGTTAAGGAGGATCAAAAGCTATGTCTTTCTTTGTCCCCTCTAGTGGAAGTGAAGTGTGTGAAGCCTAAGGAGGATGAACCGCAGGTTGTGGATATGTTTTCTTGTTTAAAACATGACTTGGGAATTCATTAGATAGCTAAGGATGATCCCTTAGTTGTTAGCTAGTCAGTGAGTGATGTTCAAAGTCATGGGGGATCTCATGGTCAAGGCTGGAAGGACACAAAACTGCAGCCTCAGTTAATGGGAAGAGGATATGAACAGCTCACCGGACTGGAGTTGGTGCATGGAAAATCTTTCCTGTCAACTACAATCCGTTCTCAAAGTGTACTGGGATGTCTAGATGGTGAGAATTTCTTGGGGGCCTTAGACACCTGAACACCCTCAGAACTGACCCTAAAGGTCTTAGGAAGGCTAGGGATTGGGGGGGGGGAGAAATTGTTTTTGGGGAATAAAAAAGTTAAGGTATCACTATGTATGTAAATGTCCCACAATGACGTTGCGATAATAGAGTTGGGGAACCATTTTCATGTTTTGGAGGTCCATAATCCACCAGTACCTCACGAGGAGGAGTCTTCTGATGATGACAGTTACATTCACCCCTTAAAGGATAGCATGGACTAAATTTAATGTAAAGGACCCCATAGCCCTAGAAGGAAGAATGGGAAAAAAGGCATGTGTGACTCGGGGAAATGCATTGTGGTTTAGGGGGAAAACCAAAGGGATACAAGGAGTATTCATACTTGTCAAAACCAATGGATACCCAGTCAGCCAAGAAGGGTAGAAAAATGAAGGTAAATATTTTCAGAATAGGGAAAGTGAATAATCGAGTAGGAATTCAAGAGACCGGGAAGAATAATATGGGGAGTGCTTGAAACATATCTTGCACTCCAAGGAAGAAATACTTGAAACTAATCTCTATCTCAATTTATCATAAGAGGAGATAAAAATAATTTATGATTCTCAGTTTCAAGTTGATGACAACGAGGAGAAAGAAGTGTTGATAGACAAACAAGACCGCGCATACTGGCCTGGGGATTCAATCAGAGAAAAATCAACATAGAGGAATTTATTCAGACAATGGAAAGGATGATCACTCACCTTGAAGAGATAATCATAGAGGAACTGGAAACCTAGTTTAGCACACTATAATGGGATCTTTATAGGGTATCTAAGTCAAGTAATCTTAGCCTGGTGTTTAATCATTTTTCAACTCTTTTAGCACGTAGTGGTTTTTGTTGATGAACAACAATTGACCATTTTTCCTTAAAAATGGTTTTTATTAATAAAAATAATAATTTAGAGGAGTCAAATATGGTGGAAATCAATAGGCATTGTCAAATTCCTACCTAAAATAATGAATCCCACCAGTAAAATATGGTGGAAAGAAAGTTTAAGTAGAGTAAAATTACATTGGATGCATATCAAGGTCATGATACAAATATAGTGTAAAATGAGAAGATAAAAATTCTTGCTCGCAAATATAATACGATGGAAACTAGATAAAGTAGCTAACGTATCCTGACTACAAGTTAGTGGCATACTCATTCCTCTATCTTGATACATGAGAACTCCCAACACCCACTTAAAAGACATGGAGTACCAGAGCAGGTACAAATTCCTGCTCTAACATCGGAATGAGAATTTATAGCCATTATATCCAAATACATATCTCATCACATCCTAAAAATGATGGAGTATAAAACATTGATTCCATACCATATCCTCCAAACCTATCAAGATATCATCACGTCTATGAAAAACCCGAGGAGTCAGGCCCATGACCCCATCTCTCCAAGTGGGGTGATTCATCCACAAAATAAGATAGTCACTCCAGATCATACCTTCATCCTTGATCTACTCTAAGAGGGTCGATGACCAAATTACATGATACAAGGACAATCAGATTAGTAAAAAACACATGTTCTAATTGGGGGACACTAGTCCAACATGGTGGCCACTCCCGGGTAGGCATATATCCCTACCAGAACTCAATATTCTCATCAGTGTATCCAAATGATACCATGGAAACCAACTAAACAAGGAACTATATATTAAGGTCCTTACCAATAGTAGTCAGCCACAGTTTTCTAAAGAAGAGAACCCAAAAATTAAAGGCACCAAAACAACTAGAAAATGAAGAGAACATTCATGATTCTACTTTGATAAAAGTTGAATTTCTTGATGCCATTGAAAAATTATCAATATAGGATCAAGATCCAGTCGATATATTACTAAAATATGGAAGTGGAAGTATCCACTATAAAGATCTGCCACACAATGTTGCTAATTGAAGCTCCAAAGGTCCTCCTTAGAGCACCCAGATGGGCTTACTTTGTGGGAAAGAAATGATCAATCAGGAGATCCTATATCATGATGAGTGTCATGGTATCCCTCCCCTTGACCATAAGATTGAAAATAAAGAAGTTCCTCTCCTTACTGTCATCCTCCTTGGTGGTTGTCTCTTAGGTATACACTGTGTAAATTCTCCCTACAGTCGGAAGGCAAACTATCATGGTAGTCCTCACTATTATAGTAGTCACAATGAAGTCCCTCCCCATAGTTACATAAAGAAAAAAGAAGGTACTCCCCTCATTATAGTGAATCATGAAGGTTCTCCCCATGAGGAACACTATATATATTCTCCCTACATCCAGATATCTAGCCATTATTGTAGTCCTCACCATGACGGATGTCGATGCGAGTGTCCTCCCCATAATGAAAAATGATAGTAAGAAGGTCCTTACCTAGCTGCGGTCCACCGTAAAGGAACTCCCTAGGGTGTACACCATATAAAATCTCCCTATAGTTAGACAATAAGTTGTGATGGTATCCCTCACCACCATGGAATTGACTGCTAAGGTCCTCCCCGCTATCCAAAGTCACACCAACAAGAATGTCTTCCCCTCATCAGGTCAAATATGAGAAAGCCCTCATGTTCTGAGGTTCTTGGAAGGATAAGTTCACATACAATAAAAAACCTATCGATGACAAGAAACATCCTCTCTCATCCAAGAGATGGCTCAGGGCCACACTCATCCTTTAAGACACCCTTGTACCATTCATTCATCATGGAAACCCCTACTAGCTGCACTACTCATGATGAAATCATAAAAAAATATCCAAGTTGGGCAGATGAAGTAGAGGAAAACCTAGTGGAAGAATAATATAATGTGTCACTTGTGAGAATAAAACTAACTAGGGATGCTATACCAGTTATGTTTTTTCCCAAAACCACTCATCAGTTCAACATTCCAAGAGATTTGTCTGAGGAATGTATGCACAACATTCATCTTAATATCTAGAACACTCTCTTCTAGTTCAAAATGAAATTTCTATTATATGATAGGTATGTAGTTCATGTTAATTTATTTGGGGATCTTCATCAGCAAATTGACCTAGAATCCCTTCTATGAGCATGGCATAGCCAATCTGATAGATGAAATAAAGACCTTTAACTAGCCTGCCTCCATGCGTTTCACAAGTTACGTTGCCTCATTGATGATTCCCCATTTACGGTTCATATATGAGGGTGGGGAGAACATGGAGCTCTACAAATCACCCCACATATCACTATAAGTGACCTCTTTCAATGTTATATTCCCAAGATGGTATTTTAATGAACTACCAACTCTGTAAAGGTAGAACACTTGACAAGAAAAAAGCTTGAGTAAGTCAAAAAAGTGTTAAGCCTAATGAGAGCAAGCCATCAAAAAACTCCTTAACCAGGCCACTGAGAACATTAAGTAGGATTCTCACCTAAGGGAAGATAATAAATGATCCCTGATCATGTCCTCATAAAAATTAATCCATGTGAAGATCTGACACCATTTCTAGTTCATGCCCACTTGGGAATACATGAGATCAAGAAGGTTGAAATAATAGTAGCCAGTACCGTAGTACTAGATCTACCCTAGTCCATAGGATTGGGGGAATTTTAAACCCAAAATCCCCCCATAAGAACAAAAAATATGGGCCAAGACACATTAATATAAGAATAGGAGAATCCCCAGCCCATTGGGTTGGCGGAATTTTTACCTCAACCACCCATTCGGTAGAATTCGGTATTTTATTGCCAGGGGAGGAAAATGAGTAGAGAGGTTACTCATTATGTTTGATCTCGTAACTCATGAACCCAATAAAGGATAAATATGATCAGGTCATGTTAAGGTTACCTTCAAGTTAACCTTTATCATGAAACCCAAAGAGGACCCCATAATGGAAGGAGAAGATCCAATGAAGGATACAAGAAGCTCTCTACCATTCAGTACATGGTACGCCACCACTAATGTGGTATGCATCGATGAACATCATGGATTTCAATCCCAGTAACCTCATTGAAGATGATACAAATAATGAAGATGCAGGATAAGATGGTTCCCTACATGAGGCGGTCCACGCCGAGTCTCAAGGTGTGCATACCCAAAACCAACAAGCCCCCCTAAACTTAGGCACTCCTTGAACCAATCCATCATTACCTCCCTTAAGAATCACCAACAACCAGAAGAATAAGAGAAAAGTCATACATGACCCACCACCTTATCCTCATAAAATTTTAATCTAATTATTGAAGAGATATTCGATCTAAAGAAGGAAGAAATGAAAGAGACAATGTGAATCAATGTTGATCTACTTCAAGAAATACAACCTACTACATATGTTCCTCAAGAAGAGATTCAACATACACTCCTAATAGAGGTATTTCTGCCATGAGGTATCCTCTAAGAAAATGTATCAAGGCCTGGATACTCATCCAATCCAGCACGGGTGCCATTAATCTATTTGAATCCATCCATGTAAGGATATCACGATTTCCCTCCATTGAGGAAAAAACTGAACTAAATCTAGTAAAATCTATAAAGGTTTCCCCCAACTAGTTACCCTCTTCAAGTACTAGAAAATCTAGCACGCCCAATCTTTCCTTCTATTATACCCACTCTTGCTCAAGTCAAATGATACATGCATCAAGGGACAATGAATACCATAAAGTCATTGGAAGATCGATTGGAATCCATGGATGAGTGGCATGCTCTGATACAACTAGTGCAGAAACCATACCCTGACTAGATGAGCAACGTCCCACCACCACCAAATTTTGGGAACCTCATATTCCTAGTGTTCAATGGTTTAGGTGACCTAGATCAACATCTAATATATTACAAATCTTACTATGATTCCATGATGGGAACCACAGAATAATAGGAGGTAGTGAAGCTAATATGCTTCATGCAAACTCTGTGAAGTTAAGCCATTGTGTGGTAAACCATTTTTTAGCTAACTCAATAACATGGTGGGAGGATGTCTGGTGACATTTCCTTTTTCGGTTCAGTTCAACATTTCCAAATACAATAGTAAGTGACCTCATGACCTGAAAATATTGGGAAAATGAGAGGATTTTAGACATCATTTCTAGATATAAAGGTCTGAGTTTTGAACACCACTCATTATAGTGAAATATATGAGTTGGTTTTAGAATTTTTCTTTCATCACCCGAATAATAGAAGATTATTTTTAGTTGACTAATATCAAGTCTTAGCTACCCCCTTCAGCCCTAAGAAAAAGAATAGGAAGATTTGAAGTGGATTCTGTTAAGCTTAGTCCACCCTACACCAACTCTAGCCCCAAGGCCCACACCAAACCATACAGGGACCCCTTTACATCAAAAGCTACCCCCACATCACCAATATGAGCGAAGGGGAAGTAGGATAAATGAATTTGAGGAATTGAAGAATAAATTTTACTCATTTCAAGATGATAATGACTGTGGATACTTTATAGATACCATGAATTTCAACTTGCTCAGGCTTCTAGAGCAAAAGAGGACTGATGAAGTAGGTATCAATGAGCAGAAAGGTTATTTCCCCTTACATCAGATACACAGACACAACATTCCAGATTGTTTCATCTTCAAGACCTCCTACAAAGAATGATAGATTCTAGGAATGTCATGATTGGACTGCTACCATAACAAGTGGACTATGTTTCCACCACTAACCCAGATGAAGAAGGAAAGTGAAAAAATGTTGTTAGAAAAAGGGAACAAAAGTTTGATAGTTGGATGAATTAAAAGATGTTCAACTGAGCCCATGGAATACTCCAAATGTAGTTGGAGAAAGCGATTGTTCCCCCAATAGATCCTGATGCAACACAATCGATATCATTGGACCCACAATCCTCCAAAGGTTGACCATACGAAAATAAACACAACTATAAAGAAGGAATTCAAGTGAAAGAAGATGAACTAGAACCATGACCAAAGCTGGATTTGACACACTTATATTTCATACCAATATATTTGAAAATTTCGGGCACCACCCCACTAAATGGAAGCACCATAGGCGGATGATGAGGTGGAGTCATCATCAGATGAGAAACTAATTTTCAACTCCATTAATTTCATCCAATTAATGAACCCTTTCTCTGATGAAGAATGTGGTTACAAACTCAAGTTCCCTGCACCCAATAGGGTAGCCGGAGGAAGAGTCCACAGGATCTAGGGATATCAAAGGAGACACAATTATGGCCGAAATCAATATTATGGCCACACCCCCACTCACACCATCAACATTGAAGAAACTCATTGAAGAGGAATTTAGTAGACCCAATAGGAACAGGGAAACTCTACCACACCTGCAAGAAGCCACCCTGATCCAATATTTCTAGAATATCTATCAGGAGAAGAATATGGGACTAATTTCACTTGGCCTATGGGAATAATTACCCAACTTGATTAACAAAGGGTAAAAGATCCCACAGCTCTAGTCCTAAGGGTAGGCCTGTCATCATCAAATTCTCAATATCTTAAATAGCTTGTGAAAGAGCATCTCTGAGCTGGGAAGCACAGACCTTTAGATCAAAAATATGATAGTCTAAAGTAGCTTTCCTGGATACCATCCAAGATATAAATCTTGGAATCACTGAATCTGTCAGCAGATATCAAAGAAGCGCTCATAGAAGATTTGGTAAGTCCCTAGGAGTTTGAAACTGAGGTATCTTCCACTGAAGTCTACCGGATGGAGATAAATCCTACAGAATTCTATGCATTTATCTTCTTCACTGGTCAAGATTAATATGCCATCATGTAAGGGAACATTAAACCAATATATGTGTCCACCAGGATAAATGATTCCGATGTCAGCAAAATCATCATTGATAATGGATATGAAGTTTATATCCTACCAGAGCAGACACATCGCCTGCTGGGATGTGGTGAAGAAGATGTTACACCTTGCACCACAACTTTTTTGTTCTATGAAAAAATAAATAAAAAGACATTGGGCCAAATCATGCTCAAAACATAGCTTGGAGACCTCATAGACGACTCAGAATTTATGGTGGTCCAGTAAAATATGAAATTAAATGTTCATCTAGAAAGGCCATGGATGCATCAACATGTAGTAATTCTCTCATCATAGCATCAGTGCATCAAATATTTCATTAATGGATATAATGATACATTGTACACCAATAATTCCTCATTTGATTCATGTGAGTCACACTATATTGATGCAGGGTTCTATGTAGCGAAAGGGAAGAAAACCTCAGTTGATTGAATTGATTTGGTCGCCACCCAAAATGTCTTTGAAATGGTTCCCACTGACCCCTTCAAGAAGCTCAGTGAGGATTATATACTCCCCATCAATCAGATTGAGTGAACAAGTCCAAATTCAGACACATATTTAGTAGTCCTCATCATTTTGGTTATGGTTACCAAGCCTGATGGTGTTGAAAAATCCATTGATCCCTAGGAAGATGGAGAATGTTTGGATAAAAATTCCTTTAAACTATCCTCAGAGCTCTAGATAACCACTGCCTCACTCACTAAGGAATAAGTTAATGAATATATTTTTCATTATATCACTCCATCATCTCCAGAAGATTCATTTCTATCATTCGAATAAGTAGAATCCTCCTCGGCCACTAAATGCCAAAATTGTGACTCTTATCTAATGTATAGAGAGATCATATAAAGAATTGTTTCCTTATAAGAAGAAGAGGGGGAGGAGGAATAATATGATAAAGAATAATAAGAAGAATACCTCAGGGATTATCCTCCATCATTGGAAGAGGGCGTCTTTACTGACATTGATGGACTCAAGGAAATAAACCTAGTTAACAAAGAAGACTCGTGACCCACTCTAATTAGTGTGACCATGTCTTATAATGAGAAAGCCATATACAAATCCTTATTAAATCAGAATCGAGATGATTTCACCTAGAACTATATGGAAATTCTAGGCCTCAATCCTAAGGTGGCCACTCACCACATGGGCCTACTAGAAGACCAGCATGGCTACAAGAAGGCCGCCATAAGGACACACCCGACACATGCTACCAAGATAGAGGTCGAGGTTTCCAAGATTAGTCAAGAAAACATTATTAGGGATGTCCAATATACTATTTAGATGGCCAATATAGTTCATGTTAAAAGGAAAAATGAGCATATCACTGTCTACATCGACTGCATGGATCTCAATCGGCACTACCCAAAAGATGACTTCTCGATCCCGATCACTAAATTACTGGTCGATGCAACTGTCAGATATGAGTCTTTATCTTTTCAGTAAGGCTATTCAGGCTATAATTAAATCTAAATGGCCTAATAAGATGAAGAATACACCACCTTTAGGGCCTCTCGGGAGTATTCTTATATCGGGTGATTCTCTTTGGGTTGAAAAATTTTGGTGCCACATACCAACAAGCTATGCATCACATATTCAAGACCATCTTAGGAAAGTTCGTGGAATTATAAATTGATTAATTTTTGGTCAAATATCAACAATTTTTGGACCACCTAACTGATTTTGAAATATTCCTCAATAATTTCTGACTACACAATTTGAAAATAAACCCTTAAAATGTTCCTTCAGTGTCACCTCTAGAAAACTCCTTAGCTTCACCATACACCATTGTGGCATCAAAGTCAACCCTGAGAAGACACATGCTATCCTTGACATGTCAACTCATCACAACCTCACTATGTAAAGGGTACTTGAATGAAATTTGGATTATATTCAATGCTACATTTCAAACCTGGCCGGAATTTTTTTCCCTTCACCAAGTTGATGAAAATGGGGGGTGAATACCAATGGAATTATGACTGTTAGGAAGAATTTGGAAATATAAAGAAATATATCTTTAGCCCACTAGTGATAATTCTAACTATTGAAGGAAGACCACTCATTCTTTATGTGACAGCATCGGAATGGTCAATGGGTGCCTTCCACATGAAAAAGAATGTTTTCGGTAGTGCGAACAACTTTTATTATCTCAGCCAGACCATGATCGATGTTGAGACTTGATATTCAAATATTGAGAAGAGATGACTAACCCTAATATTTGTAGTCCAGAAACTGTGGTATTACATACAACAACACAAGTTCTATTTTTTCTCTCTTAGAAACTTTCACAAGTATATTCTCCTTAGTCGAATGTTTACTGGACACCTTTCATGATGGGTAATAATCTTGAATCAGTTTGATATATGGTTTGTACCATAGAAATATGTCAAAGGCCATACATTGGCATATTTATTGGAAGAACACCCCTTAATAGAAATAACCCCATTGAATGATGAATTACTAGATGAAGAAGTGTTATCGGTTCAGAAGGAATTCCAAACATGATAAATGAATTTTGATGGTGAATCCAAAAGTTCGATAAAGAAAATCATTAAAGATCCTAAGATCAACAAATTGAGGATAGGAATCATTCTCATATCTCTAGAAAAGGCAGTTTTTTCTTACTCATTCCAACTATCAGAGGGGTGCACAAAAAATGAGCTAGAGTATCAGGCTCTCATCACAGGCCTAGAATTAGAACTTCAAGCATAATATGAACACCTAAAGATAAAATATGACTTAGATCTAATCATCAATAAAGTTAATGGTGACTATTACATCAAGAAATAGGATCTAATCCATTTGATGAACTATATCCTAGAACTGATGGAAGAGTTCCCATTAGATCCTACATTGACTTATGTCCCTGATCAAAAAATGAATATACTGATACATTAGTAAATGAATCCATAGTTCTGTCCGTTCTAGATCGTAATGAAATGGTCATTAGCATTTCCCACTATCGGATGGTTTTGCATTTTTTCTAGTCCAAGATGGAAGAAATCAACAAGATTAGTCCCATCTCTAGGACATATGTTCTTACCATTGGATGGATGAATCCCATTGTAGATTACCTTCGAAAGGGAGAGCTCCCACCAGATAGGGATGGAAGGGAGAAGATTTTAAGATGAGTAGTCAACATTGTTTTGTACAATGACACTAATCAACAAAAGGTTCTTTACAAGAGGGTCCTTGACCAATCCTTCTCATATGCATTGATAGATAAGAAACCATGTCCACAATGAACGAAATGTATGCTGAAGCCTATTGAACACATCAATCAGAATCCAAGATCTTTAATCAAATTTGAAGACTTGGAAACTATTGGCCTAATATGATGTAGGATTGTTCCACATTCACAAAAAAATCCATTCCTATCAAGTTAATTCTAATTTCATCCACCATCCCCTGTAGTTACTTCACACAACCAAATACTCCTGGACATTTTCCATATTGGTAATGGATGTTGTGGAACCCTATCCTCCCACTATGGAAAAGAAATTAAAGAATATTCTCATAGTGACTGACTTATTTTCTAAATGGGAAGAAGCCACACCCCTTAATTAGGTAGAAGAAAGAATCATTGTAAACTTTTTGAAAGCCAACATCATCACCAAATTTGGTGTCCCTCATACAATCCTGATGGAAAATGTCACCAATTTTCACTCTGTTGAATTGGACAAGGTATATAAGGATTATGGAATTAGGGCCAAGCATTCATACCTATACCATGCAATGGAAAACAGATAGATAGAGTCATTCAACAAGATCCTTTACAATATCTTCTAGAAGATGGAATAAAAGGAAAAGAAATCATGGTCAGATAATCTCCTCTATGCTCTGTGGTCTTATCAAACCATGACCCGCACCACCACTCAAGAAACCTCGAATTCGTTGGTATAGGGGATATAAGTGGTTCTACCTATTGAATTCTAATTACCCTCACTCTTAATTGACATCTATGATTAGTTATCCACATATTAAAAGTCCCAGAAATGACTCAATGAGTTATAGAGATTAGATGAGAAAATATTACATACCCTGTAATATTTGTAAGTTTATTAAATTGGATTACATGGGCCTTCAATAAAAAAATTTACATATCATATTTTCTCGAAGGAGAAATGATGTTGGTCCTCAATACCCCAATGATACTCAGGAAAAACCCTCTAAAATTGGAACCAAAGTGGGAAAGACCATACATCGTACACAAGGACTAATACAACAGAGAATATTCACTAATTTCAATGGATTAATAACTTAACAGATCTCCCACTAATGCAAGGTTCCTAAAAAATAATTTATGTAATAATATAAAGTTCTTCTTAGCTTCAAGAAGTTAAAAATCATAGTTTCATTTGTTTCCATATTCTAAAATGTTAAATTTCATAGAGTCATCATCCTCATCGTATGACATTAAACAGTATAGTGATCATTGCATCCTGACCAATGATTTGTTTCACATTAGTCAAATCTGTGTGAGTGAAAGAAAAAATTCTCCAGTTCCAATGTAATATTTAGATCCACATGGGAAATCTTTTTATCCATAAGTATGTGTGGATTGATTTCATTCCTTGTAGGATATATATTGATTCCCAAATTCCACATCTTGGTCTGAAAACCATCCAAAAAATCCCTCTACATATGGGTCATACCGACATAGGGGTAATTCATAGAACCATGTGTGGCTTGTTTCCTACCCTTACAGGATACATAGTAATTCCCTGATTCCATATCCTGGTCCAGCAGCCATCTAAAAAAATTCCCCATTTGTATGGGTCAGATCGGTGCAGGGGGAATTCACATAACTACATACAGATTGATTCCAACTCTCATAGGATATATGAATACTCATTGACACTAAGTCTTGGTCCAAACACCACATGATACAAATGCCTCCACTATGTCATCCAATGCCTCTATATTGTAAGAGAATCCTTTGCCATTCCTTGATTTTCACACCAATCTTGGATAACATGATCTTGGGAATGGTACTAAAAATACCCTCTGCACTAATATAGGGTTGAGGTACATAACAAGCCCATCACGTCAAAAGAATTACATAAGAATTCCCCCCATATGTGTGGGTTAGACTGGAACAAGGGGAATTACAGAAATTTGTGTGGCTTGATTACTAATCTTGTAGGATAATTAGTGAAACCTAGATCATACATCTTGGTCCGAAAACAATAAAAAATCACCTATCTTGATGTAGGGACCAATCCTAGGCAGGGAGATAAATTTCTAGAACTATGTGTGGCTTGATTCCTGCCATTGTAGGATACATAGTGACACATGTATCCTACATCCTGAACTAGATTCCATTTCAAGAAAAAACATTCCCCCACTACGTATGGGTCAAACCTGCACATGGGGGAATTCCTTGAACTATGTCCAATTTTAATCCCCACGAGGAGATGTAGTGGCACCTAGATCTCAAAATCTGGGCCCATCCACAACAAAAGACCAAAAAAGTAAAAATTCCCAACTCTTCATTATGTTATCTCTTTGTGGCTGAATATACCTATGCTTCCCCTTTTTTATCACATTGAGCTTAGCTCATGTGAGCTTAGGGGTTTGGTGGGGAGTTACCCACATGGTCGAAGAATATCAACCTACAATACGGTTACTATGGTCCGAGTGGCACGACCTTATATAGAATGATATGGTCCTCCCCTCCATAATGGGGAGCCCAAAAGTCCTTACCACAAGACGTTAAACTGCATGGTACCTTTAGAACTATGTGTGGATTTATTCCTATTGCCATAGGATATGTAGTGATGATCAAATATCATATCTCGAGTCTAGCCTCAAAAAATGGAAAAAGATACAATTTCCCCAATATCCTACACATAAATGTAGATCTATGCAGAAGAGTCCAAATCTTAATTCCAAAAAAAAGTATTTTTCAAATATTACCCCCTCAAACAGGTTAGATCTTTGTATGGGATTCCATAGTTCACACCAAATCATGGCCATTACATTTCTTGTGTACCCGAATACCCCTTTTCCATCCACCAAACATCATGACCAAGGAAATCTTGTATCCCTGTGATCATCACTAGCCATAATAAAAGAATGGTGATCCTGATGAAAAATTTGTTTGACTATTAACACAATGCCCTGATGGTTCTGTATACATTGCCCACAAAAAAAAGTCATGTCAACCAAAAGAAACTTCATCCATGAGAGAGGATTTTCCTACTTCTATATGCCCAATTCTCCTAATCCTTGCATCATTTCTACTGATTCAAGAGATCCTAGATTAATGTTTTACACATTATGCCTCCCTTATATATGAGGTATGCTAGAATATATTGGCCCGACTAGCTCATATTTTTTCATGGTTTCTACAACAATTCATCCCTATAGCTTGATGTTAAACTGTACAACCAACATCCTTACCATAAGATGCAAAAATACAGGGATCCATCACATCTGTCTCCATTCATGTCGAGTTTCCCACATCCTTGCAACATGATGTTAAACTGCATGGTCCATCCATAACTATGTATGTATTGATTCCTACTTGGATAAGGAATGTAGTGATGCCCTAAATATATGATTCAGACCCATTAATGATGCATATAAAAAAATGGCCCCTCCTTATGTCAAAATAGGGAAATCCCAAATATGATCCATTTGGGGGTCCATCTCATGAGTAATAAAATGTCTCATCTTCACATCAGGCTATCAATTTCCTCACCACATGTCAAAAAACTACATGGAATCTACCTTCTCCCAAAACAATGATAAATTTCCTTTTTAAATGTCATTATTTTATGATAATAAACTACACAAAACCACCCATAGTATATAATGATCCCTTCCTCAATTATGTCATCCCTTGGTGATGGTATAAAACCCTTTCCACACCTTGTTTCTCAGACCGAGAGTAGATCATGTGGGATTAGGGGTTTGGAAGGTTATTCCCCATAGAGCCATGAAAAATCAATCCTCAATAGTTGGTCCTAGTTGCATGACCTTAAAAGGAATATTATGGTTGTTTTCCACCATAATAGGGAGACCAAAGTCCTAACTATATGACATTAAACTAAAAGGCATCCCAAATATGGTTAAATCCCACTCGTGTATGGATCAAGCATATGTAGGGTGTTTAATAGGAAGATACTTGGATCTTTAAACTTGGTTCTAGCTCCAAAAAAATTTCCTACCCTATATAAAAATCATATCTATGTAGAAGAGTCCCCAATTCTATGGATAATCATGGACTAAATGTTTCTAATATTCCTAGACACATCCTTTACAACCATAAAACTCCATGATCCAAGTGATTTTGGATATTCAAAAAAACCCATGGCCATCAGATATGGATGGTTAGTGTCATGAAAATAGATTTGTTTGACTGTTCACACAATGCCCTGACGACTTTACATAAGTTTCAATAAAAAAAGCCTATCAACCAATGGAAAATTCATCCTTAAGAGAGTCTTTTCCGAATTCAATATTCCCAATACAAAATTATGCCTCGTATCATTCTTCCTGACCCAAAAATCCTTAGAGTTATGGTTTTCACTATTCTTCAAACTCGCATCTTAGACATGTCAGGACATCCCATACTAGCTATCTTCCATTTATTTGGGGATTTTATATCAATTTCCTAATCACATGAAATTAAAAATACATGATGCATGATACCCAATTTTCACTCTTGGGTTTAAATATATCAATTGGTATTTATCCCATGATATTACATGTGAGATAAATCTGCATGGGAAAATCTAGTATAAGCACTGTTACATGGGTGAACTCATCTATAAGAAAATAAATACCTCATTCCTATGTACAAATCAGATCCATATATAGGGGAAGTCAAGATAACTACAACTGAATTGATTCTTTTTATCATAGGATACATAGTGACACCCTAAACTTATATTTTAGATCCAACTATAAATAAAATTTTCCCCCTCTTCCACACGCATGGGTCAGACCTATGCAGGGAACCTTATAACATCTATGTGAGGAGAAAATAAGTACCAACTTCCGAGAAATTATAACTTTAAATGACCTATTTCATGTTCATGAACCCTCTTTTTCACAATATATACTCTATTTATAGAAAGGTATGTATCCCCATAATCATTCATGGCCATCAGAACTGGAATTTCAGTGTCATGTAAATTTTTTTTTGACTATGAACACAGTTCCCTAGAAGGTCTGCATAAGTTTCCCATAAATATGAACCATACCCCAAAGGCAAATTCATCCTCAATAGATTATTTTCCTACCTCCATATGTACCTATGATGTTTACATCCTACCTCACTCACTGGTTTCGAAAACCTCATGTATTACAATTCACATCTTTTATCCCCATTCATGATTAGAGATGATAGAACATTTATGGTCAAAATACCATGAAAAGGGAAAGTCATTTAACTATATGTTCAGAGTGAAATGAATTTAAATCATGAGTCCCAAATTTCCTGGTTTCATGACATTAAATGTCACTATGCTTCAGTCCTCCTTTCCATGAGTCAAATTTATAGGGGAGTGGTTTCTAGACAAAAAATGATATGAATTCCCTTATTACTTCCAAAAATTGGTCCCCCAATAGGCCCCCCAATATGGTCTTACAAAGACAAAAAATCAAAATTTTCATAAAATGTGTTGGCCATCGGGAAAGGATGGACAGGTTTATGTGGACACCTTTATATGACTATGTGCACAATGCCTCAGTGGCTCTGTATAAGTTGAACCACAAAAGGGAATATCAACCAAAGTAATATTCTTCCTCAGGATAGGATTTTCCTATCTTTGTGCACCGCATGGATTCCATTCCCCCAATCATATCCAATACCAAGAAACAAAAAAATCAGGGTCAAGAAAAAATCCCTCATTCATGTCTAAAAATTATTGGGGCATCCTTGATCTATAAACCCTAATTGGGGCCCTCGCCTCACAAGTAATGGTCAAAGCTATTTGAACTAAAACACCATTCATGGTAGTCTAGTTTTCATGACTTTAAACTACCCATGCAAAAGGACAATACTCACCAGGATGGAAACCTACAAACGGAACCTTGGAAAAAAGTCGTGTATCAACTTGCTAAACTTGTAAATCATATGTTTTATGAAAAAATATTGAGACACCAAATAATTTAAAGAGACCCAAAACTTGTTAGGTCAAAAACCCAAAAAGGGAGGAATAATAAAAAGTCATGTAACACCCACTAATCCCAAACCAAATCAGGTTTAGGAAAAATTAGGGTAATTAAAAGAAGTCACAAATTTTGTAGGGATTTACATAAAACCCTAGAAATATTGAAACCACACTCGCTGAGTCTCTCGGAATAAGAGAACACTAAAGCATAACTTGATTATGTTATTTATCTCATATTTTTTCTCAAATTGAAATCTGAATGAGATTATGATTTACATTTTTAGTTAAGAATGTTTGACTGACATTGTAGGAAAATATAATGGTGAAGCATTAGAGAGAAAACAAATTAATTCCATTAAGTGAAAAATGGGAAGAAATCTATAATCTAGATCCTCTCTCTAGTGACAGAATAAAAGTAAATAATAGAACAAGAAAATTATAAATATTACAACAAAGCCTGATTTTCTCTTTCTAGTAGATCAATAATTGTATGATAGGGGCCATTAAGGCCTTATTCTAAAGCAGTCCTCTATATAGCTTCATCTTTAAACATCGGGTGTTCTTGTTTCACAATGCCTATGAGATCTCACCCCTTCTATTTTATTGATTTTAAATTGGCACTTGTTGATGTTAGTTTCACTTTTATCTTAGAAACAAGAGCCTCGTACTCCCAAATATATTCTGTTTGGCCAATCACATGGTAATAAGAACTTTCCTACTTAGTCGTTAAGTGGTGCATCTCTTCGGTAATATACCCAAATGTGTTTGTTTGGTGATGTGAGGCATTGAAATGATCCAAGTTTATTTTATGGTTCATTGAATCATCTCAAGCCATACAAATTTGGTATGTGAGGTGGTGTAGGTTTTGGTAGTCAAAGCTTCCTGAAACCAAGTTGATAAATATCTTCCAAAGGATATCATTCTCATCAAAAAATTATTGAATTGGGGTTTTGTTGGAAATTGTAAAGATTTGAAGCCACACCCATTTCGTTACAACTCAGTGTCTCCTAGTTGAATTATAAAACTTGATTTACTCCTCCACCATAACAGGTATGTAGTTTGGGAATGAAATTAGGACAGATAGATCCATCCTGGGCTAGGTTACCCAAGTGGGGGAACCTTCCTGCTCTGTAGATGGATCGATATATTGAACTGAACTTAAGGGGTTGATGGTAACTTCATGGATACCCAATGACATCCCAATTAGACAAACTTCAGTGGGACCATGAAACATATCACCAAAATACAGAGCGTATGAGTAAATATATATGGATATAAATTTTTTTGAGTAATTACCCTCTGAATTCATGCAATAGAGGATGGATCATCTTCTTGCAATAGGAATGGAGTGATGCAGTGCAGTTGGCATAGTTGAAATGGGACCAGAAGCAGACAAGGGCTTTTTCACCCATCAAACTCATCTAGCCCGTAAACCATCATAATAACAGGCCTCCCACTATTGGGAGTACTTTAATGATAAGTGAGTAGAGTCCGTTGGATGAGGGATAAAGAATCTCGTGCTAGTGTCCTCCCAAATCATCATCAACTATAGTTGGAAAAGTATTACCAGATGAGATTCCCTCTTGAATTGGTTGACCTATAATAATGTGACTCAATGCAGGTATCCAAATTGTTTGGAAAACCTATAAGAATAATAGGGTTCGTGGATAGTTATTCTATGTATGCATTTAGTCAAAATTATATCCCAAAAAGTGATGAAGGAGGAACACACATCTGAATAACCCTAACCATTGTCTACTAATACTCTACGAGTCATAGGGTAAGGCACCAAACGAAATTGATAAAGATCACTAAAAAAATCAATTGTATTGTTGAAACTTAGGAATTTGGGATGAACAATTGAAATTTTAAGTAATTATAGATAGAATTCAGAATGAGGAACCATCATTGTGTGCCGATACTCTTAGAAGGGGAAATTATATACTACCCAACCATAAAAAATTGAAATGGTCTATTGAGACGTTTCAGATTTATCCCTTCTTGTATCTTCCCAAATAACTCATACATCTAGGAATGGGTGGGAATGGATAAATTGAGAGGATAACCATCTGCCAATAAGTCTTCCATCATTCGAGTGAAAACCCAGACACCATTATAAATTTCATAAGAAGGAAAGAGCCTTTTTCATAGGAATATGGAAAAGAAATATTCCAATCTGTGTTCAAGAGATACGTCTGTTCAGATTTCATAATCCCAGGTGGTGTATCTACCTAACTTAAGGTAGCCCAATATGAGCCTGGAATCTACCATGATTATTGGGTAAGATGTGTTTGGATATTAAGAAATCTAAACCTTGTCCCGTTCACCTATAATAATATCCCTGTCTAATATTTAAATGAATCATGTGAGAGATCATTGAGAGGGTGACCCAGTAATCCCTCTACCCTGACTAGAAAATCCCCCACCTATGGAGATACTTTTTAAACATTATCCTATGTACTGACCATTGGTAGGAATCCATCACACACATCACAAAGGATGGGAAGTCCCCTTATCTGGTAGATATCAAACAAACTCATCCCCACTTCACCATGAGACAAATGAAAGGTATTAGTGCTCGAACACCAGTATCTGAGTAGTTAAGGCAGTATCTCGCCCAGTGAATAAATGGTGAATTGGGAGACCCATGCCACTTGGTATAGGTTGACAACTTCCAGCGGCGTAGAGGAATTCAAGCAGTTTTGAAGAACCCAAAATGCCCAGGCCCACTCATAAAAAACACCCTCTAGATCGTAGGTCCCATTTTAATCTCCACACTTTATTGGAATTGCCTCATGAAATATTGACAATAGAGGGATAGTCCCTGATAATTGATTCAGAAGATATATTATAGTGGAATTTATTTCTCTATGTCCGCACATATCAATTAAAAACAAATTTTTATTCTTGGATCAAATAAGTTGTGATTTCCCCTATGGAAGAATTATTCACCTGGTCGTACTCCCGAGATCTCTCAAGACAAATAACAAAGATTCACCAATCAATTTATGTCAGATGGGGATCATCCTAGATACCAAAATTTTAAGGTGGAATCCAATTAGAAAATGGGAATTCCATGATCTATTGTAAGATAATATCCTTCAAAGTACTCTCTTGAGGAGTAACATAAGACTGGAGACTGGTTCCAACATTCTCAACCATACCCACCGTTCTTCTAATTGAAAACATTGAGATGAGAGGAAGAGCTTTTATTTTCCCTACATCAAAGGACCAATAAAAATGTTAGTCTAATAAATTTTTTGAAAATGACTTAAATTATTCCTTGTACTAAAGTCCCATGAATGGTTCACGGAAGTCATTGTCGACAAACTAATAGTTTGTGGAAGTTCTTGAGGTACTAGCCCACGAATCATTGGATAGTAAACCAATAGTTCACAGGGCATGAAAGAGACATACAAACCGCGTACAAACCCAGGCTACATGGAATTACAAACTCACTATTCTTATATGAGGATGTTCAGTTCCTAGAATGCAAATATTAGTTCAAAGATAGAGGGCGTCCTCAAAGGATATAGTTCCTGAGATAAAGGGGAGTGATTGAAAATCTGAATCATAGCATTCCCCGAGAAATATGATAAAAGAAAAATGACCTAGACCCCCTATATATAGGTGTGGTCCCCCTATGGGTCCACCTTTATATTGTTAAATAGTACAAGTCAGGGCTGCTTTCTACATCGAAATAGCCTCCTTTTCATCCCAATTGGAACCCATTCTCATGGGTGGAATTTTCTGGGTTCTAAAATCTTTTTAGAGGGAAATAAGATACTCCAAAAAATTTGATGAAGGAAAAGATGTGAGTTTTATAGAAGATTTGAAGATGAAGGTTGAAGGATCCAAAATCAGAAATGGGAAGCAGCACATTGTGAATCTCAAGACCTTTGTGGACCGTCACTTCACAAGGTGGTCCACGAGCTTGCAAAGAAACCATGAAGAAAATGGTTCGTAGAATGATGATGGCAGTGCCGGTTTTTCAAATGAATGAAGTCATTGGAGAAGTAGAAGTAGAGAAATTCACCCTCGTATATGTCCCTCATGAACGGATCCCACAAACTCAAATGGTTCATGGCTGAGGTGGATCTGGCGGCCTCCAACGAACGCAACCAATTGTTCTCTAGAGTGTGGCAGTACTTTTCACTGCAGCGTATAAAGAACACCCTGACCGAGTCATCTTTGGGATGTGTTCCCCCTATGGTATTTCTTAAAAGGTTCAGTGTGACCCAAAAATATAGCTCCTTCACCATTCTATAAAAGGACCACGAAGGGGACTAGAGGAAGGAGTGGTTTTTTTGGATAAATAAGACTGGATTTTGAAGATGAAAAGAAGGAATTTTGTGTGATTGGTCGAAAAAGTTCTCACCTCCATGGATGATTCCCTATGGATATGAACCGTTGTGTACTATAAAAGGGGGAAATATAATTTTAATTGGGAGACCGCGCACTAAATCCGTTCATTGATAAACTTCCCATAAGGCACAAAACCAATATCCCTTCCTCCAATCAGTGTCCTGCGTAGCACATCTGTAAGCAGATGGAACCCTACACCACATAGAAAATTTCTAAGAGGATGAAACTTAGTGGCACATAGCACCATTCTACAAAGGCAAAGATCGACACTACATGGAACTATGATACATGATAAAAATTGGGTGACACATAGAAAAATGATACATGGACCATATCCAAGTCTACATACAATCATGGTATATGTACAGACCCTCCACCCATGTGAAAACATGATACACAACATAAACTCCACCCTGCATCAAGAAATGGTACGTGGAATGGGTTACCCCCAGGCATTCCACCCCATGGATCTGATCACCTCCTTCAATTTTTTCCGCCTCATCTGTAATCCCTCCATGAAACAATCTAATGATATTAGTCCAAAGTATCTCCCAAATCCACCATAATCATATGATAAAACAATCAGGAACATCATAATGACCTTCTAAGTTAATATACCCATGGTAAGAGCAGTCACATGGGTAATCCCTGTAATGGTGTAGACCCCAATAATGTCCATGAGTTTATGTTCCCATGGTAACCCGGTGTCCAAACTTGGGATACCAATGTCAACCTATCCATTCTTGGGATAAAGTGTAATCACTAGCCTTTCCCTTTGATGAGGGTCATCGATACACAAGGTAAATCATGCTTGTTTTCCCATTAATGAGAAGAAACATTCCTCCCCTTTCCCAGAACCAATTTAAGGGAATACCTCATGAGGTAAGCCCCTTTGATCATAGGAGGTGGTGCTCTCACCCCAACCTCTTCTGCCATCCTACTCGTATTTTTACATCAGTGGAAAAGATAATGTTTAGTGCTTGTTGAATATTTCACATCCTCATATTTCTCACACTAAGCATGAATCACGTGGGATTAGAGGCTAGTGATGATCACAACACCCAAAAAATTCACTTCTGCAAATGAACTACGAGACCTCTAATTCCCACCATATCTGGGATACGTATGATGCCTTTCTAAGGCCTAAGATCAATGGGTATCCTCCTCAAAGTCTAACCCCAATAATGACCCCAATTAATCTTGGCCTTCTTTATGGTGTAAGTCCCAACTATGATTTAAAAGGGACTTCTCCACTGATGTAAGCCCCAAATCACACTTCCTTTATGGGAATCTTCTATGTGTACACCCCATTATACCAAACTATGAGGTATTTGATTTCCAACCAACTGGAATATATAGGAATACTCTATGAGGTTCAAACCTAGTGTTAAAACATACCCTAATGTTTTCAGGACCTATTCCCAGTAGGGACACACTTTGAACCAAATACTACAATGATTCCAAGTACCTTAGGCCACCTCAGCATAAGTCCAACATCAAATATTGACTAGGAACCTTCCTCCAAGATGTCTTTACCGCATGACGTTAAACTGTATGGTTGGGTCCTCATCACATGGCCTTATCAGGTGATATTTCCAAATAAGTGGCATCAAACTACATGGGAT
Organism: Viscum album; assembly: GCA_963277665.1. Taxonomy (NCBI): domain Eukaryota; kingdom Viridiplantae; phylum Streptophyta; class Magnoliopsida; order Santalales; family Viscaceae; genus Viscum; species Viscum album. The sequence goes on along the minus strand of OY728162.1, from coordinate 3,765,762 downwards.
CTAATTCCTCTCACGAGTATATATAGGAATCCCATATTATGGATTTAACCCATACATCAAAATAGTCTCCATCCCCCCCAGATGATGATAAACTCCAGAGCGACTCATCAAATGGATTAAATCATTGTTGTCTTGGAAAAAGACCAGGGAATCCCTGATGTGTCCTCAAGAGGGTAACATTGATGAAAAACCTCAGGTACATACAAATTTCTTCATCAATAGAGAACCTCAGATATATATAGATGATTCTGAACCATTGCATATTTTTTATTGATCTTTCAACATTGGAGTAATCTACGGACACAGGCTTGAAAAATATCCAAGGATTAAAAAACATATGAACATTGATTAAATCTGTAAGAGAGTCTCAAAATGTAAATAATTTCTCCCCTAATGTGTGTGATGATCCTGACTTCCCATCCTCTCGACAAATGTGAGTCCTCAAGTTTTGTTGGCCAAATCATCCAGTGAGCACTTAAATTTGGAAAGACGGTCCCTAAATCATTGATTAGAGGGTAGTTGGGTGTTTCTGTCTCCACGAATAAACCCATTAGATACCATATGAGGACATCATACATAATTTGGGCTAATTTCACGCACACTTAACACCCTGTAATCACCCACTAGGACCACTCAACTATGGAACCTCCTTCACAACACAAAAAAGAAGTACTACCTAGTCTCGGTGGTAACACCTTATCTATCCCACCAATAATGATTCACGATATGAATCAAGCTGAAACATAGGGTCCTAGGAAACCACAAAGAATATATCCTCACAAAACAAACAAACCTCAACTCACAACATGTAGGAAAGTTTTTCCTACTGGTTACCACTTCAACAATTCAGCTCAAAAGTAAAATTGGTATAATATTTCATGTTCAAGGAAGTGTGTAAAAATATTTTTAGCAAAGAAAAGAATATTTATTACTAATAAAAAATAAAAAATAACCAATTTAATCACAATAACGAGTTAGTTCTAGCACATAATTCAGCATGAAAAAATAATTTCATTTCAAGTTTTCTAAAAAATTACATTTCAAGTAAGTAACATCAATAAAAAATATTAAACATATAAAAATGATAAGACTTGAAAACGGATGACATCCAAAAATTATTATCTCTATTTTTGTTTGTATAAACTGGAATAAACCCCTTTTATATTTTTCAAAAGTATCTCTAGTAAGATCCAAATCTCCTAAAGATGGAAAAAATTAAACATAATTTATATAGAAAATCAATTCAAGTAAAAAGTAACCAGAGTGTAGAATGTAAGTGGATAATTCATAATTCTTCCATTTGTAGCTTTTCTTATCATTATAGATCATAAATTATCTTCTCTAAACCCTAACATCTAAAAGGGTATAAGATAACTATGAGTTACCCGGGTATTATTTTCATGGGATATGGTTCTATGGAGAGTAATTTGGGTGATTTTCAATGAGTAATTCATAGGTTAAGTGTAACTTTGAATGGTTGGAATTGGTATCCCTTTATAAGTTATGAAAAATAAACTTTTGGAAGTACTCATAATTTTTCAATAATGTCATGACATTGTTCAAGGTTCAATGACAAAAAATTGAAAAAATGGAGTGTGAAACATGATAAATTCAAAAATAATCTCAATAACTTATTCGAAAACAATTTTTGGTTATTTTCACTTAGTAAAATATTTTTTACCACTTTTACTTTTTACTAGGGTATCTATTTTTTAACCTTAGTAATTAATTTTGATAACTAAAATAAAAACTATCCTTATTTAATAATTTTAAGCTTTTGATTTTAAATTTGAAAATAATTTTATCATATCAAATTTATAAATGTGTGAAAATTGAATTTTAAAATAAACACACTTAATCACAAATAACAGTTTTTAAAAAATCATGATTTTCAGCTTTAAATTTATATATAAGATATAATTATCATTATTACTTGTTTAAATGAAATAAAGAGATTTATTATAAATCAAATAAAAGGATTTATTATTTAATGGAAATCCAAAACATAATCTCACCATTAAAATACATCATTCAAATTGAGGATTGAAAACAATTTTTATTAAACTAACATTTTTATTTAGTTATAAATTTTTTGGACATGGTATTTATAAGATAAATGAATATATTTAAATTCATAATTTAATTCCTTAAATACATATTTTATTACCAATTTTTTTAGAAACTTATATGATATTCTTATATAGTGACAAAATCTTAAAAATTATAATTTTTGCAAAAATAGTATTTTTGACTAAAAATTAATTTTTCCATAAAAAATAAAAAAATTCATACTAAGTATATTTTCATCAGAATTTTTAAAATTTGAATTTGTATTTTTCAAATATACATTTTATAAAAAAAATAATCTCGTTTTTTGGAAGAAGCTACAATATAAAAAAATGAAATTTATTATAACGTTTTTCAACATTAACCCAAATTAATTATTTATTTTCTATAGGTAATATCCATTAATGATATACCATCATAGTTTTATTATAGATTTATTAATAATGAATTTTTAATATTTTTTGGGTTTTACTGAATTAAGGTTTTTGAGTGTCTTTTTCAATATTTCCTCAGTTTTAACCTAACTACTACATTACAGAAGTACCCTAAGTTGTCTCCCAATGAGACTACCCAGTAGAAGTTACTTTTTAATGAATTTTTTATATTTTTAATATTTTTTCAAAGATTTAAATATTTTTCAAGGGATTTATATTGATATAAAAGAAACTATTCTAATTTTAAATCAAAATAAATTAAATAAATGAAACTGGTGTAATAGCAAATGATGTAGGAAGTAATCATAAAAGAGAAGTGGAAAAATCCAGTAGATCTCATACTTTATTTTTTCTTCGTCACATGAATTTATTAAAACTAAAAAATATCTCAATGATAAAATTAAAATCTCAAAATGCAGATATAATTTGGATTGAAATTTTAACGACCCGAAATTTTAAATAAATATTGTTTCCTAATTTTATGTGTTATTTTATTTTATTTTTATATTCAACAAAAATGTTTCATTTGGTAACATGAGTATAATTAAAATGAGACTGTTGGGTTTTGACTGTTATTTGACCATTGGTCAATATGACCACTGGAAACTAAACGTTTTGACTATTGTCTCTAAATACAAGCAATCTTGGTTAATTAATATAGAAAGAAGATTCGATGGCCTCACCCAGTAGTCTTGGACCGATCAAAGCCCATCTAACAGAAATTGGGAAGGAGGTAGCACCACTAGGCTTTGCTCTGGACCAAACCCAAGCTGAACTTCATCGTATAAAGCTAGAATGGGATCGCCTTCGTGAGAAGTTCAAACTGATAGAAATTACTACTCGTGCGATGTTGGCCGAGCCTCCATCGGATTATCTCACCTTAGCACACCTTACACTTAGGTCCTATGCTGGTGTGATAAGGGGCTATGTAAGGAGACTGTAACTGTCTTGTGTTATCCTTTGTTTTAAATAAAATTTTCGATTTCTTTTATGAATTTTCAAATGACCGGATAAATATATTATGCATATTTTTGATGATTTTTAGAAAAAGGATATTTTAAATATTTTTATGTAAACCCTAAATAATTAAAAATGTGTAATGATTTTCCAAAAATGGTCTTCTACAATTATGTTCAATACGAAATTTAGAGTCTAATAAGATCAACTTGATTTTTGATGAATTGTAAATTATGAATATTGATTTTATGATTATGATTAATAATGTGTCCAAATGTATTAGTAATCTCACTTAAAGAAAGTATTAAAATAAGCTAGGCACTTTGATTAAGTAATGTGATTCAATAAAATGGTTAAATAACGATTTCATAAATTATTATTCAAGTATTAGTTTTTTCGGATGAAAAGTGTTTTTTAATTAAAATTTTAATTAAAAATATTTAGAAAATTATGTTTATAAAATGGACTTCATTTTTGAACTCAGAGCATCGATATTATGTTAAGGTAATTTTTGGGGATTTTTTCTGAAAAAAATAAATTTTCGATAAATAGTGTTTTTAATTAAAAATTTAATTAAAAATATTTAGATTTTTTTTTATAAAATTGATTTCATTTTTTAAATCAGAGCATTGATATTTGGTTAAGGTGAAATTTTGGGATTATTCTGAGAAAGTTGAATTTTTGATGAATAGTGAAAATACAGTTTTTAAGTTATGGGTGTTTAATGATATCATTAAATGATGTATTAAGTATGTAATCCATATGGTCGAATTATGAATAGTAAGATAAGTAATGAGGTGTCCCAAGTGGCCAATACCATGGGCAAATACCATGTGCAAGCCCATGGTTTTGCCAAAACCACTAATGAGGTGTCCCTTGGCCATTAATGCCTTGTCCCCTCACTTTCCATATAAATACCAAGCCATCCTCTCATCCATTCGACTCCCCACTCTCCCCCAACGAATTTATGGTCTCCTTACCTCCCAAGGAGTCCTCCCAAGGTTCCCCCAAGCCCTCAAGGTCCAAACCTTTGAGTTTTAAGAGTTACGTTTTAAGGTAAGGGATCCGACCTCTCTCTTTAATTTCAAGTAATCTCTTTTATGTCATTCCTTTTATGCTCCATGTTCTTATGTTGGAGGATGTTCTTTTATACACATCTTACTGAACTTTTCATGTTCATATAATTAGAGATCCCCTCTTACTCTCATTATTTAGTTTTATGAAGTTTTAAGTGGCGCCGTTAGGCTGTCGAAATTTTTGTAACGGATTCTTTCTCCCTTCTCATTTTTCAAGATCTATTTTCATGTAAAGTATTTCATGTTCCTTTTTATTATGTTGAGGTATGATCTCTAAATTTATCATACTGATCTTTTATGTTCATATGATGAGATACCCCCTTGATCTCTTCAATTCAGTATTTTGAAGTTTTAAGTGGCGTCGTTAGGCTGCCGAATTTTTAAGTGTTTCTTCACCCTTCTCGTTTTGAAGTTCTACTTTCATGTAAATTCTTTCAAGTTCCTTTTTGTTATGTTGGGGTATGATCTCTATAACTATCATACTGGACTCTTATGTTCATATGATGATATACCCCATTTTATCTCTTCAATTCAGTATTTTGAAGTTTTAAGTGGCGTCGTTAGGCTGCGAATTTTTTAGGGGATTCTTTCACCCTTCTCATTATTTTCAAAGTTATACTTTCATGTCAAGTCTTTCAAGTTCCTTTTTAATTATGTTGGGGAATTATCTCTATATATATAATACTGAACTCTTATTTTCACATGATGAGAGAAACTATTTGATCTTTTCAAATCATTTTGTTTGAAGTTTAAGTAATGTCGTTAGGCTGCCGAACTTTCATAAGAGAAATCTAATTTTTGTATTCCTTCCATGTTTTTCATTTCAAATGGTATGTACTTGAAATTTCATTACCATGATCATGTATCCTTCTTATTCTGTCCATCTACTGTTTTATGGGTCATTTATGAATGTTTGACCCATTTTCCCTCTCTTTTTAATGTCTTCTAAAACCTCGTAACATAGCCATTATGCTGCAGAATTTCCGTCTCAAAATGTCTCTCTCTTTTTCTAAAGTTATTTTATATTATTAAGTGAATACTCAAAGCTCTTTCTTCTAAGTGGTCATTCACATATATACCATAATGTTCTATTTTAAATTATTGGATTTACATACATGAGACCCACCTTCCTTTTCTGTGGGTTTTAAGGTGACGTAAAGATCATGTCTTTAAAGCAGTTTTTAAAACGTTATGATTACGAAATGAAACCCATTTATTTTGTGCTATATGGGTTATTTATGAAATGTTTGATGATGATATATTTGGCTCACATGATAATAAAGTAAAATTTAAGGGTGCGCCCTGATAGCGCTCCAATGCATTGGGTGAAGACTTAATCTCTAGAGATGACAATTTTAACGACGCCTTGGTGAATAACCTTGGTAATTTTTAACGACGCCTTGGTGAATAACCTTGGCAATTTTTAACGGCGCCTTGGTGAATAACCTTGGTAATTTTTAACGACACCTTGGGGATGGACCTTGGTGAAACAAAACGATTGTCAATATTAAATTTTTTAGCCACATCTTCAAGTTATGAAAAAGTTTTATTTTTATTATGATATGCCTCATGATTTCATTTTCATGCCTTAAAGTTCTTTTCATGACTTTATTGACGTATCTAAAGTTCATATGTAAAATGTTTCACTTGTTTCCCTTGCTGGGCCTTCTGCTCACCCTTCCTTTTGATGTATATCCCCAGGTTATGAGATGCAGTAATGAGCCTATGGTGAACATGAGGAGAAGCCTTTCAAGTGTTTAAGAAAAATGTTTTTTTGTTTCATGTTTTATGTTCCTTGTTTCCAAGACACTAAACCTTAATGATCCTCAGTTCCGTGTAATGGAATGAAAGTTATGTTATAAAAAGACGGGATGCTATAGAAATATTTAGAATAACAACTAGAATCATATTTGTTATTCTTCTTTTGTTAAGATCCTATCAAAGTACTCAATATTTTCCAGACACCAAGACATAATCACACTCTCTTTGTGCTCAAAATTATCAATCCATAATTGAGAATTTCAAACAATGAGGGTCATTCTTGATCTCATAACCATATTTAGTTAACAATTTTCACACTATGAACAACTCACTCTGATCGGTAATGTGTTTATAAAATATTTAAAGAGAGAAGAATAAATAAAAGTGATAAAACATTCATCATCAAACATCAATTGACTATTCAATAAACAAAAGTCTATAGAGGAATTTATATAAAATTGTACAAGAAAATTAATCTCAAAAATAATTCAGCATTTGAAACTACAATATTTTTCCACCAAAATACTCATCCACTCATGATCATGTAGTATAGAATGACTTCAATCTTCATCCACATTGGTTGTAGAGAATCTCTACAAAAGATCTTCTGATTTTTATCTTATTAGACCATTCTAAAAAATATTTGTATGTTCTTATTTCTTTAGTATATCCCTCCTTTTTAATGTATGCCTATTAATATATTTATCATTATTTTTTTCTTTTATCTATAAAATATCACAAAATTATTTACAGGTGGAACAATCTAGTTTGTTTGCCTCAATTGTTTATCTCACACAAATGTGATTTCAACCTATCCATTCAAACAAATTAATAATTGTATTATGTGAACTAAATTATTGAAATATTGAATTATCTTTAGATCTATATCTATCCTTCTCGAGCTCACCTATTCTAAACTAAACTTATTCATTACTCACCCCAAATTGATCTAGTGACAAATTTGTTTTATACCAAAATCCCACTTTGGCTAACTGAGCATCTGCACCCTCAAGTTCTACATGATTTCTTCTTCTTCTTTAATCATTATTCCATGCTAATGTTTGGATTTATTAATATGGATAAATCAAATTTGATAAAATATCGTAATGGAAGATCATCAAACACAAAGTGTGCACTCAAATTCATCCAAAAAGACATAAAAAATGGGAAGATCGACCTCAAAGTCAAATCTATAATGGTAACAAATTCAAAAAAAAATCCATGAATTTCATCCACACCATGCCTAGTTTGAAGGCATTGTCCTAAAAAACTGAGCTCAAGTAGACTTGCATAAAATCATTTGAATTTTTCAAAATAATTAGATTATATTGGAGAAACAAAAGTTTTAAATGATTAAATAATAAACCAAAAACCCAAGCACATATGGTAGTAATGAATTATCCACAAATATTTAATTTATGGAATGAACAATTAGGTAATCTTGGTTCACAAATGATGAAGAAAAAATATCATGGACATTCAATAATGGTTCAAAATGTCTCTCCACTAAGAAACATTCCTTCCTAGGATTGTTCTCTTAAAAAGCTGATTATGAGACTATATTCATCTAAAATTAAGGTTTAGATTCCAACTATTCTTGAATGAATTCAAAGGGGGTATTGTAGACTAAAAAATTTAAATTTTTATCATGATCGATTAGGTTATCCTAGTTCATGAGTGAGGTCAAAAATAATTGATAATTATCATGGACATTCAATAAATCCTCAAAAAATATCTCCACTAATAAAAATTCCATGCTTGGCTTGTTCTCTTGGAATGTTGATTATGAGACCAACTCTAGCTAAAATTAAGGCTGAAATTACAGCCAATCTTGTATGAGTTGAAGGGGATATATATAGATCAACTCATACATTGTGTGGTCCATTTAAATATTTTATGGTATTAATTGATGAAACTAAAAGATGGACACATGTATGTTTTCTCTCATCATGTAATATATAATTTTCAATATTTATTAGCTCAAATAATAAAATAGAGAGCAGAGTACCTTGATTATGTCATCAATAAATAAAATCTTCATAATATTTTAGAATTTACCTCTCAAGATTTTGATGATTATTGTATGGAAATGGGGATCACTATAGAGAATCCAGTCTCCCATGAGCATACAAAAAATTGTCTAGCTGAATCACTAATAAAAATAATATAACGTATTTCTAGACCATTAATAAGGAGAAAAAAAATTCATAGCTATGTATGGGATCATGAAATATATCATGATTTAGTGTTAGTCCTCATTAGACCAAGTTTATATCATATGTATTCTCCACTCCAATTGGCCTTTATCTAAGAGCCTAATATCTCCCACTTTAGAATCTTTGTTTTTTCAATATATGTACCAATTAATCCCCTACAATATACAAAGATAGGACTAAAAGGAGTTTGGGGATATATATAGAACATTAATCACATCCATAATCATATATCATTAACCAAAAACTGGTGATTTATTTAGAATAGGTTTTTCTATTTGTTACTTCAATGAATAAGTATTCCCAACATTATGGGGATAAAATAAATAAAGTGATGATATTTTCTGTATTGTGAGAACGTTATCTTTTCTTGACCCTCCCACACAGTCGTGTGAGATATAAGTGAAAAATATTTTACATTTTAAATAACTAGAAAATTAATTTCCCAATGCATTTAATGATTCAATGTTAGGAATAAATCACATGTACCAGCTATAAATGAACCAGATATAATTGATGTCCCAAATACATAGTTACATAATGATGTTACAAAAATCCCTAAAGCATGCATGAAGCATGGAATACCAATTAAATCTAAGGATAAAAATCCTCAAAAAAAGAAAAGGAATGAGTATAATTAAAAACTACATTATAGATGCAAGTATTACAGAAGAAACACATAATTTAAGTGTTCTTAAATAAACACATGATGATAATAATAAATCGAATTTATAGGATATAGAAAATACTACTGTTTTTGAAAATAATTAAATCTCTCATTTTTATTCCACTACAGGTGATATATAGAATTGATTGAAGGAGGAAAATATTGATGAAATTTTTTCATATTATATGTCACATGATATTCAAATTGAAGATCCTAAACCAAGTTCTATTATGGAATGTAAAAATTGACCTGCTTAGAATAAATAGAAAGAATAAATTCAAGTTGAATTAAATTCACTTAGTAGGAAAAAGGTTTTTGGACATCTAATTATAACACCATAAGAAATGAATTTTGTTGGATATAAATGGGTTTTTGTGTGCACCCATAATAAGAAAAATGATATTGTAAGATAAAAAGATATTTTTATGGAATTTTTTTTCTTAGAGATCAAGAATTGATTTTGAGGATACATACTCTCTTATTATGGATGTTATTAATTTTTGATATATAATCAAACTTATAGTAGCTAAGAAGGCTAATTTGCATCTTATGAATGTTTATATAGCTTATTTATATGGGTGACCTGATTGTAGTATATATATGGGAATCCCTAAAAGATTCAAAATACCCAAAGTATTGAAATCATAACACAAATACATATATTCAATTAAATTGATGAAATCCATGTATGGATTAAAAAATATGTGTGAATGGGGTATAACCATTTGAGAAAATATTAATTAAATTAAGGGTATGTAAATAACCCCATATTCACATGTGTTTTTATTAAGAGAGATCATCTGGATATGCAATCGTTGCTGGTATGTTAATTATTTAAATATCATCAGAACTCGAGAGTAGATCAATAAAGAATTGAGAAACCTAATGGATGAATTTAAAACTTAAGTCATGGGAGAAACCAAGAATTTTCTTGGAATAAAAATTGAACATATTCCAATTGGTATATTTTCACATCATTCAAATTACACTAAAATAGATTTAAACTCTTTAACATGAATAAATATTCTCATTTAAGTGATCCAATGGTTGTTCGGTCTTTAAATTCCATGAAATATCAATTTCTAACTTTTGAAGAAAATGAGTAGTTGGATGGACTATAGTTACCATACCTTAGTAATATTAGAGATATAATGTAACTTTATAATTGTGATAACCTTGATATATATTTTTCTACTGACTTATTGGAAATATTTAGTTCATCCCCTACATGAAGACACTGTAATAAAATTAAACATATTTTTTGTTATCTTTTAGGTAATATTGATTTTGGTTTATTCTATTCTACAAAATTAGAACAGAAGATGGCTGGTTTCGAATATGTATGTTATCGATCTAATCCATATAATTCATGATCAACAACTAGTTATGTGTTTATATTTGGAGGTACTACCATATCATTTAGATCACAAAAGAAAAAAAAATCAATGGAACATCTTCACATCACATAGAAGTAATATTATTACACGAAGAACGTTGACAATGTGATTGGTTTTGGTCTATAACTCAAAAAATTCGAGTGGAAAGTGGATTACCTATAGATTAAATCCCATAAATATTATTCAAAGATAATACTACATGCATCACACAATAAAAGTAAGGCTCCATCAATAATGATAAAAAAAAACACATACAACCAAAAATTTTCTCCTTTACACAAGAGTTAATTAATAATCGATATATCAACAAGTAATATGTTTGATCCAGTGACAATATTGCATATATATTTTCAAGTAACTAACAATTTATAGAGTTTGAAATATTGTACATAGTATGGGTATGTGTAGATTGAAAATTTTACAATGTAATGTAACTTTCAGGGGGAGTTTATGTGACTGTAATCTTTTTCCTTATTCTGTTTTTTATCCCATTAGTTTTTTTCTAGAAATAGGTTTTTAATGATGAATTATCAAAAAACGTATTACAATGGTATGGATGTGCATCCCAATGGGGAGTGTTGTGTATCCTATGAAAAGGTGGATGTAATCCTTCAATGGGGGTGGGCTACCCACCCACAATAATCCTCTACATATCATGTTGTACTGCCTATAAAAGGGTAGTGCAACCCCTTGGAGAGGGAATATTGATAGAAAGGAGATATCAGAAGCATTAATAAAACTCATGATATTATTTTCTGCTCACCTTTCTCTACTACTCTAATTTTACACATTTTAATTTTCTGTACACAAAAAAAAAATGAATTTAAATTAAAATGAAAACAAAAAAAATGTAATTATAAAAAATAAAATATGTTAATAATTAATTTATTAATAATAAAATATCAATAAAACAATAATTACTAATTAACCTATAAATAATCAAGAAAACTAAAATTAAAAAATTAATTACATATTTTAACATAAAATTAAGATTTTTATTTTTTAACATCAAACTAACTTAAAAAATAAATTAATCAATAAAAACAATATTTCAGAAAATAAAACATAATTAAATTAAATAAATAATATGACAAAATATTATAATTAAAAACCACATCAAATCCCCCACACTAAGATTTTGGTTGTCCTCATGAAATCAAAGATTCAAATTCTGCGAAATAAAATGAATATCAAGTTTGAAATACTAGATGAACATAAGGAATGTGTTTTAAAAATGATTTTATCCCCATGAAATTTCATCAATAAGTAAACATACTTTCACTGAATAACTTTAATATTTTTCATTGAAAATATTTTTTTTCAAGGCTGATTGACCTTAAAAAGTTTAGAATAGATTAAAACCACTTTGATTTTCATGTTATGATAATTCCAAACCAGTCTTTCCATGATTGAGAAAATCGTACCAACTGAACTCATATAAATAAAATACCCCTTTTGTTTTAATTAAATTAATTGTTAAATATTATGGATATATAAAACACATACACTTATTTGGTTTTATTATATCCTATCGGATTTAAAATACCATTATACAACATTACCATTGATAATATATTCGTTGAATAGTGATCACATGATTAGTATAAATATAGGGTATTGAAAAATCCAATTGACATTGACAAAGGAATTGATGTCCTCAACCAGTAGAATCATACACTATGAATCCCATTTATTAGAGATTTCAAGGAATATAGAATCTCTGGGATTTTACCTTGACCATGACCATGATGATATCCAAAAACTTAAGCACGAGTGAAACTGATTACGAGAGAAGATCAAGCTCAATGATATTATGACCCAAACCATGTGTGCCAAACCACGCCACGAAAGTCTCACTATCGCACACCTTATTCTTAGGGAATTTTATAGAGTATTAAAAAGATATGTATCAATACCATAGTAATGTAAATATTTATATTTTATTTTCAACAGAATAATGTTCATAAATTTTTTTATCATTACTTTAGAGATGATATTAATTTTTTTTACAATAAACTAAAAATTATATTTTTGGGTAATATATAAAGTCAATTAGTAAATTTATTTTAAATAAATAATGGATTTCTATAAAAAATTATATTTTAATAAAATATTATTATTAAATAATTTTCATTAAATATAAATTTTCATATATGTTTTATAAAGTAAAATGTAATTTTTATAGGGGTTCAAAAATGGTTATTGTAAAAAAACCCAGTATTTCTCAATAAAAGTCGATTATTATTTTACAAGTTAAAACACACATTTTTATAAAATTATTTTGTTAAAATGAATTTTATTTTTGGAATTATAATGTCTAAATTATCCAATAGATAATTTATTCATAATTTTTGAAGGTAGTCAAATTTTTCGGTAAAAATTAAATATTGTATAAATATAAAGTGTGTATTATGACATCATAATGACCCAAAAGTGATCTAATAAATAATATAAATGGTATCCACGACCAAATATATATTTTATCTGTTAAAATAATTTGTTTTTATGTTTATTTGATTAATTTTCTAAATACTTAAGAATCCTGTGAAACCATTAAAATATTTTATGGTTTTAGAATCATTTCATTAAAATTATGACTCACTTCCACATAATAAAGGGTATTGTTTAATTACGTTTTTCTCAAGACCTTATTAAATAATTAACTTCACTATAATTTGGTAAATATCATGGGAAAACCATGGAATGGTTTGTGGTTTTGGTTGTTTTATTATATAGAGTCTAAAACCTAAGTTTGAGAAATAATAAAGAATTATCCACTCCTTTCATATATAAACTCACCCAACCTCTCATTTATATTCACTAAAAATCCTTGGATAATTTCCTTAATATCACCTCACCTCCCTATATTCATACTAATTATCCCCTAAGCTATCAAGAAGCTCCTCCCAAGAATTTTTAGTCACACTCTCAAGGTATCCCACTCTCCTTTTTATTCAAGCACCTATTTTATGTTATTCCCCTTAATTTCCATTTTTTCATGTTGGGATATTTTCATCCATATTCCCCTTAATTCCCATTTTATTTATAAATAATTATATACCCCTTTTACTCTCATTTATCCTTCCCAATAACCTTAATGTAAAACCATTACCATGTTAAAATTTTATAGAGGGATCATCGACTTATCTTATTTATTCAAATTTATTTAATATATTATACAATCTATTTCCAATTAATAATGTTGGGATATGTATTTACGTGTCTCTATTAATTACCATTTTATGTCCAGATTATTAGATACCCCTTTTCTCACATCAACCCATTTTATGATATTTTATGTGACACCGTTTTGTTGCCAAAATTTCACCACGATTTTCCATGACAAAACAATTGTGTAGTGAATACCATATACAATTATATCAAAGTTGTTCACCTTTATAAACTTATACTTTATTGAATTAGGACATACATGTATTTATTTCACACTCATTAATCATGGAATAAAATATGATTATGAATTAATCTATGTTGTATGATCTATGTGGAACACTTAAGAATGAGAATGAAATGAAAGTGACGTATGTGCCCATAATTATATAGTGCTCCAATACATTATATAATTTTTAGTATTATGAGACATCATGTTGGAATAGGGATTAACCATGATTAATTTATTGTATTTTTTCATTGATGATGTCTTGGAAGTTATCCTTAACATATGTTTATGATGCAGTGATTTAATTTGTTACCACATTTCCCATGTTTCTGTTAGGATAATCAAGTTATATCAGGTCTCATTTTCCATGTTTATGATTCTAGCATCCTTTTATTCCTTATTGATATGTATATTTTCTAACATGTATTCTTTTCTTCATGTTATGCTATGTTTATTCCCTTACTAGGCTTTATAACTCATCCCTTTCTTATGTATGTCCCCTGGTTATTCCATGCAGTTTTAATTGTGAAGGAATATTATGAACATATTAAGGTGTTTTTCAATTAATATGATGAATTCCTTATTTTAAGTTGTTATATAATGTACCAAATTTCCAAATAAAGTATTCTTATATATATTTTGAGTTTTATTAAGCATAATCTAATGTAATAAATGATGTACTAATGTCAAATAAAGAGTAGAGTTATTATAGTTGTTATAAAAGGAAAAGTTTAGTTACTTTTCATATTAATATTATAAAATTCAATAGAAAATACATAGAGATAGAAATAAGTATAGGAAAACATCCCTAAATTTTGGTAAGTATAAAGTATGTTGTTTTTCAATAAAATGCATCCTTATCTAGATACTTCAAGTGGATGTGTCTCTAGTACAGATGTACATAGTGGTAAAACCTGAACACACTGTGTTGAGTTAGACTCAACCATGAACTGGTGCACGACAACATGACTTGTTACACACCTAGTTTGACACTTTTGGGTGTATTATTTAGTCAATTCATAAGATTGTTACAAACCTTATTAAGCTGAAAAAATTCCCATAAGAATATTTGTTAGGAAATAGATCATTGATAACATAGATTCAGTCATATAAATTCATAAGTTAAGGAAATACATGAAATTTTGTAAGTTATCCCTTTAATTTCATGATATTACCTTCTATGAATTTAATATTTTAAAAATACTCACCCATAATTTTCCTTTTATTTTAGATAATAGTCGAAAATATGAGAAATTGGGTAAATAATTAATGCGACGGGAAATGTGATGACTGCCATAATGAGATACCCAACCTTATGGGAGCAGGAATCATGAACATTGTGAAGATACTCTCTTAGATGACTGAGGTTTTGAATATAAAACTAGACCAAGAAGAGTTCCTGAATCCCCCTAACAAAGAAAAAGATACAATTGAGTCATTTATGTGACAAAGGCCCCTAAATTTTAGTTGACCATTCTATCCCTTAATCATGTATAAGTGGACCAACTCCATTGATAAGATCTTTTCCATTATTCAATATTTTTATAAAGAGAAGGTTATACTGGGTTTTTATCGAATGGAGGGAGAATATGAAGTGGTCCACATTGGTCAAGAATACAATGTTTGATTAAGTAATTGAATCTATTGAGTGGAAATAATTCTATAAAATTTTTTCGATAAAAAACATCCTCGCACTCTATGAATTTTAATGGAAATTTATTTCCTTTAACTCAAGAAAAAAGTTGATTAATATATTAGAGAGTATGAGGAAACCATTACAAGACTTTCTTGATATGCCTCTAGCATTGTTGTTACCCCCAAATGCAATGTTGAATGCTTATTTTGTGGTCTAAAACCTAGTCTACAAAAATCTCTGGTGATCTGAGACTTTGATAGCTATGAGGAAATTTTCTAATGTTCCCAACAATTCAATTTGGAGATATGAGAATATTAAGGGTTTCATAGGGATAAGAATTATAAATTGGAGTTTAATTATGGAGGAATAATGGAGAAATCTAACAGTGCCAAGGAATTTCAACATCCCACTTATAAAAGGTGTATAAATAAGTACCCCAAAAATTTCTTAAGGGGGACAAGGAAATTATTTAGGTATAGGAAGGAGGGGCACACAAGTATAAATTTTTGATAGGAGAAACCCACTAATTAATTGGATTATAAAAATAATCTGGTCAAACCTCATCGTATTTTTCATTGCTTCAACTACAAGGAACTAGGGAACTTTTCAAACCAATATACTAAACCAAGGGTTTTCAAAAACAATCAACAATATCCTAGGAAACAAGGGATATATTTTTGTATCACAACCATTGAGGTGGATCCCAAAAATGAAGTATTGATAGGTACATTGGTTATTTATTCAATAATAGAGAAAATACTTCTTGATTCTTGTTCTATGAATTCCTTAATAACACATATGTTTATTATAACTATTAAAACAGCACCATAAATAATTAAAGTAGAGCTATAAGTGAAAAAATTGGTAAATTATTTCATCCCAAGTATATAAATCCTCCTCAATCAAAATTTGTGGGATGAAATTCCTATCAAACCATTTTTACTCCCTTTGGTAGAATTTGATGTAATTATAGGAATGTATTTTAATTCCTTGTATATATCCAACATAAATTTCCTTGATAAGAAAATAACTCTCTATATCTTGAATTTTCTTCTTATTCTATACAAGTGTAAGGAGGATGATGAATATTACTTAGAACCATCATCGAAATCATGGATATTACTTACCTATAAGAAATCATATCTAGATCAAATGATTTATTCTATGGAAATAATTATCCTTCAATACATTCCCATTATGAGGGAATACACTGATGTGTTTCCAAAGGAATTTTATGGGTTTATTCTTAGTTGAGAGGTATAATTTCTAATCGATCTTATACCTAGGTTGTTACCATTATCCAAGAAATCGTATATAATAAGTATTCTAGAACTTATGGAGATAAAGAAACAACTACAGGAGAATTTGGATAAAGGGATCAAACAACTAAGTGCATCACCATGGGGTGCACCAGTCCCCTTCTTCAAGAAGAAGAATGGGTTGATGTGATTTTTCATTGATTATCACGAGCCCAACAAGATCATGATAATGAAATTGTATCCTCTTCCATGGATTAATGATTTGTTTGATCAACTATGTGGATCACAATACTTCTATAAGGTGGATATATGGTTATGGTATTACCAAGTTACAGTTAAGAATGGGGATATCCTCAATACAACTTTTTGAATAAGGTATGGGCACTGTGAGTTCATAGTGATTCAATTCAGACTCACTACTTCTCGATCAATATTCATGGACTTGATGAATAGTGTCATTATAGATTACCTAGAAAAAATTTTAGTAGTCTTTATAGATGACATTCTAATATTATCCAAAACCAAGGAGGAGTAGGAGGGGTATCTGGACACTATGATAAATACCTTGCTGAAGGAGAATATCTATGCCAAGTACAAAAAAATTGATTTTTGGTTTATGTATGTCTTATTCTTGGTATATATCATCACTATTAATGGGATACCTGTGGACCCTTCAAAGATAAAAGAAATTGAAGGATGATTGAGGCCATCATCTATGAAATATATCCATAGTTTTCTTGGATTATCTAGGTATTATCATCAATTTGTGAGAAATTTCTTATGATTGTACAAACTTATAACCAATATAACTTAGAATAGAGTCATGTTTTCTTAAAATGATGAATTTTAGGAGAGATTAATATAGTTTAAAATGATTCTTATCATTACCCTTGTGATCACACTACCCACAAGTAGATAAGTTTTCTTAGAATTTAGTGATGCCTTGAAGAATGGATTGGGCTACATGTAAATATAGAACGAAAAAGTGATATCATATGCTTCAAGAAAGTTGAACGTTCAAGAAAAAAACTACCCATAACATTATCTATAGTTGGATGCAGTGATATTCACTTTTAAAATGTGGTAGCATTATCTCTTTGGGGAGAAGTGTGAAATATATATGGATCACAAAAACCTTAACTCTATATTCACATAGAAAAAGATGAATATGTAAAAAATAAGATGGTTAGAGATATTCAAGGTCTATAAATTTTCAATTCAATGTCATCCAAAAAAAAGTGAATAAAGTGGCATACACACTAAGTAGAAAGGATCCACAATTATATCATTGATGAGAATTGATAAGGATCTGATCTTGTCCGATTTGAAAAGGATGGATATGGGATTCAAAAAGGAAGGAACATCATCAATCTTTTCACAAATGATTTCTTGACTACCCCTAATGGAGATGATAAAGGAAGATCAAATAGATGATTTGGGAACTCAAAATACTGTGAAAACTATAATAAAAGGGAAATCCTTGGAGTTCCATCTTAATGAAGGATTTGTATGATTTAGGTCACAGATATGTGTACAATCAAATCCTGAGTTAAAGAAGGATTTGTTCGATGAAGAATATAGTTTGACCTTCTCTACCCATCCTAGAAGTACAAAGATGTATCAAGATATCCAATAAGACTATTGGTGGGATAATATGAAGAATAAGATTTCAGAATATACATCAGGATGTCTTGTATGACAGTAAGTGAATCAGAAATGAAAAAGTCCAAGGGAATGATACCACTATTACCCATACCTATATGGAAATGGGAAAACATTATAGTGGAATTTTTCATTGGTCTTACAATGAAATAAATAGTAAATAAGAATATATGTGTTGTGTTGGATAATCTTATGAAGAACCCTCACATTATTGTGATTAGAGAGGAATTTACGCTAGATCAACTTGCATAGATATACATTAAAGAAGTGGTGAAGCCGTATGCCTCCAATGGCCTGAAGGCCTTCATTTTTTTTATTGATTTTGATAATCCACCTTTCAAGGGGTGAGGTGGAACCCTAACAAGGCCCGTAGGCATAAGTATTACATGGCCCATAGGCCTTAGAGGAATTCAATGCCCGTAGGCTTCAAACATTACATAAAACCCAGACTAAATACTTGGAACTGCTCCTCCCCCATATCTTCATCGTGAAATCATCTCTCCACCTTCGCATGGCTGTTCTGCTAGGCATTCACATGCATGCACAGGCTTGTCCCGATGGCAGGTTCCATACCCTCTCATTCTTACAATTTTTTTAGCTTCTAATGTGGTGAAAGCTCCTTGATCATCCTCCTTGTAGAGCTTCTTCCTTGTAGGTTTTCTAGTTTTCATCTGCACTTAAGGTGGCCCGAAGGCCTTGAGGTGGCCTAAAGGCCTTACTGACCTGAAGGCCTGGGTGGCCCAAATTCCTTACAGGACTTAGGGACCAAATTGGTGGCCCGAAGGCCCAAACGGGGGCATTTTCCCGGCAGCTACAGTGGCAAATAGTGCCTGCTACAATTCCCTCTATAGTACCTACTACAGTACTGCATAGTTTCTGTTACAGTACCTGCTACAGTACTGCTATAATATAGCTACAGTACCCCGAAAATTCTTCCTCCACCTGGATTTGATCCCTGGTCAGTTAGATTCACTTACAGAGTCCTTACCAATTGGGCTAGGGCTCATGTGCAGGTGAAGCTGCATGGAATACCACTATTTATTATATCCGATAGAGATTCAAGATTCACCTCTATGTTGTGTAAGATTCTCCAACGTGCTCTAAATACTGATTCAAACTTTAGCACAACTTGTAACCCTTAAACTAATGGCCAATCTGAGCATACTGTCCTGAAACATGAAGAAATTTTGAGGGCATGCTCAATTGACTTCAAATGAGGATGGGATAAACATCTTCCTCTTGTCAAATTATCATACAGTAATAGTTTTCACTAACGCATCTAAATGTCTCCCTATGAAGACATTTATGTAAATAGGTTCAAAATACTTTCATGTTTGGATGAATTTGGGGAATGAAAACTACTAGGTCTTGAAATGGTCAAGGAAATGGTGGAAAAGGTTAAGACCATTCAGCAGCACATCAAGGCTGTTTAGATTCAATGGAAGATCTTTGATAAGAATAATCGACGAGCCCTAGAGTTTGAAATTTGAAACATAGTGTTCTTACATATATCTCCTTAGAATAAAGTCATGATATTTGGAATGAATGTAAAGATTAGTCCATTATACATTAGCCCCTTTGAGATCCTTGATCACAATGGAGTGGTGGACTATCGACTAGTACTCCCACTTAATATATCCCAAGTACATAACGCATTCCATGTATCCCTCTTGAGAATGTACATACTATATCCCTCACATGTACTCAATCAATAGGTGGTACCATTGGATAATGAACTCTCATATGAAGATTAACTGGTGATGATCTTAGATCATAGAGACAAAGTTCTACGAAATAAGACAATGCACCTAGTCAATGTTTTATAGAGAAAACACAATTTTGAAGAAATGACATGGGAATAATAGGAAGTTTTGAATCAAATTTACCATCATTTCTTTATTCTAGAAAAAATCAAGGGTATTATTTCTGAAGGGGGAGATTGTAACGACCCAAACAGTTATAAACAAAACCCCCCTTTGTGTTTTAATGAAATGCATTATATTATTTTTTGGATATAAAAAATCATGCACTTATTAGGTTTTAATATATCCTATCAGATTTAAAATATCATTAATCATCTTTATAAATAATAATATGACCGTTGAATAGTGATCACATGATTAATATAAATATAGGGTCTCAACAAATTCAATTAACATAGGCCAAGAAAGTGATGGCCTCAACTAGTAGGATCATACCATATGAAGCCCATTTAACAATGATTTTAATGGAGGTAGAATCTCTGGGATTTTCCATTGACCAATTCCAATCATAGATCTAATAACATAAGAATGAGTGAAACCATTTCCAAGATAAGTTCAAGCGCATCGATATCATGACCCAAACTATGTATATCGAACCACACAATGAAAGTCTCACTATCGGTCACCTTACACATATGGATTTTTTTGGTGTATTAAAGTGATATGTATTAATACAATAGTAATGTGGATATGTATATTATATTTTCAGTAGAATAATGTTCATATTTCCTTGTTATATTTACTTTATAAAACATTTTTATTTTTATAAAATATAACACAAATTGTATTTTTGGGTAACATTAAAAGTTACTTAAGGAATTTATTTTAATTAATTATTGTAATTTTTAAATTAATAATATTTTAATAAAATAGTTTTATTAAATAATTTTTATTAAATATAAATTTTTATAAATTTTCATGAATTCAAATATAATTTTTATAAGGGTTCAAAACCCATTTTTATAAAAAAAACCCCAGTATTTATCAATAAATGTCAAATATTGTTAGAAAATTGAGAATAAAAAATTTTAGATAATTATTTTGATAAAAAGAATATTATTTTTGGAATTAGAACATCAAAATGATCCAATGGTTAATTTTTCATTATTTTTTTACACAGTAGAATTTTTGGGTAAAAAGTAAAAACCATATGAATATATAGTGTGTATAATGATATCATAATGACCAAAAAGTGTAAAAATAAATACTATAAATATTATGGATGACAAAATATATGTTTCCCATTAAAATAATTTTGTTCTATTTTTATTTAATTAATTAATTAAAGCCTTTATGAATCCTATGAAACCATTAATATATTTTAAGTTTATAAAATCATTTCTTTAAGAGTATGACTCACTTCCACAAAAGAAATGGTATTGTTTTATTAATACAGTCCAATTTTAATATAAAATAATTAAAAACTCTCCCATTTTTTATAAACCAAGGGAAAACCCATGGGAATGTTTATGGATTTGGTTATTTTAATATATAGTGTTCAAACCCTAAGTGTGAGAAATAATAAAGAATTCCCCACTCTTTTTCTATATAAACCCATAAAATATCTCATTTTCCTTTACTAAAAGTCCCTTGAGAACATCCTTAATTTTTATTACCCTCATTAGAGTTCTCCAAAGGTTCCCCCAAGTCTTAAAAAGCTCATCCCAAGAATTCAAAGTCATACTCTCAAGGTAAGGGATCTCCCACTCTTATTCAAGAACCTATTTTATGTTATACATTTTAGTTTCCATTGTTTCCATGTTGGTATATATTATTAAATATACCCATTACTCTCCATTTGATTTATAAATCATGATATACTCATTTCACTCTCATTTATCCCTCCAATTAACCTTTATGTACACCTGTTACCATGCCTAAATTTATTAAGGGATCCTCATCTTCTCTTCTTTATTCAATTTAATTTATTATCTTATACATTTTATTTATAATTCCAAATTTTGTTATTTGGATTTCCATGTACCTATTACTACCTATTTTATGTCCAAATGATGAGATACACGTTTCTCTCTCATCAACCAATTTTATGAATTTTTATGTGATGTTGTTATGATGTTGAAATTTCACTAAAATTTTTCATTCCAAAACAATTGTGTTGTGATACGATACCCATTTACTATCAAGGTTGTTCACCCTTATACGCTTATTATTATTTTATTTGGTACTTACAAGTGTTTATTCCAAAATCCTTAACAATAAAATAAAATATCATGATGAATGAATCTATGTTGTATGATCTATGTGGAACACTTATGAATGAGAATGAAATGAATGTGACTAGTGCACCCAAAATTTTATAGTAATAAAATGAATTAGGTAATGTTTAGTCTCATGAGAAGTTTTACTAGGATATGAAGTAAAGCTTATTCATTTATGGTACTTTTTTTATCATGATATATTCCTAGTTATCCTTGACATATGTTTATGATTCAGTGTTTTAGGTTGTTTCCACATTTTTCATGTTTACCTTATGATTATCATTCTATATCATGTATCATTATTCATGTTTAAAATTATCATATCCTTTTATACCCAATTTATATGCCAATTTTATATAATTTATTATTTTCTTTATGTTATTCCATTTTTATTCCCTTACTGAGCATTATCTCTCACCCCATTCTTATGTATATCCCAAGTTATCCCTTAAAGTTTTAAGTATGATGAAATATTATTAACATGTTAGGTATGTTTTTAATAAAGATGAGGTATTACTTTTTTTAAGTTGTTATATAATGTACCTTAGTCCAAAATACACAAGTCTTATCAACCTTTTTAGTTGTATGAAGTGTAATATTATATAATAAAGCATGTATTAATATGAAATAATGAGGAAGGTTATTATAAAAAATACTCTCATAATTATTAATCACAATAATTTAGACACTATGTTTGGATGAACAAACATAATAAATCAAATGGTATCATAAATAACTCATTACTAAACTTTAAAAATAATGAGTTCTTCCTGGATTAGGATTTTTATTTCATAATTCAATTGAATTAATGATTTTTCAGTTTGACTCCAAATAAATGTTCTCAAGGGAAATGGTCATTATATAAAATTCAAACAATCATTTTTTCCCAAGTCAACTACTTTTCAAGAGGGAAATGAAAAATGTTTTACCTAACTAAATCCAAGAATTATTAGAGAATTAACCTTCATAAAGTGTCTATGCAACATTCAAACTTCATTAAAAAAAATTAAACCATTGAAAGTGATTATATGAGACTTGAAAAATAATAAATATTTAAAAATTTGTGGATTTCTTTTTTGTTCAAATTATAGTCCAGTTTAGAACATTGAAAGACCCTTTCCCCCACAATTAAACTCATCATTCTCCCCAATGTTGAATATAAGGTGGGGAAACATGAAAATTTACTTTAAATTTTTAAAATATATTTGGAAATTAAACATATTAAAATTATGTATTCATGGTTATAAGAAATATCAAAGAATTTTTTAGACAAAACAAGGAAAAAAACTCACAACATGGAAAATAGTGTTTCCTACCGGTTAACACTTTATAAATTCAGCTCAAAAGTAAAATTTGTATCCTATTACATCTTCAAGTAAGTGTTAAAAATATTATCTAGGAAAAAAGAGAATATTTAGTACAAATAATGATAAAGAAATAAACAATTTAATAATAATAACCAGTAAGTTCCAGCACAAAATTCAGCATGAAATAAATTTTTCAGTTCAAATTTTTAAACAATTTAAGTTCAAAGTATAAATATCATAAAATTGTTTTTAAAATTATGAAAAAATGATAAGACTTGAAAAATAATGAACTCCCTAAATTAGGAGACAATTTTTATTTTCATAAACTAAAATAAACCCCTTTTGTCTTTTGACAAATTATCTTTTATTAGCTCAAAAGATACTAAAGATGGAAACAAATTAACATTAAAGTCTAGAAAAAATAAATTTGAGTAAAAAATTAATTGGAGTGTAGAAATTAAGATGGATAATTTAATATTCTTAATCATGTAGCTTATTTTGATCTTTATAGATTATAAAGTATCAACTCTAAATTATAGAAAGTAGACTCTTTTGAACATTTAATTCACTATCTTGTATAAAATCGTGTTGTTCAATTTATTTTCTACATTAAAATCAAGAAGATTTAAAAGTTTATTGATATTAAAAACTAAATGTAAATTTAATGTAAAAAATGGAAGATAACTCTTGGGTAAAACCCAAAAGTGGTGATGCATTTTATATTATCCATATATGGAAAACCTATTATTTATCCCAAATTCCTCAACATATGAGGTTTGTGTGGTAACAACCACCAAATTTTTAATTCCTCACAGTTTTCAGCTTCAATATTATATTGAGGTCCCCTCAGAAACAATTTAGTGTATCCATCCCCCTCATGTTGTAGTGAAAATTTTCATTTGGGAATGAATAAATAATATAAGGGACCCCTTATTCTATAAATATAAGGGATATGTTTATACTGATCATTTCATATATTTTTGGGAAATCCTAAAAAGATAGAAACTTTTTTTGTCATATTTAAATTGGAAAACTTTCTTTTCTATTTTAAGATCCATATCCTTTTTCTATGGAGATTGTCTCAAGTTCTAGCACCATCTCCCCCGTGTATTCTCCCCAATAAATACCTTTTTACACAATCACTTCAAAATATCCCTGGCCTTATGAAGAGGATATTATTTTATTTCTTTAATTACAAGTGGACCGAGTTATAATCTCATATTCAAAAATATCTAATCATGAAAGAGAAAAAATATTGAAATCTACCTGAAGTGAATCGGTTGGAAGATCATGCTCTCCTTACAAAGCATCAGAGATATCAGTCATTATTGTAGGTCAATGTTCATGAAATTTATCCCCAACCTATTGGATTTATTAATCAAAAGATTGGAAGATTATCTCTCCTACATTGAATTCAGGGAAAAATTGGAAAACCCTATATTTCTTTGATTTAATTTTCTACGAATTGAGGATTTAAATATTCTATAAAATCTTCCACCATTGTTTTGAATTCATTTTAATTTAAATTCTTGAAAGGATCTCCAATTTTTTTAAAAATATCTAACTATTTTTTTCAAGGGTGGTGGTAATTCTATTATTTTTATTGAGTTTTTTATTTTATTTTTTTTAATTTTTTTAATTTTTTCATATTGTATATTTTGTGAATTTATTTTTTTAACTCCTTGGTAGAATTCTCAGAAATGGATCCAATTGAATTATGTTTTTTGATTATCATTTTCAAACCTTATTTGGGTTTTAAACAAACTACTATCATACAATAGTACCCTAGCTTGTCTCCCAATGAGACCACCATGTATGATTTAATTTTTCATGATTTTTTATATTTTTATTAATGTTTTCAATGTTTTTAATATTTTTAAAGGGGCTTATATAGATTTAAAAGAAAATATTATTATTTTGAACCCAAATAAATTAAAACATTGAAACTGGTGCATCAGGAAAAGAACATAAATTAAATATAAAAGAGAAGTGCCCAAATCCAATAGATCCCCTAGTTAAAACTTTCTTCATCACTTGAATTTAGTCAAAATAAAAAATCTATCAATGAATGAATTAAAATATAAATGCACACATATCATTTGGATAGAAATATTGAGGAAAAAATTAAAATCAGAGTTGTTATTCTCCTTTTGTTAAGATCCATTTTAAGTTTTCAACAATCACCAAGCACCAAGATACAATCGTGCTCCCATTATGCTCATAGTTCATAATCGAGAATCAATTAGTTTAAAAAATGAGAGTCAATATTGTGCTCCTAAACAGAATAAGTTAACAATATTCACTCTATGAATATATCACTCTGGTTGGAAATGTTATGATCACATAATGTAAGAGAGGATAAGAAATCAAAGTGATAGAAAAAATTATTAGAAATCATTAATAAAAAAAATTCAATGAACAAAAGTCCATAGAGGAATTTCGAGTAAAATGATCGAGAAAATGAAGGTTGGAAAGAATTCACTATTCCAAAATAAAATATTTGGACAAAAAAATACTCAACCTCTCATTAGTATAGAGAACATAAGGCTTTGGATCTCCATCTTTATCGAAAATCGTAATAGCTTTGTAAAAGATCTTCTGCTTTATGTTCCCATCACTCCACTCTATACATTTTGTGTAAGTTCTTATCTTATTCTGTATATCCCTTATTATTTAATGTATGTATATTAATTTCCTCATCATTTTTTTATATCATCTAGAAAATATCATAAAATTTTTAATAGGTTGAACCATCAAGTTTGTTTGCATCAATAGTTTATCTCACACACATGTGACTGTAGCTTCTCCCTTCAAACTAATTAATATCTGCCTGCGTCAAAATCAATTGCAAAATGTTTAAATTATCCTTAGAAAGGTATCCATCCTTATCTAGCTCAACTTATACAAAAATCACCCCAAATTGACTCGATGATAAATATGTTTCATACTAAAATTCCACTTTGGCCAATCGAGAATCTCTACCCTCAAGGTCAACATAGTGTCTTCTTCTACAAAGGTTTATCTTTAACATTGTGGATAACTCAACTTCGATAAAAATTCCCCATGGAAAATCATAAATCACTAAGCATGCACTCGAATTCATCCAAAAAGCCCCAATAATTAGATGACTGGCCCCAAAATCAAACCTACAAAGGAAATAAATCTAAACAAAAAACAATCCATCGAGTTCATCTGTATTGTACACACACTACTGCAGAACAGCGTATATGCAACGCCTAATTTTATCAGTGCTAAATAGAAAGCATTGATAAAAGTGGTACATTTATTAGTGCTAGATAAATGTTCTGACAAAGGTAACTTTTATCAGTTCTCAAAAGAGCATTGATAAAGGTGTGCCCTTTATAAATGTTTTTTTTAGCACTGATAAAGGTTGATCTGTATTAGACTTATTCTTAGCATTGATAAAACCTTTAAATAAAAAAATATGATTAATATATAAAAAATTATTATATATATATTCAAAAAATAATTTTTATTAGTATACATTAATTAAAACATACATGTTTATAATTAATATAAATAATATATATTAATATATATTTTTAATTATTCAAATATATATATATAATGTTTAAAAAATTATTTATAAAATTATAAATATTTAATTATATATTTAAGTAATTATAAAATTATAGTAAGTATATTTAAATAATTATAAAATTATAATAAATATATTTAAATAATAATAATAATTATATAAATATATAAATTTAGATAATTATAAAATTATAATAAATATATTTGTTATATTTATAATTATATATATATATATTCATAAATATATATAATTATATAAATATATTTATATTTATATACACATATGTTTAAATATATTTATTTATAATTAGAATTATAAATAAACATATTTGTAAATAAATATAAAATTATAATAAATATATTTAAATAACATATATTTATTATATTTATAATTATATATACTTATATATATAATTATATAAATATATATTATAAAAGAATATTTATAATTATATAAAAATATTTGTGAATATATTAATTTATAATTATAAATATAAATAAATAAATATTTTTTGTATTTTAAATCATATTTATATCACAATAAGTACATATATATAGATATATATTAAGGTAATATATATATATATATATATGTATATATAAATATATATATTAATTATATAACTTTAAAAAAAATTATTTTTGATAATTTTATATAAAAAATTTGACAAATTTATATTAGTCAAAATATTTAATATTTTATTTATTTGTATTGACTACAAAATGTGTATATAAATAAAATAAATATAAAATATTAATATTTTTTTAAAACATTATATAATATATAAATGAATATATTTATTTTGATAAATTTATTTATATTGATATTAAATAATTTAAAAAATATATACATGTATAACTCCATTTATGTTTGTGTATGTGTGTATACACATATGTGTATTTATATTTGTATGTGTAGATGTGTATGTGTACATATGTATGTTTTTAATTTTCTTAAATGTTATAAATTCACTTTTTAATATTTTCATTAATTTATTTAATTTAATTTATGCATTTATTATTATCTATTCCTTAATAATGTTAAAAATATATCTAACTGTTTTTTAATTTTTATTTATGCATATATTTATTTACTATACATGAAATATTTTCGATATGTTTCTAATTTATATGAATAAAATTTATTCATTTTTATTTATCATGTTTTAACATTTAAAATATGTTTGAAATTTATATAACAATGCAGGCGATGATGTAGGTAATGACCCGTGCATGCAGTAACACAGGAATGACGTAGGCCTGGTGACATGGGTAGGATTACGCAAGCATGACGCGTCATTAGAATTTTGAGCTATGTAATGGTCTTCATGTCCACTGGGCCTATAGTTCATGTACTAAATAAATAAGGTATGATGGGTGTGTTATCCCCTTAGGGGGCTATGCCCAGCCACTCTGACCTATGTGTGTGGTGTGTGTGTGTGTGTGTTTAATGTAATTGTACCGTAAGAACCTAATATATGTAATTATATTAATATATATTTAAATATATAAAATCATCTATAAAAAATCTATAAATATATAGAATTTTTTAGTATATTTATTTATAATCTTAATTATAATTAAATAAATATATTATAAAGCTTTGATATTTATCTATTCTTTTTTATAATTGATAAAGATCCCCATTTATTAGCACTTTCTATTTTAGCACTGATGAAACCACTTTTTATCAACATTGGAATTATAGAGCTAATAAAGCATCGTTTTATTTGGTCTTTATTAGAGATGATAAATAGTATCCTTACCAACACTAAAAAGTTGATAATAAAAGTTGTTTTATCTATACTTTCTATTTTATCACTGATAAATTTACTATTTATCAGATCTTTTTTGATAGTATTGATAAAATACTTATGATTTCTTATAAAAAGAACCCTAATAGATTGTTGTCACGGCTCGCTCCTTCAAACTCTCATCAAACCATAGTGCTGTCATCGCTGCTCTCCCCACCATCACTCCATACCATCTTCATCACTCACTGTCACTGTCATTATCATTGTCGTCACTCCCTCATAGAATCGAACCCTTACTACTCTTCACCAATTAATCGATCCTCTCATGATCTAAGGCATGAGATTATTTCTTCTCCTATTTAATCGCTTCTTCCATCTAGGTTTTACCCCCTCCTCCTCTAAATATTTAATGTATGAGATTATTTCTTCCAATCATTAATTATTTCTTCCACATAGATCTTTACTCTTCCGACCTCGATGCATGTTATTCAAATGATATTCACCCCTTGGTTATATGCCAACACCATACATGTACACAAATTGTGTAAAGATTGATTTAATATTAATTCACATTTTTTATATTAGAATACTTTTATTTTAATAGGTGTTTGAACATTTTTCCATCAAGTTTTTTGTGGAGTAGGTTTCATGAAAAATTATATTGTGTGTCAAGAGGTGATAATTATATGTTTTAATTTTAGTAATAGTGTCAACATGTGATTTGGTATTTTTGAAAGTGATAAATATTTAATTAAAATTTTATAATTAATAAAGTGATATAAAAGAAAATTAATTTTCATGAAATGTATTCATAAATAAATATTTTCTCTTCCTATGATTTTATGATAATTAAATGAGACCTTAGTTAATTTTTTAGGGTGTTATAAAATCTGTTATAATTTTAAAATCTGTATTTTTTATGTAAATAATGATTTAATTAAAAATTAAATTTATCATATTTAGAAAATTATTCTCATAACATGGAGTCCATTTTTTTATTATAAAAGATAAAAAATGGTTAGGGTAAATTTTGGGTATTTTTCTAACATACATGAATTTTTGGTGAATAGTAAAATACAACAATTTACAGTATAAATACAGTACAAGTTAAATAAAAAATTCCTTGTATCATAGATGATGCAAGAAACCATAATTTATAAATCACATGAACTTATTACTGTATTTAGTCTCAATAATCAATACTTTTTCTTTTCTTGAGAAAAATAATAAAATAATGAATACAATATTGAGAAATCACCTCTCTTCTCCACTATAAAAACAACCCCTCAATCCTTCTTCTACTCACTCCTCTATGCCTTGAATCTTGTCAATGTACTTCCTAAATCCTATTTCCTACAATATCCACACATCTAGGATCTCTTGTTCTTTCCCAAAGACCAAAATCAATTACCTTAAGATGATTCTCAAGGAGGAGTATCCAAGAGGTAAAATCCTCTTCCTTTTCCTTTTTTTTCTTTTCAGGTTCCTTATTTATTTAATATTATCTCCTCAAATCCTATTTACAAGTCATCACAATAACTATAGTATCATATATATACTATAAATATATCATTTTAATTTATTATACATCATCAATCCCCTTACTCTCTCTATTTTATTTTAAAAACGAAATCATCGCCCGAGAGGTGCTGATTTACAACCTTTATGGATGATGAACTTTGGTTCATCAATTTATCCTTCAAGGATGGTCATGAAACCATTTTTATGGTATAAATAGATTATAAAATATGTATTAAATCCTATTTAAAGTTCATAAACCATTTTATATACATTATATTAAATAATTAAACAAAACTAGTTCATTGTTATCAAAATCTACTAAAATTAAGCTAAATGATTATCACTAAATATCTTATCTAAGGATTCATCCACATATAATATAAAAAACGATATATATAACCATTTTTTATTATATATACTCATTAATAACATTTAATTCAAATTCCTTAGAATTATATCCATTTTACATGAACTCCGTTACTTATAGTCAAGCGAATCGATCATGAAAATCAAGTAATTAAACATTATAGAATGACAAAATTCAATCGTCTAACATATCAAAAATGTGATAAATTAACTTAATAAAAAAATTATGAATAAAATAAATTTATATAATGATATTAATTATTTAATTAATGGATTTAATTTTACTATCCAGTATATTAATATTTAGTGCAGAACGCATTCCGACATAAGGTAAGGGTTTCTCATCTCACTTTTATTTTTGTGAAATTTCCGTTATTCTCCATTTATTTCTTCTATGTGGTGTATGTATACTTCCATTTGATATATAATATCATTATTGTTTTTATATTCATGGTATTCAATGATTCATTTGGTTATTATTAATTTTTGGTCATATGATTCGACTAATTACAATGTGGTAAGGGTCTTTATCTCAATTTCCATTTCTTGAGACTTACTTGGTATTGCACACCTAATCATTATTTTGTGGGGTATTTAATGGCCCTTTGAGATAATTTTTTATTTTAAATTATAATTCTATTAAATATCCATATTACTTTATCATGGATATGATTATTATCTTAGTCGTATACCATTTTACAAAAGGTGTTTTTTTAGTGCTATTTTAACTAGGGAAATATTGATGAATCTGTATCCTCTACTCAATAAAAATATTAAAAAGTCATATTTACATTGAATTAAATCCTTTTATATATAATTATTTGGACTTTTAGTGATGGTCATGGCCCTATATAGCCCCTCGATGCATCGACGGTTCTAATGAGACTAAACAGTTGGCGACAAACCCTTAAAGTTTGTTTCCAAAACAAAATCATGTTGGTTTCTACCCACATAATTAAACCATATTGATGATATTTTTAGATACATGAAATAAAAATAATAATATTTCTCTTTATTAATTGTTCAATTATTACTTTCCATGAGGTTTTTAATATGACAAAATTGATGGATTCACATTCATTCTCTCTTATTTGATGGAGTGTGTTGTTCAATTATTCATCATGCCTTATTAATTATGTTTAAATGATTTTGATTCACCTATTATTGTTTCATGCCTCTATTATATGTAAGTATTACTAATAATTTGAGCTCACCCCTTTATTTTCCTTTCCTTCCCCAGCTTATGAAGAAGATATAGATTTTGTAAGTTTTCAAGGGTGCAGTTTATTAGCTTTTGTTATGTATTATATATTTTTTTTCCAAATTCAAAATGAGTTCCATGTATGTATATAGTTTCTTCAAGACTTCTAAACTGATATGTACTTTGGGATTTTATTCCATTTAATCATTCCAATATAATAAAATATTACACTGGCTCTAAGATTCTGGGTTCGGGGTATTATAGTTGGTATGAAAGGAAGTTTAGTATACACCTTAGGAACTGGATTTAGAAAAAAATAGATTAGGGAGCACAACCCTAAGATAGGAATTGAGAATAAGTATACAAGAACATAATATAATTTTGTTAATATAGATATTATGTGGGTATTCCTAGATATATATCCTTGTTTGGATTCTATAATTGGAAGTGGTTCTAGCACAGATGTACCTAGATGTAATAACTGTGATGAGGTATTATGGGCCTGAATCAGGGTAACATAGTACACAACAACATGCCCTAATGTGCACCTAGTTTGAAACTCTCAAGGGATATGCTTAAGATAATTTTAATTTTATATACAAACCATTATGAAAGATTTTAAAGTAAATAGAAACCATGTTTATGATTATGAGATTATCTATGCATAAATTTTCAATTTATGTTTAGTGTTTTTCTAGTTCAAAATTATTCATTATGATTTATAATCTAATTTAGTGTATTCCATTGTTTATTTATGGATCCTAATTTAATAAAGGGAATCAATACCCATGGACAACGTAGGGATTTCCCAATTGAGAAAGTCAACACAGTCAGTGTTAAAGATG
Source organism: Viscum album (assembly GCA_963277665.1). Classification (NCBI taxonomy): domain Eukaryota; kingdom Viridiplantae; phylum Streptophyta; class Magnoliopsida; order Santalales; family Viscaceae; genus Viscum; species Viscum album. The sequence goes on along the minus strand of OY728162.1, from coordinate 3,732,702 downwards.
AGAAGATCATGACCATATTCGAAAAAATCACCCAAGTTGTGATGAATAATCATAATACAAATATGTTATATCATTTAATAAAACAATATTCCCCATATTTTAGTAAGAATACTATTCCAATGGTATCTTATAATTTGATCATGTCGTTTGAAAATATATTTCTGGAATTAAGATGCAATGAAAATGAAATATTTGTACTAGTGGTATATTATCTTAAGGGTGATGTTGATCAATGGTGGTCCTTAATCTATAATACCTAAGGGGAAGATGAAATAGATTATTCGAATGGAGAAATTCTAACGAATTATTCTTCAAGAAATATTTCCCTCATGAGAAATAGAATAAAATGAAGAGAAAATTACTTAGCTTAATGAAAAAGGAAGAAGAGAGTGTTGCAGAGTATGAGGCTACATTCAGAAGACTAGAAATGTATTCTATAGATTACATACATGATTTGGAAGAAAATACCAATCATTTATTTGATTTTTTTAAAACAAGTATTTGAAGGGCACTTTCTTCTCAATCATTTTCATCATATGTTGAAATAGAATTATGTTCCATAAAAACAAAGAAAAATTTTTATAGCTTGAATTTGTTAAAGTGAAATAAAGATAAGAAGAGGTATTATGATAACCATGTAAAGGGTGAATCTCCAAAGAAGAATAAGGTAATGAAGTTATTCTTATTATGTGAAAATTGTGGATAGAATAATCCTAGAAAATTCTTTAATGGAATGAAAGTTTCTTATATGTGTTGAGAAAAGGGTCACCGATCTAATGAATGTAAGGGGAAGTGAAAAATAAATGATGTTCAATGATATAATTGTAGGGAGATGGGAAAATATGAAAATTATTATCCTAAACATATAGGAAACTTACCGCAGAAAAAGTCATAGGAGCAATGACAAGGTTATGCGATCATGACTATGGAGTTTGAAGTTCTTAATGATGTGGTGGAATGTACTTTAATCATTTCTTTAAATTTTTATAATGATTTATATGATTATAGATCATCTCATTCCTTTACATCTTCCTATTTTTCCAAGAAAATTAGACATTTCCAATTTTATTTAATAAAGGAGTTTTTAGTAAAAACACCTAAGGGAAGTGTCATTACAACAAAGATGTGTCAGGCATTCACCCTCATGACACATTAAGATACATTAGTTGATGAATTTATTATCATACCTATGATTGAATTTTATATAATCCTCGATATCAATTGGATTTCAAAATATGATGAAAAAATTTATTTCAATAAGAAAGAAGTTACAATTTTTAAGAAAGGTGTAGAATACCGTATCTTAAGAGCATAAAACTAATCATATAATTCTTATCTAGATCCACCTCCAATATCTCTGCTAAATGAAATTATTGGGGGGGGGAGGGGGGTAATAGAAAAAAACATCTATGGATCTTCAAATTGAATATGTACCTATTGTGCAAGAATACATTGAATTATTTCTAGAGGATTTACCTAGACATCATCTAGAGTAGGAAGTTGGGTTCTATATTGATTTAATTCCTGATTCAATACCAATATCAAAGACTCCATATAAAATAGAAACTATGGAATTAGTAGAGCTAAAGAAATAACTAGAGGAATTTAGTGACAAGGTATTTATTATCCCTATTGTTTCTCCATGGGGAACCCCTATTCTATTTTTCAATAAGAAAGATGGATCCATGAGGTTGTGCATTTATTATAGAGAAATAAATTCAATTAAAATAAAGAACAAATATCATCTGCCATGAATTGATGATATATTTGATCAAATTCATGGAGCACAATATTTTTCTAATATTGACCTTAGATCTGGATATCACCAATTGCATGTGAGAAAGGAATATATTCCAAAGAAATCATTTTGAACTAGGTATGGACATTAGAAGTTTACAGTAATTCCATTTGGACTCACTTATACACCATTCATTTTCATGGATCGAATGAACATAGTTTTCAAGGAACATTGTGATGATTTTTTTTGTGGTATTTATTGATGAAATCTTGATATATTCCAAAATCTATAAGGATAATGAGAACCACTTGTTTGTGGTTCTAGTGACTCTTAAAAGAAAAGTGTTATATGGGAAGTTTAGTAAATGTGAATTCTGGCTTCGAACAATTTCTTTTCTTGGCCATATTGTCTCTATGGATGGAACCTCAGTTGAAAATGTGAAGAAAAAGGGAATCCAAGAGTGGCCTACACCAATGAACATAACTGAGGCACATATTTTTATTGACTTAGAAGGTTACTATCGGTGTATTGTACAAAATGTTTCCCAATTGGATAACCTGCTAACCAAGATAACAAGTAAAGGGGTTAATTGTTTGTGGACAAAAGAATATAAAAAATGTTTTTAAGAATTTAAAATAATATTGGTAAATTATCCAATTTTAACTCTTCTATCTAGAAATGATAGGTTTGTGATATATAATGATGCTTCAAAAAATGGACTCAATTTTTTCCTCATGAAAAATAATAAAGTTATTTCTTATTCATCAAGCTAGTCGGAGACTCATGAACAAAATTATCTAACTCATGATCTTTAGTTAGCATCCATAATCGTTTCTTAGAAAATATGGAGACACTATCTCTATGGTGAAACATTTGATCTATATATAAATCTCAAGAGTTTGAAATACATTTTTACATATAAAGAACTCAACATTAGGAAAATGATATTGCTTGAGTTACTCAAAGATTATGATTGTTCAATACACCACCACCTAAGAAAGGAAATAAGGTATCATATGCATTAACCAATTAAGATCATGGACTTATGACCGAAATGAAGATTAAAATGCATTCTATGTTCATGGATCTAGAAAATATGGATATGGTAATTTTTAAGTAAGAGTAAACATTATTTGTTTTTCAAATTATTGCTAAACCATCGTTACTAGAGAAGATAAAAAGCTCTCAATATGATTATGAGAAACCTTAAAATAAAATTAAAGCTGGTACAGATGAATGATTTGTAGACTTCATGTATGAGGATGAAGTTCTAAAATTTGGAAAGAGTTATGTGTTCCCTAAGTACCTGAGATAAAAAGTGAACTATTATATGATGCTCATAGGTCAAATTTCTCTACAAACCATGGTAGCATGAAGATGTATAGATATCTGAAGGAAAATATTTGGTGGGATAACATAAAGCGGGAAATTGCTGACTTTGTGTCAAGGTTTCTAGTTTTTCAACAAGTTAAGGATGTGAGAAAACAACCTAAAATAGTCATTCAACCTATACCTATTCTTATGTGGAAGTGGGATGACATTACGTTGGACTTTTTCATAGGACTTACAAGAAAACCTACAAGGAATGATGAAATACGAGTAATTGTAGATCATATTACAAAATACCCACATTTACTTACAATAAGAGAAGATTTTCCACTTGGGTGACTCGAAAAACACTATAGTAATGAAGTTGTAAGACTTCATGGTGAAACTCTATCGATTGTGTCTGGTCGAGACCCCCCAGATTTACATCAAAATTCTAGAAATTTCTTCAGAAGGAATTGGATACTTAGCTTCATATGAGTACTTCTTATCACCCCAAACTGATGGACAATCTAAAAGATCTATTCAAATACTTGAAGACATTTTGAGACTATTCTTACTTGACTTTTAAGGTATTTGGGATCATTACTTACCTTTTGTGGAAATTTCCTACAAAAATAGTTTCCATTATAGTATTAAAATAGTTTTATATGATGCATTATATGTTAAGAGGTGTCAAAGTACAACTAGTTGGAATAAAGTCGGTGAGAGGAAACTTATTGGTCCATAAATTATTTACGAGACAACTAAAAAGGTTAAGAAAATTAAAAACCCCAATAAAGAAAACCAAAGTAGGAAAAATAGTTAGACTAAAACCATATTAATGATTTGGAATTTTATGTGGCAGATCAAGTATTTCTAAAAGTATCTCCATGGAAGGGTGTCTTGTGGTTCAGTAATAATGGAAAATTATACCCGAGGTATATCAAACCATTTGAAATTTTGGAAATAAGTGGAGTTGTAGATTACCATTTAGCGATGCCACCAAGTATATCCAATGTTCATGATGTGTTCCATATTTCATTGTTAATGAAGTAAATTACATACCCAATGTAATGATGAAATAGAACTGGAATCGGATTTATCTTACTGTGAATAGCCTATCGAGATTCCTGACACAAGAGAGAATGTATTGAGAAATTAGATGACTCATATGGTAAAATTTCTTTGGATAAACCATAAAATGGAGGAAGCAATTTGGGAACCAGAGGATGTTATGAAGAAGAACCACCCACATCATTTTAGAGGGAATTATACATGATAAATTGTGAGGAAAAATGTTTTTGAAGGAGGGGAGAATATAAATCCCCAATATTTTATGGTATGTTCTTATTATATAATATCAATTTATTATATATATTATATGCACACAACACCGAGTATCTGAGAAACAACACATTATTATTATAATTATCTAAGAAATATAGTTATAAAATATCCATGAAACTTAATTTTTCAACTTTTATGAATTGAATTTCGAAAATAAGACATACACAGTTACGTTTAGTAAGATATTTAGAGTCCAATAGGATCAAATTAATTTTTGGTGAATAGTAATGTACCCTTATGAATATTAATGTTACCTTTATGAATAGTAATACAACCTGTATAAATAGTAACCTCTCCCATGAATGGTTAAATAAAATTTAGTCACCTTATAAATGATGGTGAATATTCTAAAAATTAATAATTAAATGTTGGTATTTTTGTAAGTAATAAATATTTAATTACAATTTTATAATTAAAAAATGATTTAAATGATAATTAATTTTCATAAAATTTATTTAAAAATTAATATTTTATCTTCTTATGATTTTATGATAATTTAATGAGACCTTAGTTAATTTTTCAAGGTGTTATAAAATCAGTTATAATTTTAAAATCTGTATTTTTCGAGTAAATAATGATTTTAATTAAAAATTAAATTTCACATATTCATAAAATTATTTTCATAAAATGGAGTCTATTTTTCTAATTATAAATGTTGAAAAATGTTTAGGGTTAAGTTTTTATATTTTTCTGAGATACTTGAATTTTTGTGAACAGTAAAATATAGTAATTTATGTTATAATTACCTTACAAGTTAAATACAGTATTACTTGCATCATGGATGGTATAAGAAACCATGATTTTGAACTCAAATGAACTTATTATTTTATTTAGTCATAATAATTAATATTACTTCTTGTCTTGAAAAAAAATTATAAAATAATTAATTAAATATTGAGAAATCACCCCTCTCCTCCACTATAAAAATCACCCCTCACCCCCTCTTCTCCTCATTCCTCTAAGCTTTGAAGATTGTAAAATTACTACACAAATACTCTTCCAAAGCCTCTCCACACTTATAGGAGATCTTATTCTTTAAAAAATATGAAAATAAATCGACTTTAAAAGATATCTAAGGAGGAGTATCCAAGAGGTTAAATCCTCTTCCTTTTCCTTTTATTTTCATTTCAAGTTCATTCTTTATTTACAATTCTATCCTAACCTCTTCTATCCAAATGATCATAATAACTATAGTATCATATTTATACTAGAATTATATAATGTTAATTTAACATACATAATCAATCACCTTACTCTCTCTCTCTCTCTTTTAATTTAAAAATTAAATCATCGTCTGGGAGGTACTGATTTACAACCTTTGTGGATGAAAAACATTTATTCTTCAATTTATTCTTCAAGGATGGTCATGAAACCATTTTTATGATTTAACCAGATTATAAAATATTTATTAAATCCTATTTAATGTTCTCAAACCATTTTATATACATGGTATTAAATAATGGAACGAAACTAGTTCATTGTGATAAAAAACTATTGAAATTAAGATAAATGATTATCATTAAATATCTTATCTAATGAATCATTATCATACCATATATCCAAATTATATATATAACCATTTAAAAATATGTATTATCATTAATAGCATGTAATTCTAATTCTGGATAATTATACCCATTTTACCAGAAATCCATTACTTATAGTCAAGCGAATCGATCATTAAAATAAAGTTAATGAATACTCCGAAATGATAAAATTAAATCTTATAACTTATAAAAAAGGATATAAATGAACTTAATAAAAATATAATGAATAAAATAAATTTATATACATTAATTAATTAATTAATTAATTAAGAAATTTAATTTGACTATCCATGACATTAAGATCAAGTGCAGAACACATTCAGACAAAAGGTAAGGGGTTTCTCATCTCACTTTTATTTTGTGAGATTTCCATTGTTTTCCACTTATTTCTTATATGTGGTGTATGTATACTTAAATTTTATATATAATATCATGATTATATTTATGTTCATGTTATTAAATGATTCATTTTATGATTATTAATTTTTCATCATACGATTTGATTGATCACAATGTGGTAAGGGACATTGTCTCAATTTCTATTTCTTAAGACTTACTTGATATTGTGCTCCTAATAATTATTTTGTGGTGTATCTACTGCCCCTTTGAGATCATTTTTTATTTGAAATTATAATTCTATTAAATATCCATTTTTTTACCATGAATATGATTATTTTCTTAACCGTATAACATTTTACATGTGGTGTTTTTTAGTTCTATTTTAACCCTAGAAATATTGATGAAACCATATCATATACTAAATACAGATATTTAAGATGTATATTTTTCTTTTATTAAATCCTTTTATAAATAATTTTTTGGACTTGTAATGATTTTTGGGTCCCTCTATAGCCCCTCGTTGCATCAACGGGTCTCACGATACAAAATAGTTGAAAAAAAACCCTTCAAGTTTGTTTCCCAAACACAATCATATGGGTTTCTATCCATAGAGATAAACTGTATTGAGGGTATGATGGTTTATTTTCTAGATACATAACTTCAAATAATATTCATTCTCTTTATTCATTATTCAGTTATCACTTTCCATGAGGTTTTCATTATAACAAAATCGATGGATTCACTTTCATTCTCAGTTATTTGATGGCGTGTGTTTTTCAATTATTCACCATTCCTTATTAATTATGTTTAAATGATATTGAATAACTTGTTATTATTTCATTATTTCTTTATATGTAACCCTTAATGAGAATATGAGCTTACCCCTTAATTTTTCTTTCCTTCCCTAGGTTATGAAGAAGTGATTAATTTTTTGAGTTGTAAAGGATGCAGTTTAATAGACTTTTTTGTGTATTATATTTTGTTTTCTTTACCCAATTTAAAATGGGTTCCATGTATGTATCTAGTTTATGTAAGACTACTAAACTGATATGTACTTCAGGATTTGATTCCTTTTAATCATTCCAATGTAATAAAATAATGCACCGGCTTTGAGCTTATAGGGTGGGGGACTACACTTTTTCTCTACATCACAAATTCTAAAAAGGTATTTCACAATATCCATTTGTATTACTCCATTTACGAAGGATGAACTTATGTTTTCATGAAAAAAATTTAACAATATTTAATAATTTTTAAGTGATTTTAATTAATATACCCATATAATTCATTGTTTTATTAAAATTTGGGAATTCAAATTTGAGGAATTAACATTATTTTAAATGGAAAAAAATATTAATTTTAGAAAATTATAATTTTACTTATGGATATACTCCTAGAACATTACTAGTGTTTTATTAGTATTATAGGTAAGAAATTAGGTACAAGTCAACCCAAAGGGAGACCATCCACATAGACATCCATAGAGAGGGCCAGTTGAACATGAAGTCTATGGGGGGTGCCTCTTGAGTGATAAGAGGAGGAAAGGGCTACACAGAGGCATAGTGCGGAGCAAGGCCCACATAGGCCTCTTCATGTCATAAAGGGTCGGTGTAAGTCTGTTGGTGTGTGAGTGGGTGCTGATCCCCCACATTCAAGGTGATATGGGCTGTGGTGACATGGGATCTATTATAAATTAGTACCTGAACATGCTAAAAACCAATATGGGACAAATCTTCGATGGGCATTGTTCATTACTAACTGAAACAACACTATCACACCTCAAATACCCTCCTCCCACCTTAGACATTACATCAACGCTTCTGCTACCAATCATTGATGCCTTATACCATCTTCACTCATTATAGATTCCATGGATACCCACTAGAAAACTCAAACTCAAGTAAAACACCACTATAGGGCCCCCAACCCACCATGGGACAACTTTGGATCCTCGGGTGACCACAATGAAGATCAATTTTAAGAACATGACACCATACATGATTTTATAGAATCAAATCTAGCAATTGTGTGGTTGAATGAGGTTCAATAGTCACAATACACCATTCCATCATCGGTTTATGAAATAAATGACTACACATATCTACGTCGCATATATATTTCATAGAATCAAGTACGTCACAGTCCACTAAAAATCAACTATGTATAGACATAGAGATAATTAGCTATGTGACCCCATGCATAAAATTATTATGTGGAAAATAATGTAAATGGATACGTGATGTCATGGAGAAAACAACTACATAATTTATACCATAATCATCTATGTAAATTGGCATAACACTTGTCATCAACTTGATTCCTATAGATATAAATGGATATATGGATCAGATTTTTGTATTACCAGTTATAAGAATTTTCTAGAATAAAATCCTTAAATTCACATGGAAAATAAATTCATTTAATAGAAGAAAATAGATGGAACATGTACATGAGATTTACCCAAAGTTAAAGATATAGGGATTTTTATTAGATAAAAGTCTTATTTTTCACTCTCTTTAATATCAAAAGGAAATTGACCATGAGGTCATCAAACTAACAAAAATTAAAATTTATAAAACTCTACCCAGTAGTAGTATGGTGGTGAGTAGTGTGATGATTACTTAGGGAATTATAAATGTGTGTGTCTGACCAAAACAAAATAAAAACAACTGAAAAGAAGAAAGAGAAAAAAAATCAATGAAGATAGAAGGGTAGTGTAAAAGAAAAATTGTGTAGGGTGAACAAAAATAGAGAGAAAACTAAATTTGGATGAATTATGGTCCCTACCATCTTTTAAAATGATATAAATGATGTTCTCTGATCCCACATCAAATAATACAATCACTTAGTGCTAAAGAAATGGTAGAGATTCATTGATATATTTCTTTATTGAACTTCCACTACTTGATAAACCTTCTTGAGTTTGGTCATTCTATCTTAAGAATTGAATTAGTTTTCTCATTATTGAGATGATATGAATTGACCTTTTCTAGTTTTCATTTTGTAGGTCAATGATCCGAGGTGAAAAAATTAACTACACTCACCTATCAGTTATTGAGTAGTGTAAATTGATACTCATTAATGAATCAAAAAGAAAACAGAACTAAAAATTTCACTAAATAATTATATTAATTAAGTATGGATAAAATGAAGTCAGTTCATTTCAAACCGATTCCCATAAATAATTTAGTTACTCATTATAATGAAAAAAAAGAAAAGAACAAGAATAAATAGACAGAGAGGCATCTATAGTGGGGGTTGGTTCCAATAGAGGGGAAGCTTAGCTGGTCTCCAGTGGGTAGCAGTGCAGGCGAGGAAGCATCTCATTGACCCCTTTCAGTAGTGGAATATTTCTAGTTTAGAGATTCTTGATGGCGGTCAGTTCAGAGGATGGCTGTGCAGGATCTTTGGTGAGGCAGCACAGAGCTTCATCATAGAGGTAGTTCATCTTCAGCGTCTGCATCGGCTTCGACATATCTGGTTGGGACTGCAAGTCGGAACCATTTTCTCTATAGGTGGGTTAAATTCTGGTGATATTCTTCATCGTGGAAAAATTGTGGGGAAACAAAAAAAAGTAAAATAATTAAAATAACAATTAAACAAACGATATATCAAAAAAATATTATTAAATAATACAAAGAAGGAAGAAAATGATAAATTAAACAAAAAAACACATATTATTATTATTAAAACATTAATATACAAAAAAGTGACAATTCAACCACATTAATCCAATATGATAAATAGTGACACCATTTAACAAAAAAATTACATGGAAAATATATGAAATAAAGGAAACATCAAATTATACCTCACTTAAATAATTACACTCATAGAAAATACAATAATTTTTATTTATTCACAAAGAAAGATAAAATGGAAATATCATCCTATGTAAGTTCAAAACCACCCTATCCACAACATGAATCAAATTGTATCTCACATCAAGTGGATACTCTCTGTAAAACTATAATTCCTATTGATCCTCACTAGCTTGAAGTGTTAGATTACCCTTTTAATCATCAATGAAATCCCCAAAAAGGGCAAATAATGGTCATCCTAAAATGATTGGAATAATTTTTTCACATTCCATTTGTAGAATAAGGACATCTATAAGAATATATAGTTTCCCTATATCAACTAACAAATCATCCACCCCCCATAAAGGTAGGAAAGGGAACTGTTATCCAGCTGTAGTGACTCGAAAGTTGGTTTTAGACCCCTAAGGCCCATGTTTATTAATAGGGAGTGGGGAATTAGGTTGATTATAGCTCTTATATCACATAATAAAATTTCACTTTTCATCTCTTCATTTTGTAGGAGCTTCAAATTTTCAAATAGATGAAGATTTTTTAAATTTCTATTAGGGAGGTTCTACATATTACACACAACTTTGAAAATGGCTTCTACATATCTGGGGAATAACTCCTTTAATTCTTCTTAATATATTTATAATTTTACTTCTTATTTTTTCTTTAATTATGAATTATATTCTAGAATATGTGGTGCATTCTTCTTTGTCCCATGCATATTTTTGAATTACGACTGGACAAAATAAGAATTTTCACATGAACAATTTATTTTCTACTCCTTTTAAAATAATTCATGAACTCACCCATAACATGCAAATATTTAAAAATCATTTTCTATCCTTAATTTTATGGTAATGGTATATAGGGTTCCCTTGTGTATAATGTGATTTTTTTGAGTACTGTGTGGTAAATTTCCTTTGAACACTATGATCACCCCTCAAAATAGAATATATTTAGTGATACATTTCTGAATATTTTTTAATCAAATCAATTTAATTGTCCCCCCCTTGGGATTCAATAATGGGTACATAGTTTAATTTTAACTATGGTGGATGGGTCCCAATTAATCTAATCTACTTTCAACTATAAACACATCAGAAACCTTGAAATATTTTTTCCAATAACATACCTAAAAATCTATAAATACATTATTTGTTTGTAAATAGAATAGAAAAAACAAAACAAAACAAACAAAAAAATCAAAAAAATAATTGCATCCTTCTTTGATGATAATTTAATTCTATATTTAGGGGGTACAAATTGGCTTAAATTTATATAATAAAATGATTTCTGAGTGTTTTTCACCGTTTTTTTTTATGGATGTTCACTTTATGAACAAGGAAAGAGAGAGTTATAGGAGATATCTTTGTGGAATTTTTATCTTAACTTAAGAAAAATATGAATTTGAACATGAACCTAGGAAAAACTCTTTTTTTTTAAATCATTTTAGAGAGAATAATCAAATGATAATCATATAAGTCCTTTGATTCTGGAGTAAAATAGGAAAATGGGATCCCATGGTGAGTTTTCGAGACATGAGAATTTGTAGAATTTCTATGTTTAAATAAAATCCATTTTCTTAATCAATATGTTCTTTGCACTGTGTTATACACTAGAAATATATCTGGGAAAAAATAAAAGAAGAGGGCCTAGTAAAGAAAATAGCTCATTTAGGTAAGGGTAATTTTGAACCCAAATGATAAAGGGGGGAATTGAGTTATTTAATTATCATTTGAGTTGAATAAATTATGTGATGAAAATAAAACAAAAATTAAACAAATTATATATCAAACACGCATTATTAAATAATAAAAAGAACAAAAAACATGATAAATTTAATATTAAAACAAACATTATTATTATTGAAACATTAATTTAGGAAAAAGCTATAAGTTATCCAAATTAATTTCAAAAAAATAATTAGTAACAGAACAACAAAAATGATGTGGAAAACATGGGAAATAAAGGCTAAATCAAATCCCTCCACAATTAATCAATCACAAACCCAAGCATTTCAATGTGTTTTAGTTATTTCGAAAGAATGAGAAAAAATAACAGACCATCTTCCCTAAGTTCAAAAAGACCCCATCCACAATATCAATCAACTTGAAACTTACCTCAATTGGGGTTTTTTTGGTAAACTTGAAATTTCTCTTAGTCTTAACCATATTAAAGGGTTAGATTACCCTTTCATACATCAATGACATCCCCATCTGTAACATCTTGTGTTTTGAACCGAACGAAAAAAGTGACGTAAATTAATTTTTTCCTTTACCTGGGAAGAACAATTTTAACACCAAGTGTTAAATATTTTTATTATCGATATTTAACACTATGATTTTTTTTGTAAAGAAATTAAATTAAATTAATTAGATTAAAATTTAAATGGAAATAAATTAAAAAAAGGGTAAATTCCTTCCTTATTACTTTGAATATTCTTTGAAATATTTTTAGAGTTAGATGATGAGTCAACACGGGATTCCAAGACCTGAAGACCATCAATATTGATAGAATAAAAATATTAAATATGTTTTATTCCAAGGTGTGTGATTTGTTTCCAAAAAAATGAAATAACTCCCAAACGGGGAATCGTATGAGAAATCGGATACCACTGTTAGGTCCAGAACACATGATTTACCCTAGGCAGCGTATAACTTTGATGTGTGTTGGGTGTTTGAAACCTCACACGTGATAATTACTTATTCATTTTTAACTAATTTATTAAGCCATTTTGTATATAATAATTAATTAATTTCTCACAAATGGTCCATCGTATGAGAAATCTGAGACCACTATTAGGTTCAGGATATGGGGCTTATCTTAGGCAGGGTATAACTTTTGCGTGCGTCGAATGTTTGGTCAGATCGCACCCGAAGATAATTTAATTGGTTTATAAATATTTTATTTTTAGTTATAAAAATAATTTTAATTTTCTTATTAATATTATTATTTGTGTTGAAAAAAATGAAAATTCACTTCTACAATTAATAAATTGGGTTGTGGTGTAAATAATAAGTAGAAAATGGAAAATTTTAAATATTATTTATTGAGAAAATTAAATGCAAATGTGAAATCAATATTAATTTATTAGGTGTTATCGGGTTTTGATGGTTGTTTTCGTTAAAATACAAATGGTTTCATTGATGGGTGGTATTAAATAATAATAATTTTAATAATTTTTATTATTATTAGATTGGGACAAAAACATTGTTGTATATATATATATGATGTATATATTTGGGGATTAAATATATACATATATATATACATGTGTGGGTGTATATATATTCATATACAGATGTGTGTATATATATATACATATAACATGTTTATATATATATGAGTTGGGATGTGAAATTGATCAAACACCAATTGAAACCACGAAGCATTTCAAAATCGAAAAATGTAAGATCGATCATAAGTGAAGTACATCGTTGACGAAGTGAGCATTGAATTTGAGTATTATGTTGATAATAACAAATGGAAATAAAAATACAAAATAAATAAAACAAATAGAGAACACAATGTAGATCCAAAAGTCCGTATTATTTCATTAACATATTTGTCATATTCATAGAGTACATGAGATCTGATCCAACAGTGATAATATAAAATGTTGTCCATTAAGAAGGGAATTAATTGGGAATTTAGGAGTCATCATTATTTTCATAATTATAAAATCCATTAATAACATTTCATAACACTCCCCCTTGGATGTCATAATTTCATGGAACCTTATTTAATCTTGACTTAAAAAAACCCTATGGGAAAAATAAGTGAAGCCAAAATAAATGAATTCCATGTCATGCTACCTCATTAAAAACCTTATCAAGAAAACCCAGTGGGAAAAAAGATGTTGAAGGGAAAAAGAGTGCAACATTCCCAACTCTCCCTGATTATATCATTTAGTTGTGTCTTTAGGACATTAATTAATATTATTATTTAATTATGTCTTCAGGACATGGGAGGAAGACCATAGGTAATAATGAATGGTATCATTAAAAATTTCAAATCATGGGGAAGACCAACAATTTCCATTAATTATAGTTATTCATTATAATTTGTATCATTCACTTGGATATCTGTTGTGATGTATAATTTTCTCATTAAAAACCTCATCATGGAAAAAACCCTCAGGGGAAAACACTTGATTAGGGAAAAATAGTGCAATGACATCAAGTCCCTAGAGTGTTGCCTCGTTAAAAACATTATCAAGAAAACCCAGTGGAAAAACTTGACTAAGGGAAAAAGAGTACAACAGTTACATATCTCATTCATAATGATCATTATTTATCTCATAGAATGTCCACGATCAATTCATAACCACAAAATTTGGTTTTGAATTTTGGAATAATAATAACGTATACCCATTAGATTTCAATAAATGGGGAATAAAATTAACTTTCATTATAATATGATTTATTTTCACTTTCATGGTACATATTCCCATGTACATTTATATCCTTCAAGGATTAATAAAATATGCATTTATATTTAATCCTTCTTGGATAGGTATTTTCTTCATCAACCACTTGTTTATGAAATCTATCACTCTTGGAAGAAAGATATTTAATTATTCATTAAGGGTAAAACCATTCCTAAATTTAATATTTCATCTTCAGCATGATTAATTCAAAATACAAGGACATTCCATGTAATTTAATGATCAAATAATTCATTTATTTTATAACTTCTCAAGATTTTAGATGTTTTTAAAAACATATTAAAAATATAATGAATACAATGATTCATACAAACCATGGGATGATAAATTCAATTTATATTCTTCCTTAACTAAATATGGATAAATCTTATTGAGTTCACCGAATAATTTATCTGATTTGGTGAAGCTTCTATAATTTTTAATATGCTTTAGGCATTTCAATCCCTTTGGAGATTCATATAAATATCCAAATATACAAGGAAGAATATTTATAATAACAAGATTATTGATATTCAATAGTCTTTATAGTTTGGGTAATCAATCCAAGACTTCATATGTTGAACATTTCATAAGTTCCTTTAATAATCCTGTCCAATTATTATGATGTCGACATATGTCAAAATCCATTTTCATAAATGAGTTTTAAAAGAATTCACAAAAAATATATCATCAACAAAATTTGATTGAGATCTCATAATTTTTCTGGTACCAGTTTCACTTTTGGGAAAATATCTAAAAAGATATGATGTTGTCAATATATTCATTATCGACTTCAAGGAAAAATATATTTATTGATTTCTACTCATGATGAACAATTCTTTTATATAATTTTTTCAACAACACATCAGGTGTGTATAATTAGACTATTGATTTCCAACACTTTACATTCATGCAAGTGTTGTGAGCATCTTGTCTGTAGGACCATATATTAGATGATACTCAATATTTATTTTAATCAACATGCAATGTATACTCACCAATAGAAAATAACACATGCGATCATTTATTGGATGCATCTTTCATATAGATGGATCACATGGTGGGCAAGCCACATATATACTTCTTCATAAGTATATGAGAAATTTATTTCCATAATAACTACTGATGATATAAATAATTTACCTCAAAAATGGGTACCTCAGGGTAAATTATTATACAGGGGGAATTCATAATGAATTAATGATAATAAATTCATTGATAATTTTGTAGACATGCATCCATTAAATAAATTCATCATTATCCTCTTGATTGATGTCTACTATGTTATCAATAAATTGATGCTCAAGTATACTTGAATCAATATATTTCATTATAATTGATCTCAGATGGCCTAAACCATCATGTCATATATTTTAAGTTCCAGAATCAGTAAACTTCTGGTTTACCATTATTGATTCGATTGTACATAACAAATTCATTATAATCACTTTAATGAATGCTTGTTACATATCAAGGTACCACTTTTGTCTCCATATGATATTCATTTTCATGAATAACATTCATATATCCCATTGAGACTTTATATATAACAAATAATTAAGAATTTGTACTACATGGTAGGAATATATTTTCTCTTCTATAGTCATTTATTAATTTTCACTACTGGTAAATGTACTTATATGAGCATATACTAACTTATATATGAGTTCTTTTGAAGCATTTAATCAAAATAATATTTTTCTTCAAGATCGACACATATAAGATCTTCAAGATCTTTCATTGTGAAAACTCATATTTTTCGTTATAATTTCCAATTATGGTGGTTGATGAATTCATAATATAATCATAACAGGTTAGGCCCATCACCAAACAGATTATTGTATAATTTAGAACTTCTGGCCAAAATATTTTAGAACTTTGGGTCCAAATATTATTTTACAATACATCTACCTGGGATAAGAGACCCCACATCTTTTAAAGCTGGGGAATGTGGTAGGGAGAACCAATATGGAAGAATCTTCTGGATTCATGATACACCTTATCGCCATCCAAAATTATAATTCATAAAAATCATTCAATTTATCAAATGAAAGATAAATCATTTGATCAAACCTCATAAACTCTCAAATATTCATGATATCATAAATCATAAAAAAATCATGAATAATTTCATTCACTTCAAGGAATGAGATATAGTAATTAATATTACATTCACATCAGGGAATTCATTAATTAATCAGATTTCATGATCCATGAATGATAATTTATTATTTATCAATAATTACCATCCTGTATAAAATATAAATTTTATTGATTATGATGATCATTGCTTTAACCTCTTCAGGTGGTAAAATCATTTTCATAATATATATCGGATTATCAAAACTATGCAATTCAATAATGTCATTTATGAATTATATGAACAACAACATCCACTTCAGGGGATAGATGAATTACATGAGATTATATTGATAATACATAAGAATATGATAAATAATAATGTTTCCCTTTATATTGTTGTTGTAGGAAAAATAAATGATAAATGAAGATATTCTTCAATATAATGTCAAAGGACATTATTTTTATACCATCCTTTAGGGATGTGTTATTTTATAAATATTCATAAAATTTAATGTGCTATATAAATATTTATTGTCATCAAACCACTTCTGGTGGTTATATTTTTATTATTTTTTATAAAAAAATACAACACAATGATCATTTGAAAAACATCATATTCACCTTCAATTAGGTATATTTGCATTCACTTCAGGGAATGAAATAAACCATTTTCAATAAATATTCTCTTTCAATCTAGGGAACAAAATAAAATTATTTGTTCGAGTTTTATAGTGTCTTCAAGACAGTTGCATAAATATTAAATTCATCAATTTCATCAATTTCATCCACTTTAGGGGATTAATATATATAAAATAAATTTACATATGTTCATAAAGATTATTTAATTTCTCTAAACATTTTATAAGAAATAAAAGAAATAGAAAAGAAATAAAACAAATATATACAAATATTTAAAGTAAACATCATATCCATCATGAACCTTTATATAGTATAATCAATTTGGACACCTTCAGGGTGAAAAATAAATAAGAAATATGAAATTTCATGTTTCATGGAATGATTAGAGAACTTTAGATCGACTTACGATAGGTACCCAATGTTCATCATTCAATGAATCGACGTACAAGGGGTACGTGATGTTCATCATTCAATGGCTCGACATACAATGGGTATGCGATGTTCATCATTAAACAACATGACGTATGATGGTTACGTGATTTTCATCATTCAATGGCTCGACATATGACAGGTATGCGATATTCATCATTCAATGGCTCGACGTATGAAGGGTACGCGATATTCATCATTCAACGGCTCGACGTACGATGAGTACACGATACTCATCATTCAACGGCTCGACGTACGACAGGTACATGATATTCATCATTCAATGGCTCAACGTACAATAGGTATGCGATATTAATCAAACTTCGTCTCGATGTATGATGGGTATGCGATGTTCATCAAACTTTGGCTCAACGTACGATGAGTATGAGATATTCATCATTCAATTGTGAGTCATTATAGCTCTTCATGAGATCATTATTTTTCCCGCAATAAAAGATTAAGAAAATAATATATTTTTTTTCAGATTTATGAAGGGGGGAAAAATAAATGTAACAATATCTTACATGTAAAATAAGACTCACCTTTTTGATGCAGAACTTCTAATGAGTGGAGTTGATGCGCATGTGAAAGAGTATGTCAAAGGAATAAGGTTTATAGAAACATGTGACATAACTTTTTACAAAAAAAATTATCTTATGCCAATGATGGGGATGAAGGCAGCATCATCATGATGCGCAATGTGGAGAGGAAGATTGTGAGGATAACATGTTGTGAAATTGAACGAATGCTGATTGAAAATGCGAAGCATTTAGATATCGGAAAATGTAAGATCGATCGTAGGTGAAGCGCATCGTTGATGAAGCGAGCATTGAATTTTCGTATGACTATGATAATAACAAATGGAAATACAAATACAAAAGAAATACAACAAATAGAGAACAAAATGTTGAGCCAAAATTCTATATTATTTCATTAACATATTGTCACATTTATAGAGTACATGAGATCTGATCCAACGGTAAGAATTTAAAAGGTTGTCCATTAATAGTGGAATTAATTGGGAATTGAGGATTCATCATTATTTTCATAATTATGACATCCACTAATAACATTTCATAATAATTTGATATTTATTGTTGGGTTAGATAAAACATTATTAATTTTCAACATAAATACTTTTGTGTGAAAAATATAATTACTTTATAGTTTTAATAAATTTTTTGACTGAATTATTCATGAAAATAATTATGAAATAGATTTAATAATAATAATAAAATATTGGAGCTATTATGATTATTAATTGGGGAAAATAATATTAGTGTGTGTATATGTATATGGAATATATATATATATATATATATTTAAGCATGTGTGTCCACATGGGTATATATATATATATATCTTCTTTACTTGAAAACCTATTGTGGGTCCCAAGTAGCTATTAAATTATTTAAATAGTTTCATGAGATTTATGTAAATAATACATCATTTCCAAGTAGAATGTTTGAGTAATGATAATTAAATAGGATTAAAAGAAATAAAAAAATTTAAATAAATCAAAAATATTAAAAATGAATAAAAATAAATAATAAAATAAAAATAGGACATGAAAGGAGTAAAAAGAATTAAAAATGGGTTCAACCATTTTTTTCTTCTTATTTTCCCTTCTCTTCCCTTTTATTTTATTCTATTCCTTTACTTTTACTTTTTTCCTTGTTTCATTTTTTCTCCTTTCCTTATTTATTTCCTTTTTCTTTTTTCCTTTCTCTTCTCCCCCTCTCCTCTCATATGTGTCTTTCCCCCTCATCTCCAAGTGGTACACCACCCCTATTACCGATTCAGAAGCATGTTGTACCTCTTTATCTTCCACATTTTAAATGTGATTGGAATTGATGTAAATATCTCAGTAAGTAAAACTTTTTGGGAAAAAATTATAAAGTTTCATCCACTCTATATCGCCCAATCTTCCATGGAAAGTTTTTACCCTAAATTGGTGCTTTTTAAAAAATCATCGGATTTCTTCCATTGTAAGTCAAATAAAGGGTTTTCGCAGGATGTGGGATATACTAAGACTATGAGGTAGATATTATATGATATTTCTCTTCATTTCATAGTGTTATCCAATTCATGTCATTGTGTCGCTCGTCGGTGCCTACTGGTGAATCTCAATTAATTCTTATCAATTTAATTAAACTATTTAGCCTAGATCTTTTGTTAATGTGAACCCTTCATGGGTTATCGTCATGCCGTTGGACACACCTTTGAGAGTGTCGAAATAATCAACATGTTTTTACTGTTATCCCTATTTCTTTAAATTATTAGCTATATGTGATTTTGTGATACTTTAGGTTGAACTATTTTCCCTAAATAATTATAGTTATAATACTTGTCTTTCCTTGTTTATTAGATGTTTTTTCCACTGATTATGCTAATAAAATCCATGTTTTGTTAAAATATGAGTTATAATGTTGGTATTAAATGGTTTCAATTATTAAATGAGTACTATATGATATCTTCTTCTTTAAAATATATTAAAATTTTGGGCAGGAAGAGAACATGGGTTCTGTATTAAGGACCAACACATTGACTCTTTGTTCCTAATTGGTTAACACACTACATGCTGAGGTGGTTATGTATTAAGCTTTACCAGACAAGGGTTTCCCTGGACTTTCTATATACTCATGAGTGATAGCAGTTCCTTAAGAGAGAATTGAGGACAAACCCGTTGGAAAGTGGTTACGCTAAGCCTTAGGTGATAGTCGACCCCTTATGTGCGATACCCGGGGCAGACTTCTGATAAACCATGCCTCGAGAGACACCCGGTCTTTCAAAATATTTATATGGATATGCTCAATGGTATTGGATAGATTCGAGGATGTACCACAGAGATACATTCGGCACAATCTTAGACTCTAACTTTAATCTTTAATATAATAATAATCTTAATGCATGGATGGTTTTTATTGATGCCTCTTTGAGTTCCGTGTGAATTTTGAGACCTATCTTGTGCCTTGAAGCACGCTTCTTTTGACACATAAACTAGACCCCAATTTATAAAACAATCTTGGGGGGTATGCTCCTTTTTAGTCTACCTTCTATTTTTTAAGATTATATATATACATCATGGTTTATACATGTACTTCATTCTGATTCCCAATATCGGCCAAAGCAGGTGTAATGGGATGAGTTTCCACTTTGGAACCCTGGCCAATTTATATTTATTTTATTTATTAATTTTCTTGAATTCATTATAAATACAACACTCTTCTTTTTATTGTCTATAACATGAAATGAAAAGGTCTAGACATCGTGGGTGCCGACCTACTGAGATTATATCTCACACCCTTATCAGGAACCGATTGGTACTTGATTAGATTATATATTTGTAGGTACAAATAAATGGGAGTGTAATACTTCTGATGCTTGAGTGTTGCTTGCTGCTTAGGATGTATATTAGGGAAAATGACTGATCCTTTGCTTGACATGCATTTGTTTCACTTTGTGTCGTTTTCATTACATATTTGATAGAATTATTATATTTTATTTTTTTATACTTTTACTTTAGTAAAAACATCATATCATGGAATCATTGTGTACATGGTTTTATTTATCATCATCCTCACTTTTCATTTATTTAGATGGGATTATTTATTTGCTTCTACATATGATTGTTTATTTATATGACTATCATACTTTTTATAAATTTCTTTTCTTCCATTGTGTAATACCTTTTTTTCTATGAGGTAATAATATCCCCCCAATAACACATTAAAAATTCCCTCACTTTTAGTTTTTAGCATCTGGCATTCGGGGAGATGTGCTTGATGTTATGTGGAAAACCTAGCTCAGAGAACCTTTCTAGTGGATTCCAGGTTGGGGACATTACAAAGTGGTATCCGAGGAGGTTTATTTTTCTTTAGCTTACTATTTTGGGTTGGTAGATAGGAGACTAGGAATGTGTCAAATCTTGGTTAATAGCTGCGCCTGGGACTGATCACCCCACGTATGAGAAATGACCATGTCTTCAGGGCTAGAAATTGATATTCATGCTTTTTGATATTACAGTTCACATGATTTCACATCGAGGGATTGGTGTAATTTCCACTACTTATAGATTTATGGAATCTATGGTACTTCACCCTTGTCTTATTAAGGTAAGGATGTAGCATTAAATTCATCATAATAGGCACATAGGGATTCACATGTCATGTATATTCCATGTCATGTAGCTGCAATCATAGGATGCTCACTAATATGATTGAGTTCCTTGAATTCCATTCCATGTTGTTATGTTTATTAGCATTCATGTTTCCACAACCTTCCAAGGTGTTAATATTCCATGATTCTATTCCTATAGCTTGTCTACTATGTGTTAGATGCTTCTGATGAAATGCTAGTTTTTTTGATGTAATTGATTTCATGGTCAAAATGGACTGGTTGTAGTTAAATTGGAACCAAATTCCAACTGTAAAGAGTATTGGCACCTTATGGATTTGTAGATGGCTGCTCATATGACTGGACTATTGAAAATGTGCATGTTGCATTATGAAATGGTTTTAAATGTAAAGGGATTGGAAATGGAACCTGTAGTGGTGTCCTCTATTTAAGACCCCTGTGTATGGTTAGTTTAATATTCTTCTTTGAGTTTCCTTGGAATGGAAGCACAATAATTTTTTTCGGCACTATTTATTTTAGAAATGACTTAAATGATCAGCTGTTAAGCCTAATGACTTCTTTTAAGCATGACCCGGTGTTAGGGCCGATGCATTTTCTTTATATGGGTCTAGCCTATGGTAGGTATCAGCCTTAGAACATAAAATTCTTCATAATTCCATGATTTTTCTCCCTTTTATTGCCTTATTCATGTCGTTGTACCTAGTAGGAATTTTACTTTATAAATGACCCCTTGTTCGGACAGGTATTCATGGTATCCTTGGATTTTGTTTTGAGATTGAGCATAGGGTAATGCTCATTTTCATTAGGTTATACATGCCTCAGGAATGGTTAAAAACATAGTAGGTCATTCGAGCCTCTCTTATCCACGGTGATGGATGACTCCGTATGTAATCATTCAAGTTAAAAGTCATCTTTCTTATCTATCACCTCAAGGTAGTATACGTTCACGTATGTGGTAATTGTCAAGTGTTTAATGTTGTGATGAATTGGTTGAGTCTGATAGAATCGTTGAGCCTGGAATTGTTGAGTGTGGTCTTGGGTCATCTCCAAATTAGAGTGACATGCACATAAAAAAATCATGTTCATCCCAATGCTCGGGATGAATTCCAAAGACTCTGGTGTTTTGACACACCAGTTGGTCTGGTTTTGGCCTTCTTGCAAACTATTTAAACATTTATGTGTATGTAAGTTCTAACCTGGTGTAATTTTGAGAGGCCAATATATTTATTCTTTTTTATGATTAGGACACTCCTAATATGGGAAGTATCATGTCAGTTTTGTTTAATACGTGTCCTTTTGGGTAGATAGAACACAATCGAAGTGTACCATTAAAGAATGGTTGGGTTGACTTAAATGTCATGGCGTTTATGAACTTTATATCATGTTGGTGCTTTCTCATCAACCCGATGTTTATGTGGTGGGAATTTTATGAAACCATTGAGAAATTTATTTGGTCATGGGTGGAATTTGGTGATTAAGCTTTAAAGATCATGAAATTCCTCAGGTGCTAAAGGCTCGGTGATTGGTTAATGAAAGTGCATCAATAGGTGAAACTGAGTTTCTTCTAAGGTGCTGACCGGTACCAATTTGGCCATCTTCATTATTGTAAATGTTTAAGTCCTCTTATTGTATCTTTCATAGCGATGAGCATGAAACCTATAATGATATCGTCTAGGTACACTAAGAGAGCATCAGTCTGACACCGCACTAAATTCTAAAAGATGTTGAGTAAAATCTATCTAGTTTCATGTTGAACATGTGGTTCTTATCGAATCTTGGTTAGTCTTGAGTGATCCTTATATTATCTTGTAGGAATTCCTTGGAAGAACTCTTATACACTATCCATTTCTTCTGACTTAACTGCAAGAACAATGCAGCTGTGGGATTAGTCAATACTCTAATGTGGAAATTTTAGCTTTGTACCAATCTCGTACTTCGGTGGACCTATACGTGGGGAATACGAGATACCATGGAAGAAAATACCATAATTTAGTTTATAAAAATATCGGCCATATTGACCGAGCATCTTCTTAAATAGTTACATGGAGTGGATATAATAGATTTATCACTTTTTCAATAGAGTGATCATGGAAGGACCTTATATAGATCTTCATCAGATGAGACAAGTGTGGTTTTTGTTCGCTAGGGATTTTCATGAAAAGCTTGTTTGACTTGGGAATTGAGGCCGACAGAGAATCAACCATTTTATCCATTTTGGAAATCATTCAAGAAGAATCACTACAATTCTTAATGGTGTCTCTAGTAGGTAATTCTAATAGTGGAAGGTGTCGTGTTTTAGAATTTTCCCCTTTAAAAAGTTATATCCTCAGTACTTGAAAATTCACCGTTTGCAGAGGTTTTTTTGGGTATAGCGGCGGTTTCCATAAACTGTCTCTACACTGTGTGTCAAGACACTATTTTAGATGGTTATAGATGTTTTTTGGTGGTTTTTATAAAACAACGTAGATAGCGCATTTTTCAGCGATTATGATTCTTTTAGCGGCAGTTTTCCCAGCCAAGGGATTATTTTTATTAAGCGGTGGTTATAACCGCCGCTAAAAGAAAAATGATGACATTTAGTGGTGGTTATAACCGCCACTAATTGAAAAATTCTGACATATAGCGACGGTTTAAACTTCCTCTAAAACCACTTTTATAAAAAAATAGAAACTTCTGCTGCTTCTGTACCAGTGCCTTGAAAAAAAAACAATTACACAAATACCAATGAATCAGGGATTCTAAAACATCCAATTTCATACACCCAAATTCAACAAGAATAATCTAAATCAGACCAATAGATGTGAGAAATAACAACCTTTCACCCCTATTAATCCATGTTATAGTCTTACAATTTTTACACAACCAAAACAAACAAACATTATCTATTTCATAGGTCTTCTAACTTAATATGAATACTGAAACCCAGAATCCTGGTCCAATATCAATCCATGTATCAAATTCCCCTACATTAGTAGTTGAATAACCATAACGTCTATTTAATATATATCTAATACAAGAATGTTTTCCTCTCCCATAGAGCATATATTTCCATGCATATAGGCTTCTTGTATCAATGAACCAATAGAGAACCACAACCATTATCAGTCTATATTCTTCTAATTTAAAATAAATGATAATTTGTATATTTCACTCAATGAAGGTTTGGAATAGAAAATATAATAATGGTGGATTTACACTATATAATTTCAATACTATTGATCTTTTATACTATTATCTATAAATCAAAAAGTCATCTCAATACTGATATGCATGAGGCCATTCATTACGCGTTGAAAAATACCCACCCCGTGAGCCTCACTTTCGAGACATTAATAATTATGTAATCAACATAACCAATATTCAAAAAAACAAAAAAAAATCATTGTCACAAGATTACTATTAGAGGAAACAACCCAAAATCTAGTGATCATTGTCACTACCAAGTGATTTCAGTATTCAATTCCACTACAAATTCTATCCAACTTCATTAGTAGTTTTAAAAAATATATTGATTTGTAATATCAAATAATTTTTGTATTACCACAGAAGATATCAATAATTAATCCAATCCACTCATATACTTTCTTTCATGTTAAACTCATCAGTCACATAATTAGTTCCCACATCATACAATAAAAAATATATAATAACCCTACGTTAGCTAAAGAATTATACTATTCTATGTTCAAAAATCATATCCGAGAGAAGGTGTCATGAACCTTCACACTTTAATCTAGTACCCAATCATATCCTAAGAGTGATTATCTATAATGTTCATCAACACTCCACAACATATCTCCATGAAATAAGGAAGGCTAATGTGTCATGGATCCATCACAATGTGTAGGTACCTCAAAGAATCTTATACCACATTCAGTTCTCAAGGGACTAAATATGATTCAATTTTAGAAATAAAAACAAACTATGGATGAATTTAAAGATATCATTATTCATTAACAAGGTCACCATAACATAAAAATAGGAGTTATAGTTCCTACATATAGTTCTTAAGGGACTAAACTGACCCTACCTTCTCCCCTGAACTAAATAGAAAAACCACTCAGAGTGTTTCTCATCCCATGAACACTGAACTACCATGACATTCCTCAACCCTTTCATGGTTACCTACATAGAAACACTTTTTTGTTATGTATATAAACATAATTAAGATATATGAGAAAACACTATATAATATGCATACTATGACATTACTCAACCCTTTCATTCCTAATTTTTTCTCTATTCTTCACTATGGTAAAGTTGTAGGAAATATAATGGTTGGTTCTGTTAATGCTTTGGTAGGGGACTGATGTAGGCTGTTGTTTCCTAAATATGCACACCACACTCAAGAAATCAAGACATAAAAGGAAACATCAGAAATCAATAAAATACAATAAAGGAAACATGACAAATCAAGAAAATGTTATGTTATGAAAATGTTTGGTGGAAACTATGTGCCACACATAATACATATACCAACCAAAGATGAACACATATCATCACCCTCTCTACCTCCAACATATCAACAATACAACTAATCACTGTCTGATGATGAACACATATCATCACCCTCTCCACCTCCATCTCCACATCCAACTACCACTTGTTAGAACATTATATTGAAAATTAAATAGTGTTTCATATTTATATTTAAACTTAAAACCAACAAAATATTGAAAACTAAATTATTTTTAATTTTTGTGATTTACCTACTCCCCACCAGTAGATACAGTACCACCAGGGGAATATCTGCTCATTTTCTGATGTATATTAGTCAACTCTTTCTACAAAGAAGATATCTAACCCCCCCTGCTCCTGAACTCTATTTCATAGAGAACCAATCTCTTTCATAGCATCTCCGGGTATGGGATGACAACAAAAAAGAGTAGATGAAGCTGAAATACCTGGGGGACTACCAAAAACCTCAGATAGTACGGGTCCCAACCCCAGCCTGCGCACTCTACCAGGATGCTTCTTCCCAAGGACTTTAGCAACCGGGTCATCCTGGGAGACTGAGTAGGACTGCTCAGGATTGATATCCCATAGTTCTTTAATTTTTACCTATAAATAAAATACCAATATATATTAACATAGTAAATACTTATAATAAGTTATTATAATGAAAAAATGAGTTCATACCCCAACTTAATTTGTAGGCTCATTAACAAAACATCAATCAGAATTTTTGTAAACATCCAACCACACTTCAGTTCGGGATGATTCATGCCCTAAACTCTATGACTGCATTAAACAAATATAAATCAACAATTTAATATATTAAATAGATAATACTTTCTTATAAATATTTAAACTAATGAAAATATTACCAGAGTCGATCGGCTTCTAGAAAAGATTTTTGACCCCATAGTGTGAGGGATGACTTGCTTTGCCCGACATGATGCATTCATTCTTAATAGTTCCTAAAATAAATAAAATGCAATTTAATAGTAATGTATTCAATGTATTCTACCTTTCATATACATTTATAAATGTAAAATTAGGTTAATATAATAATATATATTTAAATACCATCTGCTTCACATCACGATGTTTGTCAACAAAAAATTTCCACTATTCTTTGGGTACCCCATTGGGTAACTTCTCATACATTTGTTGGACGGTCAATGAAGTATCATTGACATCACCCCACAATCGCCATTTTAATTCCTTCCATTTCTTTCCCAAATTTTTCAATGTCCACTTTCGTACTATCACATCAGAAACTGTTCAGTGAAAAAACACCTGTATACAAAAATACATTTTGAACATATTAATAACATGACATTCAATTACAACATAATGTATTAAAATTACCTTTAATTTGGATTCAAAAACATCATTTTTTCAACTTGGAGCCATATTTATCCAATCATTATAAGAAATAGGAAGAAAAATGGGCTCCGCTGCCAGCTGGCCTAGAATTTGGCCGAGTAATCCCGCGACATCATCTGTAGGGACCCCATATGAATCGAATGGGACAACTATCTTCTCTCCATTCATATTCCACACATCTCAATTTTTTATATTTTTCTCCATAATTTCATTTTCTTCATCTTTAATTAAAAAATAGATAGTATAAAAAAAGTGCAATAAATTTATTTATATTAAAATTTTACCTATAACATTGACCCTCCAGTATATTTGTGATAAACTAGAAGTGGAATTCCGCCACCTGACTGATGAGGCTACTGAAGGGGGGGTCGACGAATCAGCTTCTAAAGGGACACTCATAGAGGGTGTGAGAGATGGTGTAGGGGGAGATGGTGCATGAAGGGCAGGTAGCTGGTGGCTTAGATGCCGTATTGAGGGAGACAGATTGATCGTCATATGTCGTAGTAGTAGATGAAATAGTGTATCACTTCCTCCTTTGAATTCCTATCATTTAATCAAATAAAATTAAGTTCAGAATGTATATTTCAAAAAAATTGTGCATAAAAAAAATTAAAAATGATAATAGATGCCTAGTACTAACAAAAAAAATATACATAACAATGATAATGAATAACTGCATAAATGAAATAAGTGGTTGGTGAATGAATAAATAACTATACATACAATCATTTTACCCCTCAATCATGTCTGTTTCCCGATCCATTACTTCATCCACATTATTCATCCTTTCTAGATTAATATTTTCAATATCATGATGGACAAATAATTATGCTTCTTGTTGTTGATAAGATTCAATTTCAGAGGTCAAATCATCCACTTCATCACCCATATCATACAAATCTCTTTATATTACATGAGAAACTACACTCCACCCTTCATCCACAATATCATTCACAGAATATACAATTTTTCCTTTTGATGATAAGATATATGGATCATACAGTTCAAGATCACCAACATCCATCAAGCGAGAGAAGTTCACCGAAGTAAATTGCAAGGAATCTCTTTTAACACCACTGATAAAATCAATCCAATTAGATTTGAATAAAACAACTAAAAAATGCCCGTGGTAGTTTAATTCAATAATATTAGTCAGATTTTCATAGTATTCCACTTCAAAAAATGTAAATATACCACTATTCTATGTTTTCAAACCCTCTTCTCGATCTACTGTATGAAATATAAAGCCATTCACGTTGTAAGCATCGAAATTTCTAACATGTTTTAGAGGACCTCGAGCAAGAAAATTAAAATCTTATGAAAATTCTACTCAAGTATCAGTATTCATGATCTAAAAAAAGAAATATACTTTAGTACACATAAAACATATATGTGTCAAACTAATATTCATATTTATTATAATATTTATGAACTTACACATCGTGAAAACCATTCTACAAGTCTTTATTAATAGATTTCGTTATATCTTTCTCATTTCAAGTTCGGCCTCTCATTCGTCTCTCTGTTTATATCCTCAACACTTCAATAAATGGATCTGCAATTTCACTATTTAGCAGCACATATCTATATGCCTGTAATAATTCCAATTCTTTCAGTGTCACATATGAGCTCCTCCCAACTGATCGGCCAATCGCAGGAAATATTTTGGATTTCTGATTTATTTGAGACTGAGTCAATGTGTCGTCAACATGTCCAACTCGATTAAATCTTGTCTCAATATCATCCATTTATTTAGAACAAAATTTAAGACACTCCTCGGCCAAATATCCTTCAGCAATAGAGCCTTCTGGTTGAGCTTTATTTCTCACGTTTGATTTCAAATTCCCATGATATCCGTGAAATAAAATAAACATAATTATGTATTTAAATAAGTTCCAAAAATTGTTTACTTAACTAAAAAAATATAAATAAAGTACCTCTCAAATGGATACATCTATCAATAATGAACGGGGCCTCCTAATTTATCTTCCTCAACCAAATGCACAGTTAAATGCATCATTACAGTAAAAAAATGAAGGAGGAAAGATCATCTCCATTACACAAAGGGTCAGTACAAGCCTCTCCTGGAGGTTGTCAAGCTAAAATGGATGTAGATATTTCTCACATAGTTTACTAAAAAATGTGCAGAGTTAGAGTATAACAGTAGTAATTTTTTCAGGTAATAATATATGCAATGCCAATGGTAGTAACTCTTGTAACAAAATATGTGAATCGTGACTTTTCAATCCATGTAACATACGATTCTTCAAGTCAACACACCTCAAGATGTTACTTGAATACCCATATGATACCTTAACATTATTTAAAATTTGAAGGAATGTATCTTTATCACTATTTTTCATTGCAAAATTTCCGAATAATACTTTTAATTCTCATCTTTCCAGAGATCACGTTTTATGTTCATTTCTTGTAAGTCTTTGGAGCATTGATATGATCCTTCGAATTTCCATTCTCATTAAGCAATGTGAAAATCAAATTGTCAGAGACATTCTTCTCAAAATGCATCAAATCAAGATTATGCCACAACAAATTAAATTCCCAATACTGAAGTTTGAAGAATATACTTTTTTTTCTTCCATTATTGCGTTCTGATTTTGCTTGATGATGCACTTCGAACCAATTTCCCACTATCATTCAAAGGATGAACCTTCCCAAATTCTGTTTCATCATTTCCAAGTTGTGTCAATATTTCAGATTTAGTTAACAACTTTGGAGGTGGTCTAAGATCAATGAAATCGTTAAATTTTGAACTATTCAACCGAAATCTATGAGATGCATCGAGAATTATTCGATGGCCCAAGAAGTGCAATTTTTTACTATGAGGTAGCCTTTTGGTTCAAAATCAAAGTTACAAACATGACAAGCCAAACCCATGTAAGTATTCCAACCAGATAAATTTCCAAGCCTAAGGAAGTCACTAATTGTCCACATTAAAGAAAAATTCATTTTGAACATTGTCTTAGAAGAAGCATCAAATGTATCAACACCGTTTCTCCACAATTCTTGTAATTATTCAATTAAAGGATACAAGTTTACATCAATATCATTTCCAAGCATTTGTTTTCTAGGAATAATCATCAAAATGGTAAAATATGTTTGTTGCATACACATCCACAGAGGAAGATTGTAAGGGATCAAAACAACTGGCCAAATTATATAACTGGTACTCAAAGTCCCAAATGGGTTGAATCCATCAGTAGCTAATCCCAATCGAACATTCCTAGGATCAGCTGAGAAGTATGGATGTAATGAATCAAATTTCTTCCATAATTGTGAATCTCGTGGATGTCTCATTAACCCATCATTGTTATTATCTATAGAATTCCACATTATGTGTTCGGCGGTTTTCGATGACATGAATAATCTTTGCAATAATGGATTTAAAGGAATATAACGCAAAACCATTGTAGTTGTGTTAATTTTCTTCTTCTTCAAGAAATTATGTTGATTCAGACTTCCAACATCACCCATTGACTGCCATCTAGAAAAAGAATATTTTTTACAATCCTTTCTATCTCAATCCTCTCGCCAATAAAGCATACAATCATTGGGACATAAATTTATTTTTGTATAATTCAAACCAAGCCTGTTAACAACTTTTTTCGTATCATAAAAAGACTCGGGGATGTTTCCTTCAAGAAATGCATCGTGCAAAAATTCCAATATCATGGACTTTTTCTTATTTGTAATTCCACATAGACATTTGATATGATACAACTTCAGCATAAAATAATGTTTTGAATATTTCAAACATCCACTATACAACTCTTGATTTCCATCGTCAACTAAATCATAGAACACATTTTCCTCAGTGAAATTTTTTCTTACATTAGTATCCATAGAATCAAGAGGACGATCCACTGATATGTTACAATCTTGACATGGTTGTCCAACAATCTAAAAAACATCACTTGTTTCATTGCTATCTGTAGCACCCTCATCTGGTTGTTCTGATATGTTTCGATGTTGATGGTGGTCTCTTGCAGTGCCGAATACATAATATATATGGTTTTTCATTTCATTTTCCATTGTCGATGAATGGGAGGTCATTCTCTGGATTGACATTAGTGCTCAACCTTTCTGTAACATTCAATTCTCCATGCCAAATCCAACGCAAATATTTACTAGGTAATTTTTTTAATATTAAATGTTCATAAACATCATCTCTGTTCAAACAAATTCTAAATTTACATTTAGGACATGGAAATCTTATTCTCCCTTCAACGGATCTATTATAAATTTCAAAATCTAAAAACACATTCAAACCCTTAATATACTGAGGTGAGTTCCTCGGTAAAGTGATCCAGCTTTTATCCATGTATATCACAATGTGCATACACAATATTAAAAAAAATTAAAACACATAACTATTACTAAATAGGGAATGATATTCATATATACTAGTTGAAAAAATATATAAATATGTTACATAAGGTTTCACTATATCAATACATATGGTAAATCACCCACTAGTGGTGTCATATAAAGTTGTACCACCACAAAGGATTAGAATTGAATTGGGAGATTAGGGTGAGTGAACAAAGTCCAACCACATTAATCAGCTTAAGAAAGTTGGAGGTTCCCCTCTCCCATTAAATTAAATAATTCTAACCATTGTTTGAAGTGGCCCAATATTTAGGGGGAGATATGATCCATGGGGTGGATGTGCTAATAAAGTACATGTTATTAAGCTAAAGGAAGATCTGATTAAATCTAAAAAATGCATTAAATAAGTGATGTAATAATTATTTCAAGTCTCATTTGATATAAAATATGATCAAAATGTTTCATGGATGATCATGACTTAGCAAGTGGTGTTAAGAATTTTTTTTAAAAAACATGATCTAGAAGTTTCATGCTGAGGTAAAGTCACTTGTTGAATCTAGAATTACATAAAGAATGATTATTCTAGAATAAAAAAAGATTTCCAAGTCTTAACAAAGAGAATCAATTATGTCATATTGAATCTGGTTTATAACAAGGGATATCAAGAATTTAATTTAGTTAAATTATACCACTAATAAGAAAAAAAATTATAGGAGGAAGTAGTTATTCCCTTACTATCATTAGTGTGGTTTTAGTGTGATTGATATGTTTTTATTGACATGATGAACTAATTTTGAAGTTATATTGATATTGTGCAAATTGATTAATGTGGATGATAAATACACCGCTTACGGTTCCATTCCCTAGGTATCTCACCCCCACCTTAGGGATAAATGGCTGTCAAGGGCCAAATTCCAAACTCATAAGGTTTGGAGAACCTATCATTATCTATATAGTCCAAATTGATTTCTCATCGAGAAAAGGAACCTAACATGGTTCCATACTGGGTCATTCATATGTTCTCATAGATTATCATACCATAGATGAATATTACCACACCATCCCATAGCCCTGCCCCTAGAAATTTCTTTAGGAGAGAATCAATTACCTAAAACAAGACCTTTATAGATAACTTGACCCATAAATACATGATGAACACCCTATTGGGGTTTTAATTTCCCTATAGTTAAGCCTCTCACATATATAACATAGCCATCAATGGTTGTATAATCAATGCATCATACTAAAGGGAATTCTATGAACCCAACATGAATCTCTATCCTCATGTCTTATAAGGTAAATAAATCATGGATCCAATTAATGTCACATACCCACCTACATGAAATTTCAATCCACACAATAAATGCATAACTATATCCTATAGTAATATTAGTCATAAACTAACTTGTCCATAGAGTTAACCCCTTAAGAAATCTCATTACATCCTCATCAAAGCCATCTCTAGGAACCAACACCATCTCAATCCCCTAACTTATAAAATTACAACAGATATTATAAATAAAAAATAATTAATTAAGTGAAATAATCCATATTAATCCAATTAGTCATACTTTAGTGACAGTTATGTATCCTACCTGTACCTTCAAGAAATGGGGTATGGATCACTCTTGGAACACCTCTAATCACATTTCCAAACAAAACCCAAATATTTTAAGTCAATCCATTAAATGAATTCATCCAAATTTGATGATAAACCAAAATAAATTGTGGTAATGACTCAACAATAATGAAACTACATAAAACCTTATGCATTTTTCCTCTACAAGATTCATCTAACTATTACAAACTAAAACAAACCTAAATATGAGAAAACCACCAACAGTAGGGGAGGGGAGCCAACCTAGGGTAGGAAATTGACGGGGTCGGGGTAGAATCCGGTGTTGCAGGTGTCGGGGGGAGAAGGGGGGTCAGCAGCGACCGACGACGAGGTCACTGGTGGAATAGGAGGGGAGCAGAGCTTGGTTTAGGATTCATCGGGGGGAGACGCATCGTGGGGTTGGGGGGAGAAGAGCGCCAGCTCGGGTGGGGTGGGGGGGGGGGGAGTGTCGCCGCTGTAAAAAAAGGGTTTCGCGGAGGATTTTAATAAACTGCCGCTAACAGACCACCACTAAAGGTGATTTATGTTGTAGTGACTAAGGTGGGAAGTATCTTTGATGTAATGTATAATGGGACAATGACATGGTCATGTATCTAGCTAAACAGACTCAGGTAAGTTACATCTCCATGTTTTGATTAGAAAATGAGTGTTGGATGATATCATAATTTCTTATATGTTTTTTTCCCTAACCAATGCATGAACATGCATTGGGTGTTTGGTGACACTATACGACCTTTTGTGTAAGACTTCAAAACCCTTGTAGGTCGGGTGAGGGTTACGTTGTTCCTGAAGGATACTTAGGGATGATAAGTTCTAAAGCGGGAAGTTTTTAATGTCCTGTGTTTCAAACCAGACCAGAAAGTGAAGGAAATTAAATTTTTACATTAGCTAGGCATTCCAGTTTTAAACCCGAGTGACCGAACTTTTTATTTCTGATAGTTGACACTGTGATGTTTTTTTAATGAAATTTAATTAAATTAATTAGAATAAAATTAAAATGGAAATAAATTAACTGAATGGTAAAATCCTTTTTTATCACTTTGTAATATTATTTGAAATATTTTTAGAGTTAAATGCTAAGTCAGCAGAAGATTTTGAGGCCCGTAGACCCACGACGCTGATGGAATAAAAATATTAAATATATTTTATTCTAAGGAGTGTCCATTTTTACCAAAAAAATGAAATAACTCTCAAATGGTGCATCCTATGAGAAATATGAGACCACCTTTTGGTCTAAAATGTCGGGTTTACTCTGGAGAGGGTATAACATTGATATGCATCAGGTGTTTAGAAACCTCTCATATGATAATACCCACTTTTTTTAATTAATTTATTTTTCTGTTTCTATATAATAAGTAAATAATTTCTCACAAAGGGTGTATCATTTGAGAAATTTGAAACCACTATTAGATCTGGGACATGGGGTTTACCTTATGCATGGAATAACTTTTGCGAGCGTCAGATGTTTGGTCATATCACACCCAAAGATAATTTAATTGGTTTATAAATATTTTATTGGCTATTAGAAATAATAATAATTATTATATTTTTAATATTATTATCTGTGTTGAAAAAAAAGATAATATACTTCCATAATTAATAAAATATGTTGTGATGTAAATAATTATTGGAAAATATAATAAATGTAATATTATTAATTGAGAAAATAAAATGAAAATGTTAAATCAATATTAATTTATTAGTTATTATCATTTTTTAATGGCTGTTGTCCTAGAAATACAAATAGTGTCATTGATGGGTAGTATTAAATAATAATAAATTTAATTATTGCTATTATTATTAGATTGGGAGACAAATATTGTTGTATATATATATATATGATGTATATATATGGGGATTGTATATATATATACACGTGAAGGTGTATATATATGCATATACAGATGGGTATATATATATATATACATATAACATGTATATATATATGGATGGATATTTATTATTGGGTTAGATAAAACATAATTAATTTCCCACATAAATACTTTTGTGTGGAAAATTCAATAACTTCACAGTTTTAATGAATGTTTTGATAGAACTATTCATGGCGATAATTATGATATATATTTAATAATAATAATAAAATATTGGCGTTATTATTATAATTATTAATTTGGAAAAATAATATTTTTGTGTGTATATATATGAAATATATATATATATATGCATGTGTGTGCACAAGTGTATATATATATATATATATATTTCTGTTTTACCTAGGAACCTATTGTGAGTCCTGAGTAACTATTAAATTATATAAATAATTTCATGAGATTTATGTAAAATAATAATCATGACCTAGCCTAAGGATTGGGTAATAATAATTAAAAATTATTAAAAGGAATAAAAAGAAATTTAAAGAAATAAAGAGAGAAGAAAAAGGAATTAAAATAAATAATAAAATAAAAAGTGGAAATGAGTAGAGTAAAAATAATTAAAAAGGGGTTTAACCATGTTTTTTATTATTTTCCCTTATATTTCCTTTTATTTTAAATTAATTTTATTTTATGCTTTTTCTTTAATTTTTTAATTTTTTTCTCATTTCTTTATTTATTTCCTTTCTTATTTTTATTTTCTATTCTCTTCCTCTCCTCTCATGTGCATCGCGCCCCCCTCCTCTGTAGGTGTCGCACAACCACCCATCACTGCTTTAGAAGCCCACTTCACCTATGTTTGTTCTCTGTTTTCAATACTGTTAGAAGCACTGTGAAGCTCTCAGTAAGGATAATCTTCTACATCAAGAATCGTATAGTTTCATCCACTCTCTTTCACAAAATCTACCATAGAATCTTTTTACCCGAAATTTAGGTATTTTAAAAATCATCTAATTTCTTCCACTGTAGTTCAAATAAATGTATTCTTGGGATGTGAGATATACAACAACTACAAGGTAGGATTTCTATGATCTTTCCCGTCGATTCATTACATTATTCAATTCGCACCATTGTACCAACTATCGGTGCCTACTGGAAAATCTCAATTAAATTCTACTAATTTAATTAAGCTGCTTAGCCTTGATCCTTGTCAACTTTTATTAATGAAAACCCTTCCTATGTTGTATCCATTTCATTGGACACCCCTTCGTGTGTGCCAAAAAAATCAGCATGTTTTTAGTGTTAGCCTTGGTTCTTTAAATTATTGGCTATGTGTGTTTTTGTGATACTTTAGGTTGAAGTTTAAATTGAATAAAATTATTTAGGGTGAATTATTTTTCCTAAATAATTCTAGTTATAACACTTTTCATCCCTTGTTTATTAAATGTCTTTTCCATTACATAAGCTGATAAATGCCATGTTTTGTTAAACTGTGAGTTATAATCACTACGGGAAAAATCAGTATTTGCAACGGGTTATTTGCGATGGGGTTTCTTCTTGTCGCAAATAACCCTTCTAGGAAGCTATTTGCGATGGGGAAAGTAGCCCGTCGCAAATAACCAAATATTTGCGACGGGGTTTCACCTCCCTTCGCAAATAACCAAGTATTTGCGACGAGATTTTGCCTCCCATTGCAAATAGTTTGGTGTGGTTTGGCATGCAGGGGTATTTGCGACGGGTCCCATCGCAAATACCCAGCGGCGGTCAATACTCTTTTGCGATGGGATGTCGTCCAATCGCAAAAAGACTGTCGACAAGTACTATTTGCGACGGGTCCCGTCACAAATAACCTTTTAACCGCCGACTGTAATTAATGCGAGCGAGGGTAATTGTGACGTGCCCCATCACAAATAAAACCATTTGCGACGGGAAGCCCGTCGCTAATAATCTCGTCGCAACTAATCTAACCTATATATACCCCCACCAATTTTTTTTCACAAATCATTCACATCTTGATTTTTCTCTCTCTTCATTCTTCATTTTTAAAGAGAAATTTTTTTAGTTGAATTTTGTTATACGAGATCAATCGGAGGGCGTCAATATCTTCAGAATATCAAAGTTTAAGGTATTTATATTTTATTATTTTTATGTTTATTTTACTTTATTATGTTAATTTTAATTTTTTTATTAGTTCGAATTTAATTAGAATTTAATTGATTTTTATTTATATTTAGTTTTACTAAGAATTTGATATTGTTAGTTATTAATATAAATAATTTTTTATAATTAATATTAATTAGATATAATTAGGAATAAATAGTTACAATTAGGAATAAATTGATATAATTAGGAATAAATAGATATAATTAGGAATAAATAGATATAATTAGGAATAAATAGATATAATTACGAATAAATTGATATAATTAGGAATAAATAGTAGTAATTAGGAATAAATAGTATTAATTAGGAATAATTAGTATTAATTAGGAATAATTAGTATTAATTAGGAATAATTAGTAATAATTAGGTATAATTAGTAATAATTATGTATAATTAGTATTAATTAGGAATAATTAGTATTAATTAGGAATTATTAGTATTAATTAGAAATAATAAGATATAATTAGGAATAATTAGATACAATTAGGAATAAATAGTATTATTTAGGTATAATTAGTTTTAATTAGGTATAATTAGTATTATTTAGGTATAATTAGTATTAATTAGGTATAATTAGTATTAACTTGAAATAATTAGTAACAATTAGGAATAATGAGGAATAATTAAGAATAATTAGGAAAAATTATTAAAAATTTGAAATAATTAGTAATAATGAGTAATAATCAGTAATAATTAGGAATAATTAGTAATAATTAGGAATAATTAGGAATAATTAGGAATAATTAGGAATAATTAGGAATAATTTGGAATAAATTGGAATAATTAGGAATAATTAGGAATAATTATGTATAATTAGGTATAATTAGGTATAATTAATAATAATTAGGTATAATTAGTAATAATTAGGTATAATTAGTAATAATTAGGTATAATTAGTAATAATTAGGAATAATTAGGAATAATTAGTAATAATTATGAATAATTAGGAAGAATTAGTAATAATTAGGTATAATTAGTAATAATTGGGTATAATTAGGAATAATTAAGTATAATTAGGAATAATTAGGAATAATTAGTAATAATTACGAATAATAAGTAACAATTTGGAATAATTAGTAATAATTAGGATTAATAAGTAATAATTAGGAATAATTAGTATTAATTAGGAATAATTAGTAATAATTAGGAATAATTAGTAATAATTAGGAATAATTAGTAATAATTAGCTATAATTAGTAATAATTAGCTATAATTAGTAATAATTAGCTATAATTAGTAATAATTAGGAACAATTAGGAATAATTAAGAAAAATTAGGAATAATTAGCTTTAATTAGTAATAATTAGGAATAATTAATAATTATTATTTATAATTAGGAATAATTAGCTATAATTAGGAATAATTAGCTATAATTAAGAATAATTAGGAATAATTAGGAATAATTAGGAATAATTAGAAATATTTAGGAATAATTAGGAATAATTAGGAATAATTAGCTAGAATTAGGAATAATTAGCTATAATTAAGAATAATTACTTACAATTAGGAATAATTAGCTATAATTAGGAATAATTAGCTATAATTAGGAATAATTAGCTATAATTAGGAATAATTAGCTATAATTAGGAATAATTAGCTATAATTAAGAATAATTAGCTATAATTAGCTATAATTAGCTATAATTAGATATAATTAGTTATAATTAGATATAATTAGCTATAATTAGCTATAATTAGCTATAATTAGCTATAATTAGCTATAATTAGGAATAAATAGCAATAATTAGCAATAATTACCAATAATTATCAATAATTAGAAATAATTAGCAATAATTAGCAATAATTAGTAATAACTAGAAAAAAAAATATTATCAAAATTTATGAAAAAACAATATTAATATTATTAAAATAATAAAAAATTTATAAAATATTAAAATTATGAATATTCACAACAGGATTTGCTCTATTCTTAACATGTTCAAATCTCAAAGGGTAACCAATTGTTAGGTCACGCACAATAAAAAGTTTGTGTCAGCCATGTCCAATGTAAACTCCATAATTTTCCTTGCATGGTTAATCACCTCACAAGTAATGTTGAAATCAGACAAACCAAGTCATGCCCTTCTTATCTATAAGAATTATCTTACATGAACCTTTACATAGACCATTATTCCTTGAAAATTTAAGGGAAAAATAATGATATCCCCTCAAATTGTTAAGGAAGAATGATCTATGTAAAGTGTCCTATGAGATGATTCTTAGAGACAATAATGTCATTACTTTGGTCGTCCTATTGCAACACTACTTGCAAGGTGATCAACCATGCAAGTACAATTATAGAGTTCACATTGGACATGACTGACATAAACTTTTTATTACACATGACTTGAAAATTGACAACCCTTTGAGATTTGAACATGTTATGAATAGAAAAAAGTCGGTTGTGAATATTGATAATTTTAATATTTTATAATTTTTTTATTATTTTAATAATATTAATATTGTTTTTTCGTAAATATTGATAATATAGTTTTTTATTACTAATAATTGGTAAAAAAAATCTTCTTGGATAATTAAGGGAAAATTTGTAATCATCTCCACAATGGTGATTACAAAATTTCCTTTCATTATTCAAGCAGTTTTCCTTTTGATACGTATTACTAAGTATTTCTAAATTAGTAATAAATAGTAATAATAAGTAATAAATAGTAATAATTAGTAATAAATTGTAATAATTACTAATAAATTGTATTAATTAGTAACAATTAGTAATAAATTGTAATAATTAGCAATAATTATAAATAATTAAGAATAATTAGCAATAATTAGCAATAATAAGTGTGAGAAAGATGCAATTAAATGAGCTGTCAGACAAAAGAGTAATCGTCAATCCATTGCAAATTGTGTCGTCCTTAATTAATGATAATTATTAAGTAGTTGTAATTATTTATCTTCTTTTTTAGATAGTGTTTTTATAATTTCAGACTATTCAAAAACAGTGATGATTTTATATTTTATGTAGAAAAATATGGAACAAGTAAGTAAACATCAGTCATTATTAGATGATCGAGATTGGATAAATTAGTGCAGAAATCCAAATGGTTCTAGTTTAAATCATGTATATATTGTGGGTGTTGAAGCTTTCTTAGCATTTGCATCATCAAAACCAGAATATGTTTTAGAAGGAAAAATTTATTGTCCTTGTAAATAATGTACTCTGAGAACGTTTGACACATTTGACAAGGTTGGGGGACATCTCTTGCGGTTTGGTTTTCAATTAAATTATATTTTTTGGTATCAACATGGTGAACACAGTTCCAGATAAGATCCTAATAACTTGATTCCAGATCCATCACTATTTCAAAATTTAGTACATGATGTTGCAGGTACATCTGTCCAACAAACTAAAACTCAATTTCTGAAGCTTATTTCCAAGAGGAAATTTCTTTTTTCTGCTCTCATTATTTTGAATCTCAATATCCCTCAAAACAAATCGCATGGGACGAAACGAGGGGAATTTTAATGACCAAATGGAAAATCAATTAAAAAATTTTAATCAGCCAAATCTTGGTTTTGGTGGAGTTCATAAACGATGGCTTTCAGATGACGAACCTCACAGAGCTCATACATACGTTCTGCTCAACTATGAAGAAATGACATCATTTTTCCTGTGAGTGCATCTATCACTTATTCTGTAATTTATGTTATAGTATTTAAACTTATTTTATTTGTAGGTTATATGATAATGATATCAAGAAACAACTTCCACAAATTACAACAGTTTCTCTTGAAGAACGCAGACAAATTTTTTTTTCTCAATGGTTTCAAAAACTGGTACCATAAATTATTGAGGGTTTAATATCAATTCTGTTTATTATTTATTATATTGATAATGTTTTTACATATTTTTAGGTGTCTCAATATGCTGATAAAATTGAAAAGTGACTGTGTATATTGAGTAACCCACCACCGAAAATGGTTAAATCTTATAATGCATATGTGGTGAATGGTTTTTTATTTCATACACATGTATATAGGGAATAAAAAAACAATTATTAGTGGAGTTTTCTTGAGAGGATCACATCACAGAGAAACTGATGTTGACTTTTATGGCATTTTGGATGAAATTATTGAGCTGTGTTATCTAGGACAGAATTATATAACAATGTTTAAATGTCAGTGGTTGGATAAATAGAGAGGTTTGTGTGTTCATCAGACAAATGGAATCATCGATATTAAATATAAAAGTATTGTTGTAGAAAAGTAACCATATTTACTGGCTCAACAGGCACATAAAATTTATTTTGAAAGGTACTGTGCTACTTCAGGAGACTTGGGAGATTGGTGGAGCATAATAAAAATGAAATCTCTGGAAAATCAGTTTACTCAAATTGAATGTGGTTCCGCTGAAGTGGAAGGAATTGAAATTTTTGAAAAGACATCTCAAAATCTATCTGATCACAAAGAGACGTGAATATCGACGATGACACCCTACAATTAAGGATCGATGGTGATGAAGACGTTAATGATGTCACAAATGAATTTGAAATGACATGAGATGCTGAAACTGAAACTCATATGGATATTGATGATGATGAGGATAATGATGAAGAAATTTACATTGACAGCTATAGAGAAGAGGATGAAGATGAACATTGACACAATTAAATGCTGGTTATAATCATAACTAATATATATATATATATATATATATAATAGTTAATTTCAACTATCTGCTAATAACAATCATTTTGTGTTTCAGATGGACTCTGATCTATTGTGTGAGTTAGAGGAGGTTGAGCAACCTTTGGATGATGAGCATGTGGGATCAGCTGACCCTCATCCTACTGGTGGTTCAAGAGGTACGTGGAGGGGGCACGGTCTTGCATGACTGATTATTCCTGACCCTATCCCCGAGCGACGTCCACATCTTGGTTTCAATCCACGCACACTGAGGTATGGTAACCTGTATATTTTTGTAAGATTTCATTAATTTATTTAGATATATATATATTAATTGTTTGATTATTTATTCATTTTTCACAGTTTTCAGCCTGTAGCTATTGGACAGGGGATAGCTATATTGCACAATTATTTTTCTCAGCCATGGATCACATGGGAACAAATTCCTGTTGATGTGCGACGCGACATGTTCCAGCATTGGATGGTAAGTAAATAAATAATATTTATTTTGAAATTTATTTTATTAGTAACTTGATATTATAAATTATTTTTAGGTTTTATGGAATCCTATCGATGATAGCATGCGCGACGCTGTCCACACGGAATGGCAGGTTTCTATGCATGACTGTTTCCGCCAGTTTTTGCACAATTTGAGAAGGACAACCATTAAGAAAGCAAGGGTGAATGAATTTTATGAGTAATGTAGAGCCCACCGACCAGAGTACATTTCATCCCACCTTTGGGATGGAATTTGTTTACACTGGTTGGTTGGTGGATTTCAGAGGAGATCTTCAGTGGGACGACAGAACCGGGGGAGACAGGAGGTGACGCATCGAGCTGGTAGCTGCATATTTAGTTCTCATAGAGAGTATCTATTAGGTATATTTTTTAAATATTTTATATAACTTTAAATATAAGAAGTTTATTTTATATTTCTATAGGCAATCGATCATCCCGATATTATAAAGTTTTAAGTTTATCGGAGGATGTACAAAGATCCAGCTACTGGAGAGATTAAAGGTGATCGCCAGCATCAGATTGTGGTTTGTATTATTTTATCAGTTTAACAATTAACTGCATATAATATTTTGACATTTTAATTTAAAATTGGAATTGAAGGAGTCATATGAGGCTGCGACCTCTCAGACACAGGATGAGGGTCAAGAAGAGATAGCTGAGTAGACCAGTGTTGACCATTTCGATGAGGCGTCATGGATGCAGGCGAC
Organism: Viscum album; assembly: GCA_963277665.1. NCBI lineage: Eukaryota > Viridiplantae > Streptophyta > Magnoliopsida > Santalales > Viscaceae > Viscum > Viscum album. Next base: position 3,689,240 of record OY728162.1, on the reverse strand, counting down.
TCAGTATGGATTTGATAAGGGAAGAGTAGTTGGCATCGACTATAATTTGTCTCATGGTACTTATTATGGTACTGTTGCGATGTTGGTGTCCAGTTCGAGAGGATCTCATGGAGAGGCATCATCTTCTGGGTCACAGTATCAGGAGCAGTTGCAAGCTCAGGCTGAGCATATAGAGACTTTGCAGAAGCAGTAAGAAGATATGTGTCGGTGGGCAGTAGGAGCAAAATTACAAGGAGTTGATGCATCGATGGCAGCAACATCATTACAAGAAGATGAAGTACATGCGCCGTTTGACTCGTAGTTTAGGGATGGCGTTTCCTCCACCTGCACCTTCACCTCCTCAACCTCCTCCAGAAGACGACCCCCAGTGATTTTTTTTATGTTACAAACACTTGAATTTAACATTGTAATATTAATTATTTGCATTTTCTCTCTTTTAAATCTGTACAAATATTACATAATTTAATTTTTAATATTTTATTATTTTTTTATATTTTTTTTGAATATTGAGAATTATAATATTTTTTATTTTTTTATTATTTTAATAATAGTAATATTATTTTTTCATTAATCATAATTTTATTAAATTTTATTTTTTTCAAATTAATTTATTATTTTCGATGGGACCTTTTGCGACGAGGTCCCATCGAAAATAGTCTAACTAAATATTTTTAAAAATATATTTGCGACAATACTACTTCACCATCGCAAATAATTTGTTGCGACTGGCCCGTCTCAGAAAGTGTTATATATATATATATATATATATATATATATATTTTCCACGGGACGAGAGCTCGTCGCAAATAGTTTTTGCGACGGGCCCATCGCGAAAACGTTTACGTATATATAATACATATAATCGGAAGCTTCTTTGCAACGGGCCCGTCGTAAATACTTGTATTTATGAAAGCGTTTTCTTCAACTGGCTATTTGCGACGGGGCCCCGTCGCTAAAGTCTATTTGTGATGGTATCCAGTCGCAAATAGGATGCCGTAATTATTAAGAATTACAGTAGTGAATGTTGGTATTAAATGGTTTCCTAATTGGTTTCAATTATTAAATGTGTACTCTATGGTATCTACTTATTTGAAATCTAATTAAATTCCGGATGGGGAGATAATGTGAGTTTCTTATTAAGGACTCACATATTCACTCTACGTTCCTAATTGGTTTCCACACTACATGAAAGGGTGGAGATGTCTTAGGTGTTTCTAGATGAGAGTTTCCCTAGGATTTCTATATACTCATGAGTGATACCAGTTACCTGAGGGACAATTGAGGAGGGACCCATTGGCATGTGGATACACTGAGCCTTAGGTGATACTTGACCCCTTATGTGCGATACCTAGGGCGAACTCAGGATAAACCATGCCTCAAGTGATACTTGGTCTTTCAAAATATTGTAACGGATGAGCTCAGTGGTATTAGATAAATTGAAGGATGTTCAATAGAGATACCTTTGGGACAGGCTCAAACTCTAACTCTAAACTTTAATATAATAATAATGTTAATGCATGGAAGATTTTTATTGATGCCGCATTGAGTTCCTTATGACTTGTGATACCTATCTGGTTCCTTTAAGCAGAATTTTTTGACACATAAATTAGACCCCAATATATAAAACAAGATTGGGGGTATGTTTTTTTAGTCTGTCATTTGTTTTATAGGATTATATATAAATATATATACATACTAATTTATACATGTACTTCATTCAGATTCACAACTTAGGCCGAAGCAGGTGGTAAGGGATGAGTGTTCTCTTGGGAACCCAAACCAAGTTAATGTTATTTTTATTTATTTAAGACTCTTGAATTTATTATAAACATGAAACACTACTTTTTCTTTTCTATAACATGAAATTTAAATGTTTAGACACTGTGGGTGCTGACTTACTAAGATTATATCTCACACACTACTCAGGTTTTTTTGGGTACCTGAGTAGATTTTATGTTCATAGGTATGCATAAAGGGATGTGTGCTGCTTATGATGCTTGAGCATTGCTCTAGGCATAGGATGGAGATTGGGGTTAGAGGACCGAGCCTTTGGTCGAGGTTCAGTTGTTCCACTTTGTTTCATTTTCATTACATCTTTGATAGCATGGTTGTATTCATGTTTTCCACACTTTTAATTTTGTAGAAACATCATAGCATGCCATCATTGTGTATTTGTTTTTTATTTATCAGCTTTCACACTTTTCATTTATTCAGTTGGGGTTATTTATTTTCTTATTCTGAAGTTTGTTTATTTATATGATTCCACTACTTATTATATTCTTATCTTCCACTGTGTATTATCTTTTTCTTATAAGGGCATAGTATCCACTAAGAACATGTTAAAAAGACCCTCTCTATTACTCGGCATCCTCCATCATTTGGGGAGATTATCTTGTGGTCATGAGGCCAACCTAGATCAGAGCACCTTTCTAGTGGCTCCAGGGATGGGGACGTTACACCATTAGTGACTAATAATGGTCATCCTAAAATTATTAAAATAGTTTTATTACAGTCCATGTGCAGAATAAGGAATTATATGGGAAAATATTTTTTCCCTATATCAACTAAAAAATTATCCACCCTCCTATAAGGGTAGGAAAGTGATCTATCATCCAACTGTAGTGACATTGAAGTCAGTTTCATCTCTCTACGACCCGTATTTCTTAATAGGGTGTAGGGAATACGGTTTATGAAATCTCAAATAACACATAAGAACATAATCTCCTCTATTCGACCAATTTTATAAGTTATGAAAAAAATAACAGGGTCTTTGAGTTTGGGAGGAATATTATTTTGAACTATGGAACTGCACTCCACATTCGAATTTATAGTTTCTCTCTCACACCAATTCCTCTTTTTTGATAATAATCTTTTTAAAAAATTTATATAATAAGGTAATTTTTTCCAAGCTTCCAAAAAGGGCATGTTAACATTGAATCTCCTAAGAAGATGAAGAAAGTTGAGGTAATCGAGTTTAGTGGTATTTATGAGCCCTTGTGAACTTTGTATGGGAGGGGGAAATTATTTAAAACCAGTGGGTTATTATCCTCATCCTAAAACCTATACTTATTCATTCAATATTTTATCAATTACCAGTCCATTTTTCTTTTTTTCTTTGGATTTTTGATGTAAAGGGTTATCATTTTTCTCAGAATCTTCATATCTACCCAAATTTACATATTTGAATTTTTTAGATTTTTTGTTCCAGTTCTAGATTGAACATCAATTTATTCTTTCCACGATTGTTCCCTAACTAGTTATTGAATTTTATTTCCAGAACTGGTTGTTACAACTATCACATTTTCTTCTGGGTTTGTCTCTGTTTTGTTAAACAGTTTCCCTTTATCTCTTCCTCTTAAAATCCTATCCATTTAGCCAATTTTTATTTTTGGACTATGAATTTGAGAATATGTATTCTTATTTGGAGAACCAATTCTACCTTGAACCTATGGAAACATTACCTTAAGTTACCCTTGATAATATTACGATTCATCCCCATAATGATTTGAATAGTTAGTCTTGGGTTGAGTTTGGTAGTTTGGGGTAGTGGGGTATTTGATTATACCTTGTTCTTTCCATGGAATGTTGGGGTGAGTTTTGTATCCATAATTAAATTGATTGGAGAAAGGATACTAGACACCATGATTTCAAGCTCTATAATCTACAAACTAGGTTATCTCCTCATACTGGATAGGGTGGTAAAAATCGATACAACATCTTTGATTGTGACCAAACATCCCATAATGACCACACTACTCCCGAAGTGTTTGTTTATTAACATAAAAAACATGGGTATTTGTTTTAGACCTATGAATTGTTCTTTTTTTATGGTGCATTTGTGTTAATACTTTGTGATAGTTTATCAAACTATTTATTAAGATCATTAGCAATGGAATTAGGGAAGTCACCCCCACAAGATTAGTCAACTAATTTATCGTTATAAGGTGTGAGGCCATTGTAGTAAGTATCCATAAGAAGGTGGGGATCTAACAAGTGATTAGGTTATTGCCTAATAATACTTATAAACCTATACCATTACTCATGAAACAACTCTCCCTATTTCTGGACAAATCCAGTGATCTTATACCTCACTTATATGATGGTATTCATAGGGTATAATTTGGAGACAAAATCATTAAACACATCATCCCAGGTTTAAAATATTTATTCATCAAGATTTTGAAACCAAGTCTAATCCTTACCAATAATTCCAAATGGAAACAACATCAACATTAAATCCTCCTCATTCACATATTAAATAGTATATAACTATAAATAACCATAAAAGTATATAATAAACTCATGTGATTCCTCAACTGGAAGACCATTAAATGAAGGAAATTGAGACATATGAGACTGTTCGATCTCATAGTTCCTAGAACTAGGGTATAACCTTATACAAGAAGGGTTTCTTGCGACAACTAGAATTTAGAACACCCTAATTCTAGGTCTCTCAGGGGTATACACTGAAGGATATGGTACATTGATGTTTTTATTTTTACATCTTCCTAAATCTATGTTTTCTAAATATTCCATTTCAATTTTATTTTGTTTTCTAAGAGAAGAACAATGTTAAGTAATTTCTAAAATTGAAGTTTCCAATTCATACATATAGAATATTGTGAGTATCTTGTTTCATTAAGAATAGATTCGAGTTTTTTTGTACATTTTTTATGTTTTGATATTTATTTATGATCTTAAGTTTTTCTATTTTTTAGTTTTTGTTATGTGATTTTTGTTTGTGTTTTTTGGTTTTGACTTGTTCACGTGGACCTTCTCTAAAAACAATGCCAAAATTTGACCACAAGGTCATTAAAATAATTAAAATTAAAATTGATAAAACTATAAGTACTACTAGTATGGTGGTGAGTGGGGTGTCAATTCCTCAGTGAAAGATAAATGTGTGTTTGTCTCTGACAAAAAAACTAAAAAATCCAAAAAAAAGAAAGAAAAAAGGAAATAGTGAAGATGGAAGTGCAATGTGAAATGAAAATGGTGTAGGGAGAAAAAAATAGTTAGAAGATAAAAAATGGATGAATTAGGGTCCCCAATCTATATTTACCTGATAGAAATGATGTTCTTCAATTATAGTTGAAATAATAAAATCATTTATTTCTAAATGAATGGAAGAGATTCATTAAACAATCACTTTAGTGAACTTAAATAGATCGATGAACCTTCTTGAGATTTTATCTTTCAATATTAACCCTATAAATAATCCATTAATTTTAGAGAAGAGATGCATTGAACATTTCCAATTTTTAGAACTTTTTTCAATGATTCACTACCCTCACATGTCAGTTATTGGGAAGTATTCATTGATACTCATAAATGAATAAAAAAAAGATAAAATTACACTAAAATTTAGTACTAATTAAGAATAATGGATAAAATTAAATCATTTCACTGCACACTAATTCCCATAACCAATATATTTACTCATACTAAGGAAAATATAAATGGAAAGTACATGAAGAAAGAGATGATGAAGCATATCTGGTGAGATTTCTTCTCTCCACCAGCTCTAGTTCTGATTTCCACTAGTATCACGATTGTAGACTCCATGATTTTTGATACAGTCAATGTATGGTGTTGATCGGATGGATTTGTAATGGGTGGATGGGTCCTTTAATGAAAAAACCTCGTGTGCCTTGCCTTTGAATTCACAGTCACAACTCGTAACTATTTTTCCCCACATCCACATGGAGTACATTGAATGTACATCCTGATCCTTTAGTGACTCGATCATCAATCCTTTCACAAAATTCACCCCTTGTGAATCTCTGATACCATGATCATCTTCCTTTCCACATGATCTCTTACAATCCTTTCAACTGTCAAGAAATCAAAAAAAATGTCAAATAGTCTAGAACACAAATTTACCCGAATTATAATTGGCGAAAAGAGTTTCTATATTAATATATATATATATATATTAATTAATTAAATTAGTATTATATATATAAGGATATACATATGTATTTATTTTTATATAATTTTTAATATTAATAATAATTATATAATTATATAAGTTATAATTATAATTATAAATATTAAACTATAAACAAACTTATTATATATATGTGAATATATAATTATATATATATACTTTTAATAATATTATTATATATTACAATATATATATATATACATATATAAGAAGAAATTGGGGTTCGGTTCTATAAAAGGATGAGAAGTTCAGTGGGTCTCCAGCAGGCGACACCATAGGCGTGGAAATAGCTCAGTGATCCTCTTTAGTGGTGGTGATTTTGAGTGGAGGTAGAGTTTTGGATTTGGTATTTTTGATGGTCATTAGTTCAGTGGTCGGTGGTGTGAGATATTTGGTGTGTTAGTGTAAGGCTTCATCATGGTGGGAATTCATTTTCAGCATTGGTGTGGGCTCCGAAAAATCTAATCAGGACTTTATATCGACAGTAGTGACTCTATAGGTGGGTTCGATTATAGTGACCTTCTCTATCATGGTGGTAGTAGGGATATTTAGATCTAGCGAAGAGGGTGACTGGTTTAGTCGGATGACTTCAAAGAAGATTTGTGCTTGATTTTCTTCAATTGTGGGTCTCGATTTTTATCTGGTACGATGTTATAGGGTGGTTCAGGGTGAGGGTGGTGTGGTAGATAAGGAGCCTGCAATATATCCTATACTACCATTGAGTATTTGAAACAAAATTAGCTGCCAATGGTGGATCCCTATTCTAGTCGAGGAGAATGATTAATGGTACCATAATAGTGCGACCTTTGGGAAGTTGTGGCAAGATTTTATATGGATCATTGACCTAAAAAATAAATGTAATAAATAAATTTAAAAATTAAAAATTATTATACTAATTTCAGTATTAAATTTATTACACTATAAGGAATAAAAAATGATGGTTAACACAAATTTATTTATTTAAGTATAAATTAATCAATTAAAAAACATAAAAATGAAATTAATATCTTAACATAAAAATTCAGATTTTAAATAATTAAAAATAAAATTATCAAAATTACAAATTATTCACAAAATATTTTAATTCAGATTATATTTGTTAACTTATTTTAACATTTAAATAAATAAAACACATAATAATTAATTTGTTTAAAACACTTGAATTCAAAATTCTAAAATTATTTATTTAATTAATTAAAATAATTGAGAATTATTATCGAAAATTATATTATAATTAAATATATTGCTATGTATTAAAATATTTAAATAAAATAATGTTAAACTTAATTTAATTATTTAAAATTCTAAAACCAAGTGGGATAAAAATTAAAAATACAAAACAGTAAAACAAAAAAAATTTAAATAATTAAAGAAAAAACAATTAAATAAATCGTATATCAAATAAGACCTATTAAATAATAAAAATAATGATAAAATGATAAAATAAACAATAAAATAAACATTATTATTATAATAAACATTAATATGAAAAAAGTTATTATTTGAGAACATTAATCTCAAAAAAATAATTAGAAACACAATTTTACAACAAAATTATGTGGAGAAACAAGTGAAATAAAATCCACATTAGAAATATTCACATATATTTGAATAAATAGTTCTTCACTATGATGCCACAACACAATAAAAAGAGAATAATTTTACAATTAGGTATTAAATACTCAATATCTTCGAGGTTGTTGTGTGGTGAATTTGTAAAACACTAATATATTAGTAGATTCAATATGACTTTTAAATCATTCAAAAATAAAAAAAATGAAAATGCAGGATATTCAAATGATATATTAATAGGGGATTCATCCCACAATAAATAAGAGGGTGTTTCACCACTTATCAGAGTATTGGAGAATCACTGTCACCACCAAAGATACTCCTCTATTTCCATTGCATTTATTTTGACACTAATTTTGTTCTAAAATTCATTCTACCCCTCCTACCCCCATGATTTATTTTTAAATGGAGGGGTAGAATCCTTGAGTGGTTTTTTTAATGGGGAGGTGACTCGATTGTATTTCTCGTGTCTAAGAACATTATTTGAATTTAGAATTTCATTTTCTATGTTTACTTAGTTTTCAATTAAAAATTTCATAATTTAATATTAATATGAGTACATTTATATTTGATCATAAAGTTTAATTATTTTCTTGGTTAAGAGATATTTTCTCCCACTAGTTATTTTTGAATCATATAGAATGATTAGTTTATAATTATATAGGGAGTGTTTAGTGATTACTAAACATGTGAAGAAGAAATATTAGTCTTTTTTAGGTTTCTAGGGAATTTCAATACTATATTGGGTATTTCTTAGGTTAGTCAAAGGAGAATCATAGTGGCTTTCTCACAATGGAAAGAGAATATTATGAGAAAATAAATTTTTAAGAATATTTTAATCATCAATAAACTTTACCAAGGTTGAAAAGTAAAATAAATTTTGAATCCTTACATTTTATCAATTGAAAAAGTAAAGATATTAATTTATTATAAGACCATGATGTCCTTACAAAAGGATATCCAATCCAAACACCAATCAATTCTCTATCATTCTGGAATTTATAAAATACTTGTTTTATGTTTGATAATCCTAAATTCTCATTCTAGTATTTATTTTTTCATTGTTACAACTTGATTAAAGAATTTCTCCCTGGATATGACTTTGTTTATGACTAATACTACAATCCTAGAAAAAATTATTTTTTTCCACACCCCACTCTTGGTGTGAATCAACAACAACAAAATAGGCAATAATGTCAAAAAATCCCTCATGAGGACATTAAAAATATTGGACATTACCACTAATGACATTTAAAAGTCATTTTTATTCACTATATACATGATTAGGTCTTTATTTTATCCAAAATAAAAGACTACATGGTTGTATAATTCTTGCACTTTCTTCTCAAAAGAAAATTATTTTCACTTCTTATTTAAAAAAAACTCCCAAAATTGATGAATGATAACATTCTTCAGTAGTATGTCTGACCTGTGTATCAGCTAAAATCAATTTCTTTTCCAATAAGAACCATTCTTAATGACCTTGGTCTCTTAAAACTATTATTGGAAGAGCTGTTTGAATTATTTGTATTTAGCGTATTTTAAGGATGAAAGAGATGCTATGTTCAACGATTAAGGGAAATAATGGTTTGAGAGTGAAGAATTCAAATAATTATAGTTTTCAAGGGTTTGAAATTTTCACACATAAGACTGATTTAGTCTATCTCTTTTAAGATGGATGATGGGCCATACTGATTGACGTGAAATGTAATCATAAAAAAATAAGAAACATTCCACTTTTTGACATGTCAAGAACTAAAATTGGTTAATGTCAACATGAAAAGAAAAAAATTACCATGAAATTATGTTCATTTGGAAAATCATGAATCATATAAAATTAATTAAATTAATAAAAATAAAAAACAATAATTTGGATTTGATAAAATATAATCGATAAGAAGTTAGTGGGTTACCAAAAATATCTACTAATTGATTCTTTTGACAAACAAATTCTATAGAGATATTACATTTTTTTCTTGATCTTTTATTAAGTGATGCCTTGAATCCAGATTATTTGTTATTGAATGGTTTATTAGATTATTAGATTTTTAAGGAACTTTTATTGTCACATTTCATTGGTATATGATCAAAATTATTTCCAAAATTCACTAGGGTGTGTTTCATCTACAACACCTGTGCACCAAAACTGTCAACTATAATATATTCAGCTTTTATAGTTGATAATGCATTAGAGTGTTGTTTTTTACTAGGCCATGATATTAAAAAAATTTCCAAAAATTGATATGCTCTTGAAGTGATTTTCCTATCTAGTCTATAGCCACCAAAATCTGAATCTAAGTATTAAGTCAAACTAAAGTTAATTGTTTTTAAAAATAACAAATACAAGGAAACTTTCCCTTTTAAATAACTCAAACTCTTTTTGAAGAAACTAAATGAGGTTCATTTGTATTTGATTGAAATCAATAACAATGACATACTAAAAATATAATATATGGTCTTCTTGAAGTGAGATAAATAAAACTCCCAATAATTACTCTATAAATGTTTTTCAACTGATTTTCAAACTTAATCCAAATGAATTTTAGTATTAGAACTCACGGTAGGTGAAAAAGTATTTCTACTTTAGAGTTAAATTATTTTAAGTAAATAAATTGTGTATTTTATTTGGTTTAAAATATTTCTAAAATAATTTTAATAAATTTTAAAACTAATAAGATATTTATACAAAACCATAACAGTCATTTGAAATTCTTTTTCTATGATCTTTAAAAATTCATGACACGTCTTTTAATTTTTTTTACCAAGAATAACATAATTGACATATATTTTCACAAGAAAAGTATATTTTGATAAATTTTTCTAAAAAATAAGTGGGAACTCAAATCCCAGATTAAAAAATTTGATAAAATAAAAGAAATTAATCATTCATATCAATCCCTAGGTTCTTTTTTAATATGATACAAAGATTTGATAAGTTAGAAAACAAAATTTTGAAAATTAGGGTCTTCAAAACTAAGAGGTTGTTTAGCATAAACATCATCCATTAGAAATTCATTTAGAAAAGAATATTTTAAATCCATTAAATATAATTTAAAGTTCATTTGATATGAATAATATAAAAGATTTATAATTGATTATAATATATAAACATTAGAAATTTTTTTCTCATAATTTAGTCCTTATTGGTTGTAACCTTTAGCAAATATCCTTATTTCTAGTGATCACACCATGATCATCCTATTTGTTCCAAAATACATATTTATCTAAAATATTAGGATAGCTATAGGGGTTTTCAACTAATTAATATACATTGTTACATTCAAACTTTTTCAGTTCTTCACTTATAGAAACTGCCCAATTTTTATCATCTGGGGATTCTTATATTATTTTATGTTCAAGACAGGAAAGTGTAACAACCTAATATTTTGGATCCTTTAAAATACGTACTATGTTCTATAACTTGTGTTGGATACTAAAAAAATTGTAAAAAACAAATAAACATTAATAATAAATTGTTAATAAATATACAATAGACACTAATATGGTAAATCATTGATAGTTGTTTCCATTAAAATCTAAGTAATTAATATGAGTTAATATTGAAATGATTTTTCACAATAAACGTGATTTTCTTTATATTCAATGTTTTATTTTAAAAATATATGTTAAAAAATTTTATATTTTAAATTTGATAAATTAAAATTATTTTTTTTAATTCCTCACAAAAAAATTATCTTAGGATGTTTTTTTAAATTTTTTCTAAAATACTCAATCAATAGGTGAATACTGAAAAACATTGACTTTTATCAAATTATCAATATATTTGAAAGGCATAAAAGTTTATAAAATATTTTAATTGATCAAATATATATTGTATGGGTATAATTATGAAATATAAATATTTTTTTGAAAATACAAATTATATTTTAATATTTTAGGACTTAAGAAACATTTCATAATAAATTTTAAATTGTCTCCATTTGTTTTGTGAAATTAAAAATTTTCATGGTGAAATTATGTTTTATATTTATTTTAAATACATATAAATTTTATTTTTTATATAATAAATAAAGTACTATCTTGAAAATTTGTACCCATAAATTTTATCTTATACATAAGTTTAAAGCATAAAATACCCTTTTTATGTGTTAAGTGTTTTTAATTTCAAATAATATTTTATCATATTTTTTAAATGAATTAGGATAAATAGATCTAATAATTTAGTAAATATTTTCTTATTTTAAAATAAGGTTTTATTTATTTTTTTAGTGATAAAATAATTGACATGACTAATATTTAATTAAGGGTAATAAATGTTTAAATAAAGAATCTAATGTGGCTTAAATTTTCCTAAATTAGCTTGACCTTTAGAAATTCTAGAAATAATTTTTTATTTTTTAAACTATTACCTAAAATATTACCAATATTATTTCACCAAAATCACCTTTCCTTCATTTTGTTCCATTACTACCCCTTACTTATCATTATTTTCCATGTAAAAGTACCTCCTCTTCACTTATAAAAGGGGATGACTTCCACCCTTTTAATACTCCCCTCATATTTTGAATTTTCCCAAAAAACCTACACAAATTTATTATAGTTGAATTCCTTTACATGACCTAATGATCTTGGTCATGAACAATTATCTTAAGTCCCATAAATCAAAGTCCTCAATCAAGAGGAAGTTCAAGGTCTCATCATAGGTAACACATCATTCTTTATATTTATTTATTATTATTTACTTTATAAAAAACCATATCCATATTATATTAATAACCCAAGAATCATTAGCGTGTTGAAATGTTATTATAATAATGGTAAAACCATTATTTATTCTCTTCTATTTACTAATAAAAAAATAATCATTGTTAGTGTGTGTGCATGGATTACTACCTCCATGAAGTCATGATTTTTGTTTTTCATCACCAACTATCATGGATGGTAAAAAAGTTTATTTACTAAGATAATATAATATTTATAAAATTTTAATTTTTATTAAATTATAATATATTTTATTTCCTACTTTATTTCTATTCTATTAAAACATGAGCATCTCCCATGTGTACGTACAGATTACCATCTCCATGATACAACATTTATATTTTGTTTTATATATCAAATAACATGAATGGAATTTAAATTTTATTTAACATATAAAAGGGTTATTTACTAAACCATTTGTTGGATCGAAATAATGATGTAGATGCTCAATATACAAGAGGGGGGTGAATTGTATACTTTAAAAATGCCTTTGGAACCTTTGAAGTTAGTTACGATTAACTATGTTTTCCTTAAGCAAAGGAAAGGGCTAAGTTTAACAAAGTTAAACTAAGAAAATTCACAACACCTCTAATACCGAATGCAAACTTGGAATGAGATTCAGAAAGTGGGTTCCTGAAATATGGTTCCGGAAAATGAAACTTAATGAAAGATTACAAAGTGAGATTCTACCTTAAAGCGTATATAATCTAAATGAAATAGAGTACAAGTAAGGAAGTATAAGAAAGTTATACTTTCCTTATAATACATAATGCAGCAGAAATAAACAAGTAGTAGAACTACAAGTAACAAGATAAAAGTCTTTTAACCCAAAGAGAAGGGTATCCAACAACCTTGGATAAAGGTCCCTTGATTTATTCTTTCAAGCAAGTCTGTCTTACCCACACCAGGGTATGCCCTCGATACAAAGATCTGAGTCTCTGTCTTGCTATCCCCGCAAGCCCTCAACTTCAAGGTAGTTGGCGACCCCTATCTTCCTCAGCAAGGAAGCCCTCGAACTTCAAGGTAGTCGACACCTCTGTCATCCTATCCCCGGAAGTCCTCGAATGTAATCACCAACATTCGGAGTCGCATGAAGCTTTGAGAGTTAATAAGAGCCTCTCTCTCTAGAAATCACTTCAAGCGTGTAATCACATGAGTCGAAGATCAGTCAGCCTTTCAGCACTGAGCTCTTTCAAATGATCTCCTATTTATAGGTAAGGTCGGCTCCTTCTCCAATGGTCATATTTTCCTTAATGATCGGAGGGACCTGTACACGTTTCACTTAGACAACGGTTATTTTATAACAAAATAGACGACATCATTTTATAGAAAAACAAGTGTAACAGAATGTACGACATCGTTTTAATTCTAACTAAAAGGTTCGGAATGAAAACCTCGGAGTAAATGTTCGGAGTGTAGTGAAAATAATGAAGAGTAGAAAAATTATAGAAGTGTAAGTAAAATAAAAGTTCAGAGTCTAACCAAAATATTTTTCGGAGTCTGAATTAATTCAGAGTGTAGAAAATAAAGATAATCAGATTCTGTTTAATAAGAGAATTCGGAATGAGAGTTCATTATCATAATTCGTAATGAGAATTCATCATCAGAATTCATAATGAGAATTCCTCATCAGAATTCGTAATGAGAATTCAACATCAGAATTCGTAATGAGAATTCCTCATCAGAATTAGTAATGAGAATTCATTATCAGAATTCGTAATGAGAATTCATCATCAGAATTCGTAATGAGAATTCATCATCAGAATTCGTAATGATTCGTATCCTGAATCTGGATTAAAACCGTATCTGGAATTCGGAATGAAACTTTATCACAGTTCTCATTCTGGATTTCGGAGTGAAACTTTATCACAGTTCTTATCCAGAATCTGGATCTTAAAACAGAATACTTCATATCAATGTTTCAAGAAATTCCGAGAAAATAGAAATGAATCCGAATCTCATACTTAAGAAAAATCTAGATGAAAATATAATAAGGATAAATTTCTTTATAAAAGCATTTTCCCTTATAAAAGTAATTTTCCTTAAGAAAGCATTTTTCCTTAAGAAAGCATTTTTCCTTAAGAAAGCATTTTTCCTTAAGAAAGAATTTTTCCTTAAGAAAGCATTTTTACTTAAGAAAGGTGTTTGTGATTTTAAAAACAAGAAGGAATGAAAAAGTCATAAGGAAAACCTTATTGACTCAACAATCTCCCCCTTTTTGGAAAGCACAAACATCCTTACGAAAAATAAATTCTAAGAAGAAAGAAAAACATTATGGCTTATCTCCCTTTGCTTTAAGAAAATTAATGAATACGACTAACCCCCCCTTAGGCTTTGAAACACTAAGGATCGTATTCTAGATTTCCAGAGTGACATTTCATTACGAAAAATAAAGTCTTCTTTAATGAAAAACTCCCCCTTAGATAGACTCTCATTGGAGTTCTTCTTTTTCTTAAGAATCTTTTCCTTCTCCCCCTTTGTGATTTTCAAAAAGAAATCGAGGGAATGGAAAAAAAAACAAAGTACCTGAAATATTAGTAATGAAAACAAAAGAGACGATAGGCACAATTTTCATTAGGTTTGAAATCTTGACAACAAAGAAAATATTTCAACAAAAAGATTGGATTTGGTTATTTTGGATCTTTTTCCTTCGAAATGATCCCTTTAATAAAAGTCTTGATCTTCTTCAGGTATTTATGATCTTCTTCAGCTTGCTTCTCTAAGACAAATATTCTTGCGGATTGAGCTTCAATCTTTTCTTCCTGGGCTTTCAGCTTTTCTTCCCGAGCCTTGATCTTTTCTTCTTGAGCCTTCATCTTCTCTTCCTGAGCCTTCATCTTCTGATCAAACTCAATCCGATAATCCCTTTCAAATTTCCAGTTCTGAGAAACAGAATTCAACTTCCCTTTCAGATCTCTGACTTCTTGAATCCAGAAGTTCTTTTCATCTATCAGCTTTTCTTCAAAGGTGGAATTCAGCTCATTTATCTTCCTATCCTCAGTCTCGAAAGCATCTTTAACATTGTCTTTAAACTCATCGAATAACCTCATCTCTTCAACAGTTTTCTTCGACCAATTTGTCATCCTCTTGCAAGATTTTCTATGAGCTTTGTAGCCAACAAAGAAGGTTTTGAACTAAGCCTCAATCTCAACGCACTTGTCCATAACCATAGATACATAGTCAGTTTTCTGATTTAAAGCATGTTGGAGCATCTGACATCTTGAATCAATACTAGAGAATGTCGGAATGGATCCCACCAACTTCTTTAAAGACTAGACAACAAAGTCATGCCCCAAAGAGGATGACTCCAAATCTGAAACTTTTCTTGGAGAGTTTTCTTCCTTAATAAGCTCCAACTTCCTTTTAGACGAATCGCCATATTCTCTTTTCTTGCTAGCCACTGATTTTGGAGTCTCATCAAGGAGTTTCTTTCCCTTGTCTTTTTTTGGAATCGATTCTTGATCAGGGGTTTTCTGCTCACCAGTAGACACTTGAACAATATCATCAACTACTTTTTGAACAACATCTTCCCCATTCTTATCCTTCTCTGGAGTTACTAACTTAGAGGATTCAGCCTCTGAAGTTTGGAGTGATAGGTGTTCCGAAGGCGACCCCTTATATTCATCTACTTCTTTCAATAAGTCTCTTGTTTCACCACTTGCTTCATCAACTTGTTCTTCCTCTTGCACTTGTTGAACCTGCTCGAGTTGCTCAACATGTTCGGTTGTAACCTCTTTCGGAAAATCAAGGTTTCTTCCTGGAGTCTTAGGTAGAGATTCCAAGGAGAAAGATCTCGGAACTGGAATGCTTCCGAATACCATCTCATTAAACTTTAACAACGCTTGGACTGCCTCGTCTTCTGACATCTTTTTCTTGAGATTCTTTTCCTTTACTTGTTTTTGAATCTCATCAGCAGTTCTCTCCTTTAATGCCTTAGCTTCCGCAGGGTCCAATCCGAACTGTGGATCCCCTTCTTTCCTTTTCTATTTATCTGCTCTCCACTTCGCAACAACCTCATCAGGTAAGGCTTTATTCTTCTTTGGTTTGGGAGGTGCGGTTTGAGCTTCCTTAGATTTAGGATCTTCAACTTTAGCTGCAACTTCCTTCAACTTTCGTTTCTTTACTAGTTTAGATGATTCCGGTTCAGCAGCCTTCGGAGCCACTTCTTCTTGATTAGGTAGATCGGAGAACTCACCAGTCTCCTTGTTAAAGGACACATCCATCCACTTAAGGGTATCACCACTGACCAACAAAATTTTTCAAACCCTTGGCTTAGATCTGCAAGCTTCCTTGAAAGATTCAAGGCACCGAACTATCAATCTCAATAAAATTGCTGGGTACATTACGATCTGGGCTCTGAGATTTACTTTCTTAAGATTCTCAATGGTTATAAGAATGTGCCTCATGAAGTTAAACTTCCTTAGATTTATCAGGAAATCTAAGATGTAGATCTCACTCTTCTTCAAGCTATCTTTATCACTTTTCCTCGGTACGATAAGCCCTTGCACCCACAACTCTAGAATCCGGAAATTTGTGGATAAACTTGCAATCTTCGGAGCCTTGTCATCAGCCAGTCCGAGAGTTTCTAAGGATTTTTCCTCGATGAAGCTACCCTTAGAGTCTTGCAACACATGAGATATAAACTCGACTTCTCCTTCATAGGACAACCTTACCAAGCTTGCTGCCTTGGTATAAGAAAGTTTGTAAGTCTTACCATAAGACTTAAAAGAAAATTTCTCCCTATTATCTTTCTGAAATAAGGAAACTGATTCATAGAACTCAACAAGTAACTCCAAAAAGACATCATCTTGATTCCCCGGTTTGGACACAACAACATCTTCCCAGCCATTCAACTTAATGTTCTTCGAAATAAGAGAATCACAGTTGTTGAAGAAATCCGGATGGACTAACCTTTATCTGTAAACTAACCATTGTGAAATAGGCTTAGTGGATGACATTTCTTGAGACGCTAACTCCGCAGACATTCGGATCCGAAGTCCTCTGGGAAGTTCGGAATGGAGAAATCTGAAGTTCGGAACGGCTTAAAAAATAGAGAGGCAGAGATTTGGGACGCGAGAGCTTGAGATCGATGTGAGACGAGTATTTTGGTCCCCTTTATATAGGCAATGAGATGATAGTTCAACTTCTACGGTTGATCTAACGGTTGGGAGAAGCTGAGATCAGATCTGATGGTTGAAAACTTGAATCCGATCTTTTTGAGGTTTTTATTAAAATAAGGAATTAATAAAACTATAATCCGAAAACATAATACAAGAAAATGCAAGCAAGTAAAATATGACTACGGAAACTTGAGTAAGGTAATCATACCTTTCAGATTGGATTAGGAGGATTATTCGTAATGGGTAATATAACAAAGACTTCAAAAAAAAAAACATTATTAAGAGAAGACAGATTTCGCAAAAACTTTTCTTCGGAAAATAAGATTAGTACGAAAAACTCATTACGGAACACTCATTACGGAAAACTCAGTACGAAAATTTTGTTATGAAAATACCAGTACGAAATTTTTCATTCCGGATGTTTTTAATACGAATACTTCCATTCCATAAGTATTCT
The DNA here is from genome assembly GCA_963277665.1 of Viscum album. Classification (NCBI taxonomy): domain Eukaryota; kingdom Viridiplantae; phylum Streptophyta; class Magnoliopsida; order Santalales; family Viscaceae; genus Viscum; species Viscum album. Next base: position 3,671,419 of record OY728162.1, on the reverse strand, counting down.
TTACGGAAATGTCCATTCTGGAAAATTGTAGTTCCGGAAATTCCATTCCGTAATTGTAGTTCCGAAAAGTTTGAAAACAAATTTTGAAAAACTTTTTTAATCTAACAATCAGATGTACTCCCCCTATGAAAAGAAGTTTATTGCTGTAAGGAGATTTTTTCAACAGAAAGTTAGTTAATGAGGATTACCTTACGGTTTTCATTCCTAACTTCTGTTTAATGTATTCAAATCTATCAAAAGGAAAAGATTTTGTGAAAATATCAGCAAGTTGATCTTGCGTTCCAATAAACTGAAGAATAATATCTCCTTTAAGTGTGTGATCCCTAATAAAGTGATGCCTAATATCTATGTGTTTTGCACGGGAGTGATCTGCAGGGTTCTTACTAAGGGCAATGACACTTGAGTTATCACACAAAATTTGAGTTTTGGTAAAACTCAAGCCATAGTCTGTGAGTGTGTGTTGCATCCACAACACTTGAGCACAACAACTTCCAGCTGCTACATATTCAACTTCAGCAGTGGAAAGTGCTACAGAATGTTTCTTCTTGCAGGACCAAGAAACTAATGAATCTCGTAAGAAGTGACAAGTTCCGAATGTAATTTTTCTATCCATTCTACATCCACCAAAGTCAGCATCAGAAAATCTTTTAAGAACAAAATCATTTCCAGAAGTATAAAATAATCCTAGATCCATGGTTCCCTTAAGGTAGCGAAAAATTCTTTTTACTACCTTTAAGTGAGATTCCTTAGGATTTGATTGATATCTTGCACATAAGCATACTGAAAACATTAAGTCTGGTCGACTAGCTATTAAGTATAGTAGGCTTCCTATCATACCTCTAAAAGATGTTTGATCTTCTGGTTTCCCAACTTCATCAAGATCTAAAGAGTTTGAGGTACCAATGGGAGTAATTATACTCTTAGTGTTTTCATAACCATACTTTTTAATAAGATCTTTAATATACTTATGTTGAGATATGTAGGTTCCTTCTGGTTTTTGAGAAATTTGAAAACCAAGGAAAAAAGTTAACTCACCCATCATACTCATTTCAAACTCAGATTTCATTAGACTTGCAAAAGAGTCGGTCAAAGATTGTTGAGTTGAACCAAATATGATGTCATCAAAATAAATTTGAACAATCAAAACATTTCTCCTCTCTTTGTTTATAAAAAGGGTTGGATCTTCATTTCCCTTAACATAGTTATTTTGAAGCAAAAATCCAGTAAGTCTATCATACCATGATCATGGGGCTTGTTTAAGACCATACAAAGCTTTGGTAAGTCTAAAAACATGATCAGGATGTTTTGTATCTTCAAAGCCAGGAGGTTGTTCAACAAAAACTTCCTCTTGAACATAACCGTTAAGAAAAGCACATTTCACATCCATTTGGAAAAGTATGAATTTAAAGAGTGCTGCAAAGGCAAGTAGAATACGGATAGATTCAATTCTAGCTACTCGAGCATAGGTTTCTTCATAGTCTATTCCTTCTTGCTGATTATAGCCTTTAACAACAAGTATAGCTTTATTTCTTACTATGATTCCATTTTCATCACATTTATTTCTGAAAATCCTTTTTACTCCAATAACAGAAGTTTCCTTAGGTCTTTCAACCAAGGTCCAGACTTTATTCCTTTCAAATTCATTTAGTTCATCTTGCATGGCTTTAATCCAATCATCATCACCTAAAGCTTCATCAGTGCTTTTAGGTTCTAATTGGGAAAGAAATGCTAGATGTTATACTTCATTTCTTAAGGAACATCTTGTCCTTACAGGTTGATTTACATCACCAATGATACTATCACTGGGATGATTCTTAAGAAACACCTGATTTGGGTTTTGTAAAACCTGTTCATGAACATAGGGTGGAAAGTCTTCTGGGGTAAATCTTTCAGAAGTATCTTCTAGAACATCATCCTTATCAGAAGGTTTTTCTATCAAAGGTTGATAATCAGTTTTTAAAAACACATCCGAGGAAGAAGGTAGGGATGGTTTAAAAACAAAAGGATCTGACTCATCAAATCTTACATGTACTGTTTCTTCAACAGTACAAGTATTTTTATTAAAAACTCTATAAGCCTTAGAGGTTGTGGAATATCCTAAGAAAATTCCTTCAACAGATTTTGGTGTGAATTTATGTAAGTTATCTTTAGTATTCAAAATGAATACTTTGCAACAAAATTCTTTTAAGTAAGAAAGTCTTGGTTTTCTACCATTCCATAACTCATAAGGAGTTGTATTAAGAAAAGGTCTAATCAAAACTCGATTTATAGTATAGCAAGCAGTACTTACAGCTTCAGCCCAAAAATGTCTAGAAATAGAATATTCACTCAACATGGTTCTAGTTATCTCTTGAAGAATTCTATTTCTTCTTTCAACTACACCATTCTGTTGAGGAGTTCTAGGTGCTGAAAAATTGTGAGTAATACCTTTCTTACTACAAAAAGTTTCAAAATCAGAATTTTGAAATTCTCTTCCATGATCACCATGAATAGTTTTCAATGGAAGGTTTTTCTCATTTTTAACTTGATCTCTAAAACTTTTGAAATATGAAAAAGCTTTATATTTCTTTGCTAGAAAATATACCCAAGTAAATATAGTGTAATCATCAACTAGAACAAACACATAGTATTTGCCTCCAATACATCCAGTTTTTGTTGGACCAAAAAGATCCATGTGCACTAACTATAATGCATCGGTTGTTGAGACTTCACTGATTGATTTAAAACTAGATTTATGTTTTTTTCCATATTGACAAGGATCACAAACTTTAGAAGAATCAAATCTAAGCTCTGGTAGATCCTTAACTAGTTTCTTCTTAGAGAGTTTACATAGGTTCCTAAGGTTACAGTGACCTAGTCTTCTATGCCATAACCAAGAATGATCTTCCATTGCACTTAGGCAAGGTAAATCTTGGCTCCTAAGATCTTCTATGTTTAAGGTGTAAACATTCTCTTGCCTGTTGGCTGAGAGAATAAACTCTTCCTTGGAATTGTGAACTAAGCACTTATCATTCCTAAAATTCACAAGGTAACCTTCATCACATAACTGACTTATGCTAATGAGTTTGTACTTAAGACTTTTAACAAAAAGAACATTTGAAATCAAGGTTTTACCAATAAGAACAGTATTACCAATACCAACAATCTCTCCCTTAGCATTATCTCTGAAAGTTACCTTTCCTCCTTTCGTTTTGATAATATTTTCGAAAAAGATTTTGTTACCATTCATGTGCCGAGAACATCCACTATCCATGTACCATGTATTGTTGCTGGTACTCTCTTTGTTTTCATGAAATCAAAAAGAAAATTAGATTTTCGGAATCCAAACTTGTTTGGATCTGAGATTTCCAGACAATAAAATTTTAGGAACCCACATCTTCTTAGAAAAGTAAGCTTTGTGAAATCCTAGAGATTGGGTTTTGTTTAAGGAGCAATTCTTTACCCAGTGACCACCACATTGACACTTGGTACAAAATGGGGCACTTTGAGGAACAAAATAATTGTTACTGAAAATAGATTTTGCATGGGTATAACCAAATCCAGATTTATTTCTTAAAGGTCGTATTTGGGAATACATCTTATTAAAATTTTCCTTACCATTGGTAAAGTTTGATAAACACTTCTTTAAGGAAAAAATTTCGGACTTGAGTTTTACAACCAAGTTTTTATCCTCAAAATCATTAGTTTTTGAACTAGAGTTAGGCTCGAAAACATTTTTCTTAGAAATTACTTTTTCTAACTCTTTAGAAAGTTTGTTCTTCTCAGAACTTACTTCCTCAAGATTTTTTGAAATACTTTCAAAATAAGCATTTTTCATATTAAGATCTTTAGAAAGATCTGATATCTCTTTTGTAAGAATAGAATTCCTAGAGTTTTCCTTATCAAGTTTCTTATTGAGTTTGGAATTGTCAATCTCAAGAAGTTCAGCAAACCCAGAGACTTCTTCATAAGTAGGTAAAGTATTTTCCTCATCAGAAGATGATTCTTAATCAGAAGAGTTATAATACTTACTATCATTAGAATTTAAAGAAACATTGGCCAATGATTCATCATTTCGTACCTTAGCCATAAAACAATGATTATCAATAGGTAATTTGGCTATAAGACCAGGATTCTTCTATTCTGAAGATTCATAATCAGAAGATTCATCTGAAGAGTCACCACCACTGGCACTCCAGGTGTCATTATATTTCAGAACTTTCTTAGCATTAGCTTTGTAATACCTTTTTCTTTTCCTGTCTGAATGCCTTTATTTTCTTTCTTTCTTTTTGAGCATAGGGCAATCTGGTCTAATATGTCCAGCTCTTTTGCATTCATAACAAGTAACTTCTCCATCTTTCTTATCTTTCCTGTCCTTTTTCTTATACTTGGATTGGAAATTCCTTTGGCCAGCTATCATGTTCATCCTTCGAGCAAGATTTTCTAGTTCATTTTCTGACACTTCACTCTCACTAGATTCGGATTGGAAAATAACTTTCTTAGACTTGGATCTGGTTACTCTCTTAGGAGTCCTAGCTTTCATCTGATTTGAAGTTGTTGTAAAAGCAACAGTACCATTTCCATTCTTGTTCTTGATGTTGTCAGCATCTCTCTTCATTCTAGTCTCATGTTGTAGAAGAGTTCCAAATAATTCATCAAGAGTAATTGGAGTGACCTTCCTATTCTCATCTATAGCTGTTCTCTTGGATTCCCACTCATTGGGAATAATATCAATTATCTCATCCACAAGAGCTTCATCATCTAAAACTTTTTCTCCCATAGACTGTAGACTGTTGACGATAGTCATAAATCTCTGTTGAACATTACAGATAGGTTCGCCATAAGGAAAATTGAAGCCATGATACTCAGCTCTAAGCATAGCTCTTCTAGTCTCAATCACTTTAGAAGTCCCAAAGTGTGTAACCTCTAACTTCATCCAGATACAGTTAGCTGCTTCACAAGAAGAAATTTGGCTATATATATTTCTGGTCATTGAACATAGTAGAGTATTGCGTACCTTATAATTGAGTTGATATTCTTGCTTTTCCTAGTTAGTGAAAGTTCTAACTTCCTTGTCAGGAATTTTATAATCACCAGTAAGCATAACAATGTTATCTACTCCAGTGTTGATAACAAAAGTCTTCATCCGATCTCTCCAGTACTCACAGTCATTACCATCAAAGATTGGTGGTCTTGTAGGATTTAGATTATCAATCGAACCAACCTTAATTCATGCCATTCTTAAATTAACCTTTGGCACACAATGTTGTTAGTAGCAAAAGATTCGTAATAACAAAGTTCAGAATGGACAAGTTCGGAATGGGAAAAGTCGTAATAAGATAGTTCGGAATGATAAAATGAGCCAGAAAAACTTATTCGTGAGTATAAGTATTTCAGAGACCTGCTCTGATACCAATTGTAGGATCGAAATAATGATTTAGATGCTCAATATACAAGAGGGGGGGGGGGGGTGAATTTTATACTTTAAAAATTCCTTTGGAACCATTGAAGTTAGTTACGATTAGCTATTTTTTCCTTAAGCAAAGGAAAGGGCTAAGTTTTTCAAAGTTAAACTAAGCAAATTCACAACACCTGTAATACCAAATACAAACTTGGAATGAGATTCCAAAAGTGGGTTCCAGAAATATGGTTCCGGAAAATGAAACTTAATGAAAGATTAGAAAGTGAGATTCTACCTTAAAGCGTATAGAATCTAAATGAAACAGAGTACATGTAATGAAGTATAAGAAAGTTATACTTTCTTTATAATACACAATGCAGCGGAAATAAACAATTAGAAGAACTACAAGTAACAAGATAAATGTCTTTTAACCCAAAGATAAGGGTATCAAACAACCTTGGATAAAGGTCCCTTGATTTATACTTTCAAGAAAGTCTGTCATACCCACACCAGGGTAAGCCCTCGATACAAAGATCAGAGTCTCTGTCTTTCTATCCCCGCAAGCCCTCAACTTCAAGGTAGTTGGCGACCTCTGTCTTCCTCAGCAAGGAAGCCCTCGAACTTCAAGGTAGTCGGAACCTCTATCTTCCTATCCCCGGAAGTCCTCGAATGTAATCACCAACATTCGGAGTCGCACGAAGCTTTGAGAGTTAATAAGAGCCTCTCTCTCTATAAATCACATCAAGCATGTAATCACACGAGTCGAAGATCAGTCAGCCTTTCAGCACTGAGCTCTTTCAAATGAGCTCCTATTTATAGGTAAGGTCGGCTCCTTCTCCAACGGTCATATTTTCCTTAAAGATCGGAGGGACCTGTACACATGTCACTTAGACAACGATTAGTTTATAATAAAATAGACGACATCGTTTTATAACAAAACAAGTGTAACAGAATGTACGACATCGTTTTAATTCTAAATAAAAGGTTCGGAATGAAAACTTCGGAGTAAATGTTCGGAGTGTAGTGAAAATAATAAAGAGTAGAAAAATTATAGAAGTGTAAGTAAAATAAAAGTTCGGAGTCTAACAAAAATATTTTTCGGAGTCTGAATTAATTCAGAGTGTATAAAAGAAAGATAATCAGATTCTGTTTAATAAGAGAATTCGGAATGAGAGTTCATTATCAGAATTCGTAATGAGAATTCATCATCAGAATTCGTAATGAGAATTCCTCATCAGAATTCGTAATGAGAATTCAACATTAGAATTCGTAATGAGAATTCCTCATCAGAATTCATAATGAGAATTCATTATCAGAATTCGTAATGAGAATTCATCATCAGAATTCGTAATGAGAATTCATCATCAGAATTCGTAATGAGAATTCATCATCAGAATTCGTAATGAGAATTCATCATCAGAATTCGTAATGATTCGTATCCTGAATCTGGATTAAAACCGTATCCGGAATTCGGAATGAAACTTTATCATAGTTCTCATTCTGGATTTTGGAGTGAAACTTTATCACAGTTCTTATCTAGAATCCGGATCTTAAAACAGAATACTTCATATCAAAGTTTCAAGCAATTCCGAGAAAATAGAAATGAATCAGAATCGCATACTTAAGAAAAATCTAGATGAAAATATAATAAGGATAAACTTCCTTATAAAAGCATTTTCCCTTATAAAAGCAATTTTCCTTAAGAAATCATTTTTCCTTAAGAAAGTATTTTTCCTTAGGAAAGCATTTTTCCTTAAGAAATCATTTTTCCTTAAGAAATCATTTTTCCTTAAGAAAGGTGTTTGTGATTTTCAAAACAAGAAGGAATGAAAAAGTCGTAAGGAAAACCTTATTGACTCAACACCATTAACATCCTATAATGATAATATTATACCTTCCAAATGTAATATTGTCAAAAAAAATTATATTAAATTTAACTACTCAAAAGGATATATTAAGGAAACTTTTCTAAATTGAGTCTATTCATGGAGAACCTATTAAAACATAAAAACTATGTGATAATGGAATTTAAAAATAATATAAAATTATGGATATTATGAAACTATTTTACATCATTATATACCACATTCAACAAACCAAAAATATTACAAATAAAGTAACTGAAGAAATCTAAGTGTCTATCATAAGTACAAACCATATTTAATGTAAGTATCAAAAGATAATAAATAGATATTTCAAATCTAGATATAGATGAATAGTTTTTTAGAATATATATAATGAAAATAATTTAATTATTTATGAAGTTAAGTTAAAATGTAACACACTTTCAAACACAAGTAAGGGTTTCATCTCAAAACATCCTTCTTTAAGAAACATGTTCTTTTATGTACCTAATTTAACTTAAATGGAATATATACTATCAATTGAATCTTAATATCATTTATTATTATTATTAACAGAATTATAACTTCAAAATCCAACTCTCTATATTTAAAGATGTTTTTCTTTAAATGTTTTTTAATTAGTAAGGGGTTTTTTCTCAAAAAATATCTTCATTGAGAGTCTTTGTGACCACTAAGGCGGGGAGAGTGTGAATCAATGATCTTTTATTTTTTAGGTTTTATTTTTTAAGAAAAAACTTCACCTTATATTATAGATATATTAACTTTATGTAAGTGAAGAAAATAAGTTCAACCATAGGAACATAGTTATATAAATGGTTTACTACTAAATAAGAGAAGAAATTCCTTGTAATTGTTTGTAAATACTCTAAAACTGCACAAACCACTAGAAAACAATACTTTAATGTGGTTACAACATGAATGTAGTATCCTTTCACTTACAAATAACTATATTCAATCGACAATAAATGTGATCCTTATAAAGATAAATTATATAAAAATGTTTTTTTATGACTGTAAGAACCTTCAAAAATATTCTTCATTATGTTGTCACTATGCTTATTTAACATCCTTTTCACTTCTCTTTTCTTTAAATTACTACTTATTCCTCAATTTTTTTCATAACAGCGGGAAAGGAACTTCTTCGGTTTGATGAAATTTCATTTTATGGGTTCACCTGGTATAATATGTTTGATACTTATATGGTATAATTAATATGGTTTTGAATTGTACACTGATACCACTTATAATGTATTTCACATTTGATCACCTTAGAATTCCATTCTTATGATAATACCTGATAGGAAATTGCATCTAGTATCTATCTAAATGGTGCATATTCAATCTATTTGTTTGATTTCTTCAACACAACATTAATCTGGTACTAACTAATGGGAATAATTTTTTTAATTATTCATTATACTAATGTCAATTTTCAATGTTTTAATAATCAACTTTCCAATTATGTATTTATTCAACTCACTTACAAAAATTATATAATTCACCATGGCACAAAACCCCTTTATATAGGTGTAACTACTCTAAAAATTTATATAGACATAATAACTTCATTAGAAACTTACCAATGGAAATTCATACCATCCCACTCAAAAATTTCATCTTGTTTACAACATTCAATTCTCTTAAAATATTGGAGGTCTTATTACGACTCAGTGATAACATACATCTTGAAATTCCCTTAAGAATTAGAAATAATTATGACCTTCCACTATGATTTTAGGAATATTAAAAAACTAGATCAACACCATCACATTTTATTCTTTCATGAAATATTTTTAAAGTCATTTTAACCATTAAAACATTATACTACTCATCAGTCCATTAAAATTTTTTATCACCACTTATAAGTGATGAAACTTCATCTTTTATCCCAGTAAAAGTTTCTGTGTTCCTACAGAACTTCTTATATTTCTTTATAAATTCATATGAACATTCAGATAATATTTTATTATGCACTTTTACATCCAATGAAATGAATCGTAACTCTCCAATCGTTACATTCGTACGCAAACCTCTAACCATCGAGAGTTATATAAAATCATATTTCAGATCAATCTGACCAAAACCATCTATATGATGACTCATATACTTATATCTGATTATCTTGTAACAAATTCACATTACGACTCCATACATGTCCATATAATAAAAAATTTACAAAAGGAATCATCCTTAAAAAATAAAAATAGTTTTTTTGATGGATAAAAAATGATAAAATTGTGAGAGATTGTCTGATGTCCTTCATCTGGTGTCATTTCCTGATAACTTTCCTTTGTAATTTGAGAACTTTCCTATGATTAGAAATCTTTACAAATGATTAACTGATAACTCTTCATACCATGGAAACTCCAAAAAATAAAAGTCTTGGAACACAAATTCTATACAACCTCATAGAACAATATTTTTACAACCACATTTTGACCAACAACATTTTCCTGGTGATCTTAAAAAATATATGTAGCATGAAATATTTATATAAAAAAATTATTTTCAATTAAATATAGAATTAATAGTTTTTTCATTACTCTATATGTTGGGAACTATATAAATAAAAAATCATCATCAGATTTATTCATCTCACATTCTCTCTGATGAAACTTGTAATCATAATTGCATAAGTATTCAATATAACAATCAAGATGGTCACCTCAGACCGGTAATGTTCATTTGAAAACCTCAGTCTGATAAACTCAAGCTAATCCACTATATCTTATTACCTTAATAAAAAATCATAACAAAGTAAGGTGATTTATGTTAGACAAAAAAATAAAACACTTTTGAGAAAATCATCTCTATTTATAACAATATTAATCAATATATTTTTATCAATTGATCACCCTAAAATATCTTTAATATTCTTAGTACTAACATTAAGAATCGAGACAAAAATATAAATTAGGGAAAGTGTCGATAAATAAATACAACTAACATAAAGAATAAAAAAATGAGCATATATTTAATGTTAGATTGATCCATCATGGGAGAATCATGAACAAGTAGTATAAAATGAATAAAATAATATTAGGGACAATATCCCATACCTAACTGCTCTCGAGTCCTTCTCGGTCCTATTATCCAACTCGAACCTAGAAATGATATGAAACAATCATTGGGACGTTTCCTAAAATCTGTCCTATTGAAAAATAAACGTTTCTAGTTGGGTATAAAAGTGATATAGCATATCAGGTAGGATGTGAGTATAACTGAGTAGGCCACCACCAACAATGTCCCTAAAAAACTAGTATAATGAAAAATGAATGTAAAAATGTTGTATATAAATAGTTTAATAGTTTGAAAATAATTATATAATATTAATAACCAACAACTGATGCTCTGGGTTCTTGATGACACCTGATGTCAGCTGTACTGTTGTCGATCTCGAGGCTTGTGACCATGATTGACCCTACTTACTTCAGCCAATGTTAAGGTCTCTCTGAGCACATCTAAAAATATTACTAACCATTAGTATCCATATAAAATCTATGAGGGCATCATGTAATTCTTAGTACCAAAAAAAATCCAGACACTCATCCTAGCATTCCTTTGGAATCCAAGCTCTCACAAAAGTATTCCCCATAGTTAGTGATCACTCAAATCTAGGTGCTTATCCTAACATTATAATGAAATTCTAGTGCTCATCTCAATTTTACTCCACATCAATCATTATGTGGGTCATGTAACTCCACCCAGCCTTTCCGTATCACCATCAATCAAATGGAATCTATGTTCTCATCCTGAAATTCCAAATCATCAAGTATCATATGGAATTTAAGTTCTCATGCCAACATTCCCATGTAGCACATGAGATATGGAATCTAAAGATATCATGTAGGAATTCCAATTCATTAAGTACCACATTACTCATTTAATTAATTAAACATCATTTCATAAAAATTTCACCAGGACCACAGACCCTACTAACCATATTCACAATTTCACATTTTAGTTTCCATTCCAAATTCTGAAATCCTAATTTATTATTTTGAAAAAACAATCTAGTTCATAAAAATTATGCCCTTAACTATAAGTTCTATTATTCTCTATAAATACTAGGGTATGAATTTAATTTAATAAATTGATTTACTAAAATAACTTCCCATCCCATAATCAAGAAACATATTCCACTAAAACATTTAATTAATATTAAAACATCATTTCAACTATCACTTACCAATTTCAATTCTATTATATAAAATCTAATATTTATAACTCATGTCATTAGTAAAATACCATTACTTTAGGTCCATCTCATTTTAAGGGCACACTAATTCCCAAATATTGGTGGTTGGAAAATTCCACTTCAAAACCATAAAATAGAATTGATTTTACACATAAATCATTAAATCATAAACTATGAATTTCAAAAAATTAAGTCATTTAAACGATAATTTCCCCCACCAAGAATTTCTCTTGAAATACAATTTTCTAAGGTCTTAGGCATAAAAAATGGGTATTTAAACAATGCAAACTTAAAAGAAATTTTTTAAAATAATTTTGAATCAAGCATGAAAAATATGACTTAGCACACTCAAAAACCAAGTAATACCCATGGTTAAATTGAAAAGGTACCTCCTACTCAATGGATATCATCCCCTAGTTCATGTAGGAAAAAAATTGGAGAAACAAAAAAAATTACCCAAAATATGGAATAAAGCACATAAAAAAGGAAAAGAAACTTGATAGTAAAAGGAAAAAAATAAAAGAAGGTACATGGATCTTAAAATTAAATATAGAATTATAACTATGTAGACAAAAACCAATTCAGGAAATAGATGGAGGAGTTCCACCATGGAAGAGAGGAGGGTAGAGGGAGAGGAGGTGTGTGCAGCTTCTAGGAAAGAGGGGGAGGAGGGAAGGGGTTAATATCTATTTAAAATTGGAAGGAGAAGATAGTAATTTTCCCAAGTTTAAAGGGGTGTGTGGTTTGGGCTCACAGTTCGACAAACCATTCACCAATCATGTTTCCCCCACTATCAAAGACATGCCCCCATAGCATGGTAACAGTGCATGGTTTAACTAACCATGCACCTATGAAATATAGTTCACATATTTAAGGTGTACAGTTAGCATTAACCGTGTTCAAACTGTTTTCCCCATTTTATTTTACCAAAAACCAAAACTCTAAAAACCCAAGCACTCCAAACACTCTTATTAAATAACTTGAACACTTGGAGAACCTATTGGGATTCAACCATAACCAAAAACAACATTTTAAGATGTTTCAACTCTTAGAAAAATGTTCTGAATCCTGATTGAAAATACATCCTTTCCAATCTCATGAAAATTCAAACTCTTCCTCAAATTATGAGCACCCATACATAACCAAGGCCTTATAAACTCCCCTTTATAATATTTTTCATCTTTTATATGTTATGGTGGTTATCCACTCCCATTTATCAACCGTAATCAATCAACTATTAATATCCAAATGTCCTTGTACCATTCTAAAAGACAGAAACATGTTTAAGGAAGAAACTCTAACTTAAGGTGCACAAATTGTAAGAACTGAATCCAACTCCTAAAATCAATACCAAAAAATAAAGATACATCTTATCTGATCCCATATATTTCAAAACACTGATGGTTTGATCATCAAAACACCCACCGGGACAATGATTCTACCCACCATAATATTCATCTTATAACAACTAAATTACAATGGTTGACACCTTCACCATTATAATTACTTATTGAAACACCAAATAACACTTAAACAATACTACATGTGTGGTTCCCAATTCAGCCCACCCGAACATGAATGATAACACTAATTATATTTGGTACCCATTCTTATTACTATAAACCAATTGTGGAAGGTCCCATAACCATTGTTAATTCACAAGACATAGATATATTTATCTATATTTAGATTCCTAGTTCGATTCTCAAGACACATCCAATATATGAAAAACAATACAATATATATTGTTTAAAACTTAACCCATCCAAATCCAAATATTAACAAAAGTGAAAACATCCTCAACTGATTCATTATGAAAATTCCAAACTCCAACTATCAATGAATCAAGAATCTACCAGTTCATGATGCCTTCACACCTTATCAAATCTTATGACCACCCAAACACACTCTTCAGAGTCCCTAAAAGACTCTGGGTATGATTCCATAGTTAGATAATCATCCAGCCTAGACTATTCTCATGCCTTGCTGCACACACCTATGCACCCTTGATCCAAACACTATTATATCACTTTAATATTAGCTCGATTATAATACCCCTTACATTTCTATTAGGTATGATTTAACCATTACTTTTGTCTTCCCTTTTTTATTAGTAATTACTATAAAGAAATGTGAAGGATACCTTTAATGGTTATGTAAGGGGTTATTTGGTGCCTTTTAACTTAAAACTATATTTTTTATTGTTCATTGGAAGATTACACATCGTTTAATGGGATTAAATTCCATGTAATGGATGTTTGGAATAATATGTGAACTAGATACATAGTATGATAGGTTTACATTCCATGTAAAGATTTAACATCATGTAATGGGAAATATCAGGTTTTTAATGAAAAAGAGATGGTTTTTTCAGTGTATATGAGCTTTGTGGATTACATGATGTGCAAGGGGACTAAATGCCATGTAATAGTGTGTACTAGGATATTAGAGTGATGAATGAGATGTTTATTATTTAATTCATTATAGGATTACTTACTCTTGAACTAGAGGATATCCCAAAGAGATTTTGGTTGATTACCTCCCTTTCGGGTCTCTTTGTTCAGCTATTGATCACATTTGTTGTTGGATTTCTTCTATGTGGTAACATAATACTTTTATTTTTTCTTCAACATTGGTTAAGAATTTGGTTTTTCCTATTCTTGTGTTCATATTTGTGATCATATAGTGTTTTATATTAATCCTTTGTAGTTTCTTTGTGTCCCTTGTCTTTCAACGGCATTTCTCTTCGTTTCTGGTCACCGTTTTCAAAGGCGTCTATATTTATAACATATTTTGGTAAGTGTTTCTATTAAATAGGTTAATTTTATGAATTCAAATTCATTATTAATAGATTCATTTGGGCTATTCATTTATTACAATCTATATTTGGTTTTAAAGTATTTCTTATAAAGGAAAATATTATTAAAAAGGGGGTTTTATTGAAAATGAATTTTCTTGATTTGGAAATGTGTTTTCAAAATTTAAAGCTGATCATCTTTTAATTGAAAATGTTTTAAGAAATTTTGAGCATTGTTTTAAAATTAAGTTGGAAAATTGAACATTTGGAAACTTGGGAGCATCGATAAAGAGACACATGTAGCCTTAGTATGTGTATGGAACAAATATAAGGTAACCTTTTGTGATATTGACTGGCATGAATAAAAATCAATTGGATATAGTATTTTTTCTATTTAGGGTTTTTAGTGTCTAGTATGTAATTTCCCATAAGCTAGATCCCAAATGTGAGGTTATTTGTCCTTAACATTTATTTTTCATGATTTTTTTATCATGAATTCTTTCTCACGGGTTTTTATATGAGGTTTTATCACACAACTTCACATGATAGGTTGCTTCATGGATATGTGGTTACCTATTTACCTCTTGATGTATAGATATTATTTATTATTTTATCACCTATACTTGTCATATTTATGGTTTTATAATGTGAAATGATTTTATGAAAACCAAAGGGAATACTATTTATAACTAGATTTAATTTATAAAAATGATTTGCAAAAGTATTTTATTTTAAAAGCTATAATTTTAGTATTCTTAATATTATACCTTATATAGAAACAATTTTGGTATCCTACTTGGATTTATCTCAAAAAATACTTGTGACTTTAGGAATTTTTAGATGTTGTATTATAATATGTAGATAACAGGAAGATCATCTTTTAGAATATTAACTTCTATTTTTTATGTTGTTTTCTGTTCAGGTTTTCCTAGAGGTGATTGTTGGTCACATGGTGATTTGACATACATTCTAGTTTAGATTATTTTTTGGAATGAAATGCATGTCTTTGTGGTATATCATTTATTTATGATTTTAATCTATTTTTCACTTATTTTTCTTTTATTCAAGACTAATTTTTGTTATCATATTTTACCTATATTACATGATGGGTTGGTTTGAGTGGAGATGAGCTATGATTGGTTCATTAAAATTTGGTATCAAAGGGATGATAAACCTGAAGTGTGTTAACACTACCTATGTTTGGTTCTCTTTCATGGGTATAAATGAGTTAGGATTATCATAATTCAAATAATAAGTGTAGAAAAGTGTACTGGATAGATAAATTTCGTGATTTAAACAAAGTTAAAATGGGTGGTCGGGGACTTTTACTAGGCTTGAGATAAAAATTTTGAGGTCATTTGGATGAATTGTAATAGAGGATCATTTAAATTGATGTGTTCTCTTTTAAGTAGGGTTTTTCATTATTTATTTAAATTATTATTTTATTAATGCTTTGATATCAACACCAAAACTTAGTCCTATGATTTTGGAATTCTGTTAAGATTGATTAGTTTTTGTCTTTTGTTAGACAATGACTTGGAGAAGAGATCTTCCAAATATGAGAGTGGAAGCTATGAGATAGATTCTACAAGTGAACCATGTAGTGGACTATACTTTGTTAGAAGATCTTATTTAAACTACTCTGAATCTGGGGGAAGTGGGTGTTAATAATATAGGATGCAAGGTAGATCATGCCTCTTAATTTACTAATCAGCATCCCCCAGTCACTTATGGTGAAAAATTACCCTAGGAATATGAGGAGTGGATTGAGATTATATATAGTATCTTCAACTTCTTGAATACTCTTGAATACTTTAAGGTGGATTTTTTATGTATATACTTGAATGACTGGGAAGGATATGGTGGGGATCTATTTTACAAGCTATGTTGCAAGAGATTCTAACCATGTTTTCCTTCATGAAAATATTTAACCATATATTTTATCCTAATAATTTTCATGTGTTTAAGAACTAGGAGTTTCTAACCTGTGAGCAAGGGGAGAATAAAATTTTTAAGTATTCTACCCATTTTGATAAGTTAGTGCATCTGGAATTGGAGATTGTCACTAATGAGTACCAAAATTCTTACAGGTTTGAGTTAGTATTGAGGCATGATATTCAATCAATACTAATACTCATGTTCCATCTAATATTTATGGAGGTAGTGGAAATTAAAAATTTGGATAATGAAGAATAAACTAGGAAGATAGGTTTGGGTAGAACTTCAGTTTTTTCAGTGATTAACCATGGTGTATCTTCTGACTAGTAAAGGAAGCATAAGAGCGGACGGTCTTCCTCAAGACTAGTTACAAGGTCTTCGATAGGGAGACATTAGGTTTTCTAATACCATTGTCTAAGGTTATGTCATACCAAGCCTAACTATGAAAATGATCCTAGGAATTATAATGTTTTTGAATGATTTGGCCATTTAAAACATTTTTGTGGAAAGATATCCCAGGGCAGTAGGGAACTATCCACTCTTACCAAGGGTATGCAGGTTTATACAAATGCTTTCATGGGTGGTGTATCTAATCCTCTAGAAAAGGGATATGTTCATGTTCCTAATACTAAACGGATTTATGTAACAGAGTATGCGCTAGGGGAATCTGAATTAGGGACAACTACTATTAGTGGGACAATGTTTATCTCATCTTCTATGGTACAAGATTTTGTTTTTTATAGATTATAATCATTATTTTATATCATTAATGTAATTTAAAATGTTACAATTGCATTAATATATTATTATATACATGTTGGATCTATCCCACCTTTGGGAAAGAGGCACAAACAAGTTTTTAAATGTCATGTGTGTTGGGTGATGATATAAGAATTTGAGGTGGAGTAGGAATTTTTAGTGCTTGATCTTATCATCTTGAACCTGATTATCAGAATAGATTGTATGATCAGTGTTAAGGCCCCGATAGACTATTATCACCATCGAGTTAAATTATTATCTAATGAGGGGGTCACTCATATTCTCCCCAGTGAGTTTGACTCTAGATTAAAAAGGGTAATTATTGTTTTTTCTTATACCAAGTTAATATCATGCTAGTTTCTAGAGATGTTTATTGATAAAATTTACTCTTGATTGGATGGTTGACTTCTTATAGTTGTATGTGAATACCCCAAATTATTTCTAGATGTTTTTTTGTTTAACACCCCAGATAGAAGTCAGGTTTACTATAGATCTGCTATCTAGTACGATACCCATTTCTATGTTATCTTATTGTATAATACCTATTGAGTTGGTTGAAATTAAGGTATAGATTAAGGAAAAATAGGTTAAATTATTTATTCATCATAGTGCGCCACCTTGATCTTCACATATCCTATTTTTTATGAAGTAATATGAGAGACTAATATTTTTTATTGATTATTAAAAGTCTAATCAGGTGACTGTTAAGAACAAATATCCATTACCAAGGATTAGTGATACCTTTGATCAGCTTATAAGAGATTTTCTGTTTTCTAATATTGAACCACTATCAAGGTATCACCAATTGAGAGTCAAAATGGAGGATATACCGAAGATAAAATTTAGAATTTGATATTAGAATTTAGATTTTATGGTTAAGCCATTCGGTGTCACTAATTCTTCTATGGTGTTTTGGGTTTTTATGAACCATATCTTTCATTAGTTTTTAGAATCTTTTTGTTGTTGTGTTCTTGGATGATATTTAGGTGACCTCCAAGTTTGTGGAGGAGCAAATGGACCATTTGGAAATCATTATTCAAATCTTGAAGGAACAAAATATATATGGTAAGCTTTCTAATTGTGATATTTGGATCTGGGAAGTGAAGATTTTAGGGAATGTGATGTCTGAGAGAGGTGTCTCTATAGATCCTAAAAATTTACAAGTAGTTATATTTTGGGATAAATCCAAAAACTTGTTTGAGATTCAGAGCTTCTTGGGTTTGGATGGTTACTATAGATGGTTTTTTAAGACTTCTCCAGGTCTGTATCTTTGATGATAGTTTTAACCCATAAGGTTTTAAAGTTCTAATGGGATAAAAGGTGTCAAAAATATGTTGAGGAGATAAAGGTGAAGTTAAATTCAGCACCCGTTTTGATTTTTCATGATCTAGAATAAGGTTATGATGTTTTCTTTGATGCTTCTAGTATATATTTAGGATGTGCCTTGATTTAGGTGAAGAAAGTGGTAGCATATGGATATAAAAATTTATCCCCTGATGATAAGAACTACCCTACCCATGATATTGATTTGGAAATTATTATGCCCAAACTCAAAACATGGTGTCACCATATCTTTGGAAATTAATTTATGGTATGTTCTGATCATAAGATCCTTGAATATGTTTCTATTCAGAGGGATCTAAATTTGAGATAGAGACACTATTTTAAAGAGCATAGTGTTTCAATATATCTCCACTTCATTTGTTTTGATGATTCAAAAAATAAATACTTTTTTATAACATGTTTATTAAGTGTGTCAGATTATAATAATATTACGTTATGTGTTCAAGTATTTATCTCACTGCATTCAAGTACATTATCTTACAAAATTAAAATAACATATTTAGTTGTTTGGAACCAAATAGTATCACATAATGCATTATATTACAATGTAATTTCGAGAATAATATTCAGAGATAAACGAATTTGAAGAAAATTAGAACTTTATCTTACGCTGAATAATATTCTTATGCTTCATTGAAGACTGATTTTCTTTTGAAATCAAGTCACATTATCTTATATAAGACATTCTGTAATGAATAGTACGTTTAGCCAATGTACTTTGAAGATTTGTTATTGAAGATCATCATGATTAATTTCCTAATATCATGATAATTCATTTTATACTTTTTGAGTATATCAGATGTTGATTATCTAAATGTGGATAGATCGGACTATGCAATACTTACCAAAAATTGAAAAATTTGCGACAATGATAAAATCTATGAAGTTGAGATTACAAAGGCAGTTCTTTTTTCTTAAAAGTGCGGATGAATACTCTAGGGCTCTTATCATATCAGAATCATTGTATGCCTCATTTTACCATTAGAGTTAACCTATTTTTATGTTTCAAAAACCTATAAAAGGAACTATCAAGTACAACTCAAAATAGATATGAGAATTAAAAAGGAAAAATAAGGCTAATCTCTTTACCCTTGTCAAACCATTAAAGATATGTACATATCAAGAATTAGTTTGTCTTTTTAAAGGTAATCGGATCTCTATATTTCACTTGAAAATAATCTAGAGATACTCTTAAAGTTTTTCTTTTCTCCGGATAAATCATCAACTACTGTCAGTTTCTACTTTAAAATGGGTGCTACAAAAGTTTCTCAAATCATACATCTCTTTTTACCATGTTTTCACTTTGTGTATGGCTGTGGTTAATAATAAGAATTGGAATTGTAAAGGGAGATAATGGTTGAAAGATATGGGACCTTTTTACTAAGTGACAACTACTTCCACTCAATTGGGAGCCCCCAATAAAAGGGCTATTTAGTGAAACTCACCATGATCAAGGAGAAGAGAGTTGGTGGAGTGGATTAGGGGTTTTTATTCCTCCAACTAATATAAATTTATATATTCAATTTTCTTTATTAATTTATTAATTTTTTCTGCAAATAATCTCAAGAAATAAATTTGAACATACATACTGTAAAGAGGGTAGTTTTATGAAATAAATTTTTATGAAATTAATTCATCATCCTATTGAGTTATTCAATTAGCCATTTTCTGGGAAATCAATCAGTATCAGAGAAAGTGACTCTTGATTTTACTAATATCAAAGTTTAAGTCCAATTATAAATATTTTGATGGATTCTATAGCTGATAACAGATATGGTATGTCAATGGTTAAATCTCCATACTTCACTGGAGAAAACTATGGTTGTTGGAAATATCATATGATTATTTATCTAAAGAATCTTGGTATGAAATTATATATTAAACCAGTTAATCCCTATGAAATTCTAAAGTCAAAACATGAATCATGGGATCCCACAACTGATGAAAATTATTAATTAAACTCTATACCTATGCATGTTATCATTTTCAGGTTAGGGAAAGATTAATTAAATAGAATCTCTTAATGCCAGAAAACACATTAAATGTGGAATGCTATAGCAGTAGCATATGAAGGAACTAACAACATAGATTCCATTTGATAGGATACAAACAATCTTATGTTTGATACTCTAAAAATGGATAAAAGTGAAAATTTTACTCACCCAAATGAAAGACTCACAGAGATTGTGAAGAATATGTCCGCTCTAAGAATGCCTATAACTAAGCCTGAACAAGCATTGAATGTTATAAGAGTACTACCATCTATTTGGAGGGGAATCTCAGATGCTATAAGGAAATCTATAGTAGTAAAGAACCTCAAAATAAAATATCTTATTATAACTCTCTAGATGTATGGATTTGAAATGGAAACCACATATTAGAAGCTCAAAATAGTACAAAAGGAAAACATTTCCCTGAAGGTGACTACTTCTAAAGATGACAAAAAGAGCATAATTACACAAGTTTCAGAATCATTTGGAGAATAAAATCCATCAAGAAATTCTAAATCAAATGACGAGGTTTCACAATTTTCTTGAAAGTTCAAAAAATTATATAATAAGAAGAGAGGGTTAAAAAGATACTTAAATAAGTACCGAAAGCATAGTGATAGCTCCAAAGAGTTTTGATTACATGAATTCAAAAAGATAGGACATATTAATCATGAATGTTCAAAAATAAAACAAAATAAGGATACAATGAGGAAGTACATTAAAAAACGGGATATAATAAGTCTATAAAATCTATGAAGGATACCTGGAGTGATATTGAGAATTATAGTGATTGCATGTCACTGAAATCAGAACATGAAGCTAGAAATAAAAAGGCCAATATATTCTTTATGAAAAAATTAGACAAAGTATATTCTTAATATTTTGAGCATTAACATGAATAAAAAAAATAAAATTCCTCACATGAAGAATTAAATTAATACTACACCATAATAGAAGTTAAATATGAAATATTGAAGAAGAAAAATAAATCCATTTGAAATTTATATAATAAAATCATTGGTGAATAATAAAATGTGAGAAATAAGATTCTGGACTTGAAAAATCAGCTAGAAAAATATATTGTCTTTAATACAGAACAGATCAAAACAATTGAAAATCTATAAAATAAAGTTTAAAATTTTAAATATGATGAAAGTTTTTTTACAAAAGGGAAGGACTATTTAAATATAATTGTTGGTCAAAACCTATCTAGAAATAAAAATTTTGGAATTGGTAGACAAGGTGAAAAATCTAATCTTTATAGAAAATATTATGTCCCCAACTTAAAAAATAAATATATTTAGAATGCTCCATGTTTTCATTATGGTGAAATTGGAAATTTGTAAAATATTTGTGATTTGAAAACCCATAAAATTTGTGGAGTTAAATTTTATTTCACTTTAAAAATATTTTTCAAAAAATATGAAATGTTTACAGGAAAAAAGAAGAATTTATAGATTCCAAAATAATTTATATCTATCATATCCAAACCCCAAACAATTTAGGTACCGAAAAATTATGTTGTTTGATTTTGCATTATAGGAAACAATCCATATGAACAGAAGTGAAAAATGGTTCATGTATAGTGGTTTTTCAAGGCATATGATTGGTGAATACTCTAACATTCATTCTCTATACAAAATAAATTGAGGATATATCACATTTAAAGGCAATGAAAAAGAAAATATTTTTGGCATTGGATCACTTGGAAATATGTAGTCTATTTTAATCAATAATTTTATTTATGATGAATATTTGAAGCACAGACCAATAAGTATCTCTCAATATGAAAATTATGGTTATACTAATGATTTTTCAAAGTATTCCTCCTTACTTTTTAATCATAAATGTCTTAAGTTTAAATAACCCCAGGAACATGTCAGTTTCTTGGTAAATCTATCGTGCTTGGTCAAGTCAAAAACACTATTATATAGAAATATCAACTACCAAAGCTAAATACATTAATGCTGTTTCTGGGCACATGTACAGTGGATGAAACACATCTTACTAGATTTTTTATTTAACTTTAATCATGTTCCAATCAGATGTGATAACACTTGTGCTATCAATATATAAAAAAATATGATTAACCATTCATGAACAAAGAAATTTGATTTATGAAATCATTTATTTAGAAATCATGAACAAAAATATGATATCTATTTATAAAAATTTTCATGGAAAAACAATTAACTGATATATTTACTAAACCATCATCTTCTGATACATTTGATTTTATTTAATCAAAATTAGGGATGTTTAATTTTACAACGTAATATTTTATCTCTCTTATATATAGTGACAATGTTATATATGTTATTTTAAATATTTTTCATGACATCATTTTGAGTAATGTTCACATAAAAAAGGCCTAATAACTTATATTTAGCTATAACAACTCTAACATTACTACTCAACCCCTTGATTACTTCGAACGAAAATTTTTTTGTATCAAATCTAAGCGCAAAATGATTCAAAAAACGTTTGAACCCAATTTATCTATACTTGGGACCTTTCTACCCTAGCTTATCGGCCTTCCAATCCAAACAACTCTATACAATGGAGAAAATGAAAGGATCAAATAGTGTTTCATCTAGTAAGAGGAAATGTCAAAGGATATCCAAATAAGCTTTAAGTGGTATAGCCGTAGATTTTAAATGGATGAGTAGAACTAATATACTACTAAAGAAATTTTTTAATTGACTGGGATAAGAATACATTAATGATGGATCATAAACTTATGAAGTGTTGAAGAAAAATGTTCTTTTGTTTTATAAATCTATTGTGTTTAATTTCAATGAAAATGAAGACCTCATTACATAAACTATAAATCCGAAACAATAGTCGCTGACCTCTTCATGCTTGTTGAAATGTTTATTGTTCTACATGAAGGATAAACATTCTTATAAACCTCCTTATATTTCATAGAAGGAATCACCCCAACCAAAATCATGATGTAAATTTTTGTAAATACTGTCATTGAGAAGAAACAAGTAAAGCCCTTAGAGGCAAAATGAATTTTTTGGTCTAGTTCATTTATTTTGGAATTTCCCAATGGAAGAGTGAGTTTTAGAAAATAATTTTTCTAGATGTTTCTTTAATTTATTATCTGATGATTGAAAAAATGATAAACATTGCAGGATATATCATTCGATATGGGTTCCATGTGAAAAATAAATATATGAACATATACTTGTATAAAATCATACAAATGCTAGTATTTCAAGGTACCAAGGGTGTTTTGATATCAATGATGAAACTCCATGTCATGGTTTGAAAACATTGAATTCAATTGTTTTAGAAAAAAGTGTCCTCCACTAATATTTTTATTTAAAAAAATTTATGCCTGATTTTTCAATGCCCAAGGTTGACCCTGCTCAAATTTAGAGGAAGAATTCTAGTTTAGATAAGACTCCAATAGTAGTAGAGGAATCGTCTCAATGGTATAAGATAAGAAAAAACTATAATGAATAAGAACAATCACTCAATTTAAGAAGAAGAATCAGGATTGGCCTGTCATCAAGTCCTCTTACTCCCACCTCTTTACCTACCCAACTTATAAATGAATGGATAGTTGTTGAGTCAATAAGGTTTCCTTTTGAATTTTTCATTCCTTCATGTTTGGGGATATTGTTGAGTCAATAAGTTTTATTTATTACTTTACCAATCCTCATGTCTTGAAAATCACAAATACCTTATCTCAAGGAAAATATCATTTTACCCCATGTTTTTCTTTCACAAAGAAAACTTTCCCTCCCTAAGGAAATTTATCATTACCATGTTTTTCATTATTCATTATCTTTCATAAGTGTAAAATTCAGTTTCATATCTAAAAACCTCAAAATCATATAAAACTTAGATAAAGAGCATTGTATTTTCAGGATCCAAATTCTGACTCCGAGTTCTATGAATTCAGACTCTGAACTCTTATGAGTTCTGACTTTGAGTTCTCTGAATTCAGACTTTGAACTCTTATGAGTTCTAACTATGAGTTCTCTAAATTCAGACTCTGCGTTCTCTAAATTCAGACTATGAACTTTGTAAGTTCAGACTCCAAATTCTAAATGAATTCTGACTCTGACCTTTGTATGTTCTGACTTTGAATTCTCATGAACTCTAACTCCAATCTTTGTAAGTTCAGGTTCCAAATTCTTGTGAATCCAGATTCTGAATTTCCTTGAAATTTAGACTCCGGAATTATATAGATTTTAGGTTCTGAATTCCTTAGAAAATAGAATCTAAATATCCTTGTATTATAGACACCGAATATGTTTTTTTGTTAGACTCCAAACATTTATTTTCTTACATTATGAATATTTTATTTTGGTTATGTAACTATATTTTTTCTTACATTTGACTTTGTTATAAAATGATTTCATGCATTCAGTTTATAACTAACTGTTGTTTGAGTGACACTTGTATATGTCCCTCCGAAATTCATGGAAAAATATGACAGTTGGAGGAGGGATCTAACCATTGGAGCCATGCCTATAAATAAGAGCTCATTTGAAAGAGTTTAAAAGAAGTTTATCAATCAAGAGATTACATGCTAATGAATTGATTTCTCAAGAGAGATAATTTATTGCTTTGTGCGCACTGAAAACCTTTTTCAAAATTGCTTTGTGCGACTCCGAATGTTGTTGAGTACATTTGAGGGCTTTTGGGGATGGGAAGACAGAGGTGACGACTAACTTAAAGTTCTAGGAATTCCTTGCTGAGGTAGACATATGTGCCGACTACCTTGAAGTTGAGGGCTTGTAGGGATAGCAAGATAGACTCTGATCTTTATATCGAGGGCTTACCCTGGTGTGGGTAAGAAATAATTTCTTGTATGTATAAATCAAGGGACCTTTATCTATGGTTGTTGGATTCCCTTCTCTTTGGTTTAAAATACTTACTACTTGTTACTTGGTTTGTTTCAAGTTTTCTGTTGTATTTTGATTTCTGAGGAATGTATAACTATCTTATAATTATTTACACTTGTATACTATGATTTAGAAATATTATATACGCTTTAAGGTAGAATATTTATCTTTGTAAACTTTCATTAAGTTTCATTTTCCAGAACCATATTTTCCGGAATCACTTTATCAGAATCATATTTCTAGAATCTAGAAAGTGTGTAGAACTAGAGGTTTGCGAATTAATTTGTTTAACCTTGTTAAAAATCATCATCCTTAAAAGTTCCAATGAATTTTTAAAGTATACAATTCACCCCCTCTTGTATTTTGAGAATTATTAGATACTTCATTCAGTATCTATATTATTTATATCCTACATTTGGTATTATAGAGTTTATCATACTCCACATACCATCTCAAAAATTGTTATCAAAGGATAAAAACCTCATACTCTGAAGAAATTCAACAATTGGCATCAGAGGATTGGTTCAATATGAATTTATCTCACGATTGGATTTAAGAGAGAAATTATCTTCTTCTTATTTTTAGAATTATCTTTTTGGAATCCTAAATTTCGGATTCATATTTTTATTAGAGATACTCTTATTCTATATTTTTTCTTTTTGAGGAATATTTTCCTTGTTTACATACTTTTTTTACTAAAAAGTTTGTGTGGAGATAGTTTTCTTTAAGATGGAAGGAATAAATGTTGGTTCCATTGACAACCTAAATCCAACAAGACCACTTATTTTTGATGGGAATGATTATGAATATTGGAGTGATCAGATGAAGACATTTATTATCAATACTGGAGAAGTTAATTTTTTTATTCTTACTAGAGGATATAAAATTCATGACAAGGAAGTTAGTTTTTTCACAAACCAAGAAAAGCATGAATATCAACTGAATTATAAGGTACTCAATACATTGCTTTGTTCCATGACTAGAAAGATATATAGCCAAGTTTCATCTTGTGAAGCAGAAAATTGAATATAGAAAAATCTTGAAGTTACACACTTTGGAACTTCCAAAGTTATTTAAACTAGAAGATCCATGCCCAGAGCTGAATATCATGGTTTTTTCTGTCCTTATGGAGAACCAATATGTGAGGTGCAACAGAGATTTTTGACTATCGTTAATAGTTTACAATCCATGTGCGAGAAAGGATTAGATGATAAAGCTCTTATGGATAAAATCATAGACATCATGCCCAATGAGTGGGAATCCAAGAGAAAAACTATTGATAAAAATAGAAAGGTTACTCATATTTCTCTTGATGAACTTTTTGGAACTCTTCTTCAGCATGAGACTAGAATGAAGAGAGATGCTGACAACATTGATAAGAAGAATGGGAATGGTAGTGTTGATTTTACTACAACTTCAAATCATAAGAAATCCAAGACTCATGAGATAGTTACTAGATCAAAATCTAAGAAGGTTGTTATACAATTTGAATATAGTAGAAGTGAATCTTCAGAAAATGAACTATCCAATATTGCTCGAAGGATGAAAAATATTATTGCCCAGAAGATCTTTCAATCTAGATATAATAAGAAAGGAAGGAAATATAAGAAACAGTCAGAATTTACTTGTTATGAATGCAAGAGAGATGGATATGTAAGACTTGATAGTCCTATTATTAAAAAAAAGAAAGAAAGGAAAAGAATTCTGAGAGAAATAGAAAGAAGTACTACAAAGCTAAATCTAAGAATGTTTTGAAATCTAATGACACCTAGAGTGCCAGTGGTAGAGACTCTTCAGATGAATCATCACATTATAAATCTTCTAGACAAAAGAATATTGGTTTAATAGCCAGACTACCTATTGATAATCATTGCTTAATGGATAAGGTACACAATTCTAAATAAATGAGCAATGTTTCTTTGAATGAAAATTATAGTAATGATAAATACTATGAATCTTCGGATGATGAATCTTATTCAGATGAAGATAATAATTTACCTACCTATGAAGAAGTTTCTAGGTTTTCTAAGTTTCTTTAGAATGAAAATCCTAAATTCAACAAAAAGCATGATAAGGAAAATTATTGGATTTATATACTTACTAAAGATATATCAGATCTTTCTAATGATCTTGAGAATAAAACCCTTGATTTTGAAAATATTTAAAAAAATCTTGAAGAAGTAAATTATGATAAGGATAAACTTTCTAAAGATCTAGAAAAAGTAATTTCTATGAAAAATGTTTTTGAGCCTAAATTTAGTTCTAAAGCTAATGTTTTAAAAGATAAGAACTTAGTTATTAGACTGAAGTCTGAATGTTTTTTCCTTTAGTAAGTGTTTGTTAAACTTTACCTTAGGTTAAGAAAATTTTGATAAGATGTATTCTCAAATCCAACCTCTAAGGAATAATTTTTGGATTTGGTTATACAAGTTCTAAACCTATTTCTAGTAACAATTATTTTGTTCCTCAAATAGAATATTTCTGAACGAAGTGTCAATGCGGTGGGAATTGGGAAAGAAATTGTTCTTTAAACAAAACCCAGTCTTTAGGATTTCAAAAAGATTATTTTTCAAAGAAAATGTGTGTGCCTAAAATTTTTCTTTCTGAAACTTCTGGATCCAAGAAAGTTTGGGTTCCGAAAGTGTAACACTCTTATTTTTAAGAAAGTAATGAAAGTATAAATAATAATACAAGGTACATGAATAGTGGTTGTTCCCAACATATGAATGGTAACAAAAACTACTTTAAAAATATTATCAAGATGAAAGGAGGAAAAGTAAATTTCGAAGATAATTCTAAGAGAGAAATTATTCATATAGGTAACATCGTTCTTCTTCGAAAAACTTTGATTTCAAATGTTTTGTTTTTTATGGGTCTTAAGCACAACCTCATTAGCATCAGTCAATTATGTGATGAAGGCTACCTTGTGAATTCTAGGAATGACAAGTGTTTAGTACAAAATTACAAGGAAGAGTTTATTCTTTCTACCCATAGGCAAGAGAATTTTTACACACTAAACTTATAAGACCTTAATATACAAGAACTACCTTTCCTTAGTGCAATAGAAGATCACTCTTGGTTGTGGCATAAGAGTTTAGGAAACTGTAACCTTAGAAAAATATGCAAACTCTCAAAGAAAATACTCGTTAAGGATTTACTGGAGCTTAGATTTGATCCTTAAAAAGTTTGCGGTCCTTATCAATATGGAAAGGAACATAAATCATGTTTTAAATCAGTTAGTGAAGTCTTAACTATTGATGCATTATAGTTAGTGCATATGGATCTTTTTGGACCAACACAGACTAGATGAATTAGAGGAAAGTATTATGTATTTTTCATAGTTGATGATTACACTAGATTTACATGGGTATGTTTTCTAGAAAAGAAATATGAAGATTTTTCTTATTTTAAATGTTTTAGAGCCCCAGTTAAAAATGAGAAAAACCTTTTTTTGATAACTATTCCTAGTGATCGTGGAGGATAATTTCAAAATTTGGATTTTGAAACATTTTGTTGAAGAAAAGGCATTACTCATAACTTCTCATCACCTAGAACACCTCACCATAATGGTGTTATTCAAAGAAGAAATAGAATTCTTCAAGAGATTACAAAGACCATGTTGAGTGAATATTCTATAGCCAAACATTTTTGGGCTGAATTTGAAAGTACTGCTTGTTATACTATAAATCGAGTTTTGATTAGACCTTTTCTTAATAAAACCCATTATGAGTTATGGAATGGTAGAAAACCTAGACTTTCCTACTTTAAGGTTTTTGGTGACAAGGTATTCATTCTGAATACTAAATATAATTTACACAAATTCTCACAAAAATCTGATGAAGGAATTTTATTAGGCTACTCCACCACTTCTAAGGATTATAGAGTTTTCAATAAAAACACTTGTACTATTGAAGAAACAGTACATGTAAAATTTGATGAAACTGATCCCTTTGTTTTTAAACAACCCCAACCTATATTGTTGGATGTGTTTTCAAAAACTGATTATCAACCTTTGTTATAAAATCTTTTTGATAAGGAAGATGTCCAAGAAATCGTTTCTGAAGCATTTACCCCAGAAGATTTGTTACTTTATGTTGATGAGTATGTTTTACAAATCCCAAATCAGGTGTTTCTAAAGAATCATCTTAGTGATAGTATCACTGGTGATGTGAATCAACCCGTAAGGACTAGATGTTACTTATGGAATGAAGTAGAACATCTATCATTTCATTCCCAATTAGAACCAAAAAGAACAAATGAAGATTTAGGTGATGATTATTGGATAAAATATATGCAATATGAGATAAATGAATTCAAAAGGAATAAAATCTTGACCTTGGTTGAAAGACCTAAGAAAACTTCTGTTATTGGTGTAAAATGGGTCTTTAGAAATAAGTGTGATGAAAATAGAATCATAGTAAGAAATAAAGCTATATTGGTTACTAAAGGCTATAATCAACAAGAAGGAATAGAATATGAACAAACCTATGCTCCAGTATATAGAATTGAATCTATTTATATTTTACTTTCCTTTGTAGCATTCTTCAATTTCAAACTTTTTCAAATGGATGTGAAATGTGCTTTTGTTAATGGTTATGTTTAAGAGGAAGTTTTTCTTGAACAACCTCCTGGTTTTGAAGATACAAAACATCCTGAACATGTTTATAAACTTACCAAAGCTTTGTATGGACTTAATAAAGCCCCTAGAGCTTGGTATGATAGACTTAAATTATTTTTTATTTAAAATAATTACATTAAGGGAAATGAAGATCCAACCCTCTTTACAAATAAAGATAAGAAAAATGTTTTGATAGTTCAAATTTATGTTGACGACATTACGTTGGATTCAACTCACCAATCTTTAACTGATTCCTTTGAGTAATAATGAAATATGAGTTTGAAATAAGTATGATGAGTGAGTTAACATTTTTACTTGGTATTAAAATTTATCAAAAACTAGAAGGAATCTATATATCCCAACATAAGTATATTAAATATCTTCTTAAAAAGCACAGATATGAAAATACTAAGAGTATTAGTACTCCCATTGGTACCTTTGACACACTTGATCTTGATGAAGCTGGGAAACCATTAGATCAAACATCTTTTAGAGGTATGATAGGAAGTTTACTTTACTTGATAGCTAGTCATCAAGACATAATGTTTTTAGTATGCTTATGTACAAGATATCAGTCCAATCCTAAGGAATCTCATTTAAAGGCAGTGAAAAGAATTTTTCACTACTTAAAGGGAACCGTGGATTTATGAATCTTTTATACTTCTGGAAATTATTTCGTTCTAAAATGTTTTTTGGATGCTGACTTTGGTGGATGTAGAATGGATAGAAAGAGTACATCCAGAACTTGTTATTTCATAGGAGATTCATTAGTTTCTTGGTCATGCAAGAAGAAACACTCAGTAGCACTTTCCACTTCTGAAGCTGAATATGTAGCAGCTAGAAGTTGTTTTTCTCAAGTGTTGTGAATGCAACACACACTCACAGAATATGGTATGAGTTTTACCAAAACACACATTTTTTGGGATAATACTAGTGCCATTGCTTTAAGAAAAACACATGCACATCACTCTCATGCAAAAAAATAGATATTAGGAATCAATTCCTTAGGGATCACACACAAAAAGGAGATATCATTCTTTAATTTATCAGAACAGAATATCAACTTACTGATATTTTCACAAAATATTTACCCTCCGATAGATTTGAATATATTAAATAGAATTTAGGAATGATAACCACAAGTTGATCTTCCTTGTCAACTTTCTATTGAAACCAATCTTTTTATAGTAATAAACTCATTTTTATAGGGGGATTACATTTTATTGTTAGATATTTCAAAAAAATTCGTAATGAAATATTTTCATAATCAATTTTTCAAAATTATTCGTAATGAAAAATTTTCATAATCAGTTTTTCAAAAATTTTCGTCTTGAAAATTTTTCGTAATCAGTTTCTCAAAATTTTTGTAATGAAGATTTTCGTACTCATAATTTTTGTAGTGGAGATTTATATACTCAATTTTTTTTGGTAATGAAGTTTTTCTTTCATAATAAAATTTTTTGGAATCTAATGTTCTTCATAAAGAATTTTCCTCAATACAAAAAATATTCCTGGAAATTCGAAAGTTATGTTTCATTTTCTGAGTTTCTGTAATCATCATTTACTTTCTGGTAGTTTCATTTGTTTTTAAAATTTTACAGATTCAATTTTCCTTAAATCTGAATTTTTTCTTAAAAACCTCAAAATATCAAATTCTATAATGTTTTCCTTGCAGCTATCATATCAACCGTCAGATCTGATAAGAAGGATTTTCAGCCATTGGAAAGAGTTTGGATGATGAACCATCACTTACAATACCTATATAAAGGACCCTCGAAGGGTTTTCCCACATTGATCTCAAGCTCTCGCATGCTAAAGTTATGACCCTCTATTTAAGCCCGTTTCGAACTTATCAGAGTTTTCTCAATTCCGAATGCCTTTAGAAGAATCATCTCAGAAAAAATATGTCTACTGTCAATCCTATTCCAGAGTGGAAGGTTTATATATAAAGGTTGGTGCATCCGAATTTCTTCAACAAGTATAATTCAAAAATTTCAAAGAACATCAAATTGAATGGATGAGAGTGTGTTTTCATATCCAAGGCAGGGGCTCAAGACTTATTGTATCTAGATTTTCTTATTGAGTTTTATGAATCAGATAGTTATTCAAGGAATATGGCAGAGAGAGGTTTTCCTTAAAAAGCTATGGGAAGACTTATGCTCTTTCATACACTAAGGCAGTTAGTTTTATTGGAGTTCCATATGAAGGGGAATCAGATTTTTGTTCTCATAAGTTGATGAATGTTCAAGGAATCTTTGTAAAGGTGAAAGCTATGGAGTGCCTAGGTCTTATAGATGTGAAGACTCTGATGATTTCTTACCAGTCTACAAATAATCAGATCCTTGAATTATGGGTTCAAGGATTTATCATTCTGGGAAAAGGTGACAAAGAAACACTAAAGAAGAGTGATATGTACATCCTAGATTTTCTGGTAAACCTGATAAAGGTCAATTTGGTTAAGAATATTCAGATTACAATTTAGTATATCAAGAATGGAAATCTATAGGCTCAGATTATCATGTACCTGAAAATTCTATCAAAGTTGATTGTTTGGTGTTTATAATCTTTTAAAATCCCTTGCATCTCGAAGCCCAGGAACTGTAATGTTATGCTAGTCAGTGAAGATACTTTGAAGAGGATGAACATTGTTTTTTCCAATGACTCCGAAGAATTTATAACCAACTAGTGGAAAAAGCTAAAGCTATTCCAAAGAAACAAGAAGTTCCTGATCCATTGAGAAAGGGAGGAAAGAAGAGGAAGTTGAAGGAAGTATAAGAGGAAGAGAAAACCCCAAAAGCAAAGTAATCTCAATCCTCACCTCCATAAACTAAGAAGAAGAAATCCTATCAAGATGAGGTTGTAGCAAAGTGGAGAGAAGACAAAGAAAAAAGGAAATTAGGGGAGCCACAAATTGGCTTGGATCCTACTGAAGCAAATGCTTTGAAAGAGAAGACAATTGATGAGTTTGATAAGCAAGCTAAATAAAAGAAGTTAAATAAGAAGACAACTGAAGCTGAGTTAGTAGAATCCCTTATAAGGGATACAAAGAAATCATCCGAGAGTATCCCAGTACCAAAATATTTCATAGTAGAAGCTTAAGCTGAAACCCCTAGAAAGAAGTATGTGAATATGGAAAAAGTGAAAGCAATAGAAGACGAAGAAGTAGTACAAGAAGTGGAGAAGAAAAAAGCAGTGGAGATACTGAAGATATCATACAGAAAGTTGAATACTTTCATGAGACAGAAATTCCATCAGAGAAATTGTCAATCCGAACTTCAGAAGCAGAATCTTCAAAACTTTCTACACTTGGGAAAGATTAGAAAGAAGAGGATGAGAAAAGTGAAGATGAAGAGAACAAGCTATTTAATGAAGAAATTTTTAATCATCATTTTATTCATCCTGAATATGCTGAGGTAGGAGCTGAGAAGGAGGAGATAGATGGAGATAGAATTGTTCAGCTTTCTGACAGTGAACACAAATCTCCAAATGAAGAAGTCGTTCTGAGAAGTGATAAAGGAAAATAGGTGGTAGTTGAGACACCTACCAAATCTGTTGTAAAGAAGAAGGAAATTGGTGGATCATCGAAGAGGAAGGCAATTGAGCTAGATAAATATACCTCATATAGAAAAGTCTTAGATTCAAAATAATTATCTCTAGGACATGATTTTGTTGGGTAGTCATTGAAAAAGTTGTTTGGGACCATTCCAATATTTCAAAGTATTGACTCGAGATGCCAAATTCTCCAACACACTATAAATCATAAATCAGATTCAGTATCCCTAGTGATGGATAAGTTTGTAAATCTAGAGGATAATTTCAATAATTTATTCATTAACTACTATGCCCACAAACGGTCCTGTTAGAAATTGGTTGGCTGGTCAAATAAAACAGTTGAAGATTTGAGAGAACTTGATGAGTTCCAAGATGGTGTCAAGGAGGATTTGGACATTGAAGATGGTAAGATTAATAATCTCACAACCAGTTTTGAAGAAAATAGAACTCTAGAACAGAATTCTCAGATTCAAGAGGTAAAATATTTGAATGTAAAGTTATATTATGTTTCCCAATGCTAGAAGAGAGAAAGAGATCTACCGATTGAAATAGAAGAAAATCTTGTTAAGCAGGTAGAAGTCCTAAAGGCTCAGGCAGAGGCTCTTAAGTCTCAGGAAGAAAGAATCAAAGCATTAGAGAAGAAAGGTGAGGATCATGATCAGATTCCTAAGTGAGAAGAGGAAGATCATAAGGAGATCAAAAAGCTGAAGACTATAGTCAAGAAGTTGATTCCAAAGGAAAAGGAAGGATACCTGTGTTCCAATCTGATATTTTGTTGTAATTTTCTTCATTGTACAAATAATTTTTAGTCATAATGAATTTTTTGGTTACTTGTCTTTTGGATGTGTTTTACTAATCTTTCAGGTACCATAATTTCTTTTTCCATTCCCTCAAATTATTTTTGAAAATCAAAAAGGGGGAAAAAGGAAAAATAATACTAAGTAAAGAAGAAATATCCCTAAGTAAGGGGGAGTTTATCTAAGGGGGAGTTTTCATTACAAGAGATTTCCATGCTCAAGATAATGAAAAATCTTATTATGGAAATATAGAATAATATCCTCAGTGTTCCAAACCCTAAGGGCGAGTTAGTCTTATTCATCTTTTCCCATATGATAAGGGATATGAGTTTTATTTTCAAAGTCTAGGAAAATATTTTCTAAGTCCTTATTTTATTTTTCTTAAGGATGTTTGTGCTTTCCAAAATGGCGGAGATTGTTGATTCAATAAGGCTTCCTTATGACCTTTTCATTCCTTTATGTTTGGGGAGATTTTTGAGTCAAGAAGGTTTCTTTATGACTTTACCAATCCTCATGTCTTGAAAATCACAAACACCATATCTCAAAGAAAATTTCATTTTACCCCATGTTTTTTTCAAAAGGAAAATTTTCCATCCCCAAGTATGTTTATCCTTACCATGTTTTTAATTATTCATTATCACGTCTAAGTGTAAAATTAGGTGTCATATCTAAAAACTTCGGAATCTTATAATACTTAGATAAAGAGAATTCTATTTTCAGGATCCAAATTCTGACTTTGAGTTCTCTGATTTCAGACTCCGACCTCTTATGAGTTCTAACTCCGAGTTCTCTGAATTCAGACTCTGAAATCTTATGAGTTATGACTTTGAGTTCTTTGAATTCAGACTCCAAAGTCTTCTAAGTTCTAACTCTATGTTCTATGAATTCAGACTCCGAACTTTGTAAGTTCATTTTTTGAATTCTAAATGAATTCTGACTCTTAACTTTGTAAGTTCTGACTCCTAATTCTCATGAACTATGACTCCAAACATTGTAATATTAGGTTCTGAATTCTTGTAAATCCATATTTCACATATTTTTAAAATTTAGACTCCGGAATTCTGTAGAGTTCAGGTTATGAATTCCTTAGAAAATAGAATACGAATATCCTTGTATTACAGACACCGACTATGTTTTTTGTTAGACTCCGAACTTTTATTTTCTTACATTCAAAATATTTGATTTTGGTTATGTAACCATAATTTTTATTAAAATTTTTTTTGTTATAAATTGATGTCGTGCATTCAGTTTCCAACTAAAAGTTGTTTGAGTGACATATGTACAGGTCCCTTCAATATTCAAGGAAAAATATGACCGTTGGAGGAGAGAGCTGACCATTGGAGTTGTGCCTATAAATAAGAGATCATTTGAAAGATCTTAGATGAAGTTGATCAATCTAGAGATTACATGTTGCTGAAGTGACTTCTAGAGAGAGAGACATTATTTATTTATGCATACTAAACACCTTTTTCAGATTTTCATCGTGTGACTCCGAATGTTTCTGAGCACAATCAAGGGATTCTAGGGATAGGAAGACAGAGGTGCCGACTATCTTAAAGTTCTAGGACTTTCTTACTGAGGAAGACAAAGGTGCCGACTACCTTGAAGTTAAGTTCATGCGGGGATAGCAAGACAGACTCCGATATTCATATCGAGGGCTTAACCTGGTGTGGGTAAGACATACTTTCCTGCAAGTATAAATCGAGGGACCTTTATCCAAGGTTGTTGGATACCCTTCTCTTTGGGTTAAAAGACTTACTACTTGTTACTTGGTTTGATTCACGTTTTCCACTGTATTTTGATTGCTGAGGAATGTATAACTATCTTATACTTACACTTGTATACTCTGATTTAGTAAGATTCTATATGCTTTATGGTAGAATCTTTATCTTTGTAAACTTTCATTAAGTTTCATTTTCCAGAACCATCTTTTCCAGAATCACTTTATCAGAATCATATTTCCAGAATCTAGCAAGTTTGTAGAACTAGAGGTTTGTGAATTACTTTGTTTAACCTTGTTAAACATCTTCATATTTAAAATATCCAAATAATTTTTTATGTATACAATTCACCCCCCTCTTGTATTTTGAGCATTATTAGATACTTCATTCAGTATCTATATTATTTCAATCCTACATTTGGTATTATAGATTATATCATACTCCACATACCATCTCAACAATACTAACAGCTATCACTCACATTTTCTCAGTTGGAAAATACAAAAAAAATTCTATAAGCTAATAAATTCCCCCTTTTCTAGTTTAATATCATTATCTAGAAATGGAAAGAAAAACTGAACAGAGAATCTGAAGAACCATTTCAATAGAATCATGTAATGAAGATGTGTTACCAAATGTTGTTGGAAATCTCCTAGTTTAAGTGAAGAGTACAACATTCCAACAAGAAAGGCTTTCTACTAATTAGAAAGAAACTAAAAATGAATAAATAATATAATTACAAAGGACTACTTATGAAAATCCTCAACAAAGCCTCTCTATATTAGTACATAAAGTTGAGTCTCTAAAAGATCATATAGCTTCCAAAGATGAATTTCAAGAGTTAATAATATTGGTAGAGTCTGTATTGAAATATGTTAATAATGACCTTATGTTTGTACCTTTCTAAGTTAGGATGTTCAATTAAGAATAATGGAATTATCAGAATTAATATATTCTATTATAGTAACTATTGATTATTATCGTGCTGAAGTTGTGACAAGTGAAGTATGTAAAATCATATAGACAATGGTCATTGATGAATTCAAAAGATTTATAGTATAAATTAAGGAATTAGTTGATAGTTACTCAAAATATATTTGTTTTACGCTTTATAATAAACATAAAGAAACTCAGAAAAATTCACTACAAGTCAAGAATGATGTGAGTTTCATCTCTATTCTCATACCAAGGTTAGATGGTACTCTGTCAAACAATTGTGGGGATATAGAAAAGAATCTTGGAGACCATTATGAAGTAATAATAAACAATCTCAGGTAGAGTATATATGATGATGAAGATGTTGAGATTGATTCTTTCACAAAATATTCTGAAAGACCTGAACCTTCAATGTGAAAGGAACGTGTTTCTTTAACGAGGACGAAAGATAATCAATTTTAAGTTTTAAGAAAC
Source organism: Viscum album (assembly GCA_963277665.1). Taxonomy (NCBI): domain Eukaryota; kingdom Viridiplantae; phylum Streptophyta; class Magnoliopsida; order Santalales; family Viscaceae; genus Viscum; species Viscum album. The sequence goes on along the minus strand of OY728162.1, from coordinate 3,634,184 downwards.
TTTTTAACCAGTTATGTTAAAATATGAGACCTCCAAGATTTCATTGGAAACTTCTCTAAGAGGATTTGGAATGGTTTCAAAAATATCCTAGATTACTGAATGAATGACATGGTCAAAAGGATTGATGCTTTTGTAGAATCACTTTTTAAAATGTGTAAAAAAAGGATACCTAGACTACAAATTTCTAATCATTATCCCCATATCTATTTGTGCCTAATAAAAAACCTTGATCCATCAGAGGATGACAAATGTTTTTCTAAATATTAAAACTTTTTTATATGCAAACCACCTTTTAAACTGCCATTTACTTTTGAAAATATCTATGATTTGGGGGGATCATAATAAGCATCTTGAAACATTCAATCAACACTAAATTGGATTGTTAAAAAAGATCATGCTGGTCTTAGAACATCCTCACTAATTTTTGGTGATGTTGTTGGCAGAAAATCTGAGGCTCCTATACCATCATGATCATTACCTCACAACCAACCCCTCTCATTCTAGAAACTACCTACCAAGAATCGAATTCATCACAATTAATGATACTCATCCTTTTTCACATTCATGATGTTTTTTTCCCAATGGGTGGGAATTAAAAAAAATTGAATCATGACAATGGTTTTATGGCATTTGACATTTGCATCATTTTACCTTAAAATTTCTCTTTGGGTAATTATCTCATCTTACTTTATGATTTTACTTGAATAATCATACTACCCTTACCTTTTTATTCCTTTAGGTGATCTTAATCAATTTTATGCCTTTATCTTTACATAAATTATGTATTTAGATCATAATTTTCTACCAATATTCAATTTTATTATCTTCTTATAGTAATATTTTACTGTTTTTTATGAATTCTCCTTGCTTCCAAAACTATGTTCTATTAACTTATATTTGTGAGTAGCATAAAATTTCTTCCTTCTTACACTTCTTTTTAATATCTAAAAAAGGGGGAGAAGAAAAAAAAAATAAAAAAATTTCACTTATATTTTAAAATTGTTTCGTTTCCAAATATCATAGAAGATAAAGTTTATTTTTAAAAGTCTAGTTCAGAAATGTATTTTTCCATTGCATGGGTTTTGTGATCATTAAAAAGGGGGAGATTTTGGTAAAGAGTATAGTGTTCCAATATATCTCTACGTAATTTTTATCGATGGTTCACAAAACCCATAATTTTATTATAACAAGTTTGTTATGTTTTTTAGATTATAATTATCTTACTTTATGTGGTCAAGTGTTTATCTCACTATATTCAAGTAATTTATCTTATGAAATTTAAAGAACATATTCAGTTGTTTGGAAGGATATAGTATCACGTTAGACTTTATATTAATTTTTTTATTACAAGAATAATATTCATAGATAGAATATGTAGAAGAAAATTATCAATTTATCTTATGATAAAGAATCTTCTTACGCTTCATCGAAGATGAATTATCTTAAAAAATCAAGTCACATTATCTTATGAATTACGTTCTATGGTGAATAGTACATTCAGCTGATATCCTTTGAGGATTTGATACTACCGACAATCCTGATTACTTTTCAAATCTCATGATAATTCTTTTAATAACTTTTTATTATATTAAAAAATGATTATCTAACAAAGGAAGTATCAGAATGTTCAAGACTTACCAAATTAGGAAAATTTCTTAGAATGAGAAAATTTATTATATTACAATTATAAAGGAAGTTCTTTTTTTGAAAGAAAAGATTCATACTCTCTATTTCATATATTATCAGAATTTCTGCACAGCTCATTTGACCATTAGATTTAACCTATGATTAATCTCAAAAAACATATAAAAGGAATAGTCAGCTACAAATCAAAATAGATATGATAATAAAAAAGGAAAAATAATGTTGATATCTTTACCCTTTTTGAACAATGGAATATCTTTACATATAAAGAATACATTTTTATAGTGTGAAGATTATCGGCTCTATCCGTTTCACCTGATGATCATCCCGATATACTCTTCATGTTTATATTTTCTCAGGATGAATTTTCATCCACTGTCAGTTGATGCTTATAATTGTGGTATGAAACCATTTCTCAAATATTGTATCCCTTTTTTAGAGTTTTTTACTCTATGTATGAGTGTGGTTAATATTGAGGATAGATATTATAATTGGAGGTCATGGTTGAATTATATTTTACCTTTTTACTAAGTGATACCTACTTTCACATAGTTGGGAGTCACAAGGAAAAGGGTTGTTTAGTGAAAATTACCAAGCCTGAGGAGTAGAGCATTGGTAGAGTGGACAATGTGATTTATATTCCCTAAACCAATATAAATTTCCATGTTTAATTTCCTTTATTCATATATTCATTTTCAATGAATAAAATCTGTATAGAGAAATTTGAACCTACATACTATGAAGAGGGTGGTTTTCTCGAAGAAATTTTTAAGAACTCAATTCACCCCCTATTTAGTTATCTAGCCAGTCGTTATCTAAGAAAACATACACCGGGTGGAGTATCTTCATAATTTTGATTTTGATATTGATTATACCACTAGAAAAGGGAATGTGATTGTCGATGTATTGACCAGAATATAATTGACACAAGTTTTTAAGGAATTTGTTGAGGAGTGGTCTTTGATGAGTTGGTTTCATGAGATGATGTTCGAAGTGGAAGAGGTCAATGGACAAGTGTTCTTGGATTTGATGAAATATGACTCATTTTTTGATATGGGATCTTAGCTTGATCAGGTAATAAACACTGATTTAAAAATAATTAATGAACGACTTTATGATGTGTATACCTTAGGTGGGAGGTCTTGGTCTCCTAGTGGAGCTTTTTTCTTCTGTAGTATGTTGGTTATCTTGTTTCCCTTTAGGTTAGAGTTATTGGATAGTGGAAAATGGTATTTTTGGTCCATGAACCATGGGGATACCAAGATGAACCATAACATGAGGCAACAATATTAGTAGAAGGGGATGAGATGGTCGATATCAGATTTTGTTTCATGGTGTCTCACTTGTCAGAAAATTAAGGTGGAACACCAGAGACCTTTTAGGTTTTTGAATCCATTGACCATTCTAGTATGGAAGTGGGATGAGATTTCCATGGATTTCATTATTGGTTTCCCATGGATTCTTAGTGGGAAGGATGCGATTTGGGTGATCAATGACTAACTCATGAAACCAATACATTTTCTATATATCTGATAGATGATGAAAGTGGAACAACTTGGGAACTTATATGTTTGAGAGGTTATGAGACTTCACGGGGTTACATTTTTTGATGTATCTAATAGGTATTTGAGGTTCACATCCTAGTTCTGAAAAGGATTGTATGAGGTTATGGGTTCCCAGATTAGATTGAGCACGTCTTATCATCTACAGATGAATAAATAGATAGAGAGAGCTATGTAGGTTCTAAATGATTTTATCTTGGTTTGTGTGCTTTATTTTGGAGGATCTTAGGGAAAAATTTACCTTTGGTTGAATTTTTCAATAAAAATAATTATCAGCCATTGATAATGGCAGTGAAATTCTTGTTCTTTTTATGGATTGCCATGTATATCTCCCTTGTTCTTGGAAGAGTTGGGAGAGAAGTCCTTGGTTGGGACGAGTTTTGTTTAGGATACAGTAAAGATGGTGAAGTTGATTAGAAGGTGATTAATCACGATACCGAGTCTTCAAAAATCTTATGCGGATCTTCATTTTCAGCTTCTAGAATTTTAGGTTAGTGATCTGGTCTTTCATAGAGTTTCAAATCACTTGGGACATCATTGGTTGGGTATGTATGGTAAGTTGGCATCTAGGTTTATGGGCCCCATTGAGATCATTGGATGACTTCAGGGTATGACCTATTGGTTAGAATTTATATGTAGATTAAAACCATGATATGAATTGTTTCATGTTTCCCAGATGAGGAGTTATATACCAGATCCTTCCCATGTGATTATATGAGATGACATTGATCTTGATCCTGATAACAATTTGGTTGAGCAACCATTTCAGATTATGGATCGCCAAGATAATGTATTTCATGGTAAAACAATCCCCCTAGTTAGGTTACTATGGAAGTGTGGAAATGATATCCCTGAGACATGGTAGTATGAGTTATTGATGAGTTATAACTGGACTTATTTTTTGTGTATCCAATATCTTGATGGCTTTATAGGGAAAGAAATCATTTATGGAAGTGGGATTGTAATATTCCATTACTTTTGTATCATCCATTATTTGGAATTTACTTTTGTATTCCTTTCAAATTGGATGAGTAATGCCGAAAAATAAATTCGTAGGATGCCTATAATGGTGAATTCATTGATTTGTTATATTTTTTTGGATAAACCTATAGTTTTTTCTATTCCTTGGGTTATCACACATCTTGTTATGGGAGTACAACCCATGTAATGGCTGTCGAGAAGAAGTCATGAACTGGATACATAGTGCGAGAGGTTTACATGCCATGTAATAAGTTCATATCATATAATGGAAAATATTTTGTTTTAAATTAAAATGTAAAAAAGTTTTTTAGTGTATATGATCTTCTTGGATTACAAAACTTGTAAGGGGATTACACACCATATAATAGTTGTGAATTGAGATTTTATAATCATGAACTAGTATTTTATGGTGTTTCATGAGTAGTTTCTTATTTCATTCATTACATTATTCCTTGAATGCAACCTAGAGGATATCCCTAGGTGATTTTTGGTGATTCCCTCTCTTATAGATCACTCTGATCAATGATTTATCACCTTTTTGGTTGGATTTCATCTCTCTAAGTATTCAATCCTTATGACCTTTCTCTATCTTTGGTTATGGCTATAGTTTTGTCTTGATTTGTGATCAAATAGTGTTCTGTATTGATCCTTTTCAATTTCTTGGCATGAATTGTCTTTAAAGGATGTTCTCTTGGTTTTTGGTCACCATTGATGAAGGGAACTAGGTTTCTACCATGTTGAGGTAGATGTTTCTATATAATGGTTTAATTTGATGAATTTATTATCATTCTTAAAAAATTCCTTTGGATTTTCCATTAATTATAACTGATATGTGGTTTGGATGGATATTTTGAAAAGGTAAATATTTTTAAAAGGGGTTTTTCTTTGAGAAATTATTTTCTTGTTTTAGAAATGGGTTTTAAAACTCGAAAGGAGATCATATTGGATTTGAAGATGTTTTATGAAATTTTGACCATGGTTTTGAAATGAATTTGGAAAATTACACATCGGGAACCATGGGTTCATAAATAAATACAAATGGGTAGCCTTAGGTGTGTATGAAACTACTAGGAGATAAAATTTTGTGATATTGATTGGTAGGAATTGATATTGATTGGATCCAACATTATACCTATTTTTGTTTTTTAGTGTCTAGTATGTAGTGTTCAATAGTATAGATCCAAAATGTGAGGGTATTTTTCATTTATGATTATGTATGACATGATTTTTATCATGTATAGGTTTTTATATGAGGTTATATGACATATCTTCGCATGATAAGTTGTTTCATGGATGTGTGGTGTCATATTTTCCTCTTTATGTATGGATATGAATTAATTTTTAATCACTTATACTGTTGAAATTTATGGTTTGAGAATGTGAAAGGATATAATGAAAACCAAATGTTAAAATAATTACAACATGATTTATTTTCTGAAAATTATTTTAAAGACTATTTTGTTTTAAAATCTTGAATTATAGAATTCTTAATATTAGAACATTTATAGAAACTAAGGTGGTATCCTAATGGGATTTGGATCAAACCTTACTTGGGACATTGGAAATTTGTATATTTTTTATTATAGGATTTAGGTAAATGGAAGATCATCATTTATCATGATGGATTCTCTTGTTTCTGTTGTTTATGTTTTGGGATTGTCTAGAGGTGTCTGTTGGCCTTGTGAGAACTTGACATACATTCTGGTTTAGTGTATTTTTGGAATTTAATGTATGTCTTTATGGAATCTAATTTTTTTCCTATCTATTCTATGGTTATTTTTCTTTTTTATTTTATTCAATAATTTTTTCTATTATCATGTTTTAACTATATTATGTGACGATCTTATTTGAGTGGCTTGTCATGTTAACTCAAGATTGGTTTGATACACTGAACTCAAATCCAACACTTAGTCTGGACCTACCATCAAATCCAATTTCACATTTTTTATTGTCTAAGGAATCTAGGTACACATCCCATTATTTATTATTCAGCATATTGATTCCACCACAACTGTCCCATATTCCTCCCTACATGCCTGCGACACTTCCATCACAGAGATCGTATGGCCACAAATGATACATTACAACCTGCCATAAGAGTGTCTTTATTGTAACGCCCCGACCCCAGCTACCCAGAGTCGGTGCATTAATTACATAACATTGGCATGATGACGAGAAAGATCAAGTCTCGAAAGACCGATTAGTTTAGTAGCCTTGGAATAACTAGATACATCCATAAATTTTTACATTACATCATAAAAAAAACATCTTGTCTTCATATCCCCTCATACTATCCCTGCAGGTCATTCATAAATTACTTCTTCATAATCCTGGGAAAAAAAATAAAACATTGAAAGGGGTGAGCTCGGATGCTCAGTAAGGATAACATTATAGCAGAAGCTTTCATAAATGAGCATAAACACTTAAGGCAATTTATAACTAAAACAAAGCCTTTTAAACTTGAACTTCAGCATAAAATGGCAAAGGTAAAATGAAATAATGCCATTTACTTACTCACATGGATATTCTACTAGTCGAATGATCACATGCAATATCAATAACCACTTTCATAATGATGGAATGCATAATGCCAGACTATCATAACCACATAGCCAAGGCCTCGTGCCAAGACTACAAATAAGATTTTTCCAAGGCCTTGTGCCAAGACACTAGTTTGTCTCATGAGACCTACCGATGCATCGAGGAGCTATAGCGGGCTCCACCCGTCACTTATTAAGTCCAATGCATTCCCATATGAAAAGGTTTAAACATAACGTAAACATTCGTATTAAACTAGCATATGAAATGTCAATACTTTCACCACAAACCATGAATGGTATAAAAATAGCACATCCACAGTCAAAAATAATTCATTCGATACAATATGGAAGATTGTATTGTATCACATTAACCTCAATCAATAATAATGAAGGATGTTGACATAGATGAAAATAATCATCAAAACTATTTGAGAGAAATATCCCCCTTTTCTTGAAAACATTTAAAAGTCACACTATTTGTCAAGAAGCCGTTTAAAAGTATATTTTTGAATCAAAGTGTCCCATACCACTTTGAAACTTTTAAAAGGAGTTTTAATTTTAATACTTTAATGTCCATATAAATAAATCCTTAAAACCATTTTTTAAATATGGACATTAATGAGCATGATTTAGAAGAATAATTCTTTAAAACATTTTAAAATGGTATTTTGGTTAGAGTTTCTAACCAAAAGAGAGACACTTGAATACAAATAATTGAGGTAATCAAAACATTGTAATATCATGAGAATAAAGGAATTCATGATATACTATGTCAAAGTACATTATATACACCACACAAAAGTGATTTGGTGTATATCATCAAAGAAGTCTCAATGGAATGTAAATTGAGATGAAATTTCTCAAAAAGGTTGTATCCTTAGGTTAAGGATAAATCAATGACATAATTATGTGTGACAAATATAAATACACTAAATATGATTGGATATTCAGTGTAAAACAATCAAAGGACATTCACACATATTCTTGTAAAAACAATACCAACGAATTGGATGTTTAACTCAACAAATGGAGAATTACTCTTATCAAATTCATATCAATGACTTGAGAATTACCAATGGAGTGATTATGTGTATCAAACTTCTATCCACAGGAAGGGGAGTGGAAATTATGACATAATCAAATGAATAGTGATTCCACACATAATCTTGGGGTAATATAATCAATGAAATATGTGTAAAGCCAAATGAGTGGAAATTGAAATCTCAAATTCCCTTATCGATTAGGTAACTTACGAAACATACACCCATGAAAGAAGTATCATACCATGATGATGTAAATACCCATAAATTAAAGTATATTACACAATGAATATGATCATGGGCAGTACACATACACCACGTGCAATAATTAAGTGGTGATCAATGGAATTCTCACGGAATTAAAAGTGAGATAAGAAAACCCTTACATTGTACTTTTTCCTTGGTCGATGGTAGGTTTACCTCCTGTATAATGGTGAAATAATTGTTATTGAATAATAAAAGAATCATTTACTTTAATATGACATCATATATGATCTTTTATCATTGATTTGTTAACAATATTTTAGAATTATCGTCATTTCGGGTGTTAACGGGTTCATTTTACTTTATATTCTTTGTTATGTGAGACATATTTGTTATTAATGGGATGTATATTATTCATATCCAGAATGGTATCAAGTTATTAAACATCATTTTTAAATCATCAAATTATACGATGGAGAATGAATCTCATCGCGTTCGTGGAGACGGTAGTCCGTACGTACGCACGAACGCTACTTCCATTTAATTTTTATTTTAAAAGAATCGAATCCAAATTATACATAGGTATATTACTATTCCAGTATAATATAATATTTTATATATGTTACTTAAGTTCATTTACACCATCCTTTATACGTTCCATGTGTGGTATGAACGAGTCATATCATTTTAAGGGGGCGGTAGTCCGCACTTCCTCAAATGAAATTATCGTATGTATATACAACATGAAACGAATAATGGTATGAAATAAAATGGAATTACAGAAGCTTATATATAGAATATATATCATTAATATCATATTTAATTACAGTGCCATCCTAATGGCCACCATGAGAGGCGGTAAGATGTATTTGAACAATCATCGTTTCGTGAGGCGTTAGTTTGCCATCCACAGAAACATTATGTTCATCATCCATTAGATGGAGTTGTGTGAATGTGTAGTTTGAATCCTTCTTATAAAAACATCCTAGTATATTGAGGATACTGGTGTTGTTATAAAATAAAGGAAATAAAAAGATTTTGGGGGTTGGAGAAGCAAAATAAATGAAAATACTTTAAGAGAAATTGTTACCTTTAATTTAGGTAACTCACTTTGGTTGGAACCAAAGGACTTCTTGAAATGCTTTATGCCTAAGGGGAAGCTTCAAGGAGGAGGAGAGGGATGTGGGGAGCTTAGTTGGGCAGAGTTTGGACGAGCCAAGTGGCTTGAGAGGTGTGAGGAAATGAGAAGGAGGAGTGCCCTTTTATAAGAGGGGTGAGGGGCACCTTTGGAAAAGCTAGAAATATTAATTTATAATAAATTCATATTCGGTTTACAAAGGCTCCAAAGTTGACTATTAAAAGGTTGAGGTGGGTATAGGTCGAAAACAACTCATCCAATAGAATTTAGACAGGTTTGGGTACTTATATTAACCTTATCTTTAAGTATTAACTCTAAGTTAATTAGTTTCACTTTTACAATGTCTCTTTGTATTTTTATATAATATGGTTAATAAACTTACTATATACATCCAAGCGACCCCCAAGTGGTCCATTAATGATTAACATATCATAATATAAGTCTCTTGGCCGAACCTTAGATTTTTAGGAATTTAATATCAATTAATAATATAATATTTGTTTTAAGAACTCTTTTATGTCAATTTTGACACTATTCAATAGTTGATTTTTGTGAAACTCATAACAGATTTATTACTTCGAACAAAGTCAATTAAATCAATCCTAATATATCATAGTATCCTAGAAAATTAGTTTAATTCATTAAAAGTTTCATATTATATTTATTTGGGTGTTTATAATATCAATTATTTTAATTTTTCACTATTATAGTAATTACTTCATCATCATTGTGTCATAAATAAAATAAATTATTTAATGTCTAAAAATTATAAATAAAATATCATTATGTAGAAAATCTTTTTAGCTTTCTAATGAATATTTATAATCTAAAATCCAACATATATAACCCTATGTAACAATTGTTGTTCTAAAAGATATATGCTTGTGTCATTTTTGTATTAATTTTAACTAAATTAAAATAAAGTGTCATTATCACTTACAAGTGGATCCATGGGGTCCCAAAATAGACCCAAAGATTCCCATGGTCGACCATGTATCAACCAATAGGGTTAAGACACGTTTTAGGGTAATTTAGTATTATTATAATATTATTTTTTTTAACCCTTATTTACCGGATTTACCCTTAACCATGGTAAATAAAATATTTACCGCAGTAATTATTCAAAATGTCTAAAAATAAAAGTTACCTATTTACACAATTTTAACATCCTGATTCCAAATATGGAATCCATTTTCCTAAATTCAAAACACAGAAGTGGCAGAAATTAATTTAAAATTAAATCCCGCTGTCAAAACAAAAAGCGTGTTTTTAAGAGATAATAACTATCAAAAGATTGACACTCGTTTATGTTCGGTTTAATTGTAAAATTATGTCCAATGACCAACATTATATTAAATGGTAAAAATATATTCTAAATATACTTTAAAACCACTCAAATTCATAATTTATCTCTATTAATTATTTTGATTAAAAAAGTTGTTTTTAATTAAAATTTAGTAATTTTCACTATTCATCAAAATATAAAAGTTATCCGAAAAGTACCAAAATTTCACCCTAGGATAATTTCGATATTCCGAATCCAAAAATGAAGTCCATTTTTAAATATAAAATATATATAATTTCAAAAATTAGGTATTACTATTCATAACGGCTAGTTTGGTTGGTTGTGGTGTGTGTTAAAACTCAAGGTTGCGTACAACACACGCTACTGTTTTATTCAAAGAAAGCGTACCGTGGAAGCTTGGGATGTTTCATTTTAAATTTTTGATGTCCCCATTTAGTCAAAAAGTTTAAAATATAGTATTTAAAAAGGGTTCACTATTAAAGTTGATAAAAGTGCAATACTGAAAATGAATTTGTTCTTGCATTATATCTAAGAAACTCATAATATGGATTCTAAAATTATAAGGATTATATAAACATTAAAATTTATCTAATACTATTCATAACCTCTTTTGAACGGCTTGTTTGGTAAGTCATGGTGTGCTTGAACATGGTGTTGCATGTAGTGAAAGTTATTGAATTATTTTGAAGAAATAACACACTATGAAATCTTGGGGTGTTACATTCTCCCCTCCTTCAATAAATTGCGTCCTCGCAATTTGAAATTGTTCTTCGAAAAAAAAAGGTTGAAAATAGATAATATATTTGTGGGAAAACCCACATCGGAATTTGGGTTACTAAAATTTAGTCTTAATATGAGAAAAAGAGAAATCAAAGGGTCACCACCAAATTATGATCTCGATTAGGAGAACATTGGTGGAAACTAGAGACATATAATTGGAGGAAAAACGTAAATATTTATAGGTGGTGATTGAGGTCATCAATCACAAACAAGTGTAAAATTGAGGTCCTTATAATCATCAATCTATGATGATTTGAAATACCATCGGTTCAACAAAACATAGGGTATTAGGATAACACATTTTTGACGTTTCAAAATATCTTAGTTGAAATCCCACATCGAAAAATGAATTAATGAGGCCTCTATTTAAAATAAAGAGTCGAAAGTATGAAGATTACCGAAAATAACACATACTAGGGTTCCATGAAGGAAAATATGGATATGGAGGAGAAATCTAACCATCAATTATCTGATGGAGAGTGGTAGAGAACATGGCTATGAAAAGGCCAAAAATCCCAAAGCCATAAATTTGTGATGACTTAAGGTACCATCTAGGACAACATTTTTGTTCTATGTTTCTTTTATTAATGTTGGGGATTTTATTTATGAGATTGGCTAAGAACATTATGAGATATACTTAAATTTTAAGTAGATTTTCATTCTTTAATAAATTTCCACCACTAACTCAATTTTTTTATAAACGATGAGTATTCAAGAAGACTTGGTCACACTGGAAGAGCTAGAATAAACTTCTATAGAATCACATGATCCATGCAGGATAAACCATATATTAATCAAAACCAAAATGGTTATTGAATGATCTAATGATCCCCCAAAAGGATATTCATTGAGATAAATATGCACTAATCTTAATTTCTAAAATTAAACCAACAATACCCCAAAGTTAAATAGATACCATTCAATAACCAATTGTCCTTAAAATCCTTTAATATAATCCAAACTAATATTGAAACCCAAAACATAGAAGAATTTGATTATGTAGTCTCCCATGTTACATTGTATCTCCAAATTACATCAAATACTCTTAAAGTCACATACTTAAAAGTAATCATCACATATTCTCTGTTATAGGTTAATCATTTCCATAAATAACCCGAATCACTATAAATCAACAATAAAAATGTTGATAAAAATCCACCATTACTCTACAAATGAAACCTCATTGTATTCTATTTTCCTTGGGCATATAGTGTTCCTAACAAAACGAACATCTTCCAAAATAACATTTATCACTTAATCACCAAATCATTTTCCTATACCAAGGGTATTAATTTGATAAGACATAAGAACCCAAATCATCTTATTATTGATCAATAAAATCATTTAAAAAAATAGTCACACTAACCAGGGACTTCACGTAGTCCAGTGGTAGGCGATAAATCCCAATCGCACTTTGGTTGTGGGTTCGATTCCCACGGCTTTGTCCGACGCGATGGGTTGTCACACGGTCTACGTGTTGTCCTTTTTCAAAAACTATATTTTATAATATTACCAAAATGAGATAAATTCCTCAAAATAACATAATTTAACCACAAATGTTATATCATACTTTGCATTTTCATCCCAAATTATAATAACTTATCATTTTCTCAAACCCCAATGATCATATAAAACCAAATGGTTATTTATACCTATATCCACAAGAGAAGAGACAATTCTTCCTCAAATATCATTCTCACATGGCAAACTGCGGGGTTACAAATACAAGAGAAAATTATTCCAAAGCAAACCCATCAACAAGGAGTGCTAATACTTTTTAAATTTTTCTCCAGCCATTTATTTCCACATAGCTTCTTCTTTGACCAAGAAAATATCCTATAAAATAGGACATTCCCTCGGGTAATGGCCAGGTCCCCTACATTTACAACAAATGACTGTAAATGGACTCTTGGGACCATTTTTATCTTCTTCCATAGTACTCTTCATTTTTCTTCGGCAATTCTTCACTTTATGTCCTTCCTTCCCGCACGTAAAACATTTCATTGTCCCATTGAGACACTTTCCTGGGTGTCTCTTTCCACAATTCCTGCATGATGAAAATTGAGGTTTCTTTTCTCCATGGTCTCCATTGCTGGAGATCTTATCATTTATCACCTTTCTCTTCCTTGTTGAGTCTGGGAGTTGGTTAATATATATGTTGTTGATCATATTTTTGGAAAACTGATTTGGCATAAAGACGATATCTTTCACGCCTATCAACATTCCATTTTGTTGCTCATTGCCACCACTGTTCCCAACTTGTACATCATTCTCAAAGTCACTATGACTTCCTTGGACTCCAGCCATTGACTAAAACCAGAAGGCATTGTGTGAGTAATAGTAGTCGTAAAATCATTTAGAGATTAAAATGTCACCATATTCTCAATTTGAAACATATTAGGATTAACCAAGGTCATTTTCTCTCATCTTATGTATATATTACTTAAATCGGTTTGTAAAGAAAATGTAAATTATCCTAAGCATATCCCCCGGGAGTGTCGTAACCAAGAGTGCAGCAAGGCCCGTTGTCGTGCACCAGTTCCCGTTCGAGTCTAGCTCGAAGCGGTGTTTTCGGGTTTTATCCCTAGGTACATCTGTGCCAGAGCCGCCTCTACCTGCTCGTATCCAGACAGGGATGTATTGCTCGGAAAACTCACAAAATCTTTACAATACCAAAATTCTAGGAAGTTTTTTTTATACTAATCCTCAAAGTTCATCTTAGGTCTACGTGCTCTAATCAGAGTTTATCTAAATCTAGCTACCAAGGTTTGTACTAAACTTCCTCTGATACCAACTGTAACGCCCCGACCCCAGCTACCCAGAGTTGGTGCATTAATTACATAACATTGGCATGATCACGAGAAAGATCAAGTCTCGAAAGACCGATTAGTTTAGTAGCTTTGGAATAACTAGATACATCCATAAATTTTTACATTACATCATAAAAAAAAACATCTTGTCTTCATATCCCCTCATACTATCCCTGCAGGTCATTCATAAATTACTTCTTCATAATCCTGGGAAAAAAAATAAAACATTGAAAGGGGTGAGCTCGGATGCTCAGTAAGGATAACATTATAGCAGAAGCTTTCATAAATGAGCATAAACACTTAAGGCAATTTATAACTAAAACAAAAGCCTTTTAAACTTGAACTTCAGCATAAAATGGCAAAGGTAAAATGAAATAATGCCATTTACTTACTCACATGGATATTCTACTAGTCGAATGATCACATGCAATATCAATAACCACTTTCATAATGATGGAATGCATAATGCCAGACTATCATAACCACATAGCCAAGGCCTCGTGCCAAGACTACAAATAAGATTTTGCCAAGGCCTTGTGCCAAGACACTAGTTTGTCTCATGAGACCTACTGATGCATCGAGGAGCTATAGCGGGCTCCACCCGTCACTTATTAAGTCCAATGCATTCCCATATGAAAAGGTTTAAACATAACGTAAACATTCGTATTAAACTAGCATATGAAATGTCAATACTTTCACCACAAACCATGAATGGTATAAAAATAGCACATCCACAGTCAAAAATAATTCATTCGATACAATATGGAAGATTGTATTGTATCACATTAACCTCAATCAATAATAATGAAGGATGTTGACATAGATGAAAATAATCATCAAAACTATTTGAGAGAAATATCCCCCTTTTCTTGAAAACATTTAAAAGTCACACTATTTGTCAAGAAGCCGTTTAAAAGTATATTTTTGAATCAAAGTGTCCCATACCACTTTGAAACTTTTAAAAGGAGTTTTAATTTTAATACTTTAATGTCCATATAAATAAATCCTTAAAACCATTTTTAAAATATGGACATTAATGAGCATGATTTAGAAGAATAATTCTTTAAAACATTTTAAAATGGTATTTTGGTTAGAGTTTCTAACCAAAAGAGAGACACTTGAATACAAATAATTGAGGTAATCAAAACATTGTAATATCATGAGAATAAAGGAATTCATGATATACTATGTCAAGGTACATTATATACACCACACAAAAGTGATTTGGTGTATATCATCAAAGAAGTCTCAATGGAATGTAAATTGAGATGAAATTTCTCAAAAAGGTTGTATCCTTAGGTTAAGGATAAATCAATGACATAATTATGTGTGACAAATATAAATACACTAAATATGATTGGATATTCAGTGTAAAACAATCAAAGGACATTCACACATATTCTTGTAAAAACAATACCAACGAATTGGATGTTTAACTCAACAAATGGAGAATTACTCTTATCAAATTCATATCAATGACTTGAGAATTACCAATGGAGTGATTATGTGTATCAAACTTCTATCCACAGGAAGGGGAGTGGAAATTATGACATAATCAAATGAATAGTGATTCCACACATAATCTTGGGGTAATATAATCAATGAAATATGTGTAAAGCCAAATGAGTGGAAATTGAAATCTCAAATTCCCTTATCGATTAGGTAACTTACGAAACATACACCCATGAAAGAAGTATCATACCATGATGATGTAAATACCCATAAATTAAAGTATATTACACAATGAATATGATCATGGGCAGTACACATACACCACATGCAATAATTAAGTGGTGATCAATGGAATTCTCACGGAATTAAAAGTGAGATAAGAAAACCCTTACATTGTACTTTTTCCTTGGTCGATGGTAGGTTTACCTCCTGTATAATGGTGAAATAATTGTTATTGAATAATAAAAGAATCATTTACTTTAATATGACATCATATATGATCTTTTATCATTGATTTGTTAATAATATTTTAGAATTATCGTCATTTCGGGTGTTAACGGGTTCATTTTACTTTATATTCTTTGTTATGTGAGACATATTTGTTATTAATGGGATGTATATTATTCATATCCAGAATGGTATCAAGTTCTTAAACATCATTTTTAAATCATCAAATTATACGATGGAGAATGAATCTCATCGCGTTCGTGGAGACGGTAGTCCGTACGTACGCACGAACGCTACTTCCATTTAATTTTTATTTTAAACGAATCGAATCCAAATTATACATAGGTATATTACTATTCCAGTATAATATAATATTTTATATATGTTACTTAAGTTCATTTACACCATCCTTTATACGTTCCATGTGTGGTATGAACGAGTCATATCATTTTAAGGGGGCGGTAGTCCGCACTTCCTCAAATGAAATTATCGTATGTATATACAACATGAAACGAATAATGGTATGAAATAAAATGGAATTACAGAAGCTTATATATAGAATATATATCATTAATATCATATTTAATTACAGTGCCATCCTAATGGCCACCATGAGATGCGGTAAGATGTATTTGAACAATCATCGTTTCGTGAGGCGTTAGTTTGCCATCCACAGAAACATTATGTTCATCATCCATTAGATGGAGTTGTGTGAATGTGTAGTTTGAATCCTTCTTATAAAAACATCCTAGTATATTGAGGATACTGGTGTTGTTATAAAATAAAGGAAATAAAAAGATTTTGGGGGTTGGAGAAGCAAAATAAATGAAAATACTTTAAGAGAAATTGTTACCTTTAATTTAGGTAACTCACTTTGGTTGGAACCAAAGGACTTCTTGAAATGCTTTATGCCTAAGGGGAAGCTTCAAGGAGGAGGAGAGGGATGTGGGGAGCTTAGTTGGGCAGAGTTTGGACGAGCCAAGTGGCTTGAGAGGTGTGATGAAATGAGAAGGAGGAGTGCCCTTTTATAAGAGGGGTGAGGGGCACCTTTGGAAAAGCTAGAAATATTAATTTATAATAAATTCATATTCGGTTTACAAAGGCTCCAAAGTTGACTATTAAAAGGTTGAGGTGGGTATAGGTCGAAAACAACTCATCCAATAGAATTTAGACAGGTTTGGGTACTTATATTAACCTTATCTTTAAGTATTAACTCTAAGTTAATTAGTTTCACTTTTACAATGTCTCTTTGTATTTTTATATAATATGGTTAATAAACTTACTATATACATCCAAGAGACCCCCAAGTGGTCCATTAATGATTAACATATCATAATATAAGTCTCTTGGCCGAACCTTAGATTTTTAGGAATTTAATATCAATTAATAATATAATATTTGTTTTAAGAACTCTTTTATGTCAATTTTGACACTATTCAATAGTTGATTTTTGTGAAACTCATAACAGATTGATTACTTCGAACAAAGTCAATTAAATCAATCCTAATATATCATATTATCCTATAAAATTAGTTTAATTCATTAAAAGTTTCATATTATATTTATTTGGGTGTTTATAATATCAATTATTTTAATTTTTCACTATTATAGTAATTACTTCATCATCATTGTGTCATAAATAAAATAAATTATTTAATGTCTCAAAATTATAAATAAAATATCATTATGTAGAAAATCTTATTAGCTTTCTAATGAATATTTATAATCTAAAATCCAACATATATAACCCTATGTAACAATTGTTGTTCTAAAAGATATATGCTTGTGTCATTTTTGTATTAATTTTAACTAAATTAAAATAAAGTGTCATTATCACTTACAAGTGGATCCATGGGGTCCCAAAATAGACCCAAAGATTCCCATGGTCGACCATGTATCAACCAATAGGGTTAAGACACGTTTTAGGGTAATTTAGTATTATTATAATATTATTTTTTTTAACACTTATTTACCGGATTTACCCTTAACCATGGTAAATAAAATATTTACCGCAGTAATTATTCAAAATGTCTAAAAATAAAAGTTACCTATTTACACAAGTTTAACATCCTGATTCCAAATATGGAATCCATTTTCCTAAATTCAAAACACAGAAGTGGCAGAAATTAATTTAAAATTAAATCCCGCTGTCAAAACAAAAAGCGTGTTTTTAAGAGATAATAACTATCAAAAGATTGACACTCGTTTATGTTCGGTTTAATTGTAAAATTATGTCCAATGACCAACATTATATTAAATGGTAAAAATATATTCTAAATATACTTTAAAACCACTCAAATTCATAATTTATCACTATTAATTATTTTGATTAAAAAAGTTGTTTTTAATTAAAATTTAGTAATTTTCACTATTCATCAAAATATAAAAGTTATCCGAAAAGTACCAAAATTTCACCCTAGGATAATTTCGATATTCCGAATCCAAAAATGAAGTCCATTTTTAAATATAAAATATATATAATTTCAAAAATTAGGTATTACTATTCATAACGGCTAGTTTGATTGGTTGTGGTGTGTGTTAAAACTCAAGGTTGCGTACAACACACGCTACTGTTTTATTCAAAGAAAGCGTACCGTGGAAGCTTGGGATGTTTCATTTTAAATTTTTGATGTCCCCATTTAGTCAAAAATTTTAAAATATAGTATTTAAAAAGGGTTCACTATTAAAGTTGATAAAAGTGCAATACTGAAAATGAATTTGTTCTTGCATTATATCTAAGAAACTCATAATATGGATTCTAAAATTATAAGGATTATATAAACATTAAAATTTATCTAATACTATTCATAACCTCTTTTGAACGGCTTGTTTGGTAAGTCATGGTGTGCTTGAACATGGTGTTGCATGTAGTGAAAGTTATTGAATTATTTTGAAGAAATAACACACTATGAAATCTTGGGGTGTTACATTTATAATAACTACTAAGAAACTCACAAACTCCATAGACAACACTCAATTAATCATAGAAATAAATGGTTGGATGTGGTCATCTCACTCTCACCAGAGTGACAAAATGAAATGTCAACTCTCACCCACTCCTATTTTCCAAGAATGACACAAATGTAATTCAATTATATCCATCCCATAATAAGGACCTCATCCTCTGATGGTTTATGGTTAAATACCTACTACATAAATTTATATACACTACTTCTTGATTGTAACCTCCAAAGATCAAGGTTAAAATGACGTGTTCCACTCTTTTGAGCCATGATCGACACATCCACGACCCCTTACAACTTTGTCTGGGTCATACCCAATTGTTTTCCCCACTACACTTTGATACACCCATAATGTAAAACTTCACTAAAATAGAATCTACGACCCCATCTAAAAGTCTCCCATACATCTCTTCCCCTAAGAGTCTCATCAACTCCTGACCCCATTAGTTCATGAGGGAGCCGTTTGTACAACCTACCACATCTTCACATATCTCTACCAAATATTCATAAAATATATTCATAGTGGTACTACCACCACTATATCAATCGAAATTTCCCATGCCAAAAATAATTCTAAATAAAATAAAGATGTTATTTACTACTATAAAAAGCTCAATGTCCCCATTCATAGCCTATATGCATAACCAATGTCTCACTGAAAAGTAATAGATGCTTATTCCTGGGAAACCCAACAACATAACCCAAATGGAATCGTGCATCTCAAACATGTTTCATCCACCTTTACTTCATAAAAACCTTATGTTTCACACTCCCTAATGATCCTTCACTAAACCTAACTTATGTTACCATGAGTTGTGCATTTCTAGAACTAGGATTTAACGCCCACTAAAAGATATGATTATGCATCTCAATCCATCACTCTCACTAGACTTGAGGCATGCTTAATGATTACACCCAATAAGATAACATTCCACACAATCCATGTCTAACCACATGATCACCCATCACTCCATGCATCATTACTAAATAAAAATCATCTACTCATGATCTAATAGATATATACCTATCCATCCAAGGCCAATAATGATTATCACATTGAAGTAGATTCAAAAATATAGGGATTAAAAATAAAATGATATTTTCCTTCAAAATAGTCCTTAAAACCAAAACACAATCACCTAAGGTTCCTCCCTTAAAAATATCTATGTCATAACCATGTATTTACTAAAAAATCAGTAGCATCACCTATGCATCAATTTCATATGTCGAAGCATCCAACCACACTTCGCAACCCCAAAAAACACATCATCATTTTTTCAATACAATTATTTACTCTAGGACCCACATATCCATAGGTACACACCCACTATCAACAACACTACAACAAAGATATTTTTTATAGGGTCCAACATATCCTGTAAAGTCACAACTCACAAGGGTTGTAATTAATATGATACAAGGAAACATCTAACCTCCTCAAATTCATAACACAGACTTATCAAGGTTTCAAAACCCATATACAATTGTCTCAAAACTAGGGTACTATCTCAGTATAAACCACCCATACACAAGGTCAATACACAAGGGATATTAACCATAATTTCTTATCTCAATTCACTAAGACTTTACAATTTTCTTAAAAAATCAAGGATTCACATTTTAAAAAATTTCATTACCCAATATTTTAACATTATCAAAATTTATTTAATTTCACATTACATGGTTTAGTTAGATGGAATTTTATCCAAAATATATAAAATAAAACACCATATATGTTTCTTAATGAAACATTATTTAACCAAAACCATCTATTTATATATCATTTGTACATAAATATTAATCAAGATTCACCTAAGGACTTGGTCAAGTTAAATTACACCATAAACATATATGTAAACCATAAAAATGGTTTCAGACATTTTAAATAAAAACACCTATAAATTATATTTAAAACCCTAAGTAGATATATATGATGAGCACAAAGAAATTTATGGATAATAAATAAAATACGACTGAATGTGAATCATAGGTAGATATCAATGATAGGTATTATAAAGATGAAATATCCATCCTATAAACCTAGCATGATTCATGAACAAACACACCCTCTCTTTCTATACTAGGCCATAAGATAAAATCTTATAAATTTGTATCATCATGCTAAAGTGCTCCAATTAAGGTGAAAGTAAGTCAAATATAAAAATTAAAGAAATAAAAACAATTCATACACTTGGAAACTTGATTTTCCCCCATTCAAATGGGGCTACACACACCTAGGAATGGGATTATTACCATGTGCTAAAAACATCCTAGTATCTCATAGACCATGCCCAAATAGTATTGAAAACGAAAAGAAATTCTCTAATACCACTTTGTGACACACCAACCTAGTTTCTACTTGACCGGTTCCCTATGTCGTTGTACCATATGATCTCAGGCATGTCACCACATATGTTAATGGATACCGACTTGCAGAGAGGGCCTATGATAATGTTTTTAGGAGACTATACGCTAATTTT
The DNA here is from genome assembly GCA_963277665.1 of Viscum album. Classification (NCBI taxonomy): domain Eukaryota; kingdom Viridiplantae; phylum Streptophyta; class Magnoliopsida; order Santalales; family Viscaceae; genus Viscum; species Viscum album. The sequence continues at coordinate 3,612,837 of OY728162.1, read as the reverse complement.
ATCGTAGATATGAAAATAGAAATAAAATTAAATAGATAAAGAATCCAGAAAAATATCACAGTTAAGGAAAGTGATGAAAAATAATTATAACTAATGTGTGTATTGATAAATTAACATGTTATACATATCAGATCCCCTATGGGTGAATCACACACAAGTGGTTAAAAAGTAATGAAATAATACTGAGGCTAATAGTCCATCACTAACTAGTCTCAAGTATTTCTTGGTCCCATTATCTAAATCTAACCCATATAGTTTAAGAAATAATCATTAGGTCTTGCTTGAAATGTGTCCTTGTGACAAATAACAATGTTTTATCAAGTACCCAAGTACTATGGTGGTTCATGTAGGGTGTGAGTATAAATCAGTATGCCACCACAAATAGTGTCCATAAAATCACCTTTCTAATAAAAAATTCTTGTAGAAGTGTTATACACAAATAATTAAACAATTTCAAAATAGTTATAGAAACACAGTACCCAACAACTAACGCCTTAAATTTTTTATGACACCTGAGGTCAATTGTACAATTATAGATCTATAGGTCTATGACCATGATCAACCATACCATCATTATGTGATTCTAGGGTGTATATGAGAAAATCTTGATGATCGTACCAAAAAAAATATATACATAGAATCAACAATATCATCTTGGAATTCCCATTATAACATATAATCTATACATCAATTCAGATATTTTTATGGAATATTAGCTCCCTATGTGGAATTATCCAATGTTATCCATCACATAAATATAGGAACTCATCCTGGAATTCCAATGAAATCTGTGCACTCATCCCAAAATTCCCCCACATTAGTCATCATATGGGTTGAGGCACTCCACATGGGCTTCATAAATAATCATCAATTATATAGAATCTAATCTCCCATCCTGAAATTCCTAATCATCAAGTGTCATAGGGAATTTGGGTTCTCATCCCAACATTCCCAAGTTTCACATGTGATATTGAATCCAAGGAGATAATCCTAACATTCCAAAAAATAGGAATCAATTTAATCATTTTATTATTTAATCATCATTTCATTAAATTTTCAGTTGTCCCATCACCAGTACTAACTGTAGTGATAATTTAAAATTTTAGGTTCCATTCCAAATTCCAAAATCATGATTCGTTATTTTTAAAAACATAGGTAGTTAATAAAAATTAGGATACTAATAATAAGTTACATCAGGCTGTATAAATACTAGGATATCAATTTACATTAATTAAGTAATTTACCAAAATAACTTCCCACCACATAACCAAGAAACTTATTCCACAAATTCATTTAATCAATATTAAAACATCATTAAAAATATAATTTACACAATTGTATTATATTTTATCAAAAAATTAATTTCCAACCCATAACTTTAAAAACATACCGTTACATTAGGTGTGATTCATTTTAAGGGTCACACACATTCCGAATTATTTTTTGTTGTGAAATTCCATTTTACAACCATTAAATCAATCAATGGTTGATCTTAAATCATTACAACATTATGTAGTCATTTTAAAACATTAATCACTTTCAAATTTAATTTCTCCCACCAAGAATTCCACATCAACTACAATTTACTAGGGTTTAAATCAAACAAATTTTCTCTTAAATCATTAAAACATAAATTAGTCATTTTAAAACATTAATCCATTTCAAATTTAATTTCTCAAACCAATAATTCATTTTGAAATATATTTTACTACGGTGTAATATGTAGTAAATGGGAATTTAAATTAGGGAAAGTCAAAATAAAAAATTTTAAACTAAATTTAAATCAATAATAGTGAATCCATATTGAAGAACAATGAAAACACTCAAAAAAAGGAAAATCATGGGTTAAATTAAATGGGAATACATAACTTATCCTCATAAGATACTACTCATCTGATATGGGCCCCTATTTCATATATAAATAACATATATAGAGAAACCAAAAAAATCCATGAAAAAATGGCATAACCTACATAAATTACATGGGGAAACTTGATAGATAAAGAAATGAATAAAATAAGGGAGTGGACCCTAAAACGTATCTCTAACCTTACAATGTTTCCAAAAGAAGTTTATTTTGACCAAGGATGGTGGAGTTACATCCTAGAATAGAGGATAAGAGAGGGAGATAGGGTGTATGTGGCTATTAGGTGATAGGAGGAAAAGGTTTTAAGACTCTTTTAAAATTAAAAGGGAAAATGGTTATTTTATTCACTTTTAAGAGGAAGATGGTTTTATCATGTGGTTTGATCAACTATGCATTAAATATGCTTCCCCCACTATCCAAGAAATTTCCCCTCATTTTTTTATGGTATAAAATTTCATAGACCATGATCCAATTGTGTGGTATGTCTATAGTTTTCTGCATACATTTTCAAGGTATTTTGAGGCCTGTTGCCCAGTTTCATAAACTACGTGCTTATGCATCTTAGGCCACAAGGTTGGTTGGGGGGGGGGGGGGTCAGAACTAAACTTTTACCCCATTATATTTTCTAAAAATTAAAACTCCAAAACATTGATCCCTCCAAATACTCTTGATACTTAACTTGAATACCTAAGCCACCACTCAAGGAACAACGACAACTAAAAAAACAATTTTAAGATATTTCAATTCTTGGAATGACGTTCTGAATCGTGGGTCAAAATATTGTCCATCCACTTGTTTAAAATTTAAAACGCTTCCTTAAATTCAGATCACCTATACAGAACCAAGGCCTAATAAGAGACATTATGAAAAAAGATGATTCATGTTTGGGATCGATCCTAGGAGTTGTGTTATACCATGATGATCAATTTTTTTTATTTTATTTACAATTATATTGTTTATTTAATCAGATGATAATATCACATGTGTACACCTTATGTTTACTGGTTATATATGAGAACACATTGGGGGTTCCTTACTGAGTTGTACTCATACCTCGATCAGGTATCCATTACACTTGGGTACCCAATCAGACTTCACTGATCAGAATTTCATGTTGGTAAAAGGCTTTAGATCTGATAATTTAGTTGGATAGATTGGATGGAGTCAGGATATGGATGTGGTATAACTCATGGATAACTGTAGAGCCTTGTAACTTTATTTATTTATTTATTGTATATATAATCATCTCACTGGGAAATAGACTATTGTTTGCTGGCTTGACCGTGACTCAGTATGACTTTTTTCTTTTGTTTTTAAATTTGATACAACATGTTTTTTATTGGTCTCATGTATGTGTTATTATGGATATTTTTTTGGTTATTCATATTGTTATCGTGCACCCCAATAAAAGGTTATAATCTTCCCAATGTACACCCTAGACCCCTGCTGGTAGTTGCTACCCTCTGGTGTAGGGGAGTCATGTCTGAGGTCATGTGGTAACCATTGGTCTAGGTACTATCGAGTGGTCTAGGGGGGCATGATGAAATATTTTTTAAAATTGTTCTTAAAGGAAATAATAATATAAAACTTATCATATTATAAAAATGGTGGTCTCTACTTTATCATTATTTTATGTTGGATATATATATATATATATTATGTTAAGTGATGTGATAATTGAGCTCTAAAAGTATGACTTTGGGTTATCCTTGACTGATGTTCTTCATGTATTATTATAGTTTTTGATAATATTTTAATGCTATAATGGGTAGGTTTTATATAGATATACAAAATAGGATCATGTGTCATGAAATAGGTTTTTTGCACCATAGACCTTCAATTTATACCACATGGAGTGTCATACATTGTGTCTTTATCATGATAGGGGTGAATATTTCATATTTAATCCCTATACTCAAGATTGAAATGATACTTATCATAAGAACCTTTGAACATTGATACAATTCTTAAGTAATCCTTAAGGCTTAGCTGCTCAGGGGGTGGTTGGGTATGTTGTATATCATGCTATTAGTTGAGGCTGTATCAGGATAAGATTTCTCTTCTCATATGATGAGTATGACATCTAATCCCTCAATTGATATGTTCTAGTAAAATATAAGTCCATAATAGGTTATGGTACATGTGATGTATTTATCTACCTATATGAGGGGTATGAAAAAGGATCATATGATCAGATGGAAGACATGTGATGAATTCATCAACATTTTCAATCTGTACTTGAAGAATCGAGAATGTAAGGTTGGATATATGATATTAAAATACTTCATATACCATGTTAACTTTATTTATTAGGAAAATTGATTTTGGGATTATCCATACATGTATATGATACACCTATTGAACATAGGTATGGAGGTAAATTTTTCAGATTGAGATCATGCTGAATCCCTTTATAACATGAGAACCATTTATTCCTTTCTAGAGGCATCTCTTTTATTGAATTTATGGATTCAAAAATTCATATTTTTTTAACACTACAAAGGTATTTGAGATAATATTTTATGGTTTTGAAAATGAGGATCTGATTTATAATACTTTGAGAGTTACCCAAAAGTGTTTTGAGGGATTTTTTAAAGATGTTTTAGTTTGATCTTTCCCGATTTTTTACATATGATGCATCATGTGTTGAAAATTTATGATAACTATTCCAAAAGGAGTTATAGAATTTATTCAAAATGATTATTGGGTATGATTTCATAGTTTTTTATATGTGATGTGACATAATATGAATGTGATCTAATTTTATAAGTCATTTAATTAAAGTTGGTGATTGATGAATGTGTTCACTAAAAGCCTGACCATGATGTGGGTGATTATACCACGTCATCATCATTCCATATTTGCACTAGAAAAAAATGGGAACTACTATGTCATGGTGGCTATGCATAGAACTATCTCATTATTCCATATTGTGTTTTCCTCTTTATTCTATCAATCCATAAACCATCATACTTTTTGGATAATCATATGATGATGATTATATGAGTTATAAACATCAAATTTTATTGTGTAAATGTTAAATAATCAATAATAAAATGAAGAGTCATGAGTTACTACCATTGTAACTCATGAAACGTTTCAAATTAATATGGTTGAATATTAATCTAATGTGGGATTTCAGAAGTCCATATAAACATTCTATTTGTTTTAAATGTTCGTTGCATATGAGTATGAGACACATGATGTGAAACTCATTGGTCTGATCACTCTCCAACTCTCATTTATCTCTATTATTTAAAATTAAGGTTTTAAAATTATTTTCATACGATAGAGATCCTTTCTATGTGTCCAGAGATTCCCACAACCCAGGGATACGATAGGTGGGAGGATTCCTTCAGGTTATCCTTTTTGTAATCCTGATCAATATCATGTGAAGCTTGAACATGACCAATCATCAAGGTAAAACATACACCATTATTTTCAATGTTTTATTATTCATTAAAAATATGTAAATATATCCTCAATTTTATGTGTTTTGGTATTATTATTCCACTGCATTTTAGATGTTATACATACCTACAAAACACTTTATGTATTTGTCATATTTGCAAGTTATAAATATCTTTAGGATGAATTTATTATATTCATGTGTTTTAACTTTCCATGTATTTTTATATTCAAAAGGAGGACACATATGGGAAGTTTACCAAATAAATTATTTTGGATTATATCTAAAGTATCATGTATGAACCATGAAAATAATAAAGTTCATAATCAAAGAAATATGTACATGATTGTTTATCAAGAGAAAGTTAGAAATTAATGCACCAAACTATATAGATCTTTGAAATATACTTAAAAACTTCCACATTTTAGCATATGATTAATTGATGGACATCGGAACTTTAAATCGTGGTTGGTGTTGGACTGAAAGAATATTGAGGTTAGGTGCATCTCTTAACCAGTTAGAGTATTTCATTGTTTTATCCTCATGTGTTTCTCCAGTGTATCATGATTTATTTTATTTAGTAGTGATTCTACAAGATCATAATGTTTGTGTATTTTATCTTGGGGTATTTGTTTTTTTGGAATCCCGATTGGGTACCTTATATATTTTGTGTGTTTTTATAGTTACAATATTTCATTATTCATTTGTTTGTTAGGGTTGTTATATGTTTTTCATGGTGTATTTTTTTATTATGATAGTTTTTGTAGATGTATTTATAGTTCCTCAAGAGTTATTGAGATTTTTAACATTGCATATACATGTATTTTAAATATGTAATATTTTTTAATTACACTAGTCAAAATTTTAAAACACAAACCAAAATAAAAATGTAACACACAAAGACCAAAATATATACAAAATAAAATAAAGAAATAATTTTTTTTAAAACATTAAATAAAAAATAATATAATATTTATAAAATGTAAACTACTTGTTGAACCAAACATATAAAATATGAACCCTATAAAAAACAGTTAATCCGAACACAATTTATGCCATAAATAGAATAACACTAGACTAATTGGTATAATGAACATAAAATCAAGGTTGTTAGGAATTTTGTTTCAATTAAAATGGTTATTTTAATTATTTTTGTTTAATTAGAAATAAATACATTTTCCTATCTCTCCCCTTTATTTTTTTCATTCAATTTATTAATGAATGGTTAATTGGTTCAAGAGTTTAAAATAAGAGTGAAAAAATATATGGTTAAAAGAAAATTGAATTAAAAAAGTTTAATGATGAAACTTAACTTATTAAGGTTTATAAAAAAATAGTTTGATTAATAACCAAAATATATTAAATCATTTTTAACTAGTAATTCTAATAACTGATAACAAATTTTTTTTATTAATTTATTATTCAAAATTAAAAATAGAAAAATATTTATAAAATAAAACATTTGAAATCCAATATTAATAAAATATAACTTATCTTTCATAACACATGTCACCTCCTCCACATCTGAACCCTTCTCTCTTAAACTTTTATTTACATTCTATCATGATCAACTACTCTCCCATTATATTCCCATCAAACCCTAGAATCTCCCACCTTCTGATCTCTTTGATCTACATCAATCATCACCACCATCATGAACTGTATTTCATCATCACCTCTATCCTCCATGCTATTTCATTGTGCTGGAATCCCCTATTTTTGTTTTGTGTCCAAACCCTACTTCTTCCTTCAATACAGTTCCAATTTGTTTCGGTTAGTTCCACCTTCCTATACACAATTTCACCACTCCCAACTTTATCCCAATGATTGATTAATATTGTCATGGACACCTTTTGGTTATAAAAATATGTGAATCATCATTTGACTAATTTTAAAATATCATATCTTCCTTACTGTAAAATGTGCAATCTTTTTCATTACCATTTTATTTCTCAATCCATAAACTATAAACTATTCCATTTTCCTCTTTTTCTAAACTATATTTCATTTCTTGACATGTGATACTTCATTTACTACACCCCTAAAACTAGAACTATACTTTTACAGTGTAGATGTTATAGTTTCACCAATCTTCACTTCATTATATTCAACATTCACCAACCCAAATACAAAACAATATATGTTATTTTTAGTTAACCTAATAATGTAATTCCCCTTCATATTCTATATAAATTTTCGTTATAATTCATTTCCAATGGAGTAAAATTTCATTTTAATTTAATTTTAGCTTCTATAATTTTATAATTCACTTTCAGTTTAATTAATTTTTAGATTTGGAAAAGAAATATTTCTTATTAACTTTCAGTTTATCCTGAATATTTTATCACATAATATTTAAAAGATTATAGCTCTAATTATTCTTTGGTTTACTGATAACTATCACCTTTATTTTCTATATATTCTTTATTAATTTTCTATGAAATCACATTGTATACAAACTTATCATACTGTTCAATTTATGTTGTGCATAATATATATGCCTTATCTATATATTTTGTGTTTTCTCTACTAGTTATGGTCCCATTTAATTTGGTTTTGTTCTTCTCTATTTCCTATATAGTGAAATTGAATAGACAGTGACCATACTTTTCTATTTACTCTATGCATAAAATATTATTTTATCCTGAATTTTGTTTCAATGAGTCTTTTAAAGAATGAAAACTATGCATTATTCTAGCTGTTAATTATCCCCATTAATTTTTTCATAATCCTTATGCATTTTTTGTACAATGAAATTTGACACACAATGATTATACAATCCCATTTACTTTGTGCATAATTTGTATTAATTTATTTTATAATTACATTGTATACATAGCTATAATTCTATAGAATCAGTTTTAGTAACCAATCTACACAATCATAATCTGTTTCCATATTCTATATACATTGATTACAATAAAAATTTCACTTATAAGATTATCAATTTTTTATGAATAGTTTGTACAATTTTCCTTCATGTCAGTTAGTGTGCATTTATTTTTTACATTTCATGTATATGTATGTGTATTCTATATGCACTCTCAATTTTGTTTCAATCATTATATGTCTTCTGTACATGTATTTTATTCCCATTATATATCCACTTTCAATTCAACATCTGTATCTATATGTATATTATATTAGTATGTTGCACTTTTGGTTTACTAAGTTTCATTTTATCCAAAAAAATATGCCAAAAACCCAATTGAACAATGAAAATTATATTCTCTATTCGACTTACTGGTAACCCCCATTTAAAATCATGGTACCTGAGTATTATAGTTGTTGGAGTGTTAATTCATTGAACACTTTAATTTGGTTCATAAATGATGGAAGTATTTGGGAGTGATAATTCTAACCATTTCATCATTTGAAATAGTTTTACTATGTATTTCATGGATATTAAATATAGTATATACATATTATATATGTATTATATTTATATATCAACTCATGCATTATTTTCATAAAAATATACATGTATCATATGAATGTATTAAATGTACACTATATATATAAACATTGTCATATATTTTATAAATATACATAATGCAACATATACATGTACATGCATCTTATTAATGGACATTTTATGAACATCCAACCATAACTCGATGTTTTTGAAATTCATTCTTTGATGTTTCCTCTCTTATTTCTTTATTTATCCTAGGAACCGGTTTTAGGTCAACAATTAAACTTTCACGATGTAATCTAGTTTGGGTTAGATATTCTTTCCATCAGGCCTCTGTATCACAATTTTATCTATGTTTTCCACTTGAATGTTTCATCAATAACTCACATAGATTCTGTATGTATGAATGCATGAGGGTAATGTGGATTACTAAGTGTGGAAATATACTTACCCTTTTAATGAGAAATTTTAAAACTCATGGGAAGGTTAAAAACCTTACCTATTAGGATACTGGTGTTAATATAGATGTTGTATCTAAACTCATCAAAAAAATATCAAAGTTGCCTCCTGGAATTTGGGGCATTAAATTCTTCTTCTATCTTTGTATTTATGATCATAAATTCATTATTTAGTGATAATTCCATATGCATGAATGGTTTGTGGAATGGTCTTGTGATTTTTTTCAGTACATGGATTTGTAATTATTTATTTGATTATTACTTTCTTTTTATCCTTACTAAATCAGTGAAATATCAATTTATGAATAAAAAAAATTATAGTACAGTTATTTTATTCCATTATAATATTCTCATAAAATTTTATACTTATTTAATTAATGTTAACTATATATGCTTTTTATAATGTTTTGAAGTATAAAAATTATGGATTATCTTTGCAAGCCTGCTACGATGCGCCTCAAATTTTTTTATGATAATGAAAGTATTATTATCGAATTTACTAATGTTTTATTAGCGCATAACTCCCTTAATTAATACATTATAAATTATTTCCTTAGTGATACATTATGAATATTGTTTTGGAAAACATTAAGCATTTTACAACGTTATTTTGATATTTATTTTAGAGCCTATATATTTAGTATTAATTTGGGGAAAAAGTTATTTTTGAAAAGAATAATAATTATTATCATTATTATTGTAAATTTAGTATGTTTTTTAATAATTTTTCAAAAAAAAAAATATATAAAAAATCACTTTCTGTTTAATTTTCAAAATTTATTCTCATTGGTTTTTCTAAAAGAGGTTCTTTGAACAAGATTTTATAATATATTTTATTAATATAACAGAAAAATAAAATAAAATTTTATTTTTATATAATTTTTTATTTTCATGATGAACCAAAATGGATCTTAATATAATATTTATTTTGGCATGTTTGTTTTTCTCTTTAGTAATATAAGGTTACTAATTTATTACATAAATTGTTACTTAAAGAAAATAGATAGACAATTTTTTAATATATATTTAATTACATGGTTTATGTTTTCTAATGAATATAATTAAAAATAAAGGACGATTAAGTGATAACTATTTATGTTTTTTTATGGGATCTTAATTTTAGGAAAAAATTTTGACAATTAAATTATACCATTACTTTTTTTTAAATTCCATAGGCTTCTCAAATTTATGATTTCCCATTGGTAGTAGGATGGAGAACTAAGGTTATGTTAGGTTTTGTTAAATGTTTCATTTTATAGTTTTCAAAAAGGTATTAAAAACATGTTTTGATTATATTTTAGATACTATAGAGAAACACTAATATTTTTTTAGGATATCATGAAATGATTTAGATTCAAGTGAATCCAACAGGTTATTGATCACATACTTTTACGCCAGTAGTGTGATGGGTGATCAAATATTTTATTCTTTTAGTCTCATGGTTTATTGATTTACCAAATGGATATTTTATGTGGGATGAGAGATATAGAAAAAAATTATGGGTTTTTCTGGTGGGAATAATTGAGTAATATGAATTGGGACAAGAATATATTATGGTCATCGGGCTGGTAGTGGTCTTCAGAAATGAGGTGACACTTAGAGTTGTTAGAAAATTAGGTAGATTATATCACATCATAGAGGTTGTAGATGGCAATGTAGTGAGATTTCATTGATCATCTCACAAACATCATGATAAGGGAATAAAAATAGGTTATTCAAATAAGAAATATTTCTTCAAATATTTGATTATTTAATTTTTTTTCAGAATATTTTGTGTATTTGAATTTTTTAAATCTCCAAAATCACAGATTAACATAAGTTAGATACTGAAAAAAAAACTACCTAAATCATCATTATAATGATTGATATTGGTTTCAGATCAAATAAAGGCACCATATTGCATCAATACATATTTTAACAAGTGAGAGAACATGAGATAATATTGATGTTTGTGGGTTGATGATAGCTACAGTCATTCTCCACGAGTCCTGAGTTAAAAAAATAAATGTTGATAATGCCATTATAATTATTAAAAGATAATAAAGTCATGATATTTGTATTAGAATGTAACAAAGTCTTGATAATTATTAGATGAAAATAAAGTCTTGATAATTATAATTACTAATTGATAATAATGAATAATTATTTAATAATAAACAAGTAATTAATAAAACTTAATGTTTTTCATTAATAATGAATTATAATACACTAATTAATAATATAATTAGTATGGTGTTTGAAAATTAAATGACATAATCTAACCAAGAAATAAATAATAAATTAATCTCACGATTTAAATAAAATATACCATAAACAGTAAAAAACCAAAAAACCAAAAGTTTTAATGTCTTGATGATTTTCTACATAGACATCTTATTTTACTACATTTGTGAAAACATACCCCTAACCATGCTCCTCTAGACCCTTTATAGTTATCTCATTAGATGAAATCATCTTCATAACCAAGGGATTGGAAATAAAAGAAAGAGTTGAGGTAAGGGAAAACACAACAAAGATTATAATGGTTAGAACATAATCATAAGGAAAATCCTAAATAACAAAATATATCATATTTAAAAGAATATAAATCATTAATTTTAATCCATAAGAATAAATTCTCAAAAAAATTAAACTTTATCATGAAATGAGAAAATAAAATATGTAGTATATAACCTGAAAAATTGAACATAGGTAAGAGAATGATATAATCATAAACACAGGATTTCTTATTTTTGGGAACTTCACTACCCTCTAACCTATTCACTCATAAAATTTCATGTATAGTTAAATGCTACTATGCTCACCCTTTTTAAACCTAGGTACTTTCTAACCCATTCATATAACATTTAAATCTCATGAGATATAAGTCATTACACAATTAATGGGAGAGATATATAGGTGTAAACCTTCTCATGATCCATAAATTTGTGTTCCACTTGATAAAAATAATAATAATACAATAAAAAAACTCTTAGAAAGAAAATGAGTTTCATAAAATTCTGAAATAATCATATAAAGAACCCATGAAAAATGAATGGGGTTTTTAAACCTTTCAAAAAATATCACATATCATGAAGTTAAGAAATATTAAGATATGAAAATATAATTTTTTAAATTTATAATATCATAATAACATATATAGAATGATCAAAATATCACTCCATGAAAGATAAACCTTTGCGGGTAAATAGATTTGAAAATACAAAATTTTTGAAACAACGTTTTAAATATTTAAAGGGAAAATTAATTTCAAAAACATTTATGTGAAGGAAAAGAAATAATATTTTTAAAACTTTAGTATAAAGTGTTAAAAAATAAAACATCTATGAAAATACATAAAGGTTATAAATAAGGATAAATGATGATATTTTAAAAACCTATACTTTTATTACAATATTTAATAAAGGAGGCTTAAAAAAGACAAAATTTCTTAAAAAATTAAAGTGAAATTACATGAAAAATTTTTAATTTGAAAAATATTCCTTAATAATGGAACATTTAGGGACATAATTTTTTCATAAATGGAATGTTGAGTAGATGATAACACATTTATTTGGAATGGTTGGAAAAACCTTTTGAACATTTTGTATTCACCTTTTTGAAATCCAATATCATTAAAAGAGATAAAGAAAGCATTTAATTAAAATGAAATAAGGGTAATAAATATATCATTGTAGATAGAAACAAATTTATTTTCACATTGGGAAAAAATAACATTGGTGGAAAGTAAAAACATGGATAGGGAAGAAAAATCCATTAAAAGAAATGAAAACTATTATTAATAAAATACATTATAAGGAAACATTTGAATCATCATGGAAGAATAATTTGGTTTGAAATATGATTTTTCCAGAAACTAAGGTGCAAATAAATCCTATCAAAATTTTTAATAGTTTTTTATGAAGTATAATAGAAGAATAATGATTACAACCATAGAATCGAGTCATGAAAACCACTTACAACTTCAGTTATTTTTAATAACAATTCATTAGAAGCTTGAAAATAATATGGTTATGAAAATAAAATGAATTAAATATTTTATTAATGAAAAATAAATTATTGTGTAGTAGATACACCATAGAAAAGAAAATTAGGTGTATCCTACAAAACAAGTCTTAAAAAGTTAAATTTGAGGCTACAAACCCTTACAACTTATGAAATGTTGTAATAAAAACTCCTTAAAAGAGAGAGAGAAATTAATAATGATGTTTAAAATACTATTATAAAGATAATTCAAGATATTATATATCCAATAGGAAGTCTACACACTATTTAAATTAATTTAGGTTTATAAAGAAAGTGTGTCTCAAAGAAGGAAAATTTGAGATGAAACTCTGACTATGTTTCCCTGCTTAGTCGGATGCACTCTAAACCTTTGTATACCAAAAAAAATTAATATCCTATTTCATAAACCTAACAATAAATATTACCTTTTTTATAAAACTTTTTATTTTTATCATGAGTACATTAAATAGTTATAACATATTACAACCATCGAGTGTTAATAATTTTAATTTTTTCCGCTTGTTTAATAATTTTGATATCATTACCCATCATTTGATACAAATTTTATTATAGATATATCATTTAAGATCCATTAATATATAAATTATTTTTATTTAAAATTTTATTAGTTCATTCCAAAAGTTTTTTTGTTACGCCGCATGAAAATGGAAACAATGTTTACTTATTTCCGTGATTTTAGTGAGAGAAAATAATAATTTAATAATAAGTTAAATAGATAATATAATATTTCAAGAAACATATACCAATAATTATTTAAATATTTTACTATAATAATAAAAGTATTTATGTTCTTATAGTCATCCATGATATTATTTTATAGCAATGTTCATTTAAGCTGTTAAACCGACTCCAACTTGAACAAACATTAACTCGATCGATGAGTATGGTTAAAGAAGTGTATCTTTTGACATAATATAATTATGAAAGAATATAGAAGATATTGTTTTGAAATTTTCATGGTGGTGGTATATATTTTAATATTGTTGTATAAATAATGAAAAACTAGAAGAAAAATGAAAAAATGATTCTTCATGGAGGTGATAGTCCTCACACACACACAATTGATGTTCCTTTGTTATTATAAGATGGTGGAAATGAATAAATCTGGGTTTTAAAATAAATATTAAAAAATATCATTAAACTAATTAAACTTAATTAATTATATTATTATAGGGATAAGATATTTGGAAGAGTAAAATTAAGAAGAAAAACTTAATAATGGGATAATTGTTACATTTGAAACTTGATCTTCTATTGGAATTCAGCTTAAAATCAAAGGGATTAAGGTATTTATGAGTAACCTGGGGATTATTTTCATGGTATGTAATTATATGGAGTGTATAATGAAAGAGTTTAAATGAGTAATTTTATGTTTAAGTGTAACATTGAAAGGGTGGGACAGACATCTTTTTATAAGAGATGAACAAGGAACCTTGGGAAATACTAATCATTTTTCAATAATGTTATAACATTATTCACGGGATAATGATTAAAAACTGGAATGTAGCAGATTCTGAAACAAGATAAATTAAAAAACCATATCAAATACTTATTTTAAAACCTCTTTAGCATATTTACCCTTATTAAAACACTTTTTACCATTCTTACTTTTTACCCGTGTAACCATTTTTTAACCTTAGTAATTAATTTGGATAACTAAAATTAAAATTAACTTTATTTAATAACATGAAGCTTTTTATTTTATTAAAAAATAATTTTATCATATTAAATATTAAAATTTGTGAAAAGATATTTTCAAAATAAACATACTTAATCACATAATTGTTTTTTTAGAAAAATGAGGTTTTTAGATTTAAATTTATATATAAAATAAAATTATCATTATTTATATTTGAAATGAAATAAATTGATTTATTATACATTTAATGAAAGTTATGAGTCTTTTAATGAAATACATAATTAAATCTCACCTTTGAAATATTTCATTCAAAAATAATTCAGAAAATAGTATTTATTAAACTAATATTTTTATTTACTTCTAAAAATGTTAGAAATTGAGTTTATAAGATAAATGAATATATTAAAATTCATTATGTTATTAATTAAATACATATTTTATTACTTAAATTATTTTATAAACTTTTATGATATGTTTACATAGTAATAAAATAAAATAACTATATATTTTGCAGAAAACATATTTTCTGCTAAAAATCAATCTTTTCAAAAAAAATCAAAACTCCATACTTAGTAGATTTTAACTAGAGTTGTTAAAAATTAATTTCAATTTAAAAAAATTTATTTCAAAATTCTTAAAATTTATTTTTAAAAATAAGTAACATTATAACGAAAACTACTTTTATTATAACCATTTTCAATATCAACCCATATTAACTATTTGTCAATTATAGGTAATAGGTGTTAATGATCTACCATCATAGTGGTTATTTTAGATTAATTAATAATGAATTCTTAATATTTCATTGTTTGTTTTCTGAATTAAGGTCTTTGAGTGTTGTTTTCAAACCTTCTTCATTTTTAACCTTATTACTACAGTATAATAGTAACCAAGGTTGTCTTCCATAGAGACTATCTTATAAAAACTACTTATTTCCTTATTTTTTATATTTTTATTATTTTTTGATTTTTTTAATATTTTTAAAGGGAATTATATGAATATAAATTAATCTATTTTAATTTTCAATGTATTTAAATAAAAACAATGAAATAGATATAGTAACTAAAGTACCATAAAGTCATCACAAAAGAGAAGTTGAAGAATCAAGTAGATATCATAATTTATTTTTTCTTTATATCTTTAATTTATTCAAAATAAAAACTCTCTCATTGAATATATTATGATTTCAATGCACACATATCATTTGGTTATAAATTTTTATAATAATAATTAAAATCTTAGTTTTTATTATTCTTTGGTTAAGATCTTGTCAAAGTGCTCAAAAATCACTGAGCACTAAGAAATAATCACGCTTCTATTATGATCACAATTCTCCATCGATAATCCACAAGTTTTAAGAATGAGATTCAATATAGAGTTCTTAACTAGATTGAGTTAAAAAATTTCACTCTATGAAAAAATCACTCTGATCATCAATGTGTTTATCACAGAATATAAGAGAGAAGAAAAAATTGAAGTGATAGATAAATTGATCATCAAACATCAATCAACTATTCAATGAAGAAAAGAATAGAGAGGAATTTATGGTAATGTTTTCAAGAAAATGAATCTCAGAAAGAATTCACCATTTGAAACTATAAATTTCAACCACAAAAATATTCATCCACTCTTTCCCATTTATATATATCCATCTTTCTTTAATGTATATCTATTAATATATTTATCATTATTTTTTTATCTGACGTACATAAAATCTCACAGATTTATTTAAAGGTCACACCATCTATTTTTCTTGCATAAATTGTTTATCTCACAAACTTGTACCTTCAAATTATCCCTTAAAGAAAATTAAAATTTTCATGATACAAACTCACCTCCCAAAATATTGAATTATCCTAAGATAAACATCTATCCTTCTCAATCTCACCTCTTCCAAACTCGACTTATACCCAACTAAACCAAAATTTATCCGGTGAGAAATATTTTTTATCCCAAAACTACACATTGGACAGTTGAGAATCTCAACCCTCAAGATCAACACATTTTCATCTACTTCAATTGTGCCACCATGCTTAGGTTTGGCTTCAGTGATGTGGATCTCTCATCTTTGATAACAAATCCTAATGGAATATCATCAAACACAAATCATGGACACAACTTCATCAAAAAAGATAAAATAATGGGAAGATCAACCCCAAACTCGAAACTGAAAAGGAAAAAAATTGAACAAAAAATAATATATCAAGTTCATCTACAAAATTACGAGTTTGAATCCATCATCCTAAATAACAGAGCTTTGCACATGCTCATTGGGTTTTCTCAAAAGAACTGAAATAACATGAAAAAATAATCTTCAAATAAAACTCATCTTTGGAACCTGAATTGGACTAGATATTCTTCAACACACCATTATCTTTTAGTCATCATATTCATGATCTTAGAATCACAACCTCAAATATATCTAGTTTTAAATTTTCCTTAGACTCAACTTTGACCTTGGATTTGTAGGCGGTTCTATGTTTCACCTTCAGTATACAAAAAGATCATCTCTCCATCAGCGACTCACATCTATGAAGTCATCACCCAACTTCAATAGAGGGGTTGGAATCTTCTTTAATCTTGTGAGAATAAAACATATTATTGATTTCTCCATGGATTGTGTTTTGTCGACTTCCAAATCTTAGATGTTCTTCGATATCACCGTAGTGATTGAAAATTCTTTAGACTTGGTCATCCTCTATCAACATCGACACATGATCTGACTTTGAACATTGTAAAATTTTTATTTAAGGAGTTAGAGATAAGGATTTTCATCCGTCTTCCTAAAATTTGAGTTTAAGATTTCACATGAAGCTTCAGTCAGCACAATTCATCAAGCTTCGTCAGAGGTTCATATTTAATGGCAATGATGTCAACCTAAACTGAGGTGGAATAAAATGGATACATAACTACCTTTTTAAATTCTCCTATATGGATTTGGATTCACAAAAAATTTAAGAATAATAATAATCAATTTGATAAAGAACATTAAAATGAAATTCAAATAATTAATTAATCAATAAAATAAATAATTAATAATATTTAAAAATTATTAGATTATTAAATAAATTTATATATTCTTAAATAAGTTAATTCATTAAGTTAAAAATAAAATTAATACTTTAATTAACTTACTAATTTAAATAAAAAACAAGTAATTTAAAATTTATATGAACAGTAAAGGAAAATAAAAAATAAAAAATAGAATACAAAAAACATAAAAACTATTAGGAATCCTCTGCAAAGGAAGATATAATCATTCAATAGTTGTGGGATTCCCACCCCCACCAATCCCCTACCTATCATGCTGCATTTCCTATAAAAGGAAAGTATATCCCCCCTAGATAAGGAATGATCGTATAAAGGATAAACAAGAAGCATTAATAAAATACATGTTTCCCTTTCTTATCACCTTTCTCCTCTATTATAATTTTACACTTAAATTTTTGTTTTTACAACACATTATTAGCACAAATTATCAAAGAGGGAGAAATGTATGTTTTTTATTTTAGACTTTATTTTCACTGACATGTTGGATAGTTATAATTATTTATTCTTTTCAAATTAAACCATATTTTTTCACCACATAGATGGACAATTATAATTATTTATATATTTTTATATATTTACCACAGTATAAGATGGTTTATGTGGTTTATTTAATAACAACCATAAAATTAGGGTTTCCACCTATTCAGATTATTTTAATTTATTTATTTTTCACTACATGATTGGACGGTCTAATTAATAAATCAATACACCCAAAAAAATTTAAATGAGTAAGGAAATATATTGATTTATTTATGTCAAACACCCACATGAAATATTTATTAACTAATTAATGTGGGATATATATAATATCAAATTATAATATTAACATTATTTTTAATGTTTTTAATACTTTTATTTTATTTAACCCAAATGAAAATTATTATTGAATTATTTTTTTGAATAATAATAATGTTTTCTCTCTCTATCCTAGTTATCGCCCTATAAAATATCAAAAAACTCTTATTCACATATCTTTATATTACGATAATTAATTAAATTATATGTATGGTTGTTGTTAAAATGCATGTTGAATCGATGGATCTCATGGTAAAAATTAAATAAAAGACTCAAAAACCCTCCAAAATAAAGAAAAAGTGATGATCCTCCTCAAAAGAAATCTCGAAGAGGGTTTCAAATGTGAAAATCTCAGAAAGATATATTCATGTAATCATTGGAAGCGTTTAAAATAGAGGTATGTTCATTAAAATGATTTTTTTCTTCCAACAACCCATAATGAATGGAATTCTTTATGATTCTAAGAATATAAAAGGCCTAGTGATTACAATTATTCCATCTATAGAGTTGTATCATGGCTAAATTATTTTGGTATTGGTATTATAGATATCAATATGCTTTAAAATATATATACAATATTTCATGCATCTTAGGTCAACCTATAATAGAAATATCACTTATGAGGGTATATAAAACATTTTGATCATATATCATCATTACTTGTAGTAGAGAAGAATAGTGAGATTTTGATTAAAAATCATCAACCTCACCCAGAAAGTTTAGTAGTATCATTTCCAAATGAAAATGATATATTTCATGAAAATAATCATGGAAGTATTCAGGGACAATATTTCTGTGGTTGACATTATTTTGGCAGAAGGCATGATCAAGTATATGGTTGTAACCATGGGACCTATCTAAATGAATATCAAAATCAAATAAATTTAAATTAATAATTATGAGTAAGCCTAAAGATTCCAACTATATGTGTCGTTCTAAGGTACACTAGTCTCAAGTTTTTTGAACCCCAAAGACTATTTGAAATCTCTATAAATCATCTCTTGAAGCAAAGAAGAATGAACCACACTTTACTGATACATCCTATAAAGGGTATGAAAATGAGGTGAATTTTACTAAGAATCACAGGACATAAAATGATTATTTCACTTACCTCATTGTGGGTGGTTTTAATTTTTAATTTTATTAGATGACAACTATAAATAATTCAGAACAATTACATTTGTTATAATATATTTTATATTGTTTTGTTATATATTCTTAATATTTTGGATGTTGTATTATTTGAGTTTTATAGGGTGTTTCTTATAATAGTAGTGTCTTTAATTTAAATAATTGAAATGTATTTCTTAAACAAGAAAGAAATTTTCATACTGGATAGTGGAAGAACACCCACAATTCTTATGAATAAAAAATATTTTTCTGATCTTAAACCAACAAGGCCAATTGTGAAAACTATATCAGGTCATGTAGATCTAATATAAGGCACTGATAAAGCGGGTTTTTATTTCCCTAAGGGAACATAATTTTTAGAAGATAATATTTTTTACCGAATTTTAAAAAATAAATTTATTATTTATCAATAATATATACCATCATGGGAATGATACTCAAAATAGGTATTAAAGAAATGAAATGTGCATTTTCAGTACGATTAATAAATCTGATTAGAGTCATGTACTAGAAAAAAAAACCAAAATTAGAATCTAGATTTCATTATATATATATAAGTGTGATTGAAAACATATGTTATTAAAGAATGGACCAAACATAATTAATATGTAGCATGACTGATTAGGTCATCTTGGTTCCAGAATGACATAAGAAAATTGAAATTTCTCATGTATATTTAATAAATTTCTATAATATTTTTCCACTAAGAAAAATTCCATGAGATGCCTATTCTCATAGAAATATGATTGTGAGACCATCATCAGCTAAAATTATGGTTGAAATGAAAAATTTTGTCGAGTGGATTCATGGAGAAATATGTGTTCCAATTCATCCATCCTATGGCCCTTTTAAATATTTTATAGTATTAATTGATGCATCTAGAATATATACAGACATATTTTTCCCTAAACACACAATCTACCATTTTAATGATTTCTTACTCAAAAATTAAATTGAAGCAGAATTCCCTTATTACATCATCAAGAAATCAAGGCTTGATAATGATTGATAATTTACCTCTCATCCTTCTAATTATTATTGTATGGAAATGGGGATCAATATGAATCATCAAGTCTCCCATGTGTATAGAAAAACTTTTTTAGTTGAATCATTGATAAAATGACTCCAATTTGTTACTAGAACATTAATAATGATAAAAAAGTTATAAAGCTCTCTACAGTGTCATAAAATATTTCATGATATAGCATTTCACATCAGAACATTAGCATATCATAGGAACTCTCCACTCCAATTCAATTTTTCCCAAGAGTATGATATCTCCCTATTAAGAATATTTGGTTGTTCATTATATTTACCAACTTCTTCCCCATAGTGTACAAATATGGGACCTCAAAGAAGGTTGGGAATATATGTAGGATATTAATCCTCATCCATCATTATATATATTAAAACACGAACTGTTGATGGATTTTCATCACATTTAGTTAATTTTCACCTAAATGAATAACTACTACCAACATTAGGGGGATAAAATAAATAAGGGGAGAATATTTACTAGAATTTGAAAAAATTATATTTTCTTGATACACCCACTCAGTAATGTGGGATGGAAGTGAAAAATATTTTACTTTTTAAAGAACTAGGAAATAAATTTCCCAATGCATTTACTAATTCTGTGGGAGTGACTTAATAACATGTATCATCTATAAATACACCATCTGGAATTGATTTCCCAAAGAAACAATTACATAATGACAATACAAAAATCTCAAAAGCACACCTAAAGTGTGGAATACCAATTAGATCTATGGATATAAATCCTAAAAAAGAAAAGGAATGAGTATAATTTAAAACTCAATTTTGGAGGTGTGTGTTCTGTATGAATATGTAATTTAAGTATTATTAAAGAAAAACATGATTAAGATAATGAATATAATTCACATGATATATAAAAACCTTAAGGTTTTGAGATAATGAAATATATCTTAATTATTCCACTATAGGTAACATATGGAATCGATGTAATGAGGAAAATATATATAAAATAATTCCATATTTCAATATCAAATGATCTAGAAAATAAAGACCCATAACCAAGGTCTGTTAAGGAATGTAAAAAAACCTGATTTGAATAAATGGAAAATCATAATGAAAGTTAAATTAAATTATCTTATTATGAAAAATGGTTTGGACATATCATGCTCATGCTAGAAGCTATGAAGAATATTGTGTACAAATAGGTTTTTATGTGTAAATGTAATGATAAAAAATATATTTTAGGATATAAATCTTGTCTTATCGCGTATGGGGTTTCTAAGAGACTCAAAATTGATTTTGAGGGGACATATGGTCTTGTTATGGATGATTTTAATTTTGATATCTAATAAGCCTTGCAGGAGTTGAGAAGGATAATATGTATCTTATGGATGTTGCTATAACTTATTTATATAGGTCACTTGATAGTAGTATATATATAATAATCTTTAATGGACTCAAAATACCCTAAGTATTGAAATCAAAACCCAATGAACAATATTTTATTAAATTTCATAAATCCCTCTATGGATTAAAAAAATATGGGAACATATGGTATAATCATTTGAGAAAATATCTGTTAAATAAATCTTATGTAAAAAAACTCATATGCCCACACATTTTTTAAGAAAATAACATCTGTATATGAAATCATTACTCTGTATAATTATGATTTAAATATCATTGGAACATAAAACGAGGTCAATGAAGTAATTAGAAACATAAAGGATGAATTTGAAATGAAACACGTATGAGAAACCAAGTATTGTCATATATTACAAATTGAACACATGCCATGTGTTATATTTTTACATCAGTCAAATTACACTAAAAATTTCTCAAAATGATTTATTAAGAATAAAGAAATTAATTTTAAGATATATAATGTATTTTTGGTCTTTAAATACACAGAAAGATAAATTTAGACCTTATGAAGAAAATGAGGAGTTGGTTGGTCCAGAAGTACCATGTATCTGTGTTACCACAGCACTAATGTATCATTATAATTGTACTCGTCTAGGTATATATTTTTGACGAATTTATTAGAAAGTTTTAGTTCCCACGATACATGAAGATGCTAGAATATAATTACACTTATTTTTCATTATCTTTGTGGCACTATTTATTTGGGATAATTCAAGTCTAAAAAATTAGAAAAGAAGATGGATGATTTTGCAGTTATATGTTATTAATCTAAATTTTATAACGCAAAATCATACAATGGTTATGTGTTCATAGTTGAAGTCACTTCTATATCTTAGAGATCAAAAAAGAAAAAAAATCAATGTTACATCTTCAAATCATAATGAAGTAAGAGCATTACATGAAGAATGTCGAGAATGTGTTTGGTTTTGGTCTATGACTCACCACATTCAAGCATTTAATGGATTACCAGAGAATTTATACCCAATAATATTATTTGAAGATAATATTTAATGCATCACATAATTAAAGGAAGGTTTCATCAAGAATGATCAGACAAAACACATGCTACTGAAATTTTTCTCCTTTACACAAGTGTTAATGAAGAATGAAGATATCAATATGCAATATGTTTGATCTTGTGACAATGTTTCCAATTTATTTACAAAGGCACTACCAATCTTTATATTTAGAAATCTTGTATATGATATAGTGATGTGTACATTAATTTTTTTAGTGTAATGTAAATTTTTGGGGGAGTCTATGTGAATGTAGTATTTTTATTACTCCTGTTTTTGTCCCACTGAGTTTTTTCTAGAAAAAGGTTTTTAATGATGAAATATCAAAATGTGTATGTCATTGGTGGGGGAGTGCATCCCAAGGGGGAGTATTAGGCATCAAATAAAAATGAAACTTCAATACTTCAATAGGGGTGGGCTTCCCGCCCCCACCAATCCCCCACATACCATGTTGCGCTACCTATAAAATGGAATTATATCCCCCTAGAGAGGGACTGTTAATAAGAAGGAGATACTGAAAGAATTAATAAAATTTATGTTCTTCATTTTATTTCAAATTCTATGCTATTATAATTTTAATCTATTAATTTTTACCAAAATAATGATAATTTAAATTAATATATAAAAATAGATAAATTAATTAAAAAAAATATATGAAATTAATAATAATTTTTTAAAAATAAAAATTTTAATAAAAAAATAAATTAATCGTTAAAATTTAAATAACCAGAAAAACTAAAATTAACCAATTAATTACATATTTCAACATAAACATAATAGTTTTAGTACTTTAACATCAAACTAACATAATAAATAAATTAAACAATTACTTTTTTTTGAAATAACAAAATTAAATTAATGAAATTATGTGATAACATATTAAAATTAAATTCTAAATTAAATTACCACACACTAGTATTTTTTTATCCTCATTCAAAAAAATATTTAAATTCATTTTAATAAAATTAATCCCATGTTTGAATTACTGTATGACAACAAAAAATTGGTTTTCAAAATTATTTCCCCCTTGTATTCTCATCAAGAATTGAAAGTATTTACCCTCAAGAAATTGAATATTTTTAGTGTAATATATGATTCTTGTTTTAAAAATATGATCGACTTTAATATTTTGAGAATAAATCAAAACCACTTCAATTTTCACTCAATTGAAAGTAAAAATATCTCTTTACCTATATGATAAAAATGACACATAATTAGAAATCGGAAGAAATTTTGCACTCTGTTTAGATGAACAAACATAATAAATAACATGGTAGAATAAATTACCCATCCATAATCTTGAAGAATAAAAGAATGATTTTAACCTAGATTAGGATTTTTATTTCCTAATTAATTTGAATGCATATTTTATGAGGGTGAATCCAAGTCAATGTTTTTAAAGGAAATGATAATTATACAAGATTCAAACAATCACTTACTGAAGTCAACCCCTATTCAAGAGGGAAATGGGAAAAGCTTCACCCAAATAAATCCAAGGGGTATTATAGAAACAAGCTTCATAAAGTGGTTATACAAAAATAAAAAATCATAAATTTTTTTGGGGATACTACTCTTTTCCTATGATAAGAACATTTATTAGGAATGAAGAATGCTATGGTATACTATTGAACTTTGTTCACAAAATATGTAAGACCCATGGATTATCCTTAGTGACTTTAATGAAATCCTATATCCTAGAGAGAGATTGGGTGCTTTTCATTCAACCCCTCGTCAAAGGAATTCAATGATTGAATAGAGGGAATTAATCTCATTGAAATTAATATCGTTGGAGAAAAATACACCTAGTGTAGAAGGCACAACACATGTATGCATGCCAAAAAAATGGACCATGCCTTCTGTAATTATCATGACCTTGGGAAATGGGATTAACACTCAAGAATTACTCTCCCTAGGATTAACTATGACCATCATCTTATTTTTTTCAGCCTTATAAATAGGAACTCCAAGCCATGGTTTCCTTTTAAATTTAATAATGTTTAGTCCTATCACCCTGATTTTAGTTAGATGGTCACTAATATTTGGCTTTCCAACTATTATAGAAATGATTAATACTCTTGAATTATGAGACATAATATTTTAATGTATAATTTTATGACCTAGTGTGGGGATAGTTATAATAAGTTGGATAATGAAATTGGTTCTTCATAGGACCTTCTTAACCATATTCAAGGTGAGATCATCAGATCTGATTTTAAGGGGAATTTGCAGCATGAAATTGATCTCTTTGTTAAGCTGAAAACACTTCTTGTTATGAAATACAATATGTGAAATGATAAATTTAATGTTAAATGGTTAAATGATAGAGATAGAAACACTAAATTATACAATTCCCTCTAAAGTACTAGGAAAACATGCAGACCTCTCACTCTCATCAAAGATGGTGATAGAATTTTGGATAATGAAGAGTCAATTGCTGATCATATTTTCTCTTACTTTGAACATATTTTTGATGGTCCTAATCTCAATAAAGAACTTCAGGAAGGAATTATTCAAAAAAATGGTTAGCGATAAATATAATACCAGACTCACTAGTATTCCAATTGACTTTGAGATTTGAGAAGCAGTTTTCAGCCTTAAACCTGATAGTGCCCCTTGACTGGATGGTTTTTAAAAGGACCCGACCTTCAACCTTGCATAATATTGAATTAAATTAATTATTCACATTGATGATCTTTTTAGGTTTAGAGTTTTAGAGAATTATGACATAACTATTAAATCTCAAAAGATTACAAAGTAGACACTTCTACACAGTTTCCATTTTTTTTACAAAACACGAACTCTTGAAAAAAAGAGTCATGTCTAGTTCTATGTTTTTAGACAGCATAAATTTTCCATGATCCCATCATTGACCCTAATCTTCTTTAGGTCATGTGAAAAACCTTTCAAAAACTTGGGATGAGCATAAAAAGCTCAGTATGGGATACACAAAGAAGGGAAACTTTTAGTTTTACAAAATAAAAAGTAAACCATGAATACTTTAACATAAGTAATACTTTTCACTTTCATAAAGTAGTAAATACTCTTCACTGAATAAAATATCATTACTTTCCCTTTTGTAACCAAAATATTACCATAAAACACATATAAATAACACATAACATATAAAGGTAACTTGGGACATAAACATACTTAAATGGAATAACCATACGGTCAACTTCCACACATATCATTGGAGGTTATAACGTAACCGCCCGTCCTGGTTTTAACAGAACCGCCCGTTATATGGTTTATCATGTAACCTATCGTCAAATGTCCAGGTACCATGAAAAAACATAAAATATTTCAAATATAAACATTTCAATAATAACATTTCATTTTCAATCACAAGAAGTAATTTCATGATATTGAAATAATCAATCTATTTTCATAAACCATTTAAAAATATATTTCTGAATAAATGTGTAACATACCACTTGGATGCTTTTAATGGAATTATAATTTCAAAAAATTAATGTCCATATAAATAAATACTGAAAACCATTTTTAAAAAATGTACATTAAAGATAAATATTTATAATAATAAATCTTTATAACATTTAAAATGATATTTTAGTTAAAGAGTTTTTAACAAAATGAAAGTCTCTTTAATACAAATAATTGAGGAATAAAATTTAATCAGAATATTATAATATCATGAGAAAAAATGGATTCATGATATAATATGTCAAAGGATAGTATATACACCATATAAGAGTGAATTCGTGCATAACAACAATGAAGTCTCAATGGAAATGTAAATTGAAATTAAATCCCTTATAAAGATGGTATCCTTAAATTAAGGATAAATAAATCTCATAATTATGTATGAAAAATATAAATACACCCAATATAAGTGTAGATTAAGTGTAAAACAATCATAGGTCATTCAAAAAAAATTCATAGGATGACATATTCAATAAGTACATGATGAACACAAAGAATCGAAATTGGGTTAAGAAGTTCCCTTGAAAAAATTCGACATCCCAACGATGTCACTTTTTAATTCAGAAAATGAGTTGATTAGATAAAAATAGTATCTCATAACTTGTATATAAAGTTTACATCATTATGGAAATATAATAACATATCCAAACATAATAATATGTAAATTAAAAGACTTAACAAAAAGATGTGTTTTAAAAAGATGAGGGTGAAAGGTTCCCATACCGATTTGGTAACTTACAAAACAAACGCCACATGAAGGAAAGATCATGAAATGAATATTAAAATACTCATAAATGAAATTATATTAAACAAATAGTACAATCATAGGACGTACATACACTACACAAAAGGAAACAGTGGCAAATATAGCATGAATCTCACAAAAATAAAAATTGAGATGAAATGGTTTACCACATTGAAATCAACTGAGTCATATGACCAAAAGTTAATAACCACCAATTTCATCACAGAATACCATGAATATAATGAGAATCATGATAATATATATCAAATGGCAGTAAACAATATACCACATGCAATGAATAAGTGGCGACCAATAGTAATCTCACAGAATTAAAAGTTAGATAAGAAAATTCCTTACCTCGTTGTCCGACTTGAAATGTTCGTTCTTTAATCTCCTGAATTATAACATAAAGTTAATTTATACTTGATTAAGAACATATTTCATGATTATTATTCCATTTATATCACTTATTACCATGTTATAAACATTATGTAATCCTTTAAGTTAATAATGTTCATTTTGTCGATATTTCATACTTGAGTAAAAAATGAACACCTTATATTTACAAGTTTTCCATGTGGTAAGATATCCATTATCTTCAGAATAATATTAATTATTTAGATATCATATATATCATATATATATATATATTATATATACATGTATTTATAATAGTACATAACATTTAAAGGTAAGAAATGAAATGCACTGTGCATGGAGACGGTAAGTCGTACGTATGCATGAACGCTACTTTCATTTCTATTTATTATTTTAATAGAATTAAAAACATAATGATACATAGTTATATTATAATTCCAGTATAATATAATATACAATATTATTAACTCCATCCTTTATACATCCCACATAAGGTATTAACGAGTCATATCACTTTGAGGGGGCGGTAGTCTGCAGTTCCTCTAATGAGATTATCGTATTTACCCACTATGGAAACCTTAATGAATTTATATAAAAGGAAAAATAAAGAAGAATAAAGAAAAAATAAACATAATATATATCATATATAAATACAGTTCTATCATAATGGCCACCATGAGAGGAGGTTAGAGATATTTGAACAATCATCGTTTCGTGAGGTATTAGTTTTCCATCCACAGAAACATTATGTTCTTCACCCATTAGATGGAGGTGTGTGTAAGTGTAGTTCTAATACGTTTCATAAAAACATAATAGTATATTTAGTATACTTTTTTTATTACAAAAGAAAGGAATAAAAAGTGTTTAGGGGGTTAGAGAAGTAAAATTAAAGAAAACAAGTTAAGAGAAACTGTTACCTTTAATTTGGGTAACTCCCTTTGGTTTGAACCAAAGGACTTCTTGAAGTGCCCTCTGCCTAAGTAAAGGCTTTTAGAAGGAGGATATAGATTTAGAAAGCTTAATAGGTCAGAAGTGGGAAGAGAAAAATGTCTTGAGAGGTGTGAGGAATTGGATAGAAGTGGACTCTTTTTATAAGGGGGGGGAGGGGCACTTTAGGGAAGTGTGAAAATATTATTTTATTATATAATCATCTTCAGTTTTTAAAGGTCCAAAAAACATTAAAGTAAAAGATAAGATGACTCATGGTTTAAATAAAATCATCCAATAAGAGTTGGACAGATTTTAGATAATATTTTAATCATTTTAATCATATTTATTTAAATGATTTATTAATGAGGTAAACACTACATCATTTTTGTGTCATAAATAATTTAATTTATTTGTTGTCTAAAAATTATAAAAAAATACCACGATGTATGAAATCTTCTTAGATTTCCAATTAATATTTATAGTTGAAAATATAATTTATATAACCATTTATAAAAATTAGTTTACTAAAATATATTTGTTTTTGTCATTTTTGTCTTTACTTTAAGTTAATTAATCTAAATTGTCATTATCACTCCCAAGTGGCTCAATGGGGTCCCAAAATCGACCCCAAGATGCCCATGGTCGTAAATGACTCAAAATATAAGGTTTGGAAAAGTGTTAAGATAATTTTGAATTATTATAATATTTGTTTTACCTTGAATTACCTTATTTACCTTGAACCGCAGTAAATAAAAGTCAAAAGTTACTATTCACCAAAAATTATTTTTATCTTATTGAACCACATTTTTATTACTAATAACAACTCTGTATGTTTTATTTTTTAAATTCAACTCCCAGAAGTGGTAGAATTAATTTTAATGAAAAATTCAGTTTTTTTAAATACTACTAAGTGGTTTCACTATTCATCAAAAATTGAAGTTTTTCAGAAAAATGCCAAAAATTCATCATAAGATATATTTGAAATTCGAAATACAAAAGTAATGTCTATTATACCAAATTATAAACATATAAGTTGAATTAAATAAATTTAAAATTAATTCTCATTGTTAAAACAAATGGCGTGTTTTTAAGAAACAATAATTATCAAAGGATTGACACTTATTTATGTCAAATTTCAAAGTGAAATTAATTCCAATGACCAAAATTGGATTAAATGGTAAATCTATATTCTAATTAAACTTTAAAACCAATTAAAAATATAATCTAACCATATAAATAAATTAAATTAAAATTGACTTTTGAATTAAAATACAATTGTTTCACTATTCATTAAAAAAATGAACTTTATTAGAAAAATACCAAAAAAATTACCCAAAGTAAAATTTGATGTCCCTATTCTAAAGAAAGATTTTATTTGGTCAATTATAATGTATTAAAGTGACCAAAACTATATTTAAAGAGGTTTTCCCATTAAAAGGTGGTTAATCTACCTTTTAATGTAAATTATGCTTAAATTTAGATTCTTTCACATTTTAAGCCTCTAACTTTTATTGGATAAATGTAAATACATTTAACGAACATGTATAATAATATTTTAGTTAGTTTTCTTCATTAAAAAAAATACAATGTCTAGGAATTAACTACCATTGAAAATAATAATATTATATTATTAGTTTGCAACGTAAGATTTCAAAGAAACTCGTTGTTGCACATTGGGTACGCCATCGAACATAGAAAACCTGTTAAAGTAAAATTTATATTTAATTCAAAATATTAATAAATATGAAAATTTCATATTATTCATTTATCTGGGATGTTACATCCTTCCCCCCTTTTGGGAATTGCATCCTCACAATTTTAAAATTGGGCTTGGGAACTTCATTGAATGCCCCACATTGAAAAAAAGTGTGAATACAACTATCACTTTTAAATAAGGAAAGAGAAGTACAAAGGTTACCCAATACAAATGATACTAGGAATCAATGAAAACATGGATATGGAGGAGAAAAAAACCATCATGTTTTGATGGAGAGTGATAGAAAACATGTTTAGGAGAAAGTTAACCACCATAAAAACACAAACCTGTGATGGGTTAAATAGTCATTGATTCCCCAGTAGGAAAAGTTAACAAACAAGGTTTTTGTTTTAAGTTACTTTTCATTGATGAAATTATTTATGATAATAACTAAAAACATAAGGAAATATAATTACATTTCATGTAGACATTCATATTTTACTAGATTTCTAACTCAAACTCATATTTTCTCCAAACGACGAGTATTCAGGATGATTTTTTTCACATTAAGAGTGCTGTAATCAACTTCGAGAGAATCACATAATCCACAAAAGATGAACCATATATTTCCCATGTCTTTAAACCATAACCATAACCAAAATGGTTAGCACCAGATCAGATAATCCCCAAAAAGGATAATCTTTTACAAAAAGAAAAACTACTCTTAATATCTAAATTTTTTCAAACAAAACTCAAAGTTCAACAAAGAGCATTCAATAAACAACTGTCCATAAAATTATTCAATGTAATCCAAAATAAGATTGAAAGACAAATCTCCAAATTATTTAATCACATAGTCTTCCAAGATAAATCGTAACATTTATCTCCAAATAACATCAGTTGCTCTTAAAGTCTCGTATTGAAAAGTAATTAACCTAATCACACATCCTCCCTGATAGGTTAACCATTTCTCTAGATAACCCAAAATAAACTTATTATTGATTCATAAAATCATCTAAGTAAAAAGAATTAGTCAAACTAACCAGGGACTTCACGTAGTGTAGTGGTAGGTGATAAATACCAGTCGTACTTTTGTTGGGGGTTCGATTCATACAGCTTCGTCCGACGCGATGGGTTGTCACACAGTCTACGTGTTTTCCTTTTTCGAAAACTATATAATTTTATAACATTCCAAAAAATATATAAATTCATCAAAATAACCATAACATATTTTTATCACAAAGTTTATCTAATAACATTTGTTTTGCGTCCCAAAATGTATTAACCGATAATTGTCTCAAATTCAAGGAGCATATAAACCCAAATGGTTCTTTATAACTATATCCACAAAAGAAAAGATAATTATTCCTTGAATAAAATTTTCATATGTCAAACTTCAGGGTTACACATACTATAAAAAGCCTTCTAATGTAATCCCATCATCAAAAGAGACTTAATACTTTTAAGCATTTCACCATCCTAAAATCTACCATAACTCTTGAATCCCTTATATGTTGGATTCTTACTCTTTAAACATTCAACATGATCCATTAACCATTCCTTTACAACTTATTCTGAAATACTTCTTTCCTACAATCAAAATCATGAATCATATCCTATGATTCAATAATGTCAAAACTTAAGTTAAGAAATAATCCATACCTATCATTGGTCATTTTCAGTTTATTCATCCTCAATCAGAATGACATTAGGTATTGGTAAAAAAATATTTGTATGTTCCTGGTGATCCCATTCTCGAAACTTCTTCATAGAACATGTGTTGGTATAATGACAATGCACACCACATTTAAAACACTGAATTGATCCCTTAGAAAGAACTTATTTCCCTTTTCTAGAGTCAACTGGATTCTTTTATTTTTCCATGGCAGGTTCTTGCTTTATGACTTTTATTTCCACATCTATAGCATCTTCCTGTCCCTTTGAAACAATTTACTAGATGTTTCTTTCTATATTTTTGACACATATGTTTTTGAACATACATACCATTATATTGTTACATGAACTTCCGTAGGGATTTTTTTATCTCATATATGATTCCTTATAAAAATTTCCAAGGTTCAAGGGGTAAGTCATGACTCTAGATAGTTTGTTAAGAATAACCACAAGAGTTCTCATTGCAGCTCCCATTTCATGAAATTGCTCATTCAGAAAACCATCATAGTTTTCTTCATATCCATTGTTACTTTGATGACTTCTAGATCCAACCATTGACTAAAACCAAAAATGTAAGTGTGAGTATATCAATAAAATCATCATATAATATCTTATTTGGAGGGTAAATACGAAGATATACTTGTTCATGTTATCTTAAACTCATTAAATTTATATAAAATAACTATGCCTCTTTCTAAAATCCTAACCATTATGGTAATGTTACTTATACTTAAAGAATACCCTAACCTTTAAAGTTATCTAAAATGACCTCTGATACCAACTATAATGACCTGACCTTAAACCATACAGAATATTGAATTAAATGAATAATTCACATTGTGGATATTTTCAAGTTTATAGTTTTATAGAATTAGGACATAACTATTACATCTCAAAAGATTAAAAAGTATACACTTCTACACAGTTTCCATTTTTTGTACAAAACATGAACTCTTGAAAAAATGAGTCATGTCAAGTTCCAGGTTTTTAGACAGCATGAATTTTCCTTGATCCCATCCTTTACCCTAATCTTATTTAAGTCCTATGAAAAACATTTCAAAAACGTAGGATGAGAATAAAAAGATTTGTAAGGGATGTTGGGCGGAGAAAACGGGAGTGATGGCAAGAGGGGGGGGGGGTGAATTGCCTTTTAAAAAAAAGATTAACAAATTAAAATCAAAGTAAAGAATGCAGCGGAAATAAAGAGGCAATCACACAAGAAATTGTTAACGGAGTTCGGCCAAAACCCGGCCTACGTCTCCGCTCCCAACTCAACCGTTGAGAGATTCCTACCGCTTTCTTTTCAATGGTTTTAGCAAGAAACCCACTAGGCTTTGAGGTAGCACTAGGACCTATTACAGCTTTCTTTTGAATTGGTTTAGCAAGAACCCACTTGCTTTTAATGGAATAGCAAGAACCCACTATCCTTCTTACAGGTGAAGGATAGCTCACCTATGTCTCAAGCTTTTTAAAGGAAAAGCCTGTGAACCTCTTCACACCTTAGTGGTGATGTGAAACCCAAAAGAAGGGGAGGATGAGAAAAGGTTGGGGTTTGTAGGCACAAACCCAATTTTATGCTCAAAATAAATAAAACACTAAAAACCGTGATTGGGAGAAGCCTTGGGCGCCTTGATTGATTGGAGATGTTGAAGGCCACTTCCAAGATTCTTTGATGGTGCTCTTGGATGTGGAATTGGATTGGAGTACGTTGGGTTCCTTGAAGAAATCCGCCGGAGGTTCGCCAAAATGATCAACAATGTGTCCGGTGGCTTGGGTGAAGTTCCGGGGCTTCCTAGGCCTTTATTTATAGGCTAGGAACCTTCAAGTATCCGTTGGAGGGCTTTGGAGCTGTTGGAAAAGGCCTCGGAGCCGTTGGAGGCCAAAAGAGGGTTGACTGGTCAAAGCCAACGGCTGGCCGGTGCCGTGGATGTTGGAGAGTGCTTCTGCCCAGGAGCCACCGGCTGGCTGGTGAGAAGGCCACCGACTGGCCGGTGGTGAGACAGTAGGTCTCACTATTCATCTGGGTGCCACCGGCTGGCCGGTGGTCAAGCCACCGGCTGACCGGTGGAACCTGGCAGTGGGCAATGCCTCTGCCAGGTCCACTGGCTGGCCGGTGCTATCACACCGGTTGGCCGGTGGACTGAATTTCGGTCCACTTGATGTGCTTCATGGCCCATTTCCTTGGCAATCTTTTGCCTATAAAACAAAAACACTTAAAACAATGTTAGACAAATAATAAGGTGATTGTGATCATGAAAATCAAACAACGAGGGGAACGAGAGGTACAACAAGGGATACACAAAGAAGGAAAACTATTAGTTTTTCAAAACAAAAATTAAACCACGAATAGTTTAACATAAGTAATACTTTTCACTTTTATGAAGTAGTAAATACTCTTCATTGAATAAAAGATCATTACTTACCCTTTTGTAACCAAAAGATTACCATAAAACCCATATAAATAACCCGTCACATATAAAGGTAACTTGGGACATAAACATACTTAAATGGAATAACCATACTGTCAACTTCCACACATATCACTAAATGGAATAGCCATACGGCCAACTTCCATACCTGATATATTGGAGATTATAACGTAACCACCCATCCTGGTTTTCACAGAACCACCCGTCATATGGTTTATCACGTAACCACCTGTCATATGGTTTATCATGTAACCACCCATCATATGTCAAAGTACCATGAAAACACATAAAATATTGTAAATATAAACATTTCACAAATAAAATTTCATTTTCAATCACAAGATGTAATTTCAAGATATTGAAATAATCAATCCATTTTCATAAACCATTTAAAAATATATTTCTGAATCAAAGTGTCCCATACCACTTTAATGATTTTAATGGAATTATAATTTCAAAACATTAATGTCCATATAAATAAATACTGAAAACCATTTTTAAAACATGGATATTAAAGATAAATATTAGGAATAATAAATATTTAAAACAATTAAAATGATATTTTAGTTAAAGAGTTTTTAATAAAATGAGAGACTCTTTAATACAAATAATTGAGGAAGAAAATTTAATCATAAAATTATAATATCATGAGAATAAAGGGATTCATTATATAAAATGTCAAAGAACAGTAAATACACCATATAAGAGTGAATTGGTGCATGACATCAATGAAGTCTCAATGGAAAAGTAAAATGAGTTGAAATCCCTTATAAAGATGGTATCCTTAAATTAAGGATAAATCAATATCATAATTATGTGTGAAAAATATAAATACACCAAATATAAGTGGATATTATTTGAAAAACAATCAGATTTAATTCACACATATTCATAGGATGGCATATTCAATAAGTACATGTTGAACCCAAAGAATCGAAATTGGGTTTAGAAGTTCCCTTGTAAAAATTATACAGCCTAACGACGTCACATTAAAATTTGGAAAATGATTTGATTAGATAAAAATGGTATCTCATTACTTGGACATAGATTTTACATCAATAAGGAAATATAAGAGCATATCCCAATATAATAATATTAAATTAAAAGACATAACAAAAATAAGTCTTAAAAAGAGGAGGGTAAAAGTTTACCTTACCGATTTGGTAACTAACTAAACATATGCCACATGAAAGTAGAATCATAAAATGAAGATGTAAATAATAATAAATGAAATTATATTACACAAAAAGTACAATCATGGGCATTAAATACCCCACACAAAAGGAAATAGTAGCAAATATAGCATGAATCTCATGGAAATAAAAATTGAGATGAAACCTTTTACCACGTTGTAATCAACTAAGTCGTATGACCAAAAGTTAATAACCAAAAAAGTAATCATATAATACCATGAATATAATGATAATCATGATAATATATATCAAATTTCAGTACACAATACACCACATGCAATGAATAAGTGGCGAATAATGGTAATCTCACAGAATTAAAAGTGAGATAAAAAAATCCCTTACCTCGTTGTCTGACTTGACCTGTTTGTTTTTTAATCTCTCAAATAATAAACTAAAGTTAATTTATACTTTCTTAAGAACCTTTTTCATGTTTATTATTACTTTTATATCGCTTATTACAATTTTATAAACATTATGTAATCTTTTAAATTAATAATGTTCATTTCGTCGATATTTGGTACTTGAGTCAAAAATGAACACCTTATATTTACAATTTGTCCATATGGTAAGATATCCATTATCTTAAGAATGATATTAATGATTTATATATCATATATATCATATATATCTAGTATATACATGTATTTATAATAGTACATAACATTTAAAGGTAAGAAATGAAATGCACTGTTCATGGAGATGGTAAGCCGTACGTACGAATGAACGCTACTTTCATTTCTATTAATTATTTTAATGTAGTTAAAAACATAATGATACATAGTTATATTATAATTACAGTGTAATATCATATAAAATATTATTAACTCCATCCTTTATATGCCCCACATAAGGCATTAACGAGTCATATCACTTTGAGGGGGCGGTAGTCCGCACTTCCTTTAATGAGATTATCATATTTACCCACTATTGAAACCATAATGTATTTATATAAAAGGAAAAATACAGAAGAATAAAGAAAAAATATACATAATATATATCATATATAAATACAGTGCCATCATAATGGACACCATGAGAGGAGGTTGGAGATATTTGAACAATCAACGTTTCGTGAGGTGTTAGTTTTCCATCCATAGAAACATTATGTTCTTCACCCATTAGATGGAGGTGTGTGTAAGTGTAGTTCTAATAATTCTCATTGAAACATACTAGTATATTTAGTATTTTTATTTTGTTACAAAATAATCTAATAAGAAGAGTTTAGGGGGTTGGAGAAGTAAAATAAAAGAAAACAAGTTAAGAGAAACTGTTACCTCTAATCTGGGTAACACCATTTGGTTTGAACGAAAGGAATTCTTAAAGTGCCCTCTGTCTAAGATAAGGCTTCTAGGAGGAGGAGAGGGATTTAGGGAGATTAATTGGGCAGAGGTTGGACTAGCCAAATTTCTTGAGGGGTGTGATAAATTGGTTAGAAGTGGTCTCTTTTTATAAGGGGGAGGAGGGGCACTTTAGGGAAGTGTGAAAACATTATTTTACTATATAATCATATTCGGCTTATAAAGGTCCAAAAATCATTAAAGTCAAAGATAATATGACTCATGATCGAAATAAAATCATCCAATAAGAATTGGACTGGTTTTAGATAATATTTTAATCATTTTAATCTTATTTATTTAAATGATTTATTAATGAGGTAAACACTACATCATTATTATGTCATATATAATTTAATTTATTTGTTGTATAAAAATTATAAAAAAAAGACCATGATATAGGAAACATTCTTATAATTCCAATGAAATTTTATAGTCGAAAATATAATTTATATACCCCTTTGTAAAAATTAATTTACTAAAGGATATTTGTTTTTTTTCAGTTTTTCCATTACTTTAAGTTAATTAATCTAAATTGTCATTATCACTCCCATGTGACTTAATGGGGTACCAAATTAGACCCAAAGATTCCCATGGTCGTAAATAACTCAACCAATAAGGTTTGGAAGACTGTTAAGATAATTTTTAATTATTATAATATTCATTTTACCTTGAATTACCTTATTTACCTTTAACCACGGTAAATAAAAGTCAAAAGTTACTATTCACCAAAAAATATTTTTATCTTATTGAACCAAATTTTAAGTACTAATAAAAACTATATATGTCAGATTTTAAAAATTCAACTCACATAAGTGGTAAAATTAATTTTAATGAAAAATTCTATT
Source organism: Viscum album (assembly GCA_963277665.1). NCBI lineage: Eukaryota > Viridiplantae > Streptophyta > Magnoliopsida > Santalales > Viscaceae > Viscum > Viscum album. The sequence goes on along the minus strand of OY728162.1, from coordinate 3,574,938 downwards.
TTTTAACTACTACTAAGTGGTTTCACTATTCATCAAAAATTGAAGTTTTTCAAAAAAATACCATAAATTAAGCATAAGATTTATTTGATATTAAAAATTAAAAAATGATGACTATTTTACCAAATTATAAACATATAAGTTTAATTAAATAAATTTAAAATTAATTCCCATTGTTAAAACAAATAGTGTGTTTTTAAGAAACAATAATTATCAAAAGATTGACACTTGTTTATGTCCAATTTCAAAGTGAAATTAATTACAATGACAAACATTGGATTAAATGGTAAAATTATATTATAATTAAACTTAAAAACCAATTTAAACGATAATCTAAACATATAAATAAATTAAATTAAAAGGGACTTTTGAATTAAAATACAATATTTTTCACTATTCATTAGAAATGAACTTTTTCAGAAAAATACCAAAAAATTACCTAAAGTAAAATTTGATGTCCCTATTCTAAAGATGGATTTTATTTGGTCAATTAAAATGTATTAAAGTGACCAAAACTATATTTAAAGAGGGTTCTCCATTAAAAGGTGGTAAATCGACCTTTTAATGTAAATTAGGCTTAAATTTAGATTCATTCACATTTTAAGCCTCTAAAATTTATTAGATAAATGTAAATACATTTAACAAACATGTATAATCATATTGTAGTTAGTTTTTTTCATTCCCACCAATACAACGGCTATGAGTTAACTATCATTTATAATAATAATATTATATTATTAGTGTGCAACGTAAGATTTCAAAGAAACTCGTTGTTGCGTATCAGGTACACTATCGAACATAGCAACCCTGTTAAAGTAAAATTTATATTTAACTCACAATATTAATAAATATGAAAATTTCATATTATTACATTTATCAGGGATGTTACAGTTTCACTAATTCATTTTTTTATATATTACTTTGAATTCATTCGTTTGGATGTTTACAGGCTGGTAAAATCTTTTTTCTCTATAGGTGTCTTACCTCATGGACTTAATGCACAATTTATCACCCTTATTGAAAAGGATGAAAATATTATGAGATTAATCTTTTCAGACCAATTTCTCTCCTCAAAATAAGCTATAAAATAATTACCAAGATCCTTGAAAACAGAATTACCTTAATTGATAATAAAAAAATTTCCTGGAAACAATATGGTTTTGTGAAAGGAAGGACCATCTGGGATTGTATTAGCACGACCTCATAATGTGTCCACATCTTTAACAAATCCTATGGAGGTGGATTTATTTCTATTAATATTGATATTATAAGGGTATTTAACACCATTTATTGGGTATTCATCATCAAGGCACTTCACTTATTTGGATACAATGACAATTTTGTGAGTTGGGTGAAATAAATTTTTGATTCCCCTCATATTTTTGTTCTTATTAATGATGCCCCGATGGGATATTTCACTTGCACAAAGGGTGTCAAGAAAGGTGACCCCATCTATGCCATATTTTTCACCATTTATAAGGATTAAATTAGAAGATGTCTCACTCATATGACAGATCAAAACATACTCAATCCAATTTAAGCTTCAAGGAACTTAACAGTTCCTTCTCACCTTCTATATGAAGATGAGATGATCCTTTTTATGTAAGGTAATAAATGGAACCTTAAAAATACAAAAAGAGATCTTATTCATTATAAAGAGGCTTCGAGGTAGGCTATTAATTGGAAAAAATATTTCATTATTTTTTGTAAGAACATTCCAATAGCGAGGAGAGATAAAATTTTGTTGGACTTGGGAATTAAATAAGGATCTATGCCTATAAAATACCTTGGAGTTCCTCTTTTCTAGGGGCAACCCAAAGCTAGTCACTCTCTCAATATTACGTATCATGTCAAGAAGATACTCTCTTCATGGAAAGGTAAGTATCTCTCTATGGATGGTAGAATTTGTCTGGTTAAGTACATTATTTTCCCTAAAATGGTACATTCTTTCAAGATTTATAAATGTCCTTTCTATCTTCTCACTCATCTTAACATCCGCATTATAGTTTTTGGGTGGAGTGGAATCATCCTTAAAAGAAAATTAGTCACTTTTTATTGGATAAAATGTTGAAAACCCATTTATAAAGGAGTCGTGGGAATCAAAAACATCAAATTATTTAATGAGGCACTTCATGCCTTGTTAACTTGGAACCTTCTTAACAATTATTTGATGGATCTTAGCTTTCTCAGTGAAAAATTTATCAACAATTTATAAAAGGTCCACAGTATTTATATGGGATTATATATTTGGCCAGCCATAAAATCCTCATATAATAATTTTATGTCTCATTCACAATGGATTGCCTGCAGGGAGTCCCCTTTGAATTTATGTCTTTACAATAGGATGGGTTAACCTCTTATGTATTCCCTTTACCAACAACATATCATTATTGATACAAACATCTCTATTCAAGATTTCATGGCACTTCCCAACACAGAGTTGTCTAATTTTCATGCCAACATCCTTGATAACTATAATTTTTACCCTATTAAAGAAACATTAATCTGAGAACTTGACCAAAATAGCATTCTTGACTCCAAATGTTTTTATCATTACAATTTTTCTGGAAATAAACTTTCATGGATTAAATATTATGACAAGTCTTGGATCAGACCTTCCATATTTACACTTATTTGGTGACTTTCCCATCATAAATTACCTAATTATGATTGGTTACAAACTATTTTCATTGTATTCCTTTCTAGATGTAGGTTATGAAATCAACATAGAGAAGACATCACACACCTATTTTTATCATGTTCCACAACTTCAGCTCTCTGGAATTCTATGAAAGATATCTTCAAATTTCATCTCCCTGATTATCTTGATATATATTCTTGGCATCAATACTATATAGTATTATAGATCATGCATCAACTCAAATAGTTTTTCCTGGCTACTAAAGTGGATCTTTTTCACATACTCTGGGCAATATGTAATGAAGTGTTGTATGGATATAAGCACTTCCACCTATATGTCTCTCTCTCACGACACATATCCTCATCAAAAGAGGCCAATTTCCTCTAGTAGGGTCATTGTATCAATACTATACAAGACGTCATGATCCTCCACAAACATGGAGTGCCTGGGAAATTCATGAAACAACGGGGTCTGTTGGAAGTCTTCTAGTAGGTCCCTCTATAAGGTTGGATTAAAATAAATGTTGATGGAGCTTCAAAAGGTAACCTAGGAATAGCTGGATGCAGATCTATTTATAGATACCACACCGGTAAATTCCTTGGATATTTCTTTGGCACCTGTTACCTCTCTTCTTCTCTTGAATCTGAAATTCTCTGTGTGATTCATGATATCCACTTTGTTCGGTTTAAAGGCATGGATAAACGTTGTCTTGAAAGTGACTTCACCATAGTGGTTCATTCCATTCACAATGGATTCATGAACCTATATTGGAATCTCATGGATAGATGGATAGATTGTCTCACATCTCTCCAGAGTTTCAATTATATCATAACTCATGTTTATTGGGAAGCTGAATCAATGAAATATGGGATCTACAACAAAGGTATGAATAGGGATCTCACCTGGATAAATGATCTTCCATTTGATCTGATCCCTCTTTTCGAGAAGGATTTTAATAAAATCAATTATTTTATATTTATGTAATTTTTCTTTTATTTCAATAAACTTTTATATTCCATTTTTACAAGAAATCCCTAAAAAATAAATAAAAACTCACAACATGCACCAAGGTGTTTCCTACTAGTTACCACTACAACAATTATGCTCAAAAGTAAAATTTTCATATTAGTGAGTGGTCAAGGAAGTGTTCGAAATAATTTCTAGAAAAAAAATATATTCAGTACTAATAAAAAATAAAAAATAATCAATTCAATAAAAATAACCAACACTTTTCATCACAAAATTCTCCATGTAAATATCCATTCATATAAACATTTCTCAATTATTAATGGTCAATAAATAAAAATCATGAAATATATTTTAAAAGTTTGAAAAATGAGGAGACTTGAAAACTAATGACTTTTCTAAATTAGAAGCTCTATTTTACATTGCATAAACTGAAATAAACCCCTTATTAATTTAAAAAGAGAATATTTGGCTAGCACTAAAGCTTATAATGATGGAAAAAATTAACATTAATATATAGAAAAAATAAATTCAATTAAAAATTAACCATATTTTAGAAATTAAGGGAACTAAGTCAACACCCTTCAGTTTGTAGCATATTTTGATCATTACAGATCATAATGTATTTCTTCAAAAACCTTCCCTCTTGGAGGGATTAAGCTAACTCTAAGTGACTATGGGCTTATGATCATGGTATAGGGTTCTAGGGAGAGTAAAATGGATGATTTTAAAAGAGTAATTTTAAGGTTAATTGTAACTTAAAAAGGGTGGACGCAGAATCCCTTTATAAGAGATAGAAAATGAATTTTTGGAAACACTCAACATTTTTAACAATTACATGACACAATTCAAGGGTCAATGATAAAAGTTGGAAAAAATATTAGTTTGAAATAATATAAATTCATAAATCATCTCATCAAATTATTGTAAAACATGTTTTGGTTATTTCTCCTTTGTAAAACACTTTTTACCATTTTTACTGTTTACTGGGGTAAGCATTTTCTAACTTTAGTAAATATTTTTGAAAAAAAAATTAAATTTAGCCTTATTTTTTAATTTCAACCTTTTTAATTTAATGTTGAAAATTATTTTACCATATCAAATTTCTATATGTGTGAAATTTCAATATTAAAATAAACACACATAATCATGTTATTGTTTTTAGAAAAATGAATTTTTTACCTTTTAATTTATATACAAGACACTATTATAATTATTATAGATTTAAATGACATAAATTTACTTATAATAAATATAATGATAGGTATGAGTATATCAGGGAGATCCACAATTGAATCTAACCTTTAAAACAAGTCATTCTAAAAGAAGACCTAAAATAATTTATATTAAACTAACATTTTTATTTTGTTCAAAAAATATTGGACATGAAGTTTATAAAATAAATGAATATATTAAAAGGTATAATGTTATTCATTAACTAAATCTTTTATTACTTAAAAGGTTTTATTATCTTCTATGATATTCTTACATAGTGATAAAATCGTAAAAATTATAATTTTTAAAAAAACTGTTTTTTTACTAAAACCCAATCTTTTTGGAATAAAAAATTTAAAATTCATACATAGTAAATTTTCATGAGAGTGTTTAAAAAATGAGTTTTTTAAAATATTTATTTAAAAAATTGATATATTAAATTATTTGAAAGATGTTACTGTACAATGGAATTGACTTTTATTATAAACCTTTTCAATATTAACCCATATTAATTATTTATCTGCTAAAGGTAATAACTATCAATGATATACCATATTAGTTTTTTATTATATATTTGTTAATAATTAATTCTTAAATATTTTTGTTTTATTTATTGAATTAAGTTTTTTGAGTGTCATTTTTATACCTTCTTCTATTTTTATCGTAATTATTGTAGTATAGTAGTACCCTAGGTTGTCTCCCAATGAGATGGCCTACTAGGAGTTACATGTTCAGGATTTTTTATATTATTATTATTTTTTCAAAAAATATAATATGTATAAAGATATGACTATGGTTGTAAAATAAAATATTATTATTTTCAATATAAATAAATTAAAACAAAAAAATAGGTGTAACAAAAAAAGAAACAGAATGTCAATAGAAAAGAGAAGTGGAAAAATCAAGTAGATCTCTTAATTTATTCTTTTTCATCACTTAAATTTATTCAAAATAAAAATTCTCTCAATTCCAAAATTAAAATCTAATCATGGAAATATAATTTGGATCTAAATGTTTAGAATAAAAATAAAATATTAGTTGTTATTATCCTTTCATTAAGATCTAGTTTAATCTCTCACTAATCTCCACGAACCAAAATATAATCACTCCCATTGTGATCACAATTTTCAATTGAGAATCGAAAAGTTTAAACAATGAGAGTAAATATTGAGATCCTAACTAGGATGAGTTAATTATTTTCACTCTATTAACAACTCAATATGATCATAAATGTGTTGATAATTAAATATAAGAGAGATTAAGAAATTGAAGTGATATAAAAATTGATTATCAAATACCACTCGACTATTCAATGAATAAAGGTATAGAGAGGAATAAATACAAAAATGTTCAAAAAATGAATCTCAAAAATAATTCACCACGTGAAAATAAAATACATGGCCACAAAAATACTCATCCACTCATCATCATAGAGTATTGAAATCCTTTGATCCTTTTCTTTATTAGAAGTAGCATCATCAATATAGAAGATCTTATTCTTTAAGATCCAGTCATGCTATATTAGAAATTCCGTGTAAGTTATTGTTCACTTATGTTTATCCATGATTTTTTTAATTTCCATATATTAATATATTTATCATTATTTTTTTCTATCATTCTGAAAATATAACATAATTTTTTAATGGTGGAATCATTTTCTTTGTTTTCATTAATTTTTTATATTAAACACGTGTGACTAATACTTATCCCTTTAAAAAATTAATATGTGCATGATAAAAACTCAATTATAAAATGCACCAATTATCCTCATAGTATAATCCATCCTTACGGAGATTACATTTTCTAAACTAATATTATACAAAACTCACCCCAAATTGATCCAATGAAAAATCTATTGAGAGAAAAAATCCACTTCGGTGAACTGAGCATCTCCACTCTCAATATCTCTATGGTTTTATATTATTCAATCAGGAATTTTTTCTCATGTTCATCTTCAATAGTGGGGATAACTAACATTGAAAAAAAAATTGAATGGGAAATCATCAAACACAAATCATGCATTCAGATTCATCCAAAATGTCACAACAACAGGAAGATCGACATCATACTCGAATCTATAAAGGATAAAAATGTGAAAAAAATAAATCCATTGATTTCATCCATACCATGACTAGTCCAAATTCATTTTCATCAATAAGTGAGCTCCAGTATAGTTGAATAAGATCATTGGGATTTCTCAAATGAACTATATTTTCTTGTAAAAATGAATGTTTTTTACAAGAAATAAATAGAGTCAAAATCAAATCATATATGGTAGTAAATAATGAAATAAAAATATATAATTTATGGAATGAATAATTAGGTCATCTTGGTACATGAATGATGAAAAAAATAATTGAAATTTCTTATAGATATTAAATAATGGTATAGAATATCTCTCCATAAAGAAAAATTTAATGCGAGGCATTTTCACTTGGAAAGCTAATTAAGAGACCTTCTCCAAATAAAATTAAGGTTGAAATTACAAAATTTATTGTATTAATTCAAGGGTATGTATTTGGAACACAAATATTTAATTTATGGAATAAATAATTAGGTCATCCTGGTTTAGTAATGATGTGGACAAAAATTTAAAATTCTCATGGTCATTCAATAAAGGTCCAAAAGATCTCACCACTAACAAAAATTCAATTTGAATCTTGTTCACTTGGAAATAAGATTATGAGACCATCTCCAGCTAAAATTAAGGCTGAAATTTTCATAATTATTGATTCAATTCAAAGGTATATATATGGATAATTCATCCATCATGTGGGATATTGAATTATTTTATAGTATTAATTGACGCATCTAGCATATGGTCACACATATGTTTTCTCTCAACATTTAATTTAGCATTTTCAATATTTCTTAGCTCATATAACTAAATTTAGATTCAAATTCCCTAATTATGTCATCAATAAAGTAAGTATTGATAATGTTAGAAAATTTATCTTTGAATATTTTAATGTTTTTAGTATGGAAAGGGGGATTAATTTAGATAATCCACTCTCCCATGTGCATAAAAAATAGTTATTATGAATCACTAATTAAACACCTAAAACTTATTGATAGAACATTAATAATGAGAACAAACCTATTGATCTTTATATGGGGTCATGAAATATTGCATGATTCGATATGAACTCGCATAAGATAAAGTGCATTTCATATGCACTATCTACCCCAATTGTCTTTTAGAAAAGAGCCTCAAATCTCCCACATAAGAATCTCTGGTTGTTTGGTATATATACCCTTTTATGCCCCAAAATTTAAAAATATGGGGCCTCAAAATAGTTTAGGAATATGTATAGTATATGAATCCTCATCCATCATAAAATATATTGAACCAAAAATTAGTGATGTATTTATAATAAGTTTTTCAAATTTTCACTTAAATGAAGAATTATTCACATCATTAGGTGAGAAAAGAAACAAGGTAAAGAGATTTCCTGGAATGTACAAACATTATATTTTCATGATCATCCCACCCAAAAGTGTGATATAGAAGTGAATTTTCTTTACATTTTCAAGAACTAAAAAATCAATTGCCTGGTGAATTTATTGATTCAAAAGGTTTGTCCAAACCACATGTACCAAATATAAATAAACCAGTTAGAATTGATGTCCCAAAGACATAATTACATAATGATTTTACAAAAATCTCAAAAGAACACCTAAATAATGGAAGGACAATTAGTTATAAGGTTAGAAATTATTTAACGAAGAAAGTAATGAATATAATTGAAAACCCAATTATGGAGTAATGTGTTCACATGAAACACGTAATTTAAGTGTTCTTAAAGAAACACATGATGGTAATCATATAGATAATTCATATGATATAGAAAACCATGAAATTTTTGAAAAATATTGAAATATATATTAATTATTACACTACAGGTGATATATGGAATCAAAGTAATGTGGAAAATATTGATCAAATATTTACATATTCTATGTCACATGATATAGAAATGAATACCCTAAACCAAGGTCTATTATGGAAAATCTAAAATGACCTGATTGGAATAAGTGCAAAGACGTAGTGCATGTTAAATTAAATTCTCTTACTAGGAAAAAGTTTTTTTAACATATCATGATTACACTAGAAGATGTGAGGCCTATAAGATATGGATGGTTTTTTATGTGTAAGTATAGTGAGTAAAGTAATATTATAAGATTCAAATATTATCTCATCGCACAAGGTTTTTCTCAGAGACCTAGAATTGATTTTTAGGAGGCATATTTTATTGGTATGGATACTATTACGTTTTGATAACTAATATTCCTTGTAGTAGATGATACAGTGATTATGTATCTTAGAGATGTTGTAACAACTTATTTATATGGGCCATTTCATAAAAGTATATATATTAGAATCTACGAAGGATTCAAAATGATTGAAGTATTTAAATCAAAACCCAAAGACCTATATCCAATTAAATTACAGATATAACTATATAGATTTAAATAATTTATGAGTATAAGGTAAAATCATTTGAGAAAATATTTATTGGAGAAAGGGTATTTAAAGAACCCCATATACCAATATATTTTTATTAAGCAAACAACACCTAGATGTGAAATCAATACTATTTATATTTTTAATTTAAATATATTCAAAACTCTAGAGGAGATCAATGAAAAAAAGAGAAACAAAAAGGTTGAATTTGAAATGAAAGACCTAGGAGAAACCAAGTATAGTCTTGTATTAAAAATTGAACATATTCTAAGTTCTATATTCCCTCACCAGTCAAATTACACAAAAATTTCATAAATTATTAAAAATTTTATAAAGTGAAGACTTTAAGTAATCTAATGGTTGTTCGGTCTTTAAATACTGAGAAAGATAAATTTTAACCTTGTGAAGATAATGAGGAGGTGGTTGGTTGAAAATTACCATACCTCGGTGCTATCATAGTACAAATGTATCTTTCTAATTATACTCATCCTAATATATCTTTTTCTACTAATTTATTGGAATGATTTAGTTTATACCGTACATGAAGACACTAAAATTTAATTATATGTACAAATATTTTTATCTTTTAAACAAAACCGATATGGTTTTATTATATTCTACTAAATTAGAAAAGAAGATGATCGTTTTTTCAGATGTAGGTTATTCATATGATCTGTATAATTTTTTATTATAAAATTGTTATGTGTTCATATTTATTGGTAATTTCATATCCTGGATATCACAAAATCATACACTAAATAAAAAATCTTGAAATTATAAAAAAGTAATAGAATTACATGAAGCATTTCAAGAATGTGTTTGGTTGTTGTATATGAATCAATACATTCGAGTGGAATGTGGATTGCCTATGGATTGAATCCCAAAAAAAAACAACTCAATGATAATACTTTGTTCATCTCAAAATTAATAGAAGGATTCATTATGAATAATTAGACCAAACACATACCACCAAAATTTTCCTCCTCGATCTAATGTTAACATTACAGATTTATTTGAAAATGCACTACCAACTGTTATCATTATGAATCTTGTAAAAAATATTCAGATGAGTATATTGAAAGAATTTTAATGTAATTTAACTTTAATAGGAAGTCTATGTGATTTTAATATTTTCTGTATTATGATTTTTAACCCATAGGGGTTTTCTAGAAATTTTTTTAAAGATGCAATATCAAAATATGCATTCCATTGGTAGGGGTGTGCATGCCAAGGGGGAGTGTTAGGCTAACACATAAAAGGTGATTGTAATCCTTCAACGGGTTTGGTCTAGCCACCCCCACCAATCCCTAACCTAACATGCTCCACTGCATATAAAAGGACAACCTATCCCCCCATAAAGATGGACTACTCATAAAAAGAAGATATGTGAAGTATTAATAAAATTCACTCTCTTATTTTCTACACACCTTTCTCCGCTATATTGATTTTATTACATTCTATTTTTATTTTGAAAAAAAAATTAAATAAAAATAAACACATTGATAAATTAATTTTTAAAAAATAATTCCAATTAACGATAAATTAATTAGAGATAAAAATCAATAAAAAATAATAATTACTTATTAAACATTAAATAATCTTGGAAAACAACATTAACCCATTAATTACAAATTTTTACATAAAATTAAGCATTTTATTATTATAACATTAAAGTAACATTGAAAATAAGTTATTCAAAAATAACATTATTTTATATATTAAAACAAAATTAAATTGAAGAAATGATATGGTAAAATATTAGAATTAAAAGCCGTATAAAATCCCCCCACAATAAGCTTGTTTATATCCACATGCAATCAACGAGTCAAATTCAGCGGAATAAAATGAATCTTACATTTAAAATGCTTTATGAACATAAAAATTTGATTTTCAAAATGCTTACCCATTGGATATTTATTAATAAGTGAAAATATTTACCCTCGAGAAATTGATTTTTTTAGTGAAAAATATGATTGAACATAAAATTTTGAAAATATATTCCACACAATTCAATTTTTTTCAGTTTAAATCCCAAACCTCTCTTTTCCTGTATAATAACAAACTCACACAATTTTCAATCAAAATTACTTAGACACTCCCTTTGGATAAACAAACATAATAAATTACATAGTTTCATAAATAACTCATCTATAATCTTAAATAATGAAATAATGAGTTCAAACTGGATTTAGATTTTCATTTTATAATTCATTTGAATTCATTTTTTTAGATTTTTACTCCAAATCAATGTTTTAAAGGGAAATGATAATTATATAAAATTCAAACAATCTTTCACCTAATTCAACTTCTTTTCATGAGGGAAATGTAAAAAAATTCACCCAATTATATCCAAGGGGTATTATAGAGTTAACCTTCACAAAGTGGATATACAATATTCAAATATCATAAAAAATTTAAAAATAATGAAAATGATTAATTGAGACCTAGAAAAAAATAAATTTTTATAAAAATTAGGGGATTATGTTGTTTTAACATTGTAGTCCAGTTTAGCACATTAAAAGAACCTTATCTGCATATTAATACTCAAAAGTGTCCCTCATGTTGAATCCATGTTGGAGAAACATGTAAATTTAGTTTAAATATTCAAAATATATTTAGAAATTCAATAGATTAAATCATGTATAAATGGTCACAAGAAAGTAAAAATATTTTTCCACAAAAAATAAACAAACAAAAACTCACAACATGAAAAAAGTGTTTCCTACTGGTTAGCACTTCAAAAAATTAGATCAAAAGTAAAATTTGTATCCTATTTCATGATCAAGGAAGTGTTCAAAATAATTTCTATAAAAACAAATAACATTTAGCTAAAATACATAATACAAAACAAAAAATTTAATAATAACCACAAGTAAGTTTCATAGAAAATCCATAATGGAAAAATTATCTCAATTTAAAATTTCTAAACATTTATAGTTAATGGCACCAACATTATAAATTAGATTTTAAATGTATGAAAAATGAGAAGACTTGAAAACTAATGACTTACCTAAATTATAATATCTATTTTACTTTTGATAAACTGAAATAAACCACATATTGCTTTTGTAAAAGTATCCCCAATTTGATAAAAAGCTGTCGAAAGATGGAAACTAATTAAAATTAATGTCTTAAAAATCAGATCATGTAAAAAGTAAACAAAGTGTAGAAAAGTAAGGGGTTTTATTGATGATTCTTCATCTTGTATCTTATTTTTGATCATTTTAGATCATAAAGTATATACTCAAAATAATGGAAAGTAACCTATAGTGAATTCAACAAGAAAACATTGTATTCAACATCTTGTGGACAATCTTGTTGTTCACTTTATTTTCTACAAGAAAAACAATCTGATTTAAAATTTTATTGAAATTACAAAATTAAAACTGAAATTAAATTGAAAATAAAAATAGGAAGATAAATATTAAGTAAAACCCCCAAGACGTGCTGCATTTTATACTATCCACATCTAGATATACTGTTACATATCCCCAATCCATTATTATATGATGTTTGTGTGGTGAAAACCAGCACATTTTTAATTTCCCATAGTTTTTTAGCTTCACTATTATATTGAGGTCCCCTCATATAAAATTTAGTGTATCCAACCCCCCTGAGTTGTGGTATGAATTTTCAGTTGGGGATGAAAAATAATATAAGGGGCCCCTTATTATATATATACAGGGGATATGTGTCTATTAATCTTTTAATGTGTATTTGGGAGCTCGAAAAAAGATATAATTTTTTCTTCAACATTAAATTAGACATCCCCCATTTCTATTTCAAGATTTAAACACATTTCTATGGATATTGTCAGATGATCCAGCACCATCTCCCCCCTGTCTGCCCCAAAATAAATACCTTTTTTCTAAAATCACTGCAAAATATTTATATGCCTATAAAATGGATATTATTTCACTAGTGTAATAACAAGGGTATTGAGTTATCTACTTAGATATAAAAAAATCTAAGAAGGAATGGTAAAAAAATTCCCCTTAAGTGAATCGGTTGGAAGAACATGTTCTCTATACAAATCCTTAGATAATGTAATCATTCTTGGAAGTCAAATTTTATTAAATTTATCCTCAACCTATTGGATTTATTCATCAAAATTTGGGAATATTATCTCACCTATATTGAATTCAAGGGAAAAAATAAAAAATCCTATTGTTATTGTACTAATGTTCTTAAGACTTATGGATTTAAATCATCTTTAGTATCTTACATAATTGTTTTTAATTTATTTTCATTTCATGTTTTAAAAGGATTCCTAGATTTTAGGAAAAACTACATTTTTAAGGGTGGTTTAGATTCCATTAGTTATTATTTATTTTTTAGGTATGTTTTAAATTATTTTTAATTTTTTATATTATATTTGTTTTTGAATATATATTTTTAGCTCCTTGACATCCTACCTAGAAATGGATCCAATTGAATTGAGGTTTTTTGGGTTTAATTTTCAAACATTTTATTAGTTCTTAACCAATCTACTATAATACTGTGGAACCCTAGGTTTTCTCCCAATCACACTTCGCTATAGGAGTTAATTTATCACAATTTATTATTATTTTATTTTTTTAAAGTGGCCAAATCAAGTAGATATCTTAGTTAATTCTTTCCTCATATATTGAATTTATTCAAACTAAAAAATATATAAATTATTTAATTAAAATATCAATGCACACATATAATTTAGATTTAAATATTTAGAAAAAAATTAATATCTAAGTTGTTGTTCTCATTTCATTAAGAGAGAGTTGAAGCACTAAACAATCATCGACTACCAAGATAGAGTAACACTCCCGATGTGCTCACAATTCTTAGGTGATAATATAGATGTTTAAATAATGAGAGCCAATAATGTACTCATAACCAAACTAAGTTAATAATCTAGACTCTATAAATATCTCAATCTAATTGGAAATGAGTTTATTAAAAAAAGGAATAGAGAAAAAATAAATCAAAGTGATAAAAAATTTGATCATCAAAATTCAACGGACTATTCTATTAACAGAAGTATGAAGAGGGATTTTCAGAAAAATGTGAAATAAAATGAAGCTCATAGAGAATTAATCATTTAAAAATACAAGATTTGGTCAAAAAATACTCAACTTCTCATGAGTGTGGAGCATAGAAGGCCTTCGATCTTTAAATGCATCCGAAGTTGCAGTAGCTCTGTGGAAGTTCTAATACATTCCATTCCTATCTTTTCACTCTGAAAATTCAGTGTAGGTTTCTATCCCATATGTATATCCTTCCTTATGTAATGTATATTTATTAAAATATTCATTTTTTTATTTGCTTATCATCCAGAAAATATCATGGAATATTTTACAGGTGGCACCATCCAATTTGTTTTCCTCGATTGATTATCTCACACACATGTGACTGAAACTTCTCCCTTCAAACAAATTAATATCCACAGGCATCAAAATAATTTAACAATAGAATTAATTATCCTATGAGAAACATCCATCCATCTAAGGCTCAAATTATACACAAATCAACCTAAATTGACTCGGGGATAAATCTAGTTCAGACTAAAACTTCACATCAGCCAGTCAAGAATCATAACCCTCAAACTCCACACAATGTCTTCTTCTTCCAAGGTCAAACTTTAATAGTGATGACTCAGATTTGATAAAAAAAATCCTCATGGAAAATAATAAAACAAAAATCATGCACTCAATTTCATCCAAAAAACAACAATAATGGGACGATCAACCTCAAACTCGGATCTTCAAAGGAAATAAATCTGAAGAAAAAAAAATCCCCCGAGTTCATCCACACCATTCCCACACTACCACAAATCAGTGCATATGTATTTCCTTATTTTATAAGCACTATATATAATGCATTGATAAAAGGGTGCATTTATCTGTGCTAAAAAATCAAAGACAAAGGAGTACCCTTTATCAATACATTTTAGTGATGATAAAACCTTTTAATAAAAATTATTATTAATATGTATATAATTATATTTGTAATAAAAAATATTTATTTATATATATTAATTAAATAATTAAGGTTTATAATTAATATAAATATGATATATCAATAGATATATTTTATTAATTCTAATAAACACATAATGTGTAAAAAAAAGTATTTATAAAATTATAAATAGATAAAAAAATATTTAAATATTTATAAATTTATAATAAATATATTTAAATCATAAATAGATTTAAATATATATATATATTGAAATAATTATAAAATTATAATAAATATTTTTATTATATTTATATATTAATAAATATATATATATATATATAATTACCCACATATATATATATATAATTATATAAGTATACAAATATATATAATTACATAAATAAATTTATATTTATATTCGAATAATTATAAATATATTTATTTATAAATATATTTATTTATAAATATATATATATATATATTTAAATAATTATGAAATTATAATAAATATATGTAAATAATATAAATTTATTATATTTATAATTTTATATTCTTATATATTAATAAATATATATATAATTATATAGATATATATATATAATTATATACAAATAATTATAAATATATTTATTTGTATTTATAATTATAAATATATTTATATTTATATTAATATATTTTTAAATAATATAAACATTACAATAAATATATATATTTTTAAATTAATATATAAATATTAATTATAAAAATTTTAATAAAAAGAATATTTTCCTAATTTTATATATATAATGTTATCAAATTTATACTATTCAAAAATTTTAATAGCTTATTTATAAACATTGATTACAAAATGTGTATATAATTTAAATAAATATAATATATTAATATTTCACTTAAAAAAATTATATCATAAAGCGATTAATATGTTTATTTAGATATATATTTTTATTGATATTAAATAATTTAAAATATATCTACATATATAACTGCGTGTATATATGTGTAAGTGCATGTATACATATGTGTATGTATATGTGTGTTTGTAGATGTGTATGTGTACATATGTATGTTTGTAATTTAGGTAAATGTTACAAATTCACTTTATAGTATTTTGAAATATATTTAATGTAATTTATCAATTTATTATTATATATTCATTAATAATGTTAAAAATATATATAATTATTTTTTAATATTTTTTTATACATATATTTTCTTATTATACATTTAATATTTTCAATAGGTTTGTAATATATATGAATAATATTTATTTATTTTTATTTAGTAAGTTTTATCATTTAAAATACTTCTGAAATTTAAATAATTAATACAATGAAATAATGTTTTCAATAATTTTTAAATTTAAATATTTAATTATACAATTATAAATATATATAATATTTTTTAAAAAGTATTTATGAAAAAAGTGGCAGATGTGGTAGGTGATGGTGAAGGAGTCCCCTTTTCGATGATGGGGGGAGGCGATTGGTTGAGGAGCCCCCCCCCCCCCCCCCGCTTGACGATAGGGGCAGCTAATGTGAGGTGACTAGTCATGGATGGAGGCGAACACCTGACGATGGGGGTGGGGGCGGGGTGCACCTGTAAGGTGACAGTGAAGGAAGGAGGCCACCACCCAACAATGGGGGGGGGGTGCTACTAAGAGGCGACTGGTGACTGAAGGAGGCACCACCGGATGGTGGGGGTGCTACAATGAGACAATTGGTGAAGAAGGAGGCCACACCTAATAGTAGGGGTGATGCTTTGAGGCAACTGGTGAATAAAGAGGCCTCACCCGATGACAAGGTTGCTTCTGTGAGTCGATTGGGGGGCTAATGTTGATGTGAAATTAGAAGGTGCGATCATTGTAAGAAGGAAGTGAAAGCAGTCATGCGTGTAGGTGAGTGAGCCAATAAAAATTTTCTATGGGCTGGACCGTCATGGGGCTATGGTCCAATTGTATGCCATGTATTATGGGCCTTCCAATGGTCATTATATATAAGGGCATATAAATATTGTCCTATGATGGGTTCTCATCTTTAGTGGGGATAATGGGACACTCAACATATGGATGGGGCTGTGTGTGTGATTTTTTTAGTTGTAATTGTAACCCCAACACCTAGTATAATAATTATATATTTATAATTATATATAAATACTTTTTAAATATATTTATTTATAATTATAATAAAACAAATTATATACCTAAATAATTATAAAATTATAACAAATATATTTAAATAATCTATATAGATATCATATTTTAATATTTATATATATATATATATATTAGGTGTTTAGGGGTATAATTACATTAAACACACATATACCACACACACAGGTCGGAAAGGCAGGCCATATCCCACCCATCAAGCCTTATATTATAAATATATATATAATATATATAATATACACATATTTATAAATATATAGAAAAATATAGAAATATAGTTATTTTAATTATAATTCTAATTAAATAAATATAATATAAAAATTATATCTTTATCAATGCTTTTTAGAAATTATAAATATCCCCCTTTATTAGTGCTAAAAAACTCTAAAAAACCCACTCTTTTTCGGCGCTAGAATATTGGCATTGTTAAAGAATCTTTCTATCAGTTATTTTTAGCACTGATAAAGGGGGTCTTTATCAACAATTTTTTGAAAGTACTAATAAACTCTTTACGAGTTCATAAAAAATGAATAGTAACAGACTGTTTTTGCTCCTCGCACCTTCAAGCTCTCGCCGAACTATAGTGCTTCCAATGCCACTACCCTAGCCTTCTCTCCCTACCAAAATCACTCCCTCATGAAACCATACCATCACCTCTCTTAATCAATAAATTGATCCTCCAAATATCTAAGGAATGAGATTATTTCTTCTCTTATTTAATCGCTCTTCCATCAAGATATTTACCCCATCTGACATCCATGCAAGTTGTTTGAATCATATTCACACCATTGGTTATTTACCCATATCATACACGCACACTAATAGTGTATAGTTTGATTTAATATTAATTTACATTTGATTTATTGGAATAATTTCATTTTTTAGTCGTTTGAACATAGGTTCATCAAGGATTCTATTGAGTGGGTGTTATGAACATATGTATTGTGTGTCAAATGGTGATAATTATATGCTTTAATTTTTTATTAGTTACAATATTTATATTATGTCAATGGAGTTCCTTTTATTAATTTATTGTTTTATTTTTCAATGATTACATTTTTCCAAATTATAGTTAGACATAAATTGGTCCATGTTATAGTGGATTATTTTAATTGGGTTTGTTGTGATATGATTCTTTTAAAGATGTTTTAAATAATCAATTTTCAAATTTAATGATTCAATTTATGATGATTTTTTTTGTTTTCTGGATGTTCATATTATAAATTGGTCATGATTAAACACTTACAAAGGTCCAAGAATAATAAAATAAATGAGTTTTTGTGATTTTAAATTAAATGATTAAATATTATCATGCTGTAAATATATTTGAATGTTGTAGGTTGAATTTTTATTTATTTGAATGAGTATATGTAATTTTTGCGGATTATTTTAAAATGATGAGATTGTGTTATAAATTTTTTTGAGGAAAATTTAAATATTTCTTGATTCGGTTTTATATAAATTAAAAGTGAATATATTCATTTATATGATTCCTTGGTGTTCATGAATTAACCATAACTTCCATAAGTATATTTTTATGATTTTATTTTTTTTGGGGATGACCATTACATTTATGTTTAGTTTTTCTTTATTAAAAGTATATATTAATCATGATTTTTTAGTATTGTTTGTTTGGTTATTAGGATATCATAATATTTGAAAAACCGAGTTCTAATTTAAACTTTTGTTAAACATTTATAATTTTATAGTTTTATATGTTTTTAAATTTATATACTTTTATATAAATTATCACATATCAGATTATACTAAAATTATTTAATAATAATTTTTTTAAAAAAACAAACTTTTATAGTTTTATTCATTTATAAATTTCTATACTTTTATAAATTTTATTCTATATAATATTAAAAATATATAGTTTAAATATAAAATTTTATTAATTATTTAAACTTTTCTAGTTTTTAGGATTTATATATAAAGGTAAAATTATAGTTTTATTTGTTATAAATTATTATACTTTTATAGTTTCATAAATTTTATTTTAAATATTATTATTTTATACTTTTATAAATTTTTAAAACTATATACATCTATAAATTATGTATTCTTTTATAACATATATGTTCTTTTATATAGTTATATAAATTTATATACATTTATAAATTATGTATATTTCTTAAAAATATATATTTTTTATTAAATTATATATAATTTTATACTTTAGATACATCTATAATTTAATATAAATATATAAATATATATACATATATAAGTTATTCTTTTATACCTGTATACTTTTTAGAATTTATCAATATTTTAATACTTGTACACTTTAATAAATTTTATTTCTATAAATTATACTTTTATATTTTAAATATTTTGTAATATTATTTTTTTTAACAAATTAATTTGTTTAATTAAGAGTTATTTTCATATATGCAATATTTTATGTTTTAAATCATAACAAAAAGAAGTAGGATATTTTATTTTAACTGAGTACTGAATGAGTTTCAAAATATTCTGTAATTTTTTTAGATATCATGTTAAGAAATGTATCTAAGGGGGGTTTATTCTATTCTATTTTATAATTTCATTAATAGACCTTGGTGTACTCATTGTGAAGTAAGTTATCATATCACTAGAGTTAGATTTAAAACTAACTATAAGGTGTGTAGCGATTACAGAGAAATAGTTCAACAACTAGAAAATATTGATAGACTTAAGAGGTTTGGTGTGAAAGATATGATATTTGATCAGTTTTATTTTCTTTTACAATATGAGTATGAACTTAATGACTATAAATTCAATGTCAAGTTTATTTATACATATACCACCATAAAAAGTTGAATTAATGTTTAACCCCATTGAAACTCCTAAACAAATTTTTCACCCAACAATACCTATATGGTATAATTAGATGATTCATCCACAACCACATCTTCTCTATTATTGGGTGATAGATTCTATAGGTTGATATCAATAAAAATGTGAAGAAATATGGGATTAGAAACTATGTTATTTCTTTAGTGGGGGAAAATGTATAAAATAATAGGATTAGTAATAAGATTGAGATTGATGGATTTTGTAATGGTAGAGGTAAAACGTGAAGATGATTTTCTAATTTTGATGGCTATGTATTTCAAATTTTATGGGTTTTTCAATGTTGAAAATATTTTAAAAAATATTATAATTTAGTTTTTTTTAATTTTCGAATCCATTATTATATTCAATAGCCTTATTTTATATTTTGAAAATGGTTTTCAAAAAATATATATATTATTATTTTTATATCTCCATGTAAATATATATGTGTAAATATTTTATACATATTATACTTTATAATAGGTGATCTAGGATTCTCAAAACAAATTACTTATTTTTCTCAATATTTTTATAGTTTCTAAAAAACCATTGGAAAATATTGTGGTTATTATATTTGATAATTTCTGAGAGATATCATATACCATTAAAAACCCAGCATCAATGAAAAGGAATTTTCAAAGATAATTACTATTTCATTTAAAATATTTATTAATCCTTTGTGTATTAATATTTTTCCAGTACTATTGTGAGTTTAGAAAGTCTTCATATTCACAATATTAAATAGAATTATTTATAAATGACTAGGAATTAAACTTTATGTCAGAATATACACATATATCATGAAGATGGGACTTCATACCACTTATTTAGTTGATTTTTGCATCATTTTATCTACCTTTTTTAGTTAATTTCCTCATATTTTTTTCTAATACTTATTTTTAAATTTTTCGTAGAGATCATAAAGAAATTAATTCATCAACAAGGATGCTTCACACATTTACTATGAATAAAATTGTATGGTTTTAATTTAATATTGAAATGTTATTAATGTATTGTTACATATTTATGTTTAATTTATTTCTTTATATTATTACTAATGTAAGACTTATTTTCTTATATAGATGGATTATTTTGATTAGGTTAGGGTTTTTTTAAGATGCTCATGCTGAGGAGATATTGGACTTCAAGGCTACAACTGAGATAATGAAAACATGTAAATGGGTTAAGAATATATACAACAGTCATGAAAATGTGAATTCCTACTCCTTATTTAATTTATTTTGTCATAATTTTATCTACTATGTTTAAGTTAATTTCCTTATAATTTTTTTAGAATACATATTTATTCATTTTTGATATTTTGGGAAGTCACAATTTTCTATCAACTATATATAACCTACCAAAAAATAAATAACATGTTCCTTTATGATGGAAGATAAAACTCCATATAGCCTGAAACATGAACTGTTTGTGGTAGCATGAGGTTTCCTCCTCTATCAGAATGGAACATGTTCTATCTAATATGAATTTCTTCATATAGTATAATTTAAAAAATAAATGACATATTCAATCAGCCACACCTGAAACTGATACACAATGTTCTTGATATTACTCATATTATATGTCTTTAGTTTGTAAATTACATTTTAGTTCAAAACACACATTACATACACAATAATAATAAAATGCATTAATATTGATTTAATACTTTATGAAAAGAATTCATAAGTCATTTTTGACAGGTAGGAATCATCCTCACCTCAATATGATGCACGATCTGGCCGGTAGGACTCTAAGTGTGTATTTTTATTTAAAATTGATATTTTAGTATAAAAAAAGCGACACACTCAAAACCAAGAAAACACATTTTGATTGTCTTGATAATTTTGTAAAAAATATATATGTCATTTGTGATATGTAGGAATCATTCACACCTCAATATGATACATAGTGTTCCCGAAATGACTCAAAGTTTCTATTATCAGTTTAAAATTGACATTTTAGTTCAAAACATAAGTTACTCACTAAAAACTGATAAAACACACTGTTATTATCTTTATAATTTTAAAAAAATATTTATAAGTCATTTGTGATGTATATAAATCAATCTCATCTCAAACTGACACATGATGTGACCGATATGAGTCAAAGTTCTTATTTCTAGTTTAAAATGAATGTTTTGTAAAAAAACACTAGTGACATACTGAAAACTAATTTAATTCATTTAGAAAATTTTTATACTTTAGTAAAATGATCCATAAGATATTTTAGATGTTTAGGAATCAACCTCGCCTTAATTAAACCCACTGTGTGACTGGTATGACACTAAGTGTGTCTTTTTAGTTATAATTAACATTTTAGTAAAAATGACAAGTGAAATACTCCAAAAAGATCAAACACTTTTGGATTATTATGATACTTTATGAAAATTATCTATAAGTAATTTTGGTCTTGTAAAAATAAGCCATACCTCAATCCAATAAACGGAGTGTCTGATATTACTCAAAGTGACCATTATTAGTCTAAAATTTAAATTTTTGTTCTAAACATATGTCACTCACTGAAAGCCAAGTAAACAAAATCATATTTTTATCATAATTTAGGAAAATGATTCATAATTCATTTTGGATGTGTTTAAATCAGTATCATGTCAAACCAACACATGATGTGACCGATATGTCTCAATGTTTGTCTTTTATTTTTAAAATAACATTTTAGTAAAAAATAAAAGTGAAAAACTCAAAACTGAGAAAATGCTTTAGAATTCTTTTGATAGA
The DNA here is from genome assembly GCA_963277665.1 of Viscum album. Lineage (NCBI taxonomy): Eukaryota > Viridiplantae > Streptophyta > Magnoliopsida > Santalales > Viscaceae > Viscum > Viscum album. Next base: position 3,551,989 of record OY728162.1, on the reverse strand, counting down.
TTACAAAAATGATTCCTAATTCATTTGGGACATGTATAAATCAGCCTCACCTCAATCCTATGCACGATGGTATTGATATGACTTTAAGTGTGCATTTTTATTTAAAATTGACATTTTTGAAAAAAAAAGACAAGTGACATACTCAAAAAAAACATTGACATTATTTTTCTACTATTGTAAAATTATCCATAAGTCATTTTATATGTGTAGGAACCATCCACCACTAAATTTGATATATGGTGTGCTAGTATGACTCAAAGTGTATGTTATCAGGGAAAATTTGACATTTTATCTGAAAACATGTGTCACTCACTAAAAACTAAGAAAACATGCTTAGATTGTCATAATAATTTATGAGAAAGATTCATAATTCATATGTGATGTGTAATAATTATTCTCACATAAAACTGACACATGATGTTATAGGTATGACAGAAATTGTGTGTTTCTAGTTTAAAATGACATTTCAGTAAAAAACACAAGTTACATACTCAAAATCATGAAAACACATTCAGATTGATTTGATAATTTATAAAAAATATCCACAATTCATTTTATATGTATAAGAATCATTCTCACCTCAATCCAATGCATGGTGTGACCCACATGACTCCATGGGCATGTTTTATTTAAAATTGACATTTTAGTAAAGAAGTCAAGTTACATTCTCAAAACTGAGAAAAAACATTCGAATTTCTTTTATAAGTTAGAAAAATGATCCATAATTAATTTTTATAAGTAGTAATCAGATGCACCTCAATCTAATACACAGTGTGACCGTTATGACTCAAAGTATCTGTTATTAGTCTAAAATTAAAATTTAAGTTCAAAACATGTGTCACTCATTGAAGACCAGTAAAACAATCTCATATTTTATTGAAAATTTTGTAAAATTATTCACAAATAAATTTTGATGTGTATAAATAATTATCACATCAGTTTGACACAAAATGTGACCGGTATGAATCAAAGTATGTATTTCTAGTTTTAATTTCATTTTAGTAAAAGAACACAATTGGTATAGTCAAGACAGAGAAAAATAATATGGGTTTTTAGGTAATTTATTAATATAAATCCATATGTAGTTTTTTATGTGTAGGAATTATCCAAACCTCAATCCGATGCACAATGTGACAAGTATGATTCCAAGTGTTTCTTTTTATTTAAAATTGATATTTTAGTAAAAAAGACAAGTGAAATAGTCAAAACTAGTTAAATGATTTTTTTTTGATAATTTAGGACAATGATCCATAAGTAATTTATTATGTGTAGGGTACCTAATCTCAATTTGATACACAATGTGCCCGATATGACTCAAAGTGTCGGTAATTAGTCTAAAATTGAAATTTTAGTTCAAAATGTTTTCCACTCATTACAAACCAAGAAATCATGCTTGGAATATATTCATGCTTTTGAAAAAACATTTTATGTTATTTATGACATGTAGGAATTAGACTTATATCAAACTGACACATGATGCGACTAGTATAACTCAAAGTGCATGTTTTTTGTTTCAAATGAAATTTTAGTAAAAAAGAAAAGTGACATACTAAAAACAAAGAAAACACATTCAAATTGTTTTGATACTTTAATAAAATTATCCATATGTTATATGTGATTTTTTGGAATTATCCCGACCAAAATCCTATGAAAAGTGTCCCCAGTATGACGCTATGTGTTTCCTTTTATTTAAAATTTACATTTTAGTAAAAAAGATAAATGACATACTCAAAATTGTGAAAGGACATTCTTATAGTTTTGATACTTTAAGAAAACGATCCATAAGTCATTTATAATGTGTAGGAGTTAACCAAACCTCAATATGACAAATGATCTGCTCATCATGAATCAATGTGTTTTCTATGAGTCTAAAATTGAAATTTTATTTCAAAATGTTTGTCACTCATTGAAAACTGATCAAACACACATAGATTCCCATTATACTATAGGATAATAATTCCTAAATCATTTTTTATGTGTATAAATTTGATTCATGTAAAACTGATGCATGATGTTATCGGTATCACTCCATGTGTGTGTTTTAATTTTCCAATGACATTCTTTTAAAAAAGACAAGTGACTACTCAAATCTGAGAAAATAGATTTATATTGCTTCTATACTTTAGGTCAATGATCTATAAGTAATTGGTGACATGTAGGAATTATCCCCACCTCAGTCTAATGCATGGTGTGACTAATATGACTCTAAGTGTGTCTTTTTATTTAAAATAAACATTTTATTCATGTATTTTTTAATATTATGTTTAATTTATTTTTTTATATTTTTATTAACATAATTTTTTTCTTATACAGGTGGATTATTTTGCTCGAGTTTAGGATGTTAGTTTGGAAACTAATACATTGATCGAGCTTTTCTAAGAGGGGTTCTGTCACGACCCCCTCGCCATAAGGTGTACCCCTCCTAGGCCGACAATGTGAGAAAGGAGATAATGACCCCCGATGCACTCCTCCAGTAGGCCCCAGGTTGGCGTCTAGCACTGAGGGTATAGAAAACACACAAATGGGCGGCATTACCCTTTTAGGGAACACATGAGAAAGAGATAGATAAGAAAGAAACCAACCAAATATAAATCAGAACGAAATATAAATGAAATCCCTAGTACAAATATGTAATGTCATGTGAAACTACTACAACTGAAAGGGAAAAAACTGAAAATACCCAGAAGAAAGTAAAAACAACATTAACCATAATCCCAAATAGCTCCTGGAACCCCAAGATAGTAGAAACCATCTTGACCTCCAACCTGGTCCAAGTAAACTGAAAAACAGTTTATGTAACACCCCGAGCTTCCACGATACTCTTCTCATTCAATAATGCAATAGCTTGCATTGTACGCAACTTCGAGTTCTAAAACACCGCGACTAATCAAAGTAGCCGTTATGAATAGTAATGACCTCTTTTTATAATTATAGAAATTTTATATTTCAAAATGGACTTCATTTTTGTATTCGTAATATCGAAATTATCCTAAGTTGAATTTTTTGTAACTTTCTGAGAACTTCCGATTTTTTATGAATAGTGAAAAATACATAAAACAACTTTTTTATTCAAAATAATTTATTGTGATAAATTATACTATTTAGTGGTTTTAAAGTATAATTAGAATATATTTTTACCATTTTATCCAATGTTGGTCATTAGAATTAATTTTACATTGAAATTGGACATAAACAATTGGCAACCTTTTGATATAAATTGTTTCTTAAAAACACGCTATTTGTCGTAAGAATGGGAATTAATTAAAAAATTAATTAATGCAACTTATATGTTTGGAATTTTGTAAAATAGACATCATTTTTGAATCCGGAATATCAATTATAGCTTAGGGTGAAATTTTGGCATTGTTCTGAAAAACTTCAATTTTTGATGAATAGTGAAACCACTAAGTGGTAGTTAAATAACTGATTTTTCGTTTAAATGAAATATTACAACTTCTGTGATTTGATTTTCAAAAATCCGACATACATGGTTGTCATTAAGAAGTAAAATGTGGTTCAATGAGATTAAAATAATTTTTGGTGAATAGTAACTTTTAAGTTCTTAATCGCGATTAGAGGTAATTAGTATAGTTTAAGGTACAATTAATGTTTTAATAATATGAGATGAGCATGACACTTGTCCTACTCCTATTGGATGAGTCATGGCCGACCAAGACAACCCATGGGTCAACTTGGGGACCCCATGGAGCCACTTTAGTTTGAAAATGACATTAATATATATTTATTTAATGTTAAAATTAAATTGACACAAACATGAGTTGTTTTACTAAAATAGTTTTTAAGTGGGGTTACACATGTCCAAATATTGACTATAAATATTAATTAGAAAGCTAAAAATATTTCCTACATCATAGTATTTTTTTTATAATTTTTGGACATTAAATAAATTAAATTATTTATGACATCATTATGATGCGGCGATGACCTCATTATTTAATGATTTAAATAAAATGAGAAGATAATGAAAAATCCAAGGCCTACACTTGTCCAAAGCCTATTGGATGAAGATATTTCGAACCCTTATCACCTTGGACACGAATTATATAAGTGTGGGAGCTTTATAATCCTAAAATCATTTTATAATAATGTAACATTTCAATCTTTCCAAAAGAGCCCCTCCTCTCCACTTATAAAAGGCCCCCACCTCTCCCACCTCATTTACACTTTAAAGCCATTTGGATCGGCCAAACTCTGCCCAAATACTCTCCCAACTTCCCCCTCTTACTCCTATAAGCCTCAATTTGGGCAGAACTCTTCCCAAGGAAGCCTTTGGCTCAAATCAAAAAAGAGTTACCCGATTTTGAGGTAATGTCTTCTCTAATGTTGTTTTGTTTTATTTTTCTTCTCAAACCCCCTAAACTCTTTTTATTTATTTCTTTTGTAACAACACCAGTATCCTAAATATACTAGGATGTTGTTATAAGAAGGATTCGAGCTACACTTACACACACCTACATCTAATGGCTAAAGAACATACGATTTCTGTGGATGGCGAATTTCTGCCTCACGAAACGATGATTGTTCAACACTCATATAAAACCTTCAAAGGTTGCCATTAAGATGTCACTATTTTTATATATGATATATAATATGTTTATGTTTTACTTATGCTTCTGTATTTCTCATTTATGGAATACTTTATGATTTCCATTATGGGTAAAACGCGATAATTTCATTTTAGGAAGTTCGGACTACCGCCCCCTCAAAGTGATTTGAATCGTTAATGCCATATGTGGGATGTATAAAGGATGGAGTAAATAGTATTATACACTATATTATACTGGAATTATATTATACATTTATATCATTATGATTTCGTTCCATTAAATATGAAATTGAAATGAAAGTAGCGTTCATGCGTACGTACGGCTTACCGTCTCCATGAACGGTGCATTTCATTTCTTACCTCTAAATGTTACGTGACATTATGAATGAATGTATATACTGTATATATGATATATATGATATCTACATCATGAATATAATTATGGATATAATGGATATTTCACCACATGAACAACTTGTAATTATAAGAAGTTTATTTTTGACTCAAGTACCAAAGATCGACAAAACGACCATTATTAACATAAATAATTAAATAATGTTCATAACATGGTAATAAGGGATATAAAAAGAATAATGAACATCAAAAAGGTTCTTAAGTAAATAGAAATTAACTCTATTTTATTATTCAGGAGGTTAAAGAATGGTCGAGTCAGGACAAGACGCAAGGTAAGGGAACTTCTTAACCAAATTTCTATTCTTTGGGTTAATCTCCTACTTTCAAATTATGTCATGATATTATTATGTCCTATCTTGTATTTTTACATTATTTATGTGTACTTATAGTGAATACACATAATATACCTACTTTATAAAAAAATTATCTTTTTAAGGACTTCGTCTCAATCCCCATTCATTGAGGCATATTTGGTTTTATACACAGCTTTCTTTTATACGGTGTATAAACCCCTTTGACTTTTACGTTTATTCAAAAGGAATCTTTTTTATACGAAGCGTTTTTCTAAACGACAAAATGGAATGTTTTTCTTTCCGTACTTATGCGGCGGCAATGACTTCTCCGCCGCCGTGACCATTATTTGAGTTTCGGCTTCCTCTACAAGCCATCATTTTTTTAATGAAAAATAAATACAAAGTTTTAACATTCTTTTATTTTGGTATTGAAAATGGTTTTGAAAGCATTTTTATTATATCAATGTGTTGTATTGATATCTTGTGATTGAAATGTGGAAATGTTATGTTTCCTTTGTGCATGTTTTATGTGATACGATTATGTTATGGTTTATGATATGTTTAAACCTATTCATATGAGGAATGTATTGGACTTAATAAGTGACGGGTGGAGCCCGCCATAGCTCCTCGATGCATCGGTAGGTCTCATGAGACAACTAGACGTGGAATTGGCCGAGGCCCTTTCCCAATTTGATTTATGGTTTTGGCCGAGGCCTTAATCATTTTAGACGTCTTGGCCGAGGCCTTGACAAAATGTTTCAGAATGTCCGACATTATACATTCCCTCATTATGAAATTGGTTATTGATATTTCATGTGATTATTCGACCAGTAGAATATCCATGTGAAGAAGTGAATGGCATTATCTCATTTTACTTTTTCCATATTATGTTGATGTTCAAGTTTAAAAGGCTTTTGTTTTAGTTATACATTGCCTTAAATTTTTATGTTTATTTATGAAAGCTTCCGCAATATTGTTATCCTTACTGAGCATCTGAGCTCACCCCTTTCAATGTTTTAATATTTTTTCCAGGATGTTAAGAAGTATTTTATGAATGACCTGCAGGGATAGTCAGAAGAGGATATGAGTGTGGACTATGAAGACTTTGTTATTGTAGTTTTTCACTTTATGATGTAATGTAACGTTTACGAATTTATCTAGTGTTTCCAAGGCTACTAAACTAACCGGTCTTTCGAGACTTGATCTTTTGTGATCATGCCAATGTTACGAAGTAGTGCACCGAATCCGGGTAGCTGGGGTCGGGGCGTTACAGTTTATATATAAATAGGGTGAGTATAACATAATACACAGAAGGATCCTCCCTAGAGCCTCTCAGGCAAAATTAATGAAAGCATGCTAAATCACAGTGAAGAGTAAGTGAAACTAAATCATCACCTAAACAGGTATACAAAGTTCCCAGCCCCACTATGGATACTCTCATCAAGTAACACATACAAGAGTATATAAAATAATAATGAATATCAAGGGTACACCACCACCACTTCCCCACTGTTTTTCCACATTGCCCCAACATCGCATGTCCTATTCATCTCTCTCCAAAAGGCTTTCCCGCAGACACCTGGGCGATGCACCACAACATGAACCTCGTGCATCAAAACCACCACGTCCATGTAATCAAAGTAATTAGGTAGTTTTGGGGAGCCACCACATCTCACATAACATGTATCATACATCGAGAATTATACGTCAAGCCATTACATCCCACACACCAAGTAAGGATCCTCAAGACATCACAACCTATACATGTTACACCTATAGTAGTCCATATGAAACTATATCTAGAATATATGTGTGTGAATAACCACAAGCCATTACAAACCTCTTCACACATATATGGGTAAAACTAAACATTGTTCATACCAACAAAAGTAATTACCAAGAGAAGAGAGCATGACCAAAGGGGGTAGTCAGCCATCCATCCTCCCACCAGAATTTTGTGGAAAACACCCCGTAGGGTTTAGAATCCTTGGTGTGTTAGTTTCCCTATCTGACGGGGTGGAGTAGCGTATAGAAAAAAAGTACAGAATATACTATATCTCACAATGAAGAATGATGCATGATACATTCCTAAGTCTCTACCCTACAACTTATATCACCTCATTTAGTAGCCATTGTAATCTTAAAGGTCCGTGCATCAGATCACAGGGGGCCCTAAATGCCTATGTCTCAGCTGGTCTCCAATTTTTACACCACTTTCTAAACTTGACGGACACTGTTTCCCTACCAACCCATTTAACCTCACCTGTGCCTAACACAAAACTCCATCCTATCCCTCTACCTCCCTTTGATACGACTCTGTCATGACCCCCACCCCACAAGGTGTACCCCTCCTGGGCAGGCAATGTGATAAGGGAGATAATGACCCCTGAGTCCCACCTCCACTAGGCCCCGAGTTGGCGACTAGAACTGAGGGTGTAACAAACACCCAAATGGGAGGCATTAACCTCTAAGAGAACACATGTGAAAAGAGAGATAAAACATACACCAAATAACTCTAACTCGGATAGGAATATAAATGAAATACCAAGTACACATATGTAATTTCATGCAAACTAACTACAACTGGAAGGGAAAAAACCGCAAATACCCAAAACAAAGTAAAAATAGTAGTAAAAACCAGCCCAAACAACTCCACAAACCCAAGATAATAGAAAACAGATTCATCTCCAACCTTCTCCAAGTGACCTGAAAAACTGTTTATATATGCATAGGGTGAGTATAACAGTATACTCAGTAGGATCCTCCCATGATGCTCTCGTGAAAAAGTAATGAAAGCATTCCAAAGAATAGTGAATGATTTATATATACCTAGGGTAAGTATAACAATATACTCAGTAGGATCCCCCATGGAGGCTCTCATGAAAAAGTAAAGAAAGAAAGAAAAAGAATAATGAATGGTAATTGAAACTAACCCGTAACCTAAATAGGTATACTAAGTTATATTCCTCACCATGGCTACTATCACCATGTAATGAATACAAGAGTATATAATATAATAATGAATATCAAGGGTACCCCGCTACTACTTCCCCACTCGATTGTTGCTTTTACCCAATGTCAAACATCCTAAGCATCATTATCCTAGAAGTCTTACCCGCAAACACCTGGGTGAAGCTCCACAACATTCACCTCATGCAAGAAAACCACAACGTCGATGTAATCAAAGTAACCAGGTTGTTTTCAAGAGCCACCACATCTCACATAAGGTGTATCATATATTGAGCACTATTCCTCGAGTTATTATAGCCCAGAAACTGAGTAAGGATACTCAAGCCATTACAACCTATACATTTTACACCTATAGTATTCCATAGGAAACTATATCCAAAATATATGTGCGTGAATAACCACAAGCCATTACGGACCTCTACACACATATATGGGTAAAACTAACCAGTGTGCCTACCATCACAAGTAACTACCAAGAGAAGAGATCAAGGCCAAATGGGGTAGTCATCCATCCATCCTCCCACCGAAATGTTGGGGAAAACACCCCCAGGGATCAGGATCCATGGGGTGTCAGTTTCCCTAACTGACAGGGTGGAGTAGTGTATAGAAACAAAAAAATTACGGAATATACTATATCTCACAATGACAATCTGGGAATAACCTAGTCTTATACACAATTTTAGCTAACCTCTCTTGGACTCCCTACTTCCACTTTTAAGACTAGGTATCCAATAAGCACACAACCATTTAAAGAGATTTATTAAATTACTCAATTCCCTTTTATCAGTTTCAATTTATGTTAATTAATTCCTTAAACATTAATTAACCATTAGCAATTTCCACATTATATTTCATTAGCATCAATCCCAAATTCCACTGTACCATTAATAAAATTTCAACCTCAGCATTCCATCCCAACAAGCTCCAACCCCATGGTTTAACATCATTTATACAATAATTTATTAACCGAATTACTTTCCCACATTCCCATGTATTCTGGAAAAACATTCTCATCTATTAAACATGATGGGGCTCAACTCAGTGAGTAGATGAACTACCCATCGATTCTTTTACGCCTATAGCAAGATCGTAGACCCATCCTTAAGAAGCTAAAAATAGAAAGCACGTGGCATATCTTGCACTTATTATCCCTTTTTAGAAGGAGGGTAAGAAATACCAACTACCTTGAGTAGTGGGGAATGTAATGTATATATATAACCAACAAGAATCATTAAGAATCCAAACATTCACATCCAACCCACTTCATCATCTCCAATGTCCTTCCTGACACCCACACACATAAACCAATGCATCTCGCCACTCTAGGCCTCAACTGCTGCCACAAACAATGGGCATCCTGACCCCCACATATCACAACAACTATCTAGGCTCACATCACAACATAAGAATTAGGAAAAAAAATTATATCAATCTGGGTCTTGGCCCTTAAACAAGGAATTCTTCCTTCATACATAATGAGCTCTCACAACTCCATGTATAAGGCTCTTGGACTTTACAAGAAAAAGGGTAACTCAGAACCCTACGAGGCATTATCTTTTCATCAAAAAACAAGTTGTTTAATCCATATGGAATTATCTGAATTATTATTTTTAGGTTCCAATTATGGGTAACCTAAACAACAACCTATCACAAATATTTCAACATACTTAGTGCATCCATTTTATTAATATCAAATTACAACAAGAATAACCAGATTCATTTACATGCCTCCTTATCATTGAAAATTAATTTACAATTAATCCCAGTTTACATTCTTTACCTATTTCAATCATGTATGAAAATCTAAACAAAGCAAGCATAAATATAGCACTATCTATCAAAATAAGAGGCAATAACATATGATTGATATCAATTTATTTATCCAGTTAAAATATTTATTATATCAATTGCATTGTGATCCAGTGGTCTAAAAAAAGATAAATCTACATTTTCATGTAATGAAAAGAGAATCAAAAAATCCCCTACCTCAAAAGGTTTCTGATGATATTTTAACATGTTAACAAAACAGATCACTATCACCTCTCTTGGTGGACTATATCAACCTTAGGATGCAGATACACCACCACACTGGCCAACACCTAAGAAAAGTCTATTAGGAACATGGAGATCGCATTCCATAAAATGGAAAGGACATATAGGAGAATATTAACCCAAAATAATGACGATAAAACATACATTATATGAATATTGATTGATACTACTTGGTTGCACCAAACTAGAGGGTGCACTTGAAACAAGAAGAAATTAAAGGGAAACTAATCCAAGGATGAATGTTTAATCGGACAATTCCTATGGGAAGGAAGGAAAGGTTTGAGTGTCTTGGACCAGAGAACAAGGAGGAAGAACAAGGGAGGAATACATCTCATACCTTTAGAAGATTTAAAAATTCAATATTTTATGATACAGTGGATTTTACATCAAACATGGACCACATTAAACCACACAGTTTGACTAATTAAATGCATCCCGAGCCTTAGAAACATTAATATAGGAGTTATGGGTTTTGATTCATCCTTAAATCCCTTAAAAGAAGTATTTTAATGAATTTAATGTAAAAGAAAATGTTAAATTAGTGAAACTGGGAAAATTTTGAATTTCGGCAAAGGAAATATGAAACAGTTTTGGAATCACAGCTCATGAGCTATGACACAATTTTTGTGACACTGTTTCTATCACACCATGATTGTGACAGGATTTCTATGACACTGTGACTGTGAAACCATTTCTGTGACACCATTTCATGAAACAATTTTGGAATTTTGTCAAATGAAATGTGACACCATTTCATGAAATAGTTTGGAATTTTGGAAAAGAAAATGTGACACCATTTCTTGAAATAATTTGGAATTTTGGAAAAGGAAATATGAAACCATTTCATGAAATAGTTTGGAATATTGGAAAAGGAAACATGGAACCATTTCATGAAATAGTTTGGAATTTTGGAAGATAAAATGTGACACCATTTCATGAAAAAGTTTTGAATTTTGGTGAAGGAAATGTGACACCGTTTTATGAAACATTTTGGAATTTTGGAAAAGGAAATTTGAAATAGTTTCATGAATCTATTTTGAATTTTGGGAAAGGAAATGTGACACCGTTTCATGAAACAGTTTGGAATTTTGGAAAATAAAATGTGACACTGTTTCATGAAACAATTTGGAATTTCTGAAAATGAAATGTGACACCATTTTATGAAACAATTTAAAATTTTGGAAATGGAAATGTGACACAATTTCATGAAATAATTTTGAATTTTGGAAAAGAAAATGTGACACCTTTTCATGAAACAATATGGAATTTTGGCGAAGTGTTGGGTATAAGTCACCTTAACCTCCCAGAACACCTCAAACACCATATTTCAGTAAATTAATGGACCAGATAGGTCCGGGCCATTATAGGGTTGGGTACCAAAGACAATAACATATTGATGTTCTTTAAATTTCGTGATAGTATTTTCTAATATAATTGTACAAAACATTTTTCTGAAATTTATATATTATAGTATTTTTTTTGTATTTGTGATGTAATTTTTATTTCAATTAAATTATAAATTTGGAATATGTTTTTAGGTTGAATATGTAGTGTTCTATAATTAAAACAACACACTTCAGTAGTAGGGCCTTTATCATTGCTATTTCTTGTGCTCATAAATTCCCCTATTATCAGCACTAATGAAATTTCTAATAAAGGCCCTTTTTTAATGATTTTGTAGTACTGATATTTCCCACTACAGACACTGAGGACAACGGTACATTTTTAACACTGTTAAATCAATTTTTGTGTGCTATTAATGGGGTGAATTGTGGTAGTAATGGTTCTAAGCTATCATCCTTAAAATGCGAGCTTGAGTATACTCTCACAAGCTCATTAGGATTTCTTAAACAAATTAGATCATTTTGGAAAAAATTTCTTCGAATCGGACTAAACTTTGGTGCTTGGAATCACTTGGATCCCATTCACCACACTATCTTTGAGTGGTCATAATCATCAAAAGCTTGGAATCAATGCTTCAAATATATTTTGTTCTACATTCTCAGTGGACTCATCTTTGACCTTGTGTTCTTAGGTAGCTCTGGGTATAATCTTCAGCATACAATGAGCTCGGTTCTCCATTAGTGCCTCAAGTTTATAGAGTCATCACCTAGATACAATTAAGGGGTTGGATTCATCATCATTCTTAGGAGTGTCATTCATCATCTTGATTTCTCCATTGATTGGTTTTGTTGGCTTCCCAAGCTCAGATTTTATTCGCTCTCATAGTAGTGCTCACTAATTTTTGGGCCTCAGTCATCCTATATCAATATCGATGTGTGAACTGCCTTCAAAAAATTGACATAGATTCATTGACAAATTTTTTGTCCAATATCATAAACCTGCTTCCTAAATTTTGAGTTCATGATTATATATGAATCTTTAGTCAACACAAGTTGTCAAACTTCATCGGAGGCTCAGATTAAACTATAGTAGTGTTGACCATGCCTATGGTTCTTTTAGTTTGAGAGTTTAGAGGGGATCTCGTTTCTATTTAAGTTGAGCACCCATATTCGATATTGAATCTTTGTCTTCGATCTATCAAGATCTCACCAAAGTTTGACTGAGAGATGTGAAAAATATGGACCATGAAATACTCACATAGAAAAATATTTGAATATGTGAATTGATACTCAAATAGAAACGACTACATGATTCTTTTGTAAATGGATATGTGGGATCTAAAGAATCCCCTACATGGATCACTTCCCACATTTGGCTACATAGCTGGTTTTCAAAATTCTTCTATGTAGAATTATTTTCACAAAAAAAATAAATAATAACAATAATAAATCTAATTAGAAATTATAAAATGAATTTAAAATAATAAATTAATAAATAAATAAAGAATCCATAAAATTTACAAAAGTATAAAATTATTAAATAATGTTTCAAATTGTTAAATCAATTAAGTAATTAGATTAAAATTAAAATTCAATCTGTAATGAACATACTAATTAAAATTAAAAATAGGAAATATAAAATTAAATTAACATTAAAGGAAAACCTAAAATTAAAAATCAAATTCAGAAACATAAAATTAGAATTTAATTAAAATAAAAACATTGTTGAATTAATTATAAACTAAAATAAATTAAATGAAAATAAATTTATTAAAACTAAAATATCAATTAAAAATTAGTATTTTGTAATTGAACATTAAATAATCAGGAAAACTAAGATTATCTAATTGATTACATATTGAAACCTAAAATTAATATTTTTATTATTTAAAAATCGACCAAACATCAAAATTAAATTAATCAATAAATACAATATTTCAATAATTAAAGCATAAATAAATTAAATAAATGTTATGAAAAATATTAGTATTAAAATCCACACCATTTACTTTGGGTGTAGTGTGTGAAATAAGATATAGAACATAATATGTATGTTAAAGGATCCAAAATCTATGTTTATCATAGAAAATGACTAAAAATATATAATAATTGAAACCCTTATTAAAGAAAGTATAATAATATAACTTATGGTCTTGGTGGTAATAAGAAAGAAAACAACACACACCCATATGCCATCAAGGAAAGGTCACAACCTCACCAAGGGTTGACCAACTCTATAGCTAGCTCATTACAGTTAAAGCTTGAAATCACACCATTTGATGGCACGAAGGCCCCTTTGTCCTAGCCCAAAGTCCCCCTGCCTATGGTTTGTGCTGCACCAACCTTTACCTGGGTCTGCACCTTCGCTCACATTGTCACCTATTTCATCAGCCAAAAATTACCTAGAAATCACCCCATGGGAGGCTTCTAGAACTTGAACCTTGTTCATATGAAGAATTACAGGGCAAATTAATCACTCATACAAACCCCCAACTACAATTATTATTATGGATAATAATTAATAATAATGTTTTCCTAAGCATTTTATTCAATAATGAAAATAAAAATATTATAAATTAAATTAATAATATAATCATTAACATAGTTAAAAATTAGTATCATTAATATAATAATTAATAAAGTAATTTATTATTTAATTATTAAAGTAATTAATAATATCTATTTATAATATAATTCTTCATGTAATTAATAATTTACTCAATATTATAATTAAAAATGGTGAGTAATTAAATTAATAATATAAAAAACATAAGATTATATAAATTTTATTTGGGGGTTGACCTCACGGTATGAACCCTGAAATACTACAACAAAACCCTAGGATCAAATCTAGGAAAAATAAAAAAAATATGTGGATGAAAGGGGCGGTGACGCCCAGCCGGTCCAGTAGAGGCAGGTCATGATAGGGGTGCGTGGGGAAGCTCGGTCAATAAATGAACTTTGTGGATAGTAATGGGAATCACAGAAGGACCATGCGTGGTAGCTAGGTCAAGCGATGAGAATCACGGTAGAGGCGTGATATGGGGTGGGTCAGGTGAAAGCTTTCATAGAGTCTCCTCAGGTGGACAGTTGTGATGAAACAAATAGTTATAGGTGTTGGGAACCTGGGATACATTCTTTGAAATAAACTCCATGTCCACAGGGCCTCCGAGCTATAAAAAATGGGCGGGTTATCCCCTAGGGGGCTATGAACTTCCATTTCAGGTTGCGTGTGATTAATTTCTATGTTTCATTGTAATGGTACCCCTAAGTACCTATAATATATAATTATATATATATATATATATAATATTATGTTATTTTCAAAAATAATAATTTATTTAATAATGAATAAAAATGTATTTAATAATAAATAATAATAGCAATATAATTAACAATGTAATTAATAATACTTAATAATTTGATTTCTGATCTAATTATTATAGTTATTTATAGCACTTAATAGTAGTATAATTTTTGACATATCTAATAATATAGTTAATAAGGTAACTAAAAATAGTTAATTAATAAATTAATAATATTGAAAATATAATTATTAATAACAATTTAATTACAATCATTTAATAATAAAATTGATAGTAATTTATAGTAATTAATAATAGTAATATAATTAGAATTGTAATTATAAATAATGAATTACTATTATAAATAATATATATAATCTAATAATTTATGAATTTTAAAATAATTAATAATAATATAATTACAAATGCAATAATTATTGTAGAAATTTGAGGTTGGAAGACCCCTTTATTAAAGAAAAGTTAAAAAAAGACATCTGGGATATAAAGGGAGATGCATTAAAAACAACTGAAGCTCTGTCACCCAACACAAGAAAAACATGCCCAACATGGAAAGACAAAACAAAAAATACACCAAGGAGGCACAAAAGATAAAACAAAATATGCAATAAATTAATAAATAAATTAACGAAAACATCGAATTAATAACTTGAAATAGTCACTAAAAAATTATTCCACTAGAAAAGGACTGTGGAATAAGTGTCCCAAAAAGTAGGACACCATCTATTTTAGCAACAGGAAAGAAACAAGAATCAACCTATAAATACACCAATAAATGTAAGTTATTTATCATGTGAAAGAGTTTACAAGTTATAAAGGGAACCTTGACCTCTATGACCATGAGGATGTTGACCTCACCTCCATGTTTATATAGGTTTCCATGAGATTTATTGGCCTTCCAATTCTCCTTCCCCAGAGACATCATCATTGTTGGAAGACACAACCCCTATGTTAAAAAACACAACATGATTAACACAATCATTAAAAAATATCTATAATTCAATAGCTTCACTCTGCTAATAAATATGGATGGAAATGATTGAAGTACCTATGATATTTTGTGTACCTGAACCCTAATACCTTTATTTTTAAAAAACTATAAATGTAACCTTAACCAATTTTATTTAATTCAGTACCCTAACCCTATCCTATTTTTTTCTAGCTAGCCATTTAATTATACTAACCCTTTAAATTTCATGATTATAAATTCATATATTAAAATTTTATGTATAAATGTAGAATAAAAAATTTAAAAAGTATGTAAATATATATTTTAAATATACTTTATTTAATAACATATCATCCATGATTTATTAATTATTAATTTAAATGAATTCAAATTTAAATATTAATTATAAATATAATATGAATAAAACTTAAAAAAAGTAAATAATTTTTATAATTTTATTTTCATTCAGAAAAATTATTATTGATTAATAAATAATAATTTTCAAAATTGGATTCGCATTTATGGTACTCTAAGAGTACAACCCTAACCCCACTTGTTTATTAATTTAGCTTTCAATTTTCCACCATAACCCTATAAGTACATGTTTAACCATAATGATAACCCTATTTAATTAGGTTAGGTTGTGTTGGTACAAAATGTACAGGTACCCATTATATTCCTTACCTATAGAAGCTTTAATTGGATCTGTCATGTCATAGAATCACGAGTAAAGACCTGATTATTCAAGGATAATAAATGAAAAATGATCTATATAAAGTGGCTCAAATTTTAAAAAATTATCTTGATGAAAGTACCTTATATAATACATTATTCAAGTTGGAAGGTCATACCTAAATGTTTTATGAAAATTTACCCACTCAACTCACCTTACTCTCATGAAATTCCATTCATACCACCTACCTAACATTCATTTCAAAGGAATAGTCCCTCTTTTTTACTTATAAAAGGAGATAACTTCAAACCAATTTATACCACAATTGTCATTCAAATTAATCTCTAATAAATTCCCATTTCCCTAATCCTAGTCATCTCATTCATGTTTGGAATCCATTTTTTCAGGAAGAATCCCTAAATCCTCCATTTCCAAGAGATCATCTAAGAAAAGGTTCATGTTCTCAATGTGGTTATTGTCCACTACATAACCCTTTTTCTTTATTTATATTATTCCTCCAAAAGTATTATAACCATTATAAAAAAATAATATCAGTATCATAAGTATTGTGAAATGTAATTATTTTAATGGAATAATAATTTTCGTCCTCGCTCTCAATCGTTTGAAAATTGAAAATATTTCTTGTGCGAACATGTGGACTACCGCCTCCATGAAATATGTATTTCATTTTTCATAACTACATCACATGGATGGTTATAATAATATATTTAATGAATAAATGTGATATTTATCACATTATTTAGACCCCAAAAGGATAAAATTATCATTATATTAATAATACCATTCATTATAAAATAAAAATGTCACTCGTGTATACATGAAAACTACATCCTCCATAGACGACATGTATATTTTTCATCACTAATTTACATGTATGGTTATAAAATATATTTCATGAATATATATGTTATTAAAGAATAATATATTTCATGAATATGGTTCTGAAAATGATGAAAAAAATTGACGATCATTATAAATAAATCTATTGATATTAGTAGATTACCTGAAACAAGATCATCATAGATCTTATTCTCTCAAACCATGCCCATATATTCTTTAAAATGAACATGGGGATATATAAATAACTGAAACACAATTATTTAAACATATTTTATAATCTTGTAATGATAAAATTTTAATGAAAAAATAGTGTTTGACGTTGTAAATACGAAACATGCATGAAAAAATCACGATTAAAAACCTATAATGATGAAAATAAACGATAACTAACTAATTAATATATGATGAATGATTATAATTTATGGGATTAAAAGTTATATATATGAATAAGGTTATAAAATATGCTATTCAGAGGATTATCTTTATAATAAATGAGTTTAAATAGGTTTTATTGATGTTGAGAATAAAAAGGTAAGGTTTTTTCCTTTTAATATCATTTTGGATTTGATATTGTTATGAGTAAATTACCGTTTAGGTAATTTTGTTTTATTTACCTCTAAAAACCTCTTTATTATCTTATCAGATGTTTTTTATGAGGATTACATGTTCTCCTACCATGCCACTTCCCATTTGGTTCATAATTAACTTAAAGTGAATATTTTATGAAAAAACCAACCATATCATATATACAATCTAATGGAAACGTTGACTAAGAAAATAAAGAATAATTGAAAATGAAAAGAATTTCATAAAAATACTATATAAAGAACATATAAATATCATAAATCATTATTGTTTCAAAATATATATTATATAATTTTAAAAAATTCATGTTCATGAAATATTAATTAGGTTATTTTTTTTATTTATCATGATTTTTTTATATTCGAATGTTTTTTATATGTTAAGTAAATGATTAATATTTAATTTAGGTTTTATTTATAGTACATAGTTTATAAAATTTTAAATTCACTTACTTGAAACATATTAATATTTCATGTTTGTGACATTTAAATCTAATAAAGTATAAAATATAAATCCAATATATATAAATTTTCAAACATTTACTATGCACATAAAAAATAATTTAAAATAATTTTGTAACAAAAAAATAAACATAAAAAATTAAATGACAAAAAACAACAAAGTTTAAAAATATAATACCGGTTTTTAATTATATTATTATGTAGTTATTATTTAAACCTTGTGTTGGTGCTAGTGGTTTGGGTGGGGTACGGTTTGGTTGTACGTACCTAGATGAAACCCGATAATGGGTGTATTTTCTTAATTTATGTGATTTGAAAACCTACTTTAATTATTTTGTAATTATTTATTACATTATTAATAGTTATTTACTACATTTTTATTATTTATATTATTGGTTAATAATTAGTTAGGTGACTTTTTTTATCATTACTTTTTTATTACGAATTTATAGTCATGAATTTATAAATAATTATCATGAATTAGTTATTATTATGATATTATTATCTTACCATAATTAGCATGACATTATTATATATATATATTGATCATGGGACATATGGTTTATGACTATATTATCATAAATATCTTATTAATAATATTATTATCATAACATTATTATCATGAATTTATTATCCTTGTTTAAGTCCTTAACCACATATACATTCTTATTATTTTTTTCATATGTTTTTGGGTGGTTAAATGTTACACTGAAGCTGAAGAGGGGGTGAATTGAGTTCTTGAAATTTTCTTTTCTTAAAAAACATCTTCACTTTAGGACCTAATGATTTCAGATATTTTCTTTTCATAAATAAATAATAGAATGAAAAATAGTATGGGAAAGATAGAACATAGATAGTTTATAGTGGTTCAGGGCATAAATAACCCATAATTAACTCCACCAACACTCTACGACTCACGTTTGGTGTTTTTCAATATATCAAATTTTTTTCTGAGGGATTATCAACTACGTGAAGGAAATTATTACAAAAGGTCAAAGAGATTTCAACTAGGCTCTCCCTCTAAAAGACATATCCATGGTTTATCACACTTGATTAAAACAAGTGAAAATAGATAGAAAGATGAAAATAAATATTTATATAGGTTGAATGCACTGTTTCAAGAAGAAACAGAGAGATGAAAATGACTCATCAAGAGAAGATGAATATCTTAAAATTGTAGGTCTAAATGTTCTTTGACTTCATTAGATAATATTGAAAGCACAATCATATATATGAGAAAAAATATCATGTATAAATTCATTTATACTCTATATTCCATATCTATTTATATATATATATTCATATATCACTATTTTGGTCCATGTATCACCCTCTTATAAATGAAACTATGAGATTTTTATTGGTTGCCTCTACTTTTGAATTTTAACTAGTAACTCTTTATAATCCTAAAGTTCAAGTGAATAATACTTTTGAAATATGAAGTAATAATCTCTTAATTAGAATGTTTCCTTCTTTTCAAAACAAGTCATTGATAGAGATGAATGGGTGTAGTAGATTTGATCTTCATCATATTTTATCTATTCTTGGAAAAAATACACTATGTCCAAATTGACTGTTCCCCATTTAGTAAATTTATTTTCTAATTCAAAAAAATATATATGTTGAATTTCCAAAAGATATGACAATTAAAAATAAGGCGTATGAATGATATTATTTATATGAGAGTAAAATATCTATTCTCCATAAGATAACTTAATATACACATGGTAAAATACTTATCTAATGATCCATCTAACTTATATTTCTAAGATAATATTTTTTTGTAAGATAATTTACATACCTTATAAGATTAACCATATACATCGATCCTTAATAAGATAAAATCAGTTATCACAAAATTTAATTTAGACAGTTTGTAAGAGAAGTATTTGGTGCGTATAATAAGTCTTAGATGAGTAAAATAAATTCCCCAGGAAAATTTATTAAATGAAACTCAAGGAATTAAAAATAGTTAAGAATAAACTATGATCCTGAAACAAATATAATAAATAGCTGAATAAAATTAATGGGGATTTTATAAACATCAAATCATATGAAATACTAAGATATGTTGAAACTATATTAGCATGTACAACAATCTACCCATTGTTTATGTTCAAAAAACTTGGAAATAAATAAACTATTGGATCTTACAAGTAATCATTTTATTAGAATATTATTTTATCTCATAATATATTTTAGAAAATAATCCAATAAGTAATTACATAAATATTTTGGAAATATTCCTAAAATACATGCCCGTTTTTGATATCAAAAAGGATGATTAAAGAATAGAGAAACAATTTCCCTATATAAAATTAATAGTATAAAGTATTGGAATAATAAACACTAAAATGAGCACATATTGGAATGGACGTGATAAAGAAACATCCAATGAATAAAATTGATAAAGATACAATAAAAAGAATGAAAATTATTCAATGAAAAATCAATAAACATCCAAATAAATGATCATTCATGTAATTAAATGCTACAATAAAATTATTAGGTAAAAAACATAGAAAATAGTAACTAGTCACTTGCTGCAACATTAGAGTAGAGATTCTTAGGTGGTGGTTTCCAAAAGTATTGAGGATATTTATGTGGAAAATATGATACAGGTAAAGGGGTATCAACACTTTCACCAAAAAATATCATATAACAGAGAATGTGATTCAAATCAACCATAGATGATAGCTCTATACAGATAGACTATTATAAAGGCATGAGGTCAGTGTCTAGAAGATACTTCTTGATCTTTTGAAAATTAAAATATGTCCATAGGAGTGAATGGAGACTTTAACAAGCCAATAAGAAGAGTTTCTAATGGTTTTGGAATTAGTTTTTATTTCTCCTTAGCACACTGGATAAAATATTTCCTTCAGGCATTGAGATTTAGTTGGGTGGTGATATGGAATAATTGGTCTTAGTGATCTTCTACCATTAAACTAAATGAGTTTATCTGTTCACAACTCTCTCCACCACACATTTTCATTTCGACATAAGTCAATGAGAATAGTAAATCCTTAAAATGTCTTTTAGATAATGATACTGATACAACTCTGAATGGCTGTATTCCAGGAATATTTTTTGAACAATCACTTCAACACAAAAAAATTACCATTTATCACAATAGGGACTCCCTGATAGGTTACAAAAATTTATTCCTTTACCTTATAAAAAGTAGGTTTCTCAAATAGTTCAGCAAACGTGTCTTCTTCTTTTTAGGAAGTGTCATGCAATTGATAAGAGAGGACTAACCAATGACACTCTTTTATCTTATCTTCTAGATAATAAAATTTATCTAAAAATGAACCAACCATCTTTCCATACCCCTTTATAATGAAAAGGGAATCTTTATAAGACTTGATTGATGTTTCCTTGATCAATGAATAATTAACTTGAACTATATTACCCAAAAAATTTAGTGACTGATCCAAGCCTTGGATAGTTCTTTGAGAAATTATGGGTATATACAAATTTAAAAAACCAAATCTCTCAGGATGACTTAAAGATGTTCTGGTGAAAGAAACTCACACAAAATAGATGAAATCCACTTTGTCAAGGTGTCATGTATACTTGAGGACACTTCTATATTGGATCCCATGTCCACTTGATCCATAGATCATTCCTATCTGGTTACAATATTAGGGGCCCTTTGAGAGGCATCAAAAAGAGATTGGATCATTCTCTTCAAACTATCAAAATCTATCTTTGTAACAAGATATTATTGAGTAGATATAATTTTTTTGATATTATCATACTAGGATACCGACACATTTTTATCAATTTGAATCATCCTTAGGCAATTAATTCACAAAAAAAATTTGAAGTTCACATTGAGAATCTTTCAACGTAGTTTGTAGGGAATTGAGTTCATCCAATAGATCATCAAATTGAGATAAAATTCTATATCTATAATTTATAACATTAATAGTAAGAACCTTGGTGATAATACAATTATCTTCATAATAGGAAGGAGAAGTATATTATCTTCCCTCTCCAAATTATTGATTTTCATCCACTTGTGGATTCTCTTCCACACCTTGATTAACTTCAACACAAAATGGATCAACTGAATCTTTCTTCTTTGTTCATAGATCTACTAAAAAGACAACTTCTTCTACTATTTTTCATATTTATTATTAAATATTTCAAATATAATTCCCAACCAACAAAATTATTTTCTTTTTTACTCTTCATTCAACCTGAATAGGTGGTGACACTTAGAACTATAAAATTGCACCATCAATAGTAAAATGGTATTCTCCTAACCAATACTGACTAGTTTGGTGATAGTAGTTGATAAAACTTAATGGGTTGTATAAAATGGTATAACTTGAGTTAAAAAAACATTAATAACAGTTGATTTAATAAAAAATTGATGCACCATGAATTCCACTTATTGAACTTCTTCCCCAATCATACAATAAACTTAAGATTGAATTTATTCTACGATAACCACTCAAACTCTCCTATTCTTGTTAGTAAGAGTCATGTTATACAAAGGGTAATCCATAATCTCACTAGAGGTATCTAGTTTAGATCTTATAACAATAAAAATACCTTGTAACTTCTCCACCTGAATTTGAATATGGCCCGCATTGATATCAACTTTAGATACAACTAGTAGCAGTTTCATGGAGGAGAAACATCAGAAGTAACCACCAATTTTCAATACACCATCACTGAGATTGGCCATCCAATGACATTGAGTAGTCATAGCCTCATCCAGACGAACAAAAAATTTCAAAAAAATCATCAGAATACTTACAAATAGAAAGATGTTTTTAGATTTCTTCTGAATATGAAACATATATCACATGACATATCATTCCAAATTGAAGCACTTCTATATCAAAAAAATACATCAATGTAATATCTTGAATTAAAATTGTCGAAATCACCCACTTGATGATTGATATTTGACCGAATAAACTTAATAAGAACATTCTTATCAATCTCTAGATCTTTTATATACATTTTTCCACATCATGAATTCTAAAAAGATATTTCATAATATCTATTGGGATTTATTTGTCAATGACTAATGTACTCATATTTTGATGAATTTTTTTGAATTTTTTATTGATTTAAAATTGATTTTAATGAATATGACCATATAATTAATTTGTTATTAAATTATAGAAATCACATTTGGGGAATAAATATTCTTTTAATTGGATAAAAATGCTGATTATAGAAAATTATAATTTTACATCTGAATACTCTTTAAGAACTTTAATATTGTTTCATTATGATTATATGTAAAACATTATGGCTAACTCATTCATACCTCAACCCAAATGTCCACCAACCACATATGTATCCCAGGATAGGGCCAGAAAAACTATAATCCTATGGGGAGATAGTATTGAGTTACAAGAGGAGGAATGGGTCATGTATAAGAGCTAGGCATAGTGTAGGACTAGTCCTGTGTGGTCATGTGAATATAAGAATAGGCCTATGTATGTGTGTAGATGTGTGATTAGGTATTGATCCACCATAACTATGGAGATCTTTTTTGGGGTGACATGAGATCTATTATGAAGATGTTAGTGAACATGTTGAAAACCAATGTGGGACAAATCTTTCATGGGCATTTTTAATTATTAACTAAAATTGAATCGCCGCACCTTAGCTTTACTCCTCATATTTCTATCATTTAATCAATGATACTACTGTCACACAATGATTCCTTCCAACATCTACACACATCAAAGGTGCCATGGAATCCCAATGGAAAAAATAAAACTCAATTAAAAAACCATCACTGAGCCACCAAACCACCATGGAACAACTTTGAAACCTTGGGTGACCACTGTGAAGTTCACTTTGAAGAAGAAGACTCCCTACATGACAACAAGTAATCCCATCCAACCACTATGAAGGCTGAATGAATTTCAAGATCCACCATCCACTATTGCACCATCAGTCCACTATTGAAATGACTACATAGTGAATGAGCTACATCACATTTATATTTCATAGAATCGTGTACGTTCCCATCCACTAAAAATTATCAATGTATATCACTAGAGAGAATCTAATTTGCGATCCCGTGTGTAAAATGATTACATGGAAAATAATGTAAATGGATATATCATGTCAGGGATAATGAAAATACGTGAGCCAAAACAGAATCAACTGTGTAAAATGGCATGGAACCTATTAGCTACATAATGCTCATGGATTTAAATGGATATGTGTCTGAGATATAAATAGTATCATCCATGAGAATTATATATAATAAAAGAAATAAATACACATGTTAATTAAATTCGTTTAAAAGAATAAAATCAATGTCCATGTACAGGATATTTACCCAATGCTGAAGGAATAGGGATTTTGAGTAGATAAAATACCTATTCTTCTCCCTCTTCAATCTCAAAAGAGAATTTAGAATGAGGTCATATAACTCACACAAAATTTAATTTTATAAAAAATTTCTTACTTGTAGTATGTTGGGGAGTAGTGTGATGATTTTTTTGGTAAGGATAAATGTGTGTGTGTGATAAAAAAAATTAAAAAAACAAATAAATAAATAAATAAAAACAAAAAAGAAATATTGAAGATGGAAATGAAGTGTGAAATGAAAGTTGTGTAGGGAGAATAAAAAGAGAGAGAAAACAAATAGTTGATAAATTAGGGTCCTTGACCTCCGTTGAACTGATAAAAATTATGTTCTCTGATCTTACATAAAATAATACAATCATTCTGTGATAAAGAAATGGTAGAGATTTACTAAGTTACCACTTCAATGAATTTACAAAGCTTGACGAACCTTCTCGTGATTTTATCATTTGATCATAAACCATTAATTAATTCTCTCATTATAGAGAATATATTCATCGAACTTTTATAAATTTTAGTACTTATTTCAATGATATAGGGTGAAATGGTTCACTACCCACACCTATCAGTTATTGGGTAGTGTTAATTGGTACTCATAAATGAATAGAAAAGAAAAATGAACATAAAATTCCACTAAGAAACTATATTAATTAAGTTTAATAGATAAAATTAAATGAGATCATTATATACTAATTCCCATTAACAATTTAGTAACTCATACTAATGAAAACTAAACTGAAAATAAAAATAAGAAAGAGATGAAGAAACATCTTTGGCAAGATTTCCCCCTCCTCCAGCTTTGGTTCAAATTTTCGCTCCCATATTAGTTTTATCCTCCCTATGTTCTGATATTATTAATGGATAGTGTTGATAAAATGGTTTAGGATTTGGTGGATGGATCATTTAACCAAAAAAATTTCATGCCTCACCTCTGCACTCATGGTCACCACTCATAACTGCTTCTCCCCAAATTTCGTGTGGCATACCTTAACTATACATTATGATCCTTCAGTGACTTAGGAATCACTCATTCAATAAACTGAACTCCCCATGAAGCTCTGAGACCATGATCATCTTCCATTCCCCCAGATCTCCTCTTGCAATCTTTTCACCTTACCAAGAAATTAGAAAAATATTTCAAACACTATACATCTCTAATTTACCCAAATTACAACCGATGTTAAGATATTCTATATTAATATAGATATATTTATATATTACTTAATTACATTAGTATTTAATATATATATATATATAGATATATACAAGTATGTATATATGTATATATTATTATAAACTTTTTAATTTTAATAATAAATATATTATTATAAAAGCTAAATAATTATTATAAATATAAAACTCTAAATATAATATTATATATGTGTGAATATATGATTTTATATATTATTAATATTATATTATATATATAATTATATACCTAAAAATAATAAGAAAAGGGGGTAGGGGAACTACTGAATAATTTGGTGGGATATGTTTTTTTTTATTAAAATGGGTTTAGGGTTAAAATAATTAGGGATATGGGTTCAAAGAGCCACTTGAAGTGGCACTTGACATATTTTGGGATCATATAGCCAATTCAAGTGGCGTTGATCATGTATATTACACACTATCAACGCCACTTCAAGTGTCGCTGATCCCTTTGGGATTAGCCTACAGGCACAACTTCAAGTGGAGTCGAGGCTTGGAATGCCATATAAAACTAGCTCACCCCCACCCCAAATTACCATCATCCTCACACACTCTCTCTTGTCTTCTCATAATCTTCACTCTTTCTCTATATATTTTTGACACTCTGTCTACTTCGGTTCTCTCAAGTTCGGTTACTCTGCTCGCGCATCCAACTCTCTGTCAATTTGAGGTAATCCTTATTTTAAATTTATTTAGTATTCTTATTTTTTAATTATTTTTTAATTCATAAAATTATTTTATTATTATTATATTATATTTAGAAATATTAATAGTTTTTTTAAATGTATTTAGGTAATTAAATAATTATAAGAAGGTAATTAATTAATTATAAGTAGGTAATTAATTATTATAAGTAGGTAATTTATTTATTATAAATAGGTAATTAATTAATTATTAGTAGGAAATTAAATAATTATAAGTAGGAAATTAATTAATTATAAGTAGGAAATTAATTATTTATTGTTAGGTGATTAATTAATTATGAGTAGGAAATTAATTAATTATGGTTCTGCAATTAATTATTTATGGTTACTTAATTAATTAATTATGGTTATGCAATTATTTAAATGTAGTCAAGAAATTAATTAAATTTGGTTAGGCAATTAATTAGATGTGGTTAGTAAAATAATTAATTATGGTTAAGAAATTAATTAATTATGGTCATTGTAACGCCCCAACCCCAATTACCCAGAGTCGGTGAATTATTATATAACATTGGCATGATCACAAAAGATCAAGTCTCAAATGACTGATTAGTTTAGTAGCCTTGGAATCACTAGATACATTCATAATGTTTTCATTACATCATAAAATGAAAAACTACAACAAAATCTTGTCTCCATAGGCCACACTCAAACCCCCTCATACTATCCCTATGGGTCATTCATAAAATACTTCGTCACATCCGAGAAAAAATAAAACATAGAAAAAGGTGAGCTCAGATGCCCAGTAAGGATAACAAAATAGCAGAAAGTTTCATAAATAAGCATAAACATTTAAGGCAATGAATAACTAAAACAAAAGCCTTTTAAACTTGAACATCAACATAATATGGAAAAAATAAAATGAAATAATTCCATTTACTTATTCACATGGATATTCTACTAGTCTAATAGTCACATGAAATATCAATAACCACTTTCATAATGATGGAATGCATAATGTCAGACTATCATAACCACATAGTCAAGGCCTTGTGCCAAGACTACAAATAAGATTTTTTCAAGGCCTTGTGCCAATAAACTAGTTTGTCACATGAGACCTACCGATGCATCAAGGAGCTATTGCGGGCTCCACCCGTCACTTACTAAGTCCAATGCATTCCTCATATGAACATGTTTAAGCATAACATAAACATTCATATAAAAACTAGCATACGAAATGTCAATACTTTCTCCATAAACCATGAATGGTATAAAAATAACACATACACAATCAAACATATCACAAAAAATTGAATACAATATGGACGTTTCGTATCATAATAAATCAACTTCAAATAATTTTAAAATCCATCAAATGATGTTGACATTGATGAAATCAAAACTATTTGAGAGAAATATCTCTTTTTTTAAATCATTTAAAAGTCACATTATTATAAAAGAAATAATTTACTTTTAAAATATTTGTATAAGATTGTAAGGGAATCTTCAATGATTTTATAATGGTGGAAAATAGATGCACCCACTGAATAAGTTAATAAAGACATTATAACCTTAATTCTTTTAAAAAGGTTAGAAAAGGACCTTATTTGGAAAACAATAGTAAGATTCATTTATAAAATTATTATAAAAAGTCAAACAAGGGTATAAATGAATTTAACCCATAGTCTATAAAATAGTAAGAATGTTTTGAAATACATTTTTAAGAAACATGGATATGGAGGTAATGAGATCCCAGTAGATAATTACGTATAAACAACCTCATATAATAAAGAGATTGTGAAATTAACCCTTACATTGTACTTTTACTTGGTCAAGGTTAGTTTAACCTCCTGTATAATGGTAAAATAATTGTTATTAAATTATACAAGAATCATATACATTATTATGATATCATATATGATCTTCTAACATAGTGTTGTTAATAATATCTTAGTATTATCGTCGTTTCGGGTGTTAACTTGCTCATTTTATTTTATATATTTTGATACATAAGCCATGTTTGTTATGGATAGGTTTTATCTTATTCATATCCAGAATGATATAAAGTCCTTAAACATTATTTTTAATCATCAAATTAGAATTATAATTGAATGGATATGATGGGGAATGAATCTCATCGCGTTCATGGAGACGGTAGTCCGTACGTACGCACAAGCGACAGTATCATTCTGTTGATATTAAAATAATATATAATTGGATGGTATATCATATATACAGAATAATTATAATGTTATATTTATTATTTACTTTAATTACACATCATTATCATACTCATCCAAATAATAATGTTTTGAATAACAATTACACCACGACGTGGAGACGGTAAGCCGTACGTACACACGTATGGTGACATGTCATTCAAAGGATTGATATAATAATCAATATTGTTGTAACATATTTACAATAAAATAACAGTATATATAAGATACTGAATTTATTATTTTATAATGTAAATAAAAAAGAAGGAAGAAGTGGAAGAAGAAAGAAACTTGAAAGAGGGTGGTGAAAACATTACCTATTCTTCAGGTTCTCCCATTTGATTTGATCAAAAAGGATCCTTAGGTTGGATTTCTGATCAAAATAAGGCCTCTAGGTTTAAGTGAGGGAAGTTTAGAAAATATGTGGGTAGGTTTTGGCCGAGTCAAAAGTCTTTTAAGGTGTTAATTAGTGAAAATTGGGAGTGCCCTTTTATAAGAGGGGTGAGGGGCAGCTTTGGAAAAGCTAGAAATATTATTTTATAATAAATTCATGTTCAGTTTATAATGGCTACAAAGTGGATTATTTAGAGGTTAAGGTGGGTATAGGTCTAAAAACACTCAACAAATAGGTTTTAGATAGGTTTGGAGCACTATATTAACTTTATCTTTTTGATTTAACTCTTAGTTAAATAGTTTGACATTTACCATGTGTCTTTGTATTTTTATATTATATATTTAATAAACATACTATATACTTTCAAGAGACCCCCAAGTGGTCCATAAATGATACAAATATCATTATATAAGTCTTTTGGCAGAACCTTAGATATTTAGGAATTGAATATCAATTAATAATATAATATTTGTTTTAAAAACTCCTTTATGTCAATTTTGACACTATTTAATAATTAATTTTTTTAAAGTCTAAAAAAAATTATTAATTCGAAAATAATTATTTTAAGTAATCCTAATATGTAATATTAACCAATAAATTTTTTTATGTCATCAAAACATTCTAATTATATTTATTTTAACAATTATAATACCAATTATTTGATTATTTCATTAATAAGTAAAATACTACATCATTATTGTGCCATAAATAAATTTAATTATTTAATATCTAAAAATTATAAATAAAATTCCATTATGTATGAAATATTTTTATATTTACAATGAATATTTATATTCGAAAATAATACATATACAACTTTATGTAAAAATCGTTTTTCTAAACCATATATGCTTATGTAATTTTTGTATTCACTTTAACTAAATTAATATAAAGTGTCATTATCACTTACAAGTGGCTCCATGGGGTCCCAAAATCGACCCAAAGATGTCCATGGTCGGACATCTATCAACCAATAGGGTTACGACAGGTTTTAGGGTAATTTAATATTATTATAAATTTTTTTACCCTTATTTATCAGATTTACCCATTAACCATGGTAAATAAAATATTTATCGAAGTAATTATTCAAAATTTCTAACACTAAAAGATAAATATTTACACAATTTTGACCTCATAATTCTCAATATGGAATCAATTTTTCTAAATTCAAATCATAGAAGTGTCAGAAATTAATTTGAAATTAATTCTCGTTGTCAAAACAAAAAGCGTGTTTTTAACAAATAATAACTATCAAAATATTGACACTTTCTTATGTCCAGTTTAAATATGAAATTATGTCCAATGACCAAAATTGGATTAAACGGTAAGAATATAATCAAATTATACATTAAAACCACTGAAATTCATAATTTATCACTATTAATTATTTCGATTAAAAAAGTTGTTTTTAATCAAAATATGAAAGTTATCAGAAAAGTATCAAAACTTCACCCTAAGCTAATATCGATATTACGAATCAAAAAATGAAGTCCAATTTGAATAATAAAATTTATAAAATTTCAAAAAGTGGGTATTACTATTCATAATGGCTACTTTGATTGGTTGTGGTGTGTGTTAGAACCTCGAAGTTGTGTGCAACACACACTACTATATTATTCAAAGAGAAGCGTACCGTAGAAGCTTGGGGTGTTACATTATACCCTCTTTAAAATAATTTCATCCTCAAAATTTCTAGAATACTACCGCATGAAATGAATAGGGTGGTTCATCATTATAAATTCCTCAGGTTCCCACATTGCCTCTTCCAGCTTTCACTTGTTGACGAACCATACATCTTGACACAAAATCAGAAATCTCCCTCTTCATGTTGTCCCACCAAAAATGTACCTTCAAATATCTATACATTTTGGTTCTCCCAAGTTGTATAGAGAAATTAAAACTATTAAAATCATCCAACAATTCCCTTTTTAGATCAGGTATATCGGGAACACAAAGTCTCTTCCCAAATTTCAAAATTCATTCTTCATACACAAAGTCACTCAATCTCCCATCATTCACAGCTTTAATCATCTTATGAAATTATTCATCATCAGTATGAGAACTCTTAATCCTCTCTAGTAATGATGGTCTGGCAACTATTTGAAAATGTATCAAATTTTCACCTTCCATGGTGATTCCCATATCAAACTTTACTAGATCCATGAAAATCGGATCCCTTTCAACTCTCATTTTGTTCAAAACCACATGATCCTTTCTGCTTAAAGCAACTGCCACCTTATTTGCCTTCCCTGGGTGGTAGTGTATCGTGTAATAATAAACCTTGAGTAGTTAAATCCATCGCCTTTGCCTCATGTTGAGTTCTTTTTGTGATAAAAGATACTTCAAACTCTTGTGATCGGTATATATCTCACATTTTTTCACCATAGAGATAATGCCTCCATATCTTCAAAGTAAAGATTACAACAGCTAACTAAAGATCATGAGTAGGATAGTCTTTCTCATGAATTTTTAGCTGTCATGATTCATAGGCAATAACCATATCATTCTTCATAAGGACACAACCAAGTCCTTTCTTTGAAGAATGACTATAAATTACAAACCTATCATTCCCCAATGGTAGAGTCAATATAGGAGCATTGACTAATCTTATATTTAGTTCTTAGAAACATTTGTCACAATCTTTCATCCAAAAAAATTTAACCACTTTACGTGTGATCATCGTTAATGGGTTAGCCAATTGGGAAAAATTCTGGATGAAAGGCCAATAATAACCTGCTAAACCAATAAAACTGCGAACCTCAATTATACTCGTCAGTGCTGAACATTCCTGGATTTCCTTGGTCTTAGAAGGATCAACGAAAATTCCATCCTTAGAGATAATATGGCTAAGAAAATAAATCTATTGAAGCCATAATTCACACTTGCTAAACTTCCCATATAATTCATGTCTTCTAAGAGTCTTCAAGATAATGCGCAAGTGATTTTCATGATCTTCGTAGCTTTTAGAGTATACCAAGATATCATCAATAAATACCACTAAAAATCATCGAGATATTCCTTGAAAACTTTTTTCGTTAGATCCAGGAATACAGAGGGTGCATTAGTCAATCCAAAAGGCATTACTGTAAACTCATAATGCTCGTACTTGGTTTGAAATACTGTCTTTGAAATGTCTTCCTTCTTCACACACAATTGATGGTATCCAGACCAAAATTCAATCTTTGAAAAGTATTGATCTCCATGTAGTTGGTCAAATAAATCATCAATGCGAGGTAGGGGAAAATTTTTCTTTATTGTTATATAATTGATTTTCCTTTATTCGATACATAACCTCATAGATCCATCTTTCTTCTTAACAAAAAGGACAGGGGCGCCCCATGGAGAAACACTAGGGAAAATAAATCCTTTATTACTCAATTCATCTAGTTGTTTATTTAGTTTTACTAATTCCACAGTTTCCATTCCATAAGGCGTCTTCGATATGGGCCTTGATCCACGAATTAAATCAATGGAAAACTCAATTTTTCATTATAGAGGATGTCTAGGTAAATCTTCTCGAAACACATCAACATATTCTTTCACAATAAGTACATCCTCTATTTGAACATTCCTTTCTTCACCCACAATTATTTCATTCTCTTCCTCCCCAATAACTGAATTTAGTTGAGCTGCTGGTGGTGGATCTAGATAAGAATTAGGTGGTGATGATTCTGCTCTAAAGATAAGGTGTTCTTTATCATAATCATCAAAAATTGTAACCTCCTTCTTGTTACAATAAATCTTTACATCATGGTCCGAAATATAATCCATACCAAGGATTATATCAAATTCAATCATGGGTATGTCAATGAGATCAGCAGATAAATAACATTTATGTGCTCTAATGGGGACTGATTCACAAAACATTGTTGCAATGATACTTCCCTTATAAGTTTTGACTGAACACTACCTTGTTAAATTGAATTGGAAATATCTAATTTTCATATCAAACTAGGAAGATATTAAAAAATGCTATGATCCAGAATCAAATAAAGAATTGGCTAAACTTGAGGAAACCATTAAATTACCTTCCACCATATCTTTTGAAGATTCTACCTCATCAGTAGTGATAACATAATCTTGACCATTATCCCTTGGCCTTTTCTAAGGTAAGTTCCCCTGACGCTTAGGAAATTTATTTACATAATTTCCCATCACCATGAAATTGTACCATTGAACATCGGTAGCTTATTTCTTCCCCTTGCAATCATGAGCTTGGTGGCCTTTTTCACCACACTTGTAACAGACTCACATTCCCTTCAAGAAAGTACCAGGGTGTTTCTTCCTACATTTACTACAGGATGGATATTCAACTTTTCCCTTCTTCCCCTTATTTCCATTCCCAGAGTGATTAGTGGATCTCTTCTTCTCTTTTTTTGATTTAAAGTCATAAGACTTAGAGAATTCATTTTCTAACTTGATAGCACATGAGACAATATCTTTGTATGACGAGAAGGATTTTTAGACTAATGATGAATGGATAAATGGTTTTAACCCATAAAAGAAATGATCAATCTTACTCCTTGGGTTACATATATAATTTTCTGCATGCCATGCTAACCTTGTAAAGTTAGC
Organism: Viscum album; assembly: GCA_963277665.1. Classification (NCBI taxonomy): domain Eukaryota; kingdom Viridiplantae; phylum Streptophyta; class Magnoliopsida; order Santalales; family Viscaceae; genus Viscum; species Viscum album. The sequence goes on along the minus strand of OY728162.1, from coordinate 3,518,103 downwards.
CTTATACTTTGCGACATTCTCATCCTCCTTTTATCTCAGACTCAGAAATTACCTTTCCATATCTCCTCGATGGTCAAGAGGAAAGTATTTTTCTAAGAAAATCTCTTTGAACTCCCTCCATTCCATATTTTATACTTCATCCCCATCCTTTTTGTTTTGAGTCAATGACCACCATTGGTCATCATCTCCAGTGAGGCGGTAAACTTCCATGATCACTTTTCCCCTTTCACTACTCCCCAAGGCATGAAATATTTTCTCTAAGGAATTTATTCATTTCTCATCTACTAATGGATTTTTACTCCCATTGAATGTTGGTGGTTATTGCCTCATGAAGCGATCTAACATTGATCCTCCACGCTGTGGATCTGGGTGCTCCATACGGGTAAAGTTATTATTCATAACCCGAGTGAGTTGTCCCAATATGGTGATTAGCTGATCAGTAATAGTTGCATAACCACCTCCACTATAATTATCTAGACCAAAAGAGAAATCCCTACATTGAGTTTGTGCATTGATACAGTTTCCATTTCATCCACTAGGAACCATTTCTAAATATTGGCATACACTAGATTAGTTTATGAATCACAATACATAAATCCAAACTTGTAAAATAGTTAACATGAATTGAACATTTTTTGGATATAATCCATAATCATAAAAATGTTTTCTTTGAAGAAGTATATACTCATAAACCCTTCATAATGGTTTGTAAAGAAAATGAGAATTATCCTAATCATATCCCTCGGGAGTTTCGTAACCAAGAGTGCAGCAAATCCCGTTGCTGTGCACCGGTTCCCATTCAAGTATAGCTCAAAGAGGTGTTTTCAAGTTTTACCCCAAGGTATATCTGTGTCAGAGCCGACTCTACCTACTCGTATCAAGACATGGATGTATTTCTCGGAAAAATCACAAAATCTCTACAATACCAAAATTCTAGGAAGTTCTTCTATACTGATCCTCAAAATCCATCTTAGGTCCATGTTATCTAATCAAAGTTTATCTGAATCTAGCTTCCAAGGTTTGTACTAAACTTCCTCTGATACCAACAGTAACTCCCTGACCCCACTTACCTAGAGTCGGTGCATTATTATATGACATTGTCATGATCACAAAAGATCAAGTCTCAAAAGACCGATTAGTTTAGTATCCTTGGAATCACTAGACACAGTCATAAAGTTTACATTACATCATAAAATGAAAAACTACAAAAACATCTTGTATCCATAGAACACACTCATATCCCCGCATACTATCCCTATAGGTCATTAATAAAATACTTCTTCACATCCTGGGAAAAATAAAACATAGAAAGCGGTGAACTTAGATTCATAGTAAGGATAAAAATATAGCGAAAACTTTCATAAATAAGCATAAAAATTTAAGGCAATATATAACTAAAACAAAATGCTTTTAAACATGAACATCTGCATAATATGGAAAAAATGAAATGAAATAATGCCATTTAATTATTCAAATGGATATTCTACTATTCGAATAATCACATAAAATATCAATAACCACTTTCATAATGATGGAATGCATAATGGCAGACTATCACAACCACATAGTCATGGCCTTGTGCCAAGACTAAAAATAAGATTTTGTCAAAGCCTTGTTCCAAGACACTAGTTTGTCTCATGAGACCTACCAATGCATTGAGAAGCTATAGAGGACTCCACCCGTCACTTACTAAGTCCAATGCATTCCTCATATGAGCTGGTTTAAACATAACATAAACATTCATATTAAAACTAGCATATGAAATGTCAACAATTTCTCCATAAACCATGAATGGTATAAAAATAACTCATCCAATTTCAAACATATCACAAAACCTAAAATACAATATGGAATTTTTGTATCATAATAAATCAACTTCAAATAATCTTTAAATCCATCAAAATAGATGAAATCAAAACTATTAAAGAGAAATATCTCTTTTTTCAAATAATGTGAAACTCACATAATTATAAAAGAAATAATTTAATTTGAAAATATTCTTATAATCTTGTAAGGTAAGCTTCTACAATTTTTTAATGGTAGAAAATAGCCGCACCCACCGTATAAGTTGAAAAAGGCATTCTTACATTAATTATATCAAAAAGGTTAAAAAGGACCTTATTTGGAAAACGACGGAAAGATTCCTTTATAAACATATTATAAAAAGTAAAACAAGGGTATAAATTACTTTAACCCATAGTCTATAAGATATTAAGATTGTTTTGAAATATATTTTTAAGAAACATGGATATGGATGGTAAAGAGATCCTAGTAGATAATTACGTATATACAACCTCAGATAATAAAGAGATTGTGAAATTAACCCTTACCATGTATTTTTCTTTGGTCGAGGGTAGTTTAACATCATGTATAATGGTTTAATAATTTTTATTAAATTTCTAAAGAATCATATATATTAATATTATATCATATATGGTCTTTTAACATTGCTTTGCTAATAATATCTTAGTATTATCGTCGTTTCAGGTGTTAACTTACTCATTTTATTTTATATGTTTTGTTACATAATCAATGTTTGTTATGGATAGTTTGTATCTTATTCATATCCATAATTATATCAAGTCCTTAAATATTATTTTTAATAATCAAATGACAATTATACTTGAATGGATACGATGGAGAATGAATCTCATCGCGTTCGTGGAGACAGTAGTCCGTGCGTACACACAAGCGACAATATAATTATTTTGATATTAAAATAATATATAATTGGATAATATATCATATATAAAGAATCATTATAATGTTATATTTATTATTTACTTCAATTACACATCATTATCATACCCATCCAAATAATAATGTTTTGAATAACAATTACACCACGACGTGGAGATGGTAAGCCGTACGTAAGCACATATAGTGACATGTCATTCGAAGGGTGGATAGAATACTGAATATGGTAGTACCATATTTATAATAACATCATAGTATATAGAAGATACTGGATTTATTTTTTTATAATGGAAATAACAAATAAGGATGAAGTGGAAGAATAATGGAACTTGAAAGAGGGTGCTGAAAACATTACCTCTTCTTCGGGTTCTTCCTTTTGATTTGATCAAAAGGGCTCCGTAGGTTGGATTTATGATCAAAATAAGGCCTCTAGGTTGAATTGAGGGATGTTGAGAGAATATTTGGGCTGGTATTTCCTGAGCCAAAAGGCTTTGAAAGTGTGAATTAGAGAGAAGGTGGAGTTCCCTTTTATAAGAGGGGTATGTGGCACATTTGGAAAAGCTAGAGATATTATTTTATAATAAATTAATATTCGGTTTCAAATGGCTCCAAAGTGAATTATTTAAAGGTTATGGTGGATATAGGTTAAAAAACACTCAACTCGTAGGTTTTAGATAGGTTTGCGTCACTATATTAACTTTATCTTTTTATTTAACTCTTAGTTAAATAGTTTGACATTTACCATGTCTCTTTGTATTTTTATATTATATAGTTAATAAACTTACTATATACATCGAAGAGACCCCCCAAGTGGTCCATTAATGATACAAATATCATTATATAAGTCTTTTGGATAAGCCTGAGATTTTTATGAATATAATATCAATTAATAATATAATATTTGTTTTAAAAACTCCTTTATATCAATTTTGACACTATTTAATAAATGATTTTTGTTAAAGTCATAAAAACTTTATTAATTCGAAAAGAATTTATTTAAGTTATCCTAACATGTAATATTAACTAATAAATTTTTTTTAGGTCATCAAAACTTTCAAATTTTATTTATTTTAACATTTATAATACCAATTATATGATTCCTTCATTAATAAGGAAAACACCGCATCATTATTGTGTCATAAGTAAATTTAATTATTTAATGTCTAAAAATTATAAATAAAATCCAATTATGTAGGAAATATTTTTGGATTTCTAGTTAATATTTATAGTCTAAAATATAACATAAATAACCATATGTTAAATTTTTTTTGCTTAAAGATATATGCTTATTTCATTTTTGTATTTACTTTAACTTAATTAATATAATGTGTCATTATCACTAAAAAGTGGCTCCATAGGGTCCCAAAATCGACCCGAAGATGCCCATGGTCGTACATGTATCATCCAAGAGGGTTAGGACACATTTTAGGATAATTTAATATTATTATAATATTATTTTCTTACCCTTATATACCGGATTTACCCTTTAACCTGGGTAAATAAAATATTTACCGAAATAATTATTCAAAATGTCCTAAAATAAAATTTATCTATTTAAACAATTTGGACCTCCTAATTCTAAATATGGAATACATTTTTCTAAATTCAAAACACAGAAGTGGAAGAAATTATTTTAAAATTAATTCTCATTGTCAAAACAAAAAGCGTGTTTTTAACAAATAATAACTATCAAAAGATTGACACTTTATTTTGCCCAGTTTAAATTTGAAATTATGTCCAATGAACAACATTGGATTAAATGGTAAAAATATAATATAATTATACTTTAAAAGTAATCAAATTCATAATTTATCATTATTAATTATTTCAATTAAAAAAGTAGTTTTCAATCAAAATATGAAAGTTATCAGAAAAGTACCAAGAATTCAACCTAAGCTAATATTGATATTACGAATCCAAAAATGAAGTCCAATTTGAATAATAAAATTTATAAAATTTCAAAAAGTGGTTGTTACTATTCATAATGGCATCTTTGATTGGTTATGGTGTGTGTAAGAACCTCGAAGTTGCGTACAACACACGCTATTGTATTATTCAAAGAGAAGCGTACCGTGGAAGCTTGGGGTGTTACATTAATGAAATTAATTAATTATGGTTATAAAATTAATTAATTTTGGTTAGGAAATTAATTAAATTTTCTTGGGAAATTAATTAAATGTTGTTAGGAAATTGAATAATTATGGTTAGGCAATTAATTAAATGCAATTAGTAAATTAATTAAATTCTATTAGAGGGTTAATTAAATGAAATTAGGTGATTAATTAAATGATTTTAAGAAATTAATTAACTGTGATTAGGAAATTAATTAAATATTATTAATTAATTAATTAACTTTGATTAGGTAATTAATTAACGTCGATTAAGGAATTACATAAATGTGATTAGGAAATTACATAAATGTGATTAGGGGATTACTTAAATGTGATAAGGGAATTACTTAAATGTGATTAGGGAATTAATTAAAGTCTAATTATGCAATTAATTAAAACTAATTAAGAAATTACTTAAAATCTAATTAGGAAATTACTTAATCCTAATTAGGAAATTACAAAAAAGTTAAAAAGGAAATTACTTAAAGGTAATTAGGCTATTAAATAAATATAATTAGGTAATTATTTAAAGTTAATTAGGTAATTAATTAAAGATAATTAGGTAATTAAGTAATTCTCATTAGGTAATTATGCCATTCTAATCAGGTAATTAAGTAATTATAATTAGGTAATTAAGTTATTATAATTATGTAATTAAGTAATTATAATTAGGTAATTAAGTAATTCTAATTAAGTAATTAATTCAAGGTAACTAGGTAATTAATTGATAACTATGTATTAAATTAAAGTATTTATCTTAATTAGTGAATTAGTTACCTTAATTAGTGAAGTAGTTATCTTAATTAGTGAATTAGTTATCTTAATTAGCAAAGTAGTTATATTAAGTAGCGAAGTAGTTATAAATTGATTCTAGAATATACCCTTGCATTACAATCTTGGTATGATAATGATTTTAGTTTTCCATATACCTTGACCTCAGTTGGTAATTGAAGTTATGAACTTGAATTTAAAGTTGAATATTTTTTTCATATTAAGTATTAGAGTTGTCATGAAATGAATGCTCTCTTGAGTAAAGTATCCCTGGGTAGAGGGGCTTTGGGTTAGACCACCTACTTTTCTGGAGGCTTTCCTTGTCTAAGAAGGTGAATGGGGTTGGCTATATATCGCTCCGGGCTTACTCATGTGAAGTTTTTCAATTTCATATAAATTTATGATTTTACATGACGTGTTCGTGTACCTCATGGATTTAATTCATGTGGATATGTATGAATATGTCTGACTTCTATTTTTAGGTAAGTAACACAAACTTATTGGTTGTGTAAAGAGTTACACATCAATATGGTTTGAACATATTGATTTGGTGGAAGGATTAGGATTCCAACCTGAATTACAAGAAGCATGCATACATAATTTTATTCTCTAATCAGATTTAATTAACAAAAAAGGCTTATTTTAGATAAAAAAGATGGATGAATCCTATATTTATTGTAATGGTCAAATAATTGAGATTGAACAAGGATGTAGTTATAGTATACATCCAGAAGTTGTTGCGATGCTTGGAGGTTGTACTACTTTGGATTCTGTGCAAAGGAAAATTCATCAAAAGTTAAAATTGGTGAGGAATCAAGTGATAGAGTCCATCACATTAATACATATGCAATATATTGATAGGTTTTGTAATGTGGCATATCTGGTAAATGATGATGATGATTGGGAATATGTACTTTCATTTGTTAAGTATCTACCGGGGAATCAAATGATTGACTTTTGTGTCACTATATCTACAATGGAGGTCTATCGATATTGTAAGTTGGTCCATATCAAATTAATGAGACTATGTTATATTCTTATACACATCAAGAAGTTCCATCAACATCAGTAGTTGTTTCATCATTTCCATTGGCCATAGTTTCAATGAATAGTCGTCCACATACTTTAGATGCCTTGGTCGATGAATTTGAGGATGATGACAATTTCTATGAAGAATATGAAGAGGATGTCGAAGAAGAATAAGAAGAGAATGCGGAAGATCAGTTTTTTCCCACTCATGTGAGGTTTATCTGACCATTGAACTATCCTCCACTATTAGATTCATGGTCGACTAGAGGCATGAATTGCTTTCCAGAATTTGATTAGTCGGTTATTAATACCATTTCAGAATATCTAGGAATCATTGGTGGCACAAATCGAGTGTCATATGATGGTGTTATAAATATTGACAAAGATGTTTAGAGAAAATAAGCAATGAGAAATGTGATAAAACAATATCAAGTCAAAATACATAACTCTTATACTGTAGAAGAGTCAAAGAGGTCTTACTATTTGATCTTTTGTGAAAAATATGAATCGAACTGTCAAATGCATCTGTGATCTATAATTGATAACACTTTTCATAGTTGGCGCATCACTATATTTACTCCAAACACCTATGTGAACCGAAGATTGTCCCAAGAACACTCTTAATTATATGATGAGTTTTTTTCACCTATTATTGTTGAAATTATTAGAGCATGTCAAGACGTTCTTATGGTTCTGGTGATGGAGCGAATCAATCAACATTTTGGGTATCAAATATCTTATCGGAAGGTATGGGGGACACAACAGAAGGATATTGTGAATGTTTACGGTGATTAGGATGACTCTTATTGAGTTTTAACACATCTTTTAGAGCTTCTATGCTACAATAATCATGTGGTCTATCAGTTATATACTCCTGAATATGTTACCCAGAACAACTGAGTTGACCGCTCAATGGTTGTGTTTCATAGATTATTTTTGACATTTTTAGCTTGTGTGGCAGCTTTTAGACATTGCAAGTACTTTATACAGATTGATGGGAAATTTTTCTATGGAATGTATACACGAACATTATTGATTTCTGCCACACAAGATAGAAATCAAGCCCTTATACCTTTAGAAATTTCAATTGTGGAGAAAGATAACTTCTTATCATGGAGATAGTTTCTGGCATGTCTCAAAGAGTTTTTTACGGATGTGGAAAAGATTTTCATATTTCTGTCCACCACAGCGCAATCAAGGAGGCAGTACAGTCTGAGGGTCTTTTGTGGAGACCACCCTATGCCCATTATTGATACTGTATTCGATACATTGCTAGAAATTTGAGAATTAAGTTAATGAATAGGTCTATGAAGAATGAAATATTAAAAATTGTTATTAACATCCTTTTGCGTTTTAAAATTTTCGGTTAGAGTAATTTTCATATATGTTTAGATGAGTTCTTGTTTGATAGAATATGAGCCTCAACAACAAAAGATGGAGTATCGTCTTCGAGATATTCATAGGGTGAATCCAGAAGTGTATGATTACATGATGAAAATACCAAAGTAGAAATGGTCATTGGAATATGATGATGGAAAGATATATGGTCATATGACGACCAACATAATCAAATGTATAAAATGAGATTTCAAGAGAGTTTGAAAATTACCTATCACAGGTAAATACAAATATTTGTTTATATGTTACTCTGAAGAGATACAATTATAATATAATATTAGTATAATGTCTTAAATCTAAATTACAGGTTTGGTACAAGAGACCTTCTATCAGAGTGTAAATTACTTTATGGAATGAGGAAATCAGGCTAGAGAGGGCTTGAACATAAGGATGCACTATGAACACCATTTCCAGTGTGAGTTAGATACAATTCTTCAGGAGGATGCAACTTCCCGTGTAACAGCATTTAATCATCCAGAGAAATGATTTGAGGTCACTGAGTCTGGTGATGTCATGTCTTATAGCAATGGTCTGGTGCGAATTGTATTACTAGATAAGTATTACTGTGAATGTGGAAACTTTCAGGCACTGGGATATACTTGCGGCCATGTGATTGTAGCATGCGCTTATATACACGTATCATGGGATTAGTTCATTGATAAAACATATCAACTCGAGAGCATCAACTCTAGTTATAGTACTCTATGGATTCCAATTAGGGAATATCATAATTTTTTGCTATCTAATGGCACACCCACGCTTCTACCGAACAAAACTAGACTTCGACCTAAAGGGAGGCCAAAGTCGACTCGTATTTCGAATGAGATGGATTGACCTAGTGAACAACTAGTTGGACGAAGGTGTAGCATGTGCTTCCAGGAAGGTCATACGAAGACATGTTTCCCTAGACACATAGAACAATATTATAATGGTTAAAATAAATCATGTACTCTATCAGTTACTGTTAATTTTTTTTACATGTAATAATTTTTACCATTATCACCATTTTAATAATATTTTTCTTATTTTTATATACGGTAATTTTTAGAAAATGTATTTATATATGAAACCAAATAAACACCATTATTATTCCAACACACTACATTAGTATAAACAACAATATTAATAATTGAAACACAACATTTAAATGAACCCGCACATGACACACAAATGTTTTCTTATACAGGTAAATTCCATTTTTTGAGTTGGCATTGTATGTTTAATGATACTCATATAGTGTTAACCATTTAAAGGTTCACATTAAAAAAACCATTTGAACTATGAAATGAAAATATTATCATACTTTTATTAACATGAACATACAATTTACCTAAAACAATAACGAGGAAACTCTGAACGTCTTCACCCCAACACCCTATCACGGGAGACAACTACTGACCCAATGTGTTTATGCTTCTTTAAATCATTATATGATAAATTTAATACCATACATGATAAATATCATATCTTACATGAAATTAATATTTTTCTATTGGTACATTCAGATGGAGCAGCCACTGTTATCTGCCTATGAGATGCACATGTTGTGTGATGTGTTGGTGCGACGACCGATTTGATATCTTTATTTTTGGAGAGAACATAATTTCCATCATGAGGCACCACTTAAAACTATTTTTCCACACATTAGATGTGTGGGATTTTATGAAGTTGCAATGTGTGACTTCGAGACCATTGATAACCATTTTATTGCAGTGTTGGTTGAGAGATGGCAGCCATAGACACACACATTTAATCACCTATAGGAGGAGATGACTATTACATTAGATGAAGTTGCCTACATGTTGGGGTTACCCATCCATGGACATGCAGCTATAGGTTCCAGTAGTGGTGATAAGGCTACAGTTATTGAAAGGCTACTAAATATTGACGTCATCACTGCACGAGGTGTCCTCCGGGGTTCATGCTTGCGCATGAGGTGGCTTGATCAGCATGTTGATGTCATTTTTGATGATGCATATAAGGAAACACTTATTCAGCACACACATGCATACAATTTTCGGCTGCTCATAGGCATGTTGTGCGTCGACTACTGCACCACTTTGGTATACATGATGTACCTCCCATTACTTGAGGATTTGGATTAGACAGCAACATACAGTTGGGGGACTACGGTATTAGCACATTTGTACAGATGTCTCTATACCAATTGTCAGGCCGATTCACATTAGATTTCACATTGCATTCTGTTATTACAAATGTAGTTCTAGGATCATTTTCTACGCATCTCTACTCAAGCTACCACACCACTTGTACCAGAGCTATTTTAGGACTGCCCTTGGGGACGATGGTATGAATAAATCATTAATTTATGTTATTTAATATTTTTGTTGTTTTTTATAAACATAAAATATATTACAATTTTTTAACTAGGTTGAGTCAGTCCTAGAAGTATGAAAATACTCTGATACATAGTCTGCACAGCTTCCGATATATATTCGATGCCATAGTGCCAACTTATTTAAGTTAAAAAATAATTTTACTAGGAAAATTTGTTTTTATCACTATTTAAGTTATTTCAATATAATCTCAATAAAATTATCATTCTAATATATGACTTATTTTTTGAGTTTACATTTCAGGTTTTATGGACTCTGTATACAGGTTACGTCTATGCATCACTTCCACAATACTGCATAACTATCGTTGGAGATCATGCTTTAGTTGTGCCACTCATCCAAATCCACATCATTGAGTGGGACCACCCAGACCGGTTCATGCACCAGTTTGGTTATATACAATATATCCCCATGGCACTAGGACATCTTTCCGAGTAACATTTGATTGTGCTTATAGGTAGAAAAATGACAGATTGGAGGCGGACTCATGGATCTTATATCGAGATTTGGTATAGGCATGACCAATTCAGTATCATTCCATTTGGATATACCACATCACGCTCTCAGTTATCTACTCAGAGGGATTATGCAGACTGGCATTGACGTCACACCATCATGCACCTTACACGTCAGGGGATTGGCATTCAGCAGTTGGTATGTTTACTATGATTTATTATTATTTTTAACTAATTTTTGGTATTAATTTGAATGTTATTTCATTTGTAGGTAAACACCATTGGTCATCTTACACATACCACACAACCTTAAGAGGATCGATATGTTAGGTGGGATTTAGTTCATCGGGATGTGTCGGCTCTCCTCGATCATCTCCAGTTGGTACATGGAAGTTTTCTTGATGAGGAGCCACATGTATATTCCCATACATATCCTCCAGTAGAATCTCCTGGGGATGAAAATGTCCCTACTATGCCTACTGAGGATGATGCACCACCACCACCACCGCCAGATGGACAATAGAGGCGAGCACATCGGGATGGGCATAGGCGATGACATCGACATCTAAGAGCGGCTCCGGAAGATACTGCCTAACCATAGAGAGACAATTCAGCCCAGTCAACTGATGATATTTCATAGAAAGTAGACACTTATATTCCACATATTTCATCTCTGCATATTACTATGGACTTCGTTCTGGGTGCAGTCACACAGCTTATGATGGCCCACTCTCCTCCCGACGAGGCCTTCTTCAGTGCCGCATTTCTTCCATTTATAGGAGCTTCAGAGCGATATGATGCCTCATATGATTTTGGGTCTTACTACTCATATGGTTTTGGCTATTTCTCTACACAACACAATAGGGAGGCACCAGAATCACTAAAGAGGTGGAAACCATAGCTATGACACTGGAGCGACACAGACAATGGACACAGAGAGGGCGTGAGATTCAGATGTTGTATTGTGGTACTAGGGGGCATCATCATTGATGTTTTCAAATGTCATGTTATATATATTAAAAAACCTATTTACTATGATAAGTAACTGTTGTTTAATAAAATTAACAAGAAAATACAAACTATAGTAAATACAATTAATTTAAATTAACTATTAATAATTTATATATTTTCGTGCCTTATAATTGTAATATTATTATTCCTCTTGTATTTGAATTTAGAAGCGTATAAATTATAAAGTAAAATTAAAATCTAAATAAAATTTTTCCCACAGACTAAACATATAATAATTTCTTGAAAAATTAAAATAAAAACAAACATATAGTAAACAAAAAATATTTTACATGACAACTTAAATATTTAAAAACATTACATTTATAATTATATAATGGAAACTATATTTATAAATAGATTCATATTTATAAGTATTTGTTTTTAATTATATATATACATAATTATATTTATACACATATATATTTCTAATTATATTTATTTATAATTGTAAATATATAATTATATAAAAAATTTCTTTTTTATAATTATATATTTAAAATTATATTTATAAATACATAACCACAATTCTTTATATTTATTTATATCATATATAGTTCTTTATTATTATAAATATATATTTATATATTTATAAATAGAATAACAAATATATATTTATAAATACAAACTCATTTAATATTTATATGTAAATATATATATAAATATTTATAATTATAATAATTTATAATATAAATATATACTTACAATAAATAATAATATTTATATGTACATATATATAACTATTTATAATTATATTAATTATAATATTTATATGTAAATATATAAATAAAACATACACAAATAGGCCAAAAACACACACACACAAAGCGCCACATGAAGTGAAACTTTGTGCTTTTAACTCTAATAATTAGGCAGAAGCATGAGTGAGGAAATAGGTCAGTGATCCACTTAGGTGGAAGTTGTTTTGAGAATCAACAAAGTTCTGGCTTTGACATTATCAATGGAGGTTATTTAAGTTGCTAGAAGTCTGAGATCTTCAGTATAGCGGCGTAGAGCTTCGTGAAAGTGGAAGTTTATATTGAGCATCGGTGAAGGCTTCAGTAGACCGGGTTGGGAATTCAGGTTGGAAGGGGTGGATTGAAAGGTGGATACGATCCCAATGATCTTCTCTATCATGGAGGTATCCAGGGTCTCTAGATATAGTGAAGAGGGTGAGTAGTCAGGTTGGATGACTTTGCCACAAATCCATGCGCAATTTTCTTCAATTGCAGGCCTCAATCTTCATCTTCTTCGATTCATTGTGTGTTGTAGGGTGAGAATGGTGTGATGGATATTGGTATGTGACAGGGAGGCTGTGGTAGAAGATGTTGGACCATTAGATGTGATCTACCTGTAGATCTTTGTCTGGTGGTGGATAAAGTTGTTCTACCCATAGATTTGGTGCTACCAATGGATTGCAGGATGAACAAGAGCTGAGGACATGCAACGGTGGATATATGGGTCGACCTATATAAGGGGAGAATATAATAAAGGTTTTTGGAGGCTGATGGTGGATTAGTGTCGGGGGCTGGCAGTGGATCTTCTACTCCAGTTGTGTAGTTGGATCGGAAGCTACAATCAATAGTGGATGCCGTATTCTGACAGTAGTAGATGATAAATGGTAGAAGAATTGTGATATTGTTGGGTAGTGGGGGAAAGGCTGGCGATGGATCACTGTCAAAAATAATATAATAAATAATTTTTAAATTATTAATTAATAAACTCATGTTAGTATATGATTTATTATATAATATGGAATTGATAAAAATGATGGTTAACAAAAATTTATTGATTTAGCTATAAATTAATATATTAAATAAGATATCAAATGAAATTAATATTTTAACATAAAAATCCCCATTTTAAATTATTAAAAATCAAATTATCCCGATTACAAATTATTCACAAAATAAATTAATTTAAATTTAAATTTATAACATATTTTAACATTAAAATTTTACAATTTCATAATAATTAATTTGTTATAAACACTTAAAACAAACCTTCTTAAATTAATTAATTTATTAACTAAAAAAATTAATAAATATTATCAAAAAATTATATTATAATTAAATTTATTACCATGTATTAAAATATTTAAATAAAAGAATTAAAATGTTAAAATTAATTTAATTATTTAATATATTAAAACCAGAGTCAAATAAAAATTAAAAACATAGAAAAAATGATAAAATAATAATTAAGAGAACTGTAAAAAAGAATTAAACAAATGATACATGAAACAAATTTTTTTAAAAAATAAAAAAAATAAAAATGAGTTAAATTAAACAATAAATAATCATTATTATTATAAAAATATTTATTTACAAAAAAGTTATAATTTAACAACATTAATTTCAAAACATGCGTTAGTGACAGAATTTAACAAAAAAAATGATGTGGTAAAACATATGAAATAAATGTCAAAACAAATTTCCCCACACTTAATCAATTTCAATCTTGACCAATTCATTGTATTTATTTTATTTAAAAATAAAGTGAAAGAGAAAATATTATCATACCTATGTTCTACAACCCTTCATACACAACATCCATGAACTTGAAACTCACATTGATTAGAGATTCTTTCTAAACTTGAAATTCCTCTTGGTCCTCACCCACTTGAAGGGCCAGCTTACCCTTTGAGACATCAATAACAACCCCATAAGTGGATAAGAATGGTTATCCTAAAATCACAGGAACAATGTTATCACCCTCCATATGTATAATATGGAGGTATTTAGCCAAATATAGTTTCCCTATATCAACTAATAAATCACACACCATCCTATAAGTGTAGGCAAGTGACCTGTCAGTGAGTTGTAATGACACTGAACTTGGTTTCAGCTCCCCAAGACTAAATTTTTTTATTATGGAGTAGGTAATAAAGATGAATCTAGATCTTCTATTTCATAATATAATATCCCTTTTCATATGTTCATTTGGTCGGAGATTCAAATTCTGAACTAGAATGGGTTTATTTCAATTTCCGTGAGAGAGGTTTCAAAACTATCAATAAAACATTGAAAAGGGATTGTATATATATAGGGATTAATTTTTTTTAAATATTTTTAATATTTCTATAGTAATAGTTTCTGTTTTTTATTTAATTATAAATTATGTGCTAGAATATGTGGTGTATCCTTGTTTGTCCCTTTTAAATTTTTATATTACCAACGAACACAATAGATTTATCACCATCGCGATTTGTTTTCATCTCCTATGAAAAAAATTAATTAACTCACCTGTATCAGGAAAATATTTGAAAATAATTTTATATTCATAACTATCTAGTAGTGGTCAGTAGGTTTCCCTTATTTATAATGTGTTTTATTTGAAAACTGTGTAGAATGTTTTTTGAACTGTACTATCACCCCTTAAAATAAAATCTATTCTCTGATAATTTTTTTAATCTTTTTTAATAAAATATTTTTAACTGTTTCTACCATCATAGGATTCAATAATTGGTAAATTTTTTAATTTTATATGTTGGGGTGGGGTCTTAATTAAGAGAAACTTTTTTTCATCATTATCACATCAAAAACCACTAATTGTTTTTCCCAATTTCATTCCTATCAATCTAAAAATATATTATGTATTTTTAAGTAGAATTTTAAAATATAAAAAATTATAATAAAACAAAAAAACAATTATATCATGCTTAAGTGATAATTGAATTCTAGATAGGGGGGGTTAACGATTCTAAAATTAGTATAATTGTATGATTTCTGAGTGTTTGTGCCCCACTTTTTTGGAAGCTCAATTTTGGAACTAGGAAATGGAGTTTGATGGGATATATCTTTGTTAAATTTTAATCGTAACATGAGAAAAATTGAAATTTAAAATTAAACTGAGGGGAAACTCAATTTCTTGGAAAACACTTTATAGAGCCTACTCAAATGATAATCAGATAATTCCTTTGAATATGGAGTAAAATGATCAAATGGGATCCCATGGTGAGTCTCTAAGATAAGGGAAATGGGTAAATTTTTGTTTTTAAATAAAATCCATTTTCTAATTCAATAAGTTATTTTCACAATGAGATGTATAATAAATAGTTCATGAAAAAGGAAAATAAAAGATCCTTGTAAAAATGAGATCATTTAGGGGATGGGAATTTTGAACCCAAATGAAGAAGGGGGAAGTTAACTTATCTACTTATCATTTGAGTCCAATCAATGAAGTGATGAAAAAATAAAAATATAAAAAATGATATATCAAAATAACATTATTAAATAATATAAAGAACGAAAAAATGATAATTTAAATAATAAAACAAAAATTATTATAATAAAAACATTAATTTACAAAAAAGTTATAATTTAATCAAAATAATGTCAAAACAAGTGTTATTAACATATTAAAAACAATTATGTGGAAAAATATGTGAAATAAAGGCCACATAATATTCCCCCAAGCATAATTACTTTTACTCTTGAGCAATTAAACATGTTTTATTTATTTATAAATAAAGAGAAAACGAAAATATAATTCTAACTAATTTCCAAAACACCCCATACACAACACAAATCATCTAGAAACTCATCTAATGTGGAGAAACTTTGTCAAAATGACATTCCTTTTAGTCCTCACTGTCTTGAAGGGTCAGATTACCCTTTGAGACATCAATGACACCCCCAAAAGTTATTAATAATGGTTATAATAAAATTATTGGAATAATGTTATCAGACTCCATGTGTAGAATAATGAAGTCTATGGGAAACTATAGTTGCCCTGAATCAATTAAAAAACCATCCAACATCACATAAGGGTACGAAAGTGACCTTTCATCCAACTTTAGTGACATTGAAGCTGGTTTTATGCCCCTAAGGCCCAATTTGTTGAACATGGAGTATGGTATAAGTTTTATGCTAGCTCCAAGATCACATAAGAATATAATATCCTCACTTTCATCCAATTTTACAATATATTAAAAAACTATGAGTGTCTTTGAGTTTTAGAGGAATATTATTTTAAACTATGGAACTACACTTCTCTTTTCAAATTCACAGTTTCTCTCTCACCACAATCCCTCTTGTTATCTAATAACCTTTTTATAAATTTTAGATAATAATTTATTTTGATCAAATCATACAATGATTTAATGTTAACATTTAAAAACATAATTTTTTTAAGAACATGGATGTAATCAAGTTCACTCGTCATCTTTAGTATTTTTGGAAAAGGGATGGGAAGGGGTAATTCTTCAAAATAGGTAGGTTATTATCCTCATACTCAAACCTCACCTTCTTTCCATGTTTTATAAATTCCCACTTCATTTTAATTTATTCTTAGGTTTCTTCATGTGAAGGTTTATATTTTTTTATTAGAATATTTTGATCTGTCCAAATTTATAAATTTTTGATTTTATAAATTTTATTTATAGTTCCAACTTAATCACCACTTTTTTATTTCCTAAATTTTTTCCCTAACCAAATTTTGAATTTTAAGTACATATATTATTTTACTTCCATAAAATTTTCTCTTGTGTTATACTCAATGATGTTTTATAATTCCCCATTATATCTTCCTCCTAGATCCCTATCCATTTTGACCGTTTGAATTTCCACACAATGAATTCTAGAATCTATATCCTTTATCAAAGAACCAATTTCAACTAGAACCTAATGAACCATTCCCTTAACTTCCCCTTGAAAATTTTATGATTCATCCCTATATTAATTTGAATAGTTAGTTCTGGGTTGAGTTTGGTAGTTTGGGGAAGTGAGATGTTTGATTATACTTATTCATTCCATGACATTTTGGGGTGACTTTTGTATATGGAATAAATTTGATTGGATAAGAAATATTAGACCCCCTAATTTTATGTATATAACATAAGAACTATATACTCTCCTCATATTGGATAGGGAGGTAAAAATTGGGACAACATCTTTGATTGTGACCAAACATCCCACAGTGACAAAAATCCTTTTTAAGTTCTTGTTCACTAACAATAGCAACATGGGTATTTGTTTCAGACCTAGTAATGGTTCTTTTTATAGTTTACTTTTGTTTATAATTTTGGGCTAGTTTATCGAAGAGTATATTAAGCTCATCATTAATGGAATAAAAGAAGTCACCAGCACAATAGTGATCAACTATGTTCTAGTTATAAGGATTGGGGGCTTTGTAGAATTATCCATAACGTGGTGGGGAGCCACTGAGGATTGGGATACTGAATAATAATACTTTTAATCCTATCCCATTCCTAATAAAACATCTCTCCCTCATCTTGTACAAATCCAGTGATCTTTTTTCTAACATCTATGGTGTTGTTCCTAATGTATAATTTTGAGTCAAAATCATTAAAAACCTCATACTAGGTTTCAAATATTTCTTCATCAGTGTTCTAAAACAATTCATAGACTTCCCCTTATGATATAATGGAAACAACCCAAACCTAAAATCCTCATCACTCAAATATCGTAGAAGAAATTCTTCTAAAGAAACACAAATGTCTCTAATAAACACAAGTGAGTCCTCTACTGGTATACCATTGAATGAATGGTGTTGAGAGAGATGAAAATTTTTTATATCATATTTCCTAGACTAATTATAAAACCTTATGAAATAAGTGTTACCTGAGACAGTTGGAATTTGGAACTCCCTAATTCTAGATCTTCCAGGGGCATGCACATAAGGATGTGGTAAATTGATGGCATTATTTTTAGAACTTTTTTAATCTATGTATACCAATTTCTTTATTTTAATTTTATTTTGTTTTATAAGAGGCAATAAATGTCCACTGATTTTTAAAATTGGAGTTTCTTGTTCTGATACAGAATATATTATGCGAATCCAGTTTTAGTAAAAATATTTTGATTTTTTTTAAGTTTTTTATGTTTGGAAATTTATTTATGATTTTCAGTTTTTCTATATCTTTAGTTTTTGTTAGGTAATTTTTCTTTGGTTTTGGTTTTGACATGGTAACACATTCCTTCCTCAACAATGGTTCCAAAACTTGACTGTTAGATCATTGAACTCATTCAAATTCAAATTTATAAAACCCTACTTACTACTAGTATAGTGGTGAGTGTGTTACAATTTCTTAGGGAAGAATAAATGTGTGTGTGTGTGTGTGTGAGATAAAAAAAAACAAGAAATATCCCAAAATAAAGAAACAAGAACAAAAAAGATACATTGAAGATGGAAGTGTAGTGTGAAATGAAAATGGTGGAGGGATAAAAAATAGAGAGAAAAAAATGGATGAATTAGGGTCCTTATTCTTCTTTGATCTGAAAGAAAATTATGTTTTTTGACCATACGTGAAATAATAAAATCATTTAGAGATAAATAAATGATAAAAATTCACTAACATATCACTTCAGTGAAGTTATGTAGTTTGACAAACCTTCTTGATCTTTTATATTTTGATCATAACCCTTAAATTAATCCATTAATTATAAAGAGGATATGAATTGACCTTTTCCAATTTTTAGTACTTTAGTCAATGGTCCAAGGTGAAATGACTCACTACCCCCACATGTCATTTATTAGGCAGTGTTAATTGATAATTATAAATGAATGAAAAGGAAAACCAAATATAAAATTACACTGAAGAATTATATAACTTAAGAATAATAAATAAAATCAAATTATTTCATTATAGACTGATTTCTCTAAACAATTCAGTTACTCATATTAATGAAAATAGAAATGAAAAAAAAACAAGAAGAAAGAGATAAAGAAGAATATCTGTGGAGATTGGTCCTCTCCTCCAGCTCCAGTTCCAATTTTTTCTCCTAGCTTGAATTTATCCTCCCTATTTTTTTCTATGGTGAATAGATGTTTATGATTGGATGGTTCTAGAATGGGTGGATAGATCCTTTAATTGAAAATCATTATGTTCCTCTCTAGGTTTTCTCACAACCAACGCTCATAAATGCTTCTCCCTGACTTCCATGTGGCATACCTTAATTGTACATCCAGATTATTTAGTGACATGAGAATCACTCATTCAAAAAACTACACTCCTCATGAATCTTAGAGACAATGATAATCTTCCTTTCCCCACAATCCCGACATTTAATCCTCTCACCAGACAATAAATTAAGAAAAAAATTCAAACACTCTGTTTCTCTAATTTATCCAAATTACGACTGGGGATAAATGTTTCTATATGATTATATATATATATATATATATTATTAATTATATTTTTATTATATATATATATATATAATCATATAAAAATGTCTTTATTTTTAAATAGTTATTAATATTAATAATAAATATGTTATTATAAAAGTTATTATAATTATTATAAATTTAAAATTATAAATATACTTATCATATATATGTCAATATATAATTATATATTATTACTATAAATATTGTTATTATAATATATAATATATATAATTATATATATATATATAAGAAAAGGGTGGGGGGGTTCGGTTCTATGTGAGGAGGGGATGCTTAGCACGTCTCTAGCAAGAAAAGGTGTGGTTGAGGTAGCAGATTGATGATCCCCATTTTCTACGGTGGTTTTTGAGTAGAGGTGGAGTTATGGATTCAGGCTTATCGGTGGTGATTAGTTTAGTGGATGGTAGTTCATGATCTTTGGTACTGTGGTGTGGAGCTTCATCACATCCATGATTCATTTTCACCATCGATATGGGTTCTGACAGATCTTTTTGTGAATTAATGTCGGTAGAGGTGGCTCAAATGGTTGGGTTGAATCTAGTGATCTTCTCAATCATGGAAGAAACATGGATCTTCATATATAGTGAAGAGAGTGAATGGTTCATTTGGACAGACTCTCAATGGATCCTTGCTCTATTTCCTTCAATAATGGGTCTCAATTTTCATCTGGTTTGATATCTTCGGGTGTTGTAGGGTGATAATAGTATGATTGATATTAGTAGATAAAAGGGGAGATCTCAGAGCAAGATAATGGATTAGTTGCATTGATCTACCAATAGATATGTTTCTGGCGGTGGATGGAGTTGGGCTACTAGTGTATTTGGTTCTAGGAAATTATTTGGTGCAACTAGTGGATTTAGTGCTATCAGTGGATTTTTGTATCAGAAACTGTAGAGGCTGGGAAGTGGTGGCTGGATGGGTAGACCAGTTGATGGGGAAATGAAAAAAATAGTGTTTGGATATTTGTGGTGGATCAGCGCTTGGGGACAGTGGTGTATCTGGTGCTATTTTTGGGTAGCTGGGGTGGAACCATATAGCAATGGTGGAGCCCTGTTCCAACGGTAGTAAATGATCAATAGTAACAGAATTGTGATACCCTTGGGAAGAGGTGGAAAAGTTGGCGATAAATCACTGACATAAAAATTTAAACATAATAAATACATTTAAAAATTAAAAATTACTGAACTAATGTCAGTATAAAATTTATAATACAATGGGGAATAAAAATGAAGGTTAATACAAATTTAAAATTTTAACTATAAATAAATCAATTAACTAACATAATAGATGAAATTAATATCTTAACATAAAAATTCACATTTTAAATTATTGAAAATAAAATTATCACAATTAAAATTTATTGACAAAAGAAATTATTTCATATTTCAATTATTATCATATTTTAACATTTAGATAAAATAAATTCATAATAATTAATTTGTTATCAACAATTACAATAAATCTACTTAAAATAATAAATTAATTAACAAAATTAATAAAAGATATAAAAATAATATATTATAATAAAAATATTACTAAGTATTTAAATATTTAAATTAAATAATTAAACTTTTAAAATTAATTTAATTATTTAAAAAACAAAAACAAAAGTCGGATAAAAATTTAAAACACATAAAAAAGAAATATAAAAACTAAATTTAGAATTAAAAAATATGAATAAATGATATATTTTGAAAACATTATTAAATAATATAAAGAATGGAAAAATCATAAATTAAACAATAATAACATTATTATTATAAAAAAATTAATTTACAATAAAGAGATAATTTAACCAAATTAATGTAAAAACAAGAATTAATAACACAATTTAACAACCAAAATTATGTGGAAAAAATGTGAAATAAAATCCACATCAAAAATCATCGCATAGATATGAAGAAATTGGTCTTCACTATGACTCTAGTGCACAATTCTAAGAAAATAATTTTATATTCTGACATTAAAAACCTTAAATCAGTGAGGCCATTGTACGATGCATTTGGAAACCACTAATATCATAGAAGAATCAAGATGATATTTAAAAAATCCAAACATTTATCAAGATAAATGAAGATACATGATATTTATATGATATATTAAGAGGAGATTCCTATATCTATAAATAAGTGGGCACTCTGCACTTATCAGAGTATTAGATTACCACCACCACCACCACTAATGCTCAATTTATATTGCATTTATTTTTATTCTTTATTTGTTATAAAATGTAATCTATACTCATAACCTTGTGATTTATTATTTAATGGAAGGTTATAATTCTTTAGTTCTTTTTAAGGGTAGGTGACCCGATTCTATTTCTTGAGACTAAGAAATTTATTGCAATTCATGATTTTATTTTCACTTTTAACTTTGTTTTAATTTTATAATTTCATAATTTAATATGAATATTATTTTATATATATTTTATTATAAATGTTAATTATTTTCTATCTTAAGAGATATTTTCTCCCTCCTACTATTTTTGAATGATATCGATTGATTGATTTATAACCATGCGGGGAGTGTTGAGTGATTTCTAAACTTGTAAGGAAGAAACAATGGTCTTTTTTAGGTTTCAGGGGAATTTCAATACTATATTGAGTATTTTATGGGTTTTGAAAAGTATAATCAAAGTGACCTTCACACAATGAAAGGAGTATATTCCCAGAATGTTTTTGAAGAATATTTGCATCACTAATAAAATTAACCAAGGGTGAAAAGGAAACGAAATTTTTACACTTTGTTTAATCAATTAACAAAGTTAAGAGATTCATTTATAAGAAAACTATTATGAAATTACAAAATTTAAAACAATCCACACCATAATCACTTCTATATCATTCTTGAATTTTCAAAATCCATGTTCTTTTTTTGATATTCCAATATTTTTATTTTATTATTTATTCTTTCACCGTGCCAACTTGACTAAAGAATTTATACTTTGAGATGGATTTGGTTACGAATAATACTACCCCATAGGGAAAAATAAAATGTATTTTCCACACCCCACTCTAGGTTTGAATCAACATCAATAAAGGTGGTATTAAATTCGAAATACCCCTCATGAGGATATAAAAAACATAAGACAATGCCACTGGTGACATTCAAAAGTCCATTTAATTCACTATCTAGATGATGAGGTCATAATTATATATGAAATAAAAGACCTCATGCCTATATAATTAATGCAATTACTTATCAAATAAAATTTATTTTTTCATCTCATCGAAATCAAGCACCAAAAATTGACGATTGATAACTTTCTTTAGCAGCATCCTTACCCTGTCCATCCAACTAAAATCAATTTCTTTTCCCATAAGAACCTTTCTCGATAACCTAAAACACTTCGAATTTCTATTGGAACCACTATTCGAATTCATTTTATTTCCCAAAATCAAATGATGGAAGAAAATATATGGTCAACGATTGAGTTAAAGTGGATTTTTAGAGTGAAGAATGAAAGTATTTGTCTTTTTCAAGGGTTTTATGTTTTCAAACATAATACTGATTTAGTCTCTCTATTTTATGATAGATGAAGGGTCATATAGAGTAACAAGAAATATAATTATAACAAAAATAAAAAACATGCCACTTTGTGACATGTAAAGAACTAAAATTGGTGAATCTAAATACGAAAATAGAAAAACATAACCATGAAAATTTTTTCATGCATAAAATCAAGTAACATATATAATGAATAAAATAATTTAAATTAAAAAACCTAATTAATATTTTATAAAATAAAATTGATAATATGATACTGGATTAATAAAATAAATTTTAATTTATTATCTATAGATAAAATTATAAGAGATATCACATTTTTGTGCATGATCTTTTAAGAAGTGATGCCATAAATCCACATTATTTTTTATTTAATGGTTACTCGAATTTTTTTGAATGCTGTTAGGACTTTTGTAATCATATTTGATTGTTACATGACCAAAATTAAATCCAGAATCCATTAGGGTATGTTTCATCTAAAACACCTATGTGTAATAAATTTCATCAATAATATATTTATATTGTATAGTTGATAGTGCAATATAGTGTTATTTATTACTAGACCTTGATATTAAATATATTTCCTAAAAATGACAGGCTCGTGAGATGCTTTTCCTTTCTAGTTTACACTCAACAATATAGGAATCTGACTATGAAGATAAATTAAAGTTATATGTTTTTAGAAATAACAATGATAAGGAAATTTATCTTTTTAAGTACCTTAAAATTATTTTTTTAGAAAAAATCGATTCCTTTGGATTTCATTGAAATAAATCACAAAGATATACTGAAAACAAAAAGTATGGTCTACTTGGAGTGAGATAAAGAAATATTATAATTATTCCCCTATAAATCATTTTTAAGCTAGTTTTCCAACTTAATCTAAGTAAATTTTAATATTGAAACTCATAGTAGTTGAAAAGTATTACTAATTTCAATTCCAAATATTTTAATTAAATCGAGTATGTATTTTTTTGGGTTTAAAATATTTCCAAAATATTTTTGACAAAATTGAAAACCATGAAAATAGTTTAACAAAACCGTCACAGTCATTTTAAATTCTTCTTTAATGATCTTTGAAAATTCATTACACATATTTTGATTTATTGTACCAAAAATAAAATTATCTATGTATATTTTTACAAGAAAAGTTTCTTTTGATAATGTTTTTTTTGTAAAAAGAGGGGGGTATACAAATCTCACAATAAAACCATTTGATGAAATAAGAGGACTTAAACTATCATACTAAGATCTATGTGATTTTTAATAACATAAGAATATTTGGTATGTTTGAAAATATTATTCTGAAAATGATGGCATTTAAATTCAAGTGGTTGTTTTAAATAAACATCCTCCTTTAAAAATTCATTTAGAAAAGAATATTTGACATCCATATGATATAATATAGAATTCATATGAGATGAATATTCTAAAATGATTATAATGGATACTAATATTGAAATAGTGGAAATGGTTTCCCATAATTTATTCATTCTTCTTGGTTGTAATGCTTAGAAACTAGTCTAGCCATATTTATAGTGATCACACCATGATCATCCTATTTGTTCATAAATACCAATTTAGTTCCAATATCATGATAGTAAGAGGGTCGAAAAACTAATTTAAAAACCTTGTTCCAATTCAACTTGTTTAGTTATTCTTGCATAGAAACTACCCAATTTTTACCATATAGGGCTTCTTATATTGTTTTATGTTTAAGGTGGGAAATTTTAATGACCTGAGATTTTAGATCCTTTTAAATACATACAATGTTCTATAAATTTTTTCGCTCACTAAACCCAACATATAAAAACAAAAACATACTATTATAGATTATTAATAAATATACCATAAACACCAATATGGTAAACCACGGATAATTTTTACCTTTTGAAGGTAAATAAATAATATGGGTTAATATTAACAATGTTTTTTCCCATAAAATCCATTTTCCTTATATTCAATATGTTATTTTAAAAAAAAATTTAGAAATTTAATTGTTTAAATTTTATAAACTAAAATTAATTTTTTAATTCCCTATAAAAAATTATCTTAGGATTTTTTTTGTATTTTTCTAAAATAATCAATTTTAGGTGAATGGTGAAAAATGAAATTTTCTCCAAATCAATGACTTTTATCACATTATTAGTATATGTGAAAGGCCTAAAAGTATATAAAATATTTTAATTGATCAGATATATACTTTAAGATTATAATTTTGAAATATAAAATATTATTTTTAACATAAAAATTTTATTTTTTGATATTTTAGAATTTAAGCAACATTTCATAAAAAAAAATTACAATTGGTTTCATTTGTTTCATTTAATTAATCCTTTTCATGGTTAAAATATGTTTTTTATTGATTTTAAATACAATTAAATTTAATTTTTTATATAATAAATCAAATAATATCATGAAAATAAGTATTCCTTAAAAATGTATATTATACATATTTATAATAATAAAAAACCCTGTTATTTAAATATCTTTTATGTTCTTTGGTTTTTTAATTTAAAATAATATTTTCTCATTGTTTTGGATGAATTATGTTAAATGAATAAAATTTTATGAATCATTATGTTAAATTTTTGTGAGGTTCTACTTATAATTTAAGTTATAAAATAATTGACATGATTAATATTTAATTAAGAGTAAGAAGTGTTTCAATGACTAATCTAATGTGGATTGAATTTTCTTAAATTAGATTCACCTTTTGACCTTATATAAATATACTTTTTTATTGTAAAGACTAACCTACATATTTGACAAATCATTTTCCACCTAAACCACCTTACTTTTATTCCATTCCATTATTATCCTTTACTTAACATTAATTTCCATTTATAATCCCATCCTCTTCACTTATAAAAATGGGATCACTTCCAAGCATTCAATAATCCACTCATATTTTGAAATTTCATTAAAAACCGTCAGAAATTTCCTCTCATGGAATTATTTTACATTATTTAAGGATCCTAGTCACAAAAAAAAACTACCTAAGTCCCACAAATAAAACGATATCATTAAGAGGAAGTTGTTGGCCTCAATGTAGTTAACACATATTGTAACACTCCAAGCTTCTATGGTATGTTTCTCTTTGAATAATGTGATAGCGTGTGTTGTACGCAACACCAAGTTCTAACACACTATAACCAATCAAACTAGCCGTTATGAATAGTAATACCTACTTTTTCAAATTATATATATTTTATATTTCAAAATGGACTTCATTTTTGGATTCAGAATATAGAATTTAGCCTAAGGTGAAATTTTGGTACTTTTCGGATAACTTTAATATTTTGATGAATAGTGAAAATTACTAAATTTTAATTAAAAACAACTTTTTTAATCAAAATAATTAATAGTGATAAATTATGAAATTGAGGGATTTTAAAGTATATTTAGAATTAATTTTTACCATTTAATACAATGTTGGTCATTGGACATAATTTTACAATTAAACCGGACATAAACAAGTGTCAATCTTTTGATAGTTATTATCTCTTAAAAACACGCTTTTTATTTTAACAACGGGAATTAATTTTAAATTAATTTCTGCCACTTCTGTGTTTTGAATTTGGAAAAATGGATTCCATATTTGGAATTAGGATTTTTAATTTCTGTAAATAGGTAACATTTATTTTTAGGCATTTCGAATAATTACTACGGTAAATATTTTATTTACCATGGTTAAGGGTAAATCCGGTAAATAAGGGTTAACAAATAATATTATAATAATAATAAATTACCGTAAAACGTGTCCTAACATTATTGGTTGATACATGTTCGACCATAGGTATCGTTGGGTCGATTTTGGGACCCCATGGAGCCACTTGTAGGTGATAAGGACACTTTATTTTAATTAAGTTAAAAAGAATACAAAAATGACAGAAGCATATATTTTAGCAAAACAAATTTTACATAGGGTTATATATGTTGGATTTTAGATTTTAAATATTAATTAGAAATATAAAAAGATTTCATACATGATGGTATTTTATTTATAATTTTTAAATATTAAATAATTTAATTTATGTATGACACAATGATGATGCAGTAATTACCATAATAGTGAAAATTTAAAATAATTGATATTATAAATACCCAAATAAATAAAATTTGAGACTTTTAATGAATTGAAATAATTTTATAGTATAATATGACATATTAGGATTGATGTAATTAACTTTTTTTTGAAGTAATAATTCTGTTATGAGTTTCACAAAAATCAACTATTGAATAGTGTCAAAATTGACATAAAAGAGTTTTTAAAATAAATAATATATTATTAATTGATATTAAATTCCTAAAAATCTAAGGTTCGGCCAAGAGACTTATATCATGATAATTCTATCATTGATGGACCACTTGGGGGTCTCTTGTATGTATATAGTATGTTTATTAACCATATTATATAAAAATACAAAGAGACATTGTAAAAGTGAAACTAATTAACTAAGAGTTAATACTTAAAGATAAGGTTAATATAAGTACCCAAACCTGTCTAAATTCTATTGGTTGAGTGTTTTTAAACCCATCCCAACCTTAACATTTAAATAATCAACATTGGAGCCATTAGAAACCGAATATGAATTTATTATAAATTAATATTTCTTGCTTTTCCAAAGGTGCCCCTCACCCCTCTTATAAAAGGGCAGTCCTCCTTCTCATTTCTTCACACCTTCAAAGCCTTTTGGTTCGGCCAAACTCTGCCCAAATACTCTCCCAAATTCCCTCAATACAACCTAGAGGCCTTAGTTTGATCAGAAAGCCAACCTAAGGATCCCTTTTGATCAAATCAAAAGGAATAACCCGAAGAAGAGGTAATGTTTTCACCACCCCTTTTCAAGTTCCTTTCTTCTTCCACTTCTTCTTTCTTTGTTATTACCATTATAAAATAATAACTCAAGTATCTTATATATACTGTGATGTTATTATAAATATGGTTCAACCATATTCAGTATTCTATCCACCCTTTTAATAACATGTCACCATAAGTGCGTACGTATGGCTTACCGTCTCCACGTCGTGGTGTAATTGTTATTCAATATATTATTATTTTGGATGGGTATAATAATGATTTGTAACTCATGTAAATAATAAATATAACATGTTAATGATTCTGTATATATGATATACCATCCATTTATATATTATTTTAATATCAAAATAAGGATATTGTCGCTCTTGCGTACGTACGGACTACCGTCTCCACGAACGAGATGAGATTCATTCTCCATCGTATCCATTAAAGTATAATTATCATTTTCTGATTTAAAATTTATGTTTAAGGACTTGATATTATTTTGGATATGTATAATATACAACCTATCCATTACAAATATGGCTTACGTAACAAAACATATAAAAGAAAATGAGTAAGTTAACACCTGAAACAACGATAATACTAAGATATTATTAGCAAAGCAATGTTAAAAGATCATATATGATATCATATAAATTCATATGATTATTGTATAATTTAATAACAATTATTTCACTATTATATAGAAGGTTAACCTACCCCAACCAAGGAAAAGTACAAGGTAAGGGTTATTTCACAATCTCTTCATTATCAGAGGTTTTTTATACGTAATAATCTAATGGGATCTCTTTATCATCCACATCCATGTTTCTTAGAAATGTATTTCAAAACATTATTTCTATTTAAAAGAATATGTTTTAAAGTCATTTATACCCTTGTTTGACTTTTTATAAGAGTTTTATAAAGGAATATTTCCGTCGTTTTCCAAACAAGGTGCTTTTAACCTTTTCGATAGAATTAAGGTAAGAATGTTTTTTTAACTTATACGGTGGGTGCGGTTATTTTACAACACTATAAAATCATAGAAGCTTCCCTTAAAATCTTATAAGAATATTATCAAAGAAAATGTTTTATTCTATAAATATATGACTCTTAAATGATTTCAAAATAGAAAGATATATTTCTCTAAAAAGAGTTTTGATTTCATCTATGTCAACATCCTTTGATGGATTTTATGCTTATTTGAAGTTGATTTATTATGAAACAAAAATTCTATATTGTATTGAAGGTTTTGTGATATGTTTAAATATGGATGTTCTATTTTTATACCATTCATGGTTTATGGTGAAAGTATTGACATTTCGTTTGCTAGTTTTAATACGAATGTTTATGTTATGGTTAAACCTTTTCATATGGGAATGAATTGGACTTAATATGTGATGGGTGGAGCCTTCTATAGCTCCTCAATGCATCAGTAGGTCTCATGAGACAAACTAGTGTCTTGGAACACGGCCTTGGCAAAATCTTATTTGTAGTCTTGGCACGAGGCTTTGGCTATGTGGTTATGATAGTCCGGAATTATGCATTCCATCATTACGAAAGTGGTTATTGATATTGAATTTGATTATTAGATTAGTAGAATATCCATGTGAATAAGTAAATGGAATTATTTCATTTTACTTTTTCCATACTATGTTGAAGTTCAAGTTTAAAAGGCTTTTGTTTTAGTTATATATTGCCTTAAATGTTTATGCTTATTTTTTAAAGTTTCCGCTATATTGTTATCCTTACTGGGAATTTGATCTCACCCCTTTTCTATGTTTTATTTTTCCCAGGATGTGAAGAAGTAACTTATGAGTGACCTGTAGGGATAGTATGTGGGGATATGAGTGTGGAATATGGAGACTATGTTGTTGTAGTATTTTTTCACTTGATGATGTAATACTTTATGAATATATCTAGTGTTTCCAAGGCTACTAAACCAATCGGTATTTCGAGATTTCATCTTTCTTGTGATCATGCCAATGTTATGTAATAATGCACTGACTCTAGGTAACTAGGGTCGGGTCGTTACTGTTGGTATCAGAAGAAGTTTAGTACAAACCTTGGAAGCTAGATTTAGATAAACCCTGAATAGAGCACATAGACCTAAGATGAACTTTGAGGATTAGTATAGAAGAACTTCCTAGAATTTTTGTATTGTAGAGATTTTGTGAGTTTTCTGGGCAATAAATCCCTGTCTGGATACGAGCAGGTAGAGGTGGCTCTGGCACAGATGTACCAAGGGGTAAAACCTGAAAACACCGCTTTGAGCTAGACTCGAACGGGAACTGGTGCACGACAACGGGCCTTGCTGCACTCTTTGTTACAACACTCCCGAGGGATATGCTTAGGATAACTCTCATTTTCTTTACAAATAATTATGACGGGGTTATGAGTATATACTTCATTAAAGAAAACATTCTTATTATTATGCATTATATCCATAAATAGTTTAATTTACGTTAAGTGTTTTGTAAGTATGGGATTATGTATTTTTATTCATAAACTGATCTAGTTTATGCCATTGTTTATAAATGGCGCCTAGTGGAAGAAATGGAAATTGTATCAATGCATTCACTCCGTGTAGGGATTTCCCTCATGCTCAAGATAATTATAGTGGAGCTGGTGATGCAACTGGTGCAGATCAGCTAATCACCATACTGGGACAACTTACTCAGGTTATGAATAATAACCTTACCCATATGGAGCACCCTGATCCTCAGTGTGGAGGATCAATGTTAGATATATTCATGAGGCAACAACCACCAACATTCAATGGGAGTACAAATCCCTTAGTAACTGAGCAATGGATATTTTCCCTAGAGAAAATATTTCAGGCTTTGGGGAGTAGTGAAAGGGAAAAAGTTATCATGGCAGTTTACCGCCTCACTGGAGATGATGATCAATGGTGTTCATTGATTCAAAACACGAAGGAAGATGATAAAGTATAAAATATGGAATGGAGGGAGTTCAAATATCTGTTTTTAGAAAAATACTTTCCTCGCAACCATCGAGCAGATATGGAAAGGCAATTTCTGAGTTTGTGACAGAAGGAGGATGAGAATGTCGCAAAGTATGAGGCTAACTTTACAAGGTTATAAAGGTATGCTGGAGATTATATACGTAACCCAAGAAGTAAGATTGATCGTTTCTTTGATGGGTTAAAACAAGTTCTCCATCGAGCATTAGTCTCACAATCCTTTTCGTCATATGAAGACATTGTCTCATGTGCTATCAAGACCGAAAAGGAATTCTCTATGTCTTATGACTTTAAAGAAAAGCAAGAGAAGAAGAGGCCTTCTGATCAATCTGGGAATGGAAATAAGGGGAAGAAAGGAATGGTTGAATATCCATCCTCTGGTAAATGTGGGAAGAAACACCCCGGTACTTTCTTGAAGGGAATGGGCGTCTGTTACAAATGTGGTGAAAAAGGCCACCAAGCTCGTGATTGCAAAGGGAAGAAGGAAGTTACCAATGTTCAGTGATACAATTGCAGGGAGATGGGGTATTATGAAAATGAATGTCCTAAGCGTTAGGAGAACTTATCTCAGAAAATGCCAAGGGATCAAGGCCAGGATTATGCTATCACTACTACTGAGGTAGAAGCTCTGAAAGACGTGGTGGCAGGTAATTTAATGGTTTCCTCGTGTTTAGCAAATGCATTATTTGATTATGGATCATCGCATTGTTTCATATCTTCCCAGTTTACTAAGAAAATTAGATATTTCCAATTTGATTTAACAAGGGAGTTGTTAGTTAAAACTCCTAAGGGAAGTATCATTGCAACAAAGTTTTGTGAATCAGTCCCCATTAGAGCACATAAATGTTCTTTATCTGCTGATCTCATCTTCATACCTATGATTTAGTTTGATATAATC
The DNA here is from genome assembly GCA_963277665.1 of Viscum album. Classification (NCBI taxonomy): domain Eukaryota; kingdom Viridiplantae; phylum Streptophyta; class Magnoliopsida; order Santalales; family Viscaceae; genus Viscum; species Viscum album. Next base: position 3,485,931 of record OY728162.1, on the reverse strand, counting down.
CTCGGTATGGACTGGCTTTTGGACTATGATGTGAAGATTTATTGTAAGAAGAAAGAGGTTACGATTCTTGATGATAATGATATGGAACACCTTATCTTTAGAACAGAATCGTCACCACCTAATTCTTATTTAGATCCTCCCCCGGTAGCTCAACTAAATTCAATTAATGGGGAGAAAGAGAATGAAATAACTGTGGGTGAGGAAAGGAATGTTCAAATAGAGGATGTACCTATTGTAAATGAATTTGTAGATGTATTTTCGGATGATTTACCTGGACATCCTCCAGAACAAGAAGTTGAGTTTTCCATTGATTTAATTCCTGGATCAAGGCCTATATCGAAGACCCCTTAATAATGGCCACCGTAGAGTTAGTCGAACTAAATAAACAACTAGAGGAATTGAGTAATAAGGGATTTATTCGCCCTAGTTTTTCTCCATAGGGAGCCCCTGTTCTTTTTGTTAAAAAGAAAGACAGATCTATGAGGTTATATATCGACTACAGGGAGATCAATGCTATAATGATAAAGAACAAGTATCCCCTACCTCGCATTGATGATTTATTTGACCAACTACATGGAGCTCAATACTTTTCAAAGATTGACCTTCGATCTGGATACCATCAGTTGTGTGTGAAGAAGGAAGACATTCCGAAGACAGCATTTCGAACCAGGTATGAGCATTACGAGTTTACTGTAATGCCTTTTGGATTGACTAATGCACCCTCTGTATTCATGGATCTGATGAATATTGTTTTCAAGGAGTATCTTGATGAATTTTTTGTGGTATTTATTGATGATATCTTGGTATACTCCAAAATATATGAAGATCATGAAAATCACTTGCGCATTATCTTGAAGACTCTAAGAAGACATGAATTATATGGGGTGTTTAGCAAGTGTGAATTATGGCTTCATGAGATTTCTTTTCTTGGCCATATTTTCTCTAAAGATGGAATCTATGTTGATCCTTCTAAGACCAAGTCGATCCAAGAATGGACAGCACCTATGAGTATAACTGAGGTACATAGTTTTATTGGTTTAGCAGGTTATTATCGACGATTCGTCCAGAATTTTTCCCGATTGGCTAACCCATTAACGAAGCTCACACGTAATGGGGTTAAATTTGTTTGGACAAAAGAGTGTGAAGAATGTTTCGAAGAACTGAAGAGAATATTAGTCAAAACTCTTATATTGACTCTACCATCGGGGAATGATGGGTTCGTTATTTATAGTGATGCATCGAAGAAAGGACTTGGTTGTGTCCTTATACAGAATGATAGGGTTATTGCCTATGCATCACGACAGTTGAAAATTCATGAACAAAACTATCCTACTCATGATCTAGAGTTAGTAGCTGTGATCTTTGATTTGAAGATATGGATGCACTACCTCTATGATGAAAAATGTGACATTTATACTGATCATAAGAGTTTGAAGTATATTTTCTCACAAAAAGAACTCAACATGAGGCAAAGGAGATGGCTTGAATTACTCATGGATTATGACTGCACGATACACTACCACCCGGGGAAGGCAAACAAGGTGGTAGATGCTTTGAGCAGAAAAGATCATGGAGTTTTGAACAATATGAGAATTGAAAGGGATCCAATTTTCATGGATCTAGTGAAGATGGACATGGGAATAACCAGGGAAGGTGAAACATAAATGCTTTTCCAAATGGTTGCCAAACCATCATTACTAGAAAGAATTAAGAGTTCTCAGACCGATGATGAAGAACTCACAAAGAAGATTAAAGCTGTGAATGATGGGAGACTGAGAGACTTTGTGTATGAAGATGGAATTTTGAAATTTGGGAAGAGACTTTGTGTTCCAGATATACCTGATCTAAAAAGGTAATTGCTGGATGATGCTCATAGTTCCAATTTCTCTATACATCCTGGGAGCACCAAAATGTATAGAGATTTGAAGGAACATTTTTGGTGGGACAACATGAAAAGGGAGATTGCTGATTTTGTGTCAAGATGTATGGTTTGTCAACAAGTGAAAGCTGGAAGGCAACAGCCTGGAGGAGTCATGCAACCTCTTCACATACCGGAGTGGAAATGGGACAATATTACGATGGACTTTGTCATGGGACTACCAAAGACTCCTAGAAGGAATGATGCAATATGGGTTATTGTTGATCATCATACCAAGTCAGCACATTTTCTTGCTATAAGAGAAGATCTACCCATGGAATGTCTAGAAAGACTATATATTAATGAAGTTGTGAGACTTCATGGATTACCTCTATCGATTGTTTCTGATCATGATCCCCATTTTACTTCTGGATTCTGGAAAAGTCTTCAGAAATCCCTGGATACTGAACTTCATTTGAGCACTGCTTACCACCCTCAGATAGACGGACAATCAGAACAGACTATTCAAACCATAAAAGACATGTTGAGATCTTTCTCACATGACTTTCAGGGTATGTGGGATCAATATTTACCTCTGGTAGAATTTTCCTATAACAATAGCTTCCATTCGAGTATTCATATGGCACCATATGAAGCGTTATACAGAAAGAGATGTCGTACACCAACCTGTTGGGATGACGTTGGTGAAAGAAAACTTGTAGGCCAAGAATTAGTGGAGGAAACGATGGAAAAGGTGAAGGTAGTCCAAAATCACATCAAAGTAGCTCAAAGTAGGCAGAAGAGCTATGCCGATAATTGAAGGAAGGATTTGGAATTTCAAGTCGGTGATCATGTTTTTTTGAAGGTATCTCCATGGAGGGGAGTCATACGTTTTGGTAATAAAGGTAAATTGAGTCCCAGGTACATCAGACCATTCGAAATTCTAGAACGAATTGGGACTGTAGCTTACCGATTGGAAATGCCGCCAAGTCTCTCCAAAGTTCACGATGTGTTCCACGTATCTCTGTTGAGTAAATACATGCCTGACCCATCGCATGTAATCACCTATGGAGAATTAGAACTGGAACCTGATCTGTCTTATTGCGAAGAGCCTGTCAGGATTCTTGATACGAGAGAACAAGTACTGAGAAACCAGACGACGCGTCTGGTAAAAGTTTTTTGGAGAAACCATAAGATGGAAGAGGCAACGTGGGAACCCGAGGAACTTATGATGAAGAACCACCCGAGTCTTCTCATGTGATAAGTATTCTAGAAATTTCGAGGACAAAATTATTTTAAGGAGGGGATAATGTAACACCCCAAGCTTCTACGGTACGCTTCTCTTTGAATAATGTGATAGCGTGTGTTGTACGCAACACCGAGTTCTAACACACTATAACCAATCAAACTAGCAGTTATGAATAGTAATACATAATTTTTGAAATTATATATATTTTATATTTCAAAATGGACTTAATTTTTGGATTCGGAATATCGAATTTAGCCTAAGGTGAAATTTTGGTACTTTTCGGATAACTTTAATATTTTGATGAATAGTGAAAATTATTAAATTTTAATTAAAAACAACTTTTTAATCAAAATAATTAATAGTGATAAATTATGAAATTGAGAGGTTATAAAGTATATTTAGAATATATTTTTACCATTTAATACAATGTTTGTCATTGGACATAATTTTATAATTAAATTGGACATAAACAAGTGTCAATCTTTTGATAGTTATTATCTCCTAAAAACACGCTTTTGTTTTAGCAACGAGAATTAATTTTAAATTAATTTCTGCCACTTCTGTGTTTTGAATTTGGAAAAATGGATTCCATATTTGGAATCAGGATGTTTAAATTTTGTAAATAGGTAACATTTATTTTTAGGCATTTCGAATAATTACTGCGGTAAATATTTTATTTACCACGGTTAAGGGTAAATCCGGTAAATAAGGGTTAAAAAATAATATTATAATAATACTAAATTACCCTAAAACGTGTCCTAACCTTATTGGTTGATACATGTTTGACCATAGGCATCTTTGGGTCGATTTTGGGACCCCATGGAGCCACTTGTGGGTGATAGGGACACTTTATTTTAATTAAGTTAAAATGAATACGAAAATGACACAAGAATATATCTTTTAGAAAAACAATTTTTACATAGGGTTATATATGTTGGATTTTATATTTTAAATATTCATTAGAAAGATAAAAAGCTTTCCTACATGATTATATTTTATTTATAATTTTTAGAGATTAAATAATTTAATTTATGTATGACACAATGATGATGCAGTAATTACCATAATAGTGAAAAGTTAAAATAATTGATATTATAAATACCCAAATAAATAAATTTTGAGACTTTTAATGAATTAAAATAATTTTCTAGAATAATATGACATATTAGGATTGATTTAATTAACTTTTTTCTAAGTAATAATTCTGTTATTAGTTTCAAAAAAATCAACTATTGAATAGTGTCAAAATTGACATAAAAGAGTTGTTAAAATTAATATTATATTATTAATTGATATTAAATTCCTAAAAATCTAAGGTTCAGACAAGAGACTTATATCATGATAATTGTATCATTAATGGACCACTTGGGGGTCTCTGGGATGTATATAGTATGTTCATTAACCATATTATATAAAAATACAAAGAGACATTGTAAAAGTGAAACTAATTAACTAAGAGTTAATACTTAAAGATAAGGTTAATATAAGTACCCAAACCTATCTAAATTCTATTGGTTGAGTGTTTTTATACCCATACCCACCTTAAAATTTAAACAATCAACTTTGGAGCCTTTAGAAACAGAATATGAATTTATTATAAATTAATATTTCTAGCTTTTCCAAAGGTGCCCCTCACCCCTCTTATAAAAGGGCACTCCTCCTTCTCATTTCTTCACACCTTCAAAGCCTTTTGGTTCAGCCAAAATCTACCCAACTACTCTCCCAACTTCCATAAATACAACCTAGAGGCCTTAGTTTGATCATAAATCCAACTTAAGGAGCCCTTTTGATCAAATCAAAAGGAAGAACCTCAAGAAGAGGTAATGTTTTCACCACCCCTTTTCAAGTTCCTTTCTTCTTCCACTTCTTATTTCATTGTTATTACCATTCTAAAATAATAACTCCAGTATATTATATGTACTGTGATGTTTTTATAAATATTTTACAACCATATTCAGTATTCAATCCACCCTTTTAATAACATGTCACCATATGTGCGTACGTACGGCTTACCGTCTCCACGTCGTGGTGTAATTATTATTCAATATATTATTATTTTGGATGGGTATAATAAAGATGTGTAACTCATTTAAATAATAAATATAACATGTTAATGATTATGTATATATAATATACCATCCATTTATATATTATTTTAATATAAAAGAATGATATTGTCGCTCGTGCGTACGTACGGACTACCGTCTCCACGAACGCGATGAGATTCTTTCTCCATCGTATCCATTCAAGTATAATTATCATTTGATGATTTAAAAATGATGTTTAAGGACTTGATATTATTCTGGATATGAATAATATACAACCTATCCATTACAAACATGGCTTACGTAACAAAACATATAAAAGAAAATGAGTAAGTTAACACCCGAAACAATGATAATACTAAGATATTATTAACAAAGCAATGTTAAAAGATCATATATGATATCATATGAATGCATATGATTCTTGTATAATTTAATAACAATTATTTCACTATTATACAGGAGGTTAACCTACCCCAACCAAGGAAAAGTACAAGGTAAGGGTTATTTCACAATCTCTTCATTATCCGTTGTTGTTTATACGTAATAATCTATTGGGATCTCTTTATCATCCACATACATGTTTCTTAGAAATGTATTTCAAAACATTATTACTATTTAAAATAATATGGGTTAAAGTCATTTATACCCTTGTTTTACTTTTTATAAGAGTTTTATAAAGGAATCTTTCCGTCGTTTTCCAAACAAGGTGCTTTTATCCTTTTCGACAGAATTAAGGTAAGAATGTTTTGTTAACTTATACGGCGGGTGCGGTTATTTTACGCCGTTATAAAATCATAGAATCTTCCCTTACAAGATTATAAGAATATTATCAGAGAAGATGTTTTATTATATAAATATATGACTCTTAAATGATTTCAAAATAGAAAGAGATATTTCTCTAAAAAGTGTTTTGATTTCGTCTATGTCAACATCCTTTGATGGATTTTATGCTTATTTGAAGTTGATTTATTATGAAACAAAACTTCTATATTGTATTGAAGGTTTTGTGATATGTTTAACTATGTATGTGATATTTTTATACCATTCATGGTTTATGGTGAAAGTATTGACATTTCGTATGATAGTTTTAATACGGATGTTTATGTTATGGTTAAACCTTTTCATATGGGAATGCATTGGACTTAATATGTGACGGGTGGAGCCCGCTATAGCTCCTCGATTCATCGGTAGGTCTCATGAGACAAACTAGTGTCTTGGAACAAGGCTTTGGAAAAATCTTTTTTGTAGTCTTGGCACGAGGCCTTGGCTATGTGGTTATGATAGTCTCACATTAAGTATTCCATCATTATGAAAGTGGTTATTGATATTGCATGTGATTATTCGATTAGTAGAATATCCATGTGAATAAGTAAATGGAATTATTTCATTTTACTTTTTCCATTCTATATTTAAGTTCAAGTTTAAAAGGCTTTTGTTTTAGTTATACATTTAATTAAATGTTTATGCTTATTTTTTGAAAGTTTCCGCTATATTGTTATCCTTACTGGGCATTTGAGCTCACCCCTTTTCTATGTTTTATTTTTCCTGGGATGTGAAGAAGTAAGTTATGAATGACCTGCAGGGATAGTATGTGGGGATATGAGTGTGGAATATGGAGACTATGTTGTTGTAGTATTTTTCAACTTGATGATGTAATACTTTATGAATATATCTAGTGTTTCCAAGGCTACTAAACCAATCGGTCTTTCGAGATTTGATCTTTCTTGTGATCATGCCAATGTTATGTAATAATGCACCGACTCTAGGTAACTAGGGTCGGGGTGTTACACATATTTCTTTACATTTATTTTTTACTCATTAATTTATAAACCAACCATAACCATAGTATAATAATAACATAGAAAAAATTATTTTTTTTGATATGTTATTGTAATAATGGTACAACCATTATTTATTCTCTTCCATCTAATAAGAAAAGTAAGAATCATTATAAGTGTGTGTGTGTGGATTACCACCTCCATGAAGTGATACTTTATGTTTTTTATCACCATATTTCATGGATGTTTTAAAATGGTTATTTACTAAGATAACATGACATTTAAAAATTTCAATTATTATTAAATGAAATAATATTTTATTTTTACTTTATTTCCATTATATGAAAATGGGATAATCGTCCAAGTGTACGTGCAGAATACCATCTCCATGATATGATGTTTATCTTCTATATTATATATAAAATAACATAAATGGTATTGAACATGAATTAAACATATAAAAGGGATTAACATCAATGAGTAATATTAGCAATGAATAGTTATATTAAATTTAACCTCTAAAAAGGACATATTAATGAAACTTTTCTAAATTGTGTCTATTCATTGGGAACCAATTAAAATGTAAAAAAAAATGGGATAAATGGATTTTAAAAAACATTATAATATGAAATTATGGATATTATGAATCTATTTTACAAAATTGTTTCCCCCGTTCAAAAAAACTTAAAATATTACAAATAAATTAACTGAAGAACTCCAAGTGGCCGGTGTAAGAAGAAACTATATTACAAATAAGTGTAAAAAATAATAAATATACATTATACAATTAAATATAGATGAATAAGGTATTTTGGTATATATATATAATGAACTTAATTTAATTATTTGTGAAGTTAAGTGAATATGAAAAAAAAATTCAAACATAAGTAAGGGTTTTGTCTGAAAACACAATTCTTCAAGAAACATGTTGTTTTTATAAATCTAATTTATTTTAAATGGTGTATATACAACCAATTAGTTTTTTAATATCATTTAATATTATTATTCATGGAATTTAAACATTAACATACAACTCCCTCTCTCTCTCTTAAGTGGTTTTATTCATACTTTTCCTAACCAATAAGGGTTTTTGTCACAAATTATCTTTATTGAGAGTATGTTTGATCCCTGAGAGGGGGATTGGTGAATCATTGATATTTTATTTTTATGTTTTTTCTTAAGAATAAACTTTTAATTCTTATTAGAGAGATGAAAATTTGTTGGAAATGAAATAAATAAACACATCCATATGAAAAATGATTTATAAAAGGTTCACTACTCAATAAGGGTTGCTATTCTTTGGAATGATTTAGAAATAATTTAAAACCACATTAACCACTAGAAAATAATACATTATTTCTATTACAACATGTAGGGAGTATCCTATCACTTGTACAGAACTACAGTCAATTTAAAATTCATGTGATCCTTACATAAAAATGATATAACAATATTTTTTTAATGAATGTAAGAATGTTCACCAAATAACTTCATTATATTGTCATTATAATTCTTTATCCTTCTTCACACTTTCATTTCTTTTAAGTACTTTTTATTCCACTCTTTTTTTACATAGAAAACAACAATAAAATTATTTGTTCTAAATTAGTTGAGGTTTGTCTTAGTGGTAAGACCCACATAATCCTACATGAAAAACGGGGGTTCAAAACCCATTAGGCACATGTTACTATGGCAGTACTATAGCGTACTATAGCAGTGGTGGCACGATTGTAATGACAGGAACTCTAGCGGTGGTAGGGAACTGTGGGGTACGGTAGCATGTAGGTACTGTAGTAGTACTATTCACATAATGGGATTTAGGTAACATTTTTGGGCCTAAGGGTCGTGTAATTAGTGAAATTCCCATAGTGCCTTTGCGATATGTAATGGGTCTCCCTCTACCCGGTTAAAAGAGGTATTTCCTTTGATTTAATAATAAACGAGGCTTCATCCCCAACCATTAAAAAACTTCTTTGTTCTAATGGAATTTCTTCTAATGGGTTCTCCTTGTACACTCTATCCAATGTCCATCTAGTATACTCTATTTGATTTCATAATGTAGACTAATACCACTTATAATGCATTGTTCATTTGATCACCCCAATATACTTCTTGTTTGATAACACCGGATAGGAAACTACACCTAGTATCTTTCTAAATGTTTCCTCTTTAACATATTTTTTTGATTGATTCTACATACTATTCATATAATACCAACTGATGGGAATATTTTTTCTCGTATTCATCACACCGATGTCACCATTCAATGTTTTACTGATCAAATTTCCAATTCTTCAATGCTTCTTCTCACCTACACATATTCTCTTATTCCCCTTGGCGCACAAACCTTGTTTACATAGTAATAAATCATTTAAAAATATACAAAGACATAAAAACTTAATTTAAAACATCCCACTTAATATTTACAACATCCTACTCCAAACCATCCTATGGTTGACCACATTCAATTCCCATAAAATATAAGATCTATTCTTAAGGCACAATTATAACATACTTCTTCGAATTTTCATAAGACTCAGTGAGAATCATGATCTTCCTCTATGTTTTTTATAATGTTGAACAACCAGATCATCATCATCACATTTGACGCCTTCATGAAAGATTCATAAATTTCTTTGAACTAGTAAAACTTTGTACTAATCATGCACCGGTTAAAACTTTATAGAAGATATTATGACTGATGAAACTGTATCATGTATTCTTGTAAATATTTTTGTGTTCTTGAAAAAATTTATATGTTTCTTCATAAATTTATATGAAAATTTTATATTATTTCATCACACACATATAACATCCTATGAAATTTATAAGAACAGTTCTATTATTACCTTCGTACACCATTCTCTTATCACTGAACTTCGTATAGAATCAAATTTTAGATTAAATAAGCCTAAACCATCTATATGATGAATAAGATATATCTCTCTGATCATCTTATAATAGCTTCACATCATGGCTCTATACATATTTATATGATAAAAATTTTACAAAAGTAATCATCATTCCATAATAAAAATGGTTTTTCATATGAATGTTAACTGATAACATTGTGATAGATTGTCTGATGGTCTTCAATTGATGACATTACCCAAAACACCCCTTGGTACGTCAACAACTTTCCTCTAGTTAGAAATATTTACAAATGATTAACCAATATAACTTCATACCATGGAATCTCTATAACCCCCTAGGATGGGAAAAAACTTTATATAACCTCATAGAATAGTATTTGTACCTCCCCATCTTTTACCAACAACATTTTTCTATTGATATTCACAGATCATTATAAAATAAAGATTTTACATAAAAATTTCCTTTCAATTCAATCTAGAATCAAGATATTTTTCATTACTTTGTATCTATAGAAACAAAAAAGCATAATCCAAATTTTTCATTGAACACTCAATGCAATGGAACTTGTAATCATGATATGATAAACATTATATACAACACTTAGGCTGGTCACCTTAGACAAGTAATATCTGTCTGATAGCCTTGGTTTGATAAACTGAACTTGATCAACTCAATATGTTCAAATTTATTAGAAATCATAACAAAGTATGGTGATTTATGCAAGAAAATAAAAGAAAACCATTTTAATCAAACCTTTTCTATTTATAATAGGATCAAAAAATATATTTTTATAACATAATCACCACAAAATATATCCAAACTTCTTGGTCACAACATAAAGAATTCATTTAAACATCACAATTAGGGAAAGTGTCGATAAATAAATATAACTTACATAAGGAATTTTAAATCAATATATCATACATACCATATCCCTCTTGCTAGAATAATAAAAAAGTAGTATAAAATTAATAAAATAATACTAGGGCTAACAACCCATCCACAACTGGTCTTGATTCCTAAAAATTACCATCATCTAACCACACCCAAGTAAACTTAAGAAATAATCATTGGTAATTTCCTTGAAACCTATCCCTGGGATTAATAATAGTGCCTGATTGGGTACACAACTGTTATGGAGGCCTGATAATGGTGTGAGTATAACTCAATAGGCCACCACCAACAACATCCCTAAAATAACCAGTCTAATGAATAGTGAATTTATAAGTATTGTACATAAACTGACACTTTAGGTTCTTGATGATACCTATGGTTGGATATAATACTGTTGATGTCTAGGATCCTAACCACAATCTACCATACCTTCTTAGGCCAATGTTATGTTTTCTATGAGCCCATATAAATGATCGTAGTAACTTCCAATATCCATATAGATTCCATGATGTCATAAAGACATTCCTAGTATCACATGAAATCTATCCACTCATCATATCATTCCTTTTGAGTCCAAGCTATCACCTCGACATTCCCTATATCCAGTCATCACTCAAATCCAGTCACTCATCCTAACATTCCAAAAAATACTAGTGATCATCATGACATTCCTCCACATTAGTAATTATATATGTCATGGAACTCCATATGGTCCTTCCACATCATCATCAATCATAAGTAATTTGACCTCTCATCCTGACATTCCCAATCATCAAGTATCATATAGAATTTTGGTGATTATACTGACATTCCCAAGTAGCACATGTGATATGGAATCCAAGGAGATCATATCAACATTCCCAATAATTAGGAATCAATTTAACCATTTAATTAGTTAAACATCATTTCATTAAATTTAATGTTGGCCCATGGCCACCACTTACCATAGTGAACAATTGGCATTTTAGGTTCCATTCCAAATTCCAAAATCATAATTTATTATTGTGAAAAACCAATCTAGTTCCAAAAACTTTGTTCCATGACCATATGTTCCATTAGTCTCTACAATGCCTTGGGTAAAAATATACATTAATAAAATTATTTCATAAAATAAATTTCCATCCCATAATCAAGAAACTTATTCCCCCAAAAGATATAATAAATATTAAAACATCATTTCAAATATCACTTACAAAATTCAATTCTATTTTATGAAATCTATTATTTCCAAATCATTTCATTAGTGATATAATATTACTATAGGTACATTCTATTTTAAGGGCAAACTCATTACCAATTATTGGTGGTTGTAAAATTTCATTTCACACCATTCAAATCAAACCAAGTTTCTTCTTAAATCATTAAAACAAAGATTTTGAATTTTAAAACATTTAATCGTTTCGATGTTAATTTTACCTACCAAGCATTTCTCTTGAATTGAAATCTCCTCAGGCATAAGGAATAGTAGATTTGTATTTAAACTAGGGAAACCCATTCGAAAAAATTTTAATTTAATTTTGAATCAATCATGAAAAATCCAAATTGACACACTATATACACACTCAAAACCTATGGAAGACCATGGGTAAAATTAAAAAGGGACTACCTACTCATTATATATTAGCCTATTGTAAGAGAAGAAACCAGAAATACAGAGAAAAAGAAAAATCCCGTAAAATAGGGAATAATCCACATAAGATATTAGAGAAATCATGAAAATAAAAGAAAAAAATAAAATATGGGAGATGACTCTTAAACTTACTTATATCGTTTGAATTCTGTAGAAGAAAGTATATTCAGAATGAAAATGTAAGAGTTCGGCCAAGGAATAGAGGATAGTGGTAGGAGAGGATGTGTGCATGGCTTCGGGGTAAGTGGGGAGTGGGGGTTAATCCTTGTTTAAAAACTTGAAGGGAAAATAGTTATTTTGCCCAATTTTAATGGGAAAATGGTTTTGTATCACAGTTCGAAAAACCATGCACCCACAATCCTTCCCCCACTATCCAAGAAATTTCCCTTGCATAATTATGGTGTATGATTTCACCAACCATGTGCTATCCATGTGATATATATGTAATTTACTGAAATAATTTTCATGGTCTTCTAGGACCTACATAATAGTTTAGAAAACTATATAGATTTGAAACTTAAGTTGCACATTAGGTGTCCACATTTAGCATTTACCATGCACTAATTGTGTGCCCAAAAAATCCAAATCCACAATAACTCTAAACACTCTTAAGACTAAGCCATAACACTTGGGGCACATTAAGAGACTCAACCACAACCAAAGACACCATTTTAAAATCTTTCAACTCTTATAACGATGTTCCAAATCTGGGTTCAAAATCCATCCAATCCACTATTTTGAAAACTAAAAATCTTTCTTAAATTATAAGAAATGATACAATATTGAGGCCTTATAAACTCCCTACCGTAATAGTTTTCATCCTATAAAATTACTAGTGTTCAAACACTCACATTTCTCAACCCTAATCACTCACCGATTCAAATCCAAATAGACTTTTCCCATTCTGAATGCCTAAAACAGGTGTAATGAATGACCTTAAACATAAGGCAGTCAAATTGTGTCATTATCTAAACACCTCATAGGACTATAGTGCTCCCCACAATAACCTTCATCTTATAACCACTAACTTCCAATTCTTGACACCCCCACTATCATAATTTCTTATTGAAACACCAAATCTCAATTCAATAATGATCCCAGTGTGGTTTCTAATTGACCACACCCACACACACATGAGAACAACAATTAAACATTATTACCTTTCCTCATAATGGAAACAAATGTGGATGTATTCATAACCATCATTCATTCAAAAGTATAGATACATCCATATTTCCTAAGATGTCAGGTACAATTCTCAAGAAACACCCACCATATCCTAAACAACACACTAAATGTGGTTTACAACTTATCACATCCAACTCTATATGTTAATGCATGTCAACCCATACTTGGATAACTCATCAAAAATATTCTTGTCTCAAACTTCTTACACATATCCATTCTACTTGGTCATGATACCTTCATTCTCTATAGCATCCTATGACCACCCAAACACACTAGTTGGTGTCCTTACTAGACTCTTAATGAAATCCCATAGTTATATCCCCAACCAACCAAGACTGTCATCATGACATACTACACACACCGATGTACCCCTAATCTAGACACTATTGGATCACATTAACACCACCTTGAGTGTAACACCACATTAGTTTTATTTCAAGTATTATTTAACCTTTAATTATGGTTTCATTTTTTGTTGTATGAGTAATGATTAAAAATAAATTGGGTGGATACCAGTAATGGTTAAGTAAATGGTTTTCAATGTTTTTCATCTTAAACATAAATATTTTCTTTTTTTTCTAGGTGATTACTTGTTCTGTAATGGGAGTACATTCCATGTAATTTCTTCCTGGTAAAAAACATGTAGTTGTTACAAAGTGTCATAGGTTTACACTCAGTGTAAATATTTCTCATAATATAATGGAAAATATCATGCTTTTAATTAAAAATGTGACTGATTTTTCAATGTATATGAGCTTCATGTATAACACGATGTGTATGGGGATTACATTCCTTGTAATAGACATGAACTAGGATTTTAGGGTGACTCATGATTGGTTTCTTATTTCATTCCCTACATACTTCCTTGATCTCAACCTAGAGACTCTCCATAGAAGATTTTGGGTGATTATCTCCCATCTGGGTTTCTTTATTCATTGATTGATCACCTTTGTGGTTGGATTTATTCTCTCTGGGTATATAATCCTTTTGTTTTTTTTTGGAATTGGTTAAGGATATGTGTTGGGATATGTTTGAGTACATATTTTTGATCGGATAGTGGTTTATATCAATCTTTTCTAGTTTCCTAGTGTGCATTGTCTTTCAAAAGTGATTCTCTTGGTTTCTAGGCACAATTGTCTATTAAAGAAATTTTTCTTCCATGTTAGGAAGTTTTAGATATTTTATTTAAGGATTCAGGTAAATTGAAGAACATATTGTAGCATGTTTTATTCTCATGTTATTGTTGTTTTCGGTTCGAGTTGGTCTGGAGATGACTGTTGTTCACGTGGGGATTTAACATAATTTCTGATTCATATTGTTTTTTTGGAATAAAATTTATATCTCTGTGGTATATCCTTTACTTCCAATATTTACTTTGGTTGATTGTATTAATTTTATATTATTTAAAACTACTTTTTTATCTTATTTTACCAATATTTTGTTATGGGATGTTTCTGGTGGCTCGACTATTTTACCCGGGACTAGTTAGTTAAAATTTTATATCAAAGGAATTATGAACCTAAAGTGCATTGAAACTTCCTGAGTTGGTTTTGTGTATTGGGTAGATAAGATTTTTGTACATCATAATTTAGAAAGTATGTACTAAAAAGGTTCTTGGGAAGATCACTTATGTGATTGAGACTTAGTTAACATGGGTAGTCATGGACTTTTACATAGTTTGAGACATGGGGTTTCTGGGAATTTTAATGAACTATATGGGAGGTTTATTTAAATTTACTAATTAATTTTAAAGTAATTATTTTCATCATATCTTTAAATTATTAATTTTTAAAATATTAGATATCAAAACATGAATTTAGTCCTATAATTGTTTAATTTTATCACGACTGATCAATTTTTTTCTTTTGTAAGAAAATTCCTATGAGAAGAGCTCTTCCAAATCCGAGAGAGGAAGATGTAGGATAGGATTTATATGTTAACTATCCAGTGGACTCTACTTTGGTATCATAATTTATATTTACTACTAATAATCTATGTCATGTGGGTGTTAGGAACCCAGGACACATTCTGGATCATGGATCCAAATTCACTAAGTAACATCCACCTAGATTTTGTGATGACAAAGGACCCTAGGAATATGATGAGTGGCTTGATAAGATAAAGATTATCTTTAACTTATTGAATACTCATGAAGAATCTATGGTGGGATTTTACATGTATCTTCTTGAGGGACCAAGAAGAAGATAGTGTGAGTCTATTGTGGAAGCTAATTTGAATGAGGATTTTACCTATGTTTCTTCTAGAAAATATTTAACCATTAGTTTTTACTTGGTTCATTGTGTGAGGTGATAAACTGGGATATTTTGACCTTATATAAGGGGAACATACCATTTTGGATTATTCTACCCCTTTTTCTATGTTGGGGAATCTGGGATCAAAGATTTTCACTAATTAGTATCTAAAGGCTTCAAGGTTTAAGTTTGGACAAAGGCCTAATATTCAGATAATGTTGATACACATGTTCCATCTGACCTTTGTGGAGGTTGTTTATAATGAAAATTTTGATAACATAGACATAACTAGGAAGAAAGGTTTTGGTAAAGCTTTAGTTAGTTCATTGGATAACCATGGTGTATCTTTTAACTAGAAAAGGAACAGTAAGAGTGGTTAGGTTTCCTTAAGAAATTTTTCATGGGTTTCAACAATATAATAATAGGTTTTCTATGATCATTATAGAAGGAAAGTTCATACCAAGACTATCTTTCTGGATGATCCTAAGGCATATCATCTGTATGGATGATATGAACATCTATAATTTTTTTGTGAAGTGATATATCAAGGAAGTAGTGTGGGATCCACTCTCACTAAGAGTGTTTTGATTTATAATAACACTTCAAAGGTTGGGGGTATAATCCTCAAACCAAGGGAGATATTCATATGAATAAGATGAAATGGATTTTTGTAGTGGAGTATGTGCTATGGAAATATGATGTAGGGACAAAAAATTTCGTAAGTATGATTCTTAAAAAATATTCTATGGTGATATATTTGTTTGATATAGGTGCTAATCATTGTTTTATATCATCAATGATAGGGGGCATGTTGTTCTTTAATTCAGATCTTTTTCTTACTTTTTGGATCTTTCCCACCTTTGGAAAAGAGGTCTGAAGAAGGTAATAGATGTCATGCATGTCAGGTGATGATTTCTGACGTTGAGATGGAGTGAAAATTTTTAGTGCTTGATCTTGACATCATCAACTTGATTATCTGCATGGGTTTTTTGATCAATGTTAAAGACCAAATAGACTATTATCACCATCGTTTTCAGTTCTTATCTTGTAATGGGGTCACTCGTGTTTTCTAGGGTGGGGGAGACCCTAGATATCGAAGGGATGGGCTTGTTGTTCCTTATACTAGGGTAATATCATGCTATTTTTCTGAGATGATCAATGATTAATTTGAACTTTTTTGGTAGTTGACTTCAAACAATGTTGTGTGAATACCCCACTGCATTTCTAGATTATTTTTATGGTTTACCACCCCAAAGATAGGTCAAATTTACTATTGATATGCTCTCTAGTTTGATTCCCATTTCTATGTTTTCTTACCATATAACACATTCTATGTCAGTGGAACCTATGTTTCAGATTATGGATATAGAGGCTAAAGGATTTTTTCATCCTATAATGTCACCATGGGATAAACCTATCCACTTTACATAGAAGTTAGGTGTGAGCCTCATACCTTGTATTCAATATCAAAAGATGAATCGGGTGACCATTAAAAAAATATCCTTTACCAAGGATTGATGATATTTTTTATTAGATTAGAGGGGATCGTTGTTTTTTTAAGATTCACCTATGATCACGGTATCAATAGTTGAGAGTCTGAGAAGAGGATATACCTAAGGAAATATTTAAGAGTTTATATGGGAATTTTGAGTTTATGGATATTCCATTAAGTCTCAATAATTCTCTAATAGTGTATAAGGATTTAATAAACTATATATTTCAATGGTTCTTGGAATATTTTATGTTTTGTTCATAGATTATATCTTAGTGTAATCCAAGTCATTGGAAAAGCACATGGGACATTTGGATATCATTATTCAAACCATGAAGAAACCTCATCTGTATGGTAATATTTCCATGTGTGAGTTTTGGATCCGAGAAGTGATGTTTCTGGGGCATGTGATATCCAAAATATTCATCTTATTAGATCCTGAAAATTTAGCGGCATTTATGTTCTTGGATAAATCAAGAAATGTACTTCAGATTTAGAGCATCTTGGGTTTGGCTTGTTACTATAGATGGTTTGTTTAGGACTTATCCAAGCTTGAATCTTTATTGAAAACATTAACCTAATAGGGTATAAAATTTTAATGGAATGAAAGGTTTCATAGATATTGTTATGAGATTAAGGTGATGTAGAATTCAGAATGAGTTTTTAATCTTCCAAAGTTGAGATGAGGTTATGATGTTTTCTGCGATACTTATATTATATGAATGGGATGTTTCTTGATGTATTAGAATTAGGTGGGGGCCTATTGATCATGCATGTTATTCCCCCTTGAGAGGAACTAACCTACCCATGGTCTTGATTTGGTAGTGGTTATGCATGCAGTGAAAATGTGGAATCAATATATCTTTGGGGAGCGATTTATGGTATATTCTGATAATAAGATCTTGAAATATAATTTTACTTATAGGGATATGAACATGATATAGAGATTTTGGGTGGAGTATATTTATACTTTTGATTTTAAAATTTCTTATACCCCTCAGAAAGAGAATGTGGTTGCCAATGCATAAAGAAGAAAATTACCACCACAAGATATACATGAATTAGTTTTGAAGTGTAATCTAAGGAGTTGGTTTACTTAGACGATCATGGAAGTTGAAGAGGAATGTATATATGTGTTATTTTATTAGATGAAAGATGAATCATCCCTTGATGAATAATTTTAGTACAATAAAGTGATAAATATAGAGTCCCAATGCTTTAGTAAAAGACTTTGTAGTGGGGATACCTTGTATGAGTGGGCTCGGTCTCTCAGTGGAGATTTATACTTTTATACTAGGGTGGTTATCCCATTTTCCCTGAAGGAGGAGTTACTATATAGTGAAAACCAATCGTGTTTGTCCATGAACCATTGGGATACCAAGATGTATCATGGCTTCCGGAATAAAAATTGGCGTTTAGAGATGATATGGTCAATATAGATTTTTTCTCAAAGTGTCTCACTTGTTTGAAAATTAAGGTGGAACACCAGGGACTTGTAGGGTTGTTGCATCCCTTACCCATTACATTATTAAAGTGGGATGAGATATCTAGGGATTTCATTATTAGATTACCATGGAATATTATTGTAAGGATTCTATTTGGGTAATCATTTATCAAATCATGAAAATAGTGTATTTCCCACCTATCTGGGAGTTGATGAAAGTGGAAGAAATTGGGGACATGTTTGTCTGAGATATTAATTGACTTTACGAGGTTCCTTTGTGGTTTTATCTAACATGGATTCAAGGTTCACATCTAGGTTCTGGAAACCTATACAAGAGATAATTGTTTCTCAGATTATATTTTTCATAGATTATTATCCATATATGTATGAGAATAAATAGAGGTATATCTAGGTTCTAGAGGATATTCTCTAAGATTTTATTTTTTATTTCAGAGGATCTAAGGAAATTTTTTTAACATTGGTTGAATTTTCATATAAAAATAGTTATTAGTATTTGTAAAATATGGCCCCTTTTAGGATTTTAATGGATGTCCATTTAGATATAACTTGTGTTGGGAAGAGCTTGGAGGGAAGTCCTTAGTTGGGTGAGTATTGTTCAGGAGATAAAGAAGATAATGCAATTGACCTGGAGGTGTTTGATCATAGTATATATTCATAAGAAATATTTTTTTGGACCATCATCATTAGCTATTAGAGTTTTATGTGGTTGATCAAGTATTTCTCAGAGTTTCACCTCACTTAAGACATCATCGGCTGGGTAAGTAGGGTGATTTGGCAGGGAGATCTGTTTTCCCCTTTGATATCATTAGACAATTTGGGAGGGTGGCCTATTAATAGTAATTTTCATCTAGCTTGACAGTTATCCATGACATATTTCTTATTTCCCAATTGAGGAGGTATATAGAAGTTCCTTCCCATGTGATTAAATGAGAGGATATTGATCTTTAAACTAATACCACTTTGGTTGAGTAATCAGTTCAAATTATAGATTTCTAGTACAAGGAATCATATAGTAAATGATCCCACTAGTCTGAGTAGTGTGGATGTTCGAAAAAGATATCCATGAGAAATAGGAGAGGTATTAATTGATAAGGTAGAAATGGACTTCTCTTATTGTGGATATAGGATATTAAGGTATTTCTGGGGGAAGAAAGAGTTTATGGTGTGGATATTGTAACTCTCTGTTACTTTTCTGTTAAGTATTATTTAATAATTTCTTTCAGTTTAATTTTTGTTGGATGAGTAATGCCATAAAAGAAATTGGTAGGATACATATTGTTGTATAGTTAGATATTTTTTTGGATATTTTCAGTTAAACCTTCTATTTTTTATATTCATTGGGTGTTTACATGCCAGTTAATGGGAGTACAATTAGTGTAATAACTACTGGGAAGAAATCATGAACTAGATACATAGTGTGAGATGTTAAAACATTGTACAAAGATTTCACATCATGTGATGAAAAATATTTGGATTTTAATTAAAAAGGTGACTGGTTTTTCAGTGTATATGAGATTAATGTATTACCAGACATGTAAGGGGATTTCACATCTTGTAATAGTTTTGAATTGGGCTTTTATAGTCATAAACTAGGATTTTATGGGGCTACACAAAAAAATTATTATTTTAATCATTGTAGACTTACTTAATCATGACCTAGAGTCTCTCTCTAGTATATTTTTGGTGATTATCTCCCTTTTTGGATACTTTATTCAATGATCGATCATATTTTTGGATATATTGCTTCTCTCTGGGTGTGAAATCCTTCTGTGTTTTCTTTGGTTTTGGTTATGGATTTCCTTTTGGATATAGTTGTTTTATGATTTTGATCAGAGAGTGTTTTATATATATCCTTTTTAGTTTTGAAGTGTGTCTTGTCTTTTGAAGGCCATTTTCTAGGTTTATGGTCATCATTGTTGAAGAAAACTGAGTTTCTACCACATTGAGGTAGCTTTTCAATACAATTGGTTAATTTGATGACTTTCATGTCATTATTCCTAAATTATTTTGGTATTTTCATTTATTAGAAGTGACATGTGGTATTAAAATATTTCTTAGAAAGTAAACTATTTTTAAATAGGTTTTTTGCTTTGAAAAAGAATATGATTTATTTGGAAACGGGTTTTCAAACTCTGAAGTGGTTTAGATTAGATTTGAAAATGTTTTATGAAATTGTGTGCATGGGTATGAAATTAATAATATAAATTACACAATGGGAACCTTGGGTGTATGAGGAATGATACATGAGTAGCCTTAGTGTGTGTATGGCACCACTAGGGGAAACCTTTTGAGATATCTACTAACAAGACTTGATATTGGTTGAATCCAACGTTATGCATGATTAAGAAATTTAGTTCCTAGTATGAAATGTCCCATAGGATAGATCCCAAATTTGAGGTTCTTTTTCATTTTTGGTTATTTATCACATATTTTTTATCATGAATTTTTTCTCATAGTTTTGTATATGAGTTCGAATCACATAGATTCACATGATAGGTTGTTTCATGGATATCTGGTGTCTATTTTACCTCTTGATGTATGTACATGATTTCCTATTTTATCATATTTACATTTCACATTTTTTTGAGAATATGAAATGATTTTATTAAAACTAAATGGAAAATTATTTACAACTAGATTTAATTTTTTAATTTTTTGTAAAACTATTTCTTTCAAAATCTAGAATTGTTTAATTCTTGATATTATTCGTTTTATATAAACTTTGTTGATATCCTACTAGGATATGGATCACAACCTACTCAAGAATTTATGAATTTTTGGATGTTGTATTACATGATTTAGGTAATGAGAGGGGAATCTTTTAACATGTTAGATTCTCTTGTTATTATTGTTTTTTATTCAGATTAATTTGGAGGAAACTCTTATTCTCGTGGGGATTTGAAATACATTCTGGTTTTCCTATTTTTTTTGTCATGGAATTCATGTCTTTGAGGCATCTAATTTGATTCCTCTATATTATATGGTTTTTTCTTGTCTTTTTTTATTCATGACCACTTTTTTTATCATGTTTTACTAATATTATGTGACAAGTTGGTTCAGGTGTCTTGTCTAGTTGACTTGGCATTGGTTCATTACATTGAGCCTAAATCCAATGATATTTCTAGATCTACAATCACATCATATTTACCATTTTGGAATTCCCTAAAGAATCTTGGAATGCATCCCTTCAATTATTCCTCAGAATCACTATTACACCATAATCTTCCAATGATCTACTCCACATTTCCACAAAACATTCATCCTAAGGGTCATATGTCCACATATAATACATTAATCCCCACTATAAGAGTGACTTTATCACCATTCCTCTGAGTCAACTAACAACCACCATGACCCATGATCAATTCATCATTGAATAAAATGGTTGGATGTGGTCATCTCACTCTCAACAGAGAAACAAAAAAATCAGCTATCTTATATTCCTTGTTTCCAAGAACGAATCCCATGAAATTCACTGATATTCATCACACAGTGAGGACCTCATCCTCTAACGATTGATGATGCACTCCACTCTATATATATTCACCTACACTACTCCTTGAGTGTAACATCCAAAGATCCAACTAAAAATGATGTGTCCCACTCCTCTGAGTGAAGATCAACACAACCACAACCCTTAACACCTCTGTCTAGGTGAAACCCAATTGTTTTCCCAACAATAATTTGATCCACCCATGATGTAAAACTTTATATATAGGGAATCTCAAACACTATTTAATGATCCCCCAGACCTCTATTCCCATAAGAGTTTTATCAAATCTTGACCACATAACTTCAACAAGGGATTGATAACAAAACTCACTAAAGCCTCACAACTCTATACTAAACCTTCATGAACTATGTTCATCAAGGTACTACTGCTACCACATCAATTAATATTTCCCAAGCCCTAATCTCTTATCAATAGAATAATTATTGTCTAATATACCATCCAATTATCAATAGCCTTGTGCATAGCCTTTGTGCATAGCCTTTGTGCATAGCCTTTGTGCATCACCGTAGTTTCACTAAAAAGGAACATGTTATTATTCCCAATTCACCAAACTAGATAATCCAAATGGCATCATGCATCATAATCATGTGTTTTACACCTCATAAAAACCTTGGGTTTCAAACTCCATGATGAACGTTCACCCAACCTAACTCAAGATGTTGTGATTCATGAATTTCCATAATAAGTCTCTAATGCCCACTCAAAAATATGATCATGTATCTCAGTTCATTGGTCTCATCAAACAAGATGCATGTTCATTAATTACACCAAAAAGCTAATATTCCTTACAATACATGTATAACCAAATGATAACACAACACTATGTGTGTCATTACAAAATTTAAAGTATATAACCATTCTCTAACAGTTATAGACCCATATATATAGGGTCAACACAGATTACCACATTGAAGTAGTGTCAAAACTACAGGGTTTGGAAATCAAATGATATTTTCCTTATAAAAAGGACATAAAACCAAAACACAATCACTCAATGTGATTACCTTAAAAATATCCAATACATAAGCAAGTCTTTACTAGAACCTCAATAGCACCACCTTCATATCAATTCCACATGATGAAGCATCCAATCACGCTTCACAAAACCAAACACATAACATCAATGTGACAAGAAAATTATTTAATCTAGGACCAGCATAATCATAATTACAAACCAATTATCAATGAAACTATAACCAATACACCTATTCTAGGTTACAGCATATCTCGTAATGTCACAACCCACAAGGGCTATAAGAAACATGATACAAGAAAACATGAAGATTTCTTAAGGTCACAACCTAGACATATCAAGGTCTCACAACCCATATCCAAGTGTCTCAAAACAAGGGAACTCTCTCAATGGAAAACACTGATACACATATTCAATCCACAAGTGGTATTAAGGACCATTTATTGTTTCACTTTACTTAAAATGTTTTTCTTTTAAAAATAGTGGATTCGCATTTTGAAACTTTTCCTTACACAACATTTTAAAATTCTAAAAAATTATAAAATTTCAAATTTCATGGTTTGTTTAGATGGATTTTAATCCACTACATATAAAGTAAAACACCTTATAAGTTTCTTAATAACACATTACAAATGAAAACCATCTCTTTATATATCATTTATACCTGCATACCAACTGAAAGTCACCAATGGAGTTGCTTAAGTAGAATAACACCATACACATATATGTAAACTATATAAATGGTTGGAGTCATTTTAAATACCAAAACATCTCAATTATATTTAAAACCATATCTATATATAAATTAATAGTATTAAAAATCTATGGATAATAAATAAAATACCATCGGAGGGATATACTAGGTATCTATCCATCAAAGATAGTGTACAGATGACATATTAATCCTATGTGCTTATCATGATGCATGAACACACACACCCTCCCTTTTTATACTAGGCTAACAGATAAAATATTATAAATTAGTATCATCACGTTAAAGGGGGCCACTCGAGTTGGAAATTAGTAAAATATAAAAATGAAAGCAAGAACCACATTTCCCTCCACTGGAAAATTGGTTCCACCCCTCTCAAATGGGAATATATGCACCCTTTAATGATCTCATTAACAATATCTAAAAACATCCTATTCTCCTGCAAACCATTCAATTATAGTATTACAAAAGAAAATAAACACTCTGATACCACTTTTTGACACCCCATCCTAGAGGCCACTTGACTGGTCCCTTGATCTGGTGTGCCACATGACCTTAGGCACGCCACCTGATATTCCAATGTGTAATGATTAGTAGTGAGGAGATATGATAAGGTTATCAGGAGACTATACCCTCATATCAAATAATAGATGAAAATAGAAATAAAAATAAAAAGATAAATAATCTAGAAAAAAATCACAAGATAAGTGACAGTAAATAACTACAACCAACATATGAAGTAATAAATGAACATGTTATACATATCGAATCCCCCATTTATGGATAAAAAAAAGTTTTATAAATATAATATAATAGGATTGATGATAACATCCCATCCCTATCATATCCCGAGTCCTACCTGGTCCCATTGTACAAATATAATCCATATAGTTTAAGAAACAATCATCGGGCCCTTCCTTGAAACTTGTCCATGTGAAAAATAACAATGTATTATTGGGTGTCCATGTTCCATGGTCGTCTTAATAGGTTGTTAGTAAAACTCATTAGGCCACCACCAACGGTCTCCCTAAAATAACTAGTCCAATAAATCGTTCATATTGAAGTGTTATACATAAATAATTAAATAGTTTTAAAATAGTTATATAAACACAGTAACCAACAACTGACTCCAAATATTTTTGATGAAACCCGAGGTCTGTTATACTATTTTAGTTCTCTAGGCCTATGATGATGATCGACTATACCATCTTCAACTAGTTATACGATTTATTTGATAATATATTGATGATCGTGCCAATAATAAATATGTACATAAAATCTATAATTTCATACAAGAATTCATAGTATCGCACATAATATATACAACCATCTTGATGTTTTTAGGGAATATGAGCTCTCTCTCTATAATTCTCCATAGTTATTCATCACTCAAATCCATGCACTTATCCTTGTATTCCAATGTAATCTGAGAACCCATCCCAACCTTCCTCCAAATTAGTTATCACACCGGTCAAGGTACTCCACCTGGAATTCATACATCATCATCAATCATATGGAATTTGAGATCTAATCCAGACATTCCCAATCATCATGTGCCATATGGAATTAGGGTGCTCATCCAAACATTCCTAGGTATCACATGAGATATAGAGTCCAAATCTCATCCAGACATTCCCAAGCATTAGGATTCACATTAATCATTTAATCAATTGAACATCATTTCATTAAATTTTTAGTAGGACCATAAACAAAATTAATTATAGTAATCATTACACATTTTAGGTTAGACTCCAAATTAAAAATATTAATTCATTATTTTGAAAAACCTAGCTAGTTCATAAGAATTAGTCTCATGACCATAAGTTAAATTAGGCTCTACAAATCCTAGGATATCGATTTTATTCTATAAAATTATTTACTAAAATAACTTCTCATACCATAATCAAGGAACTTATTCAACCAAATAATTTATTTAATATTAAAATATCATTAAAAATATGATTTACCCAATTATTTTTTATTCAATAAAATCTATGATTTCCAACCCATGTCTTTAATAAAGTACCATTACATTAGGTCTGATTCATTTTAAGGGTCACACACATTCCCTATTATTTATGGTTGTGAAATTAGATTTAAAAATCATAAAATTAAATCACGTTTTCTATTAAATCATTAAAACATAAATTAGTCATTTTAAAACATTAATCCATTTGAAAGTAAATTTATCCCACCAAGAATTCCTCCTAAACTATAATTTACTAAGGTCTATGATGTATTAAATGACCATTTAACCAAGGGAAACTCAAAATAAAGTATTTTTTAATTAAATTTAAATCAATCACAGAGTGTCTGGATTGATGCATAATGGACACACTAAAAAATAAAGGAAAACCATGGGTAAAATTAAAAGGGACCACCTACTACATCCTCATAGGAGACTACATGTCCTATATCGGCCCTTGGTTTACGTATAAATAACATATATAGAGAAACTAGAAAAATTAAAATAAAATAGGGTATATCCCACATAAATTATATGAGGAAACTTGATAGAAAAATAAATGAAGAAAATAAGGGAGAGGACCCCTACCCTTATCTCAAGTCTTCCAGTGTCACAAAAAGAAGCTTATTTTGACCACATATAGAGGAGTTTCATGATAAAAGAGAGGAGAGGGGAAGGAGATAAGGAACAAGCAGCTGCTAGGTGAGTGGAGGAAAATGGGGTTAAGCCTATCTTAAAATTGAGAGGTCAAAAATTCATTTTCTGCACTTTTAAGGGGACCAAAGTTTAGTCACACAGTTTGAAAGACTATGCATTAACTATGCTTCCCCCACTATCAAACATGTTCCACCTCATGCAATTATGGAACATGATTTCATAGACCATACACCAATAGTGCGACATGTCTACAATTTACTGTAGTAATTTTCATGGTCTTCCAAGACCTAGTTTATAGTTTCATAGACTGTGTGCTTATGAAATGTATACCACACGGTAGGGGGTATGGTTAGAACTAACTGTGCACCACATTATTTTTTACCAGAAAACAAAATTACAAAACATTGAGCACTATAAATACTCCTGATACTTAATTTTAATACCTGATTAACCTCTATGGATACAACCAAATCCAAAAATACCATTTTATAACACTCAAACTCTTAGAATGAAATTCTGAATCTTGGTTAAAGATACAATCCATCCATTAGTTTGAAAATTCAAAATCATCCTCAAATTCAGAGCACCAGTATAGAAATAAGTCCTTATAAGAGACACTTTTACACTAGATAAAACATGTTTGGGGTTGATCATGCCAGCTAAATTATACCATAAGGATCAATGACTCTTATTTTATATACAATTCTATAATTTATTTATTATAATGATAATATCATATGTGCACACCCTGCATTTAATGGTAATGTGTGATAACACAATGGTGGTTACCTATTAAGTTGTACTCAAACCTCACTTAGACATCCATTACACCTGGGTACCCAATAATAATACATTGGTCAAATGATTAGGTTTTTCAGAGGATTTATATTTGATATCTCAGTTGGATTGCTTAGATAGAGTTTGGAGATGGATACGGTATGACTCAGACATAGAAGTAGATCCTTGTACCTTTATTTATTTATTTATTTTATATATGATCAATCTAGTGGGAAATCGACTATTGTTTATCATCTTGACCATGAGTATGTATGACTTCCTGCTTTTTGAATATACATTTGATATAACATGTTGAGTTTTATTTCTTATGTGTAATCAGATTTGTTATTATGGATTTTTGATGGCTATTCCTATTATTTTTATGCACCCTATTATAGGGGGCATACTCTCCCCAAGTTACACCCTAGACCCCCAATCCAAGTCGGCACCCTCTATCGAATGGGGAGGTATTCTTGAGTTCATGTGGTAACCGTTGGTCCAAGAACTATCGAGTGGTTCAGGGTTTCAGGATTTCATAGATTTGTTAAGAATTCTTAAAGAAAACAAGAATATAAAATGTCTCATATTTTAAAAATGTGAGTCTACACTTTATCATTTTTTATACAGGATGCATATATTTTGTTCAGTGATGTGATAATTGACCTATAAAAGTTCGAATTTGGGTTATCCTCGAATGATGATCTTCATGGAGTATTATAGGTTGTGATAAAATGTTAAGGTTGTCATGAGTAGGATTTCATATTGAGATGAAAAATATGGTCATGTGGCAGAAAAACAATTTTGCGCACCAGATGACCAGCCAATTATCCCACAATGAGTATCATACATTGTGTCTTTGTTATGAAAGGGGTTCATGTTTCATATTGAATCCAGATACCTAGCCTTAATAGGATACTTATCTTGGTAATGTTTATATTTTGATACATTTATTATGCATGTCTGGAGGCATAGCTAATTAGGGGGTTCTTGGGTATGATGTAGATCATGCCATGAGTTGAAGCTTGATCAAGGAAAGATATGACTTCTCATATGATGAGTATAAAATCCAGGCCCTCAATTGATATTAAACAAGGAAATTTATGTACATAATTGGATAAGGTACGTGTGATGTACTTATTTACCTGGATGAGGGAAATGTGATGTGTTCAACTACTTAGATGAATGACATTTGATGTATTCATCAACCTGGTTAGTTTGTACATGGAGAATCGAGATTGTAAGGGAGGTTTTATGTTATTAACATACTTTATATACCATGGTCACTTTATGTCTTATGAAAAGTGATTTTGTGATTATTCATAATTTTATACAATAAACCTGGTGGACAAAGGTACGGAGATACAAGAGTCCGATATATATCATGATAGATCCCATTTTAACCTTAGAAACATTGATGGTTTTCCAGAGGCCACTCCTTGATTTCATTTATGGATTCACAATTTCATTATTTTTAACACTAAAATCCATCGTGGGATCAACCATTATGGTTTCATTATTAATAATCAGGTTTATAATACTTTTAGAATTACACCAAAAATGTTTTGAGGGATTTTAAAAGAAGTCTTGTTTTGATTTTTCACAAGTTATAACATATGATGTAACATGTGTCTAAAGTGTATGATAACTAATCCAAAATAAGTTTTAAGATATATTCAAAAGATGTTTTGGGTATGATTTTATAATTTATTATATGGGACGTGCGATAAGATTAATGTTTTCAAGTTATATACACCATTTATTGAAAGTGGGTGATTGACGAATATGTTCCATACGAGGAGGACTATGATGCATGGGATAAGATAGTGACATAGTCTTGACTTATTTGGGCTATAAAATAATGTGAAATACTATTTCATGGTGGATATTCATAGAACTATCACATTATTCCATAATGTTTTTTCCTCTTCATTCTCTCAATCGAGAAAGCAGCATACATTGTGTATCATCATATGATGATGATTAGAGGAGTTATAAACATCCATGTGGATTATTTAAATGTTAAATAATCAATAAGAAATAGAAGATTCATGAGTTACAAATATCACATATCATGAAACATTTATGAAAATTTTCACATTAATATGGTTGAATGTTGATACATTGTGGGACTTCATATTACCATATAAATAGGTTATTAGATTATAAGTCTAGTTACATTCATGTATGATACAAGTTTTGTGAAAAAACTCAATAAGATCACTCTCTATAACTCATTTATCTCTATTATTTAAAATTATGGTTTTAGAAGTCTATGGATATGATGGAGATCTAATATGACTGTCAGGAGATTCCCACAACCCATGGGTACCCTACGCGGTAGTATTCCTCTGGTTTATCCTTTTGTAATCCTGATTAAGATCATGTGAAGGTTGGACATTCCAAATCATAATGTTAAAAGATACACCATTATTTTCATTATTTTATTATTCAATCCAAATATATAAATAGATCATGGAATGTATGGGGTTTGGTGTTGTTATTCTACTACATGTTGGATGGTAGAAATCTATCTTAAAATCTTCTTGTATTTATCATATTTATATATTATAAATATTTTTTAGGTTAAATATATTTTATCCACATGATTTTACATTCCATGTATTTTTGTAATCAAAAGGTGGACATTTCTAGGTTATTTACCTAATATATTCATTTGTATATTTTCCAAAATATCATATATAAACCATAGAAATATTAAAGTTCATAATCAAATCATTATGTATAGATTCATCATTCAGATTAGGCATGACATGAATGTACCAGAAAATATGGATCTTTGAAGTATAATTAAAAACATCAATATTTTATCATATGTTTAATTGATGGACATTGGAACTTTCAGTCATGGTCTGTGTTGTACCAATGGATTTTCGAGTTCAGGTTAATTTGTTACCCTATTAGAGTATTTCTTTGTTTTCTCTTCATGTGTTTCTCAAATATAGAAGGATGTATTTTATTTAGTGTTGTTTTTTCAAGAACGTAAAGGTTGTGTATTTCAACATGGGGATTTGGTTTTGGAATCTTGATTGGGTGCCTTATAGATTTTTTTTATTTTGATGGTTACAAGTTTTAATTATTCACATGTTTGTTTGGTTGGTTATATGATTTTAATTGTGTATCATTTATTTGATTATATTTTTATACTTTTTGGTTATGGATTTATTGTTTCTTGTGATATATTTATTTTTTCAACGACGCATGTACATGTATTTTAAATATGTAATATTTTTTAATTAAATTAGTGAAAATAATAAAAAATGGACCAAAATAAAACTCCAATTGATGAAGAAAAAATCACTTACAAAATCAAATAAAAAAATAAAGTAATTAGAAATCATTAAAAGAATAATCATAAATCATTGATAAAATATAACCCTATTTCTGAAAAAAACGTATAAAATATAAAGCCTATAAAAAATGCAGTCAATTTTAAAAAATATAATAGAATATATAGACCAACACCAGAATAATTGGTATAATAAACATAAAATTAAGTTTTTTTGGTAATTTTTATTGATTAAATTGATTATTTGAATTTTTTTTGTTTAATGAAAAAAACCAATAAAGTTCTACCTCTCCCTCTATTTTTCATTAAATTTAATGATGCATGGTGAATCAGTTCAAGTGTTAAAAATAAGGGTGAAAAACTAGATGGTTAATTGAAAATTAATTTAAAAAAACCTAATGATTATACTCAATTGGTTATGGTTGATAGACAATGATTTTGATTAATAACAAAAATATTTTCAATTAGTTTTGACAGGGGATTTTAAAAACCTAAAAATTATTTTTTTCATTTATTTAATATTAAAAATTTAAAATAGATAAAATATTTATAAATTTATAAATTTAAAATCAAATATTAATACTATATCTCTTCCCTCTCTTCACAAGTGTTCAACATTCACTAATCCAAATTAACAAAAATAGTTATTATTTGAGTTTATCCTACTAAGTTAAGTTCCCTAAATTTTTTGTATGTATTTTCAATGTAATTAATTTTCTATCAAGGAAAATGTCATTTTAATGTAATTTTAGGTCTCATAATTTTATACGACACTTTCAGTTTACTATAGTTTAATATTTTAAAAAAATTGATTTATTATTAACATTCAATTCATCCTAAATCTCATTTTATTGAATCATTATATGATGAAATTTATAATTCTTCTATGGTATAATTGTAACTATTACTTTTGTTTTTGGTATATTATTTATGCATTTAATATTAAATTATGTTGTATATTGACTAATCGTACTATTCCATTTATGATATGCATAATATATAGGCCTTCCTTGTATAATTCTTGTTTCCTTGGATGGATATATTCCCCATTAATTTTATTATTCTTCTACATTTCCTATGTAATGAAATTGAATACACGATGAACATACTATCACATTTACTCTGAATATAAACATTCATTTTATCATGAAATATCTGTCAATAAGTCTATTGAATAATGACAACTATGTATTTTTCCTACTGGAAATTTTCCCCTTTAATTTTTTCATAATACTTATGTATTTCTTCTATAGTGAAATTGAATACACAACGATCATAATATCCCATTTATCTTGTGCATAATATGTATTCATTTATTATATAATAACACCGTATGAACAAATATCACGATATTGAATCAATTTTAGTAACCAAGATTTAAAATCATAATCAATTTCCATATTTTGTATGTATCGAATATAAAATACTTTTCACATATAAGATTATTTTATTTTGTATGAGTAGTATTTATAAATTTCCTTGATTTCAATTAGTTTTCATTTATTATATGCATTTCAGGTATGCATATTCTACATTCACTCTTAATTTATTGAAAATTTCTATATATGTTCTATATGTGAATTCTACATGTATTCTAGACATACTTTTGATTTAATGGAAGTAAATATATGGATTTTATACATGTATAATTCACTTTTATTTTATTGGTGTTTTAGTTTATACAAATAATATTCCAATATCTCTATTGAACAAAAATAATTATATTCTCCATTTGGACTTTTGGTAACTCTTCCCCTTAAAATCATGTCTCCTTAGCGATACACCCATTAGAGTGTTCACTCATTGGACACTTCAATTGGTTTCATAAATTATGGAACTGTTTAGGAGGGATAGTGAAAACCAATTCATCATATAAAACAATTTTACTATGCATATCATGCACATTAAATAATATATATATATATATATCATATATATGTACTATATTTTTATATAAACACATGCATTATATACCATAAAATATACATGTATTATATGAATTTATTAAATGTACATTATATATATATACACAATTTCATATATTTTATATATTTACTTCATGAAACATATGAAAATACATGCATCTCATGCATGTACATTTTAATGTACAGCCAACAATCCCTCAATGTTTTTTTAATTCATTTTTAATGTTTCCCCTCCAACTTTATTCTGCATAGAAACTAGTTTTAGGTCAACTGTTGAACATTCATGATGTAATCTAGTTTGCATTAGATCATGTTTCCATCATACTAGTGTCTCTCAATTTTATTCAGGGAGACCCTTTGAATGCTTCATCAGTAACTCACATTGAATGTTTCTGGATAATAAAATGAGGTAAATGAGTATTACTAGGAGTTTACACATACTACCTAATCAAGGATAAAGTTTGAATCTCCTGGGAAGGTTCACATCCTTACTTATAAGGATTATGGTGTTGATATAGATGTTGGTTCTAAACTTTTTAAATGAATATTAAAGTTATATAGTGAGATGGGATGCTTTGGAGGCATTTCCCTCTTGGTATTTATTATCATAAATTCATTATTTATTGATAATTCCATATTCAAGGATGGTTCAGGGAATTGTCTTGTGAATTTTATTTCCATTCTTAGATCTGTAATTGTTTCGATGATTCTGACATGTTTCCATGCCTTCTTAAATCAGGTAAATAAAATTTTTGAATAAAAACTATTTCATTATAATTATATTAATTAATTCTTCTATTCTCATAAAATTTTCATCTTATTCTATTAGTTTTATCTATGAAATCTTTTTAATATGTTTTTATCATAAAAAATAGGGAAAATTTTAACAAGCGTGTTGTGATGCTCTAGTAGTGTTTTTTATATTTATGCAAGTGTTATTATGAAATTTAGTATTGTGTTGTTAGAATATAGATCTTCTAAGTAATATATTATTAAATATTTATTGATTGATGAATTATGAATCATGGTTTGGAAAACGTTAAGTGTTTTACCACGCTATATTGATATTTATTTTAGAGTCATAAGTTTAACATTATTCAGAGTAAAAATATTTTTTTTTGAAAATAATAATAATAATAATAACTTATTTATAATTTCATGGGTTTTTATGATTTTTTCAAAATAAATAGTATAAAAAATAACTTTCCATTCAATTTCCAAATGTTATTTTGATTAGTTTTCTTAAATTAGTCATTTGGTAAAAAATAGTATTTTTTATTAATATGATAGAAACAAAATATAACTTTTTTTTCTAATATTAATTATTTTCAAGAGGAAACAAAATGGATCTTAATAAAATAGTCATTTTGGAATGTAGGTTTTTCCTCCAATAAACTAAGGTGACTAATTAATTATATAAATTGTTACATGAAACAAGTATATGGAACATTTTTTTAGTGTATAGTTCATAACATGGTTCTAGGTTAGTTAATGTATACAATTAAAAATAACGGATTATTTAGTGCAGGCTCTTTGAGTGGAATTTTTATTGTTTCTTTATTTTAGAAATAACATTATGATGAAAATATACGATTTCTTTTCTCACACCCATAGAATTTTAAAATTTATGCTTTCTCATTGGCAGTTGGATAGAGAACTTAGGTTAGGATTGGTTTTTTTTAAATATTTCATTTTTTCATTTTAAAAAATGTGTTAAAAAATGTATTAGATTATATTTTGTATAATATAGAGAAACAATAATGTATATTTATTTTCGATATTGTATCTTCAGTTAAATTTTGGGGAAACTCACATCTGTTTTCCACTTTATTTTAATAGGGGATTCATATCATTTTGCTGGAAACAATGGCATTTGAATAAAAATTATTTATTCATTTGACATTAGATTTCATGATACTATCGGGGTTGATTTGGTATAAATTTGATAAATTTATTCTATTAATTATTTGTTATGTTCATATTTATATTGAGTGATGAATTAAATTTTCTAGGTTGTGATTAGTGTGAATGAAATTACTACTTCCAGATCTAGGCACTTATTTTTCCTTGATTACATTGCAACAAGCAACCTTAGGGTAGAACTTTTTACAATGGTATTAGTTTTTTTATTATCAATTTATTTGGAGCTTCCATATTCATGTTAATGAAAAATTTTCTTTTGTTTTATAGTTTATAAAAGGCATTGTATCCCATTGGGAAAAATCAGGTTTCATCCTCTTAGGTGGTAAGGTTTGATGCCTAGATTTTAAAATTTTGATGTATTACAAATTGTTTGGAACAAATTTTTTAAAATTGTTCATCGGTAGTTTTTATGCTTTAAAACACAACCTTTTGTCACATACACACATTCCTAATGCGATAGTAGTAGCTCCTTTTTATATTCAACTAATTGAGTTATTCATGTATTTTAGATAAAATAAATGTTGGACTTCTATGATGATGGTGAGTATGAAATATGTGGATTTTCTATTGGCATTGTTGATAAGGATATGATCGTTGATGGAAATAGCATTGTGGATGGTGATGTTGTAATTGGCCTACCATCATGTGGGGTCCATTCCAATGGATTCTCACTCATGAGGAGGTGAGTCATAAAACTTGGGGTTATTCAAGGCTGTGTTTAAAAACACTTAATGAAAAGTGTTGTAACAATCATCACTTGTGATGAGTAATTTTTAAAAATAATTGTTTGTTATGTTTTTGAAAATAACTTATGGTCAAATATCCAAAATATAACTATCTAATTTATTATTTAAAAGGTGTTTTTCAATATGTTGTGTAAAAAATATCCTAAATGCTAATTTTATAGGTTTGTGGTGAAATTTGGGATACATCACGAAGATCAAATTCCTATAAAAACTCTTACACTAGGTGAATCTTTGATATTTCCAACTGTAATATATGTATAAGAGGTCTACCCTAAAAACTTCACTTTTGTGATTATGTAAATTATGTTAAAATTAATTCATGATATTTTTGTTGAAAATATTTTTTGGAACTAATTAATAATAGAGGTGTGAAGGGGATAACTCACATCATTGGTGGTGGGTTTATAGATAACAAACATCGTGTGATTTTTAAGGTCATGGGAGCTGTAATTTACAATAACTCATGGGTTGTCCCATCCCTCCTTAAGTGGATCCAATATGTGATTGATGATAAAATTTTACACTATTAGTGTGATGGGTGAGATTATATTTTCTTATTTGGGTCAATATTTAATGATTTACTGATAAGGATATTATATTTGGGATGTGATAGATAGTAAAACATTTTGGGCTTTTCATGTGGGAAGCATTAAGAAATTATAAATGATAACAAAATTTAATATTGGCATCGAGATGGTACTAGTCATCAAAAAATAAGTTTTTCTCATATTTTTAGGGGGGATAGAAAGAACAAATCAAATCTAAGAGGTTATATAAGGTTAAGGAGTGTGATATCACTAATCATCCAACCAACATCGTGAGAAGGTAAGATAAATATGTTGGTCCAATAATAAATGTTTGATTATTTGTCCTTGTTGTTTTTTAGAATATGAGGAGTGCTTGAATTGGTTAGATCTAAAAAATCATTAATTCATATGAGTTTGAGACTAAAAAACAAAACTAAAATCATCTTCTTCATGACTATGATTTTTTTTTTGATAAAATAACGGAATCAAATTTTGTCAATACATAGTTTTCTAGAGTAAGAGAATATGATCCAAAACTGATGTTTGTGGACTCATAATACCCATGTTATCATTCTACATGATGAATCAAAATCAATACATTCATACACCCCTTAACCATAAGATAATAGTCATGACCCATAGGTCCTGATATCAAAAAATAGATGTTAATAAATTCATGAAATTAATTAAAGATAATAAATTCATGATATTAGTATTAATAAAAAATCCATGATAAGTATAATAATTAATTTGTAATAATTACTAATAACTTAATAATAAAAAAATAATTTATAATAATTAATTTATTTACTAATAATGAATAATTATAGGGTAATTAATAATATAATAAATATATTATTCAAAAATGAATCCATTCAAGAATATAATGAAGTAACTAATACTTTAATCTCACTATTTAAATAAAATATCTCACAAATAGTCACACAACCTAAAAAAATGGAGATTATCTACATAAAAATCATAGTTTACTATGCTTGTGAACATTTTTCAATAATTATTATCCTCTAGAACCTTTCTAGACATATCAAATGATACAATCATCTTAATAACACATGGATTGGAAACATAATAAATGAGTGAACTCAAATGCTCAATAAGGGATAACATAAAAAATTCCATAATGTTTAGATCATAATCATACTGAAAAACATGACTAAAGAAAAAATATATGACAAAAAACATAAGTCATTAATTGTTAACCATAAAAATAACATATAAGAAAAAAATTTTATAATTGAACAAAAATATAAAACAGGAGGCTTATAACCCGAGTCACGAATAATAAGAATAAAAGTTGAAAAATCATAAAAAATATATTTATTATCTTTGTGAACCTGACTACTCCCTAACACATTCACTAATAAAATTGTGAATAGAGGTAAATTCCCTCGCAGACATCATTTTTAAACCAAGATACTTTAAAATAAATTCACATTACATTTCTATCACATGATATATAATCATTTATCCACTGCATTAGAAGGAGATATAGCTCTCATCCTTCTCATAATCTATACATTTGTGTTCCACCAAAAAAAATAATCACAAAAGGAAACAACCCTCATATAAAAAAAGGGTTTCATGAAATTTCAAAATAATCACATAAAAACCATGAAAAAAGAATCTGTTTCTAAGACCTTTCAAAAATATCATATTTCATAAACTTAAGGAATAATAATATATCAAAAATATAATTTTTCAAAAAGAAACATATTATAACAACATATACTAGGCGATTGATGTGCCTGAATTTGTAGTTGAATTCACACGAGCATTGGTCAGATTTCAAATTTCTATTATCGCAAACAACACTTGATACAAAGACAATTTAAAGTGGATGTGTGGGGTTAAAATCTTGTGGAGAACTAGATGATAGGTTACCAGAGATTTTGAACCCTTTATATAGGGGTCCACAAGAATTGATTTGGGTTTGGGAATTAATTAAATATACTTAGATTGGTTTTAGATTTAGGAAGGAGATTGGTATCAGGGTCAATTTTAGGGTTTCACCTAAACAAATAATCTCAGGCTAAACATGTAATAGTCCCAATTATTAGGTAGCGAAGTGGTGCATAGATCACTAATTTATTATGATAAAACCAATTTGATCTATACAAGATGAAATTATTCCTCAGTCCTGATATCGTTAACAACCTTAATGCATTAAGAATATATTTTATAATATAAAGTGTTATAAGATAATGTTCATAACCTTATAAACTCCAATCAAGCTTGGTTAATTCTATTAAACTTACCATGGATAGGTTTTTATAAAATAATTGGAAAAAAATTATTGCTTAACCTGATTACTAGACATAGGATTACCAAATTGTTTTTTATATATTCATTAAGTAAAAAAACAACACTAACTCTTGATCCCCACTCTAAGAAGATTATCCACTCATGACAATATTAATCAAAAGTGGGGAAATAATATAAAATATTCTTTGTGTTCTGATAAATCTATTGAAATAGAGTAGTTCACAATTGAGGAATTCAAAATCATGATTTTCTCAAAAAAAAAAAAATTCAATCAACAACTTAGTTGAAAAGGTAAAAAAGAAATAATATGACATGCATTTGAAGTCGAATGACAAAGATAATTGAAAAAGACCGTTGAAATGGAAATTAAAAAAAATGAGGAATAGATGAAAAATGACAAAAAAACACTCATATTTTATTAAAAAAGATAAATTAATTGATTATAATTGGGTTAAAAGGGAATAAATACAATTAAATGAGAAAGAAACAAGTGAAATAAGTTCTTACTAGTTTCCTATAAAAATATGGATAATTATACAACTTGTAAGTTACTCATGTTGTTAATCTAGACCCAAATATTTCTCCATAAATCTTTCATCCATCATCCTTCATGACCCAAATCTTAAGGATCTAGAGATATTGTTCATATCATGACTTGTTGTTCTTGAAAAAAAACTCTATAGCATTATGACTTGAACTTTGATCTGTATGTGGAATTCAAAGATTACATAATGTGTATTATAGATTCACGATGTGTATTCTTTTTTACATCATTTAAATTCTCAAAATATGTTCCATACTCTTAAAAAATGTTTTTAATCATGCCAACATGTTGTGTTTGTGCTTCACGATGTTTAATGTCTATTTGTTTCATTTTTTCATCTTTTCATTTTGAATATCGAACACCTATTTTCTGAAAAATCTATAAAACACTGTCCATTATCAAATAAATTGTGCTAAAATAATAATCAAATGAATCCAAATGACATATATAAATTAACATGATCAAATTCCACCATACCTGAACAATTTCTTTTCCTCAAGCAAAAAAATCTAAATCATGATTGAAAAAACTAAATAAACATAAATAAAAACACACATTCCAACTATGATAATAAAAATAGGTATAAGTATAAACAAATAGTATTATAGAATAAACTATATAGGTAAAATAACTCATGACTCATATTTTAGTTATTTATACATCTTATTTATTCATTTAATTAAAATTTCATAATTGTTTTTCAATTCTATAACCCCTTTTCAATTTACCTCACAATAAAATTTCTGTCATAAATCATTGTAAAATGTAACTATAGTAATTATCATCACCTAAATAAAAGTTCTTTATCATAGGATTGCATTGGTTATAACACCACCACTTCATAAATATAAATACAACATCTGCCATGGGGGATTCCAAAATAGAGTTCAAATGACTCTGAAGATGAGGTATGGTGGAGAAGTGATAAAAATTAGGCTCAAAAGAAGGGTAATATCTAAATAATAAGGAATAACTATCCTGAATAGATCCATGAAGTGAATCCTATTGGATAAAATGTGTTTTCTTCCATATATCAAGGTGGTTCCCTGATTATATCATGTAAGTATCAAAAAAAATTCATTTTTCCTTTATTTTTCATTTTTTTTATCATATTTTTTTAAAATCCATGTTTAGGTCAGATATCACCTTCATCACCTAACCACAAATGACCCTTTGTTGGATTCATCGATCTGGTAATAGTGATTTTTGACCTTCTTAATACACAACCCAATATATTTTTTTTATATATATTTTTTCAAAGGAATAGGGTAGTTGTATAAAATGAAAAAATTAATCAACAACATCTTATAAAACTAGTGAATGTGCCTTTGTACATCTCCTCAATATCAACATCTTGTGTCCATCCACAGTGAAAATTCCCCCATATATGTTCAAAGGATAACCATTAATTGTACCAAGAGTAGCGTATGAATGGATAATCGTCTTGAAACAACTCCATCCTAACAAGGTCATTCATGGAAACTATTGAAAAAATAAGGATAAATGTAAAGGTGGTTATCTAGATAAAATGTATAAACAAAGAAATCCTCATTCATTTTAACATAGTATTTGTTCACTCATATCCTCAATATGATCATAATAAAGTTATTGATACTTTTACATGCCTTGAGTTTCTCTCATGAAATATTCTTAGATAAGATTATGAAATTGTAGGTAGAGAATCCTCTTTGGAATAGGCAAATAAAACAAAATCAGTGATCACTTGGTGAATGACATCAATTAATAATTCAGTTAAAATATAGTGTGAAAATCTTGAATTTTAATTTAATTACTAAACACTACAATCATTCTAAATGTTCTAAACAGTAATAAAAAATGGATTTCAAAAATCTATAACATAACTTCCTCTTTTATTTAGAAGGTTGTAATGTGTTTATAGGTTTCAATAATTCTCTAAAAAAATAATTTCTCATAGATTAATGAGAACAAAAAATATTCAATATAGTGACAATAATGCTCAAAGAGGCTACTGCCACGCTTAATGTGAAACAATGTCCTCACTATTTTGTGAAGTGTTGTGTGGGAGTAATCTTATAAATCATAGAAAATTTAAAAATGTAAATTTTGTAGTGAAAAATAGAGAATAAAGAGATCCGTTTAAAAAATCTAATGTCATGGGTAAAATTGGTGAATATTGAATTTCAATCATGATACCTATAAGCATATTATAATGGAACAATACCTACACTATAGGTACCATTAGAACATGGGTGATAAGAAATATAATAGTATAGAACATATTCATGTGAAAACTCTTTGTAGTGAAAGAGAAATTTTCTCTAATAGATTCACAAATCGGGCTATAGAATTATTCCCAGGCAGATGTCAACAGGAAATTTTAGAAACTAAAGTAAAACATCTTAAAAATTGATAGATAGTAAATAATATGGGTTTCCTACCATGAGTTATAACATAAACGTATTTGGATAGACATATGGAAAATGAAATCAGTCAATGTTGTCCATCTAATCAGGAGCCCACTGCCTCATACAAGAACTAATGGTTGTGTCATCAAGATCATAGGGATTATTGGTAAGATTTACCACATCAGGAGAATAATGGACATGAATCTAGTGTCTCAATAATAACATATATTCTTGTCATGGTCAGGACCCTTTTGGGGAACATATTTCAACTGAGTTCTCCTCAAATAGGTGCTCGATGCTAGCCATATGTTGAGAGATCAAATGAAGGAGGCTTGATGGTGTTGTGATAGGCTCGGAAATTACCATAGAAAAAAATAAGATATATAAATATCTATAAAAATTTATATATAAAAATAGAAATGTAAATAACGCATGATAGTCAAGAAAGTTTATATCATTTATAAATGTACAAAACATAGTAAATTGGGGAATCATGGATACAACATATAAAATAGACATAAATAGAGTACATTAGGGGAGGTGTACAAAGTAAACCAATGACTCAAGAAAATACTAACCTACCACTGCATCTGAAGTACCCTCCCAAATAGTGGTACTCTCTAGGTGTCCCTCCCTATCATCCTTTATGGATATGGACAAAGGATTATCAACAAACTCTGAATGTTTCATGGTACTGGAAGCGATCTCGGTGGATGGTAGAGGTGAGGTACTAATATTTATGGAGGTTATTTTTATGGAAGCAGGGTAAATGAATGAAAACTCCATAGATTATGGTATGGATGGGACCTTACATGTTAAGCCTACACAGAAAGAAAAACCTAGTGGTCTATATGGTCGGTGAGCTCTGAGGGTAGGTCGGTCGAGGTGCCAAAGGTGGGAGGTAAGGATTCAAATGAAGGGTCTTTAGTGTATGGTGGATGGAATTTTGGTGGTGAGGTAGGGGTGGTAAATAATGGTGGTGAAAAAAAATGGATGTCTAGGAGGTGGTAGATTTGATACCTGTTCAAAAGAATACACTGGTGTATGGGCCATAGAGTTGTAGGGAAGGATTGGGTGGGTGATGGAGTGTTAAGATAGTGGTGGATGCAGAAGGTTAATGGGTGGTGTATGTGGGCGGTATGGTCATGGTAATGTGATACATGAAAGTGGGGGGGGGGGGGCTATTGTTAGATGGAGGTGGTAGGAGTAGGGGATGAGGTGGTGTAGAGGATGGGGTGGGGTTGGCTGCATATTGGTAAGGTGACTCATTGGAACCATCTACATATCCTGATACCCATTGGAAGATGTCAATATCATTCCTCAACAACCACATCTTGTAGAGTATGTGGAGCTCAACTGAATCCATTGGGACTAGGGAGGTGAGGGTAAGGGCGGCGTCGAAAATGCTAAGATATCAGGTAATATGGTTGATGAAGGATCCTCCCATAAATGTGCCTCAATTACTCTTAACATGCACCCTATAATATCAGGAAAACTAAGGTGAAATTTTGAAAGTCTGCCCTCCCATGGATGAGGTGAGTATGAGGATGTCCATCTGGCTCACACTCTTATGGGCCTTTGCACACAAGTGCCAATAATGGGCCAAGGATTAATGAATGATCCAAAATGATGTGCCTCACCACAGAGTGGACTTCGACATCTAAAAATCACGAGATCTTTGAGGGTCACAGGATATTAATATCCAATATCATGCAGTTTCAAAATTTCTTATATTGAGATGAAGTTTCAAAAAACCAGGGAGGTGATGATGTAAGAGGAATAAAGGCTGTAACACCCTAAGATTTCATAGTGTGTTATTTCTTAAAAATAATTCAATAACTGGCACTACACGCAACACCGAGTTCAAGCGCACCGTGACTTACCAAAAAAGCCGTTCAAAAGAGGTTATGAATAGTATTAGCAAATTTTTAAACTTTATATAATTCTTATAATTTTAGAATCCACATTATCAGTTTCTTAGACATAATGTAAGAACAAATTCATTTTCAGTATTGCACTTTTACCAACTTTTAATAGTGAACCCTTTTTAAATACAATATTTTAATCTTTTTTACTAAATGGGAACATCAAAAATTTAAAATGTAACACCCCAAGCTTCTACGGTACGCTCCTCTTTGAATAATGTGATAGCGTGTGTTATACGCAACACCGAGTTCTAACACACCACAACCAATCAAACTAGCCATTATGAATAGTAATACATACTTTTTGAAATTATATATATTTTATATTTCAAAATATACTTCACATTTTGATTTGCAATATCTAATTTAGCCTAGGGTGAAATTTTGGAACTTT
Source organism: Viscum album (assembly GCA_963277665.1). Lineage (NCBI taxonomy): Eukaryota > Viridiplantae > Streptophyta > Magnoliopsida > Santalales > Viscaceae > Viscum > Viscum album. Next base: position 3,442,643 of record OY728162.1, on the reverse strand, counting down.
TCGGATAACACTTATATTTTGATGAATAGTGAAAATTACTAAATTTTAATTAAAAACAACTTTTTTAATCAAAATAATTTATATTGATATATTATTAATTTTAGTGGTTTTAAAGTATATTTAGAATGTATTTTTACCATTTATTATAATTTTGTCCATCGTACATAATTTCACAATTAAACTGAACATAAACAAGTGTCAATCTTTTGATAGTTATTATCTCTTAAAAACACGCTTTTTGTTTTAACAACGGGAATTAATTTTAAATTAATTTCTGCTACTTCAGTGTTTTGAATTTGGAAAAATGGATTCCATATTTAGAATCAGGATGTTCAAATTGTTTAAATAGGTAACTTTTATTTTTATACATTTTGAATAATTACTGCGGTAAATATTTTATTTACCATGGTTAAGGGTAAATCCGGTAGATAAGGGTTAAAATATTATATTATAATAATACAAAATTAACCTAAAACGTGTCCTAACCTTATTGGTTGATACATGTTCGACCATAGTTATCTTTTGGTCTATTTGGGGACCCCATGGTGCCACTTGTAGGTGATAGAGACACTTAATTTTAATTAAGTTAAAATGAATACAAAAATGACACAAGCATATATCTTTTAGCACACCAATTTTTAAATAGGGTTATATATATAGGATTTTCGACTATAAATATTCATTAGTAAGCTAAAAGTAATTCCTACAAAATATATTTTATTTATAATTTTTATAATTTAAATAATTTTATTTATTTATGACACAATGATGATACAGTAATTACCATAATAGTGAAAAATTAAAATAATTGATATTATAAATACAAAAATAAATATAATATGAGCCTTGTTATGAATTAAACTAATTTTTTAAGTTAATATGACATGTTAGGAATGATTTAATTAAATTTGTTCGAAGTAATCATTATTTTATTAGTTTCAAAAAAATCAACTATTGAATTGTGTCAAAATTGACATAAAAGCGTTTTTAAAACAAATATTATATTATTAATTGATATTAAATTCCTAAAAATCTATATTTCAGCCAAGAGACTTATATCATGATATTTGTATCATTAATGGACCACTTGGGGGTCTCTTGGATGTATATAGTAAGTTTATTAACCATATAATATAAACATTCAAAGATACATTGTAAAAGTGAAACTAATTAACTTAGAGATAATACTTAAAGATAAGGTTAATATAAGTCCCCAAACCTGTCTAAATTCTATTGGTTGAGTTGTTTTCGACCCATCCCAACCTTATCATTTAAATAATCAACTTTGGATCCATTAGAAACCGAATATGAATTTATTATAAATTAATATTTCTAGCTTTTCCAAAGGTTCCCCTCACCCCTCTTATAAAAGGGCACTCTTCCTTCACCTTCATAGCCATTTGGTTCGGCCAAACTCTGCCCAAATACTCTCCCAACTTCCCTCAATACATCCTAGAGGCCTTATGTTGATCAGAAATCCAACTTAAGGAGCCCTTTTGATCAAATCAAAGGGAAGAACCCGAAGAGGAGGTAATGATTCACCACCCTTTTCCAAGTTCCTTTCTTCTTCCACTTCTTCTTCCTTTGTTTTTACCATTCTAAAATAATAACTCCAGTATAATATATATAATTTGATGTTATTATAAATATGGTACAACCATATTCAGTATTCTATCCACCCTTTTTAATAACATGTCACCATACGTGCGTACGTACGACTTACCGTCTCCACGTCGTGGTGTAATTGTTATTCAATATATTATTATTTGGATGGGTATAATAATGATGTGTAACTCATATAAATAATAAATATAACATGTTAATTATTCTGTATATATGATATACCATCCATTTATATATTATTTTAATATCAAAAGAATGATATTGTCGCTCATGCGTACGTACGGACTACCGTCTCCACGAACACGATGAGATTCATTTTCCATCGTATCCATTCAAGTATAATTATCATTTTATGATTTAAAAAATGATGTTTAAGGACTTGATATCATTCTGGATATGAATAATAAACAACCTATCCATTAAAAACATGGCTTACGTAACAAAACATATAAAATAAAACGAGTAAGTTAACACCCGAAACAATGATAATACTAAGATATTATTAACAAATCAATGTTAAAAGATCATATATGATATCATGTTAATGTATATTATTCTTGTATAATTTAATAACAATTATTTCACCATTATACAGGAGGTTAACCTACCCCAACCAATGAAAAGTACAAGGTAAGGGGTTTTCATCTCACTCCTTATTCCTGTGAGATTCATGCCATATTGCCACCATTACCTTTTGTGTGGTGTATGTACTGCCGATAATTATATTCTTTGTGTAATACACTTTAATTTATGTGTATTTACATATACATTTTATGATACCTCTTTCATGGGTTGTACATTTCGTAAGTTACCAAATTTGTAATTGTTTATTTCACAATCTCTTCATTATCCGAGGTTGTTTATACCTAATAATCTACTGGGATCTCTTTATCATCCACATCCATGTTTCTTAAAAATGTATTTCAAAACATTTTTACTATTTAAAAGAATATGGGTTAAGGTCATTTATACCATTTTTTGACTTTTTATAAGAGTTTTATAAAGGAATCTTTCCGTCATTTTCCAAACAAGGTGCTTTTTATCCTTTTCGACAGAATTAAGGTAAGAATGTTTTTTAACTTATACGGCGGGTGCGTTTATTTTCTGCCGTTATAAAATCGTCGAAGCTTCCCTTACAAGCTTATAAGAATATTTCCAAAGATAATGTTTTATTTCATAAATATAAGACACTTAAATGATTTCAAAATAGAAAGATATATTTCTCTAAAAAGAGTTTTGATTTCATCTATGTCAACATCCTTTGATGGATTTTACGCTTATTTGAAGTTGATTTATCATGATACAAAACTTTTATATTGTATTGAAGGTTTTGTGATATGTTTGACTGTGGATGTGCTATTTTTATACCATTCATAGTTTATGATTAATGTTTTGACATTTTGTATGTTAGTTTTAATACGACTGTTTACGTTATATTTCATCCTCTTCTTAAGATTAATGTGTTGGACTAGTATGTTCTGGGTTGAGGACCGGTAAAAGTAAGCCCTCCGGGTTGGTTTCCGGTTATTAGAGGCACTCTGGGATGGTGTCCGGTTATTAGAGGCACTCCGTGCTGGTGTCCGGTTATTAGAGGCACTCCGGGATGGAGTCCGGTTACAGAGGCTCTCCGGGTTGGGTTCCGGTTACAGTTATCCCTTAGGTCTTGGCACGAGGCCTCGACATAGAAATTAAAGTTCGGCATCATGCATTACATCATTATGAAAGTGGTTATTTATTTTTCATGTGATTAATAGATTAGTTGAATATCTATGTGAATAAGTAAATGGCATCATTTTATTTTACTTTTTCCATACTATGTTGAAGTTCATGTTTAAAAGGATTTTGTTTTAGTTATACATTGCCTTAAATGTTTATGCTTATTTTTGAAAGTTTCCGCTATATTGTTATCCTTACTGGGAATTTGAGCTCACCCCTTTTCTATGTTTTATTTTTCCCAGGAAGTGAAGAAGTAAATTATGAATGACCTGTAGGGATATTATGTGGAGATATGAGTGTGGAATATGGAGACAATATGTTGTTGTAGTAGTTTTTCACTTTCTGATGTAATGTAAGACTTATGAATATATCTAGTGTTTCCAAGGCTACTAAACCAATCGGTCTTTCGAGATTTGATATTTCTTGTGATCATGCCAATGTTATGTAGTAATGCACCGACTCTGGGTAACTGGGGTCGGGGCATTATAGTTGGTATTAGAGGAAGTTTAGTACAAACATTGGACGCTATATTTAGATAAACTCTGATTAGAGCACATAGATTTAAGATAAATTTTGAGGATTAGTATAGAAGAACTTCCTAGAATTTTGGGTATTGTAGTGATTTTGTGAGTTTTCCGAGCAATACATCCCTGTCTGGATACGAGCAGGTAGAGGCGGCTCTGGAACAGATGTACCTAGGGGTAAAACCCAAAAACACCGCTTTGAGCTAAACTCGAATGGGAACTGGTGCATGACAACAGTCCTTGCAGCACTCTTGGTTACGAAACTCCCAGGGGATATGCTTAGGATAACTCTCATTTTCTTTACAAATCATTATGAAGGGTTTATGAGTATATACTTCCTCAAAGGAGACATTTTTATGATTATTGATTATATCGATAAACTATTTAATTAATGTTATGTGTTTTACAAGTTTGGGATTAGGTATTGTTATTCATAAACTAATCTAATGTATGCCATTGTTTAGAAATGGCGCCCAGTAGAAGGAATGAGAACTCTAGCAATGCACATGATACAAAGAGAAAGAAGGATCATATATTTCATGGTCTTAAGCCATAATTTATAAGAGAAATATTCTCGCATGTATTATCATCATATGAAGAAATAATATCATGTGTTGATAAGATATGTAAAGAGTTTACTGAGTCCTATGGCTTTGAAGGGAAGAAAGAGAAGAAAAGGATGGAAGAGAGAAAGATGGATAAAGGGAAGATGGAAAAGAAGAATTTTCCCATATGTGATAACTGTATAAAGAAACACCCTGGAACTTGCCTGAAAGGAATGAGAGTTTGTTATAAGTGTGGACGAAAAGGGCACAAAGTACGTTACTGCAAGGGTAACAAAATAGTTTCAAATGTACAATGCTTCATTTGCAAGGAGTTTGGACACTACGCGAACCTATGTCCCAGTCATCATACTATGCTGCAAATGATGCTATTGGATAATAATAAAGTTATGATACTACCATAGATTAAGAGGAATGATTAGAGTTCTTATGTTGATTATGTCATTTGAGTGTTGTATCAACAATGTACTTGTTATAATAATTATGGAGTATATAAGGATTGTACTGCAGTACTATTTCATTAAGGACTTGAGATTGTGTGGAACAAAGAAAAGTTATTCAATATCAGGTTAAATTTTTGGAAAATATATGGTTGAGAGAAAGATAAACCATAATATGGTTCTAATACCGAGGTATTGAATTTATAATAATACATTATTAATTTGGATAAATTATATTGGATATTCTTGACTACCTTGAGGCTGATTAATGATTTGTATATTCCATCATTGTTGGGGTTTAAAACATTTTTGGATTGATAAATTATATCCAGCATTCTATATGGAAAAAGGGAGCATGAATGTAATCAATAAGGATTATGGTAATTCAGGATGTTTCAGTGTTTTAAAATAATACATGATGAAGGTATTAATATGCTATTACGGGGTAAAAAGGATCTACATTATGTTTACCTTCATTATAAATTTTGGATTGTGAGTTTGGACAGAATTATTTTGGATAAATTCTAGTTTGAGATTAATTTTGGATTTCCATAAAACGACAACCCGAAGGTCGGGCGGAAACCCGTCGCGACCGGCAAGGCCGCGAGACTTAAACCTGCAACCGAAGGGCGACAAGGGTGTATCACCTACCACTGGCCCACGATATGTCTTGGATTAAATAATGTAGTTTTTATTAAATGATCTGGTAGATGACTTATAAACTCGTTTATTTTGGAACCCTGTACGAATAGTATAAATAGAATTTTTTTACGTTCTATTATCTTTTAGAGTGAAAGATGAGTTTGTGGTAGAAATTTATTAATGGATAAAACTCTAATTATAAAGTAAGTATATCTCCTTATGATCTTAGCCAATCTCATAAATAAATTCCTCAACATTAAGAAAAGAAACTTAGAACAAAAATGTTGTCCTAGATGGTACCTTAAATCATCACTAATTGATGGCTTTGGGATTGTTGGCCTTTTCATAGCCATGTTCTCTACCACTCTCCATCAGATAATTGATGGTTAGATTTCTCTTCCATATCTATATTTTCCTACATGGAACCCTAATATGTGTTATTTTCGGTAATCTTCATACTTTCCACTCTTTATTTTAAATAGAGGCCTCATTAATTCATTTTTCGATGTGGGATTTCAACTAAGATGTTTTGAAACGTCAAAAAGGTGTTATCCCAATACCCTATGTTTTGTTGAACCGATTGTATTTCAAATCATCATAGATTGATGAATTTAAGGACCTCAATTTTATACTTTTTTGTGATTGATGACATCAATCACTACCTATAAATATTTACATTTTTCCTCCAATTATATGTCTCTAATTGCCACCAATGTTCTCCTAATCGAGATCATAATTTGGTGGTGACCCTTTCATTTCTCTTTTCCTCATATTAAGACTAAATTTTAGTAACCCAATTTCTGATGTGGGTTTTCCCACAAATATATTTTCTATTTTCAACCTTTTATTTTCGAAGAACAATTTCAAATTGCGAAGGCGCAATTTATTGAAGGAGGGGAGAATGTATCACCCCAAGATTTCATAGTGTGTTATTTCTTCAAAATAATTCAATAACTGGCATTACACGCAACACCGAGTTCAAGCGCACTGTGACTTACCAAAAAAGCCGTTCAAAAGAGGTTATGAATTGTATAAACTAAATTTTAAACTTTATATAATCCTTATAATTTTATAATCCACATTATCAGTTTCTTAGACATAATGTAAGAACAAATTAATTTTCAGTATTGCACTTTTACCTACTTTTAATAGTGAACCCTTTTTAAATACAATATTTTAATCTTTTTGACTAAATGGGGACATCAAAAATTTAAAATGTAACACCCCAAGCTTCTACAGTATGCTTCTCTTTGAATAATGTGATAGCATGTGTTATACGCAACACCGAGTTCTAACGCACCACAACCAATCAAACTAGCCGTTATGAATAGTAATACATACTTTTTGAAATTATATATATTTTATATTTTAAAATAGACTTCATTTTTTCATTTGGAATATCGAATTTATCCTAGGGTGAAATTTTGGAACTTTTCGGATAACACTTATATTTTGATGAATAGTGAAAATTACTAAATTTTAATTAAAAACAACTTTTTTAATCAAAATAATTTATATTGAAAAATTATGAATTTTAGTGGTTTTAAAGTATATTTAGAATGTATTTTTACCATTTAATATAATGTTGGACATTGTACATAATTTTACAATTAAACCAAACATAAACAAGTGTCAATCTTTTGATAGTTATTATCTCTTAAAAACATGCTTTTTGTTTTAACAACGGGAATTAATTTTAAATTAATTTCTGCCACTTCTAGGTTTTGAATTTGGAAAAATGTATTCCATATTTTTAATCAGGATGTTTAAATTGTGTAAATAGGTAACTTTTATTTTTAGACATTTTGAATAATTACTGCAGTAAATATTTTATTTACCATGGTTAAAGGTAAATCCGGTAGATAAGGGTTAAAAAATTATATTATAATAATAAAAAATTACCCTAAAACGTTTCTTAACCTTATTGGTTGATACATGTTCGACCATAGGTATCTTTTGGTCGATTTTGGGACCCCATGGTGCCACTTTTAGGTGATAGGGACACTTAATTTTAATTAAGTTAAAATGAATACAAAAATGACACAAGCATATATCTTTTAGAAAAAAATTTTTACATAGGGTTATATATGTAGGATTTTCGACTATAAATATTCAATATAAAGATAAAACGTTTTCCTATATAATATATTTTATTTAAAATTTTTAGACTTTAAATAAGTTAATTTATTTATGACACAATGATGATGCAGTTATTACCATAATAGTGAAACATTAAAATAATTGATATTATAAATACACAAATAAATATAATTTGAGACTTTTTATGAATTACACTAATTTTATAAGTTAATATGACATATTATGAATGATGTAATTAAATTTTTTCGAAGTAATCATTCTTTTATGAGTTTCACAAAAATCAACTATTTAATAGTGTCAAAATTGACATAAAAGAGTTTTTAAAACAAATATTATATTATTAATTGATATTAAATTTCTAAAAATCTACGTTTTGGACAAGAGACTTATATCATGATATTTGTATCATTAATGGACCACTTGGGGGTCTCTTGGATGTACATAGTAAGTTTATTAACCATATAATATAAAAATACAAAGAGACATTGTAAAAGTGAAACTAATTAACTTAGATTTAATACTTAAAGATAAGGTTAATATAAGTACCCAAACCTGTCTAACTTATATTGGTTGAGTTTTTTTCGACCCATCCCCACCTTAGCATTTAAATAGTCAACTTTTGAGCCATTAGAAACTGAATATGAATTTATTATAAATTAAAATTTCTAGCTTTTCCAAAGGTGCCCCTCACCCCTCTTATAAAAGGGCACTCCTCCTTCTCATTTCTTCACACCTTCATAGCCTTTTGGTTCGGCGAAACTCTGTCCAAATAATCTCCAAACATCCCTAACTACAACCTAGAGGACTTATTTTGATCAGAAAGCCATCCTAAGGAGCCCTTTTGATCAAATCAAAAGGAAGAACCCGAAGAAGAGGTAATGATTTCACCACCCTTTTCCATGTTCCTTTCTTCTTCCACTTCCTCTTCCTTTGTTTTTACCATTATAAAATAATAACTCCAGTATCATATATATACTTTGATGTTATTATAAATATGTTACAACCATATTCAGTATTCTATCCACCCTTTTGAATAACATGTCACCATACGTGCGTACGAACGGCTTACCGTCTCCACGTCGTGGTGTAATTGTTATTCAATATATTATTATTTGGATGGGTATAATAATGATATGTAAATCATATAAATAATAAATATAACATGTTAATTATTATTTATATATGATATAACATCCATTTATATATTATTTTAATATCAAAAGAATGATATTGTCGCTCGTGCGTATGTACGGACTACCGTCTCCACGAACGCGATGAGATTCATTCTCCATCGTATCCATTCAAGTATAATTATCATTTTATGATTTAAAAATTGGTGTTTAAGGACTTGATATCATTATGGATATGAATAATATACAACCTATCCATTACAAACATGGCTTACGTAACAAAACATATAAAATAAAACGAGTAAGTTAACACCCGAAACAATGATAATACTAAGATATTATTAACAACTCAATGTTAAAAGATCATATATGATATCATATCAATGTATATGATTCTTGTATAATTTAATAACAATTATTTCACCATTATATAGGAGGTTAACCTACCCCAACCAAGGAAAAGTACAAGGTAATGGGTTTTCATCTCACTCCTTATTCCCGTGAGATTCATTCCATATTGCCACCATTACCTTTTGTGTCGTGTATGTACTGCCCATAATTATATTCTTTGTGTAATACGCTTTAATTTATGTGTATTTACATATTCATTGTATTATACCTCTTTCATGGGTTTTACATTTCGTAAGTTACCAAATTGGCAATTTTTTATATCACAATCTCTTCATTATCTGAGGCTGTTTATACGTAATAATCTTCTGGGATCTCTTTATCATCCACATCGATGTTTCCTAAAAATGTATTTCAAAACATTTTTACTATTTAAAAGAATATGGGTTAAGGTCATTTATACGATTGTTTGACTTTTTATAAGAGTTTTATAAAGGAATCTTTCCGTCGTTTTCCAAACAAGGTTCTTTTTAACCTTTTCGACAGAATTAAGGTAAGAAAGTTTTTTAAAATTATACGGCGGGTGCGGTTATTTTCCGCCTTTATAAAATCGTCGAAGCTTTCCTTACAAGATTATAAGAATATTTTCAAAGAAAATTTTTTATTTCATAAATATAAGACGCTTAAATGATTTCAAAATTGAAAGATATATTTCTCTAAAAAGAGTTTTGATTTCATCTATGTCAACATCCTTTGATGGATTTTACGCTTATTTGAAGTTGATTTATCATGATACAAAACTTCTATATTGTATTGAAGGTTTTGTGATATTTTTGACTGTGGATGTGCTATTTTTATAGCATTCATAGTTAATATTAAAGTTTTGACATTTTGTATGTTAGTTTTAATACAAATGTTTACGTTATATTTCATCATCTTCTTAAGATTAATGTGTTGGCCTAGTATGTTCCGGGTTGGGGACCGGTAAAAGTAAGCCCTCCGGGTTGGTGTCCGGTTATTAGAGGCACTCCGGGTTGGTGTCTGGTTATTAGAGGCACTCTGGGATGAAGTCCGGTTACAGAGGCTCTCCAGGTTGGGTTCCAGTTACAGTTATCCCTTAGGTCTTGGCACGAGGCCTCGACACAGAAATTAAAGTTTGGCATCATGGATTCCATTAGTTGAATATCCATGTGAAAAAGTAAATTGAATTATTTCATTTTACTTTTTCCATACTATGTTGAAGTTCAAGTTTAAAATGATTTTTTTTAGTTATACATTGCCTTAAATGTTTATGCTTATTTTTGAAAGTTTTCGCTATATTGCTATCCATACTGGGCATTTGAGCTCACCCCTTTTCTATGTTTTATTTTTCCCAGGAAGTGAAGAAGTAAATTATGATTGACCTGCAGGGATATTATGTGGAGATATGAGTGTGGAATATGGAGACAATATGTTGTTGTTGTATTTTTTCACTTTCTGATTTAATGTAAGACTTATGAATATATCTAGTGTTTCCAAGGCTACTAAACCAATCAGTCTTTCGAGATTTAATCTTTCTTTTGATCATGAAAATGTTATGTAATAATGAACCAACTCTAGGTAACTGGGGTCGGGGCGTTATAAAGGCCGAGTTTGATGCCAAACATTCTTAGGGTGAGTTTATGGGGTCTACCTCATATTCGGAAGGTGATACTATCGAAGAACAGCTAAAAAATTGCCAAGAAATTGAGTAAAATCTCCCTAATTGTCTCCTCATATACATCTATGATGGAGTATAGGTGTGGCCTATCAGGGATGTGGAGGGACGAATGGCTAATCCAAATTCATGTGAGCATGATAAGATCGATGGTATTGTTGCTCCACATAGGACTCACCTGGCAGTGGACCAACTAGACATGTTTCTTAGGGTGGACAGGTGATGGAAATGATAGAGTTATAGAGGAGTAGTTCCTTATGACCCACTAGAAGTTTAAGGTGAATCCTCAGTGGACAAAGGGGTCTTGGAGGTATCTTCAGAGATTAAAGAGTGTGAAGATGACAGTGACAGATGTGGGGAAGCTCTCCAATGATCGACTAGAGGTGGATCTTCATGCTCAGGTGAAAGATCATTTGGAAGGGTATGGGTAGTATTATTTCATATACAAAGAAACAAGGATGATTTAGAGGAGTATAGAGAGAAACTCAATGAAGGATGCAAAGAGGCGGAGATATTTCTAGGGTGCAGTGGAGGTGGGATGGTCATATAGAAGGAGGATCATCGGGGGGATTGTTCACCGTGAACCCTATCCTCATGAAATTTATAATATAATTGATATTTCAAATCATGTAAAATTACATGACATGAAATTTATGAAATTTTTATTTTTTTTAGGTTGTAATACATATACACCATGAAATAACTACACAATGTGTCATTTTGGAATCATTCAACTTTGTGATATAAGGCACCTGTCCTTTTCTTATATCATTACCTAGGATTTACTAAACATTACTCTACCCTATTATAGCCTATTTTACATATCCTAGGATACCTCCCAGTCATCACTTCATTTAATGTCGAGAGATAGACTCTGTCTCACAAAGATGAATCTTAAAGTGATGATAAACCCCTTTTGGAATAGTTATTTGTATATTTTCAATAACTAGACCTAAAATTTGAAGGGTGGTTCTCTGCATTTATGAATCTTGATGGTCCTATAAAAGGGTAAATTCATGACATTGATGGGTCCTAACCATCTATATTTGAGATTCCTTGAGAATAGTTACAATATTTAATTTAATAACATGAACTAATTCCATGGTGTAAAGATTCATTATGATATGCACTTGTTGGGAAAATTATTGGTTTTTTGTTTGAAAATATGGAAGTTCTCATAATAATCTAATATAATTTCTTTTTGTTCATCCATTTCCTACATCCTAACTTTCCTAACTTTTTGAGAATCCGTATTTAATTTCATAATGGCCCAATATGAGTGATTATTTAGTTCTACTACTATATGGAATTTATTTTCATAAACTAGTAATAATGGAGTAGCATCGATAGGTATTTTTTATACTATATGGGTAGACCTAGAGTGAATCATCTAATATGAGGCTCTATTGGTTTTCACTTGTGTTCATGATCTTCTATTAAATTTGTTTTATTTTCATGTTTTTCAAAATAACATTTTCATTTTCTTATGGTTGATATAAAGTTCCTATGTTGTTTCGGTTTCCACAATTTTCAAGTAATCTTTTTAAAAACTAATTGTTAAAATGTGTTACATTTTGACTAATAAAAAATTTGGTAAATCAAATTCATGAATAAATATTTTTCTTTAAATGATTCATGAACACTTCTTCCATGTCATGAGTGGTGGCTCCAGCCTCTAAATGTTCTGAGACACAGTCAATGCCAACCATGATATAGAATTATACATGGGAATTATAGAATGGACCCATAAAATATATTACCCATCAATAGAATATTTCTATATTCATAATTTGGTTTTGGGTTATTTCATTTCTTTTTTTGAGGGTGTTCGTCTGTTGGCACTAATCACAACTCAGAAAAAGGTTTGTGGTATCTTGATGAACTATGGGAAAAAATGTATATTATGTTGGATTTTGGCCACTGTATGTTCAGATAAATGGTTCCATCTTGTTGGTTTTGTGCGACACGTGTTGAGAAAACTTCAAAATTTCCCTTCAGGATTCAGCACCACATTAAGCCATCAACACAACACTTAGAAATCAACACCTCGCCCTAGTAGTATTATGAGGATTCAACAAAAAACATATTTTATCTACTGGAGTGAGTGGTTTCATGGAGTGGTCACATAGAAATATAGTTTTCAATGTTGTAAAACAATGGGTGTGACTTTGTTTTTATGTTGAAGAGTGTATCATTGGGGAAGTTAGCCTCAATGTCTACATTATCATCAACTTTAATGAGAGGTATTGGGAGTCTAAAAAAATGACCAACAATGAAATTATCAATACCGTTAGTTTCCTTTATTATGAGGTCAAACTCATGAAGTAATAGTATCCATTGTACCAGTCATGATTTGGAATCATTTTTACTTAATAAATATTTAAGGGATACATGATCAGTGTAGAAAATTACCTTGGACAAAAGAAGGCACGAGAAAAACTTTTCAAAATAATAGATGAATGAGAATAGTTCAGTCACTATAATTGTTTAGTTTACCTAGGCATAATTTAGTTCTTGACTTTAACATTAAATGGTATAGAAGATGTGTCTGAATCATTTTCATAAGACACCACCTATAGTGAAGTCACTAGCATTTCAAATTTACTCGAATTCTATGTCTCAATATGGTGAAATGATAACAAGAGTGATCATCAGGCTAATCATGCAAATTTTGAATGACTGATAATGCTCTTTAGTGAAATTAAAGGCGGAAACCTTCAATAATAGATGTGTCAAAGGGTGGGGTACTTTAAAAAAATCTTTTACAAAGTGGCAGTAGATTCCTGGATGACCCAAAAGCTCCTTAATCCTTTTACATTTGAGGGATTGGGTAAGTCTTTGATCACTTTGATCTTTTCTAGATAAAATTCCATACCATTATTTGATTTTTTTGTCTGACGAATGTTCCTCCTTGAACCATAAATTGTAATTTATCCTTGTCTAAAACCATGAACTTTTTCTCATAGCATTTCCATACTAATTCTAGATTTATTAAGCGTACCTTAAAAGTTAATTCACAAAATAAAAAATATTCCATAAATATCTCCATGAATTCCTCCAACATAACATGGATTATATGTTTAATGATCCTTTTAAAGGCCAATAGTGCATTAAACATACCCAATGACATGATTTTATAGTCGAAGGTACCAAATTGACGTGTGAATTTGTTTTGGAGTAGTTCTTTTGGTTGACTTCAATTTGATTGTATCGTGAATATACATCTTGGAAAAAGTAGAATTCATGTCCTACTAGTTTTCCATCATTATATTTATTAAAGGAAAGGGGAAATGATATTTTTATGTTTTTTTATTTAAATTTATATAATCTATTCATAATCACCATCCAGTGATGGTTCGAGTTGAGATCTGTTCATCTTCATCATTTTTGACAAGTATGAAGCCACATTTATTTATAACAAGCTATAGTGGACTCACCCAATCACTGTAAGAGACTGAAAAAATTATTATAGAATCTACAAGTTTCAATACTTATTTCATAACCAACTCTTTCACTAGTGGGGTGATTTCTCTCTAGGTCAGGTGTTTATTTTTCACACCTTCATCCAATAAAATATTATGTCTATAGATTTTGGGGATAATCATTTTAATATCAACCACTCTCCATGATATTGATTTATTAAATATTTTTAGTACTTCTATAAAAATTTAATCTTATGTCTGTGTCATTTCTGAGATAATGATGACTGACATTGCATATGTCATCTCTAGGAATGGGTAATTGAGTGTTCTTGGAAGAGGCTTCAGTTCCAACATTGGTTAATGGATGACCAAGGGTATGAGTGGTTTGATAGTTTCCCATTTCAAAGGTTCTATGTAGTTCAAATACAGATATTTGTATTCACCATTTTCAGTAGGATACAGTGTATCACTGTCATCCTTAATGGCTACGTAGTCATTATTCTCTTCAGTGAGAAAGATAGCTTGAATGTCAAAAGGATAATCTATTTGTCTAATATATTTCACTAGGTTGAACACTATTTTTTTCCTACCATGAATATAAGTCACCCTTTATTCGTGTCAATCAGTTCCTTCCCAGTGGCTAGAAATGGTTATACTAGTATAATTGTAATGTCTCCTTATTCGTCTATGCACAATATGAGGAAGTCGTATAAAAAAATGAATCTACAGACTTTGACTAAGACATCTTCATGAAGTCATCAAGGATACTTTGATGACCAGGTAGAAAATTGAAGTACCAAAATAGTTGGATTCAGTCCCTTGATTCCCAGATGGAAGAATAAACTAATTGGACTTAGGTTAATGATGTCTCCTAAATCACAATGGGTTCTTTTGAAGTTTCCTGTCTCAATGGTGTAAGGGATTGAGAAAGTTCTAGGATATCAAATTTTCAATGGAATCTTCTTTTGAATAAAAATATAGCATTCTTCATTTAGAGAGATGAATCCTTCTTCTTCCAAACTACCCTTATTAGATAGTAGTTTCTTTAGTAATTTCACATAGGCCTTCATTTGGGCCACAAATTAAAAAAAACGAATGTTAATATGAAATTGTTTGAACATTTATAAAAATTTAATATATTGACCTTCAATTTTACCTTTCCTCATTGTTTCTGAGAATGAGAGAGGTGTTTTAGAAGATCTTGGTTATATTTATATGTCTTATTTAGGTTTCCCTTGTATTGGGTATTTTTCAGGAGGGATCGATTTAATATTTTTCTCTTGGCCAGTTATACTCATGCTTTTATTTTCATCCTTGATAACGATTGTTCCATGTTTCTAGGATTTTTCAGGATATTTTTCTTCTCCTCCATAGGGTTTATGAAAATATTGACCTTTTCAAATACATAATACCATTAACTTGGATTATTTTTTTATGTATCAGTATTAATAAAAAGAGTTCCCTATAATCCATCTGATAAGGTATTTCAAATTTGACACATTTTTATGTTCAAGGATTTGGAGACCTACCCAAGGATTTTTAATTTATGTATCTTGGGTAGTCATTATTTACCCAACTTTTTTGAGTGAAGGTGGTGAGAATATTATCCATATTTGATTGAATATTTGTCTCTTGTTGTAGCGGTATTTTCAGATCCGATTGAAATTATTGCAGGGCTCTAAGAGAAAAAGATTTTTTTGGGTACTTAATGTGGTGGTATAGGAACCGATTTCATAGGAAGGTTTCCAGTTATTCATTGATTTCATTGGGGTGATTGACCACTTCTCTATTGATAACACCCTTGATTATTTTCTACCAACTATTGAGCATGCCTCTATTGATGGTACTTATGTGGTTTCAATAATTGTTGGCTTTGTAGATTGTAATTAACATAATTACAATCTTGTATTTCAGGTTCATCAACTCCCACCCTACAATCTTGGTATGGTTGTGGGACTAGACACATCTCGTAGGATTGAATCTCTATCATTGGGACATGGGAGGGTGGTAGCACAATAAGAAGCTAAAAGGATTCTAGTTTTATAGTAAGGGCCTCTACTTGTTCTGATAGAAGGGTATTTTAATCTATTTGGTGGATTCTATGATGATATGGCCCTTGATCATTTGTCCATTAACTGGCACTGTGTGAGACAACTTATATAAGTGATCGACCTACTTCTGGAGTTCTGATCATTATCCCTCCATTAGTGGTGAAATCTACCACCATGTGAGCATTTGGTTAGAGGCCTTAGTAGAATGTTTATAGCTAAATCAACTCATCAAGTCCATCATGTGGGAACTTTAGAGTGAGATCCTTGAAGTGATCTGAAGCCTACAAAGACAACTCGTCATCTATATGGGAATTGTTTTGGATTTAATTCTGGAGCTTCCACGTTTGTATAGGTGGGGAATAATTGTATAGGAATTTATTGGCTAGGGAATTCCAAGTCATCATTAACTCAGGATATTGGATTTTTATCCAATTTTGGCATGGTCATACAAGAAGAATTATAAGACTCACAATCTGATCGCATCAGATGAAACTCCCTGGATGCAAATGGTATATCAAAATTCTAGGGAAATGGCGATATGCTCATGAGGATATTCACTCTAAAGTCCATTTAACTATCCTATATTTTGGATCAAGCTCATGATGATAGGTTCTATTTTGAATGAATATTCCTATACATGAGGGTACATAATGTTGGATACAACACCACTGATATAAAAAAATATGTAATCTATGATGGAATGCTTCTCTAGAAAAGGTTTCTCCCTTTGTAGTTCAGGTGGTTCATATTCCATGTTTGGAGGGTTGGGTCCCACATGATTGTTCGGGTATACCATGCTTATATAGATGCAATAAGTACGTTTTATTTTGATATTGGGAATTAAAATTGGAAGTTCTTGAGTATCGAGGTTCCTTAAACTGGTTAGGGGTACTAAATTCAAGAACATGGCTGAAGACTATAAGGATACATGGGATTTTGAAATAAAGAAGGAAAATGAAAGGAGATAAGGGGTATGAGTGATGTAATACCAGGTTTGTACAAAAGATTACTATTTATAAGCAACAACTTATGTCCCTGGAAATTATATCAACATTTGATTCACCCACACATGTCATTGAATTCAGACGGGCATTGATCGGGTTATAAATTTCTATTATCACAAACTAAAATCACTACAATTACATAGTAAAGTGGTTGTTCAGGTTCAAGACCATAGAGATAATTTTATGATAGGTTACCAGTGATTTTGAACCCTTTATGAATGATTCCACACAAGTTGTTTTGGGTTGGAGATTGAATTAAATCCACTTATATTATTTTTAGAGATTAGTATGAGATAGGGATTGAGGATAATTTAAGGGTTTTATGTAAAAATATAATCTCTAATATAACATGGAATAGTAATATGGATTAGAATAAGAAGAAGTTCATAAATCACTAATTTATTACTTTAAAATCAATTAGATCTATCCAATATGTAACTATTCCTTGTTCTAGGTAAAAATAATAACCTATATGCAATAATATTTCCCCTACAGAAGATATTGTAACAAAATAATGGTCATAGCATGATCAAATCCAATTAGGTCTGGTTTATTCATTTAAAATTCAAATAATCATGGTAAAATAAAATAAATGAATACAAAATTATTTCGTAACATCATCATGAGACTTCGGATAAAAAAATTATAGTTTATAGATTCATTATGTCAAAAACAACCCTTAACTTGTTTACTCACTTAGTTGAGTGCAATATAAGGTCGTGTATAACAAAAATAAATAACATAATATCCTATTTCAGAATGATAACCATAAATAGCCCCCATTTATAATCCTTATTATAATTTTTTACCACTAGTACATTAATTAGTAAGAGCATACTATGACCATTATTTGTTACTAACTTTAACTATTTTGTACATGTTTAATAATTTAATATCATTACCCATCATTTGGAACCAATTTTATTATTTAAATATCATTTAATTTTTATAATACATATATTCTATTAATTTAAAATGTTCTTATTTAATTCCATAAATGCTTTAGTTATGTTGTGTGAAAAAGGAATCGATGTTCGCTTATTTTGAAAATTTTATTAAGAAAAAATGATACTTTATAAATAAATTAAATACTTAAAATAAAATTCCCAGAACCATATAACAATAATTATTTTATTATTATATTATAATAATATTATTTTAAATTTTTTCATATCCATCCATGACAGTATTTTATAGCATTATTCGTGTAAGTAGTTAAACTAAACCAAAATTGATCACACTTTCACTCAATCATGAGTTTTTTTAAGGATATGATTATTTTGACATAATATTCATATGAAATAAGAATTATGATACTATTTTTATGTTTTTTATGGGGGTGAAACATATTAAATGACATTTATATAAATAATTGAAAACTCGAATAAAATCAAAATGTGATTCTTCACAGAGGCGGCAGTCTGCACACACACATAAAATTGAATAGATTATGACAACTATGAGTGAATAAATAAGGGTTTTACAATTAATATAAAAAAAATTTAGTATACTAATGATAATTGATTCATAATATTATTATTATGATAAGATATTTGGAAGAGTAAAATTAATAACAAAAACATATGTAGATAATACATATATTAGAGACTTGATCGTTCCTTGTAAGTCCCCAAAAAATTGTATAGATTATGACAACTATGAGTAAACATGGACCTATATTCATTGGAAATATGGTTTTAGGGAGTGTAAAATTACATATTTTTAAGGATTAATTTGAAGGTTAATTGTAACTTTTAAAGGGTGGAAGCAGTAGCCCTTTATAAGAGATGAAAATTACACTTTTGGAAATACTTATCTTTTTCAATGATACCCTAAAAGTATTCAAGGCTCAATCAATAATAAGTAAAATAAGTGGACTATGAAAAAATATAGATTCTAAAATCATCTCAACCACATATTTTTAAACATGGGTCTTCCATTTCCCCATAGTAAAACAGTTTTTACCATTTTTACTTTTTATGACCAAAACCATTTTTTAACCATAGTAACTAATTTTGATAACTAAAATTAAAATTGAACATATTACCTAAATTAAAAATTATAATATTAACTTAAATAAAAATTTACATATCACCATTCTAAATTTTTGAAATTTAAATCTTAAAATACACACACTTAATCACATGAAAAATATTTTTAAACAAATGTGGGTTTTCATCTTTAAATTTATATATAAAATAAAATTATCATTATTATTGGTTTTAATGAAATAAATTGATATATTATAAACCAAATTAAGGTTATAATTCTTTAAATGAAATCAAAATTAAACTCTCACCTTGAAAATAATTCATTCTAAAAGAATACTGAAGTAGGTTATATTAAGCTAAGAATTGTTTTATGTTTTAAAAATGATGGACATAGTATTTGTAAGCTCAAATAATATATTAAAATTAATATTATTATTAATTAAATAATAATTTTACTACATAATTTGATTTATAAACTTCTATTATATGATAAAATTATTATAATATCCTAAAAATAATATTTTTTTGAAATCATATTTTTGACATAAATTCAATATTTTTAGAAAATATTCAAAGATTCACACCAGGTAAATTTTCATGGGAGGAGTTAAAAATTTAATTTAATTTTATCAAATATAGTTTTTTTAAATTTATAAATTATGTTTTTTAAAATAAGGAGAAATGTAATGAAATACTCTTTTAGTATAAATGTTTTCAGTATTTACTCATATTAATTATTTATCCTCTAAACATAACATATATTAATGGTCTACCTTATTAGTGTATATTATAAATTTATTAATAATTTATTATTTATGTGTTTTGGTTTTATTATGTAGGTTATATCATGTGATAAAATTTATATAATATAGTGTGTTTTTTAAAGGATCTAAAATCCCTGATCATTATATTCTACCCCCATTAAATTAATTGTGTCCTCAAAATTTCATTATAATTTTGATAAAGGAATAGCTATTGGTGTAGAAAATATTTATATGTATCAATATGTTGTCACTAATGAGATATGATCCTCAATATAATATGCAAGACTAGAAAACACTTATTTTTCTTATAGTCATTTCGAAGAAATGTATCTCGTAACTTTTTATTAAGACCCATGTGAAGGATTCAGTTTTATTCTTAGATGACTCATAGTTGGAATTACACTAATAGATGGTCACTTTTGATTTATAATATGTTTTCCTCATTCCATAAATTAATTTAGAATCAATGTGAATATAACAATTGGATTTCAAAAACTAAATCAATTTTTTAAGAGGATGTTGTTATGATTTTTACTAGGTTTATTACCATAAACATAATAATTATACCACTAATTCTTTCCATAAAATAAAAATAATTGATGGCGGTGACTTTATATTCTTAGATAACTCCCTAGATATAATATGTATGATATAACAAGAATACATTATTTAATTCAGGGTGGAGGGTAAGTGAAACCTAATTAAAACTACCTTCTAATCGATGGAAATTGCATAGAATTTTCATTATTCCCATGGTATGGGTGGTTTTTGGTTTCAATGTTCATATTAATCCTCTAGATCAGTGCATTGTTTCTCATAGTGTCCAAATTCATCACATCTAAAACATCAAAATGCTGATGAATCCTTATAAAGAACATTATTTTTCTCCATCTTGTTAACTAAAATCTTTCTATTTCCTTGATAGCTTGTTGTTCAATGTCATACTTTACCAAAAATAAAACATATTATAATTCCTTCGCGACATTACCTTGGGTATCTACTACCACATTTTTTACATGATGTAATCTGGTTCATTTTTTCTTAATCATATTCTTCATATAATCTGCTATGAAACCCCATCATTCTTTTTATTGGTGGGTTCAGATATATAAAAAATCAAAGAAATTAATCATAAATTGAGATACTTGTGAGAGTATAAGCACATGATTTTACACACTAGGTTCTATCCCATTTAGTTACCCCTTAGAAAAATCAGTATGTGGTCTATCAAATCCATTATTAACTAGGTTCCTCCTAGCTCTAGAAATTCCTAAAACCAAGAAGGTTGACATTAGTGATCAAATATTAACAATAAATATGAATTATTACAATATTAAATGGAATAAGACCTTAAAAAAGCTTTCTCTTTAACATCATTACATTGTCCTATAGTTGTTTTATTTCAAATTATACAAATCTTAGTTTACCCTAGGTTACTTTAGGTTGGGTTATCTTATACTTATTAACCCAATACCTCAATGTAAGTAAGAATTAAATCCTTCACAGTGGTTTTTAAAGAGAATATGATCGACCAAATCATATCCTCAAGGATGTAAAATTAGTTGCCCCATAAGGACTCATTAACCGTGCACCAAAATAATTGTCCACATATACTCGACCAACTCTTTTCTGGGTTATTAACCTTGATGCATCTATATAAAAACCACACCCACTTTTTGTATCCATATAATGATGTATTTTTCTAGAATACATACACTAAAGGATTTACAAATATTTTAGGATATCATCCTATACATAGAAACAACTTTGTTTTTTTCTACAGTTCAATAACCTTAAGATTATATTTAACTAAACTAATATTCAAAAATAATTAAACTAATTTTTAAACTAATCTCCAAAATAACTAAACCCTGCTTTGATACCAATTGATGTGAACCATTCTATGCATGAAATAAATTATACATTAATCTCCCTATTTAAATAAAGCATCTTATAAATGATCATTCAACCCAAATATCATAAGATTTTGTTTCTTGGAGATTATCTATATAGTCATCATATTTTACTACACTTGTGAACATTTCACCAATATCATACACCTATTAAATTTATCTAGACATCTCACATGATATAATAATTTCCAAAATTTAGATATTAGAAACCTAAGAAAGCATGAGCTCAAATTCGCATTAATGGTTAATATGAAAAAAAATCCAAAATAGTTAGATCAAAATCACAGGGAAAAACATTAATAAGGAAAATTATATGATCTAAAAGATCATAAATCATTAAGTAACTACCACAAAACAGGGCAAGGAATTCACTACCTTTTATCATTGCTAAGTAGAAAGTGCTGATAAAGGGGTGGGTCTTTATCAGCGCCAGCTAAAAGCGCTGATAAATATACCCTTTATAAGTGTTTTTCTTAGCGCTGATAAATATTTTTAGTGAAAACTATTATTAATTTATATAAAATTATTATGTTTATAATCAAAAATATTTTTTATTTTTATACATTAAATAAAAATCAAATGTTTATAATTCATATATATTTTTAATAACTAATATATATATATTTATATATAATGTTTTAATTGAAAAAGTATTTATAAGATTATAAATAATTATATATATATAATTAAATAATTATAAGATTATAATATATTACATTAATTAAAAAATAAATTTATTATATTTATTATATTTATTATATTTATTATATTTATTAGAGATTTATTAGATTTATATTAATTATATTTATTAGATTAATTTATTAAATTTATTAAATTTATTGGATTAAATCATTATAATTATTATACTTGTTATATTTAATATATATTTTTTATTTATAAATATATAATTTTTTAATATATATATATTTATAATTAAAATTATTGAATATATATGTGTTTTCCAATGAATTTGATCAATGAATATATTGATCATGCGTATATGTTATGTATCATGCATGAATGTTCATTTATACATTACATCACGTTTTCCATTGATGCGGTATATTGATTAATTCATAAGATTACCCATATGAACTATATATGTTCTGAAAAATGTATTAATAAAATTACATTAAATATATTTAAATAATAAATATATTTTATTATAATTTTAAGGATATATATAAATACTTTTCAAATACATTTTTAATTATAATTATAACTATATTTATAAATAATTATAAAATTATACATATAATTTTATAATTTTATTAATATATATCTATATATATTAACAATTATATATATATATATATATTATTTATAGTTATAATTATAACTATAAATAAATAACTATATATATCTGTAAATTATTATAAAATTATAATTAATATATTTATTATAGTACTTATAAAGTTATATATATAATTAAATAGATATATTCATAAATATATGCAAATATTTATAAATAAATACAAATAAATTTATATTTATTTAAATAATTATTAATTTATAAAAAATATATTTATTATTTCATATATATTAAGTTATATACAATTAAATAACTATATGTATATAAATATATTTATAAATATTTATAAATATATTAATAAATATTTATAAAAAAATTGATAAATAAATAGAAATGTTATTTATTGTTTTAAATAAATACAAATATATTTATATAATTCTAAAATTTCAATAAATATACTAATTATATATATTATATAAATTATATAAATTATATAAATTTTTTATAATTTTATAATTATTTAAATAATTAAATATATATATATATAATTATATTTATAAATATATATATTTTTGATATAAATATTTAAAAATAAATATATATTTCATATAAATATTTATAAAATTAAACGAAATATAGTTATATATGTTTCTAGAGAATCACTAAAAAATTGGTTTATAACTATGCATATAGATCACATGTGGGAAACTAAAACATTCTAGTGCAAGGGCTTCGCATAGCTAGTTCCATTGATCAGTTGGTTGGGAAGATGGGTGTGATCTACTTTGGTCCTCAGTAATGCATGGAGTGGTAAGGGTATTTTTGACCATGCCTATTTCTATTGATTAAAGTTGGATGATGACCCTAGTTGAACATATTTTGTGTAATTGTTTTGTTAAATATTAATAAAAATAAATCAAATAGTTTAAATATGAATAATGAATGGATGAATGACAATTGGTTGACAAAAGTGTACGAAGATGGAATTAAAGAGTTTAAAAAGTTTGATAAAGATCATGCATATAACCCTACTCAAATCCTTCTTCCATGTTTATGGTGTTGTTATGAAAGACAAATTAGTTTAGAGGAGATGGCAAAACACTTGATCTGTCATAGAATAGACCAAAGTTATACATGTTGGGTTAAACATGGGAAAAATGAATATAGGTAGTGGCTGGGATATCACTGCATTTTATGGATCATCTGATACGATTACAAGTGTGTACAATGAAGATGACCATATGAAGGGTATGATTAAAGATGTGAATGATGATGAAGATCATATTGAAGAAATAACAAGGATAGTTGAAGATTAACATCATGGTTGCCTAAAATTGTTTGAGATGTTAAAGAGTTGTACAAAGACCCCATTGTATGCTAGTTCCACTAAATATACAACATTGTCAGTCGTACTGAAGCTTTACAGTTTGAAATTAGGCAATGAGTAGAGTGACATCAGTTTTATGGAACTACATGCTCTCCTAGATTAAATTCACCCAGAAGATAATGAGCTCTTTATCCGAACATTCAATGCCAAATTAATTCTACGCTTAATGTCTATGATCTCTAAACGAATACACAGATGATTGAATGGATGTATACTTTTTCTAAAGGACCACAAATCACTTAAATAATGCCCAAAGTTTGATGATTCTCGATACAAGAAAGATGAATCCAGTTCTACAAAATTTGTATGGTACTTTACAATAATTCCACGGTTTAGAAACCAATATAGAAGTGAAGAGGGAGTAGGAAAATTGACATTCCATGAAGATACAAGAATTAATGATGGGGAACTACATCACCCGAAAGACGCTCCTCAGTGGAAGAGAATTGATCACGAGTATCATGAATTTGAAAATGAGCTGAGAAACCATCATCTTGCATTTTCTACAGATGGAGTGAATCCTTTTGGTTTTCAAAGCAGCAGTCACTATACATGTCTGGTTATGTTGGTCAATTATAACTTACCACTGTGGTTAAGAATGAATAGATAATAAATCATGTTATCTATGCTTATATCAGGACCAAAACAATCGGTTAATGATATTGATGTTTATTTTCCTCTAGTGATTGAGGATTTAAAATTATTGTGGGATTATGTTGTTATATTGTATAATGATTACAAAAATGAAGATTTCACTTTGAGATCCATGTTATATGGGATGATAAATGAATTTCTTGTAAATGTAAATCTTCCATGATATAGAATTAATGAAACTCAAGGGTGTCCTGTTTTCAAACAAGGTATAAAATAAATTAGGTTGAAACATTTATCGAAAAACATGTTTCAAGAACATCATAGATTTATACCCTAATGACATAAGTACCAATCTTGGATGACATCATTCGATAGAAGTTCAGAAGAATGTGAAACACTATCTCCACTAACAGGTGATCGATTGTTTGAGAAAATAAAATATGTGGACACTACTTTTGGTAAACTATTTTCGAAATACCTTACGAAAACCAGTTGGAAAAAGAGATCAGTTTTTTTAAATTACCAAACTATAATTGTCTGTATGTCAGGCATTTTCTGGATGTTATTCATGTTGAAAAAATGTATGTGATAATGTAATTGGCAAGTTTTTAAATGAACTCAGTAAAACAAAGGATGAAATTCAAACTAGGTTGGACATGATTGATATGGAAATACAAGAAGTGTACCAGTGAAGGGTGAAAAAAGAAAATTTATTTCTCTTGCTTCTTACACTCTTTCCAAGTAGAAGATATATTAGTTTTTCAACTTCTTGACTGACGTAAAGGTTTCAGAGGGGTATTGATCAAATATCAAGAACATCATGTCAATGAGATATTTAAGGTTAAAGGGTATGAAATCCCATGACTTCCCTGTTTTGATGCATGATATAATTCCTATAACTTTATGTTTCATTTTGCCTAAAAATTCCTTCCATACATTAATAAAGATCTTTTTCATCTTCAAAGCTATATGTATCAAAGTTATGGTCTTAGAGAAATTGCAAACTATGGAAAGAAAAATTGACATCATATTATGTTAATTGGAAATGTTCTTCCTACCGACATTCTTTGATATGATGGTTCATTTGATGGTTCAATTAGAGAGATTAGACTATGTGATACTGTACATTATAGATGGATGTACCCCCATTGAACTATATTTGAATATTTTGAAAGTTTAAGACAAAAATTGAATTCTTCTATAGGGTTGTATTTTAGAGAGATATATTGTTGAGGAAGATGTTGAATTCTGTACTGAATACCTGTCTAGTGTGGAAAGCATTAGGCCTACTGAAATATCGTCACACTGGGTGGCTTAAGGGTGAATGAATTTCTAGAAGGGAGGTTTTCACAATAAATATTATAGATTAAGAGTAGGCCTACCATTATGTTTTTTCAAAAAAGTTTCAATATTGACCCATATGTTTAAACCCAAAAAGAGATTTTTAGGCATTTGAATCAATATAGGGATGAAAAATGGATATCATACACACACAATTGATATTTTATAGGATGGTTTTAGGAAAATATTTTAATGAAATTAGATGAAAATCGAGTCTCAATTGCATAACAACTTCTATGGCTATCCAAAGGACAAAGAGTGTTTGTATTATCTTACAATGCTTATGTGGTTAATGGTTATATCTTCTATACTAATGAACATGATGAAGATAGTACCATGTAGAATAGTGGGGTTACACTTTTGGTTGAAGTGATTCATGTTTCTGGTGCTAAGGAAAAAAATCTAATTTAGGTAAATATGTCATACATTGGCATCATCAAACAAATATGGTAGTTAGATTATACCAAATTCGAAGTGCTTATTTTTTAATGAAAGTGGGTTGATAAAAGATGTGATATTAAAATAGATGAATTGGGATTTGTGAAAGATGATTTTATTAAGAAAGGGGAGAAAGATGGACCATTTATAATGGAATAACATTCAGTACAAGTATTTGATGTTATAGATTCCACAAACTGAAAGTGGTCAATTTTTCAGTTATCGACCAAAACAAATAAAGGGTCAGATGAAAATTCAACGGAGGTTGAAAATTTCATTGGGACTTCACAATCATTTCACAATAGTCCCAATATAGATGTAATTTTTTATGTCATAGGAGTCCATAGTGAAGGGATTTACATAGTCTATAGAGGGGTCAAATCTCTTCAGCCTTTAAAAAAGAGAGAGTTCAATAATCGGGTTTCTTTTTTATTGTAATATACATTGTGTTACCTTATGTTATTATCTATTTATTCTGATTTTATGTAATATAAATTAAATGTTAAAACACTTCTTCCAATAACGACTTCTACCCCAGATGATTCACCCAATCTCGAGGCCCAACAAGTCTCTCAACATGATTTTGCTGGTCCCAGTGTAAAGGAACAACAAGTTTCTCAACATGTTACTACTATTCCAAGTGCTAAGGTACATGATGATTCTAAACCTGGTGTTGCTAGTCCTAGTGCCGATGCTAGTGCTCTAGAGGAAGATAATGATGATACTGAAACTAAGAAACTGATATGAAATGAAACCTTGGTAGGGCAAGAAAAAATATATCACCATAGTTTGAAAGTGTTATCCAAATTATGAAGGAAAAAAGAAAATGGAATCAAATTTGAGTATGGATGGAATAAGCGAGGCCAACATGTTAACCCCAACAAATCCATGTTTAGTAGATACATTGAAACTGTCATTCTAAAATATGTGTTGATTTATGTATAGTCATGGCACGATGTTATCATCGGGCTTAAGACACTAATTTTGGAAGAGATTATGGTAACATTATGATATCATTTCATTAATTTATTAAAATAAAAAAATTCTAAAACATTAAATTACTCTTCATTATCCCTTGTAGAGTGAATTTATAGTATATTCCTCGCACAAGGAATATGTATTAAGAGTTTCAAGAAGGATTCGTAGAGGCTTCAAAAACAATTTAATGAAATATCATCTTAAAGATGTTGAAGGGAAAATAAAGCCACACCCACATTCAGTTTATGCCTAATTGATATCCCAAGGAGTATGGGATTTGTTTACCAGTCATCGTGTGGAGCAGACTTTTTAGGTACATTGTGTATGTTAATAGGTTGTTTGACGTTTCTTTTATTCATCACTTTGATTGACAATTTTTTAATTTATGAAACAAAAAATGAGTGTTGAAAATAAGGAACAGGAAACAAAACTAGTGTACCCCTACTATAATTAAAGGATGAGGTATGCTTCACTTGAGAAAAAATTGGTTTATATTTTAAATCTAACGCCATACTTTTATGTGACATAAAACAACACCATGATCATTTCCCTCTATTTATATGAAAATTGACGAATCAAAATCCAAATCCACTTCCATCCCACGCCATGTGCAATAGAAGGAGGCTTGTGTAAATAAAGAGGGGATACTAATTGATGAAGACATACAAAAAGTGTAGGAAACATGTGTAAATATGACATAATATAATTTTTTCTTTTAAATAGTTATTACATAACAATGATTGCTTATTGGTCTATATTTTTTATCATACATAGTCACAAGAATCAACAACACCCACGCCAGATGCAGATATACTTTCAGCAGTCTTAATGCTGCCAGAACTGCATGACCACGTTAGAGGTGTGAGTTTTGGGGTGACACCCCGAACATATTTTTAGAAAGAAATAAAAGATGAGAATCAAAGGAGGAAATGGAAAATATGATATAAAAATTAGATATGTTTTAATATGAATTACAATACTAGGGAGAGTGGATAGAAAGTTTTATGGGGGGAGGAAAAGAGAAGAAAAAACTCAAGAACAACCTATGCGTGAAGATCCCGCCCCACTCCCACCAATTTAGTGGTGACCCATTCACCTAAAAACATGACTTAGCTGAGGTAATAAATGTTCTGATAATTTTTTCAATGAAATTTGAATCATATAGGCACTGATACCTTTCCTGTACTGATATTCTAAAGGGTGAAAATGATTGTGATTTATATATACAATCTCCCACCCATCACCTTGTAGGGAAGGCTATGATGTTCAATATGCAAAAAAACATGCTACACAGTAGATCACTTCCAAAAGGTCATGTTAGAGTGTCAATTAATGTAGCTCATGAGCCGAGTCCAGATCTACATGTTCCAAATGATGACGAAGACATCCATACAGTCAAACAAGATGTTGGAGCATTCATCGCATGACCATTAATTATTGTAAAAAATCATTTCTACAAGGTGGTATTAAATTCCAATTGTTTTTCAAGTTGAACAATTAAAATTTAATAAAATAACATATAATCTGAGGAATGTTATTATTAAACAACAAAGTGAAGAGGGTGAAATGAATGATTATCTCAAAACTATCTCAAGGACCAACCAACCGATTTAAATGATCTACTGAGAGCACCTTCACCCCAACCATTTTATATCCACATTTAATATCATTGCAGGCTTATGTGGATACAAATTTGATAGACGAAAATACTCACACATTTTATTTTTAAAAAAAATATGTATGGAGGGGAGGAATCGGATTACATTAGTGATGAAAATGTAAATAAATCCTAAAGTATGAATGACTTGGAACCTCATTTTTAAATGTATACATGATGTACGTTTTAATGAATTTATTTTACAGTGGATAATATACTATGATAATTATGACTTAATACATTTTATGTTTTTTGAAGGTGTATATATGAAAACAATTTAATGGATTTCACCATGAAAAACAAATTTGGACTCGTTAGTCCTCACATCACCACTTCAAAAGAAGAAATAAATTTTGATAAAGTGGGTGAAATAATGTCATCCCTACTCAAATTGTTTGAAAAAAAAATTAAGGATGACAAAATATTTTTAATACTATTGATGCAAGGGTAAAACTCTACAATTTATTCATATCAACTATATTTTCATTTATTTACTTACTTTTTCCTTTTTGTTTTTCAGGCAGCATTGGATTATCGTTGTTGTCAATTGAGATAACTTAGAGATTTATTTTCTAGATTCAATGCATGGATATCCAACAAACTGACCACACATGATGGAGTTTGTCAATTTGTAATACACTAGATCAAAATTTTTAGAACTAAATATCTGGTTATATAATTTATATTATCTTCTAATGTGGATTATGTTATGATAGGGTGGTGCGTCAATATCATCTACTTCATGGAATGAATCCAGGGCCCTAGGACAAGAAGACCAACGAGGCCTATAACTAGACATGTATCATGGTATATATAATAATATTTCACTATATAAACACATGTAAAAATAATATAATTAATTTTGTAGATGTTTAAGTAGTGTAAAAACAAACAAATTGAAAGGTCTGTGGTTATTATGTTTGTAAATTTATGAAAGCGATCATATTTCATCAATAAACTAGCATCCCTGAAGAGATATTTTTGGAAAAAAATTATTAGTTCATTTAAAATATTTATTAATACTTTGTGTATTTTTATTTTTTCAGTACTACCATAAATATCGAAAAAACTCATATTAAAAATATGATATAAATGTGTTTAGAATTGAATGGGCAACAAACCTGATGTATGATTGTACACAAATAAGATGAATATGAATTCTTACTATTTTTTTTATCCTTATGTGATCATTGATATCTCCCTTAGTTACAATTATTGAGAATATATGATCGCCCTTTCATATGTTTAATATCCTTAAGTTATGAAGAATGGTTTTAGAAATGATTTGTCTTTCTAGTAAAGAATGACTTAATGAGAGACTCTTAGGAACTAGTTATTTATGTTTCCATGTTTCCAAAAGCACTAGACCAAAAATATTATGGCATGGATCATTTATATTATTTAATTTGTTCATTTATGATTTTTTTTATAATAATTTAGTGTGTTGGAAGAATATTGGTTGTTCATCACACACAAATTCAATAAAAAACCTCAGGATTCTTCACTACTATTGGTTAACTATCACTTTTCATAGAATCTCATCTGAACTTACGATCCGAAGTCCTCATGATGCTCTTATCCCACACAATCTCTATGATATCATCATTCAAGGATCACTTTTTCTTCTCTTCCTACACCCATTTACCTAACTGGTAGTTATCAAACTTCAGTGAAGTGCACAAAGAATCATTAGTTTTTTATTAGCTTATATCTGGACCAAATAAAATATTTGGAAAGTTTTAGAGGTAATGTTACTATATAGAATATCTATTTTAATATATATATAATGAAACATTTATTTTTTTATTATTCCTTATAGTGTTTATTTATTTTAGAAGATTTCTGTCCATGTGACATGCATTTACATGAAGAGAAATGATGTTTTTTACTCCATCATAGAGGTCGTCTTGATTTCTTTCATAGTAAAATAATTGTCTATATAATTAATGCAATATTTCATATTTATGTTTAATTTATATATTTTATTTAATGAATATTAATCTACTCATTTATAATATCAATGTATTTAATGTTTAGGTCATTATAGTTGGTATCAGAGTAACTGATATATGGACTTGACCTTAAAACATTAAATAATCTTGAATCAAACAAATAATTCACATTGAGGATCTTTTTAGGTTTTGAGTTTTTGAGAATTAGTCCATAACCTATACCTGACGTCTTGAATAATACATGTAGACACATCTACTCAGTTTCCATTTTTTTCACACAAAAATCTATTGAAAAAAAGAGTCATGTCTAGTTCCAGGTTTTTGATAGCATGACATTTTTTTGATCTTATCCTTGGCACTATTACACTTTATGTCTTGTGAAAAACATTTCAAAAACTTGGGATGAGCATAAAAATATCATTAAGGGATACAAAAAGAAGGAAAACTGTTAGTTTTTCACAACAACTAGTAAACCATTAATACTTTATTATAAATAATATTTTTCACCTTTATGAAGTAGTAAATACTCTTCACTAAATAATAGATCATTTCTTACCCTTTTTTAACCAAAATATTACCATAAAACCCATATATAAAACACATAACATATAAAGGTAACTTGGGATATAAACATTATTAAGTGGAATAACCAAACGGTCGACTTCCACACATATCACTAAATGGAATAGCCATACGTCCAACATCCCTACCTAAAGCATTGGAGTTTATAACGTAACCACCCATCCTAGTTTATCACGGCACCACCCGTCATTTGGTTTATCACATAACCACCCATCAAATGTAAAAGTACCATTATAAAATCATAACACATAAAATATTGCAGAAATAAAAATTTCACTAAAAACATTTAATTTGAAATCACAAGAAATAATTCCATGATATTGAAATAATCAATCCCTTTAAAAAACAATTTTCAATACCAAAACACCCAAAAACAAAATAAGGGATTTCCTTTTCATTTTAGAAAACATTAAGGCTTATAGAGGAATCACAATAACGATTACGACGGTGGAGAGGTCATTGTCGCCACAAACGTAAAATAGATTCTGGTTGTCATTTATTAAAATAATTCATAGAAAAAAAATCCCTTTGAATGAAAGTAAAATTCAAAGGGTTTTATTATACACCGTGTAAAATAAGAATGTATATATTATCGAAATATGCCTCAATGAAAGGAGATTGAGACAAAGTCCTTTACCTCTTGTCCGACTTGACCCGTTTGTTCTTTAATTTCCTGTATAATAAACTAAAGTTCATTTCTACTTGATTAAGAAACCTTTTCATGTTCATTATTCCTTTTATATCACTTATTACCATGTTACAAACATTATGTAATCATTTAAGTTAATAACGGTCATTTTGTCAATATTTGGTAATTGAGTCAAAAATGAACTTCTTATATTTACAAGATGTTCATGTGGTCAAAATTTCATTATATCGAGAGTGATATTCGTGATTTAGATATCATATATATAATATATATTTAGTATATATTTGTATTTATAATAGTACATAACATTAGAGATAAGAAATGAAATGCACCATTCACGGAGACGGTAAGTCGTACGTACACATAGACACTACTTTTATTTCTATTTCAAATTTCATGGAATGAAAACATAATGAGACATAGGTATATTATAATTCTAGTATAGTATCATATATAATATCATTAAATCCATCCTTTATACGTACCACGTATGGTATGAATGAGCCATATCACTTTGAGGGTGTGGTAGTCCGCACATCCTCATATGAAATTATCTCATTTACCCATAATGGAAACCACAATGGTTTGATATGAAAGATAAATACAGAAGAATAAATAAAAATTAACTATAATATATATCATATATAAATATAGTTCCATATTAATCGCCACCATGAGATGTGGTAGGAGATAATTGAACAATCATTGTTTCGTGAGGTGTTAGTCTTCCATCCACCAAAAACAGTATGTTATTCTCCCAGTAGATGGATTTGTGTGTAAGTGTATTTCTAAACATTATCATAAAAACATCCTAGTATATTTTGGATAATTTTTTTAAAAAATAAAGTAATAAAAAGAGTTTTGGGGTTGGAGAAGTAAAATAAAATAAAATAATTTAAGAGAAAATGTTACCTTTAATTTGGGTAACTTCCATTGGTTTGAACCAAAATGAATTATTAAAGTGCCTTTTGGCTAAGGTAAGTCTTCTAGGAGGAGTATAGGATGTATAGAGCTTAATTCGGCAGAGGTTGGATGAGGCAAGATACTTGAGAGGTGTGAGGAATGAGTTATAAGTGATGAATATTTATAAGGGGGAGGAGGGGCTCTTTAGGAAAGTTTGAAAAAATTATTTTCTTATAAACATTTATTTGGTTTCAAAAGGTGAAAAAATCATTAAATTTAAATATAAGATGACTCATAGTCGAAATAAAATCATCTAATAAAAATTGGATAGGTTTTGGATAATTTTGAAATATTTATAATATTATATATTTAAATCATTTATTAATGAGGTAAACACTGTATCATTATTGTGTAATAAATAATTTAATTTATTTGATGTATAAAAATTATAAAAAAATTACCATGATGTAGGAAATAGTTTTATCTTTCTAATTAATATTTATAGTCTAAAACATAACTTTTATAACCATATGTAAAAATTAATTTACTAAAAGATATTTGTTTGTGTCATTTCTGTTTTCACTTTAAATTAATTAATCTAAAGTGTCATTATCACTCTTAAGTGAATCCATGGGGTCCTAAAATCAACCCAAAGATTCTCATGGCCAGCCATGACTCATCTAATAAGGATAAGACAAGTGTTAAGATAATTTTTCATTATTATAATATTCTTTTAACCTTGAATTACCCTATTTATCTTTAACCACGGTAAATAAAAGTCAAAAGTTACTATTCACTAAAATTATTTTCATCTTATTGAACCACATTTTACTTACTGATAAAAACCATGTATGTTGGATTTTTGAAATTCAATTCAAAAAAGTGGTAAAATTACATATAAATGAAAAATTGATTTTTTTAACTACTACTAAGTGGTTTCACTATTCATCAAAATTGATGTTTTTCAGAAAAATACCAAAAATTAAGCTGAAGTTATATTTAATATTACGAATTAAAAAGTGATTTTTATTTTAAAAAACTGAAAACATATATGTGGAAGAAATTAATTTAAAATTTATTCCCACTGTCAAAACAGAAGGCGTGTTTTTATGAAATAATAAATATCAAAATATTGACAGTTGTTTTTGTCCAATTTCAAAGATAAATTAATTACAATGACTAAAATTCGATTAAATATTAAAAATATATAATAATTATAATGTAAAACCAATTAAAAAGATAATATAACCATATAAATAAATTATATTAAAATGATGTTTTGAATTAAAATACAATATTTTTCATTTAATTAAAAATTGAATTTTATCAAAAAAATAACAAAAATTTACCAAAACTGAATTTTGGTGCCCCGATTCTAAAGAAGAATTTTATTTGGTCAAATAGAGAATATAAAAGTGACCAAAACTATATTTAAATAGGGTTCTCCACCAAAGGTGGTAAATCAACCTTTTAAAGTAAATTATGCTTAAAATTAGATTTATTCACATTTTGAGCCTCTAACTTTTATTGGATAAATGTAAAAGCATTTGATAAACATGTATAATCATATTGTAGTTAGTTATATTCAATCCCGCCAATATAATGACTAGGAGTTAACTACCATTTAAAATAATAATATTATATTATTAGTGTGCAACGTAATATTTCAAAGAAACCCGTTGTTGCGTATTAGGTACGCCATCGAACATAGAAACCCCTTCAAAGTAAATTTAATATTTAATTCCCAAAATATTAATAAAAAAAGAATGAATTATTTATTTATTTACCTGGGATGTTACATCCTTCCACCCTTTTGGAAATTGCATCCTCGAATTTGTTTTCACTTATCAAATAAGTGGGGGTATTTATCCCTTATAGAATTTCCATATTCCCACGTTGCCTCTTCAACTATATGGTTATTTAAAAAAACATTTACCTGGTGAATTGCTTTATTCTG
Source organism: Viscum album (assembly GCA_963277665.1). Classification (NCBI taxonomy): domain Eukaryota; kingdom Viridiplantae; phylum Streptophyta; class Magnoliopsida; order Santalales; family Viscaceae; genus Viscum; species Viscum album. The sequence continues at coordinate 3,407,026 of OY728162.1, read as the reverse complement.
CAACACTTGTTCTCTATGGTCAATAATCAGGATTAGTTGTTCCTCATAAGAGAGATTCTCCTCCAACTAAACTACCTATGGAATCAAAAGATGAGATGGATTTGGAATATACATTCTCAACATTGAAACATGAAAAAAAAATATGTACCTTGGATAAAATTGGAGGTTAAGCCACTCATTAAGCAACTAATCCAACATTCTCTAGGATTTCATAGGGTCCAATGAACCTCAGACTCAACTTTCATCTCTTAACAAAATGCTTCACACTTTTCCATGTAGAAACTTTGAGAAAGACATGATCACCTACCTCAAAGGAATGATCCTTCCTCCAATTATCCACATAAATTTTTTACCTGATCTGAGCTATTCTCAAGTGCTTCTGATCCAACTGCACCTTTTCTGCCATCTCATCTACCAATTCTAGTCCCATCAACTTCCTTTCACCTACATCATCCCAAAACCTGGAATTCGACACTTCTTTCCATATAATACATCAAATGGATCCATCAGAATACTGGAATGAAAACTGTTATTATATGAAAATTCAACCAAAGAAAGATGTTGGTCCCAACATCCCTGGTAATCCCGTGAACAAGAACGTATCATATCCTCCAAGGTCTGAATTGTTCATTCTGACTACCCATCTTACTGCGGATGAAAAGTTATACTAAAATTTAATTCAGTACCCAACGACTTCTGAAGGCCCTGGAAAAAGTTAGAAGTGAACTTGTGATCACGATCAGATATAATGGAGAGTGGAACACCATGTAAACTGTCTATCTCTATAACATACAATCGAGAAAGTTGATCTCGAGACAAAGTATCTCGAATAGGAAGGAAATGAGAAGATTTAGTCAATCGATCCACAATAACCTAGATTGCATTATTACCTCAAGATGTCTTTGGTAATCCCATAACAAAGTCCATGGATATATTTTCCCATTTCCACTCTGGCACAGGTAAAGACTGAAGCATTATTTTCGATAACTGCTGCTCTGATTTAACCTGCTGACAAGTCAAACACTTCATAGTAAAATTAGCAATATATTTTTTCATTCTTTCCCACCAGTAATACTCTCGAAGATCTCTGTACATCTTAGTACTTCCATGATTAACTGTAAATGGTGAACTATGAGCTTCACATAACAACTCATTCTTCAACTGTGAATCACAAGTCACACATAATATCTTCCCAAACCTCAAAAAACAATCATTATCAATGTTAAAATTAGAGAACTTACCCTGATGGACCAAATATATCATTTTATGAAACTCACTATCTTCCTTCTTCCCATGCTTAATTATGTTTGAGAGAGATGATTTCAATGACACCTGAAGCAAAGCAGAAGAATTTACTACACCAAGAACTTCTATTCCAAAGTTCATTAAGTCTTTAATCAAGGCATATTTTTTCAAATGCAACTAGGTTAATGAAGCATTACTTTTTAGACTCAAATCATCAGCCAATTTATTTTCTTTTCCCAGATGGTAAAGGATTGTGCAATAATAATCCGTGATTAATTATAACCACCTCCTCTATCTCATTTTGAATTCTTTCTGAGTGAATATATACTTCAAAATTTTGTGGCTAGTATATATCTCACATTTTACTCCATAAAAATGATGCCTCCAAATTTTAAAAGAAAAAAAACAGAAACTAATTCCAAATCATGTGTAGGGTAACTTAACTCATGAGGTTTCAACTGACATGAAGCAAAAGAAATTACCTGGTCATTCTTCACAAGGAAACATCCCAGTCCTTTCAACGAAGCATCACTGTAAATAACCAACTCACCATTTATGGAAGGCATTTCCAAAATTGGATCATTCACCAATCTTCATTTCAATTCCCAAAAACAATCATCACATTCTTTATTCCAAAGGAACTTAACACCTTTTTGAGTTAACTTAGTCATTGTACTAGACAATCGTGAAAAATTCTCAATAATCCACTGGTAATAACCTGCTAAACCAAGAAAAATATGAATATTGTTTATATTTTTTGGTCTTGTCTATTATTAAACCACTCTTGTTTTAGAAGGATCAATAGTTATGCCATTTTTTGAAACAATGTGACCAATTAAAGAAATTTGATGTCAAAAAAAACTCACACTTGCTGAATTTCCCAAATAGTTTCATTTCTGTTACGGTTTTCAAGACAACCCTAAAATGAATTTCATTTTCCTCTTTACTTTTAGAATAAACCAAAATATCACCAATAAAAAAACCACAAACTTATCCAATAACGTAGGGAAAATTTTATTAATAAGATCCATTAATACAACAGGTGAATTGGTTAAACAAAAAGTCATATCTACAAATTCATAATGGCCATATCTAGTACAAAACGCGGTCTTCAAAATGTGTGCTTCCTATAATTTCAACTGATGGTACCCCGACCTCAATTCAATCTTCAAAAAATACTGAGCTCCTTGAAGCTGATCAAACAAATCATCGATATGAGGCAAATGATACTTGTTCTTAATAGTGATTTAATTCAATGCTCTATAATCAATGAAAAGACTTATTAAACAATCTTTATTTTTAACAAACAAGACAAGAGAACCCCATGGTGATGTGCTATGTCAAATGAAACCTTTATCTAATAACCCCTAAAATTGCTCTTTAACTCTAAAATATCAATTTGTGTCATTCTATAAGGGGTTTTTGAAATTAGATTAGCACCAAGAACTAAGTAAATAGTAAACTCAACACCCCGATCAGCTATAATACTAGGAAACTCATCAGGAAAAACATCAAGATACTCATTTACCACTAGAACATCATTTATCTAAACAGTTGCTTTGTTTTCAACAGTATGTGAAAGGTAACATTCATTTCCATCTTTTTCTAGTTTCTCAGCTTCCTGATATGTTATCAAAATTAAGGGTTGATTCTTGTTTACAATCTAAAAATCTTTGTAAAATAAACCTCTTTAGCTCTACAATCAATATTAGCATGATAAATAGACAGCCAATCCATGCCCAAAATAACATCAAACTCTACTTGAGGAAAAACAATAAGGTTTGTAGGTAGATTCTTTCTGCACACAAGGGAAGGAAGGTTCTTATAATTTATTTTTGTCTCAACATTTTTTCTAGGTGTTTTACCATAAGTTTAGGATTCATATCTTAAGATGGAATTCCAAATTTACTAGAAAACTTCTTAGAAATGATAGAATGTGTATACCCTGAATCAAACAACACATTGGTATAATCTGAAGAAACAAAAAGTGTACCTGATACTATTTCATTTAATGGAAAAACTTCTCCGGAAGTAGTTTCAAAGGATTTCACAACCCTTTTATACTTATAGTCTAGTCGCTTTGCCTCATTTGAGTTCTTCTCTAGAAACTCATATGCATAATGACCCATTTCATTGCACATAAAACATCTTACTTCTGGATTTTCATTACCTACTTTATCATATTCCTTAGATTTATGAGAAATATGACCAAACTTACCACACTGGAAGCACATACCATAATTTAATAAAAATTATCCAAGATTCTTTTTACCACACTTCTCACAAGATGGATATTTATTTTTCTTACCTCCAGGATTCTATGATGAATTCTTTCCCTTTTCTTTCCAACTGGACCACTTATTCTGTTGTTTGTCAAAGAACACCTTGTCATCGACAAAATACATTTCCACCTTCTCCGCACATCGAACAAGTTTTTCATAACTTTTGAACTAATGGGAGGCTAATGCTCTTAGATATCGTGGATTCAGTCTTGAGTAAAATCGATTTATCTTACCATCAAGATCTCGGATGAAATTTGAAATATACCTTACCATTTGACTGAACTTTCCTTTGTAAACAACCACTATGTCATCCTCCTTCCTCAAGTCCAGGAATTGTTTTTCCATCCTAAGTCAACCACTTTAGAAAAATATTTCTCAAGGAACATACCTTTGAATTCATCCCAAACAAGAGCAACAATATCCTTACTATCCCTGATATTTTTCACCATCGACCACCAATGATCAGCTTCACCATCAAAACGGTAAATAATGAGACTAACCTTTTGATTTTTTGAACAACCCATGACATCAAAATTTTCTCCAGTGCATTAATAAACAATTCTGCTAGCATAGGGTCAGATGATCCTCTGAATGATGGGGGTTGTTTCCTCATGAAATGATCCACTACTGACATGTTTCTGTGTAGTTGATCTGGATAATCTCATGCATGCATACCACCACCATTTATAGCCTGAGTCAATTGTGAGGTCACTGCAACAAACTATTCGGTTTCGATTCTGACCATCTCTGATTGCTTATTTGGAAGGTTGTCTTCCTCTTGATGTCATCCCAACATAGCTGCCCTATTTCCTCTACAGAAAACCATTATAAACACAGAAATATCTTAGGTGAAGCAACATGTTAATCTATAAATGCTATATCATTTCAATATTACCATAAATAAATTTAGATACATTAATTTAACAATAACATAACTCTTAAAGTTATAAAAACTGACCTCTGAGACCAACTATAAGGACCTGTCCTTAAAACATTACATAATCTTGAATTAAAAAAATAATTCACATTGAGGGTATTTTCAGGTTTAGATCGTTAACGAATTAGGCCATAACATATACATAATGACTTGAATAATACATGTAGACACATCTACTCAGTTTCCATTTTTTCACAAAAAAAATCATGAAAAAAAGAGTCATTGCTAGTTCCATGTTTTAGATAGTATGACATTCCTTGATCTCATCCTTGAACCTATTCCACTTTATGTCCTCTGGAAAACATTTCAAAAACTTGGGATGAGCATAAAAAGCACAGTAAGGGTTACACAAAGAAGGAAAACTGTTAGATTTTCAAAACAACAAGTAAACCATGAATACTTTGTCATAAGTAATATTTGTCACCTTTATGAAGTAGAAAATACTTTTCACTGAATATGAGATCATTTCATTCCTTTTTGTAAATAAAGGATTATCATAAAACCCATATAAAGAACACATAAAATATAAAGGTAACTTGGGACATAAACATTCTTAAGTGGAACAATTAGACGGTCGACTTCCACACATATCACTAAATGGAATAACCATATGGATGACTTCCATACCCAATGCATTGGAGGTTAAAACGTAACCACCCATTATAGTTTATCACGACACCACCTGTCATTTGGTTTATCACATAACCACCCATCAAAAGTCCAAGTACCGTTATAAAATCATAACACATAAAATATTGAAAATATAAATATTTCACTAATAACATTTAATTTCCAATCACAAGAAATAATTTCAAGATATTGAAATAATCCATACATTAAAAAAACCATTTTCAATACCAAAACACCCAAAAGAGAATAAGGGATTTACTTTTCATTTTAGAAAACATTATGGCTTATAGAAGAATCCAAATAATGATTACTACGACAGTGAGGTTATTGTCATCAAAAATGTTAAAAACATTCCGTTTTTTGTTTAGTAAAACTCTTCGTAGAAAAAATAATATCTTTGAATGAACTAAAAATTCAAAGGGTTTTATTATACACCGTGTAAAAGAAGAAGGTATATATTATCGAAATATTCCTCAATGAAAAGAGATTGAGATGAAGTCCCTTACCTCGTGTCCGACTTGACCTGTTTGTTATTTAATTTCATGAATAACACACTGAAGTTATTTTATAATTGATTAAAACCCTTTTTCAAGTTCATTATTCCTTTTATATAACTTATTACCATGTTATAAACATTAATAAACATTAGATTTTATAACAGTCATTTTTTCGATATTTGGTACTTGAGTCAAAAATAAACTTGTTATATTTACAAGTTGTTCCTGTGGTGAAAATTGCATTATATCCAGAGTGATATTCATGATTTAGATATCATATATAATATGTATTCATTATATATCTGTATTTATAACAGTACATAACATTTGGAGACAAGAAATGAAATGCACCGTTCATAGAGACAGTAAGTCGTACGTACGCATGAACGCTACTTTCATTTCTATTTCGTATTTAATGAAATGAAAAAAATAATGATAAATAGGTATATTATAATTCTAGTATAGTATCATATATAATATCACTAACTCCTTCCTTTATATGTACCATGTATGGTATCAACGAGTCATATCACTTTGATGGGGTGATAGTCTGCACTTCCTCGAATGAAATTATCGCTTTTACCCATAATGGAAACCATAAAGGTATGATATAAATGGAAAATACAGAAGTATAAAGAAAAAATAAACATTATATATATCATATATAAATACATCTCCATCTTAATGGCCACCATCAGAGGCGGTAGGATCTAATTGAACAATCATCGTTTTGTGAGGCGTTATTTTTCCATCCACAGAAACATTATGTTCTTCTTCCATTAGATGGAGGTGTGTGTAAGTGTATTTCCAATAAATATCATAAAAATATCCTAGTAAATTGAGGATACAGGTTTTTTTATAAAATAAAGTTATAAAAAGAGTTTAGGGGTTGGTGAAGTAAAATAAATGAAAAGGATTTAAGAGAAACTGTTACCTTTAATGTGGGTAACATCCTTTGGATGGAACCAAAAGGACTTTTTGATGTGACTTACACCTAAGGTAAGACTTATAAGAGGAGGATATGGATGTAGGGAGCTTAATTTGGGTATATTTTGGATGATACTAGAGGCTTGATAGGTGTGAGTAATGAGTTATAATTGAGGGATTTTTATAAGGGGGAGAAGGGGATCTTTAAGAATGTTTGAAACAATTATTTTATTATAAACTTATCTTAAGTTTCAAAAGATCCAAATATAATTAAAGTAGAATATAAGATGACTCATGGTCGAAATAAAATCATCCAATAATAATTGGACAGGTTTAAGATATTGTTTTAATATTTATAATCTTATATATTTAAATCATTTATTAATGAGGTAAACACTGCATCATTATTGTGTCATAAATAATTTTAATTATTTGATGTTTAAAAATTATAAAAAAAATAACGCGATGTATTAAATCATTTTATCTTTCCAATGAAAATTTATAGTTGAAAATATATTTTTTATAACCCTATGTAAAAATTAATTTACTAAAATATATTTGTATGTGTCATTTTTGTCTTCACTATAAATTAATTAATCTACAGTGTCATTATCACTCTTAAGTGGCTCCATGGGGTCCCAAAATCGACCCAAATATTCCCATAGTTGGCCATGACTCATCCAATATGGTTAGGACCAGTTTTAATGTAATTTCATATTATTATAATATTCTTTTTACCTTGAATTACCCTATTTATCTTTAACTGCGGTAAATAAAAGTCTAAAGTTACTATTCACTAAAAATTATTTTCATCTTATTGAACCACATTTTACTTACTAATAAAAACCAAGTATGTCATATTTTCAAAAATCAATTCATAGAAGCGGTAAAATTTCATTTAAATGAAAAATTCAGTTTTTTAACTACTACTAAGTGGTTTCACTATTCATAAAAAATTGATGTTTTTTAGGAAAATACCAAAAATTCAGCCTAAGATATATTTGATAATCCAAATTCAAAAATGATGTTTATTTTAAACAATTGAAAACATAAAAGTGGTATAAATTAATTTAATATTAATTCCTAGTGTAAAAACAAAAGGTGTGTTTATAAGAAATAATAACTATCAAAATATTGATAGTTGTTTTTGTCCAATTTCAAAGTGAAATTATTTACAATGACCAAAATTGGACTATATGGTAAAAATTTATTCAAATTTCACTTTAAAACAAATTAAAAAGATAATATAACCATATAAATAAATTTGATTAAATGGGAGTTTTGAATTAAAATAAAACATTTTTCATTTTTCATTAAAAATTAAATTTCATCAGAAATATACCAAAAATTTACCCAACGTGAATTTTGATGTCCCGATTCTAAATAAGAATTTTATTTGGTCAAATAAAACATATAAAAGTGATCAAAACTAGATTTAAGGAGGGTTCACCACTAAAAGGAGGTAAATCAACCTTTTAAAGTAAATTATGCTTAAAATTAGATTCATTCACATTTTAATCCTCTAACTTTTATTGGATAATTGTAAAAACATTTAACAAACATGTATAATCATATTTTAGGTAGTTCTATTCATTCACTCCAATACAATGACTAGGAGTTAACTACCATTTAAAATAATAATATTATATTATTAGTGTGAAACATAAGATTTCAAAGAAACCTGTTGTTGCATATCGGGTACACCATCAAACATAGACACCCCGTAAAAGTAAAATTAATATTTAATTCACAAAATATTAACAAAAAAGGAAACGTATTATTTCTTTATTTACCCGGGATGTAACAACTGACCTATTCAAAATTGATAAAATGAGTTTAGTTGTTTTGATATTTTAGGGAGATGATCCATAAGTCATTTGAAAGGGGTAAGAATCAACCCACCTCAATACGACACATGATGCAACCCGTATGAATCAAAGTGTCTCTTTTTATTTAAAATTGAAATTATTTTTAGTAAAAATAAAAAGTGACATATTGAAAACTAAGAAAACACATTCCGATTGTCTTGATAGTGTAGATAAATGATACATAAGTCATTTTTGACCTATAAGAATTGACCTCACTTCAATTCAACGCACAATACGACTGGTATGACTCAAAGTGTCTCTTTTTATTTAAAATTGAAATTAATTTTAGAAAAAAACACAAGAGACAGACTAAAAACAGAGAAAATGCATTCATATTATTTTGATACATTAGGACAATGATCCATGAGTCATTTTTGATGTTTATGAATCAACCACACCTCAATCTTATGCATGGTGTGACCGATATGGATAAAACTGTCAGTTATTAGTTGAAAATTAATATTTTAGCTCAAAATGTGTCTCTTACTAGAAATCAAGATAACCCACACCAATTTTTTTCATAATTTAGTATAAAAAATCATATGTTATTTGTGGCATGTATGAAGGAGTATCATATCAAACCAATGCATGAAGCGACCAGTATGACTCAAAATGCGTGCTTCTAGTTTGAAATGAAATTTTAGTAAAACAACACAATTGACATACTATAAACTGAGAAAAAACATTCATATTGTTTGGATACTTTTTTAAATTTGTCCATAAGTCATTTGTGACATGTAGAAATTGACCGCTTCTCAATTAAACACACAATGCGACTAGTATGACTCAAAGTGTGTCTTTTTATTTAAAATTAAAATTACTTTTAGAAAAAAAAAACACAAGTGACATACTAAAAACTGATCAAATGCCTTTGGAACATTTTGATACTTTATAAAAATGATCCATGTTTCATTTTATGATGTGTATGAATCAGCTGAACCTCAATCTAAGGACAATGTGACCGGAATCGCTAAAAGTGTCTGTTATTCGTTTAAAATTGATATTTTAGCTCAAAACGTGTCACTCCTAGAAAAATAAGAAAACACACTCTAATTGTATTCAAAATTAATTATAATGATTCATAAGTTCTTTGTAACATGTATAAAAGAGTATCATATCAAACCAATGCACGATGTGACTAGTATGACTCAAAATGCGTGTTTCCTATTTGAAACAACATTTTAGTAAAAAAACACAGCCGACATACTACAAAATATGAAAAAAAAAATTTATTGTTTTGATACATTAGGAAAATCACCCATAAGTCATTTTTGACAAGTAAGAATTGACCGCACCTTAATTAAATGCACAATGCGACTATTGTGACACAAAGTGTCTCGTTTTATTTAATATTGATATTAATTTTATATAAAAACACAAGTGACATAATGAAGAACTGAGAAAACACATTCGGATTGTTTTGATATTTAGGAAGACGATTCATGAGTCATTTGTGACATGTATAAATCATACAAACCTCAATCCGATGCACGATGTGACTCGTATGGCTAAAACATTCTGTTATCCGTTTAAAATAGATATTTTAGCTCAAAATGTGTCACTCACTAAAAACCAAGAAAACCCACTCCAATTTTCTTTATAATTTCGGATAATGATTCAGAAGTTATTTGTGATGTGTATAAATCAATCTTATATCAAACTAACACATGATGCATCTAGTATGACTCAAAACAATTGTTTCCAATTTGAAATTACAATTTAGTAAACAAACACAACTAACATACTACAAACAGATAAAACACATTTAGATTGTTTTGATACAATAGTAAAATGATCCACAAGTCATTTTGGACATGTAGGAATTTACCGCACCTCAATTTAATATATAATCTGACTGATATGACTCAATGTGTCTCTTTTTATTTAAAATTGACATTACTTTAAAAAAACACAAGTGACATACTGAAAAATGAGAAAACTCATTTGGATTGTTTTGATAATTTAGTAAAACAATCCATGAGTCAATTTTGATGTGTATGAATCAACCACACCTCAATCTAACCCATGGTGTGACCAATGTGGCTAAAAGTTTCTATTATCAGTTTAAAATTGACATTTTAGCTCAAAAGGTGTCACTCACAAAAAACCAAGAGAATTTGCTCCAATTGTGTTCATAATTTTGGAAAATGATGCATATGTTCTTTTTGATGTGTATGAAATGATGTCATATCAAACCAATGCACGATGTGAACGATATGACACAAAATGCAAGTTTTCTATTTGAAATGACATTTTAGTAAAAAAACACAACTGACATAATAAAAACTAAGAAAAGACAATCTGATTTTTTTGATACTTTATGAAAATGATCCCAAATTCATTTGAGACATGTAAGAATCGACTTCATGTTAATTTAACACACAATGAAACTGGTATGACTCAAAGTGCCTCCTTTTAGTTAAATTTGACATTAATTTTAGATCTAAACAAAAGTTAGAAATTAAAAAAATAAGAAAATGAATTCAAATTGTTTTGGTACTCTAGGAAAATGGTTCATGAGTTTTTTTGACGTGTAATAATCAAACTAACCTCAATCAGATGCGCAGTGTGACCAGTATGGCTAAAAGTGTCCATTATCAGTTTAAAATTGACATTTTATCTCAAAACGTGTCACTCAATGAAAACCAAGAAAACCCACTCCAATTTTCATCATAAATTAGGATGGTGATTCATATGTTATTTGTGACTTGTATGAATAAGTCTCATATAAAACCAATGTATTATGTGATAGGTATGACTCAAAATACGTGTTTCCAGTTTGGAAGGACATTTCCATAAAAAACATAACTAACATAGTAAAAACGGAGCAAACACATTCAGAGTGTTTTGATAATTTAGTACAATGATCCATAAGTCATTTGTGACATTTAGGAATCGAACAAACCTCATTCCAATGAACAATGTGATTGGTATGAATCAAAGTTTCTCGTCTTATTTAAAATTGATGTTAATTTTAGCAATAAACAAAAGTGATGTACTGAAAACTGAGCAAACACATTCAGATTGTTTTGATATTTTAGTAAAATTATCCATGAGTCATTTTTGAAGTGGAAGAATCAATATCACCTCAATCTGACGCACAGTGTGATCTGTATGGCTAAAAGTTTCTGTTATTAGTTTGAAATTAACATTTTAGCTCAAAACGTTTCACTCACTAAAAACCATGAAAACCCATTCCAATTGACATCATAATTAAGGATAAAGATTTATAAGTTCTTTTTGACGTGTATGGAGTAGTCACATATCAAAACCATGCCTGATGCAATGAGTATGACTCAAAATGCATGTGTCCAGTTTGAAATGTCATTTTAGTGAAAAACACAAATGACATTCTACAAAATGAGAAAACACATTTGGATTATTATTATACTTTATTAAGATGAACCACAAGTCATATTTGACATGTAGGAATCCAAAAAACCTCAATTAAAATCACAATACAGTTGGTATGACTCAAAGTGTCTCTTTTTATTTAAAATAGTCATTAATTTTAGAAAAAAACACAAGTGAAATACTAAAAACTGAAAAAACACATTCGGATTGTTTTGATACTTTAGGGAAAAAAATCATTATCCATTTTTGACGAGTAGGAATCAACCACACCTCAATCTGAATAATTATGTGACTGATATAAATACAAATGTGTCATTTTAATTTTATAGTAATTTTAGTAAGAGAACAAGTGACATACACAGAACTAAGTAAACCCATTAATATTGTTTCAAAATTTTAAAACAATGATCTATGAATCATTTTATATTTATAGAAATAAATTCCTCCTCAATAAGATAGATGGTGTGACTGATATAGCTCCAAATGTGTCTTTTTTATAAAAAAATGTCATTTTATTAATGTATTGTTTCATATTAATGTTTAATTTATTTCATTATTGTATTACTAACCTTAGAATTTTTTTCTTATATAAGTTGAATTTTTTTATTGAGTTAGAAAGTTTTGATCATCAACTATTACAATGGAAGAAAATTTTTGATAGGGGATCCCAAATTCCAAAGGATTAATCATTAATGTTTTTAAATGTTTGTTGGATAATTATAATTGTAACCAAATAAAACATTGTTTTAAATACATATATAAGTGTGTTTTTTATTAATTATGTAAAGTAAATGTATATAGCATTGTTTGCGAAACTCTTGGGTGCATTTGTTAATTCTTCTATGCCTTGTTCATGTGTAGGTGCTGGATGTGCTATTAAATAAACAACACATCATAACCAACTTTGCCTCTATGAGTGCTCAAAATACCACTGATAAAAGTGGACCTTTATCAGTGGTAAAAAAAGATTATATAAGGGGACCTTTATCATCGCTTTTTTTAGTGTGGATAAAGTTCCTCCTTTATCAACACTTTTCTAGTGTTGTTAAAGGAAACCCCCTTTATCATCTCCGGGATTAACAACACTTTTCTAGTGCTGTAAAAATGGTTTCCAACACTTTTAAATGCCTTATTTTTAGTAATGAGTGTTAACCATAAGCATAACATCTCAAACAATAACACTTTTACTAGGGAATTAGAAAAAAACATTAATTATATAATATGGCCCATATAATAGAGTGAAGAAAGTGGAAAAATCATAAACATATGATTTATTATATTTTTGAACCTGGCCACCGACCAACCCGTTTACTCGTAAAATTGTGAGTAGTGTTAAATCCAATCACACTCACCCTTTGTGAACCTAAATACTTTATAACTTGTTCACATAACATTTCTATATTAGGACGTGTATTTTATTTTTCCAACTCATTGGGGGGAGATATAGGTCCCACTCTTCTCATAATATATACATTTGTGTTCCACTTGAAAAAAAATCATCACATCATAAAATGACCCATATAAAGAATATGGGTTTCATGACATTTCAAAACCAACATATAAATAACCCATTAAAAAGAATGGGTTTCATAAATGTTTCAAAAACATCACATATCAAAATTTTAAAAAATAAAAAGATATCCAAAATATCATTTTTAAAAAAGGAATCATATCATAATAAAATAAACAGGGTGATGAGAACATCACATAATTAAAGAGAAACCTTAGAGGGTAAATATATATATATAAATATAAAAGTTTTCACATAATATTTTAAAACATTAATGTGAAATTTAATTTCAATAAAAACTCACAATGGGAAACATAATAATATTTAAAACTTTAATATAAAGAGTTAAAAATAAAATATCATGTTTAAAGACAAAAAGGATATCATTTTAAATAAGTGAAAATACATTGAATTCTCATAATTTTAAAATAATCTTTACTAAAATAATTAAAAGAGAAATAAAGTCTTCAAAATGGGAAGTGAAAATACTTTGAAAATTTTTAATTTAAAAAACAATAATTAATAATTAAACCTTTATAAATATATAATGTTCTCAAAATAAAAATATAGAGTGGATAATAAAACTTTACTTTTAAAAAGATGCAAAAACCATTTGAACATTTTGGAATAACCTAATTGAAAACCCACATCAAAAAAAATAAAGAAATGTTTTCTTTAAAATTAAATAAGTGTAATAAAAGGATAATTATATATAAAAAATTTATTTTAAATTATTTAAAGAATAACATTGGTGGAAATTGAAAACATGTAAAATTAAATAAGAAACCATTAAATGAAATGGGAATTATTCTTAACAAAAATACATTTTAATGAAACATAAAAATCATAGAGGTAGAATAAATTTATGTTAAACAATATTTACATTTAAAATAAGGTGGAGATACATCCTAAATCCATCATAGTTTATAATAGAAAATTCGTGAGGGATAATGGACAAACAATGATGATTATGACCCAAAGAGTATAATTGTGTCACGAAAAACCTTTTTGACTTTAGTAATTAATGAAAGAAAAGTTATTTGTATATTGAAAATCATAGGGTTGTGTAATTTCCAAAAATTAAATCTTGTATTATTAAAATATAAATTCTATGAAAACATATTCACTATATAAAAGAAAATTATGTGTAGACTGTAATATATTTCTCACCAAATAGAAATTTGAAACTAAAAAACTCTTAGGAATTGGGAAAAAATCAAATAAAAACCCCTTGAAAGAGAGAAGGAGATAGTTTCAAATTGAAATTAAAATACCATTATTGATATAATTTATGATATTATATAGCCAAAAGGTATTATACAAACTATTTAAATTAATTTAGGCTCATAAAGATTATTTGTCTCAAAGAAGAAAAATTTGAGGTGGAACCCTTAACTTGTATCCATGATTAGTCGGATTTCATAAACTTAAGCATATATATTACACTTTAATAATACTTTTTATAATTTTTTATCATCATTTCTTTAATTAGTTATAACATATTATGACAATCACGTGTTGATAACTTTAACTGTTTGGAACATGCTTAATAATTTTGATATCATTACCCATTATTTGATAAAAAATAAATTATTAATATCAAATTTAATATCCTGTTTTATATAACTTATATTGATTTAAAATATTATTATTTTATTCTGTAATTGTTTTAGTTACGTTGCATAAAAATGGAATCAGTGTTGGCTTATTCCAGTGATTTTAGCAGGCGAAAATGATACTAAATAATATGTTAAATATTTAATATAAAATATCCAGAACCATTTAAAAATCCTGATTTTTATATTATATTATCAAAATATTGTTTTTAATTTTCCCATTTCAATCCACAATAATGGTTTATTACATCGTTCATATAAGTGGATAAACTGACCAAAACGTGAACACACATTAAGTCTATTGCAGAGTATGGTTTAAAAGGTGTTTATATTGATATAATAACATTATTGTAGAATCATGATGATATTATTTTAATGTTTTTAAAATTTATAACTAGATATATATATGTTTAAATAAATAAATAAAGTCAATAATAAAAACAAGTCAATGATTTTTGTGGAGGCGGTAGTCCACACTCACACATGATTAACGTTCCTTTGTTTTTATAAGTTGATGGAAATGAATAACTAAGGGTTGTAACATTAAGATAAATCAAATATTGTTATAATAATGATACTGAATTAATCATATTATTATGGTGATAAGATATTTTTAATGGTATAATTAATAATAAAAACTTAAGAAGGAGATGATACTTACGTTAGGGACTTGATTTTTCCTTGGAAATCCCCTTGAAATGAAAGGGATTAGAAAACATATATGTGAACATTAGATTATGTTAAAGTCACATGGTTATAGGTAGAGTAAAAAAGAAATATTTTCAAGGATTAACTATAAATTTATCTATACCTTTGAGATTTCGGAATCAGTATCCCTTTGTAAGAGAAGAAAATTAAACTTATGGGAACGCTCGTTATTTTTCAATAATGCCAGGACAAATTCCAAGGGTCAATGACTAAAAAGTGAAACAAATTAGAGTGTGTAACAAGATAAATTAAAAAATCATATAAAAAACTTATTTTTGAAATTTTTAGTACTTCCCCCCTTAGTAAAATAGTATTTACCATTTTTTCTTTTTAATAGGGTAACCATTTTTTAATCATAGAAATTAATTTGGATAACTAAAATTTAAAGATTTTAAATAATTTAAAATTTTGTTCTGAAATAATAAAATTATTTTATCATATCAAATTTATAAATTTTTGAAAAAGTTAATTTTAATATAAATACACTTATTTGCGTAAAAACATTATTTAGAAAATTGATGTTTTCAACTTAAAATTTATATATATGATTAAATAATTGGTATTATTTCTTTTAAAGATATAAATTGATTTATTATAAATTTAATGAAATTTACTGAGGCTTTTATATAAATCAAAAACCGAATCTAAGCATGAGAATACTTCTTTCAAAAAAAGTCAAAAATAGTTTTTATTAAACTAATATTTATATTTAGTTTGCAAATGATGGACAAGGTATTTATAAGCTCAAATAATATATAAAAAAGCATAATTTTATACATAAAATAAAAATTTTATTACATAAATGTTTTTTTAAACTTTTATGTTATTCTTATATAGTGATAAACTCATAAAAATTATAATTTTTTTTTTTCAAAAACTGTATTTTTGGATAAAAATCAATTTTTTTTTAAAAAAATATAAATTTATAAAAATTATTAATATGTTGTGGTTTGTTTACATTGGGTGTAGCACATGAAACAAGTTATAGAACAAAATATTCATTTTAAAGGATATAAAATCTAGGGTCATTTTATAATATGGCTAATAATATTTTATAATTGAAACCCTTGTTAAAATAATTTGTAATAATATAATTTACGTTTTTGGATTTTACAATAAACAAAACAACATATACCCCTTGTCCAATAAAGACAAGTCACACACCCTCCAATAGATAACCCACTCTATAGCTATCTCAATACAATTAAAGCCCGAAATCATGTCATTTGATGGTATGAAGGTCCCTTTATTCTAGCCCAATAGCCCCTTCCTATTGGCAATGTTGCACCAACAATTACTTGGGACTCCAACCCTACATACATCATCATCCATAAATGGAAAAGAAACCCCAAAAAGGGAGGATTCTATAATTTTAACTTTGATCATATAAAGAATTATGGGTTAACTCTACCACTCACACAAACCCTGAACAAAAATTAATTTTAATTGATAATAATTAATAATAATACCAACATAAGCACCGTGGTCAATAATATGAATAATCATAATTAGTAATTAAATTAATAATTTAAATATTTATATAGTTAAAAATTTGTATATTTAATTATATAGTAAATAATAAATAAAAATAATTATATAATTAATATTATAATTAATAAATTAATTTATGATATAATAATTAAATTAATAAATAATACATTTTTATAATATAACTATTAATGTAATTAATAATATTGTTAATAATATAATTAAAAATAATTATTAATTAATTTAATAGTATAATCGATATATAATTATATATATAATGTATTATTTTAAAAAATAATAATTTATTTTATAATAAAAAATTATAGTAATATAATTAAAAATGTAATTAATAATACTTGAAAATAGAATTTATGATCTAATTATTAAAGTGATTTATGAAACTTAATAGTAATATAATTTTTAATGTAACATGTAATACTGTTAATAATGAAAATAAAAAATAATAATGACAAAAATAATAATATAGAAAATATAATAACTGAAAATAATGTAATTATTATCATTTTATTATAAAATTAATTGTCATTTATAATAATTATTATAAATATTATATATAATCTAATTGTTAATGCATTTAATAATACTTAAAAATAATATAGTTAATAATGTAATAATTATTGATACATGTTGAGGCTTGAAGACCCCTCAATTAAAAAAGATATTAAAAAGACATTGAGGATACAAAGAGAGATATAGGAAAAAACAAGTGAAATCATGTCACCCAACACAAGGAAAACATATCCAACAAGGTAAGATATAACTAAAAGGATAGAAAAAAGGAACAATAAATAATTTAGTATGTTCCAAATATAAATAAATGAAATAATAATCTCCACAATATGCAACAGTTACTAAATCATTCTTCAACCAAAAAAGGATCGAGGAAAAAAAGTCCCAAAGTAAAGTAGGCCACCATTAGTTTTAGAAACATGAAAGAAACCAGAATCATCCCATAAATACGTCAATAATAGTAGATTATTACACATGTGAATGAGATCCCATGTTATGAAGGGATCCTTAACCTCCATGACCATGAAGAAATCGACCTTGCCTCTATGTTTCGGTAGGTTTCCATGGGATTTTATGGTTATCCAAGTCTTATTCCTTAGAGACATCATCAGTGTTAGAAGACACAAAAACCATGTTAAAAAACACAACATGATTCACACCATCATTAAAAAAATTTCTAGAACTAAATAGATGTACTATAATAGAAAATAAGGATGTAAATAGTTCTGGTTCTCAGGAAATTTGGGTGATTAGAACCAGAATCCATTTATTTTTTAGAAGATCCTAACCTTAGCCTTAACCTATTTAATTTTTAAATTCACTACCCAAACCCTGCCCTATTATATGTTTATCTAGACATTTAATAAGACTAACACTTTTAATTACTTGGTTATAAAGTAAAAAAAATAAATTTATATTTAAATATAGAATAAATATTTCCAAAAATTAAGTAAATATATTTTGTAATTTTACTTTATTTACTAACATTTAGTTATAAAATTAGTAATGATTAACTTAAAAGAATTAAAATTAAAATTTTAATTATTAATACAATATGATATAAATTTAAAATAAAAAAATAATTCTTATAATTTTATTGTCGTTTTAAAATTTACTGTGGATTAATTAATAGTAAATTTCATAATTGGATTCAGTTTTATAATACATTAATAGTACTACCCTAAACCCACCCATTTATTAATCAAAATTTTCAATTTTATAGCTTATACCAAAACATACTCATTTAACCACTACCCTAACTCTATTTAATAGGGCTGACAATTGTTGGGTACATGGTTAATGGGTACCTATTTCCATCACTACCAGTAGAAACATCCATTGGAACAAGCATGTTAAAATAATAACATGTGGGTACCAAAATCATCACATTAATTTTAGAGGGTTATGGAATATATTTATTATATTCTAAACACTAAAGTTAGAAAATAAGTAGAACTTGAATTTAAAATATTATTTCCCTCATAGTTTATTGGACTTAATGCAAATGATTTGGAAGAACAATAACCACATTTAAAATAACTAGCTCTAATATGATGTTTGTTAGCAATAATTTTCATAAATGAAGGTTTTGTACTCATAACCAGGTCAAGAGACCTTCTGGGTGAAGAAAATATAACTGTGGTTGTGATAACATGTCTATAACACCATGAAATTTTAGTACTAATTTCTCTTTAAATAAATATTATTATCTTGTTTTACATGCAACACCAAACTAAAATAAATTGCTCTACATTTTATTAAGATAAGATTATATGTAGTAAATATAACTGCTATAATGTAGATTGTATGTAAGAGAGTACAAATACAAGTAAATATATTATTAAATATATATAAAAATAAAAATAAAGTTCATTTTAAATACTAATGATAAAATTCAATTAGAGTATCTATATAGATAATAAGATCATGTTATGACTAAGAATATATTTCTTCGTCAACCGGATCATTATACACAACAAATTTATATTTCATGATATATTATGATGATAAAATATTTTTTTATATGAATAAAATATTAAAACTAATTTAATTAGTAATTTACAGGAAATAAGAATTAGAAAACTTAATATTTAAAAAGTCATTTTTTAAATAACAATTTTTTATAAATCATATGTTTTAATTTAAAGTTTAATTTTATCCTATATAGAAATTGAATTATATTAAATGAAACTGAAATTTGGAATCTTCATTCTAAATTTTTTCAAGATTTGTTATATTATATTTTTCGTAAAAAAATAAGTACATGGTTAATTTTTTAATCAAGGTTAATAAGGGTAAAAATGTGTAACATACAGTATTTTTAATTTTACTAAATTAACATGGAAAAAATACATTATCGAATAAATTTTTAATTTTGGAAATTCATACATACATATTTCACCAATATTTCCTCACCATACTCACCCAAATCTCATGCAATTCCATTCTTACCCCTTAACCAACAGAGCATACTTCCACCCTCTTTCAGCCACACCTCTCATTTGAATTCCACTAAAATAATTTCCCATATAACTTCTCTTATATTTATATTTCACCTTTGGAAACCCTTTTTTAAATAATAATCCCCAAATTCTCTATTTCCAAGAGGTCCTCTAAAATAATTTTCATGTTCTTAATGTGAGTAATATCAAATCCTTAACCCTTTTTATTTTTAAAACTTCTTACTGTAGATATATTATAAAAATGATATCATAGATACATTAGCATCAAAATTATACTGAAATGTTATCATGTTTATGGAATAATCATTTTCTTACTTCCTCACTATTATTTGAAAAATGAAAATTTTTCTCATACATACGTGTGGACTATCACCTCCATGAATGATGTATTTCATTTTTCATCACCACTTCAGATGGATGGTTATATAAATATATTTAATAAATAAATATGATATATATGAAATTACTAATATTAAATTATTATAAGTTAGTAAATCTATTAATAATTCATTGATTAAAGAATAAAAACGTTTCCCTTCCTTTGATGTATAAAATTGCCTCTATGGGTGACATGTTTCATTTTGATCACTGACTTACAAGGACGGTTATAAAATATATTTTCTGAATATATATGAGATTAAGGATTCACATACATCATCAATATCATTATATAAAATGATGAAAAACATTAACAATCATTATAATGTAATCTGTTGATATTAATAGATTATCCGAAATAAGATCATCATAGATCATATTATCTCAAACCATTCCCATAGTGTTTATCAAATGAACATGGGGATGTATAAATCATTGAAAAAAATGATTTAAAAATATTTTATAATATTATAATGATGAACATGGTATCAAATAGGAAGTTTCAACGTCAACATAATGAAACATGATCAAAATAATCAAAATTACCAATATTTGATTATGAAAATAGAGATAACTAACTAATGAATGTATAATGAATAATTACAATTAAAGAGTATGAAATGTTATAGATGTGAATAAGTTTATTAAATAGGCTATTAAGATGATTATTTTTATTATAACTGTGTTTATAGAGAATTCATGGAAGTTTATATTAAAATGGTTTGGATTATTTATATTCACAATATAATTTTATATTTGAGATTGTTTAGAATAAAATTTAATGCGTGTAAATATGTGATTTTTGTTGGTTCTTGGTATAGAGTAAGCATTGTGGTGGAGGTCCATATATTAATTTTTTTTAATAATAATTTCCCAAAACTGTGAATGAGGATCTTTCACATGAAATTTATAATTAATTTATTTAATATCTGAAAAAATAAATACATGGGATCAGAAAATTTATCCATTGATGATTTTTGATCATGAAAAATGGCCCTTTGAGATTGCTTTCAATTCTCTTATGTGGATCCAAGGGTAGAATACCTATAGTGGTGATCTATATGTGCTCTGATGGTCTCCGAGCAACGCCACTTCTTCTCAAGGTTCTAGCACAACAAATCATAGGTCTTTCATTTTTTGTTATTTATTGATCATTATTCGGTTTGAACAAAATTATATTTTGGGGTTCTCATTTTTGAGAGGGATAGAGAATGAATATCTAGAGATATTTCATTGTGTGCCACATTTCTGTTTTCCCAAACCTAGAATTGGTTTTGAATGAATTACATAGCATAAATAGCTATCAATTTATAGAGATGGGATTTAAATTACAAAATTTAATTTCATAACATCCTTTAAATATATTTATAACCATTAATTAAATCACATGATATGTAATAATAACAATATTATTATTTTTTGTTGTTCCAACTTGCGTAAAATGGATAAATAATATTTTCTGAATCCAAAATAATTATTTTATCACTAGTCACAGTCATGGTTTGTTCAAATTCCTTTCAAATTTATTTAACACTCAAATAAATATTTTATTCTATTAAATAAATATTTTATTAATAAATTAGTAAATAAATATTTTATATAATATTCAATAAAATAAATAAATAAATTTTATTCACAATCCGGTGAATGAATATTTATTTAATTTATGCGATCAATATGACGTGAATAAAACTATCACTCAATCATGGGAATAATATTTATTCCATTAATTAAATTCAAACAGAATTTTTCTTGACCAACAGAAATAGTTAGTGTGTGACCCTCTAAGATTATTTCTCATTAGCATTAGGTGGGATTCCTTTAATTCTAAGATTCTTATATAGAAACTGGTCAAGCCACCCAAGAAGAAGAACTTAAAGATGCAATGCCGAAAATAAAATATGAATGCTCACTATGTAATATAATCTCTTTATCACAATATTTCATCAGAACGGTTTCATTATGATGTCATCAACCTATATGCTCGATACATAATTATTTGACTATCTGAAATAAACTCAATGTTACAACATGGCCATGGGATTTAGGGTGACAATTATATTTTAATTAAAGGGATGAGATACCAACATCCATAAATATGGAAGGTAAAAATCCTTCTTTGACTTATCCATTAATAACATGTCATTCATGATGCACCCAATTTACCATAATCCCAACCAATATATAGAATGATGGTTTTCATCAGAAAACCTATGCGCGGAAGTCATGACATTCATTAATTATAATATTAAGGTCTAAGGACCAATACACACTCACAGGAAGGAATATCCAATGACATAAAAACTTGTAGAATTCCTACTGGCTGGTCTATTATCATAATCTCACATCATGAAGACTACCAAGTTAAAACTTCATGAGAAAAAGTATCATCTTATTATGCATAATCAGACCTGATGGTCAATATACCATATGTCCCATCATAGTATGTTATGAAACTATATAACTATATTAGGAATATTGTTATATGACTTCAAGGTACTCATTGTATCAGGCAACTACTAAAACCTTATTAATGCGAAAAATAATCTAGGAAATTATTAAATTTAAATCATGTGAAATAATGAACAATATGTAATAATATGTTTAATTTAATATTTAATCCATAAAATATTCATGGAATTAATGTATAAAAGTTTGTTCTAGGACACCAAATCTAACAAAGTCCCACTTGCACTGGAGCCAACTGTGTACGTCTTTCAGTCTGCCAAACCACACATGATAATAATGGTTTTGTTGAGTCAAGGATTTAGTCAAGGGGTTTACCACATTCTATTTTGTGAAAATACTCCTCACTCAACCTCTCCTCTCTTAGAAAAATCCCTTAAGGGATGATACTTACAAATTATATGTTTCGTCTTTTGATGTGACCTTGAATCTTTTGCAGGATCCACTACTATTGTATTATCACAAAAGAGTTTGATGGGATATTTACTACTATGGACCACATCAAGCTATTGGACGAAATTTCACATCCAAATTACTTATTTATCTACCTTATATGACATAATATGCGTTGAATCTGTTGTATAATCTATGATTACAACCTACTTTGAGCACTTCTAGCTCACAATACCTCCATTCAAAGTGAATTTGTATCCCACTAGTGACTTCATGTCAACTTCATCAGTTGGGAAATTATCATCTTCAAATAATCTGATGACTAGTTTCTCATCTCCAACATAAAAAAGGAACACATAATTAGTATGTATCAGATACATAAGGATAGTCTTGACTTCCATGCAATGGAGGTCACCTAGATCATCTTGATATCTTACTACCACACTTAATTTGTAGGTGACATATTTCATAGTACATATCATAACATACAAGACTTACCAAATTGATAATGCATATGGAATCCTTTCCATTATATTTCTATCCTCATGTGTATAAGGAAAAATTTTCATGGGAATATGAATTCCATGTGATTCTGGAAACAATACCCTCTTGTATTATTCCACAGTTAATCTCTTCTGTATTTTTTCAAAGTAGGTACATTGATTTAGCCTAAGAAACCTCTTCAATCTATCATGATGGTTCATGATCCCAAGAATATATGCCAACTCTTCCAAGACATTCATGGAAAACAATTTATTCATATATTCTTTAACATAATATTATACTAGTATTTCATTTCCAATAAGTAATATGTCTAAATAGTGTTAAAAAATGAAAACACTTCCACTAAACCATTTATAGACACAAGGCTAACATTCATTCTTTATAAAACCAAATTTCTTTACGATTTCATCAAAATGAATATTCTATGACCTGGATTCTTTCTTTAATCCATAATTGTATTTTTGCAACTTGAATATCCTATTGGCATTGTTTAGAGTCACAAACACTTCAGGTTTTGTCATGTAGCCATCTTCTTGAAGGTTCCTATTAAAGAAGGATGTTTGGACATGAAATTTCAAAATCTCATAATCATGGTAAAATACAATGGAAAGTATAATTATGATGGATTTCATCATTTCAACTAGTGAAAAGAATTTTTCATAGTCAATTCCTTGACGATTTTTAAACCTTTTTTAATCTAGTCATGTTTTATAGGTTTTTACTTGTACATCCATGTATAATTTATTCATGAATACCCATATTCATCCAACAAGCTTTATATACACTATAGGATCTACCAAAATCCAAAAAAATGGTACATGGAATCCATTTCATAATTCATTTATTATTTCCACTTGACAACATATGTGCCACGTAATGTTTCCTTTTAGGTTAGAGGATCATTATTATCAACTAATAATGAGTCACTATACTCAGTAATTTAAAATCCATTACTTTATGGTGCTCTAAACACTCTTTTACTATTATGAATTACTTGTGTCATTTGATATGTTTCATCTTCCATGGGGCATTGTGGAATCTAATCTTGTACCAACTTTTGTGTACCTTGATCCTCAACTTCATCAAAGTTAATCTTTATCCCACTATCTATTTTGGAATCTTCTACCTCTCTTGAAATATTCCATGTCCTTCCACTATAAATGTTTTTTCCAAGGGGTTTTCTAGGTAATATCCCCATGTTTCCTTATGGTATCCTGTAAAGGTATACGTTGTTCCTCAGGGTGAATGTTTGTTTCCTGAAGAGTCCTTAACAAACGTTTCGCTTCCCCATAAATGTAAATTCTATAACATGGTTTTTCCCATAATCCAAAATTCATATGGAATTACATTTATTGATTTATTTGGTACTTGGTTTAGTATGTGTTACACTTTTTATAATCTATATCCCCAAAAGGATAATGGAAGACTCACATGAATAATCAATGATCTCAACATGTCCAAAAAGGCGTGGTTACTCCATTCACGTGCACCATTCCACTATGTCATGTATAGAGGAGTGAGTATGGATAGTATTAAAAACTCCTTTAAGTAATAAATGAAGTGTTGCTTATGATATTGAACACCATGTTCTGAGTAGATTTTCTTAATATTCAAACACAGCTAGTCCTCAACATCATTATTGTATTACTTGAATTTATCAAAATAATCCAACTTATACTTCATTAAGTAAAATTATCCATATCTACAAAAATAATCTATAAAATATATGAAGTAAGCGTCTCTACCCTTTTCTTAAATAGGAAATGGTCCACACACATCGTTATAAACTAATTAAATAATCTCTTTAGTCTTTTCACCTTTCCCACAAAATGGGGATTTCATCATTTTTCCTTGTAAACCTACATGCCATACACCAAGTGATTTTAGTTAGAATAAATATAAATATCTATCTTGATGTAATTAATTCATGTTTATTTCATTTACATAACCTATCTGGTGTCACCAATGTTGGGTGTAGTATAAGTCATTTGATGTAACTTCAATATCAATTTCCATTACTTGGTTCATGTAATCCAACACATAAATACAATTATGTAAATGTGAATTTCCATA
This sequence comes from Viscum album, assembly GCA_963277665.1. NCBI lineage: Eukaryota > Viridiplantae > Streptophyta > Magnoliopsida > Santalales > Viscaceae > Viscum > Viscum album. Next base: position 3,381,157 of record OY728162.1, on the reverse strand, counting down.
ACAAATTCAATCTTTATAAAAGAAGAAAAATTTATTTCCAAATTTGAAAATGAATCTATCTCTATCTACTCTGGATATAGAAATACTATTTTTGGAAACATAAGGCACATAATAACAACTCTTTAAAACCAAGATCATTCCTATCAGCAATGTGAGTTTGTAGTCTCCAATATCTACGGTAGCAAGTTTAGCTCTATTGGCTGGTCATATATCTACCTCCCCATAGTCAATTTTTCTAAATATACTTAATTCTGATATTTTAATACATATGTGGGAACCAAAAGCTATATCGAATAACCAATTTGTATAAATAGAAAATTTTCACTCATTAACGAACACACATAAATAATTCCCTTGCTTCTTTAATTGGGTGAACCTTTTCTTCCAGTGGCCCTTCTGAAAACATGAATAATATACACGATCTTGTTCCCTTACTTTCACTTTGATCTTTTTCTTCTTTGGAAGGGCATGAAAATGTTTTGGGGTTGAGATATTTTATTTCTCATTATGTTTGTTCACCATAAGGGAAGAATGATTTTCATTATTCATATATTTATATACTTGGTGAAGGAGGATAAGAATATTAGACATAGGCTTATCAATGTTTTTATTATTATTATTCACAACAAAACTAGAGAATCTCTGAGGGAATGATTCCAGAATGAGTTCGATGCCCAGTTATTTGGGGAGTTTAAACCCCCAGAATCTCTAGGCACTCTATGTATCCATTAATCATTTCCACGTGAGTCCTAGCTGGAAAATCCCTTACAATATTACTATAAAAGAGTATCGTGGAAATATCAAATAGTTCTTATCTAGCTCTCTTTTCGTAAAGATCATTGAGGTTCTCAATAATGCTATATGCATCCATGTTTTCACGAGACTTCATGGGTTCATTGGATATAGATGAAAGCATCAAACATTGAAATTCAACCATGTTGTTCATATGTTTTTTCATAGCTTAGGAAATCTTCATCACTCACCTCTTGAGAAGGATGATCAATTATTAAGGACTCTAGAAAGTAAGGTTTCTATTCATGGATTAGAATAACCCAAAGGCATCTAAACCACTCATGGAAATAACTGGAAGTGAGGATATTATCTTTATCCATTATTGATCAAAGTGATAGTTATCTTATCATTTTATTCTACAATTAAATAATAAAATTATTATCACTTTTATTGATTAAAAATTTTGTCAAAATAATAAATTAATTGATTTTATTAAATCTCTAACTATTTTATCATGTACCAATAGCCCTCACCATTGAACGTCGAATGCCTACTTTCTAGGGAATTCTAGTGAAAATTATCCATATTCCCCTTGAAATAACCCAAATAAGGGTTGGTAAAGTTATTTTTAAGGTATGTAGGTAGGAAATTCAATGACAACTATGGGCTTACATCTCCTTGATCTATTGAGTAAACTCCCCAACCTAGAAATCCTAACTTGTATTTTATCATCACCTAGCTCAAAATTACACCAAGACTAGAAAGGGTCACTCCTATTGATGTAGAATGGTTAAGTTAACTAGAAACCATCATATGAACATCCCTTAAACAAGTATGTGTCCCATTATGGGTTGGTCAAACACATAATTCTACTGAGTTTTTCTCTTAATCATGTATAAAATGGATTTTTCTGAATTAATATTAAGTTGAGGGATTTTATTTTAGTATGCATAAATTTTCCTCTTGTTTTATTCTTTACATGTATTGATAATATTTAAGTGTAGGTTTAATTAATTAATTAACTATGTTTTGATAAAACATGTACACATAATCAATTATATTTAAATTCTATCTTTTCATATTAATTCATTAATTTATGGGATAATGGTCTTGCATCAAAAAATATAATTTTAATTCAGTAGACAGAAAAATAAATAAATTATTAAATTACCCGACCATGAGATTATCTTATGGTTGATTTAATGAGCAGAACTTGAATCAACTAATGACCTAGGTGAAATAACTTCACATGTCAGACATGGAATGAGCTACAACATTCCACATGTCCACCTATGTATCACTGAGTTTACATCAGTATGGTTCTGTCTTGAACTGTCTCCACACACCTTGGGATTCTCTATTAATTAAAAAATTTTCTTACTCCCATAGAGGTGAGGGGACCCAAGGATTTGTTGAAGGAATTTGCATAAATATCGTTGGACATGCAGGTCCACATAACAATGAAGGGAAGGGTGGCTCACACGCCAAAATTTAATTTAATTTTAAATAATTTCAAAACCATGGAATAAATTTAACTGAATAAATTACAACTCAAACCTAGGTATTGGTCAAGCTCATTACGAGTCGTACATACAAAAAAAATATGAAAAAAGATACTTGATAGCATTCATTTCTTTATTCATTATTTATTATTAAGATGAATGTGCATATATGAATTAATTAATAAATTAATAAATTATCTTTCATCTTAATGATCATCAGAACATAATTAGAGATAACCACCAACTTTATAATTCATGGAAAACATATTGTAAAACAATTAATGACATATTTATTAATGTAAATTAATTGATCATTTAAAATTCTATTAAAACCAATATTAAATTGTCAAACACGTAACGTTTCACCAATCAACAAAATAAGATTTTAATGATACAAATTTTAAAATCTAATGTAATTTTAATTTTTTCTTTTAATGGAAGACTATGTGATGTTTATATCTAGATACACGACATGTAGATTAGTTTCTATATATCCAATTCACAAGCCTGGGAATTCTATGTGTTAACTTATCCAGAAAAAACAATTTGTACAAGCTAGCTACACACCCTGTATCCTCTTTCCATAGGACAGGTTGTTCTGGTGAACAGGTGCTGTGAAATAAAAGAACCACATTTTTTTAATTTCTCTTCTCATCTAGATACAATGAACATTGGAATACATTGTGTGCTCTGGCCACATGCCATTTAAACCAATTTAAGGGCTAAATATTTGGAACTTCTCGATGACATCTCTAGTAATTTTTCATTTTTTCTTAAATCTCAAATAAAATGAAAAACAAAATGAATCCAGATTAATATGTCGATAAAATTTTCATTAATATCAGATTAAAGAACTAATAAAATGAAATAAAAATCTAACAAATATATTATATAGATAAAAAATAAAATAAATAATTATAAATTTAAACATGACCCACTCTGATACCAATTTTTGGTTCTGGGTTAAGTAGAAGAGTTCAAATGGAGGGATATATATTATGATTTCATTTAATAATCATTTACCAAAACCAAGAGCATGGATCTTGCACATATAATTTATAATTAATTTATTTAATATCTAATAAAATAAATACATGGGATTTTGAACTTTGTACTTTGATGATTTTTGATTGTCTCGAATGGACCTTCCAGATTTCATTCAATACGGTAGTGAGGATCCAAGGGTTTAATCCCTCTTGCTGTGATCCACACGTGCTCTTATGGTCTCTAAGAAATGCCACTTGTTATCTGGGTGCTAGCGCTATGAATCAAATGTCTTTCATGGGTTTTTCTTGATTTCTCATTCTTGAATCATGAAGAAATTCTCTCTTGGTTTTCTCATTCTTTAGGGGGAGAGAGGAGGATGAGTTGAGAGTTAATTTGTTGTGTGCAACAATTCTCTATTCACAAACATGGAATTGGTTTGGAATAAATTACACAATTGACATAGCCATTTATTTATAGAGTTGGATTTTAGTTACAAAATTTAATTTTATAACAACAATTAAATATAATTATAACCATTAATGAAATCTCATTCCACATAAAAATAACAATAATTATAATAATAATAATTTTTTGTGCACCAACTTGTGCAAAATGGATAAATAATATCTAACAAGTCATAAATAATTATTTTATCACCAGAATCCATCTTGGTCCATCCAAACTCACCTTCCATTTATTTAACTCATGAATAAATATTTTATTTTCTTAAATAAATATTTTATTCACAAACTAGAAAATAAATATTTGTTAAATATTAAATAAAGTAAATTAATATATTTCAATCAAAATTCGATGAATAAATATTCTTTTAATTTATGTTGTCAATATAACTTGAATAAAATTATTACTCAGTCTTGATAATAATATTTATTCAATTAATTAAATTCCAATTGAATTTAATCGATACCAACAAAAACACTTAGTGTGTGACCCTCTTGGATTATTTTTAATTATTATTAGGAAGGATTGCCTAAATTAAAAGATTACTGTCTAGAAACAGGTCAAAGAACCCAAGAAAAATAATTTAAGGTCCTACTGATGAAAACTTTATACAAAAATTCACTATGTAATATAACCCCTTTGTCACAATATCTCATCAATTAGGTTGTGTGACGATGTCATAAACTTGTATGCTCGATACATGATTCATTGACTCTCTAAAATAAACTAGTCATTACGATATGGCCATAGAATTTAGGTAGTTGATTATATTTTAATTAAAGGTCCAAGATATCATCTTTCATAAATATTGAAGGGACAAATACTTAATTGAATTATCCATTAATGATATGTTATTCAATATGGACCCAACATACCTGACTTCCAACCAGTATATGGCATAATTATTTTCATCACCAAATCTAACCGAGTGATTCATGACAAGCATTAATGATAATATTATATTCTAAGGACCTTTATAAAAACACATAGATAGGAATATTCGAAGACATAAAAACATGAAAAATTCATATTGTTCGGTCTCTTCCCATAATCTTCCATCATGGAGAATATAAATTAAAAACTTCATGAAAATAAGTCATATCATATTACAAGTACTCAAAACTAATGTACTATACACTACATGTCCCATTATAGTATTTTATCCAACCATAAAAATATATTAAGAATATTTTCATAGCACTTCAAGGTTATCATCATAGTAGGGAACTACTATGACCATATCAATTCAAATAATACTTTATGACATTATTATATTATAGTCATTCACAATAATGAAAAATATGTAATAATATGTTTAATTAAATATTTAATACATATAATATTCATTTAATCATGGTAAAAATAGTTGGTTCTAGTAAAAAAACTCTAATAAACCCCCACATAGAATTGATCCAACTACCAACAGCATTCTATCATCTAGACCTCAAAGGGTAATCATGTTTTTTCTGAGTTAAGGATTTAGACAATGGGTTATCTACATTGTCTTATGTGGAAATATTGCTCACTATAACCTCACATATCTGAGAAAAATACCTCAAAAGTTAATACATGTGAAGTATGTTCTTCATCTGTTGAAGTGACCTTGATTCATTTACAATATCCACCACTATATTATTATAATAATAGAGTGTGATCGGATATTTAATACTAGGTATCACATAAAGATATTGGATGAAATTGTGCATCAAAACTTATTCTCTAGCTTCCTTAGATGCTTCAATATACGTGGACTCTTTTGTATAATCTAAGACCACAAATAGCTTTGAGCTCTCCCATCTCAAAACACCTCCATTAAAAGTGAATATGTATCCCATTTGCGTAATTTTTTCATCTTGATCTGTTAGGAAAGTAGAATATTCATGTCCTCTGATGACTAGTTCCTCATCTCCTCTATAAACCAAGAAAATTTCATGTGTACAACTCCTATACTTAAGGATAGTCTTGACTGCCATCCAATGGTGATCACCTGAATCAGCATGATATCTACCTAATGCACTAAATTCATATACGACATCTAGCCTAGTATATAGAATATCCTACATGAATTATCCAATAATTTATGTGTATAAAATCATTTTCATTCTTTTTCTTTCCACACAGGTTTTATGACACATGTATTGGAAAGATGAATGCCATGTGACACTAAAAACAATACCCTATTGGATTGTTCCATTGTAAATATATTCAGTATTTTGATAATGTATTTACATTGAATTTGGATGATAAACCTCTTGGACCTATCATGAATGATCATGATCTCAAAAATATGTGCTGCCTAAGCAATGTCTTTCATGGAAAATCATTTATTCGACCATTACATAATAGACAGTAAGACTGTTATTTTATTTCCAATTAGTAATATTTCATCAAAATATACTATTATGAAATGAATGCACTCCCAATAAAACATTTATAGACACAAGGTTCACATTAATTATTTATAAAATATAATTCCTTTACATATTCATCAAAATAAATGTTACATGACCTAGTTTCTTTCTTTAATCAATAAATAGATTTCTAAAACTTGAGTATCTTATTAGAATCTTTCGGAGTCACAAACCCTTTAGGTTCTATCATCTAGACATCTTCTTGTAGGATCCCATTAAGGAATTATATTTTGAAATCCATTTTCCAAAATATCATTATCATGGTAAGGCATAATGGAAAGTAGAATTCTGATAAATTTTATCATTGTAAGTACTGAAAAGGTTTCACCATAGTCAATGCTTTGATTCTATTTAAACCCCTTTGCAACCAGTCATGCCTTATAAGTACTTACTTTTCATTTCATGTCCAATTACTAATCGATACCCATTTCAAACCAAAGAGATTTTCATCTACTAGAGGATCTACCAAAACCAAGACCAAGTTTTTGTAAATGAAATCCATTTCAAAATTCATGGCTTCTTGTCTCCTGGAAACATTTCTGCCACTGAATGCTTACTTTTAGGTTGGAGGATCATTATTATAAACTAATAACGAGTCATCAACATTAGTAACTAGAAAACCATATCGTTCTGGTTCTATAACCTCTCTTGTACTCTTATGTAGCCCTTGGGTCTATGGAATAGTATCTTTTTCCATGGGGCATGTGGAATTTGTTCCTGTACCAACTCTTTTGTTCCTTGATCGTCAACTTTTTTAAATTTTATCTGTATCCCACTATCTCTTTTGGATATGTTCTCACTCATAAGGAATATGGCACATATTCTCACTATAACCCTTTTGTCCAAGGGGTCCTATAGGAAATATCCCCTTGTTTCTTTAGGGTATCCGTTAAATGTACAGATTGTGTCTTGGGGTGCATATTTGTTACCAGAAGAGGCCTTAAAAACATTTCTATTCCAAATAAATGTAAATTCAATTACCTGGTTTTTCTTCCACTAAAAAATTCGTATAGAATAAAATTTATCGATTTAGTTGGTACTTGGTTTTGTATGTGTGCTGTTGTTTGTAATGAATATCCTCAAAAGGATAATTGAAGACTCAGATGACTCATCATTGTTCTCTCCATGTCTAAAAAAGTACAGTTCCTACTTTTTCATACACCATTCCACTGATGTTTGTAAGGAGGATTGAGTTGGGATAGGATCCCAAAATCATATAAGTAGTCAATAAAGTCTTGATTAAGATATTATTAAACACTGTCTGAGTTAAAAAAAATTTAATCTTTTTACCCAGTGGGTTCTCAACTTCATTATTTTATACCTTGAATTTATCAAAATAATCCAACTTATACCTCATCAAGTAAATATATCCATATCGACTAATATTATCATTAATATTTATGAAATATGTGTACCCACCCCTTGATTCAATTGGAAATGGTCCAAACACATCATTATGATCTAATTCAAGAAGCTATTTAACCCTTTCACATTTCCCACTAAATGAGGATTTCATCATTTTTCCTCGTAAACATGTGTGACATACAGCATGTGGTTTTAGTTTAAAATAATATATATATATATATATATATATTGATGTAATCATGTCAAGCATTTTTCATTTAAAATACCTTTCCAGTTTTTCCAAAGTTGGGTGTGGTATCAGTCATGTGAAGTAATTTAGTTATTGATTTTCATTACTTGGTTCATGTAATCCAACATGTAAAGATTTTTATGAAAATGTGTGTTACTATAAAAAATTATATATTTATAAAAGAAGAAATATTTATCTCCAAATTTGAAAATTAATTCATCTGTATATAGTCTAGAAAGAGAAATATTTTTTTTGGTAACAGAAGAAACATAATAAAAACTCTTTAAAACTGAGATCATTCCCATAATCAATGTGAGATAGTAGTCCTTAATAGATATATCAACATGTTTAGCTTTTTTGGATACTCATATATCTACCTCCCCTCGGTCAATTTTTATGAATATACATGGTTCTTATATTTGAATACATATGTGAGCACCATAATCTGTATCTAATACCCAATTTATAGAAATAGATAAATTTAAATTGATAAAAAACATGCCTGAAGATTCCCCATGTTTCTTTAGTAGGGTTTATTTTTTTTCTAGTGTCCATTTTTTCCACATGTGAAACATAAAAATTCTCTTCCCTGCCTTCCCCATTGATCTTCTTCTTCTTGGAAGGGTGTAAAGAAGCTTTAGGAATAAAGATATTTTCGTTCTCATACCGATTGTTCACCATAAGAAAATAAGGATTTTATCACTTCATATATTTAACTACTTCGTGAAGGAGGATAAGAAATTCTGATAGAGACTTGTCAATGTTGTTTATTTTAATATTCACAACAAAATTGGAGAAGGTATGAGGGAGTGATGCCAAAACCAAATCAGTGCCCTTTTCTTTGGGGAGTTTAAACCCTAGAACCTATAGGCACTCAATCTAGATAATGATCTCAACTATGTGAGGCCCATCTAAGGAATCCCCTCCACACTTACTCATAAAGAGTTCCTTGGAAATCTCAAACCGTTCCTATCTCTCTCTCTCCTGGTAAAGGTCACACAAGTTCTCAAGCATGATATATGCATCCGTGTTTTTGTGATACTTCAAGAGTTCACTTGACATAGATGAAATCGTCAAAAATTGAACATTGATTGCATTTATCACATGTTTTTAATAGACTGGTAACTCTTCATCACTCAATCCTTGAGATGTAAGATCAATTATTGAGGATTTTAGCATGTAATGTTTCTGTTCATGGAATAGAACAACCCAAAGGCATCTCAACAACTAAGGGAAGTCATTGAGAGTGATTTTATTATCTTTATCCAATATTTATCATAAGGATAGGGAGGTTTTTATTTTATTATACAATTAATAGTGTAGATTATTAGTACTTTTCATGATTAAATTTTGTTCGAGAAATAATAAATTAATTGATTTTACTAAATCTGTAACTATTTTATCAAGTCTCGATATACCACACCCTTGATCTTGGAATGTCTAGTTGTTATGAAATTCCAATGGAAAGGATCCATATTACCCTTCTTATAACCCCAATAAGGTTTGGTACATCTATTTTTATGGTATTTAGGTAGGTATGTATTTTCCAACTATAGGCTTACAGCTCCTTGATCCGTTGAGTTGACTCCCCAATTCAAAAATAATAATTTGGATTTTCTCAAAACCATCCCCAAAATTACTCCATGTCTAGTAAGGGATAATCTTCTTGATGTAAAATGGTTATGTCAATATGAAAACTTCAAAACAACTCCCCTTATAAAAGTAAGTGTCCCAATAAGGGTTGGTAAAACACATTATTTTATAGAGTTGTGTTCTTAGTTAAGTAACATAAGTCTTAGTCTGACTTAATGTTAGATTAAGGGATTTTATTTTAGTATGCATAAAATTGTATCTTGTTTTATCCTTTACATGTCTTGTTAATATTTATATAGATTTCTACATAATTAATTAACTATGTTTTGATAAACATTTACACATAATCAATTATATTTAAATATTATCTTTGAATATTAATTTGCTCATTTATATGATCATGGTCTTGTATCAATAAATATAACTTTCATGATTTATAGAGAAAAATAATTAATTAATTAAATGACCAGATCATGAGCTTATTTGATTTTTGATTTAATGAGCGGACATTAAATCAACCTATGAACTAGGGGAAATAACTCAATATATTATACATGCCATGAGTTACAAAATTCCTCATGCCCACCTATGTATAACTGAGTTGGCATCAGTATGGTCCCATCTCAAATGATCTCCATAAAACCTGGGATGCCCCATTAGTTACAAGTATGTATTACTCACATGAACGTGAGAGGAACCAAAGGACTAGTTAAAGGAAATTACATAAATATCCTTGGACATGTAGGTCCTGCATAATAATGGAGGGAGGGATGACTTGCATGTAATTTTTTAATTTAATATAAAATAATTGAAAACTGTGAAATCAATTTTGTTAAATAAATTCCAACACATACATAGGTATTGGTAAAGATCATGATCAGTTGTACATGCAATAAATAAAAAAAAGTAACTGGTTAACATTCATTTCTGTATTTGTTATTTATTATGATGTTGAATGTGAATGTATTAATTAATTAATAAATTAATTAATTTTATTCCATATTAATGCTCATCCAAACATAATTGGAGATACCCCTCAATTTGGAATTCATGTAAAAAATGGAAAACCCATTAATAAAATATTTATTAATGAAAACTAATTGATAATTTACAATTCTTTTAAAACCATTATTTAATTATCAAACACCCAATGGTGTGTCAATCAATAAAATGAAGTTTTAATGATTAAATTTTTCAAATTTAATGTTATTTTTATTTTTTATGTTAATGGGAGACTACCTGACTTGTACACCTAGCTACATGACACATACCTCAGTTTATGTATATCCATGTCACATGCCTAGGAATTGTGCATGTTAACTTAGTAAGAATACACAATGTGTACATGCCGGGTATACACCCTATATCTGCTATCCATGTTCCATGTTGTCCCAGTCAACATGTTGTGTGAACTAAAAGCACCACATATTTTTAATTGCTCGACACATCTAGATATAATGAACATGAGTGTAAAATATGTGCTCCGACCGCACACCATGTAACCTAGTTTTATTGGCTAATGATTTGGAACTTTCTAATGGAATCTCTAGTCATTATTCATTTGTTCATAAATATATATGGAAATTAAATAATGAATGAATCCTGATTAATATGTCAGTAACATGTTTATTAAAATTAGTTTAAAGAATGAATAACATGAAATGAAAATCTAACCATAATTTCACAGAGACCAACAATAATATATATGACTATAAATTTAAACATAACACTCTCTAATACCAATTGTTGGTTTCTGGAACAGAAGAGGAGTTTCTATGGTGGGAGCTATATTAAAATGTCTTTTAATAATCATTGCACGAAACTAAGAGTGAGGATTCTACACATCAGATTTATAATTAATTTATTTAATATCTAAAGAAACAAATACCTTGGACCAGGAACATTCTTTTTTGATGATTATTGAACATCTAAAATGGATCTTCTAGATTTCCTTCAGTGCAGTTATGAGGATAAAAGGGTATAATCTCTCAAGTGGCGATCCACATGTGCTCTGATGGTCTTTGAGAAACGCCACTCGTTCTCTGGGTGCTAGTGTGCTGAATCGAATGTCTTGAATTGTTCAATATTGATCGCTCATTCTTCAGTCTTAAAGAAATTAACTTTTGGGGTTATCATTCTTGAGAGGGATAGAGGAAGAAGATTCTAAATAGAATTATTTTTGTATAACAATTATATATTCCCAAACATGTAACTGGTTTTGAATGAATTACATGATAGACATGTCCATCTATTTATTGAGTTGGTATTTTGATTACACAATTTTATTGAATAACCATTATTAAATATAATTATAACCATTAATTAAATCCCATTCCAAATAATAATAATAATAATAATAATACTATTTTTTGGTGTATAAAACTGTGGAAGATGGATAAATAGTATTTACCAAATCATAAATAATTATTTTATCACTACATGGTTTTTGTCCATTATAATTCCTCTTGAATTTATTGAACACCCAAATAAATATTTTACTCTCTTAAATAAATATTTCATTCACAAACTAGTAATTAATTATTTGTTAAGTATTTAATAATATAAATTAATATATTATATTCAAAATTCGATGATTAAATATTTATTTTATTTATCTGACCAATATAACATGTATAAAGTTATTCCTTATCCTTGTGAGTAATATTTATTCCATTAATTAAATTCAAATAGAATTTAATCGTGGCCTATATAAATACATATTGTGTGACCCTCTATGATATTTTCCCATTGGAATTAGGTGGTCTTGCCTAAATTCCAAGATTACTATCTATAAACGGGTTAACGCACCCAGGAGAAATAAATTAATGTCACAATAATGAAAACCACATATGAGCACTCAAAGTGTAATATAATACCTTTATCAGAATATCTCATCATGAATGTTTCCTGAAGGTGTCATCAACCTATATGCTCGATACATCATTCCTTGACTATATGAAATAAACTCATCGTTACTCCTTCTCCATGGAATTTAGGGGGATGGTTCTTTTTCTATAAAATATCCAAGATATAAACTTCTGTAAAGATACAAGGGACAAATCCTTCCTTGACTTATCCATTAATAACATGTCATTAATGTAACAGCCCGAGATTTTATGAAAACTATTCTTTTTAATTTTATTAATGTCTTGTGTTGTACGCTACACCAAAAGGAGCTTGCACAATACGCATCCTTGACTTTCCTTGCATTACACGCAATCCCGACCTTCCTCGATAGCGTGTGTAATACGCAATACCGAGTTTCACTAAACAACGATGTGCTATTAAAATATTATTAAAACTAGCCGTTATGAATAGTAATAACCACTTTTTAAAATTCTGTAAATCTTATTTTTCAAAATGAGCTTCATTCTTGGATTTGGAGTATCGAATTTAGCCTAAGGTGAAATTTTGGTACTTTTCGGATAACTTTCATATTCTGATGAATAGTGAAAAATTACTAAATTATAATTAAAAACAACTTTTTTAATCGAAATAATTAATAGTGATAAATTATTAATTTGAGTGGTTTTAAAGTATATTTAGAATATATTTTTACAATTTAATACAATGTTGGTCATTGGTTGTAATTTCACATTTAAACCAGACATAATCAAGTGTCAATCTTTTGATATATATTGTTTCCTAAAAACACGCTATTTATTTTAACAGTGGGATTTAATTATAAAATTAATTAATGAAACTTCTATGTTATGAATTTGGTAAAATAGATTTCATTTTTGAATTCGGAATATGAAATATAGCTTAGGATGAAATTTTGGCATTGTTCTGAAAAACATCAATTTTTGATGAATAGTGAAACTACTAAGTGGTAGTTAAAAAAAAACTGAATTTTTCATAAAACTTAATTTTGCCGCTTCTGTGAATGGAATTTTGAAAATCCGAGAGACACGGTTAATATCAAGGACTAAAATGTGGTTCAATGAGATGAAAATAATTTTTTGGTGAATAGTAACTTTTTACCTTTTTACCGCGGTTAATAGTAAATAGGGTAACTATGGGTAAATATGATATCAATATTACCCTAACACATGTCCTAATTCTATTGGACAAGTGTAATTCGACCAAAAACAAACTTAGGAATAAAATATGACCATTTAGGCCCACTTGGATTAGATTAGGACATTTATTATTAATTTATTTAAAGAAGGGTTAAAATAGTTAAAATCAAAGTTTAATAAGTAAATCATTTTTAATATGGGGTTATACATAAGATAAATTCGATTGTAAATATTAATTAGAAAGATAAAAAGATTTACTACATGATGGTATTTTATTTGTAATTTTTAGACATCAAATAATTTAATTTATTTATGACACAACGATGATGCAGTAATTATCTTATTAATGAAATATTTACATAATTGATGTTATAAACACCAAAATAAATGTAATTTGAGATTTTTTTATGAATTCCACTAATTTTCTAGGTTACTATGATATATTAATGTTGATTTAATCAACATGTTTCGAACATTTAATTCTGTTATGACTTTCACAAAAATCATATATCAAATAGTGTCAAAATTGACACAAAATAGTTTTTAAATCAAATATTATATTATTAATTGTTATTGTATTCCTAAAAATCTAAGGTTCGGCCAAATGAATTAGATAAGGATATATATATTAATAATAAACAATTTGGGGTTCGTTTGGCATGTTATAGTAAGTTTATTAACAATATAGTGAAAGAAAACCAAAAGACATGGTAAAAGTTAAATTATTTAACTTATAGTTAAATTTAATTGATAAGGTTAAAATAATATCCTAAACTTGTCTAAATTCTATTGGTTGATAGGATTTCGACCCCTCCTCACCTTATCTTCGAAATAATACCCTTTGGAACCATTATAAACCTATTTTTACTTTAATATAAAATAATATTTTGAGATATTCCTAAGGTGCCCCTCTCCTCCCTTATAAAAGGACACCTCCTCCCCCTCCTCCTCACACCAATTTGAGCACTCAAGCTCGGCCAACCCCTGCCAATTTCTCCTCTCCACTTCCCTAGAAACATCCTAGAGGTTCTGGTCTTCCTCAAAGACCAATTTTAGTTCCCTAAGAGGAGGTCTCAAAGAGGCACTTCAAAGAAGAGGTAATTACCGTTACCAATTCTTTCATCTTTATTTCTTCTTCCACTTCTTCTTCTTAGGTTGTTTCATTATGAAGTAATAACATCAGTATCACTCATATACTGATATGTTATTATAAGTATGAAACAACCCTATTTCACCATCTATCCATCCTACGGAAAAAGAAATCACCGCGCGTGCGTACGTACGGAATACCGTCTCCAAGCCGTGGTGTAATCTATTTTCCACCACCACCTTACATGGATGGGTATAATGGTGTAAAGAATAAATATACATAGTTATTACAACATCATATTGATTCTGATATATTGTATAACCCACTCCAATTCAATTCAATATTTATAGAAATGATATCATTGCTCGTGCGTACGTACGGAATACCGTCTCCACGACGCGATGAGATTCATTCTCCATGTTAACCATTTAAGAATGATTATAATGTATATATAAGAAATAATAATGAAATATATGACATTATAAAGCTACTGGATTTATGTATATATATACATATGTATGTCATCTACTTACTTCCATTTCAAGACAATAAGGAAAGGAAAACAGCGTTCATGCGTACGTACGGACTACCGTGTCCATGAACGGTGTTTTTCATTTTATTTATCTACCTATTATATATATATATATACTGAATATATATGATATATAAATCATATTTTATATTCTGGAAGTAAGTAAATCATGATATAAGTAATAATGATGTCAAGAACAACAAGTCAAAACACCTACTATAAATGAAACGATTTTACCCAAAACGCTTCTTTAACATGGAATTTACAAAAGAACGGGTAATATAATGTCATAAGTGAACCATATATGATATCATAACAATTAATATGATTCTGTAATAAGTCAATAACATGATTTAAATCATTATACAGGAGGTTCGGACACTTACAAAGCGAGTCGGACCTAAGGTAAGGGAAATATCACAATCTCATTTTTATCCGAGATTGTTTATTCGTGAGTATTTACTGGGGTGTATTTTATCATCCACATCCATGTTCCCTAAATATGTAATATTGTTTCCATCCACTTACAATAGTTTAAAGCCAATTTTACCCTTCGGTGAGTTTTTAGTAAAGAATATGAAAGGAATCTTTTGTCGCTTTTTCATACGAGGTACTTTTTGACTTTTCCGACAAAAGTACGAAGAATGTTTTTTTTAACTTAAACGGCATGAACGGATTTTTACGGTTTTATAAAGCCTTATTTTCATGAAGCTTCCTCCAAAAGATTTCATGACTATTTTCAATAAAATCTCTTTCTTTTAAAATTGCATGATGTTTTGTGAAAAGAAATTGATTTTGAAGAAGAAAAGATATTTTCCTCAAGAATTCAATTCAAGTGTTTTATCAAAATTATTTTCCATATAAGATAATAAAGGGTTCTGTTTCTATCCATATTTTTACATTGATTTGACTATGTTGTGATGGAATTATGTTTATGAATTCCTTTATCTTATATGAATGGTTTTATGATGTCATGTTGTTTAAGAATCCCATTTTTATTACATGGGTTATGCAATGATGTATGATTTATGATTTTGTGGCACACATAAGAAAGGATTCATTAAGAGATGGGTGGGACCTATATCTCCCTCCAATGCATTGGGTAAAGATTTTATATCTCAGGAGATAGACATGGCTGGAATGGTAGGTTATACCGGTTCAGTGAAACAGGACTGAAACGAGGGTTACTCGATTCAGAAAGGGACTTTGTCCACTAAGATAGTCTTGGCAATGAGTCTTGACTAACAAGAAATGATTCTCTATGATTATGTGTGTATGCCACAAAGTTTCATGTTTTAAGTTATGATTATTGGGATTTCATTTCACTACTATGATTTATCCCATGTTATGAAATTATGCTCTCTTTTGCAGGTTAAGATTTCCAAAAGTTATGTTCTTATTAATATGATGTGATTGATTTTTCTTTTGTATACCCTTACTGAGAATTTGAGCTCACCCTTTTATGTTTTCTTTTCCCCAGGATATAAAGAAAGGTTTTAGGTAAAAAAAGGAAGATCTTTATGGGAGATATTGAAGATCTTTCACCACGTTTAGAAGATTACGTTCCGAGTTTCCAAAGACACTAAACTATTACGATCCTTGTGTGTGTGTTTTTGTTATGTACTAAGTATTCCGCAAAAGTAATGTAATTTCCATGTACGTTAGGCTTCGGGTCATTATAGTTGGTATCAGAGGCAAAGGAGGTAGGAATGTATCCGATCCTTGGGAACTCTCACATGTGAGCGTTGGACGAAGCATGGCTCTCCGCCCAAGGGCTTCATGAGGAAATGGCTGCCACTGGGGATGGTGGTGTGTCCCGCCCAGGGGGTGTAGCCACCCATGGAGTTCCCTGATAGGTATCAATTATAGTCCACTGGAAGTAATTCCAGACCGTTATAGTTGGTATCAGAGGAAAGGTTTAGTCAACCTTTGGAAACTAGGATGCGAGAACTTTAGTGAGATCCCTAGAGATATTTCTAAGGTATGTCTAGGGATGTCCCTAGGGATAAGTATACGTATAGGTTATAGTAATAGAATTACGCTAACGATCATAGAATTAAACCTAAGATGTTGGATATTGAAGGTACTCACCCTTTATTATGTTGTTTTCCCTAGCATGATTTTTGCCTCTCATACTATTCTTTTGGGGTTTTAGACGATGGGTGGAACCCGAAGGAACCGTGTTAATACGGAATGTGATGGGCAATGCAATGATTGTCCCCCTGAGCAACCAAACGATATGGGAGCCGGAATGCAAAATCTTGTAGCCATGCTCACACAACTTTCTCAAGCTATGAATCATGCAGGACTTCCAAACGAGCAAAGGAAGGAGCAACATTCTGTTGAATCCTTCATGAGGCAGTGTCCACCTTCTTTCAGTGGGTCTACTGATCCATTAGTTGCTGAACAATGGATTAGTACTACTGAAAAGATATTTTCAGTTCTTCAATGTTCTGAACATGATAAAGTCATCCTAGCAGTGTATCGTTTGGAAGGAGATGCTGATCAATGGTGGAATCTTATTAAGAATACGAGGCAAAGGGATGAAATTGAGTCTATGGAATGGGACGAGTTCAGGAACTTATTTTTCAATAAGTACTTCCCTCGTATTCTCCGAAAAAAGATGTAGAAAGAGTTTCTTGAACTGAAGCAAAGGGATGATGAATCTGTTGGTACCTATGAAGCGAATTTTACAAGACTTGCAAGGTACGCTTCTGGTATTATCATCCAACCTGAAAGTAAAGTTGATCGATTTTTCAGTGGCTTAAAACCAAGTCTTCGAAGGGCATTAGCTATAAGAGACTTCAGTAGTTATGAATAAATTGTGCATTGTGCTATCAAGGTAGAAATGGAAGTTGGTGTTACATATCCATCTCATGGGTTTGACAAGAAACGAAAGATGGAGTTCAAGGAGAAAACTCAGAATAATGGTGAAAAGAAGATGAATGTTTCCTTATGCACAAAGTGTGGAAAGAAGCATGGTGGAGATTGTCTAAAAGGGACTAGAAAATGTTTTACGTGTGGAAAAGAAGGTCATCGAGCAGCTGAGTGTCGAAGTAATGGAAAAAGGGTTTCTAATGATAAAGCAAACACTGCAGAGAACGCACCGCCAACACTTCAATGCTTCAAGAGCAAGGAAATGGGGCATTATGCTAATAATTGCCCTAATCCAAGGGTTAGTGATGATCAACATGAGCAACCACTGAAGGCAAAGGACAAAGGGAAATCACATGCGATCACTATTGGCAATGTTGAATATGACAACGATGTGGTGGAATGATTAAGTGTTTATGTAATGGGATTCCAAAATAATGTTGTATCATTGAGTATTGCAATATTTATTGATGTGGTATTCAAAGTGATTGAGATATTTTTTGGAAATAAGATGATATGCGCATAATGAAGATGAGAAAATGAAATGTTTAATAGTATTCATGAGCTCATGATTGATATAAGGACTAAGTGATATCATGGTTTGAGTATATAGAATTTTGAGGATTTTGGTATGTGGAAAGTGTTAACTTTTAACTGCACTCATGTTTTCACTAAGGTATTCAAGAGAATACACTATTAAGGACTTTGAATGTTTGGAATGTGACCAACAAGACATATCTTATGATATGTGGGGATCAACGACAGTATTAAATCTCTGGTAATCGTTGTCACTATATTATGAGAGTGGACTGCAGTATTATAAGCCTAAAGATTAGACTGGATTATGTTGGACATAAGTTAGTATTGTTTAAGGATAGAAGATTTTCGATATTATTGATGGGATGTTATAGAAACGTAGTTTTAGAAAAAGGGACAACCTGTAGGACGGGCGACAGCCCATCGCTTCGGACAAGGCTGTAGGAATCGAACCCACAACCGAAGTGCGACTGGCCTTTATCGCCTACCACTGACCTACAGGAAGTCCCTGTTTAGTAGAAACTAGTGTTATTATATTAAGCAGTATGATATATGAAGTATAAGCCCATTTTAGGAACCATATGTGATTAATCTCACTATAGATCGACTTATGTATATAATTTTTGCTAACCTTTTGTTTGAGACAGATGGAATGACCCGTCATTCTATCACATGATCTGCTAACACTTCACGAATAACAAATTCAACTTCATTTATTTAAGAGATGAAGTGGAAATTGTTAAAGGCACGAACAACAGTGAGATTGTACCAAAATAAAGTAAGTATTTATTCTAATTCAAATTCTTTAACTTTAGGGAAATGATCTTGAAAACCAAAAATGTTGTCCTAGTTCTCTTATACCTGATGAATCAGATGGTACCTTAGATCGTCACAAATTTATGGATTTGTGATTACTGGCTTTTCCATAGCCATGTTCTCTACCACTCTCCATCAGAACATGATGGTTAGATTTCTCTTCCATATCCATATTTTCACCTATGTGGAAACCCAGTGATTGGTTTATTTGGGTAACCATTACGTTTCATACTTTTGTTTTTAAAGATTGGTTTTGGTATTCCTTTTTACGATGTGGGTTTCTATTAAAGAAACTTTCGAATAGTAAACTATTTATAACCCCGACGAATTTCGAGGGCGAAATTCATTTTAAGGGGGGTAGAATGTAACAGCCCGAGATTTTATGAAAACTATTCTTTTTAATTTTATTAATGTCTTGTGTTGTACGCTACACCAAAAGGAGCTTGCACAATACACATCCTTGACTTGCCTTGCATTACACGCAATCCCGACCTTCCTCGATAGCGTGTGTAATACGCAATACCGAGTTTCACTAAACAACGATGTGCTATTAAAATATTATTAAAACTAGCCGTTATGAATAGTAATAACCACTTTTTAAAATTCTGTAAATCTTATTTTTCAAAATGAGCTTCATTCCTGGATTTGGAGTATCGAATTTAGCCTAAGGTGAAATTTTGGTACTTTTCGGATAACTTTCATATTCTGATGAATAGTGAAAAATTACTAAATTATAATTAAAAACAACTTTTTTAATCGAAATAATTAATAGTGATAAATTATTAATTTGAGTGGTTTTAAAGTATATTTAGAATATATTTTTACAATTTAATACAATGTTGGTCATTGGTTGTAATTTCACATTTAAACCAGACATAATCAAGTGTCAATCTTTTGATATATATTATTTCCTAAAAACACGCTATTTATTTTAACAGCGGGATTTAATTATAAAATTAATTAATGCAACTTCTATGTTATGAATTTGGTAAAATAGATTTCATTTTTGAATTCGGAATATGAAATATAACTTAGGATGAAATTTTGGCATTGTTCTGAAAAACATCAATTTTTGATGAATAGTGAAACTACTAAGTGGTAGTTAAAAAAAAACTGAATTTTTCATAAAACTTAATTTTGCCGCTTCTGTGAATGGAATTTCGAAAATCCGAGAGACACGGTTAATATCAAGGACTAAAATGTGGTTCAATGAGATGAAAATAATTGTTTGGTGAATAGTAACTTTTTACCTTTTTACCGCGGTTAATAGTAAATAGGGTAACTATGGGTAAATATGATATCAATATTACCCTAACACATGTCCTAATTCTATTGGACAAGTGTAATTCGACAAAAAACAAACTTAGGAATAAAATATGACCATTTAGGCCCACTTGGATTAGATTAGGACATTTATTATTAATTTATTTAAAGAAGGGTTAAAATAGTTAAAATCAAAGTTTAATAAGTAAATCATTTTTAATATGGGGTTATACATAAGATAAATTCGATTGTAAATATTCATTAGAAAGATAAAAAGATTTACTACATGATGGTATTTTATTTGTAATTTTTAGACATCAAATAATTTAATTTATTTATGACACAACGATGATGCAGTAATTATCTTATTAATGTAATATTTACATAATTGATGTTATAAACACCAAAATAAATGTAATTTGAGATTTTTTTATGAATTCCACTAATTTTCTAGGTTACTATGATATATTAATGTTGATTTAATCAACATTTTTCGAACATTTAATTCTGTTATGACTTTCACAAAAATCATATATCAAATGGTGTCAAAATTGACACAAAATAGTTTTTAAATCAAATATTATATTATTAATTGTTATTGTATTCCTAAAAATCTAAGGTTCGGCCAAATGACTTAGATTAGAATATATATATTAATAATAAACAATTTGGGGTTCGTTTGGCATGTTATAGTAAGTTTATTAACAATATAGTGAAAGAAAACCAAAAGACATGGTAAAAGTTAAATTATTTAACTTAGAGTTAAATTTAATTGATAAGGTTAAAATAATATCCTAAACTTGTCTAAATTCTATTGGTTGATAGGATTTCGACCCCTCCTCACCTTATCTTCGAAATAATACCCTTTGGAACCATTATAAACCTATTTTGACTTTAATATAAAATAATATTTTGAGATATTCCTAAGGTGCCCCTCTCCTCCCTTATAAAAGGACACCTCCTCCCCCTCCTCCTCACACCAATTTGAGCACTCAAGCTCGGCCAACCCCTGCCAATTTCTTCTCTCCACTTCCCTAGAAACATCCTAGAGGTTCTGGTCTTCCTCAAAGACCAATTTTAGTGCCCTAAGAGGAGGTCTCAAAGAGGCACTTCAAAGAAGAGGTAATTACCGTTACCAATTCTTTCATCTTTATTTCTTCTTCCACTTCTTCTTCTTAGGTTGTTTCATTATGAAGTAATAACATCAGTATCACTCATATACTGATATGTTATTATAAGTATGAAACAACCCTATTTCACCATCTATCCATCCTACGGAAAAAGAAATCACCGCGCGTGCGTACGTACGGAATACCGTCTCCACGCCGTGGTGTAATCTATTTTCCACCACCACCTTACATGGATGGGTATAATGGTGTAAAGAATAAATATACATAGTTATTACAACATCATATTGATTCTGATATATTGTATAACCCACTCCAATTCAATTCAATATTTATAGAAATGATATCATTGCTCGTGCGTACGTACGGAATACCGTCTCCACGACGCGATGAGATTCATTCTCCATGTTAACCATTTAAGAATGATTATAATGTATATATAAGAAATAATAATGAAATATATGACATTATAAAGCTACTGGATTTATGTATATATATACATATTTATGTCATCTACTTACTTCCATTTCAAGACAATAAGGAAAGGAAAACAGCGTTCATGCGTACGTACGGACTACCGTCTCCATGAACGGTGTTTTTCATTTTATTTATCTACCTATTATATATATATATATACTGAATATATATGATATATAAATCATATTTTATATTCTGGAAGTAAGTAAATAATGATATAAGTAATAATGATGTCAAGAACAACAAGTCAAAACACATACTATAAATGAAACGATTTTACCCAAAACGCTTCTTTAACATGGAATTTACAAAAGAACGGGTAATATAATGTCATAAGTGAACCATATATGATATCATAACAATGAATATGATTCTGTAATAAGTCAATAACATGATTTAAATCATTATACAGGAGGTTCGGACACTTACAAAGCGAGTCGGACCTAAGGTAAGGGAAATATCACAATCTCATTTTTATCCGAGATTGTTTATTCGTGAGTATTTACTGGGGTGTATTTTATCATCCACATCCATGTTCCCTAAATATGTAATATTGTTTCCATCCACTTACAATAGTTTAAAGCCAATTTTACCCTTTGGTGAGTTTTTAGTAAAGAATATGAAAGGAATCTTTTGTCGCTTTTTCATACGAGGTACTTTTTGACTTTTCCGACAAAAGTACGAAGAATGTTTTTTTTAACTTAAACGGCATGAACGGATTTTTACGGTTTTATAAAGCCTTATTTTCATGAAGCTTCCTCCAAAAGATTTCATGACTATTTTCAATAAATTCTCTTTCTTTTAAAATTGCATGATGTTTTGTGAAAAGAAATTGATTTTGAAGAAGAAAAGATATTTTCCTCAAGAATTCAATTCAAGTGTTTTATCAAAATTATTTTCCATATAAGATAATAAAGGGTTCTGTTTCTATCCATATTTTTACATTGATTTGACTATGTTGTGATGGAATTATGTTTATGAATTCCTTTATCTTATATGAATGGTTTTATGATGTCATGTTGTTTAAGAATCCCATTTTTATTACATGGTTTATGCAATGATGTATGATTTATGATTTTGTGGCACACATAAGAAAGGATTCATTAAGAGATGGGTGGGACCTATATCTCCCTCCAATGCATTGGGTAAAGATTTTATATCTCATGAGATAGACATGGCTGGAATGGTAGGTTATATCGGTTCAGTGAAACAGGACTGAAACGAGGGTTACTCGATTCAGAAAGGGACTTTGTCCACTAAGATAGTCTTGGCAATGAGTCTTGACTAACAAGAAATGATTCTCTATGATTATGTGTGTATGCCACAAAGTTTCATGTTTTAAGTTATGATTATTGGGATTTCATTTCACTACTATGATTTATCCCATGTTATGAAATTATGCTCTCTTTTGCAGGTTAAGATTTCCAAAAGTTATGTTCTTATGAATATGATGTGATTGATTTTTCTTTTGTATACCCTTACTGAGCATTTGAGCTCACCCTTTTATGTTTTCTTTTCCCCAGGATATAAATAAAGGTTTTAGGTAAAAAAAGGAAGATCTTTATGGTAGATATTGAAGATCTTTCACCACGTTTAGAAGATTACGTTCCGAGTTTCCAAAGACACTAAACTATTACGATCCTTGTGTGTGTGTTTTTGTTATGTACTAAGTATTCCGCAAAAGTAATGTAATTTCCATGTACGTTAGGCTTCGGGTCATTATAATTAATGACACAACCAACATACCCTACTTCCCCCAAACCTATGGTGTGATGGTTTTCTTCAGAAAATCATAGTATGTGAGTCATGACATGCATTAATATTAATATTAATGTCTAAGGAAAATTACACACGATCGAAGATAAGAATATTCGATGACACCAAAACATGCAGAATTAATACCGGAGGATCTGTTCTCATACACTGCCATCTTAGAGAATACCATGTGCGAACCTCATGAGAAGAAGTCTCATATGCTTATGAGTACTCACACCAGATTTTTTATATACTATGTGTCCCATCATTGTTTGTTATCCAGCCATATAACAATATTACGAACATTTCCATTACACTTCAAGGTTCTCGTCATAGCGGGGAACTACTATGACCTTATTAATGAAAAAATAATCTAGGACCTTATTACAATAAATTCATGTAGAAAAATTAATAGTATGTAATAAAATAATTAATTTAATATTTAGTACATCAAGTATTCATGCAATAAAAGTAAAAATAGTTGGTTCTAGGACACCAACTATAAAAAACTCTCACTTAGACTAGAGTCAATAGTCTACGACATTCAGTCCTATAGGCCTCACATTATAATAATGTTTCTACTGAGTCAAGTCACTATTAAAGGGGTCCGACACATTTTCTGTTGTGGAAATACTGCTCACTTAAACCTCAAATCTATGAGAAAAATCCCTCCTGATATGATATTTATAATGTATGTTCTTTGTCTGTATATGTGACATTTACTCTTTTGCAACAACCACTAGAGTAATATTATCACAATAGAGTGTGATATGATCTTTAATTTTAGGTAACACATCAAGATCTTGGATAGAGTTTCACATACAAACCACTTCTTTAGCTACCTCAAAATCAATAAAATTCTTAGACACTACTATTGAATTTGTGACCATAGTCTTTATTGAGCTTCTACAGCTCACAAAACCTTTATTCAAAGTGGATATGTATTATGTTTGTGACTTCATGACATCTTGATCAGTTTGGAAACTATAATATTCATATCCTATAATGACTAATTCCTAATCTCCTCCATAAACTTGGAACATATCCTTAGTATTCCTCAGATACTTTAGGATAGTCTCGACTGCCATCTAATGGAGGTCACCTGGATCCTCTTGGTATCTGACTACCACACTTAATGCATAGGTGAAATCTATCCTACTACATAACATAACATACATGATTGAACCAATAACTGATGTGTATTAATTATTATCCATTATATTTATTTCCCCATGGGTATGAGGACAAATTTTCTTAGAAAGATGAATCCCATGTGATGTTGGAAACAATCCCTTATTGGATTGTCCCACACTAAATCACACTAGTATTTTTCAATGTATATACTTTGACTTCGGATGAAAAACCTCTTGGATATATCATTATAGATCATTATCCCAAGAACATATGAATCATATCCCAATCATTTCATGTAAAATAATTTATTCATCCATGCCTTAAGATGCTATAATACAGGTATTTCATTTCCAATAAGTAATATTTAATCAACATATACTATTAAGAAAACAATTGCACTTCCACTAAACCCTTTGTAGACATAAGTATCACATTCATTCTTTATAAAAAACTCCTTTATGGGATCTTTAAAATGAATGTCCCCTGTATTGGATTCTTACTTTAACCCATAAATGGATTTTTTTCAACTTATATATTTTATTGGAATACCTTGGAGTCATAAACACTTCAAGATATGTCATGTAGACATATTCTTGAAGGATCCTGTTGAGGAAACATATTTCAAAATACATTTTTCAAATCCCATAATCATGGTAAGCCACAATTTCCTATTGAATTATAATGGATTTTAGAATTATAGCTGGTGAAAATGTTTCATTATAGTCAATTCATGGACACTGTTTAAACTCTTTTTCAATTAATTGCACCTTATAGGTACTGAATTGTCCTTCCATGTCCAGTTTTTTCTGGAATACCCATATACAACCAATTGGATGTATATATATATTAGGATCTACCAAAATCCATAGTTGGTTTTAGTACATGGAATCCATTTCATAATTAATGGATTTTACCACTTGGAAACTTTTGTTCCACTTCCTACTTACTTGTAGGTTAGATGATCATTATTATCATCTAATAATGATTCACCATACTCAGTAACTAGAAAACCACACTATTCTATTTCTCTAGCCTCTCTTGTACTCTGATGAAATAATTGTTTCACTCAAATAGTTTCTTCTTCCACAAGGATTTGTGGAATTTGATAGTATACCAACTCTTATGTTCCTAGAGCCTCGACTTCATCGATTTTTATCTCACTCCCACTATCTATTTTTTGGATGTTCTCTATCTCAAGGAATATGGAATTTCTTACCACTATAACCCTTTTGTTCGAGGCATCGTATATGTAATATCCCCTTGTATATTTGGGGTGTCCTATAAATGTAAACTTTGTGCCTTAGGGTTAATGTTTTGTTACCTAAAGAGGCCTTAACAAACGCTTCACATCCCCATAAATGTAATTTCAATAACAAGGTTTTTCTTCCACTCCAAAATTCATACGAAAAACCATTAATATATTTATTTGGTACTTGGTTTAGTATGTGTTTTGATATTTTTAAATAATATTCCCAAGAGGATAGTTGAAGGATCACATAAATCACCATTGATATCACCGTGTCTAGAAATGTGTAGTTCGTAATTTTTATTACACCATTCCACTGAGGCGTGTATGGTGGAGTGAGTTGGGATAGGATCCAAAACTACTATAAGTAATCAATGAAGTCAGGATTAAGATATTATCCACTATGATCTGAGTAGAGTTTCTTAATATTCCTACCAAGCTAGTTCTCAACTTCATTCTTTTATTCCTTGAATTTATCAATAGAATCTAACTTATACCTCATTATGTAATAAATATCTATATCTACTAAAATCAACAGTAAAATTGATGAAGTATGAGTACCAACCCCTTGAATCAACATTAAATGGTCCAAACACATCAGTACAAACTAATCCAAGAATCTCTTTATCCCTTTTGCCTTTACAACTAAATGGGTTTTTTTGTCATTTTTCCTTTTAAACATTTGTGACATAAACCATTAAGTTTTAGTTCAAAAAAAATATAAATATCCATCTTAATGTAATTTTATCAAAAAAATTCATTTACATGACCTAGATTGTGATGAAAAAGTTGGGTGTGGTATGTGTCATGTGATGAAACTTTGTTATCATTTTCCATTACTTGATTCATGTAATCCAACACATAAAGGTCATTATATAAATGTACCTTACCATAAAAAAATGATATATCTTATAAAAGAATAAACTTTTATTTCCAAATTTGAAAATGTATCCATCCATATATAGTCTGGATATAGAAATACTGTTTTTTGTAACTGAAGGCACATAATAACAACACATTAAAACCAAGATCATTCCCATCAACAATGTGTGGTGGCAGTCCCCAATAGATACAACAGAAATTTTATCTCTATTAGATACTCATATATCAACCTACCCTCAGTAAATATTTTATAATTTACTTGTTTCTTGTATTTGAATACATATGTGAGTACCAAAATCATTATCTAATACCCAATTTGTAGAAGTAGTTAAATTTCACTCGATAAAAAATGCACCAGAAGCTTCCCCTAGATTCTTTAGCTGGGTGTAGTTTTCCTTCCAGTGGCCCTTCTTGCCACATGCGAAACCTAAAGCATCCCATTCCCTTTCTACCCCTTTGATCTTTTCTTATTATAAGGGTGTGAAGAAGCTTTGGACATAAATCTCTTTTCATTCCCTTTCTGTGTTTTCACCACAAGGACTGAAGGATTTTCACACTTAATCTCTTTATCTACTTGGAGAAGGAGTAAAAGAATATCCACAAAGAATTATGAATGTTGTTCATATTGAAATTCAAAACAAAACTAGATAATATCTGAGGGAGTGATTCCAGAATGAGATCAATGCCACGTTATTTTGGGAGTTTAGATCCTAGAACCTCTAGGCGCTCAATGTTGACAATGATCTTGACTACATGAGGACCAGATAGGGAATCCTCTCCAATATTACTCTGAAGGAGTGCCTTATAAATATAAAATTGTTACTATCTATCTCTCTAATCATAATGATCACAGAGGTTTTCTAGCATGCTATACGTATTGATGTTTTCATGAAACTTTATCAGTTCAAAGGACATAGGTGAAATAATCAAACATTGAACATCAACCATGTCATTCACATGTTTTTCTTAGACTAAGAACCCATCAACACTCACCTCTTGAGCATATGGATTAGTTATTGAGGATTCTAGCACAAAATACTTCTTTTCAAGGTGTAGAACAACTCAAAGGCATCTAACTCACATCTAGAAGTCACTGTCAGGGAGAATATTGTATTTATAAAATATTGATCATAGGGATAATGATCTTTCAATTTTATTATACAGTTAAAAGAGTATATTATTTGTACTTTTCTTGATTACAAATTTGTGATAAATAAAAAATTAATTGATTCTATTAAATCTCCCACTATTTTATCAAGTGACAATAACCATCACCATTGAACTTGGAATTTCACGTTTTTAGGACATTCTAGTGTTAAAGATCCATATTTCCCTTCACATAACTTATACAAGGGTTAGTCAAGCTATTTTGATGTTGTTTAGATAGGAATGTCTTCGACAACTATGGGCTTGTAGCTCCTTGATCCTTTTTTAAAAGGTCCCATTACTATGATGCTTGGGTATTTATTTATCAAAATAAATTACAAAATATGAATGCGTGGGATCTTATTACAATAATTTTCATAAAAAGCGATCACTTACACTGGGAGCTCATCTAACCAAGTAATATCCACTCCAATACCCATGTAAAGAAGCCCATCTTCAACCATGTTAGCCTCCCGGAAGACATGTGTGACTATAAAATCGAGGCTCATGAGTGTGTTCATGAAATCCATCCATCTGGAGGTTAGTTTCCATGAGAGTTGTAGAACCCCATTTCTAATAGCCTACACAAGAGTGGATGAGCCACTTTCTAACCAATGATTATTCCAAAGATTCATTTTTTTCAAAATAAACACCATGTATAATTCTACGAATCTCCACCTTGAGTGAAGTAGAAATACCACAGGCTCTATGAAAATATCCCATGACAATGACCATGTAATCATAAAAAACCTTGAGTGAAGTAGAAATACCACAGGCTCTATGGAAATATCCCATGACAATATCCTTGTAATCATAAAAAATAGTACCGCACCCCAAAGGCCTTTGATTTTCTTTAGAGGCACCATATGTATTTATTTTGATCCAATGAGGGAAAGGGTCATCCAAAAAATATCAAGTGAACCCGAAATACTTTTAAAATTCCCTCGAATTTTCACCCTTCACCAAATAATGAAATCATTCATTCTCTTCTCACAAAAACCCATGAAAACCATACTGGACTTCTTAATAGCATTAAGAACTTGTTGTATAATTAGTTTCACACACACTGGCTTTCCATAATGCAAAGAGGCATTGTGGCACTGCCATAAAGCATGAAAGTGTTCTGCTACAACAACACTTAGTATGAAACATACGTGGGTAGAGAGATGAAGTAGCATACAATAGTGCAGGAGGTCTTACAGACCTGAAAACTGAAGACCAAATAGACCAAAAAATCCAGAACTTTATCCCAAATGTAAGAGGCTTTTTCACATATAAGGAAAAGGTTCTTTGCGTCTTCCTTGTGCTGGTGACACAAAACAAACCATGATCAAAGAGATAGACTGAACATTTGGATAATATCATCACTAAGATATCTATTATAAGCAATCCTCCAGATAAGTGTATGGAATGAGGGCGTAATCCATTGCTTATTTAAGAAGGAAATCATGTTGAAATCAGAGTTGGATCCCCTAGATGCATGATAATAGAAACAATTGCTGCTTATAATTCCATTACTGACCTATTCCCAAACTAGATTACACCAAGTATAGTAAGGGCTATTCCTCTTTATGCAAAATGGATAAGTCAGCCTGAATCCTTTATAATAACTCCCCTTATAAAACTAAGTTCCCCAACATGGGTTGTTCTAACAGATAATTCTCTTGTGTTTTGTTCTTATTAAAGTAATTTAAGGCTTATGAAAACTTAATCGTATATTGAGGGATTTTATTTTTTATGCATAAATTTTTATCTTGTTTTATTCTTTACATGTCCTGTTAATATTTAAGTGGATGTTTAATTAATTAATTAACCATTTTTGGATTAAATATTTACGCATATTCAATTTTATTTAAAATTTTCCTTTTCATATTAATTCATTAATTTAGGTCATCATAATATTACATTAATAAATATAATTTTAATTCATTAGATAAAAAAAATTAATTAAATGATCTAATCATGATCTTATCTGATGATTGATTTAATGAGAAGACATTAAATCAACCTATGAGATTTGGAAAACAACTCCTTATGTTAGACTTGGAATGAGCTGAAACATTCCACATGTAAACCTATTTATCACTGAGTTGGCATCATTATGGTTTCATCTTGAACCGTCTCCACACACCTTGGGATGATCTATTAATTAAATTTTTTATTACTCATACACAGTAAAGGGAAACCAAAGGATTGGTAAAAAGGAATTACATAAATAACCTTATAGATGTAGGTCCTACATAATAATGGAGGGGGGGGGGGATAAATCACATTCCATATTTTAATTTAATGATAATTAATTTCAAAACCATGAAATAAATTTAATTAAATAAATTCCCACACATACATAAGCCTTGGTCATTCTCAAGATTAGTTGTATGTGCAAATAATTCAAAAAAAGTAACTAGATAACATTCATTTCATTATTTTTTCATTATTTTTAATATGAGCATACTTTTATTAATTAATTAATTTATTAAATAATTAATTTTATTTTATCTTAATGATCATCTGAACTTAATTGAAGATACCCATCAATTTTGAATTCATGTAAAATAAATGGAAGAACCATTAAAAACATATTAATTATAGTAAATTAATAGATCATTAGTTTTTGTAAACCATTATTAAATTGTCAAACACATAGTGATGTTCTTATCAATAAAATAAGGTTTTAATCATTCAATTTTTAAAATTTAATGTAATTTCAATTTTTTCCATTAATGGGGGACTACATTGTGTGTAAATCCAGATACACAAAATGTAACTTGGTTTTCAAATATCCAAGTCTCACGCCTAGGTCATCCATGTGTAATGTCATCCAGATGACACAGTGTGAACATGCCAACAACACACCCTATATCTTCTTGCTGCATGACACGTTTTCCTAGTAAATATGTGGTCTAAAATAAGAGTAAAATGTTATTTTAATTAATCGATGCATCTATATAAAATGTACATTGGTATATAGTGTGTTCTCTAGCCAGAATATGTGTATGTTGTCAATAAGTTCCCTTATAAATTTTTTATTTTTTTATATTTTGAAAATCACAGACACATTTTATTTAGGAAAATTATCTTTTTCAAAGAATTATTTTCCTAAGGAAAATTTATTTTGTTGAAAAGTTTTTTGCGTCTCCATGGTTTTTAATTCCGTATATAATATTTTCTTAAACCAAGTCTAACCATCTTTTTCTTAAACCAAAAATTAGATCCTTATCTAACCAAAAACCACACAGTTTTTAAAAATACAATTTCTCGAGAATTGGGACTTTGATTTCTTCTAAATTAAGCTTCTGATATCTTCTAAAATACGACTCCAATTTCATAATAAATCACATTTCGAATTTATTATAATTGAGGATCATATTTATTTTGAAATTAGACTCAAATTTATTTAGAAATAAGACTATGAATTCATCAAAATTCATAATCCAATTTCTTCTAAAATAATAAATTGATTTATTTAGAAATCAAATTCCAAATTCATCAGAATTTAGACTCCAATTTCTTCTGAAATCAGACTCTGATTTCTTCAAAAATTATATTCTGAATTCATTATAATTTCGACTCTAATTTCATCTAAAATAAGACTCAGATTTCATTGGAAATAAGATTCCAAATTCCTCAGAATTCAGATTTTGATTTCTTTAGAAATTAGACTCTGATTTATTCAAAAATATTATTATGAATTAATAAGAATTCAGACTCTGATTTCTTCAGAATTCAGACTCTGATGTATTATGAAATCAAACTCCGATTTCTTCAAAAATCTGATACTGAATTCATTATAATTTAGACTGTGATTCTATTTTTTTTTTCATAATCCAGTTTTCAATATTTCTAGACTCCAATTCTCACTTTCTTAAGAATCCAATTAAATTATTTTCTTAGAGTTACCTCATTTCCATAAAGAAACATTTCATTTTATTGGGTCCTAGTCATGTTAATGTTTCTGAAGAATAAAAATGTTTTCCTTACATATTATTTATTCTTACACATGATATTGTTTCTTATGATTTCCTACATGAAACGATGTTGTAAAATATATTTTTATCTATGTGTTGGCTAAGTGACACATGTATATGTACCTATGAAATTTAAGTAAAAATATGATCATTGGAGGAGAATATGACAATTGGAATTCATTCATATAAATAAAAAGCAATTTTAATAAGATTATTACTGATGAGAGAAGAGTTTTCAATGATCGTGCTGAATTATAGAGAGATAATTTTTGTTGTGAGAGCTCTGCTCAAATATTCCTTGTGTGAATGTTTCAAAAAATGTGTTCAACTATGAACAACTTGTTCAATCTACTGAGTGATATTATGATTGTTGTTGATCAATCAATATATTCTAGGGATAAGAAGATAGAAGTGCTAATCACCTTAAAGAGTGAGGTTTTGCAGGGATATAAAGACTGATACAGATCTTCATATCGAAGGATTACCCTATTTTGGTAAGAAATACTTTCTTGAAATTAAAAATCAAGGGACCTTTATCAATTTTTTTGGATACCCTTCTCTTTGGGTTAAAATATTTCCTATACTTGTTTACTGGTCTTTGATTCATGTTTTTATTTGCACTGAATGTTTTATCAAATAAAGAAACTATAATTTTCTAATACTTTCATATACTTTTATACCGTAATATAAATACGATTCTATATACATTAATGTGGAATCTTTCCCTAAGTAAACTTTTCTTACATTTCATTATCAGATACATATTTTTAGATCTTAAGCAAGATAGTTTATTTATTAATAACTAAAGAGGGATTGTCAATCCATCTTGTTTAAACTTGATAAACTTATATTTTTTAAGGATAAAAGTGAAGGTTTTTTAATCTACAATTATCCCTACCTCTTGTAATTGAACCTATACATATTAATTTTGATCCTACAATTGTTATTAGAGAAGTTATCTGTAATACCTATACTTGAATTTAAGTTTTCTTGCTCAACTTTTCTTTTTTAACTTTACTTGTTCAGGTTTTTCATAATATTTTATTTTTTTATAAAATATTACTACATACTTGATTTTTTGAAAATATCTTCTGTACTTTCTTATAAAATGGAATGATGAAAATTGGTTCAATAGACAATTTAAATCCTACCAAACCACCTATTTTTTATGGTAATGATTATGATTACTGGAGAGATAGGATGAACAATTTTGTTATAAACACTAGACTGGATAACTTTTTAATGATAACTGGTGAATACATGATTCATAAAAAAGAAATCAGAACTTTCAAAAATCTAGAAATACAAGAATATCAACTAAACTACAAGGTACACAATAATATTTTATGTTCCATGACCAAGAATATCTATATCCAAATATCATGTTGTGAAGCTTCCAATAGTATCTAGATGAAACATGAAGTTACACACATTGGAACATCAAATGTGATAAAAACAAAAAGACATATGTTAAGAGATGAATATCATGAATTTTTACTTCTTTATGGAGAAAAATTTTGCAAAGTGCATCATTGATTTAAGATTATCATCAACAATCATCAATCTATGGGAGAAAAAATACTTGATGATGAAATACATGTGGACAAGATAATTAATATCATGAAAAATGTGTGGGAATCTAAAAGGATATCTATTGATGAAAATAGTATAGTATCTAACATTACTCTTGATGAGTTACATGGAACTATTCTTCATCATGAAAATAGAATGAAGAGACATGCATAAATTAATAAGAAGAAGATTGGTAATGGAAGTGTTACTTTCTCTACTACATCTAAATCCAAGACTCCAGAAAGGGTAACTAGATATAAAGCTAAGAAAGATGTCGTAATATCTGAATCAAGTGATAGTTATCAGTCTGAGAATTAACTAGCCAGTCTTTCTGAGAGGATGAAAAATAATGTTTGACAGAATGATTTTTCATACAGATATAAGAACAAAGAAATAAATGACATGTAATATTCAGAAGTAACTTGTTAAGAATTAAAAAGAGATGGGCATATCATAACTAATTGTCCTATGCTCAAATGAAAAAGATATAAAGCATAAGCATTCTAAAAGGAAAAAAAATAAGTACTACAAATATAAGGTTAATTCCTAAAGTAAAATGACACATGGAGTGCTAGTGGTGGTGACTATTCAGATGAATCCTCAAAACATGAATCTTCTAGTTATAAGAATATTGGTCTTCTAGCCATATTACCTATTTAAAATCATTATCTTATGGATATGAAACAAAATTATGAATATTTAACTATAATTTCATTAAATGATAATTATCCTAATAAATTAATTTGTGAATATTAAGATGAATAATCTTCCTCATCAGAAGATAATGCCTTACCTTTATTTGAAGAAGTATCTTGATTTTCTAAATTACTTTAGAATTATAACTGTAAGATAAAAAATTAGTTATTCAAATAAAATTCAAGAATTTATATTTTAAAAAAAGAAGTATCCTATTTTTCAAAGGATCTTGTTCCAAAAATTATTGATTTTCATAATGTTTCTAAAAAACATAAGGAAGTTACTTATGAGATGGAAGAACTTTCTAAAGATCATGAAAATGTTATATATAATATTTTTTTAGAGAATAACTTAAACTCTATTACTAATTACTATGAGGATAAAAGTTTATTCATCAAACTGAAATCTGTAATATTTTCATTAAAGAAACTTTTATCAAATTTATCTTTTGGAAGGAAATAATTTTATAGAATGTATTCACAACTTTATCCTCTTAGTAATTGTTCTATATTTGGTTATACACAATCCAAAACGGTTTTTAGTCACAACTATTTTGATCCCCAAAGTGTTTTTTGCACTAAGTGTTAATATAGTGGAAATTGGGAGAAATTTTTTTGCTTCAAATAAAACTCAATCCTTATGCTTTTATAAAACATAATTTTCTATAGAAATGTGGATACCTAAGATTTCACTTTATAATAATTCTGAATCCCTGAAAGTTTGTATTATGAAAATTATAACTATTTTATTTGTAAGAAAACAAAGGAAGTCTCAACAAAAGTATATGATACATGGATAGTGGATGTTCTCGGCACATTATTGGTAAGAAAAGATCTTTGAAAATATTATTCATATGAAAGGAGGAAAAGTAACTTTTCAGAGACAATGATCAATGTTAAATTTTTGGTATAGGTAATATTGTTATTCTTGTAAGAGTTTTAATTTCAAATAGTTTATTTGTTAAATGGCATAATAACAAACCTAATAAGCATAATCCAATTATGTGATGAAGGTTACCTTGTGAATTTTAGGAATGATAATTTTCTGGTACAAAATTCCATGTAGGAGTTTATTATATATACCCATAGGCATGAGAATGTTTATACACTTAACATAAAAGACCTTAGGATCTATGAACTACGATACCTTAGTGAAATTGAAGATCAATCTTGGTTATGACATAGAATATTAAGATACGATAACCTTAGGAACCTATGAAAACTATCAAATAAAATATTTGTTAAGGATCTACCAGATCTTAGATATAATTCTTTGAACATTTGTGATTATTTTCAATATAAAAAGCAACATAAGTCAAGATTTAAGTCAACTAGTGAAGTATAAACTTCTGAGGCATTATATCCAGTGTATATGGATCTTTTCAGTCCAACACAAACCGGAAGGATTAGATGAAAATACATTGTATTTGTTTTAGTTGATGATTACACTATATTCACATGGGTCTATTTTATAGAAAAGAAACATGATGTCTTTTGTTATTTTAAATAATTTTCCTCTCATGTTGAAAATGAAAAAAATTCCATAAATAACTATTCACAGTGATCATGGAGGAGAATTTAAAAATTAAGATTTTGAAACTTTTTGTAGTAAGAAAGTCATTAATCCTAACTTCTCAGCTCCAAGAACTAGTCAAAAAATGGTGTTGTTAAAAGAAGAAACTAAATTCTTCAAGAGATAACAAGAACTATTTTGAGTGAATATTCTATTTCGAAACACTTTTGGGATAAAGCTCTTAGTACTTCTTTTTATTCTATAAATTGAGTTTTAATCAAAAAAATTCTTCATTGAACACCTTATTAGTTATGGGCTGGTCAAAACCCTAAAGGTTATTACTTCAAAGTATTTAAATAAAAGTATTCATCTTGAACACTAAAGGTAACCTACATAAATTCTCACCCAATTTCGTTGAAGAAATTTTCTTAGGCTACTCCACTACTTCTAAGTCTTATATAGTTTTTAACAGAAATTCTTGTACTGTTGAAGAAAAAGTACATGTTAAATTTTATGAAACTGATCCTTTTGTTTTTAAACAACCTCAATATACATATTTGAATGTGTTTTGAAAAACTAATTATCAGCCATTGTTGGAATTTTCTTCTAATAATGAAAATAATAAAGAACTTTTTTCTGAAGTATTTACCTAAGAAAATTTTTACCTTCTGTTGATGAACAGGTTTTACAAAACCCAAATCAGATGTTTCTTAAGAATAATCCTAGTGATAATAACATTGGAGGATTAAATCAACCTGTTAGGACTATAAGTTCACTATAAATTTAATTAGAACATATAGAATTTATTTCCCAATCAGAACCTAAAAGTACTAAGGAAGCTTTAGGTTATTATTATTAGATTAAAGCTATTAAAGATGAACCAAATGATTTCGAAAGCAAAAAAGTCTGGACCATAGTTGAAAGACCAAAAGATACCTATGAAATTGGTATAAAATGGGTATTCAAACATAAGTGTGATAAAAATGGAATCATTGTAATAAATAAATCAATATTAGTTGTTAATGGCTATAATAAACTAGAAGGAAT
Source organism: Viscum album (assembly GCA_963277665.1). Lineage (NCBI taxonomy): Eukaryota > Viridiplantae > Streptophyta > Magnoliopsida > Santalales > Viscaceae > Viscum > Viscum album. Next base: position 3,344,180 of record OY728162.1, on the reverse strand, counting down.
AGACTATAAAAAAACCTGTACTCTAGTATCAAGACTTGAATCTATATATTTCCTTTTAGACTTTTCATCATTCTTCAATTTCAAATTTTTTTAAATAGATGTTAAATGTGATTTACATAATAGATATGTTCAAGAAGAATTTTATGTTGAAAAAAATCTTGGTTTTAAAGATAAAAAACATCTTGAACATGTGTTTAAAATTACTAAATCCTTATAAGGATTTAAACAATCCCCTAGATCCTGGTATTATTAACTTATAATATTTTTGTTACAAAAAAATTATGTTAAGGGAACTAATGATCCTACCATTTTAATAAATAAAGACAAGAAAAATGTTTTTATTGTTCAAATTTATTTTGATGACATTATATTCAGATCATCTCAGTAATCTTTAACTGATTCATTAATGAATGTAAATACCTGTAAAATTCTAGGGAAATTTTTTTATTAATTTTCATTGGAATTTTACAAGAACACAGTTTCTGATGGCACCTGATTCCGAGGCCCGGTGTGACCGGAATCAATTTCCGAAGTTTAGCTCAGATATGTTTAGTAAACGAACGAGCGGGTTTTCATAACTTTTGAACTGGTGCTCAGAATCGAAATCCGGGGGCACCGATGGAACCGAAACGCCGATAATTTCTTAAGAACACCTTTTCTGGAGTTGCGTTTTCTCGGGTGAGGTTATTAATTAATTGGGTTAACTAAAGAATAAAAATAAAATTTGTGCAACCAATTTAATTTTTATTTATGGTAGCTTAAACCTATGCTTGGAGGTTGGGGTGGGACCCACTAGTTCCTAACTACCCTAGGTAGGATTTTAGTTAAGTGGGACCCACATGATCCCCACCCCTTTATTTCCTTTTTTACCTCCCACGTGCATTTAATATGGTAACTCACCCGCACCCCCCTCTTAAATGACAAGTAAACTCTCGCGTTTAATTGGATTATTAAACACCTCATTAATTGGTCAACGCTTGATAATTAAACCGTGATCTGATTTTGAATTTCAAAAATAGTTGGCATGAGAAATAAAATAAGTCAAAGCCTTATTTTATTATGTTGTTTCGTTGTGTGAGAAGGATTTGAAGAGGAGAGCTCAAGTCTTGGAATCCTCATCTTCCTCCTTGAAGAACGCGAAGAACGCACCATCACCGACTAAGAACTCCAGCCTCTGATGAAGGATGACGAAGGATGCTGAATCCTCAGAGATCGACGACGCGACGCCATGTACCGTCAAGCCAATTATTCTCTTCTCCAAGACATCGACGACACTTGCTGAACCTTGTTCCGCAACGCCGTATTCTGCGACGATTATTTCCCACGAAAAACCTTCGTTCATCAATGCTTTGAGGTAGGGGTTAATTATTTTACCCGTGAATTATTTCTTTGTCGTTCATCGACTTCAATTTGGGCCACCTGTTATCGTAATAACAGGAGGAGGTCGGACTGCACGAACACGGCCGACCCTCCTCCCCCTTTGATGGTTGTACTTGATTGCAGTACGAGAAAAGACGGAGCGATGCAACGGCCCCGCGCGGAAACAATGAAGAATGGGAGAAGAAGTGTGGCACCGTCGCGCGACGCCTTCTAGGCGATTCAAATACTCCTCAGATTGTCTATTTGACGTGCGGATCGACGGGTGATGACAGAACGGGCCGCAAAGGCGATTTGATGGTTCCGTAGTAAAGTATGGATCCCAAGATGACCCCAGGCACAGACGGGAGCAAGAACGGACCACCGGAGTGGCTCCGGTGGCTCGTGGACTTCACCGGTGGCATGGGTCGCCGGGGCGGCGGCGCCGGCGGCTGACACCCGCTGGCCGCCCAGAGGCGGCGGCATCCCGACAAGCCGCCAGGAGGGACCGCCGCAGCTTCAGCTGCGGCGGCAGGCAACTGGTCTCGCGGCTGGTCGGGACCCGGGGGAGGCACGACGACCAGCACCGTGTCACTGGCAAAGGATGGGGAGGACCGCATCCCCCCATGCTCAGCCGCTGGCCGATCCAGCGTGCCACCCTGCCGGGCCTGCCCAGGTTGCACGGACCGTACCGGGTCGGACCGGGCCCAGACCCCCCATTTTCAGACCACTTCCGGTCTTTTGCCCATATCTTGGGCTACAGACCTACAATCGATGCACTGTCAGTTGCGATGTGATCCTTGGATCGAGTTGGTGGTTTCGATATATTAAACTCCAGGTTTCAAAGAACTTTGGGTATGGCCAGGTTGCTTCGTACACGAAACCAACCCGGCCCTCAGAGCGAAAATGCTTATAACTTGAGCTCCGGACGTCCGATTGACGTGTCGTCGACTTTGTTGGATTACTCTTAGTGAGACAGACCTTTTGGAATACTCTTCTCAAGGTTTGAACGCAGTTGGAGTGTGATCAGATTGGTTTTCACTTAAAAACCAACCGGGACCCTGGAATGAAAAAGACAATAACTCTCAGACCGGACGTCTGATTGACGCGCCGCCTGTCAAGTTGATTTCCTCTTGTCGAGACGGAACATTGAGATACATCAACTATGGACTACGTGTCAGTTGATGTATCGACCCCCTTGCTCGTGGAGCAGACCCTCCTGGAATCGAGCATGTTGTGTGCGGGAACCCTAGAGCTAGCTGCGACTACGACTGTGACGACTACACTAAAATCCTATATGGGTTCGACAGTGATGAAGACCATACTGAAATCATCTGTGGGTTTGACGGCAATGAATACTGCACTAAAATCCTATGTGGGTTACACAACTTAGCTATTTTAGTATCCTACATGGGTCCCAGCTTAGATGAATCAGTGGTTACATCTGATCATCTCTATCACCTTACGAAGAAGTATACCTGTGTGAGCTGAGTCTTGACTTTCAATCATTATCTTCGATATGATTGACTTGTTTTACTATGTGGATTGTGTTGTGCATCCCTGTGTGGATTGGGTTGTACTATCCTGTGTGGACATGATCAAACTTGGGCTTGGATGTTGGAGCCTAACGGGAATTGATGACTTAGGTATATGTATGGGCATATACCTAAGTAGTGTTGGATGTTACTTCGTGATTTTATCTTTCTTTTGTGGTTTATCCTTTGTGGATTCTGGGAGACCTTCGAGGGTCTTGGGGTCCCTACTGAGTAGCGTATACTCACCCCTACACGGGATATGCCCACACTATGTTGTGTTGGATGCAGACGACGGGCAACACTGATCGTGGTTGAGGCTAGTGGAGAAGTCAGTACCTGGAGGTGGACCACTGGGCGGGACGTACACGGAGCAGACGGCTGGACCCGAGGAGCTAAGGTGGATATTTGTACCCACCCTTCAGGTGGGACTTCTAGTGGACGGCTCGACGTTGCTGCTTTACTTTCAGTTGTTGTACTTTCTTTTCAGTTGTACTCTACTTTCATTTTGGGTTTGTATTCGGGCCCATTTACTTTCCGCACTTACTTTTGTACCCAGTTTTACTTAGTGTTTACTTCTGCTAGCTTACTCTGTGGTTATTTTTTACTTTATAAAGGAAATGCCTTCCCTTTTTTCAGGATTTACGCCTTTGGTTCTAGTCTCCAGCCCCTGGCCTATGGGAGGCGGGCTTGGGGTAGTCACGGCATGAGCCCCAAGGACGGGTCATGACAAATTGGTATCATAGGAGTTCGGTTCTACCACAGAACTCAGGACTCTGATTTTTCTTCTATGTGAACCAATAGTGTTTAGGGTATTGAGTGTGGTTATCAGTCCAGGGAGTTGAGTGTTGGTGCGGCGGCCAACGTATCCGTACACTAGTACCCTGACTTCTGATTTCCGACTCAATGCACAAAAACATTGACTTCATGTGTGTTTAAAAAGTTTTCTTTGTAATTTACTTTGTTTCACCTCACCAGGTATACTGTTTTCACCATGGCCCACCTGTTTCTTTTCAGGATGGCCCCACGACGGCAGCTAGCTAAGGTTCTGAGCATTGTGCGAGACGACAGCCCGCCGAGCGATGAGGCCTCGGTGCATGGCCATTTGACAGTGGAGGCACCGGCGGTACCTCTACCCGCTGAGCCACCGATGCCAACAGCCCCAGCCACTGACAGTGCACGTCGTCTTAGTGCACTGCATGAGTTTCAGCGTCAGAGACTACCCAGGTTCTGTTGGGAGACGGACCCTCAGGTAGCCGAGGTTTGGCTGGAGGCGGTTCTGCGAGTTTTCAGGTTAGTGGGGACACTAGCGGACCTCATGGTGATTCTTGCAGCGAGCCTCCTGCATGCGGCAGTAGGCAGATGGTGGAGCCTGATGCTCTAGGTGCATGAAGAGGCATCACTCCTCTAGAAAGACTTTGAGAGACTCTTCCGATCAGAGTTCATCCCAACCACCCTCCGTGCGGTGCGCATCCAGGAGCTTCTACAACTGCGGCATGGCAGCATGACGGTCGCCCAGTACGCGATGAGATTTACCGATCTCTTGCGCTATTCGACGGAAGTGGTACATGACCGATTCTTCCTTGACCGGACCTTCGAGAAGGGACTAAGGTATGAGATTAGGGCATCGATGATCTCCCTCAGCATTCCGACAGAGGCAGGAGTACTTGAGAGAGCTCGTCTCATAGATAGATTTCTTGCTGAGCCTACGCCAGCAGCGAGACCTACCGTAGGCCGGCATGTAGCAGAGTCGTCTGTAGCTGGAAGTAGACGGACGTCACAGGGGTCCAGGTGGACCAGACCATCAGGCAGACGACCTCAGGACATTGTCTCAGAGGTGCGGGGCATAGGGCGCAGAGCCAGCCTTCCGAGGAGCAGGCAGGGCTACGCATGCGGCGGGCAGGGCCACATGGCTGGTGACTGCCCGCCCCGCCATGCAGAGGAGCAGCAGACGGTTGAAGGGCCACCCAGGTAGAGGCAGAGGATCGACCGTGGCGGTCAGCCGAGAGCAGGCAGACGAGGCAGGGGAGCTGGCTGAGCAGCATGTGGTGGGAGACGCTTTGAGGCTTTACCACCACCACCACCAGGAGGTCCACCCCGACCACAGGGAGCTGGATGGCAAAGACATGCTCCATTTCAGGCATCAGAGGGCTATGACCACGGCGCGCCAGAGATGATTGGAGGTACTATCTGTGTATACTCCACCCTTGCTTCGGTTCTTATAGACACAGGAGCGAGTCATTCTTTTATTGTTGGTGCCCTTGTTCGGAGCTCAGAGATTCCGACGGAGCCGTTGGCTCGATCCTTACGGCTATAGACTCTTACGGAGCACACTGGACGATTATGCACTGGTGCCGGCAGTGTGAGCTTACTATAGGAGGCGAGAGCTTCGGCTGGGATCTTTTTGTAGCGGCATCAAGGCCTTACGACGTCATCTTAGGCATGGATTGGTTATCTACAGTCCATGATATGATTGACTATATTAGGCGCAAGGTGCGGTGTGTACGCACCGATGGGAGTAGGTTTACCTTCACCGACGATAAGGGAGCCTTTGCAGCGTAGGATGGACTCACGGAGAGGATAGGACAACCCATCACTCATCAGTTGGATAACCTCATTCTAGGAGCAGTTGACGTGCAGAGACCTAGTTTTCCTGTAGTGGTGGATCAGTATGCAGACGTTTTCCCCGATGACGTCCTAGGACTACCTCCTCGCAGAGAGGTAGACATCTATATTAAACTGTACCCCGAGACAACCCCGATATCCACACCAGCATATCGGATGGATCCTGGTGAGCTTCGAGAGCTACGGGTGCAGCTGGAGGACTTGCAGAGAAAGGGATTCATCCGACCCAGTGTTTCACCCTGGGCTTCCCCAATATTGTTCGCCAAGAAGGCGGACGGGAGCTTGCGACTGTTTGTCTATTATCGTCGCATGAACTAGGTGACCGTGAGGAACAAGTATCTGCTACCAAGTATTGATGACCTCTTCGATTATCTCAAGGGATCACGGTGGTTCTCGAAGATAGACCTCAGGTCAGGCTATCATTAGCTCAGAGTTTGGGATGAGGACGTGCATAAGACATACTTCAGATGTCGGTATGGACACTATGAGTTCCTGGTTATTACTTTTGGCGTAACCAACGCTCCAGTAGTGTTCATGGGTCTCATGAACAGAATATTTCATCCATACCCCGATCGATTTGTCATGGTCTTCATTGACAACATTTTGATATACCCAACCACTGAGGAGGAGCACGCCTACCAGTTGCGGGTTGTACTAGACACACTTTGATAGCACCAGCTTTACGGAAAGCTCTCGAAGTGTCAGTTCTGGTTATGTGAGGTCCACTTCTTGGGACACATCATCTCTGAGGTGGGATTTGCGGTGGATCCTGCGAAGATCGAGGCAGTGCTAGCATGGGAGCCACTGAGGAGCGTGACGGAGGTGTAGAGTTTCTTGAGTCTAGCTGGGTACTACCAGAGGTTTGTGACATACTTCTCCAGAGTTGCGGCACCACTCTCAGATTTGAAAAAGAAGGGGAAACCCTTCATGTGGTCAGATAGATGTCAGTAGAGCTTCCAGGAGCTGAGACAGAGATTGACCAGTGCGCCTATCTTGAGGATACCAGAGGAGGAAGTAGGGTACGTAGACTATTGCGATGCATCAGGGACCTGTAACACCCCAAGAATTCATAGTGTGTTATTTCTTCAAAATAATTCAATAACTTGCACTACACGCAACACCGAGTTCAAGCGCACCATGACTTACCAAACAAGCCGTTCAAAAAAGGTTATGAATAGTATTAACTAAATTTTAAACTTTATATAATCCTTATAATTTTAGAATCCATATTATGAGTTTCTTAGACATAATGTAAGAACAAATTCATCTTCAGTATTATAGTTTTACCAACTTTTAATAGTGAACCCTTTTTAAATAAAATATTTTAAACTTTTTGACTACATGGGGACATCAAAAAAAATTTAAAATAAAACATCCCAAGCTTCCACGGTACGCTTTCCTTTGAATAAAACAGCAGCGTGTGTTGTACGCAACTTCGAGTTTTAACACACACCACAACCGATCAAACTAGCCGTTATGAATAGTAATACTTAATTTTTTTGAAATTATATATATTTTATATTTCAAAATGGACTTCATTTTTGGATTCGGAATATCAAATTTAGCCTAAGGTGAAATTTTGGTACTTTTCGGATAACTTTCATATTTTGATGAATAGTAAAAATTACTAAATTTTAATTAAAAACAACTTTTTTAATCAAAATAATTAATAGTGATAAATTATGAATTTGAGTGGTTTTAAAGTATATTTAGAATATATTTTTACCATTTAATATAATTTTGGTCATTGGACATAATTTTACAATTAAACCGAACATAAACAAGTGTCAATCTTTTGATAGTTATTATCTCTTAAAAACACGCTTTTTGTTTTGACAGTGGGAATTAATTTTAAATTAATTTCTGCCACTTCTGTGTTTTGAATTTAGAAAAATGGATTCCATATTTGGAATCAGGATGTTCAAATTGTGTAAATAGGTAACTTTTATTTTTAGACATTTTGAATAATTACTGCGGTAAATATTTTATTTACCATGGTTAAGGGTAAATCCGGTAAATAAGGGTTAAAAAATAATATTATAATAATACTAAATTACCCTAAAACGTGTCTTAACCCTATTGGTTGATACATGGTCGACCATGGGCATCTTTGGGTCAATTTTGGGACCCCATTAATCCACTTGTAAGTGATAATGACACTTTATATTAATAAAGTTAAAATAAAAATAAAAATGGCATAAGCTTACATCTTTTAGAAGAACAATTTTTACATAGGGTTATACATGTTGGATTTTCGATTATAAATATTCATTAGAAAGCTAAAAAGATTTCCTACATAATGATATTTTATTTATAATTTTTAGACATCAAATAATTTAAATTATTAATGACACAATAATGATGCAATGTTTACCTCATTAATAAATCATTTAAATAAATAAGATTATAATGATTAAAATATTATCTAAAACCTGTCCAATTCTTATTGGTTGATGTTATTTAGAATAAGAGTCATCTTATCTTCGACCTCAATGATTTTTGGACCATTATAAACCGAATATAATTATATTATAAAGTAATACTTTCACTCTTTCCTAAAGAGCCCCTCCTCTCCCTTATAAAAGGAGACCACTTCTACTCATTCCTCACACCTCTCAAGCCACTTGGCTCGTCCAAACTCTGCCCAACTAAGCTCCCCAAATCCCTCTCCTCCTCCTTGAAGCTTCCCCTTAGGCAGAAATCATTTCAAGAAGTCCTTTGGTTCCAACCAAAGTGAGTTACCTAAATTAAAGGTAACAATTTCTCTTAAAGTATTTTCATTTATTTTGCTTCTCCAACCCCCAAAATCTTTTTATTTCCCTTCTTTTGTAACAACAACAGTATCCTCAATATACTAGGATGTTGTTATAAGAAGGATTCAAACTACACATTCACACAACTCCATCTAATGGATGATGAACATAATGTTTCTGTGGATGGCAAACTAACGCCTCACGAAACGATGATTGTTCAAATACATCTTACCGCCTCTCATGGTGGCTATTAGGATGGCACTGTAATTAAATATGATATTAATGATATATATTTTATATATAAGCTTCTTTAATTCCATTTTATTTCATACCATTATTTGTTTCATGTTGTATATTCATACGATAATTTCATTTGAGGAAGTGCGGACTACCGCCCCCTTAAAATGATATGACTCGTTCATACCACACATGGAACGTATAAAGGATGGTGTAAATGAACTTAAGTAACATATATAAAATATTATATTATACTGGAATAGTAATATACCTATGTATAATTTGGATTCGATTCTTTTAAAATAAAAATTAAATGGAAGTAGCGTTCGTGCGTACGTACGGACTACCGTCTCCACGAACGCGATGAGATTCATTCTCCATCGTATCCATTCAAGTATAATTATCATTTGATGATTTAAAAATGATGTTTAAGAACTTGATACTATTCTGGATATGAATAATATACATCCCATTAATAACGAATATGTCTCACATAACAAAGAATATAAAGTAAAATGAACCCGTTAACACCCGAAATGACGATAATTCTAAAATATTATTAACAAATCAATGATAAAAGATCATATATGATATCATATTAATGTAAATGATTCTTTTATTATTCAATAACAATTATTTCACCATTATACAGGAGGTAAACCTACCATCGACCAAGGAAAAAGTACAATGTAAGGGATTTTCTTATCTCACTTTTAATTCCGTGAGAATTCCATTGATCACCACTTAATTATTGCATGTGGTGTATGTGTACTGCCCATGATCGTATTCATTGTGTAATATACTTTAATTTATGGGTATTTACATCATCATGGTATGATACTTCTTTCATGGGTGTATGTTTCGTAAGTTACCTAATCGATAAGGGAATTTGAGATTTCAATTTCCACTCATTTGGCTTTACACATATTTCATTGATTATATTACCCCAAGATTATGTGTGGAATCACTATTCATTTGATTATGTCATAATTTCCACTCCCCTTCCTGTGGATAGAAGTTTGGTACATATAATCACTCCATTGGTAATTCTCAAGTCATTGATATGAATTTGATAAGAGTAATTTTAACTCATTCTCCATTTGTTGAGTTAAACATCCAATTCGTTGGTATTGTTTTTACAAGAATATGTGTGAATGTCCTTTGATTGTTTTACACTGAATATCCAATCATATTTAGTGTATTTATATTTGTCACACATAATTATGTCATTGATTTATCCTTAACCTAAGGATACAACCTTTTTGAGAAATTTCATCTCAATTTACATTCCATTGAGACTTCTTTGATGATATACACCAAATCACTTTTATGTGGTGTATATAATGTACTTTGACATAGTATATCATGAATTCCTTTATTCTCATGATATTACAATGTTTTGATTACCTCAATTATTTGTATTCAAGTGTCTCTCTTTTGGTTAGAAACTCTAACCAAAATACCATTTTAAATTGTTTTAAAGAATTATTCTTCTAAATCATGCTCATTAATGTCCATATTTTAAAAAAATGGTTTTAAGGATTTATTTATATGGACATTAAAGTTTTAAAATTAAAACTCCTTTTAAAAGTTTCAAAGTGGTATGGGACACTTTGATTCAAAAATATACTTTTAAACGGCTTCTTGACAAATAGTGTGACTTTTAAATGTTTTCAAGAAAAGGGGGATATTTCTCTCAAATAGTTTTGATGATTATTTTCATCTATGTCAACATCCTTCATTATTATTGATTGAGGTTAATGTGATACAATACAATCTTCCATATTGTATCGAATGAATTATGTTTGACTGTGGATGTGCTATTTTTATACCATTCATGGTTTGTGGTGAAAGTATTGACATTTCGTATGCTAGTTTAATACGAATGTTTACGTTATGTTTAAACCTTTTCATATGGGAATGCATTGGACTTAATAAGTGACGGGTGGAGCCCGCTATAGCTCCTCGATGCATCGGTAGGTCTCATGAGACAAACTAGTGTCTTGGCACAAGGCCTTGGCAAAATCTTATTTATAGTCTTGGCACGAGGCCTTGGCTATGTGGTTATGATAGTCTGGCATTATGCATTCCATCATTATGAAAGTGGTTATTGATATTGCATGTGATCATTCGACTAGTAGAATATCCATGTGAGTAAGTAAATGGCATTATTTCATTTTACCTTTGCCATTTTATGCTGAAGTTCAAGTTTAAAAGGCTTTTGTTTTAGTTATAAATTGCCTTAAGTGTTTATGCTTATTTATGAAAGCTTCTGCTATAATGTTATCCTTACTGAGCATCCGAGCTCACCCCTTTCAATGTTTTATTTTTTCCAGGATTTATGAAGAAGTAATTTATGAATGACCTGCAGGGATAGTATAAGGGGATATGAAGACAAGATGTTTTTTTTATGATATAATGTAAAAATTTATGGATGTATCTAGTTATTCCAAGGCTACTAAACTAATCGGTCTTTCGAGACTTGATCTTTCTCATGATCATGCCAATGTTATGTAATTAATGCACCGACTCTGGGTAGCTGGGGTCGGGGCGTTACAGGACCAGACTCAGATGTGTCCTGATGCAGGAGAGGGCTGTGATCGCTTTTGGATCACTACAGTTGAGGCATAATGAGCAGAACAATGCTACCCATGACTTGGAATTAGCAGCAGTGGTCTTCTCTCTGAAGATGTGGCGACACTATCTGATGGGTGAGCGCTTTACAGTCTACTCTTACCACCAGAGTCTCAGGTACATCTTCTCACAGAGGGACCTGAATCTGAGATAGTGGCGATGGCTCGAGTTCTTCCAGGACTATGACATTGAGATATTCAATACTCCTGGAAAGGGGAACGTAGTAGCCGATGCTCTCAGTTGGGGGATGGGCATCCAACTACTCGGGGAGGCGACAGAGCAGCTAGCTGCTTTGGAGATATCCTTCAGTCACTCATAGTCACGCCTCCACTACTGTAGCGGGTTAGAGAGGCACAGCGTGGGGACGCTGACTGTGAGACGCGGCGTGCGCAGATATCCTCAGGACAGGAACCTGATGGATTCTTCATAGGAGGAGAGCACGATGTACATTTCAGAGGATGTACCATGGTACCAGCTTCTTTGCAGGAGGAGGTGCTGAGAGTGTTTCACACGTCCCCTTTAGTGGTACATCCAAGAGTGGAGATGATGTACCAAGATCTCAGATGATAGCACTCATGGCCGGGTATGAAGAAGGTTGTGGTAGAGTTCGTTTCTTGATGCCTCACCTGCCAGCAGGTGAAGGCAGAGCACCAGGTACCAGCAGGCTTGGTACATCCCTTGGAGGTCCCGGAGTGGAAGTGGTACGGGATATCTATGGATTTTGTGACTTGACGTCCATGCACTTCCAGATGTCACGACTACATTTGGGTGATTGTCGACCGACTCACCAAGTCGGCCCACTTCTTACCCATCAGAGAGCAGAGCTCAGTAGAGATCTTGTGACGTCTCTAAATTCAGGAGATACGTGCACAACCTAAGGAATATCATCGACCATGGGGAGCTAGACCTTGACGATGGGGTGACCTTTGCGGAGGTCTCGGTGGAGATCGAGGATCGACAGGAGCGGGTCCTGCGTGGGCGGTTGATTCCTTTAGTGCGCATCAGATGGTAGCACGGGCATCTCCAGGAGAGCACTTGGGAGCGGGAGGCTCAAATGCGTGCTTAGTACCCACATTTGTTCCCATAGTTTATGATGTATCTTTATAGGGACGTAAAGCCCTGAGGTGGGAGTAATGTAAAGACCCTTAAAATTCAAAGGAAATTTTTTTCTTAATTTTCTTTGGAATTTTACAAGAACACAGTTTCTGACGACACCTAATTCTGAGGCCCGGTGATCTCGGAATCAATTTCCGAAGTTTAGCTCGGGTACGTTCAGTAAAAGAACGAGCGGGTTTTCCTAACTTTTGAACCAGTTCTCGGAATCGAAATTCGAGGGCACCGATGGAACCACTGGGCTGGTAATTGCTTAAGAAAACCATTTCTGGAGTTGCGTTTTCTCGGGTGAGATATTAATTAATTGGGTTAACTAAAGAATAAAAATAAAATTTTTGCAACCAATTTTATTTTTATTTAAGGTAGCTTAAACCTATGCTTGGAGGTTGGGGTGGGACCCACTAGTTCCTAACTACCCTAGGTAGGATATTAGTGATGTGGGGCCCACATGATCCCCACCCCTTTATTTCCTTTTTTACCTCCCACGTGCATTTAATATGGTAACTCACCCGCACCCCACCTCTTAAATGCCAAGTTTACTCTCGCGTTCAATTGGATTATTAAACACCTCATTAATTGGTCAACGCTCGATAATTAAATCATGATATGATTTTGAATTTCAAAAACAGTTGGCATGAAAAAGAAAACAAGGAAAAGCCTTATTTTATTATGTAGTTTCGTTGTGTGAGAAGGATTTGAAGAGGAGAGTTCAAGTCTTGGAATCATCATCTTCCTCCTTGAAGAACGTGAAGAACGCACCGTCACCGACGAAGAACGCCAGCCTCCGATGAAGGACACCGAATCCTCGGAGATCGAAGACGCAACTCCATGTACTGCGACGACAACGATTCTATTCTCTGAGATGTTGACGACGCTTACAGAACCTTGTTCCGCGACACCATCTTCCACGACAATTATTTCTCGCGACAAACCATTGTTCATCAACGATTTGAGGTAGGGGTTAATTGTTTTACCAGTGAATTATTTCTTTGTCATTCATCGAATTCTATTTGGGCCGCCTATTATCATAGTAATGGGAGGAAGTTGGACCGCAAGAACATGGCTGACCCTCCTCCCCCTTTGATGGTTTTACATGATTGCGGTACGAGAAAAGGCGGCGCGGTGCAATGGCACCATGCGGAAACAATGAAGAATGGGCGAAGAAGCACGGCGCTGTTGAGGCGATTCAAAGACTCTGAAGATTTTCTATTTGACGTACGGATCGACGGGCAATGGCAGAACGGGCCTCATAGGTGATTTGATGGTTCCACAGTAAAGTACGGGTCCCTAGACAACCCTAGGCGCAGACAAGAGTGAGAACAGACCACTAGAGCGGCTTCGGTGGCCCGTGGACTTCACCGGCGGCGCCGGCGGCCTGAGGCGGCGTCCGGCACTAGTCGGCCACCCAGAGGAGGCGGCGTCCCGGCGCACTGCTAGGAGGGACCTCTGCAGCTGAAGCCGTGGCAGCAGGCAACCGGTCCCGCGGCCACGCGAGACCCGGGGGAGACGCGGCGACTAGCACCGCGTTGCTGGCAAAGGAAGGGGGGACTGCGTCCCCCCATGCTCAGCCGCTGGCCGAGCCAGCGTGCCACGCGGCCGGCCCGAGCCTGGTTGCATGGACCGGACTGGGCCACGGCCAGCCGGGTCCGACCCGAACCTGGGTCGGGTCGACCCGGTTTAGGCCGACCTGGGGGGGTTGGGCTGAGTCGGACCGGGCCTATACCCCCCATTTTCAGACTACTTCCATTATGTTACCAATATCATGGGCTACAGACCTCCGATTGATGCACCTTCAGTTGCGATGTGATCCTTGGATCGAGACGGTAGGTTCGTTATATTACACTCAATGTTTCGGAGAACTTGGGTACGACCGGGTTGGTTCGAACACGAAACCAACCGGGCCCCCGGAGCGGAAACACTTATAACTTGAGCTCTGGACGTCCGATTGATGTGCCGTCAACCTTGTTGGATTCCTCTTAGTGAGACAGGACTTTTGGCTTACTCTGCTCGAGGTTTGGATGCAGCTGGAGTGCGGTCGGGTTGGTTTTGACTTAAAAACCAACCGGCCCCCTGGAACGAAAAATCCAATAACTCTCAGACCGGGCGTCCGATTGACGCACCGTCTGTCACATTGAGTTCCTCTTGTTGAGACAGAACTTTGAGATACATCAACTCCGGAATACATGTCAGTTGATATATCGACCCCCTTGTCTCGTGGAACGGACCCTCCTAGAATCGAGCATGCTGTGTACGGGAACCCTAGAGCTGGCTGCGACTATGACTGTAACGACTGCATTGAAATCCTATGTGGGTTCTGCAGTGATGAAGACCATACTGAAATCCTCCATGGGTTCGACGGCAATGAAGACTGCACTGAAATCCTATGTGGGTTCGGCAGCTTAGCTGGTTTAGTATTCTACGTGGGTCCCATCTTAGATGAATCAGTGGCTATATCTTATCATCTCTTTCACCTTACGAAGAAGTATACCTATGTGAGTTGAGTCTTGATGTTCAATCATTATCTTCGATATGATTTACTTGTTTTCCTATGTGTATTGTGTTGTGCTTCCCTGTGTGGATTGGGATGTACTATCCTGTGTGGACGTGATCAAACTTGGGATCAGATGTTGGATCCGAACGGTAATTGATGACTTAGGTATATGTATGGTCGTATACCTATGTAGTGTTGGATGTTACTTTGTGATTGTATCTTTCCTTTATGGTATATCCTTTGTGGATTATAGGAGACCTTCGGGGGTCTCGGGGTCCCTACTGAGTAGTGTATACTTGCCCCTGCACGGGCTATGCCCACTCTACGTTGTGTTGGATTCAGACGACAGACAATGCATATCATGGTTGAGGCTAGTGGAGTAGTCGGTACCTAGAGGAGGACCACTGGGTGGGACATACACGGAGCCGACGACTGGACTTGAGGAGCTGAGGTGGTTATCTGTTCCCACCCTTCAGGTGGGTCTTTTAGTGGACGACTCGATGTTGCTGCTTTACTTTCAGTTGCTGTACTTTCTTTCATTTTGTATTCTACTTTCAGGTTGGGTTTGTATTCTAGCCCATTTACTTTCCGCACTTACTTTTGTACCCATTTTTACTTAATGTTTACATCTGCTGGCTTACTCTGTGGTGTTTGTTTATTTTATAAAGGCAATGCCTTCCCTTTTTGTCAGGATTTATGCCTTTGGTTCTAGTCGCCAGCCCCTGGCCTATTGGAGGCGGGCTTGGGGTAGTTACAGCACGAGCCCCGAGGATGGGTCGTAACAATGAATCTCATGAAATCTATGTTTAAAATGAGCATAATAGGTGAGTAAACATTTTTTATTGGTTTTAAAATTTATCAAAAACAATAAGAAACTTATATATCTCATCATAAGTATATTAAATATCTTCTTAAGAAGTATGGATATTAAATCACTAAAAGTATAATTACTCCAATCGGTACATCAAACTCTCTTGATCTTGATGAAGCTAGGAAACTAGTAGATCAGACACCTTTTCGAGGTATGATATGAAGTCTGTTATAATTAACATATAGTACTCTAGACTAAATTTTGTTGTTATTATTATGTAAAATATATCAATATAATCCAAATTAATATCATTTAAAATAAGTGAAAATAATTTTTAGCTATTTAAAGGCAACCAAAAATTTTGGAATTTTCTATTATTCTAGAAATGTTTTTATTTTTAAAAGTTTTTCAGATACCGATTTTGGTGGATTTAGAATGGATAAGAGAAGTACATCCAAAACATTTCATCTATTTGGAGATTCATTAGTTTCTTGGTCACACAAGAATCAACACTTTGTAGAAATTTCCACTACTAAAGATAAATATGTAGTAGCTGGAAGTTTTTGGGGTCAAGTGTTATGGATGCAACATAGACTCACAGACTATAACATGAATTTTTTCAAAACAAAAATAATGTGTGATAACACTAGTTCCATTGAACTAATAAAAAAACATGCACATCACTCTCATGAAAACCACATAGATATTAGGAATAACTTTCGAAGGGATCACACACTTATAAAAGATATCATTTTGAAATTTATCAGAACTCAAGATCAAATTATTGATATTTAAAAAAAAATACCCGCTGATAGATTTGAATGCATTAAAATAAGTTGGGAATGATAACCAGAGGGTAAAAAATCCATATTAACTTTTTTTTAAAAACTATCTTTTTACATTAAGATACTATTTTTCATAGGTGGAATACATATGTTTATATAATATATATATATATATATATATTTATATTTATATTTATATTTTTTTCCAAAACATTAATTTCTTGGAAGTTAAAATGTTTTCCTTTCGCTAATAAATTTTTTCAGAAACTAAGTTATTCAAAAAAACCATTATCAATATTAAAAATTCATTCTAGTTGATCAAGATGTTTTTTTCCTTACATAAATCTTTATGGATGTATTTTCTACTAGTTGGTATTTATATATTGTTTTAATAAAATTTTATCAGATTTAATTTCCTTAAATTCTATTTTTCCTAAAAACCTCAAAATATTGGAAACTAAAAATCCTTCCATGGAATTGATATCAACTGTCAGATTAGATCAAGTTAATCTCAACTATTGGATTGATTTAGGAATATGAACTATGCTCCTAAAGCTTATATAAAGGACCCCCTATTTGCATCCCACATCAGTTGTCTCAGGTATTTTGAATCAAATCACTTCCACCCTTCAGAGCTATAATTTAGTTTTCTCTATTTCCTTAAGATCCAAATGTCTCTTGATATTTTCTCACAAACTCTGATGTCCTCAAACAATGAACTCAAGGATTTGTTAATTTAGAGAGAAAGGTTGGTGGACCTAAATTTATTTGTCAAGTATGATTCTATGATTTCAAAAATCATAAAGAAAAATAGTTGGGAAATTCAACGCGTATCCAAAGAAATGAATCTAGATATAGTATATCCCGATATTATTATAGAATTCTAGGATACAGTTCATTTTTATGAACAAGGAGGAATAGAAATGTTTTCTTTCAAGAGATATGGGAATACTTACTACTTATATTTCAACATGGAAGCTATTAGTTTGGATATAACTTATGAAGGAGAAGCAGTTTTTTTGTCATAAACATTTCTAGACATGGAAGGATCATTTGAGAAGGTTAAGGCAGTTGAGTCACTTGGACTTAAAGGAGTAAAGTCACCAAATATTACTCATCTTTCAACCAATTATAGATTTTCTAGATCTATAGATGCATGTTTTTATGATTCCAAGAAAGGGAGACATGGATTCTCTTAAGAAATTTTATATCTTCATGATGGATTTCTTGTTGAATACGACGAATATAAAACTCATCATGTAAATTCTCTGGAACACCAAAAATATAAATAATGGATTCATCAAGTATAAAATAATAATGTATCCTAAAATCCTATCGAATATTATTTTTTTGTGTTTAGAATCTTTCAAAATCCCATGAATCTCAAAGTCTAGAGTTTTCAATATTATTTTGTTGAGGGATGATAATTTGAGAAGGATGGAGATTGGTTTCAGAATTAAAAAGAAACGAAAACAAAAAGAACCAAAACTTCAAGAGAATGTACCAGCACCTAAATCTGTATCTGCTCCACTAATGAAGAAAAATAAAAAGAAATTTTTTGATGAAGTGGTAGCCAAATAGAGATAGAAGAAGATGAAAAATAATGAGAGAGATGCAGTTTCTATGTTATACCCTACAAAGGATAAGGCCTTAAAGATTCAAGCAGCTGAAGAGATTGAGATGCAAGCTAAAGAGAAGAAGTTAAAGAAGAAAATTTCAGAAGCCAAAAATGTTCAAGATTTTCTTAGAGATATAGATAAGTCATCTGAACAAGTTAAGATAATGGAATATTTCATACAAAAACAAGTTGAAAATACAACTTCAGGTATAGATACGATAAAGAATGTTATTTCAATTCTAGAACCCATTGTTGAAGAAGAAGAAGTATATAAATAAGAAGAAGAACAAGAAGAGGAATAGGAAAGTGATGATTTAATTAGAATGGTGGATTAGTATTAGGAGAAAGAGAGTCATTCTAAAAAACTTTCTATAAGAACATCCCAAGCTAAATCCACCAAGATAATATCAGAAGATCAATCAGTTCTAACAAATGATGATTCTCATGATGAGGTTGATAAGGCTTCAGATGATGAGAGTAGTAATCATGACTTTATTCATCATGATGACGATAAGGAAATTGGTGAAAAGGTTATAGATAAAGATGTTGATTATTTTGATAAAATATTCCAAATTTATGATAGTGAGAATGATATTCATAATCTTGAGAAGGAAATCTCTAAAGTTGGGAAAGGTAAGAAAGTGGCTGATGATTTTCCAAAGAAAGCTGTATTGAAAAAAATATAAGAATGCTATTGATGGAGAATCTAAAAGAATAAAAGATGAGAAAGATAAAGTTCCCTCACCCACAAAGGAATTTGCTTCATAATCTTCATCTTCCTTAGGAAAAGATTTTTTTGTTCAGTCATTAAAAAATCCTTTGAATACCATTCCACTATTTTCAATCACTAATTCAAAATGTTAGATACATCAACAATCAATCAATTAGAAGTACGATTAAAAAATAATTCTCATGGAAATTATTATCAAACTTGAAGATGAGTTCAATAATTTTCAAATTGGATATGATTCTCATAGAATATATTGCAAAGAGATTACCATGTGGTCTAAGTCAGTGATTGATGATCTTAAAATTATGGATGATTTCAACAATTCAGTAAAGGAAGAATTTATAAGTCAGATGACACAATTAACTACCTTTCAACAAGCCTTTTAGATTAAGCTAAATCCTGAGCAAGCTACTCAGATCCAAGAAGATGTAGATATGAATGAGAAGATGAATTCAACTACATTAAATCTAAAAATCGAAAGAAAACTCAGGGAAGAAATTGTTTAAAAATTAAAAGTTCAAGAAGAAGTGATAAATTATGAAGGTTAATTTATTAATTCTTTGGAAGAATGAATAAAATATCTTGAAAATAAAAATTAGGAACAAGAATATTTGATCAAGAATTATGAAGATGATCAGAAATAACTAAATAAACTGAAGGAATCTTTGATGAGTCTGATGCAAAAAGAGAAAAATATGGATAAATGATATCTCAAATCTGATATTATGTTGTTTTTTTATAAAATTTTTTCCTATCCTAATGAAATATTTTATCATTATGTTCATTTGTTTTTTATTTTCTTAACCTTTCAGGTACACTTTATTTCTTTCTATTCCATTTTGAATATCAGAAAGGGGGAGAAATGAATGACATATATTATTAAGAATGATATTTCCTATGTAAAGGGAGATTTTATAAAGAAGAAATTACTAAGTATGGAAAAAGTAACTTCTCTAAGAAAGACATGAATATGATTTTAAGGTATTTCAAAACCTAAGTGGGAGTTAATAGTATTCATCATAATCATTAAACAATGTAAATGAGAGATATGTTTTTCTTTTATGTTCAAAAATGATTTTTTTTACTCCTTATATTTTTTATAAAAACTTATTTGTGATTTCTATAATGGGGGAGATTGTTGATTCAATAATTTCCCTTACGAATTTTCCATTCCTTTATATTTTTGAAATCACAAACACATTCTCTTAAGGAAAATTATCTTCCTCTAAGAATTTTTTTAATGTAAAATTATCTTTATCAATTTTTTTTACTTTAACCTAGTTTTCAATTCCTTAAAAAATGTTTTCTTAAACCAATTCTTAACATATTTTTCATAAACCAAAATTATATCCTTATCTAAACTATAACATTACAGTTCATTAGAATCCAATTTCCCTAGAATTTTGACTCTATTTTCTCCATAAATCATTCTCTGATTTCTTCTAAATTGAGACCCAATATTCTTCTAAAATCAGACTTCGATTTCTTCAGAAATCAGATTCTGAATTCATCAGAATAAAAACGATGAAATCTTCTGAAATCTAGCTCCAATTTCTTTAGAAATCAGATTCCAAAATCATTTGAATTCATACTCTAGTTTCTTCTTAAATCAAACTCTAATTTCTTCAGAAATCAGATTCCAAATTCATCAAAATTCAGACTTCGGTTTTTCTAAAATAAAACTCCAATTTCTTTAGAAATTATATTACGAAGTCATTAAAATTCATACTTTAATTTATTTTAAAATAAAACTATAATTTCTTCCAAAATACGATTTTGAATTCATCAGAATTCATACTCTAATTTCTTCAGAATTCTAATTCTAAATTCATCATAATTCATAATCTGATTCTATTTTATTTCAAAATCTGATTGTCAACATATCAAGACTTTGATTCTCACTTTCTTATGAATATGATTAAATTATTTCTTAGAGTTACCTCATTTTGGTAAAGTAGAGTTTCCTTTTACTGTATCATAACCTTGTTAATGTTTTTTAAGATTAAAAATGTTTTCTTGAAATATTAATATTTCTTACAAATGATAATGTTTCCCATGTTTTTTTATTTGAAAATATGTTATAGAATCTATTTTTAAATAAATTTTGGCTGAGTGACACTTCTACAGGTCCCTCCAAATTTTCAGGAAAAATATGACCATTGGAGGATAAGATAAACATTGGAATCCAATAATTTAAATACCTAGATATTTGAATGAGCTGAGTAATGATGAGAGAAGAGTTTTCAATGATTGTTTTAAATTCGAGGGAGATAATTTCTTCTGCAAGAGCTTTGGTCAAATTTTCCTTGTGCAAATGAAGTGAACAACTTGTTCAACTGTGAAAAACTTATACATCCTTCTTAGTGTGATTATTTTTATTGTTAATCCATCGATGGCTTCTGAGGATAGGAAGACAGAGGTTCCCATCACCTTAATGATTGGGGGTTTGTGAGAATAGAAAGACATTTACTGATCATTGTATCGAGGTCTTACCCTGGTGTGTGTATGAAATACTTTCTTTAACATATAAATCAAGGAACCATAATCCATGTCTGCTGGATACCCTTATCTTTGGGTTAAAATATTTCCTATACTTATTTACTTGTCTTTTATATAAGTTTTTATTTTTGCAACATTTTTAAAAGAATGAATGTATAAATATTCTATACTTTCCTATACTTGTATGCACTAATATAAATATGATTCTATATGCTTTAAGGTAGAATATTTCCATAAGTAAAATTGTCCTACGTTTATTTATCAAATATATATTTTTAGATCTTAAGAAAGATAGTTTCTTTGTAATAACTAAATATGGGTTTTGAAACAATATTGTTTAACTTTTTTAAACATATATTTTCTTAAGGATAATTTTTTTAATATACAGTTATTCCCCTCTTTTAATTGAGCATCTATATCTTAATTTCAATCTTATAGTGGAAACTAGTTTTATAGGACAAATATTTGGCACTTCCCTGTGGAATCGTTATCTATTCTTCATTTGTTATTAAATATATAAGAAAATGTAACAATAAATGAATCATGTTTAATATGTCGATAACATGTTAATTCTAATCAAATTAAATAATGAATAAAATGAAATTAAAATATAACAGTGATTGTGCATAGATTAGTAATAAAATAAATAATTTTAAATTTAAACGTAACCTACTATGATACCACTTGTTGGATCTGAGCATAGATGAAGCATTCCACTGGAGGGAGATATATTAAAATTTATTTTATTAATCATATCCTAAAACCAAGATCAGGGATCTTTCACATCATGTTTATAATTAATTTATTTAATATCTGAACAAATAAATACATGGGATTAGAAAATTTCATTGTTGATGATTTTTGATCATCCGAAATGGCCCTTCCAGATTGAATTCTATTAGCTTGTGAGGATCCAACGGTAGAATACTTTAGTAGTGATAAATATGTGCTCTGATGTTCTCAGAGAAATGCCACTCATTCTTTAGGTGCTAGCACGATGAATTGAATGTCTTGAATTATTCATTCTTGATCACTTATTCTTTATCATTGATGAAATTCTCTCTTCGGTTTCACATTATTGAGAGGGAGAGAGGATGAGTCAAGAGAGAATTCAATGTGTGCAACAATTATCTATTCCCAAACATGAAATATGTTTCTAATGAATCAAATAATAGATATAGCCGTCTATTTATTGAGTTGGGATTTTGGTTACAAAATATGATTACATAACAACCATGAAATATAATTATAATCATTAACAAAATCCAATGCTACATAATAATAATAATAATAATAATAATAATTATTATTATTATTATTATTATTATTATTATTTTGTGGTGTTCCAACTTGTAAAAAATGGATATAAAATATTTATCCACTCGTAAATAATTATTTTATCACCAGATATGGTCTTGGTATATTTGAACTGCTCACGCAATTATTAAAAACCTGTAATAATATTTTATTCTCTTAAATAAATAATTTATTCACAAACTAATAAATAAATATTTGTTAAACATTCAAAAAATAAATAAATATATTTTATTCAAAATAAGGTGAATAAGTATTTATTTAATTTATACTTTAATTATAAATTGAATAAAATTATTCCCTAGTCTTGTGAATAATATTTATTCAATTAATTAAATTCAAAAAGAATTTAATCAAGACCAACAGAAAAACATTGTTACCCCTTAGGATTCTTTCTCATTGTCATCAGACGATCTTTCATAGAGTCCAATATTACTTTCTAGAAATGGGTTAAGGAACCCAATAGAAAGAACTTAATTTCATAATGTTGAAAACCACATATGAATTCTCACTGCATAATATAATCCCTTTATCACAATATCCCATCCAGTAGGCTCTATGATGGTGTGATCAACCTATATTCTTGACACATCATTCATTGAAAATCTAATATAAATTCATCGTTACACCATGACCATAGAATTTTGGGAAACACTTCTATTTCAAAAAATGGGATGAGATATCAACTTACATAAAGATAAAAGGGACAAATCCTTATGTGACTTATCCATTAATAACATGTTGTTCATGACACACCTATCATACCATACTTCTAACCAATATATGGTGTGATGGATTTAATCAGAAAATCTAAGTGTGTGAGTCGCGTCATGTATTAATGATAATATTAAAGTCTAAGGACCATTAAACATGCTCATAGATAGTAATATTCAATAATATCAAAATATGTAGAATTCCCACTACTATAAATTAGGCTTTTAAAAGTGCTAGAAACCACCTTTTCCAGCATTAGAAAAGAACTTTTAATCATAGTGAAGATAGGGGGTCCCCTTTAATAGAGCTAAAAAAGTGCTGATAAAGGGTACCTTTTTCCACGCTAAAAAAACGAGGATAAAAGAATTCCTTTATCGATGCCTTTTTAGTGCAGATTAATGGCCACCTTTATCAACACTATTTTGAGCGCTGATAAAGGCCCAATATATCAGTGCTATTTTGAGCACTAACAAAGGACACATTTACCAGTGCTATTTTGAGCACTGATAAAGTCCAAATTTATTAGTGCTTAATTAGTGCTGATAAAGGAAAATTTTCTTGTGATGTGCTATTTATTTAATAGCACACCCATCACTTGCACCACACCTGCATGGAACCTGCACACCTGAATACAAATAACACCTGCACACACAGCACAAAACAACCCCTGCACACAAAACAGCTGCACAAAAAAACACCTACACACAAACAAAACATAGAAGAAGAAAACATCACACACAAGAGTTTCACAAAAAATGTCATATATATTTACTTGAAATCATGAATACAAAAAAGAAAAATTATATATACATTTCAAACAATGTTTAATATAGTTACAATTAAAATTATCTGACAAACAGTTATAAACATTAATGTTTCATCTGTTTTGCATCTATGATCCCCTCCCAAAATTTTCTTCCATGGTATTAGCTGCCGAACAAAGCATCCGAACTCAAGAAAAAAATTCCACCTATATACAAAAACAAATATTATGTTATTAATACAATAATGAAATACATTCAACATTAATATGAAATAATACATTAATAAAATGTTAATTTTTAATAAAAAAGACACATATGGGTAGGTAGGGAGCCATAAGACTAGATGATACTTGATACCTGACCTTTATATAGTAGGTTAGTAGCCTTGATGCCAAATTTTGTGTGACATGGTGTGGTAAGGGAGTGTAAGGGTGGTAAGATGTGTTACCTGTTATAACCTTTTCTATTAGAGATATTTGTATATATACAATGATATGTCTATTTTACCTTTATGAGAATCGTTACTTGTTACAACCTTTACATGTCCATATTTCCTTGGATTGAATTAATATTTTAGAAGAGGCCCAACATGACTCATTAACTTATAGATATAGTTTTGTTATGATTACATGGATGAGAAAAGAAGGGGAAGAAATGTCAACAAAAACATAGAATCCAAAAAGTTTCATTTATTGATAATAAAAAAATGGAGGAATATCCATAGTCTAGAGTCTCTCCAATAACTCCCCAAATATGAGGGTATGATAAAGTTAGAATACTCAAAATAGTATGTTCTATAAACACCCCCTCGAGCTCTACTATAAAATTATCTAGAGTAGCTATGGATTATCACAAATGATCAACCGATTTAATTTCTACATATACACACTGTTTTAGTGCCTCTTCCCCGCTAACAGCATCAAACCTTGACTTTTATGCCACAATGTTAAGATTATGCTTCTTTATCACTGTTTTCTCTACAACATTGAGAATTTATTACAGGTGATACAATTCATGTTAGAATATTTCTATCTCATACCTCCCATTAATGAATAATTTATTATGAGCCTCTACTTCTATTGTACACATGGATTCGTCATTCAAGACCTCATTGTGATGTTGTATATCTGAATTTTATGCCTCCACCATCAATAATCTCAACTCAATGAACATATTTTTCTCCCTCATGGTGACTACCTCCTTCACACTAGCATGCAATTCTTGATAATATAACTCACTATAACTAAGGGTTGTGAACATATACTAGAGGTGTCAAAACTAGTATTTTAGCTCTTTGAAGGTTCCAACCAAGATTACATTCCAAATATCACCCAGACATTCCACCAAAACTTTTGATGAAATACTACCTGTTCCAAAACACAACTCAGGTCTAGTCCAAAAATAAGAACATACTCCAAGACCAAGTTTCTAAGTGAGGGACTCACTCACATCAATTTATGTGCTTCAAAAGGGAAATAATTGTGCCCTATTTATTATATTGGGGAGAGATAAAAAGTGTAATGGCCTGGGACTTCTAAGATATAAGGTGGAGTTACTTTGATAAAGAATATAAATATTATTTGTCAATAGAAAAATAATGCCATCATAAAGTCAACATTCATGATAATAATTGGGAACATACTTCTATTGGCCAAATTATTAGCCACTTACATCACCTCAACGTCGAATTGATTGGTGATAATGAAATATTATTATAAAAAACGACCCTGAGTCACATATAAAGCCCCTTATATCAATAATAAATATTATTCAACTTGATGTGATACATGTTTAAATAGAGGTTATACAATATGACACATACATGATGGTGTATTCAATTTCATAGGAATATTCAATTTTATAATAAATTATAACAGTTTCATAGAGATATCAATATCGTAGATAGGTTATAAATATAGTATTTACATATATCAGGAGACTCTAAGAGTGTACTCTCCCATGCCAGGTTAATGGGAATGAGTGCTAGCGTGTCTGCATCAGATATCGGGTCCAACAATGCTTGGAACCTGACCACTTATGCCTCTCTAAAGACCCCATACAATATCTGTGGTCCCACTAAAGTTATGTAAGGAATGTATTTATCAGTTTTAGAGAGGGCCTGATGAGAACCTACACAATTAGATAGGCCATGATAAGCTACTAGATTAATGAAAAGGAAAAAATTCCAAAAAGTACAACAATTATTGATTTATAAAGGTTTATTAGTGTATGGACTTTCTCAATTTCTCTTCTTAGTCCTCATAGAGGAATTAACATCAAAAGATAACTTGAGGTGCCAAAGGTGGTGTTGATGGAGGCACAAATGGTGTTTCCTTTGGATCAGAAACAACCACATCCATGAGCTCTATTTGACTTGGATATCCCTGATCATCAGCCTCTTAGTCACTTTTTGAACCATCTTTGGGCACCATGTACCTGGGAATGTAAACTAGAGAGGTGGGATGTGGCCAAATATTACCATCCTCTTGAAATATCCCAGATAAAAAAATGATTACCATAGTCTTAACAATATCAGAGAATATATGAATATTATAATAAAAATTATCTTACCTCTTCACTAGATCCATACTAGTCTCCATTATCTTCAATAGTTAACATTGTTCTAGGAATTATAATTCTCTAAGCTTGGGGTGAGTAATGGAAGAGGCCTTTGACAGAATGAATCACCACTCTATGTTCTTCGAGAAGTGATTTGACTTCAATGGGATGTTGTTCATAGAAGATTCCTTTGGGAGCGATGACACTCCCAAATCCCTCTAGCTCTATTTCCACATGACACAACAGTCTCCATACCTCTATGTTCAATGTACTCCTCTTCTATTTTTCATAGTATTGTAAAATGATGGTAAACAACACCATAATTAGAGCAGATCCCCCACTGACTGGGAGTTCTCTCACAGGAACCCCATACATTATTACCAAATCCGTTTTGACCCTCCTTGTTGATGGTGTTGGATCTAAGTGACTCATTTTATTTTAAGACATATAGAGAGTTTTGGGTCTTTTGAAAGATGATTTTTTATGGAATCTTACTTTTTGATGTTTCTAGTGCCCATGTTTCCTCCTCCTCATCCACAATTAGAAGATCTATGTGATTTATCACCAATGGTGCCAACTGACCATTGGGGTATGATCAGACCAAGGTATCGACATAAGCCTTAGATAATAAAAAACCCATACTATCCAAAGGTAAGGTCACTCAAACCTATGTTTACTATTAGGTGAACATTATCCAAAAATTTTGAGCCACCAAGGGGTGCATTTCTGAATGTATGTGGGGAGAAGTGGGGAATTTCATCTAAATGAACTGAACTATCTCACAAAGTGGTGTGATTCATACCACTCGTAGAATATATTTCAGTAAATACACGGGGATAAAACACCCTCACATATGGATAAAATATAGGCATAGGCTCTAGGATCACCATTTAAATTATTGGTAATTTCAAAGGTTGGTGCTATGTATGGTGTAAAAACTGATCACACTGGTTCACTTTTCTATTGATCTCCTAGTTCTTTAGTGTGATAAGCCTAACCCCACTGAACGGGGCATACCCCTATAGATGTGGGGAAGTTGGAAACATAACTTATCCGACATGGGAACAAAAAATATGATAATCATACCACCTAAAAACACCTATACCACTTTTAAGGTGGGGACCATAACTCTACCTTTTTTCTGCACTATGAATAAGTACCTGCTTGGGTACATTTCTATGAAGATTACTAGATGAAGAAGGTGATGGTTTTGGGAGGTGATTGACCATCCCTAGTCATTAAATTGACAATCTTAAACTATTTTAAAGTTATAACCCTCTTCCACATAGGATTCACATGATGTAAAATCTTTGGGATTCTTATTTAAACACTCATGTTGAGTCTTCTTGTTGAACAAGTCAACCCACTGCTTGAAGGGGATGTCAACCCCTGGATATGGGTCCTTCCCAAGGGATGTTCTGGATAGATTGATGAGATATTTCATAATGGAAGGATTCTATTCCATTTCATCCTGAGTATATGGGGGATGAATTTACTCATCATAATTTTCTCCTAAAATCAATGCACCTTATATCATATTAATGTCCCATATACTTATGTCGAAGTCACCATAAAAGAAATAAAATATGTTCATTTATCGACTCTATATACTGAAACAAGTCTACCATAAGAATTATTTTCAATATGTAAGGTTTTGGAAAGCCTAAATTGTTTCATAAAATTTTATCTTTTTTAGCTTAACCACAAACTATGGTGCAGAACACTGAACAATGATGGGACAACCCCAGTTCATCCCAACACTTCCATCTAATCAAATAACCCATCCAAATAACCACCCAAACTTCTAAGTTGATATAAAATTCTACATTTTTTATATGTAAATATGAGTTGTATGCACTAAATAATGTTAGAACCTTTTAATATAAATCCACATAGGCTTTAAAAATAATTGTTAGAGATGTCTTCTTTGGAGATGAAATTACCCACATATGAGATGTTCTCCCTGAACATGTTATGAGCCTTAAGAATGTAAGTGGGAAGCATGATCCCTTCATGAGGTGGAGTGATCATAGATTCATTTCAAATAACAACCCCATATAAGGTAAACTAATTAGAAAATTTAAAATCAAAGATATTGGTTCCCATTATGCTTTTAAGATGCTCGTGAGTGGATTGAATGACTATGCACTGGTAGACTTCAACCCTATCGACCATTATAGTCCAATGAACTATAGCCTCCTTATATTAAAAAAATAAATTAATTTTTATCATAAGAAAGGGAAAATTTAGATGAATTATGAAAATGGATAATTCTGTTTTAAAAATGGACTTGAGTAAGAAATGGTAACATGACTAATTAGAAATATCATATTAAGTTCATGAATTGTTCAATGTCAGGTGATCACTTGACCATAATAGGATCAGATGATAAAATGATCCTAGGAGATTTATACAATTACCCGACCCTTGAAGATTTATGTGATCATGTGATTAAGACAAGAATACATGAATCATGGTTCAAGTGAATTACCTTAATTGATTATGTGATTTGTTTTTGTGTTTTGATCATGTGATGAGATCACGTGATCTGTTCACTTGAAACATTCATACAAATGAGCATAAGGGACGCTATCACTTGAAGAGGCTTATGTGAAGTAGATCAAAAACATAATATTTCATGTATAGCTATGAAATATTGAGTCCTTAGTGAAATAGATTTCCCAATACTCTCATATCTATAAAAAATTTCATGAAATTCCAAGATTATCATAAAATACTATAATAAATATAGAATCCAAAGGGAATTATTCAGGTATTCACTTCCTTATAACGAATCCCTTTTTTCTTCTTCTGGAATTTGTATGTGAGGTGTGAATGCATCTGGACATTGATGTGATTTAAGGTCTATATGAGGTTTTTAGTCACGCAGATTTTTAGGGGCATTCATATGTATATATGATGCAGGTTTATTTGAGTAATTTTTGAGATACAAGATTTGTGGAAAATGATTTTATAGTGAAAACATCAATATTACCTATGTGATTGAGTAGACACTGCATCATTGTTCTTCCAGCAAAGGCATGTCACAAGGATAGAAATATTCTAAACAAAATGAACCCTATAAGGAATAAAGAAAATAAAATCAATGTTTCATTATATATTTTTCATTAAATTAGAAAAATTATATCATAAAATTAACTTTAAAATTTTTATAAGTGTTTCTTTGGTCCAGATATAATATAATAATATAACTAATGATTCTTTGTGCACTTTAATACTGTTGGTTAAATACTTCATAGAATATAATCTGATATGAACTGTAAATGCATCATCCCCATGATGCTCTCTTCCAATAAAATCTCTATGATATCATTATTCAACATTAACTTTTCCTTCTCCTCCTAAACCCATTTACTAGGTAAATGGGTGAAGGAAGAGAAGCAAAGTGAATTTTGAATGATCATATCATAGATATGGTGTTAGAGGGGAGAAATACATGGAGGCCGGATTGGAACTTCATATTAGAAGTTATGTTATGCAGTAATAAACCAACAGTAGTAAAGAATCCTTTGTTTTAGTATAAAATTTGTGAGTTTTTTAACAAAAAATATTCTTAAAATGAAATACATCAATAGAAACAACTGCATAAATGACCAAAATAAATAATATAAATGATCTATGCCCTAAAATTTTAGGTCTAGTGTTTTTGGGAACATGGAAACATAAAGAACTATTTCATAAGATTCTCTCATTAAGTTATGATTTAATATAATGAAATATAATTTCTAAAACCATTCTTCATAACCTAAGGATATAAAACATAATAAAGGGATATCATATATGATAAATAAGTGTTAACAAGGGAGATATCAATGACCATATAAGGATAACATAAGTAGTAGGAATTCACCTTCATCCTATTTGTGTACAATCATTCATCAGGTATGTTGGACATTCATTTTTAATCACATATATATCATCATGTGAATTTTAGTTTTTGCGACTGTAATAGTAGTACTGAAAAAATATAAATAAACAATGGATTAATAAATGTTTTAAATTAACTCATAATTATTTTCAAGAATACCTCTTTAGGTATGTTTGTTTGTTGATAAAATACTATCTCTTTCAAAAATTTACAAATATAATAACCACAATCCTTTCCATTTGTCTGTTTTGGACACCACAGACACATCAAGAAAAATAAGTAATTTGTTTTGATATTTGTTTGGATAGTAAAATATTATTATATATACCAGGATACTTGTCTAGTTTTAGGTCTTCTAGGAATTCTTGTCCTTAGGCTCTAGATTCATTCCTTGAAGTAGACAATATTGAGGAACCACCCTATCAAAATAGAATCCTCATTAAAAGATAATATAAATTATATAACTAGATTTTTAGTTTTAAAATGTTGGATCTAGTGTTTTACAATTTGACAAAATCCATCATGCGTGGTCGGTTTGTTCCATATCCATGCATTAGATCCAAAAAATCAACCATTGGAGTATCCAAATTGACTGCAATCTGCATCGAATGCTTCATAAAATACAAAAAGGAATGAGTAATTAATGAAATAAAAATATAGTTAACATGATTAAATTTTAGAGTGTTACCCCAGCATTGTTGGTATAAAAAAGTGTCTTCCATATATAATTTTGTTTTCAAAAAATTTGAGGAGGGATGACATTATTTCAACCACTTTATTAGAATTTATTTCTTATTTTGAAGAGGGTATGTGAGGGCTAATGAGTCCAAATTTTTGTTCATAGGGAATTCCCTTTAATTGATTTTCATATATACGCCTACGAAAAATATGAACTGTATTTAGTCATAATTATCATAGTATATCAGCTTTTGTAAAATCAAATCATGAAAACATACCTCATGTATATATTTACAACTAATGCACCTAGACATTCAAACTTGAGGACTTCATTTACATTTTTAGCACTAATGTAATCTAATTTTTCCTCTCCGTACATATTTATTTCAAAATCAATTATGTGAGCATTTCCATCTATCAAATTTGTATCCACATGATCCTATAATTATATTAAATGTGGATATAGAATGGTAGGGTTGAAGGTACTCTTAGTAGATCATTTCAATTGGTTAGTTGATCCTTGATATATTTTTGAGATGATATTTCATTTCACCCTCTTCCCATTGTCTTTTTGTAATAACATTCATCGGTTCAAAACTTTTTTCATTTAATGTTAAAGGTTTATCTTGAAAAATAAATTTGAAACGGATACCTCCTTGTCGACATGTTTTTTTAAAATAATTCATGGCCATACATTAAATGTTCCAACATCTTGTTAGACCCTATGAAAGTTTCCATCATCATTTGGAATAGGTAACTCGATACTCTGCTCATTAGCTATGTTAATCAACACTATGACATGATATGTTGGAAGTTGTCTGTTGTATAGCATGTAGTTCTTTATATTGAACACCATATCCTTCTCTACAAGGCAATAGGTCAGAGTTGATAGATATAAATCACAGTTATTTTCACCCTATAGAATATTAGTACAGTAAATGTATCAGTTTCTTTGTGATTTAAATTTCATAGAAACAATTATTATAACATTGATTACCATAGCTAAGTCGCGTTTTTTGAGAGGAATGGCTCGCCTCAAAGTTGGTGGGGGTGGGGCGGGATCTTCACGCACGAGTTGTTGTTGAGTTGTTTCTTCTCATTTCCTCCCCCACCAAACTTGGTTTCATCTCTTTCTGTTGTTTTAATTCTTCTTGAAACATAGATATTGTTTCTCTCATCATTTTTATTTCCTCAGTTTGTTCCTCCACTTGTTTTTCTTTCAGAAAATATTTTTAGGGTGTCTCCCCAAAACCCGCACCTCTGAGGCGGCCATAATGTTCTTGCTACTTCAAGGTTTTTGAAAGTATTTCTACATCTGGTGTTGCTGTTATTGATTCCAATGACAATTTTAGATATAAAATATAGGAAAATAATTAGTCAATGTTATGTAATAGAATTTTAAAGAAAATCAAATTTATATGATGTCATACATACACATTTATCCCACACTTTTTCTGTGTTTTCATCTATCAGTATCCCCTCTTTATTTACATGATCTTCCTTCCATAGAACATGGTGTGGGATGGATTTGGATTTTGATTTCAATTCATCAATCTGTATATAAACAGAGGAACATGGTTATAGTGTTGTTTTATTTCACATAAAAGTATTAAGGTAGATTTAAAATACGTACCAATTTTTTCTCAAGTGAAGCATATCCCATACTTGATTTACAGTAGGGGTACACTTTTTCTGATGCCCATTATTTAGTTCTAGTACCCAGTTGCTATTTCATAAATAAAAAACTATAAATAAAAGTGATTAATATAAGAAATGTCAAACAACACATTACCAGACACTATGTACCTGAAAAGTATGCTCTACATGATGGTTAATAAATGCATCCCACGCTCCTTGGGATATAAAGTGTGTATAAAGAGGAGCTGGGTTCGGCTTGATTTTACCTTCAACATCTTTAAGATGGTATTTCGTTAAAATTGTGTGGAAGCCTCTATGAATCATTTCTGAAACTATTAATACATATTCCTTGTGCACGACGTCTTTGATAAATGCACTCTACAATGGATGATGAAAATAAATTCAATGTTTTAGTATTTTATTTTATTTTAATAAATTAATGAAACTATATCATAATGTTATTGTAATATCTCCCCAAATTAGTGACTTAAGCCTGAGGACAACATGGTACCACGACTATACATCAATCGGCACATGTTGTCGAGTGAAAAATCCAATATAGCTACTAAATGTGGATTTGTTGGGGTTAACATGTTGGCCTCACTTATTCCATAATGCCTCAAATTTGATTCCTTTTTCTTTTTCCTTAAGGATATTGGCAAACACAACGAAACAATGATGATCTCATGTTTTTTGTGCCATCAGGGTTTCATTTCCAACCATTTCCTCAGAAGCATCATCATTATGTTCCTCCGGAGTGCTAGAATCGACACTTGGACCAAAAGAAATAGGTTGTGAAACCTATTGTACCTCATCATTGGGACCAACAACAACAGGTTGAGAAACATGTTGTTTCATTGCACTGGTACCAATAGCAGTAGGTTGAGAGACCTGTTGTTCCTTGAGATTAGGTGCATCAGTAGGTGCAGAAGAAATTATCTGCAATAGTAGTTTAACATTTAATTTAGATAACATAAAATTAGCAGAGCACAGATAATAACATAATGTAACACAATATATATTACAATAAACTAATAACCTGATTATTGAATTCTATTTTTTAAAGGCTGAAGAGATTTGAACCCTCTATCGACTATGTAAATCCCTTTATTGTGGTCTCCTATGTCATAAAAATGCTTCTATATTGGAACCGCTATGAAATGATTCTAAAGTACCAATGAAAGGGTCATCCTCTGTTGAACATTCATACGTCCCTTCAATTTTTTTGGCTAATAATAGAATAATTGACCAGTTTCGATTTGTGGGATCTAGAACATAAAATATTTGTACTGTCTGTGATTCCATTATAAATGGTTGTTCTTTCTCGTCTTCCTTACTAAAATCAAATTTCACAAATCTCAATTCATCTATTTTAGAAACACTCCTGTTATCATCCCACATGCATTAAAAAATCAGCACTTCAAATTTTATATAATCCAACTCCCATATTTGTTTAATGATTCAATTTTATGACCTATTCACATATATTGTATTTCATTATTTAGCATCGGAAACATGCATCGCTTCAGCCATAGGTATAACCCCACTATTCTACATGGTACTATATTCATCATGTTCATTAGTATAGAATATATAACCATTAACTACATAATCATTGTAAGATAATACATAGTCATTTTCTCTTTCGGCTAGCCATCGAAGTGGTTCTGAAAATGAGTTTGTATTTTCTTCTATCCTTTTAAAAATATGGTCCTAAAACATTCCTAAAAATTGTTAATTATGTGTATCTATTATCCATTTTTCATCCCTAGATGGATTAAAATTCCTATGATTTTTTTTTGGGTTTGAACATATGGGTCAACGTCGAAACTATTATGAAAAACGTAATGGCGGACCTACTCATGATCTGTAATATTGATTGTGAAAACCCCTCTTCTAGAAATTCCTTTACCTTGATGCTTCCCAGTGTGACGATATTTCGATAGGCCAATGTTTTCCACACCAAAAAAGTATTCGGGATAGAATTCAATGACTTCCTCAATAATATATTGCTCTGTAATACAACCCTCTAGTCGACTTTGATCTTCGACATACCCCTTAAAAATTCGTATATCTTACCATGGGGTACATCCATCTATAATGTACATGACCACATAGTCGAATATCTCTCACCAAATTAACCATCATATTAAAGAATGTTGGCGGGGATAACATTTCTTAATCACATAATATGATGTCAATTTCTCTTCCCATAGTTGATAATTTCACCGTGTTTATAACTTTGTTTCATATATCTATGAAGAATAAATAGAGATTCGTTAAAATATGGCAGACATTCTTGCGGAAAATGGAACTTAATGCTATAGGAATTAGATCTTTCATCAAAACATGAAATTCATGTTATTTCAGACCCTTTAAATTTAAATTTCTCATTGACACAATGTTCATGATATTTGATGAATACCCCTCTAGAACCTTTAAATCATTCATGAAGGTGGGAAAATGATATCTCTCATTATTGGAAATATTGTAAGCATCAAGAGGAAGAAATGTTAATTTTTTACCCTTCACTGGTGCCAACTCTTTTCGTATTCCCATGTCAACCATGTCCAGTAAGCCTAAAATTACCCAATAGAAAAATTGGTTTTTACGGAATCATTATCAATATAGTCTATCCCCAATTAGATGGTCTCAACTATCAAAAAAATGTAATATAAATATATTCATATATAAATTTTGTACCATTATTTATTTAAAAAAATTCTCTAGACTTAATTCCATCCTTTGTTTTTCCGAGTGCATTTAGTAGAATGCTGATGACACTATCACTTACATTTTTTTTCAACATTAATAACATCAAGAAAATTTCTGACATATAAAAAATTCTAGTATGGTAATTAAAAAAAACTGATCTCTTTTTCAAACAACTTTTCATAAGGTTTCTCGAAAGTGTTTTACCTAAAGTAGTTTCCACATATTTTACTTTCTCAAAAAATTGATCACTTGATAGCAGAGATGGTGGTGTATGCTCTTCTGAACACCTATCAAATGATTTTTCCATGATCGGTACTGATTTTACTGGGGTAGAAATCTATGATGTCCTAGAAACACATTTTTCAATGAATGTTTCAACCTAATTGATTGTGTACCTTGTTCAAAAACGGGATACCCTTGAGTTTCTCTAATGCTATATCTTGAAAAATTAACATGTGCAAGAAAGTCATTTATCATACTGTAAAGAATAGCTCTCAAAGTGAAATCTTCATTTTTGTAAGAATCATAAAACATAACACCAGACTCCCACAATAATTTCAAATCCTCAAACAATGGAGCCAAATAAACATCAATATCATTACCCGGTTATTTTGGTCTTGATATAAGAATAGATAACATGATGTATTTTCATTTCATGCATAACCACAGTGGGAAGTTATAATTTACTAACATAACCATCCATGCACTTTGACTACTTCTTTGAAAACCAAAAGGATTCAACCCATCTGTAGATAACACAAGATGAAGGTTTCTCGGCTCGTTTCAAAATTCTGGATACAAACGATCAATTCTCTTCCACTGAGGAGAGTCTACTGGGTGTCTTAGTTTCCCATCGTTAAATCTTGTATCTTTATTCCATGGGAATTGTCTTACAGTCTCCTCACTTCCATATATGAACATAAACCTTAGAATGATTTGAAAGCACCATACAAAATTCATTGGACTGGATTCATCTTTCTTGTCTCGGGGAGCACCACATTTTGGGATTTCATTAAGTGATTTGTGCTCCTTGCGAAACAATATATATTCATTCAGGATGGCATGTATTCTATTAGAGATTATACCCATCGAGCATAAAATTCATTTGGAATCCTATGTTCAGCTGAGGATCTCATTATCTTCTGAGAGCATTCCATTCAGGAGAGAAAGTAGTTTCTTAAAACATGCATCACTCCACCCATTTCTTGTTTTCAAATTATACAGCTTCAGTTTTGGTGACAATGTAGTATATTTAGTGCAACCAGTATACATTGGAATATTTTCACATCTCTTTAACTTCTCAAACAATTTTGGGCAATCAAAAAGTTAATCTTCAACTATTCTTGTCAATTCCTCAATATTATCTTCATCATTATTCACATTTGTAATCAAATCCTCCATACGATCATCTTTATTATTAATTCCTGTAATCATATCAGATGGTTCATAAAACGCAGCGTTATCCCAACAACTACCTATATTTTTTTTCCTCATGTTTATTCCAATATGTATAACTTTTACCTATTCTATGACAGATCAGGTGTTCTTCCAACTTCTCTAGACTAAATTGTCATAAATAAAAATAGTGTAAACATAGAAAAAGTATTTGAGAAGGGTAAAATGCATGATCTTTTTCAAAATTGAAAAGCTGTTTCCAGCCATCTTCATACTCTTTTATCAACCGATTGGAATTCATCCATTATTTATTCATATTCATCCTATTTGATATAGTAATATTAATATTTAACAAAATAATTACACAAAATATGATCAACTAGGTTCATCACCCAACTATAACCAATGGAACCAGCTATGGTAAACAATACCCTTACCTCTCCATGAAAACTCGGGACCAGTGTAGATCACACCCATCTTCCCAACCACCTGATCAATGCAACTATATATGATAATCCCTTTAACTAAATTGTTTTATTATCCCACATGTGATCTATATGCATTGTTTTAAATCGGGTTTTTCGTGTTTATCTAGAAATATAATGTCTCTAGTTAAGAACCATGGTATTAAACTAATAGATGGTATGATTTTATTAGAATTTCACTAGTATCAAAGTGGAGGTTCCATTTATATGGGTAAATATTGGATTGATATTCAATGGTGGAATAACTAAAACATGTAAAAAAAATGTCATACCAATCATGCCAACAGCTACAACACCATACAAACACACGAACTTGCCCACAATCGTGACACCATACAAACCAAACAATCACAATTTAATATTTTAAAAAGCATACCTTATTCAATTATTTTTGTTAATTTGGGGGTTATCACAAAAGCTTTATCATCATGGGTCATTCATTCATTAGTCAAGAATATGTAAATTACCTATGTTTATATTAAAATGTTCAACAGGAACCAACTAACATGAAATTCAATTTGTGTGCAAACAAGGACCACCAACCGCCACAATTTTTAGCAGGGAATTTATCCCATACAATTTACCACATAACCATCAATATTAAATATTAATAACATGATAATAAGAGAAAAATAATTGGTAATAGAAGAAAAATCACCACGAAGGTGTCGTTCAGCATGCGATAGAGGTGTGTTCACAGTAGAGGAGAGGCATGTAGTATAAGAGATTTCCAACTAAAAAGAAAACATAAAATGTGAACTCATATGTTATACCTATACAAAATAGGTCCAATGTGATTTAGGAAGGGGACATGTCTGGTTAAATAATTTTATTTTCCAATAGTGGGATTTTATTTTCCATCTATGATATTTTCTTCTTATTTATTTATTTTTTTGTATCTAATATTTTCTTAGATGTTCAACATATGAATGAGACATGTATGATTTTCTGGATAAATATCATTTTTTATTTCTCTAATTTAGGTTTAAAATATTCCATGTTAATTGTATCTTTTCCCCAGGGGATCAATGCTACCCTGTAGGGATCATGAACTCCTCTTAAGGTAGTGGAAAGTCAGGTCAGTTGTTGGTTATGATATCATCCTAGGCCGTATCATTATATTTCCAATTGTAATTGACACATGTCCATTTAAATATATGATTGGGGTGGGGGGGGGGGTCAGACACTAATATATAGAAGGAATAATAGAGGTAAAAATTAACCTAGGCTCTATAATATAAGTGATGAAAGATGAAACATACACCGGGTGAGGGAGAACCACCCAAGAGGATAAGAGGGGGAGGGTGGCGTAGCGCAGAGGGGTTTTGGATGAGAAAATGGAAAAATCCAATAAATCATAAGGTTTAAAGGGGAATGGGTTGGACTGTTCGGTGGGGGAGGGGGTTGCAGGGGTGTGGGGGGTGTTCAGGGAGGGGGGATGGGGTGCCCAGGTGGGGTGGGCTGTCCGGGGGGGGGGGGGGGGGGTTGTACACTATGAAATAACCATTAGAGATCCTAAAGAGTGAATTATGAGATAGTAAAATCATGTGGAATAGGGTTTTGGGTGATGGGGTCAAGTGGCTAATAAGGAATAGGGAAACCTCATTAAAAAGAATAAATAACTATTTTCATTTCAAGAGTAGGGTATATTATGGTGTATCCTAAGCATCTATTACTTGTTGAAACCTATGATTTTATATTGTTGAATTACAACAATGTATATATTGAAACACTCATCCCCTAGGAAGAACCATTAAATCTTGATCATGAACTGTGATGTGACTATATGCTTCATGGAATAACATCCACCCACAAAAAATAGTATGGAGGGAATAACATAGCCATCCCCAACATGATCCAAAAAAATAACATAAGGTGGTTCCCATAGATAAAATCACATACATAAACAAGTAAGTAAAGAGGAATAACCAATATAACCTCTAACACAATCTAAATCACTAATACAGTGTATTATGCATGGCTATTAATATATAATAGAAGTGGATCATGAGAAGGTCATAAAAGAGCCAAATTACTGCTTGAGAATGACAACCAATGTATGACATATCCCTTGGATAAATGATCATACATAAAGAAAATTTTATGGAGGGTATAAAAAATATTACCTTTAACATAATCCAAACCAGTAAAATATTTTATGCCTTGTTCAAAACCGTATATACTCCATGATGTATAGACAAAAATAAATTGTAGAAAATTTGAAAGAATGTTCACCTTGGTGGAGTATCTCTACATTACAATCCCACAATCTCTAGGCCTCATCCTCATCATAGATGTATAATAAAAATTAATATTTAATGAAAAATAATGGTAAATAAGACTCATCCAAGATCGTAGCTAGCCAATAATTGATACCTAGAATCGAGCAAGAGGCTATTACATAAGAAGTTCGTACACGACCCATCCTATGCAACCTCAATAAACATATCCATCATTATCATATCCTATAGTTAAAAAAATATATTATGATGATCCCAAGACCTATAGGTAATAATATATCAACAATAAATCACTTTATTCATATTTAGTTACCAACCTACAGCACCCCATGTCTGGATTTCCCTAACCTTAAGGTCAAAAGGAATCCACATTATCATTTCAATAACATCATAATCAACCCATTTCCATGTACTATACCTATAAGGTTTCTAAGGTAGATGTCACAATTTCATATAGCAATGATACATATTTTATATGGTACAATAAATACAAACCATGTACTCCACATGATAAAATATTTAAAATAATCTTTGATATATCTTACTCAAAAAATTACCCACTGGTTATTCCATCACTAGTACCCACCAAGGCATCCCCACAATCACACTATTTAGTACTACCACAAAGGTCCAAAACTCAGGATAGCCAAATCTCTAGTAAATGCATGGTCTTTACAAATAAAGATCATATCACTATCACTCTACCCCTATTAAAAATCCATATGAAGACCCTTTACATGTGATTACCATAATTCATCCCTCACAGAAACATCCACACATGACCCTTATAACATGATTGATCATAATATCATTCATACAATTTCAACCTAGGATTTTATTAATTAATAACATGAAGCAATACCACTATAGGATCCATTATACCTAACTCAGTACACCAACTGTCTTTCTAATGCAGAAGAGTAAAAATTCATTACATAAGAGACTCGCAGGGGGAATCCGTGCGATGTAGGGTAGGCTATTGGGATGGTCGTCAGACGAGGAGGGTGTGCTAGAGAAGGTCACATATACAACGTGATTGCGCAAGGAAG
This sequence comes from Viscum album, assembly GCA_963277665.1. Taxonomy (NCBI): domain Eukaryota; kingdom Viridiplantae; phylum Streptophyta; class Magnoliopsida; order Santalales; family Viscaceae; genus Viscum; species Viscum album. The sequence continues at coordinate 3,303,556 of OY728162.1, read as the reverse complement.
AGGAGGAGAAGGAGGAATAGTAGGAGGAGGATGAGGAGGCCACAATAGAGGAGGATGAGTTGGTGGATGGAGGAGGAGGAGGCAGTAGTGGCAAAAGAGGAGGAGAAGAAGTGTCAAGACAGAAGAGGGATCACGACGGTGGAGGAGGAAAAGGCAGAGGTGGTGAAGGAGGATGAGGATGGTCATGGAGGAGGAGGAAAATTTAGTAGCTATAAAGGAGGAGGAGGAGGGGTTGTGGAAGAGGAGGGGTCGAGGAGGGGGAGGGGTCGATAGTGTAGGGTTAAACTTCCACAAAGGCTTGAACAGGTGATAGGGTGGAAATGCATGTTATGGTTCATTTATAAAAACCACTCGAACCATTTTCAACAGTAGTTAAATGTGCTGATAAAGGTATATTTTTATCAGCGCTAAAATAAAATCACTGATTAAACATACCACTATCATCACTTTTTTAGCTCTGATAAAGATAGGCATTTATCAGAGATAAAATGCACTGATAAAGGACCTTTTTATCAGTGTTTTATCAGTCTTTTTTTGTACTGATAAAGGGATATTTTTATCAGTACTCAAAAATCACTGATAAAACACCTATTTATCAGTGCTGTTAAAAGTTTAATTTTAAAAATTTATTAATATTCATATATATTTGTTTAAAATGATAGATAAGATAAATATATATTTATTTAATAATAATTATAACTATAAATAGTATATATCTATAAATATAGGTATATAATTGTTAATATATTTTTATTAATAAAATTATAATCATAAATTTATTTGAAAAGTATTTATATATATCACAAAAAATATAATAATAAATATTTTTTATTTAAATATATTTAATGTAATTTTATAAGTACATTTTTTAGAACATATATAGTTTATATGGGTAACATTATGAATTAATCAACATACCACATCATGTAATGTACAATTCAACACTCATGCATATGATACATATGATATACACATATATTCATTGGAAAACACACATATATTCTATAATTTTAATTATAAATATATATATTAAAAAGTATTATATATTTATAAATAATGTAAATAAAATATATATATTAAATATAAAAAATATAATAAATACAATGAATTAATATAATAAATCTAATAAATCTGAAATAAATATAAAAAATAAAAAATATTTATTTATTTATAATGTAATTTCTTATAATATCATAATTATTTAATTATATATATATATATATTAAATTCTAATCATTGAAATAATTTTTTTGATTAAAACATTATATTTATATTTTTGATTTTTTTTAAAATATATTTCAATTATAAATATTAGTTTTTTATTTTATGTATATAGATATACATTATTTTTTAATATAAATATAATAATTTTAAATAAATTAATAATAAAATATTTTATCAATGCTAATAAAAGCACTGATAAGTATACCATTTATCAGTTCTAAAAAATCACTGATAAATGGTACACCTCAATCAGCGCTTGTTTTAGCGCTGATAAAGGGAATAGTTATCAGTGCTTTTAGCTAGCGCTGATAAAGGCCTGCCACTTTATGATCACTTTAGGCTTAGCGCTGATAAAGGGAAGTGCTTCCCATGCCCTGTTTTATGGTAGTGTCATACTCGCGAGTCTATTCTCTTAATCACTTATCATGGAGATTACCATGCGCAAATTTTTTGAGAAGAAGTCTCATCTACTTACAAGTATTTTCATCTGAAAGTCTATATACTATGTGTCTCATCATGGTATGTTATCTTACCGCAGAACAATATTAAGAGTGCTTCCGTAGCACTCTATGTTTCTCATCATAGTAGGGAACTACTATGACCTTATCAATGCGACAAATACTATGAGACAATATTACATAAATGTAACGCAGAACAATGTACAATAGGTAATAACATATTTACTTTAGTATTTAATACATTAAATATTCATGTAATCAAAGTAAAGAAAGTTGGTTATAGGACACCAAGATTAAAAATGTTTCCCTCCAAATCCATCTTTATTATCTTCTAGTATTATTTTCATGATTATTTCATGTTCTCCTACCATGTCCCTTCCCAATTGGTCATAATTCACTTGAAGTTATTTTTTAAAAAAAAATCCTTAACATAGATAAAAACCAACTAAAATTTTAAATTTGGATTGAACACATATATAATTATTGAAAATGAAATAAAATTCATAAAAACTATAGTTAGTGAAATTATAAATGAAACAAAACATTATTGTATCAAAACATAGAGTCCATAGTTAAAAAAATCACAGAGGTGAAATATTAAATATGTTTTTTTATTAAATTATTTTTTGATTCAATTATTACTTAGAACTTGAGTAAAAGTTTAAAAATTAAGTTAGATTTTATGTAAAATTTATTTTGTAACATCATGTTACTTGAAATCAGTTATTTATATCCTCTTTTATTCATTTTAAACACTATTTGGGTGCATACTGGGACCCTTCATCATGGAGATAATTTTTTGGGAAAAATGATAAAAAGTTACAGAAAGTATGTTTGTTTTAATTAATTGAGTCCATGTATAAATGTGTAATTTAATTACAAGTTCTCTTCAAGTTTGGAGAATGCAGAAAGTGGTTTTGGAGTTTTCTAATTAAAATGAGACTTTATTGCTGTCTAGAGGAGAAATTCATGATGTGTAATGGGATTTCATGTCATGTAATTTCTTCTGGGAAGATTTAGTGAACTTGGTATGTATCTTAAAGGGTGTAAATTCCATTTAAAGGTTCCACACCATGTAAATGGTGAAAAATGGTTTTTTAATGAAAAGGTTACGAGTTTTTTTGGCATACTTTAGGGTCATGGATTATATGACTTTTAATGGGATTACACACCATGTAAGTCATAAAAGATGGTATTTTAGGGTTTTGCACAAGTTATTTTTCATTCCATTCATACACAACCTCCTTTCTCTTGACCTAGGTGCTCTCCCTGAGTTCTTTTGGAGACTTCATCCCCTTATGAACTATTTTGTTTAGCGATTGATCATTTTTTCAGTTACAGTAAATTTCTCCAGGTGAGTAATCATTTATATTTAATTATCTTCTTTGATCTTAGTAGTATCATTTCATTTAATTTGTTGATCTATTGATCCAATATGATGATTATATTCATTCCTTTCTACAATAGTCTTGAGATCTTATTCTAGAGTCAATACTTTATTGGTTGCAGTGTGGTATGTGAGTGTTCTTAGAGGTATATTGTATATTTCCTTATCCTCTAAACAATTATTTTTGAATAAAATCAAATATGTGTGTATTTTTTATAGGGTCTCATTTTTTTACATTGTGTTCTCCCTTGTTAGTGGATTCTGTTGGAGGCATGTATGACCCAAGTTTAAGGTAGGTGGTTCTATTTCTATCCTATGTTGGTGAACTACATTGGGTTGATTTTTGATTAATTATTTTATAAATGAAATGGTATGATCAACTGATTTGATTTCTGTGTGAGAAAATGGGCTTTTGATAAAATATTGGATTTCCCTTATTTTTGGTGAATGAAAATGTGTTTAAAAATCATTGTGAAATAATTTTATAAAATGGTTTTCAAATCATGGTTTTGATGAAATGGTTTGATGAAATGGTTTTGAAAATAGATAACAAGGTAATCCTTGGGTACTTAGGTGGAAGGTGTAGTAATAGGCCACATCCACTATTTGGGGGTTCACTCCTAGGGTGTTCTGCTACTCCCTTGGATTGTTCTTATAGGTAATTGTTAGACCTATTGGGTGTTTTCCTTTCTTGGGTGTTCTTATACTCTCTAGATTTTCGGAATATGTCATGATACTTGTTGCACAAAATTGTCTATGTTTATGCATGAGTGTACTAGCTAGAAAAAACTATAGTGATCTTTGGTATGGTGTTACCTATGCGTTGATTTGACTTCTTGGATTCTTTTTTCTTTTAGTATTTTAGATGTATAACCATGTATTTTATATGATATATTATACATGATTTGCTTTTATTTCATATATCTACATAGATAAATGTATAATAAATTATTTGAAACTGATTTACCATATTTATTGGGAATATAGGAAAAAAGAGAAGTTAAACTATATTTATATGTCTTTGATACAAAAATGTTAAATTATGTATCCTGTTTTTAATTTAATGTTGATCATGCTTCTATTATTGTTTAGAGATTTATTATGGAACACTTGAGTGGGAGAATACTGAGCGTATTATCTCACACAATGTGTACCCCTTTGGTGATGTGTATACCTTATTATGTCTTTCGATATGGGGAATGGAAAGGCACCGTTGTGAGGTGGAATGGTTTTTTTGTCATCTGGGGTTGGCTGGATGGTGGTGAGATGGTGGGAGTTTTCTCAAGATACCCCATGGAGGCCATTGGGGTAGCAATTTTAGTTGTTTCATCCTTTGCAGTTATACTTGTAACTTGGAGATTGTTTTGTGGTTGTTTTAGTTGTATCACCTTAATTGTTTCCTATCTATTATGAAATATATACTCATGTTATCTTCCAATATTTATTTGTGTATGTGTTTATATTTCATGTTGTATACTACAGGTTGGGAGAAATCATTCCCTCTGGTTGTCGTCTGATGCCTGGGTGCTAGTCTCCAGCCCTTGGGGATTTGGAACACCCTTCTCGTATGTGGAAATTTTGTTCGGGTACAATTTTAGGAAGGTATCTAGGTCAGTTTCATCAGATTTTGGTATCTGATGAAGTTTTTCCTCAATATTCATTATCTTGAGACATTTGGTAGACTAGAGATATAAATTTTGGCAGTTGAGGGGTAGGTTGAGGAGAGTGTCTGGCTAATTCTTCCCGTTAAGAGACATAATTTACCATTGTATGTTTGGATGTGTGTATATTTTTTGAGTTCTATATCTTAATCTAATATTTTTTATGGTTTTATAGTTTTAATTGAAATATATCTATTATCTGATGATTTATCCTATTTCGGTGTGTAATAGTGTGAATCTGAGACATCTTCTACAGGTTCCACGGGAGGGTGAAGTTAATTCTCCTTAAGGGAATCCTCTTATGGATCATAATTATATTGTTTATATTGTTTGGGTAGTTTGTGTTATCAACTAGAATGTACCACAAGTCCAGAACACATTTTTGGAGGTACATACAGGATCTAGAGGAGAATAAGATCGATCAGCAGAGTTGTTTCTTGAGAATTCACCATCCATTTAGTGTACGAATAAACCACAAGAATTGGAGGAATATCTTGAATAGATATATCAAATCATTTTCTTCCTATATACACCCTTGAGTATCATGGTGACATGTATTCCATTTATACTTGTGGGTTATATAAAGCATTGGGTGATTCCTTGGTACATGCAGATAAGCATATGGTCTTAGACTGGAAGGGTTTTAAGACTATCTTCTTCCAGTAGTTTTATTTAGAGTCACTAATGATAGATAAGTCTCTGGAGTTCCAATATTTTTAGTAAAAATAGTGCTCGGTGTCAGTGTACAGTAATCAGTTTGCTAAGATAGTTCCTTTTTCAATAGGGGTTGTGAAGAATGACTAGCTGAAAGCTCATAAGTACCAGCATGGTTTGCGAAGACATTTCAGATCACATTCATTTATTCTAATGGTTTTTATCTATATAAAGACAATCAATAGGGATTTATGGTATTGATGAATATGTAACGAATGGTTGTATATTTCAACAATTATCTTCCACCTTGTTGTAACTTTAGTGGTGCACCAGGGAAAAGGATGAAATGACAAGATCATCACATGAGTGGTGGGGGTGCATCTTAAGTGCAGTCATCCTCTATGCCTTTAGTTACAATTGGTAGAGTTCCCTTGACTTTCTATTAGTTTAGAAATGTCAAAAACACCCAACATTCATTCTCTTCACCTACAAATATGTGAAACGATTGTGGATGTTATGGACATATGGAAAATTTTGGTTGAGATATTACTACTACTCGATATGACTAGGGATCATTAGCTCCAAAGGCTACTACCATGAAATTAGATTCTTGATAGAATATAGAGCTCAAAAAATAAGCCTCATAATTCAATCACTTTCACAATGTAGATGAGTTTCTAGTAGAGGTAGACACGAGTCCAGTGACCATGATAGGTACCATATTTATTAAATATTCTAAAGTGATTGATTTTTTTTGATTATGGTGCTTCCAACTCATTTATATCTATAATTTTTTTGGTATGATTAATCTTCCAATAGACCTCATGTATTTTGTTATAGAGCTAGAAAAACCTCTTGAAAAGAGGAATGATCAGGGGTTTCAGTGTCTTTATTGTTCACTATCAATAGCTAATGCTGAGTTAGTCTGTCATTTTATTATTATTGAACTAGATATGTTTGACTTCATCATTATAAGGGATTTTATTATTTCTCATTGAGATGAGGATGATTTTTATCATCGACATGTATCTTTTCTTGTGGTTTATAGGTTCTCCAAGGGGTTTTAGGGAGAGTTTTATCTGAGGTAGGGTCTTACAAGACCTTCACACCCTAAGCATATGAGTTTGTTTTCTACTATAACCATTGATCATAATGACACTTCTTCTATTTTAGAACATCCCACTATTGTTTGTTATTTTTATTTTGTTTTCCAAGAATATTTATAAGGGATTCCTCTAAAGAAGGAAGTGGAGTTTACTATTGAACTCGTGTGAGGTACTCTACCAATATCGATACCATATTATCATACAGATCCAGTAAGAAAAAATAACAATATTTAGTTGGATGATGTGAGGAAAAAGGGGGTTTTCACCCTAGTGTTTCACCTTATGAATCCCTAGTTATATTTTCCAAGAAGTAATATGGTTCACTTTGATTGTTTATGAACTACTAGATGTTGAACTAGGTATTAGTTAAGAATAATTATCCTTTTCTTCATGTGGATAGAATGTTTGATCAGTTAAAGGGGGGAAAGTTGTTTTTGAAGATTGACATTTAGTCAAATTATCATCAACTCTGATATTGAGAGTTTCATATATTGAAGATGACATTCAAAACAAGCTGTGGAAATTTAAATTATCAAGTGATTATTTTATGATATTTTTGTTTATTAGAGATCTGAGTATGAGATCAAGAAAAATTTGAGCTTGGTTTTAGAAATGTCGAGGAGACACTAATTGTATAGAAAATCTTCAAAGTTCATATTGTAGATCCAAGATGTGAAGTTCATGGGGAATGTGATTTATAAACATAGATTATCAGCTGATCCTAAGAAGGTGAAGGATATTATGTCATGGTAAGATCCATAAAATGTTTTTGAGATTTAGTGATTACTTGTTTTTATTGTATATCATCGAGGGGTAATAAATGATTTCTAATATATTTCATCACCTTTGACTTCTCTTACTAGGAAATGGGTAAAATTTAAATGGGTTTTAAACTACCAGTATTATTTTTTTTTTGCTGAAATGACTTTTGACATTGAATCATATTCTAATATTACCTAATCAAGTTAGGGGTATATGGGTTTCTGTGTTTCTCATAGAACTGGTTAGGGATGTGTGATCTTGTAGGATGATCATGTGGTGTCTTACAAATCTCCTAAAATTATACCACCTTAGTAGAAATATCCCACTCAAGATTTAGATCTTGTTTTAGTTTTGAATTCTCTTAAGCATTTGTAACACAAACTTTTTGGGGTGATTTTCACAATATTTTCTGACCATAAATGTTTTAACTATATATTTTCTCATAATGGATTTAATCTCATATAGAGGTGGTTGCTTGAGTACCATCATAAATTTGACTTCGACACCAACTACACCCTGATGAAGGATAATGTTATTAAATATGACATTAGTTGTAATGTACCACCACTGGCTATTTTAGAATTGAAGGAAGAGTGAAAAATTATAGGGATTTGTTCCCAGTTTCATATAAATTCTCTAAGAATTATTCAAGTATCATTATAACTATTTATCAATTATTTTTATATATTTTTGTGTCTATTATAAAGAGTCAATAGTAGGATGAAGGGTTCAAAGGAATTCGAGAAACACTAGAGAGTGGGAAGACTGTTTCTGGTTGTTCACTCTCTTTAGATAGTGTTATATGTTTTGAGAATTAGTTTGTTGTCCCAACATCAGTGAGAAGATTAGTTTTTTTAATAGTTCTTTGTGGTCCATTCCTCTGGGCACTATGAAGATGTATTATGACATGATATGATGATCCTAGTGGTCAGGTATGAAGTGTGACATTGCTGATTAGGTGTCCCACTATTATAGTTCTCAAAAGAAAATGGTAGAGCATATGAAGCCTAGTGGTTTCCTCTAGCCGATTTTGGGGCTGATTTGGAAATGAGAAAAGGTATCCATGTATTTTTGTTTGGATTACCATAGAATCATTAGAGGAGGAATGATATCTGGTTGGTGATTGATTTATTGAAAAATTAAACTCACATTGTACTAATAGTGGACACTACTAAATTTAAAGATATGGATAATATGTATGAGTAGGATATTTTGATTTTACAAGGGGTTCCTTCTATGATTATACCAGATAGATATTCTAGGTTTACTATGATGTTCTAGAGGATTCCCTAAGAGGTGACAGGGACTTAGGTCAGGTTGAGTACAGACCACCACCCATATACAAACAGTCATATGGAGCATGATAGTCAGGTCATAGAGGATATGCTTTGTGCTTATGTCTTGTATTTTGGTGAATTTTTGGACAGTCAACTAGTAATGATTTATTTTTCTTATAAAATTAGTTATCAATCGTCAATCTTAATGGATCCCTTGGAGGCTTTGTATGGTTTCCCAGGAATACCACTTATATGCTGAGATAAGTTGGGAAAAGCCTCCTTGCTGGGACTATGGTTGGTTTAGGAGATGTCTGAAATGATTAAGGATATACCTCGATATCTGTTCACAACATAGAGTTGACCATATTCTTATGTAGATCACTGATTTCATCTTTTAGAGTTTTTCATAGGTAACCTAGTTTTTTTGAAATTTTATCCTTGACTAGGTCATAATCTACTAAGAAAATAGGGAAAGTTAGTTCCAATATATGTGGGGCCATTTTATGTCACTGAGTATCTTGGGAATGTTTCTTATTGGTTGAAATTTCTAGTTCAGTTGATAGGAATTAATGATTTTTCCCATATATCACAGCTTAGAGAAAACCATCCTAGTCCTTCTCCTATTATAAGTTGGGAAGATATTGAGTTAGAGACATATGTTTCAATCATTGAGAAGCTAGTATAGAATATTGATAGTTAAGTGAAATTATAAAGTTATAATTTTATTCTATTAAGTTTATTGTTATGGAATCATGAATATCATTTCCATGAGACAAAAGAGCGTGATTCATTGATGCGGATGCAATAACCTCACATATTTACCAGACTTCATTCTTCTATATAACTGACTAGGGATATAAAGTATTATGGTGGGAGTTTTTACCATATTGTTACATAGGTTTAGGTATTTAACTCCCCTTTTATTAATTTTACTCTTTATTTGGGAATATCTTGGGAATCATGGGGATAGAGAGAATTTTCTCAGGAAAATGAAAATAATTAGGGATGTAGGTTTGTTTGAATTAATGGATTACATGCATAAATGTGTACTGTACTTGTGGGTTCTCCTTATGTTTAGAGAATGCCAAAGTTGGTTTTGGAGTTTTCTCCTAGAAACTAGACTTTTTTGTAGTCATCCGGAGAAATAAATTATATTTAATGGGATTTGATGCCATGTACTATTTTATGGGAAGATTTTGTAAACTTGGTACACAACGTGAATAGAGTAGACATAGTGTAAATGTTTCATGTCTTTTAAAATTGAAAAAAGGTTTGTAATAAAAATATGATTTTTTTTCAGTGTACCTAAGTGTCATGGATTACATTATGTATATTGGGATTACACATCATATAAATATCATTTGTTTAAATTTATGGATTTTATGGTAGATTTTTCATTTCATTCATAAATATCATCCTTTCTCCATATCTGGGATCTCATATTTGGATATTTTTTGCTACCTTCAACCCTTCTAAACCATTATTTAGTGATTGATCATTTTTTAGGTTGTGGGGTATTTTTTTGAGTGAGTAATCCATTCTGTTTCATCATTTCATCTTATTCCAGTACCACTATTTCATTTCATTATTGGATTAATTGATCAAATATGATGATTCTATTAATTCCTTTCTAAATCCTTCATGTGATATTGTTTCATGGGATTGTCCTTTACTAGATGTGGTGTGAAGTTTGTGTGTTCTTCAAGGTATGTTGTGCATTTTATTCTATACAAACTAGTTCATTTGTTGAATAAATAATTTTGATGTGTGGATTTGTTCTAGGGCCTTGGTTGTCATCTCTGTGTAATTCATTTTTTTGGGAACATGTGACCCTAGTTTGAGATAGATAGTTGTGTGTGTAGCATGTGGTGGTGAACTGAATTTTTTTTATAAATTATTCTTTAAATGAAATGGTATGATTTACTAAATTGATTTTAGTTTTTGGAAATGAATTTCTAATAAAATATTATTATCCCTAGTTTTTTGGTTAATGAAAATGTGATTTCAAATCATTTGGAAGTGGTTTTATGAAACGGTTTTCAAATAATTGTTCTCATGATTTTTTGATGATATGGTTTAGAAAGCATATCACATGTAAAGACTTGTTTATTTAGGTTAAAGGTGTAGTAATAAGCATCATCCACTTTCATGGGGTTCACTCATAGGTTGTTTCTCTGCTCCCAAGGCATATTGTTCTATAGACTTGTTAGATCTATTGAGGGGATAAGTTAATGGGGTGTTCCTATAATCTATATATTTTATGCATATGTCTAGAGACATTATGTGTGAGATTTTCTATGATTAATTATGAATGTACTATCTAGGATGACTTGTTGTGATCCTTACCATGATTTTAATTTTTCTTTTATTTGGATGCTTGGCTGATTTCGGCTTGTACAATTTTAGTTTTAATTCCATGTATTTGATATTATATATGATAAATTATTTTGTTTTATTTCATATATCTAATTTTATATATGTATGTGAAATACTTTCAAACTAATTTACGTACTTTTTTCCAAAAATGTGGAAAAAGGTGAAATTAAAAAAATTTACCATGTTTTTAATTTAAATATATTAAACAGTATATCATGGAATTTTTTAATTAAAGTTTAGCGTACATGGATTATTTTACAGTGTCATATTATTGAGCACATGGGTGGGATCCTGCTGAGCTTGTTATCTCACACCCTACATGCCCTTTCGGCAGTACGTAGAACTTATTATGTCTTTCGATGTAGGGAAAGGCAAGGTGTCGTAGTTAGGTGGTAAATTTTATGTCAGCTGGGTTTGGGAAGATGGTGGTGAGATGGTGGGAGTTTTCCCGCACTCTAACGTGGAGGCTCTTGGAGTAGTTCTTTTAGTTTATTCATCTTTTATAGTTGAACTTGTCTCTTTGAGATTGTTCTGGTACTATTTCAGTTTTTTCCCTTCCATTGTGATCTATCTATTATAAAATATATATTCATGTTTTCTTATGATGTTACATTTTGTATATGTATATATGTCTTGTTTTCTACTTTTGTTTGGATGAAATCATTCCCCATGGTTATTTTTTAATACTCAAGTTATAGTCACTAGCCTATATGGATTAGGAACACCCTTAAGATATGTGGAAATTCGGGTCAGGTACTAGTTTTAGAGGGTATCTGGGTTGGGTTTGTCAAACATTGTTTATAAAATTTCATTTTTACATACTTAAAATATATTAAATTTTCAGTTATATTTCTTTGAAAGCTTATAAATTATTAAATATAAATTGCATCTATATAAAATTTTAATTATTGACTATATACTTAAAAAATAATTTAAAACTACTTTTTATAAAAAATAAAAAACAAGAAATTTTAAATTTAAAAAAAATTATTTTAAAAAATAAGATTTATTATTAATTATATTATTATGTATAAATTATTTAAACATAGTGTTGTTGTAAGTATTTTGGGTGGTTTGGTGTTTGGGTCTGCATCTCAAGATCAAACTCAGGCATTGGTGTATTTTAGTAATTTACATGAGGTTTAAACCTATATTAGATTAATTATTAATTATTTTTTACATTATTAGTTGTTATTTATTACCTTGTTTTTATTTATATTATTAATTATTGATTAATTATGATACTTTATTACCATCACTTTATTTTCATGAATTTATTATCGTGGCATTATTTTCAAGACATCATTAATGATTATCATGAATTTATTATATTTTAATATATTTTGTGTCTTTATTATCATTTATTTTTTAATCATTGGACCTATGGGTCGTGATTTTATTATCATGAATTTATTATAAATAATACTATTATTAAAACATTATTACCCATTGTCAAGTGGTTGACTATTCATAGTTTCTTTATATTTGTGTATGTATGTTTTCGGTCAGATAAATATATCATATTGACTCAAGAGGGTGGTGAATTGAGTTCTTAAAATTTTCTTCATTTAAAAAAACCACCCTCCCTTTAGGACTGACCAATTCTAATTCTCTATTATAAAAAAAGTATCAAAATGAAAATTTTAAGAGAATAAAAGATCATTGAGAATTAATAGTTGTTTTGGGAACACATATCCTCTTTTCTCGACCATTGACACTATAATCCTTGAGAATAGGTATTTTCAATATATCAAACCATTTCCAAGGTTCTTCCCAACTATGTGAAAACAACTGTTACAAGAGATCCCAGATATTTCAACCAGGATATCCCTTTATAAGACCTATCTATGGTCTTAAAACACTCCATCATAAAAAATACCAATATATATAAGATGAGAGTAAAGATTTTAAAGGTTTTATATACTATTCCAAGTAAAATGTAACAAATTAAAAAGATACAACGAGAGAAGAGAAATATCTTCAAAGAGATGCTCAATAGTTTCTTTAATTGAAAGGGATAATCTTAAAATCACAACATCAGAGATGATCCAAAAAATGATTATGTATCAATATAATTACCCTATTTATCTTTTATATATATTTTTATATCTTCTTTTATCTATGTGTATGTCCATATATCACCCTCTTGTTCATGAAACTATGATATTTTTCTTTTATATCTCCCCTTTTTAATTTTAACTAATATCTCTTATTTATCCAAAAATTTAAATGAATAATACATTATAAATATGAAATGAAATTATTGTAATTATAATGTGTTCTTATTTTACAAATAAGGCATGAACATAGATAAAATGTTGTAGAAAAGTTCAACTTCATCAGATTTTCCATTATTTGGAAAAAGGCTCTCTATCCAAATTGACCCTTACAATGTTATAAAAATTCATTTATGATAAATATAATATCATAAGTTGAAATTTAAATGGATAAGACAATTGTTAATAAAATATCAAAATAATATCCTATCTCTTAGAGTGAAATATCGATTCTCTATAAGATTACTCGATCTACAAAAGATAAAATACTTTTCCAATCAACAATCTAACATAGCATTATATGATAATTTTATTTCAATAAGAGAATTTACTTATGTAATAATATAATACTTTTACATTGAACATTCTTAAGATAAAATATTTTAGTGAAAACATTAATTCATACTATTTATAAGATAATTATTTGGTCTATAACATAAATCCTAGATTCAAAAAATAAATTACATTGGTAAATTTCAGGATAGAAACTCACAGAATTCAAAGGAGTTAAGAATAAAATATGAGATCAAAATTCTTAATAAAAATAGATTGATAAAACATATGACTATTTTCTGAGAAAAAACATATGAAATACTAAGATATGTTGGAACAACATTAGTGAGTCCAACAATATCCCCCATTAAGATGTTCACAAATCCTAGAAAAAAAATAAATTGTAGGATCTTATAAGTATTCCTATAAATAAAATGTTATTTTACATCATAAGATATTTTAGAAAATACTCCAATAAGTATTTCTATAAATATTCAATAAATACTCTTAATTTACTCTCCCGTTTTGTGACATTATAAAGGATAGTGAAAGCATAAAGACACGCATTCACTGTAGAACATTATAAATTATAAATTATTTAAATATTAATCACTAAAATAAATAAATATTATAATTCACAAGACAAATAAACACATAAAGAAAAATATTTATAAACATATAATAGAACTAATGAAACACATTCAAATAACTATCAATAAAAATATATAGAGATGATCATTCAAACATTCAATTGATATGAAAAAATCAATAGTATCTTGGAACACCATTAAATTGGTGACGTTTAGGTGGTGAATTATTAAAAGAAAAATGATGGATAGGTGGAAATATTGATGTAGTTAAACTAGAACAACCACTTCTTCCAAAAATATCTTCCAGTAGAGCATGTGATCTAGACTAACCACTGATTCTAGATCTGGAATGAGGAACCATTATAATGGTACTCGACAAGAGTTTAGGCGAATCATCCTGAGTTATAGATAAATAAAATCTATATATATGAGTGAATGGAAACTTTGATGAGAAAACATGAGTAGTTTTTTATTATTCTGGAACGAGCTTATGATTCTCCTTGGAATAAATTATAGTTGGATGAAAGATTTCTTTGGGGTATTGAGAGGTGATAGGGTGGAAATGTGGAATTTTAGTTCTATGTTATTATATACAATGATACTAAAATATTTCATATATTCACAGGTATATTCTACACAAAATTTCTTTTTTATAGAATTAAAGAATAATTGTAAAACATTTCAAAGTATTTTGTAAAAAGGGACTCATACAAATTTTAAATATTGAAATCCTTTTAAAATTACCGAACAACCACTTCAACACATACAAATGAATATCTATAAAAACATGATCTGCTTGAGAAGTAGAAAAAACGAACTTACTTTCCCATATTAACAACATACCACTTAGATGGTTCAAAAAATGACTCTTCTTATTTTGAGGAAGAGTCACACGACTGAGATGAGAGAACCAACTGGTGGAGCTCTTTGGTAATCTCCTTTAGATAAAAAATTTTATCTAAAATGAACTCACTATCTTCCCAAGGCCCATTATAATGAAACAATTATCTTGATGAGAATTCACTGACATGTACTTTTTCAATATAACATTATACTTATTTAGATTACCCAAAAAATTCAGTGACTGGTCTAAACATTGGATAGTGATTTGAGGAATGATTATTACACCATATATTTCATTAAATAAATCTCTCCTAGAATCTTGAAGAAGGGCTGGTGAAATAAACTCACATTACATAGATATAATCTTCTTTATCAATGTGTCAAGTGCACTTGAGACTACTTCCATATTGGATCCCATAGACACTAAATCTAGAGATCCTTACTTACTAGTTCCAACATCTTGGGATATTTGATAGGAATCCAAATAATATTGGACCATGATCATTAAAATATAAAACTATATAATTGATACTAGATTATGTTGAGTATTTGAAATGGTTTTGATATACTCATAATGAGATTCCAATGTGTTATTAAAAAAATTAAACTCATCCTTATACACTAAATACTCTTTGAACATTAGACCTTCATCTATAGACTCTTTCAACATAGTATATATGGAATGGAAATCAACCAACATCTCATTGAACTGAGATAATATTCTCTCACCAAAATTTACTATGTCAATAATATCCACCTTAGGGAAACTACAATTAGCTTTCTCAAATAAATGTGAGGTAACTTCTCTTTTCTCGACTGCTTATTGATTTTTTTTCTCTTGTTGATTCTATTTCACACATTTATTGTCTTCAAAATTAGATGGATCAGATGAATATTTCTTCTTTATCTTGTAACTACGAATGGAAAAAATTATTATATAATGGTTTCTTATTCTTGTTATAAATTGATAACGTCATTCCCAAAAAATTGAATCATTTATATTTTTACTCTATGTTCAACCTTAATAGGTGAAGACACTTTTAACAATGGATCCACACCATCAATAGTAGAAATGGTCATCTTCTAACCAATAATAATTAGTTAGGTGATAAAAATAGATAAAACATTATGGTTTATTTAAAATGATACAACTTACAGTAAAAAAACAACAATCATATGCGATTGAATAAAAACATGATACACCATGAATTCCACTTCTTGAACTGCTTCCTTAGTTCAAGAAGCAACTTCAGACAAAATTTATTCTCAGATAACAACTCTAACTCTCATTATTCTATCAATGAGTGTCTCATCATCCAATGGTTATTCCATAGTGCCCCGAGCAGCAATTAATTTATACCTTCTTGAAAATACACTAGATTAGGATATATCCCCATCAATAAGAGTAGGGTCCACCTCAATATAATATTCAACACCAACTAGTACAAGTTTATTGCAAAAGAAACTCCAAAGAAACTACTTTTTTTCAATACACCAATGCTGCTATTGGTTAAACCATGACATCGATTAGTAATGAATTCATTCATTAGAACACCGATATTCAAAAAAACAAAAATAAAAATGAATCCAAAAATATAGAAGTTTGTATATTTTTTCAAAATATGAAACATATATCACAAGATATATCCTTACATATTGACACACTTATCTAAAAAAATTCATCAATGTAATATATTGAAATAAAATTTTTTCTATCACAACCATACACCCATCTATAGCTTACTTAAAGATGTTAAAAAGAACATTCTTCCCTGGATCTTGATCATTTATAACAACTTTCTCCACATTAGGAATTGTAAAATTTGATTTCATAATATATTGAGGGAATTGTCCATCGATAAAAATAAGCTAGGAATTGAATTTGAAACATCCCTTATGAGGACATTAAAAAACTAGCCACTACCACCAAATATATTGAAAAATAATTTTTACTCACGGTCACGATGAGAAAAGTATTCATTATCATTGAAATTAAATATGACATGCTCAAAGAATTCATGATATTAATTCTCAAAGAATAATTTTGTTTTCTTCTAATGGAAAAAATCCCAACCTTCATGATTTATAAACTTCTTCTAAATCATTTTGTTTCATCCATCAACCTAAAATCGAACAA
Source organism: Viscum album (assembly GCA_963277665.1). Taxonomy (NCBI): domain Eukaryota; kingdom Viridiplantae; phylum Streptophyta; class Magnoliopsida; order Santalales; family Viscaceae; genus Viscum; species Viscum album. The sequence goes on along the minus strand of OY728162.1, from coordinate 3,286,532 downwards.
TTTTCCACTAAGCACTATTCTTGACATCCTTGGTCTCTTCAAGAAATTGGAGGTAGAAATATCAGAATGATTTATATTTTTAATAATTAAATGATTGAAGAGAAGTTAGGTTCAAGGATTAACAGAATGTGAGGGTTGAGAGAAGAGAATAAAAATATATAGGATTCCCAAGGGTTAAATGATTTCACCCATAAGACATATTTAGTCTCTCTATTTTAATATATAAAAAGGCCCATATCGAGTAACATGAAATGTAATCATAAAAAAACAGGAAACATGGAGCTTTATTACATGTTAAGAAACAACATGAGATAATATAAATACAAAAATAAAAAAACTTAACAAAAAAATTCATGTGGTAAAACATTGAAACTTATAAAAAAATAAATTAAATTAAAATCAAACAAAAATATTAAGAATTTGATAAAATAAAATCTTTTAGTTGTATGTGACTTAGTAGAAATATATGATAATTTATTCTCTTTACAAACAAATTCTGAAGATATATATACCTTTTGTGCACTACTTCTTATAAAGTAATGCCTTAAATATATGTTTTTTGTTCTTGAATAGTTTAACATATTTTTTTGAAATGTTGATAGAATTTTTCTTTCTCATTTGGTATTTACATGATGAAAAGTAAATTGAAAATCCATGAGTCTATGTCTCATCTACAACACCTTTTCAAAACCAAATCCAAATGTAATAAATTTATCTTCTATAATTCATAATTCAATTGAGTGTTATTTTTTACTAAAATATGATAGTAATGATTTTCAAAAAAAATGACAGGGGCTTGAGGTGATTTTCTTCTGTATTATACACCTTCTTAAATCAACATATATGTATAATGGTAAAATCATGTTAGAGTTTTTTGTAAATTTTAATGACATTGAAATTTTCCTTTTCCAATACCAAAAACATATTTGTATAAAAATTAAATGATATTCATCCAGATTTTATTGAAAGACCATAAATACAAAGTAGAAACATAATATTTGGTCAAAATATACTGACATAAATCAATCATTGGATTATTCCTCTTTAAATATTGTCATCAAATAGTTTTATATCTTCATCCAAGTCAATTTTAATATTTGAAATCAATGGATTTGAAAAAGACATACTTATTTCAAGTCCAAATATTTTAGATAAATCAAGTATGATTTTTTCTTTTGTTTATATTATTTTTAATATCATTTTTGATAAATTTGAAACAAAAGAAAATAGTTTAATCCTTAAATCATACTAATCTAAAATTTCTTTTAAATGATTTTTAAAACATCATTACACATCTATTGATATTTTGAACCAAAAAAAATCATCAACATATATTCACACAAGAAAAGTATCTTTTGATGATTTTTCATTAAAAGATGGGGGGTCTTTAAATCCTATATTAAAGCCATTTGATGAAAGAAAAGAACACAATATTTTATACAATGATTTAGGTGATTGTTTAAGACAATGGAAAACCATGGTATGTCTAAAAGATAAAAATATGAGAATGAGGGTCCTTAAAAATGGGTAATTGTTTAACATAAAATTCCTCTATTAAAAATACATTTAGAAAATAATATTTAATGTTCATATGATAAAGTTTAAACTTCGAATGAGATGTATATACTAAAAGGATTATAATGGATTATAATCTGGAATTAGGGGAAATTTTTTTTACCCAATACATTCTTTATTCTTGGTTATAACCATTGGAAACTATTAAATCCTTTTTTTGTGTGATCAAACCTTGACCATCTTGATTGTTATTAAATACCCTTTTAGTTACAAAAAATGGATAGTCAGAGAGTTTATAAAATAATTCATATACCATGTTACATTTTAACTATTTTAGCAATTATTTTATAGAGACTAACCAATTTTCATCATTTGAGGCTAATTTTATGGTTTTAGGTTCATGATGGGAAACTTTAACGATATGAGATTTCGGATCATTTAAAATACATATTATGTTTTAAAAATCATTTCACACTCTGCACCCACTATAAAAAACCAAAAAAAATAAAAAAAATTATTAATAAAGTTATAATAAATGATAATATAGTAATAAATAAATATTTTTTCAATTATAAGGTAAATAATTTATATGAGTTAATATTGAAAAGTTTATTTGCAATAAAAGTGGTTTTCTTTATATTAAATATTTAATTATAAAAAGTTAATTTTTAATATTTTATAATATAAATTTGATAAATTAATTTTTTTGAATTCTACACAACAAAATTATCTTAATGTGTATTTTGGAGTTTTTTCCAAAATAAAATATTTTTAGATGAATAGTGAAAATACATTTTTTTCCAAAATGTTGATTTTTCTAAAATTATAAATATATGTTCAAGGCCTAAAAGTTTATAAAATAAATTAATTGATAAAATATATATTTTCAGGGTATAATTATGAAATCTAAAATATTATTCTGAGCACATAAATTATAATTTTAATATTTTAGGACTTAAGGAATAATTTTTTTAAAATTTAAAAACTACTTTAATTTTTTCCTTTAATTGAACATTTTCAAGGATAAATTCGGTTTTGGATTAATTTTAAATCCACTCACCTTTTATTATTTTTATAATAAATTATCAATACCATGAAAATCAGTAACCCTAAAAAATTATCTTATTCGTAATATTAATGTTTAAAAACACTATTGTATTTAAAATCAATTTTTATTTATTATTTGTGATTAATTTAAAATCAACTTTTATTAAAATTATGAAAAAACAGGTTAAATTGGGGAAAAATTGGAATCATCAGAATAAAATTTGATAACAAATGAATACTAATATTTTTAGTAACAAAATAATAGATATGATTAATATTTAGTTAAGAGTAATAAGTGTTTGAATGACTAATCTTGGGTGCCTTAAATTTTCTTAAATTAATTTGACATTTATACCTTTAAGAATATTTTTTTTGTAATGTCTTACAAACATTTATTACCAACCATGATTTACCTAACTCATGTATGTTTTATTCCATTACATTATAACATCTTAATTAACATTCTTTCCATGGTAAATTCCATCCTCTTTAATTATAAAATGGGGATCATTTCCACCCTTTCAATACTAAACTCTTATTTCAAAATTTCCTTGAATAACTAGCTAATTTTCTTCTTCTTGATGTATTTTACACGCCCTAATACTCTAATCACAACAAAACAGCCTATTTCCCTCAAATCTAAGGCTTTCATCAATTATATGTTTAAGGTCTCAACATAGGTAACACAAGTTTCTTAATGGTTCTTTTTTATTTATTCCATTAGAAAACTACCATAACCATAGTATAATAATAACATGTTAATAATTAGTGTGTTGAGATGTTATTATAGTTACAGAACTACCACTATTTGTTCCTATTCGTTTCCTAAGAAAAATGGATCATCATTAGTTCATGTGCACGGATAACCTTCTCCATGAAGTGACACTTTTGGATTTTCACCACCACCTTTCAGGGCTGGTTAAAAAGGTTATATACTAATATACTATATACTTATAACATTTTTGTTATTCTAAAATAACAAGATACATTAATTTATACTTTATTTTCATTTTATGAAAATAAGAGCCTCAAAAATGTGTACATGCAGACTACCACCTTTATGAAATCAAATTTCTTTTTTGTTTTATATATAAACAAAAATGTATTGAATTAGACATGTATTTAATATACCGAAAGGTTAATTAATAAAAAATTAACATACTATAATGATAATATTGTTTATTCTATAAGTAATATTATAAATAAATAGTAATAGAAAATTTAACTCTTAAAAATGGCATATTAATGTAACTTCTCCAAGACATCGAGCATGTACACGAGTTCTAGAGAATCTGTCTTATCATCGGAAAACCCCAAGATAAAATATGGGTGGGGGAAATTTTTGGCTACTATATAAATAGGATATTAGGTACTATGGGGGTACTGTAGTATCCAGATGTATTCATTTGATTTGGGACTTTAGGCCACCTTTTTGGGCCTATGAGTCTTAGGGCCCTCCGGTCATCAAGACCTTTGAGCCATATGGACTTTATGCTTATATAGGCCTTCAGGACAAAGGGCCTTCAGACCACATAGAGAAATTAGTAGACTGAGAATACCACTACTCAGTAAGCCCAAAAGAGGATTCATAGAAAGTATCATCCACTAAAGTAGAGCTAACCAGATTGGAAGAACGAGAGGCTTTGTCAATTTACATATATACCGAGCACCATGAAACTCTGCACAAGGCAATTATGGAAGATCAACCATGTGATGTGGGAGCTAGGAAACTTCAAAGATGTATATGTTAGGGAGGGGAAGTTCTAATGGTTTTCTTGTGTTCATCCTTCAAGGTCATGTGTCAATCCTTGTGCCTTTGGTCCTTTTAGTCATGTTTGGGCCTTGTTCTCTAGGCATACAGGTCATGAAATAGTTCCCTCTCAACACTTAAGAAATAGAATTGTCCAAAAATCAATTAAAATCAATGGACTTTGGGCTTTTAGAGTAATGTAAATTCTTTAAATTGAGTCTATTCATATAGAACCTATATAACTATATAAATTATGCTCTAATGGAATATTAAAATACATAATAGTCATAAAATTTGGAGATTATGAATATATTTTACAACATCTCTAACCATGGTCAATAAAATAGAAGTATTATGAATAAATTAATTTAATGAACCTGAGTGACCAAAAAAAGTTGAAAATATATTAAAAATGAGTGCTAAAGGATTATTAATAGAACTTATTAAATTAAATATAGATAAATAATATTACACTATTTGAAAATCGGTTATTTTGATGGGTTAATTATGATAGTCAAATAACCCATCATAAATAGTCTGTAAAATGAAAGTATTTATAATGAAAAATTTATTCCATCACAATAAGGTATCATTTGCGATGGAATAAATGTTCTATTATAAATAATACTGGAGGGAATTTCCACTACCCATCACAAAAACCTATTTTAATGACTAATAGATATGAATTCTTAATTCCATTGCTAATAGTCACCACATAGGGACTACTTGCAATGAACATTATGTTCCTTTGAAAATAATTTTTCCCAACAAAAATATTCCACGATGGGGTTAATTAATTTACAATAAACCCTTCACGATTAATTTGAAGTTATAAACTACAAGCCCCATATTCCTCTCCCTTGTAGTTTCTCTTATCTAGATGTCACAAATCCCACTTCTCTCGAATAGTTGATAGTGTATGGAACCCCTTCCAAAAGACTCCATTTTAATCTATTTTTTACAGATCTGGGTTGGAATCATCATTGTACAGATTCCCATTGTCTTATAATTGATTGTTTTTATGTTTGTCACATTTTATCTATATGATTTAGTTTAATACAACCATATGTTAAGAAATTCATTTAATATTCATGCTTTATTTTGTATTTGAAGTTCCGTCAAATCTATTATTCATTATTTTCATTTTAATCGGGTACGCACTGGAAATTCAACTCATTTTTTGGTATTTATCTCATTGTTTAATTTTTAAATTTAATGGACTTTTATATTTGATATTTTAGATTAATTCACATATATTATTGATTTTTCAATTCCAAAAAATATTTCTTTGTAAAAAATTTCAAAATCTAAAATTCAATAATTTTACTTTTTAATTAAATCATGTAATATATTTAAAAAAAATTACCAAATGAAATGAATTTAATTCCATTATGTTTTATTAATAATTTTTTATATCAATTACTTATTATATGATTGGTCATTTTTTATTTTTTTCATATATTATTTTAATTATAATAACATTAAAAAAATAGTTCAATTTAATTTAATGATATAAAAATACACAATATATAGAAAAATAAAATTCTTTGGATGATATGCCTTTTTAACAAAAAAATTATTTTAATCACATAAAATCATTAAATTTCATCAATTAATTGGTCATATACAATATTAAATTATTAATTGGAAAATTAATTATTATATGTAAGGAATTAAAATATTTCACTTTAGCAATCAATTTAATTATTTTTGTTTTCAGTCTTTTATTTTTCTTATTCATATTTCACATTTTACTCTCATGATGTAGTAATGTTAATCACGAACTCTAAAATATATTTTAGGTTAATGCATGTATATTATTTGATGTATTTATATCAATTAAGAAATCATGACATATATATATATATATATATTACTTTTTCACTATACAAATACAAAAGTTTAAAAAAACAAGTAAGGTTTTTAATATTTATATATATATATTTATTTATATAAAAACATGCATGGTTTTTAATATATATATATATATATAAATGTATATATGTATGTATGTATATAAACATATGAATATAAATATATAAAAGTTAAAAAGGTGTTTAATGTTTTAGATATATATATATATATACTTGTTAGGTTTATTATATATAAATGTGCGTGTGTGTGTGTGATTATATAGATTTGATATGTATATTTTCCAAAAAAAGATTGATATTATATTTGGTGTATTTATATTAATTATGAAATCATGATAAATATATTAATTAATTATTAAAAACGTAATTATAATTTTAATATTTTTGATAATTAGTAATAAGCAATAAATAATTCATTATAATTAATAAATAATTAGTCAATATCATTAATAAAATATTCAATATTATTATTAATTAAAAATATTTTTAATATTTTTAAAATATGAGTAAATTGTGATAATTTTTAAAATGTTGTAATGAAAAAATATAAAATATTGGTAAATGTTAAAAATTATTAATTTTTATTATAAATATAGTTATAAATAATGAATAATTATTAATACTTAATAAATAATTTTATTCTCACATGTGATGTAGCTAAACACCCAAAACACATAAATATTATGTTGTGCCTAGTGTAAACCCAGTATGCTGGACCTAATAATGGTCTCATATTTTTCATACAATACATAGTTTGAAGGATACTAAAAATTTATTATAAATAAATATAACAAAAATATAAAATGAATTTCCCTCATCGGCTATGTAACCAAACACCCAACATACACATATGTCATGTTGTGCCTAGGGTAAACCTCATATCCCCAACTTAACACAAGAATCTGATTTTTTATATGCCAAACATTATGGTCGATACTAAATTTTTTTATCAAAAATTATAATAACAGTATTAAATGAATTACCCTCATGCGAGATTTAACCAAACAACCAACACACATAAATGTTATGTCTCACCTAGTGAAATCCCGTTATCCTAGACCTAATAAAGGCCTCTAATTTTTCATACTATATACAGTTTAGAAGAAACGTATTTTTTTAAAAAAATATATAATAAAAATATAAAATGAATTACCCTCCCATGTGATGTAACCAAGCAACCAATGAAAAAAAATTATTTAATGCATAAGGTAAACACTATATCTCAGACCAAACAAGAGTCTCCAATTTTTCATATGATACATAGTTCAAGAGTTACATAATTTTTTTATAAAAATCAGAATAAAAATATTAAACAAATTACCCTTGCATGCGATGTAACCAAAAACCCAATGAAAATAAATTTTATGTTGCACCTAGGGTAAATACCATATCCCAGACCTGAAGGAGGTCTTCAATTTTTCATATGATACATAATTCAGGATTTAATTTTTTTATAAAATATTATAATAGAAAATATTAAATGTAATACCCTCACGTGTGATGTAACCAAACAACCGACATGAAAAATGTTTATGCCACTCCTAGGGTAAACCCCACATCCTAGAAAAATGATTGTATCTAATTTTTCATATGATATTTAGTTTAAGAGATATATAAATATTTTATAAAAAAATTTCACAAAAATTTTAAACAAATTACCCTCATGTGCGATGTTACCAAACACCCGACACACACATATTCTACGTCGTACCTTAGGTAAACCCTGGATCTCGGACCTAAAAATTTTCATTTATTTTTCATACAATACATAGCTCAGGTGATACAAATATTTTTTATAAAAAAACAAAAAATAATAATTAAATGAATCACCCTGATGTGCAATGTAAACAAACACCCGACACACACAAATGTTCTGTCACGCCTAGAGTAAAGCCTACATTATAGACTTAACGGTGGATTCAAATTTATCATATGCATCACTCTTAGAGATATATTTCATTATTTTTGGGAAATATAATGCTTTTGATATAATATATTTAATATCTATATTCCTTCCACACTGAGTCACTCTAGGCTCTTGAATTAAGTGATAAAACATTGCCTCACTAAAATCATATTACATGTAACATTATAAGTGTTAAAAAATAATAATAATTTTCAATTATTCATAATGAGTTATGATTTTTTAATTTTTTAATTTCTAGAAAACCATGGACTTAATAATTAAACAATAGTTTCTATTATGCACTCATGATTGGATAAATCATCAAAAAAATCCAAACATATCTTGTACAAATATTTTCTTTATAGAGTATGTTGAAACATTTATATCATTTGAATTTTTGAATGAATAATTTTCTTTTTAATGAATAAATTAAATATCCATGTATGAAATGTGATCATTGGATATTAGAAACATTTGACAATGTACGACTTTATCTAATAACTTTTCAGTATCTAAAAGATAATATTTTTTTGGTATCATCATGGGGAAAATAATTCATTAGAAAATATTTTTTTGTTATGAATCCATCACATCATAATTTTGTATAAGAGGTAGTTGACCTGTCTATTCCAGAAACAACAGCTCAGGAAGATATTACAATTACTGAATGAGATCCTTCTCAATTTTATAATTTGTTGAAATCAGCTGAGGAGGCATTGTATCCAAGATTCTAGATTAGAAATCCAAATGTTCTTACAAAATTTAAGGCTATTAAATCTTATTTTGGAATGTCAAATATTTGTTTCAATTATATATTTTCTTTTGTTAAAATGTTGTTTGTTGATGAAAATACCATACCTATATGTTTTTGTGAATGTAAGAGGATAGTCCATAATTTGAGTCTTAGTTATCAGAATATTCATGTAGGTTAAAATGAATACATCATACATTATGATAATTATGAATAATTAATAAATTTTCTAACGTATGTAAAATCAAGGTAAAAGGGACATAACAAGGAAAGTACATATTTCCAATGAAACAATTGAGGTAAGTTGAAATTATACAATGTTTAAAACGTTTATTTATGTCTCATAACATAGTTTCATTGAAGAAATATCCTAAATCATTTTTTTCAATTATTAAAAACATAAATCATCATTGTGATAGTGATTGGTTGAAAGAATTTGAACAGATACATCCTTCTTTTTCTTCAGAACCCGAGAACATACAGTTGGGTCTTTCTATTGATGTTTTTTTCATTTCTTTCTTAATAAATTAAATATTATTGTTGGCCTATTTTTATTACTATGTACAACATATCTCTTCATATGATAATGGAGGATCCTTATTTATATTTGGAATAGTTAATTATAAAAAATCCAAATAGGAATATTAATGTTTATTTGAAAGAACTAATTGATGAGTTATTTTCTTCATGGAACAATTATGTGACTACATTTGATATAGTTGAGGATCATAATATTACATTTAAGGATACATTAATGTAGAAGATTAGTGATCTTTTGGAATATGGTACATTATTTGAATGGATTAAACATGATCTAATATCTTGTCCATACTGCATGGTTGAGAATAAATATTTTATGCTTGGTAATGTGAGAATAACTTGTCCATTGGACTTCCATCAAAGATTTATTCATGTGGGTCGCCCTTTTTGAAGGAACAAAAATAAAATTACACAAGGTATAATTGAATGAGATGAACCTATAATAGTGATGTCAGGTATCTAGGTAAAGTATTTCATCTCTACATTACCTCGAGTTACTTTTGGACCAACCATAAATAAGAAAAAATAAAGCATTTGGGAGATATCACAATTGGATAAAGTGGAATATTTTATGGGACCTTCCATATTGGTCTGATTTTTAGGTTAATCACATGAAATATATAATGAATATTAAGAATTTTTTTTGGATAACATATTTTATAATATATTGGACACACTCATCAAGACCAAATATAATGTAATGCCCTATTAGATCATGCTTAGATTGGAAGACATTCTGAATTTGAATTAGTTTAAGAATAAAGTTAACATAATTTAATTAATCCAAAACCATCTTATAAACTTTATGAATAAATTGTTTTACTATTATGAAATGGGTTTGAGATTTGGGGTAACAATATGGTTACAATTTTAATTTGTCTCATTGTATCAGAAATGATCATATTGCCATTTTTAAAAGTCAGCAATTCCAAGTCATAATGGAAGGATTACTAAATCTTGGTCTTAGAGAGTAGTTGAATTCTTCAATTTGTTACATTTTGACAAAAATATCATATTTCTTTTGGGATATTTTTTTGCATCCATATCTGATTATGTTGCATTGAGTATGCTATAAAAGTATGTTGTTTTAATTTTATACATATTGGAGCAAATATTCCAACTAGGATTCTTTGAGTCAATGGAATATTTAAAATTTCATTTTATGTATAAAGATAAATGTGGAAGAATTGTACAATTGTGATGGATTTACCCATTTGAGAGATGTATGAAAAAGATAAAGAAGAAAGTATATAACAAAGCATCAATATAAGGGTCAATTGTAGAATCATAGTTGTGGGAGGAATTTTAAAATTTATTACCTTAATATTTTCATTTGGATTATCCATCAAAACATAACTGGATGGGTTTCAATGAAACAAATGTCGATGATTTTATAGGCAATCAATTTTTAGTTTTTAATTAGCACAAGCTTGGTCCTGGTGGTTACATGAATGATGGGGATCATATGAATAACTCCATAGAGTTCATATATATGATATGACGAATTGTGAAGAAATGATATGATGTGTGCAATATGTAATACTTTTTTATATTTTGTTAACTTTTTTTGAAATATAGCTTTATTTATAATAAATTTTTAGACTATATGATGTCAATATCAAAAACAATTATATAAATTACATCACCTACTCTTAATGAATGTTGTCAACAATGTTTTTCATGTCGGTTTCAAAGAGAGGTAAGTTATGTTTCTTTTGATAAAATAATAAATCAATTTTATAATTATATCTATTATTAATAATTTTTATTATTTTTAGGAAACAAAATATTAAAATAAAATTGATTGTAGATTATGTGTGCTAAAAACCCGTTCATCAAATTGGTAAAATCTCATAATGGGTATGTGGTTAATCTATATCAGTTCCATACACCCATATATAGACTCAAAGAAATCAATGAATAGTGGTGTTTTTTTGAAAGGATATCATCATGAAGAAATTTAAGTTGACTTATATGGTATGATGGATGAAATAACCAAATTGTGTTATTTTTGTCAAAATTACAAAATAATGTTTAATTGTAATTGGATTGATTCTGATCGTGGGATGTGAATTTGTCCATGGCATTGAGACACTTACATTAAATATAACAGTCTTATTTCATCAATTTAACCATTTATGGTCACACATAATGAAAATAACTATGATTATTCAAGATATTTGAATTACTATTGGAGTGTAAAAAAGTTTAAATCTTATTAAAATTAGTTTATTGAAAAGTAAAGTGGTTATGTGGAAGTGAAACATAGTAAAATTTGACAAGAAAAATCCCCAAATATATCGATTACCTGATGAGATATAAATATTAATTTTGAAACCACCCAATAACGATTCAATGATATTGATAATGTTGATAATTTAATAACGAAGAATGCAAATGAAATTCTTATGGATGTTGATGATGTTTAGGATAAGGATGAACAGATTTTCATCTATGATAATGGTGAAGAAGATGTCGATTGATGTTTCATATATATGTATTTATTAGTATATTATGTTTTTTATTTTTTATTAAAATTATTTATAGGTAAGATTTTTTTTCATATGGATAGACCCAATGATCTATTCTATTCATTCTCCGAAGCTAGTAAATATTATTATTATTTATTTTACATCCTTATAAATAATTATTGGTAGGTAATAATATTATATTCTATTTCAAATTTATTATCTTTTTATATTTGATATCTATATTAATAAATTTGTACATTTTATATTATTATGTTTTTGTATTTATATAAAGTTAATTTTTATATTCTTTTATTTATTAGTTTTTTTACATATTTTATTCTTGTACTAACAATCTCTTATATGTTATATTATTTTATTCTAGTATTTATTAGTTTTTTTAATTTGATATTTTTATTAAAAAATTATTATATTTAAGTTAATTTCTTACAGATGGATGAAAATATTCTTGATGATATATTTTTTTCTCTCACTAATTTCAAGCTTCCTTCTGATGATCCCGATTCATCTCATTTGTAGGATGTTACACCTATTAGGAGGTGGCACAATCTTACATGATTACAGATTTCGAGCCCTATTCCATAGAGATGCACCTCTATTGAATTTGTACCTAGATTATGTTGGTATGATAAATTTTTATTATATGTTTATTTTATATTATCCTTTTGTTTTTATTTTTGAAATTATATTCTGGTTATTTATTTTTATTTACACATTTTTTCACATTTAGTTGTTTGGTAGGATGTTGTGATTTTAATAAATTGTGATTATGATCCCTGAGTGTCCTGGGACTTGGTTCCCATTTTCACGCATCACTAGATGTTTCACCACTGTATTGTATGTTATTAAATCATATATACTTTTTATAATCTATTTAATTACTAACATGTATTTTTAATGTTGTCTTGTAGAATTTATTTTCGACCAGTATTGTGTCTCCCATCGACCTAACTATATCTCATCTCAAGTATGGGATATTTTTTGCTTGAATGGAAAGTGAATACTTTTAAGAGGAGTTCGCCATCAGGACTTCATAGCCAGGGTATGTTAGAGGTCACACAAAGGGTCAGAATTCATACATTTGGCATACGTTGAAAAGATAAGGTAAGTGATATTATTTATTGATGTATATATACTTTAAATATATAATGATTTTAATATTATACAATCTTCTACTAACCCATATATTATACTATTATATGTTTATAAGAATATATAAATTTTTTTAATAGAGGAGAGCATGTAGGCAACCGAAAACCCTATATTATGGTTATTACTTTTTTTATTATTTTTTTGAATTATAATTTTATAATTTTATTAATTTTTTATTATATTTTAAGGAAACATAGGGGGATGTGACTTCTCATTCACAGGAGATTCAAGCCATGATTGAATCAAATGACATTGGTTATTAAGGTTTAGATGTGGGGGCCTAAATCCATGCGACTTTGGATGGTGTCGAGGAAGGATGGGTGATCAGTATTGGTTTTTGACACACACATATGATATATAACGATACTTATGCAATGTCAACGATGAGATAAAAGGGAGATTTTGGAGAGCCATCATTGATGCGATCATCCACTACATAGTATGTGGTGTTGTTGATAGCACAATATGAGATGATGTAGTAGATGCAGAGAGAGATAGAGGGAGGAGGAGCGTGAATAATATCATCTAAGAGATCATCAGATGTTGGAGTATATGTGATGACTTGTGTGTGTCATTAGTATCGAGTTTCCACCCATGATACTTAAAGTGATCCTCATATAGCTACCATTAGTTGATTATTTGTGAAGTTTTTTTGAATAATTTGTAATTTTGGAAAAAAACATATTTTGGTTGAAAAGATGTATTACTTTTATGTTTCTTTTATTTTATTATTTTTTTATTCATTAATTATTTATATTATTTAAATTTTTTAAATGGTGGTAATTAATTTTTTTATTATTAAATAATTTAATTATTTTTAATTATAGTTATATTTTTCATCTTTTCAATTAATTTTAATTATTTTATTTATTTTAAAATATTTTTATTTTTTTTTGTATTTTAATATTTTTAGAATAATTTATATATTTTTAATTTTGGTAATTTTGTTGAAAATATTATTCTTTGTGAAATATTTCTCTTCCATTTCAAATAATAATTTTCGATGGACTATCATAATTGTTTATTTATAAAAAATGTGAACCTTAGTTACAACAAATATTTCATCTGTCACAATTATTCTATATTTTATTCGGGCTGTTGAAAATAACCACAATTGTGATGCCATTTTTTGTGACAGAACATTAATGATAGACTCCCATCACAAATAAATTTTAGAGAAAGGTGTATTCTTCTAATGGTCAATGGAAAATAATATAATCATTAATAGTGTTTTTGGGTATATATATAATTAATTTAATTTAAGTATTCCAGAAGTTAATTGCAAGTGAAGAACACATTCTAACATAAGTATGGGTTTCATCTCAAAACATCCAAAACTAAGACACATGTACTTCTATACTCCTAATTTATCTTAAAATGTTTTATATTATTCCATTTGGTTCTTTAACATCATTTATTACTATTATTATTCATGGTATTTTAAATTAAAATTCAAGCTCTCTCTCTTTCAAGAAATTTTTATTAAGATACTTATTATGCTATAACTATTTTTTTCTGAACTTATCTTAATTGAGACATGTTTTAATATTATTCACCAATTAATTATTTATATGTTGTATATACGGTCCAATAATTCATTTTAAAAAACTCCATGATTTAATCTATTGTATTTATAAAATCCTATGATTTTCCAGCTTCCAATGACTTTTGATTAAAAAATTACTATATATTTAAGGGGTTTTCGTCACTCAATTTTCTTCCTTGGATCATAATTACTCAAATTTTATTATTACCTTTATTTATTAATTTATTATATCCTATGATGATTTTGTGATGTATTTCCACCTTCTTTTATAATGAAATCATGTTTCACACAAAAGTAATCTTCCTCAATGATATTAATATTTGGTTAAAACGCATGCTTTGTTAAGAATAATTCCCTTTACGTTTAATGGATTTTAATTCCATTTCAATATCTTTTACTTCCAACAAATTTTCATCATACTCTAGTAGAAATTGAAATTGTTTTATATAAAATAATCCTTTTATTCACCTTATATCATTTTAAATAAAATGTTTTTATCCTATTTAATGATGTGGGTTTTTTACATAGATACTCCAAAATGTCCAAAACGTTTTTCCATCCTTTCAAAATAAAAGGTAGTATCATCCAATCCACATTTACTTTTGATAAGGTTTAATTATTTTTCAAGGATAAATTATTTAATTTTCTTTTAAAGGTAAAACTCTTAAATTATTTTTCACTTCCCTTTTAGAAAAATTAAATTTTTTTCAGGTCTTCATTATTAAATATTCTTTTAAAGGTAAATGTTTTCATAGTATTTTTACTTCTCTTTTTTGAAACATAAAGTATTTTCTAATTCTACATTATTGAATATTGTTTTAAAGGAAAATGTTTTCCAAGTATTTTCCCTTAACTTTTTTTAATACTTTATATATTTTACAGGTCTCATTTATTAATGATTATTTCAAAATTATATGTTTTCAATGTATTTTAATCTCTTTTTTTGATAACTATTATGTATTTTCAAGGATGTTTTATTTTTAACTCTTTATTTTAATATTTTCAAATGTATTATCTTTCCCATCTAGAAAATTTTTAATGTTATTTAAACAATAATGTTTTAAAAAGATTTTGTGAATTATTTTTCATTTTCAAAATTATTTATCTTCTTAGGTTTATCTTTCAGGAATAAATTTTTTGATCACCCTAAATAATTTGTTATGGAATTTACTCTTCCGAAAAATGAGATTTATGATATATTATGATTTATTAAGTTCAAGATATGTGATATTTATGAAAGGTTTAGAAAACCCATTATTGTTTCATGTATTCATTATATGATGATTTAGAAATGTCACGATTTTTTTTCTTTGTATGGGTTATTTTAGGATTTGATGATTGTTTTTGTCAAGTGTCGCAGAAATATATGGATTATGATGTGGTTGGGACATGTATCTCCCTCTAATTCTTTAGTGATAGGTTATATCACATGAGATATAAATGTTTCGAAAATAGGTTAAAGAGTATCTTAGTTATAAAAGGGTGAGTATAATGGCATTAAAGACTACTCAAAATTTCATGTTTGAACAGGTTAGCAAGTATCTTGTTTCACAAAGGGTGAGTGTGATGAAATTTATATCTACTCACAATTTTACAAGCGAATGGGTTGGTGGGTAGCCAGGACCATGATGATAAGAAATACTATGTTTAGGATTGTTTTAATTTCTTTCCCATATTCCGCAAATCATTTTTTATGTATCATGTTTGTTGACTAATGTTTCCACAGAATTGTTATTCATGTGTTATGTTATTCCAATTAAAATTTCATTATTTATAATCTATGATTTTTTGGGTATTTATTTAAGTATATATCTTGATTATACCCATACACTTATCTTATCCCCAATTATTATATTCAATTATTATATCTCATGATTACCCTTATTGAGTATTTGATATCACCCATTTCTTATTTTTCAACATCCCTAGGTTATGATAAATATATATTTTTTATTTGTGTCACGAATGGAATCTTTTGAGAATAATTTTTTGTATATTTTGAAGATGTGTTATGGATTAAGTTTATTTTATAGTGTGAAAATCCCTAATGGTTAGAAAATATGTTAGTTTTGTTAGTTACTTTTTATCCTAATTCTCAAAAACTATAAACTTAAATGTTATTTGGAATTAATTTCATTGAAATATTTTATTTAGATCATGTAATTACCTAATTATTAGGTCTGGGGTATCATAATTGGTATCCAATTAGGGTTTAAGTAACATTGGAGATTATGATTTTATTAGTTGTGGAAAACTTAGGAGTTTTAATTTTCATCAAATTTTGATAAGTTAAGGTTTACCATAACAGAAAATGTGTAGATAACATATTTGGTTAGTTGGGGTAATATTGAATATTTCAGGGATTTAGATAAGATAACTTTAGTAAAAAGACAAGGTATGAGTCTATTTATAGGATAATATCCTTAAGTATTGGTAAAATATATATTTTATGGTCTTCCTAATAAAATACATGTCTAGATACTACAAGAGGATACATGATATATAATAGTTTTACCTTGGGGTAATAACCCTAAAATGGGTTGATTGGGTGTTAACGTGATTTTCACCTCGTGCACTGAAAAGAGGACTAACTCACACCGAGTATGAAACACCAGGGGGTATTATTTGGTTGATTTAATTCTCTTTACGAAATATTATTAATGATTTATTTCCCAATTAACATAAGGGATTGGGTTAAGAATTATGGGAAACAAAACCTAAAGTAACCATAGTGAACCAATAGATTTACAAGATTAAAAATTTATTAAATAGTTGAAATGGAAATATCATTGGTTGAAATAATGGTTTTAATGTATAATCCATCTTAGGATTGAGCATTCATATTAATATAATCAAATTATTTAAGAAATTATCATAACCATTATGGTTTTGGATTTTGGTTAAAAAAGATCAAAAAAATGAATATGATGAATGTTTGTGTCACAAAACCACTATGTCTTATAAACAAATAAGGAAGAATAATCAAATAGATGAATCTTATCATATTATTATTATTATAGAAAAGTGATTTTTCTAGTCTTTCATAATGTAATGGGGTTTATACCCTAATAAAAAATATTTATGTTTAGGATATTTAAATTAGTGAAGTGATATGTATCGATTAAATCTTGGTATATTATAATGGTTATTGACGATTATGTGAAACTTATAAGGATCATTCTTCTGTAGGTTTGAATTAATTGTTTGAAATCATATTCTAAATGGTATTAATAGCCTTCAAAAATGATTTTATGAAAAGGTTATATTTTTTGAGATAACTATTGAAGAACACATGTTTAAGGGATGGATAAGTTTTCGGTTTAATACATGTTTGATTTCATGAAAATAAATTGTTGTCCGATTTTGAAAATGAAAGTTATCTAATATTGATATACTTGAGATTGATGAAAACTCATGATAATTTTGAATATTTTTATCTCATTTTTAGGATTATGGTATATATTGTCTAGTGTGTGAATTGATGAAATATTGGATACTACCATTTTAGTATTAAATATAGAAACAATTTTTTTTGGATAATATGAAATTTTAATGTTGTTTTATGATCTATATATTTACATAGTTTTGGGGAAGGTATACTCTAGGGAATATATGATTCAGATATGAATAATTAATGATGTTTGAGAAAAGGTAAGTATGTTACAATAGCCTATGACAGTAAGGATGATGTTATATTGGAAGTTATATATATAATAAAAAATATTTTAAGAATACCCTCACATGCCTTCCTCAATGGGTAATAATTAAAACTGCAAGGACATAATTTATTTACGGGCGATAGAATGTAATGACCTAGGATTTTGGTTCCTTTAAAATATATACTATGCTCAATAACTTGTGTCACACTCTACACCCAACATAAAAAAACCAAAACGTATAAAGAATACATTATTAATAATGTTATACTAATCACTAATATAGAAAATAATTAATAGTTTTTATCTTCATAAGGTAAATAATTAATGTGATTGAAAATAATCCTTTTTATGTGAATATTGAGAAATAATCCTTTTTATGTGAATATTGAGAAATAATGTTTTTTAAAATAATCATTTTTATGTGAATATTGAGAAATAATGTTTTTTCTAGAACGATGTCATTTATCACATAATCAGTGTCTGTGAAAGGAAAAAAATTTATAAATTATTTTAATTGATAAAATATACATTTAAAAGGAGTAATTATGAAATCAAAAATATTCTTTGACCATATAAATTCTATTTTAAATAATTTATGACATAAGGATAGTTTTATAAAATTTAAAAACTTTTTTCATTTATTTCTTCTTAATAAACTTTTTTATGGTGAAATTATATTTTGTATTATTTTTAAAGAAACATTAATTATTTATATAATAAATCAATTACTACAATGAAAATTGGAAACCATCAAAAATTTAAATTTCAAATAACTTTAATGCTTAAAAGCACTCTTATTTATGTTTTATATGTGTTTCAATGTGTTTAATTTAAAATCACATTTTCTTATATTTTACTAATAAATTACGATAAATGGAGCCAAAATTAATAATAATCATGTTGAATGATGGTAGTAAGGGTCTACTAATATATTTAGTAATAAAATAATTGACATGATTAATATTTAATTAATAGTAGTATGTTTTTAAATGAATTATCAAAGGTGGATTGAATTTTCCAAAATTAACATGACAATTAAACATTATTGATATACTTTTTTCTTTTTAAATATGTACTAACAAGAATAATTCACCTAACTCACCTAAGATTCATTCCATTCTATTCGTAACCCTTAACATTATTTTCCATGAAAAAGTCTCCCTTCTTCACTTATAAAAGGGGGATCACTCACACCATTTTCATACTCTACTTCTATTTCGAAATTTTCAAAAACAAAACTACCCAAATTTACCCTATTTTAATTCATTTAAATTCCCTTATTCCCCTATTCACATAAAAATATCCTAATTCCCTCAAATATAATGCCTTTACCAATAGGATTTTTAACATCACAACATAGGTAACCCATCTTTCTTAACATTTCATTACAATTATTTTATTTATAAAACAACCCTAAAAAATAATAATAATTAAATAATCATCATTAGTGTTTTTAAATGTTACTATACTAATTATACAACCATTATTTATTATATTCCATCTATGAAGAAAAACAAGTATCATCTTTAGTGTGTGTTTGAGGATTACTTCCTCAATGGAGCGACACTTTAGGTATTTCATCACCATAATTCATGGAAGGTTAAAAAAGTAATTTTGTAGTATTATATAATATTTCTTCCATTTTAATGATTCTTAAACTATAAGATACTTTATTTTATACTTTCATTCTATTATATGAAAATGGGAGGATCATATGTGTGTACGTGCAGACTACCTCCTCAATGAGATGATGATTCTATTTTCTTCATATAAAATAACATGAATAGACATGAAAGTTTATTTAATTTATAAAAGGGTAATTTAATAAACCATTAACATTCTATAATGACAATATTATACATTTCAAAAGTAATATTAACAATAAATTATTATAATATATTTTACCAGACATATTAATTTAACTTCTCAAAATTGAGTCCATTCATGGATAAATTATTTAACTATACAAATTATATGATAATATATTATTAAATTAGATAATAATATTAAATTTTGGAGATAATTAAACTATTTTATAACATATTTGATTAGGTTTAATAAACCGAAAATATTGTAAAGAAAATAACTGAACAACCCCAAGTTATTGATGTAAGCAGAAAAAAATATTAAAATAACATCCAAATTATTATAAATAGGTATTATGAAATTAAATAGGTCAGAATAATTTAATTTAATATATATATATATATAATGAAATTAATTTAATTATTTAGTAAGTTAAGTGTAAGTGCATAATGCTTTCAGACACAGGTTAGTGTTTCATCTCAAAACTTCATTGATTGAGAAACATATTATTTTATGTAATATTTTATTTTAAATGTTTTATGTAATGAAAATTTTATTTTAAATAGCATGTATTATTATTATTCATGACATTTTAACAACAAATTCAAATCTCCCTCTTTGAAGTGGTTTTTATCAAGACATTTCATAATCTGTAAGGGTTTCTCATCTCAACTTCACATCGTTGAGACATGTTTTAATGATATGAAGTAATTTATTATTTATATGGTGTATATAATGAGAAATAATGTATTATTACATAACCCATAATTTAATCCATGAAATTTTAGGAACCATATGATTTTCAACCTTACAATTAACTTTGATTCAAAAGAATATTGATGTTGTAAGGGGTTTTCATGACTCAAATCTCATCCTTACGTAATAATCACTCAACGTTGTCTATTTTATTTCATGATTTATATATTATAATTTATTATGATTTTAGGATGTATTTTTTAGCCACCCTAGTTTCTAGAAAATACCTTTTCTTTATGATTTTATGTATGTAAAGTTTATTGGTGAATTTTGGGAGAGTTATCAGAATATTTGGAATGTTTTGGGGATTTTATAATGATGAATGGTAAGTGCATGGTTTTGGAAAACCATGAAACACATAAATAAAACCATAAATAATGAGACAGAGGCAAAAGGGGTGGAACACAGGTGAAAAAATGTTTTTCTAAACCCTAGAGAATCATATTAGAAACCGTGTTGTTTTAGATAGTGATCTTTGGAACGAATGGTGTATGATTTGGAAACTGTGTGAGCTAACCATACCGAGTTCATCCTTAAGACAATTACTAGTTCATGTTTACTGCATGGTGTAAAAAAACATGAATGTAACCATGCACTGGTCAAAAGTGAGATCCCAAAATTTTGGATCTCAATCATTTTACCCTCTAACTCCCTCATTTTTTCTCTTATGCTTCCCAACCTCAATATTTTCTCTTCTCTAAGATCATGTAAAGTTCTGACATTGATCCAAATATGATTCAAAGTCTTCCATTGGTGATTTGAATCCATATTCTCATATAAATTCATTTTTCTTGTTAGTTCTTGTTGGGTTTTCTTAGATCCACTCCACTCTTTCTCTTTCTTTCTTTCATAGATGTACAACCATTGTGGGTAGATATAAGGATGGGGATGAAAAATATTATTATATTTTTAATGGTTTGGGGAAGATATCTAAGATATGTTCATGGATATTGAACATAGATTTGTGATTTTCCGTCATGTCATTCTTCATTTTCATCATAAAACCAGAGGTATGTGTCTTTACTCCCAACTCCTCTATTTAGAATATTAAGTCTTAGTTTAAAATTGGTTTAATTACATGGTTTTTACTCTGAAATGTTGGTTAAAATCATGTTATAAATCCTCTCAAGTAATGATATATGGTTTTTGGTAAAAATGTGGAATTTGGGTAATTGGGTTTTCAAAGTGCTTTATTTGGTCAATTTTAAAATGATTATTTTAAAATATAGATTAGTTGAATATTTTAAATGTATTGCAGAAAGTTTTTCAAAAATACATTGTTTTATTTAAATAGTTTTAATTTGATTTTCTAGAATGGTTTGGGAATACATGTTTTTTGTATGAGTTCATGTTTGGCATTACCCTGAATAAGGAACATGTAACATTGGGGTATAAGGGATGTGACCTTTGATTGGGGGAGTGTCAGTTGGACACAAGGTATGAGTGGGTGTGTTGTGAACCATGGAATGTGACTGTATAATGTCATATAATTTAAGGAATTGTTTATGTGAATTCCGGGGAAAACTGTTTATTATGAATTTTGTTTATATGTTGATATAAAATATTTTTGAAATAATTTTATATATAATTTTTTATATAAGTTTTTCTAACATGTTCTATCCTAGTGGTGTGAGTTGGGATGTCATCAAGGACTACCTACTATGTTGTAGTATTCACCCTTACTTCACCACTTTGGTTATTTTGATGATATCGTATATCGAGATATGAGAAAAGGTGAAGTATCATACATATTTAGTACTACTAAATTATACTTAGGATTTTTGGTGGAGTTGGCACTTGTATCGTGTAATGTCTCGGATTTTTCCATTTATTATTTTAAATATTATATGGAATTATTTCGCGACCGGGTGTGAAGATGACACATCATTCTGAGGTCTAGTGAGCATGGAATGGTGGTTTGAACTTTTTTTAAAGTTAACTGAGTTGGAACTTGTGCGTGGCTATGAAAGTTTTCTAATGGATGCCCAGATTAAAAATCTGAGCACACCGTTGCGTCCAAGATGGCGACATTACCTATGAATGAGGCTAACCTCGACCGGCGCGGGTCGAGGGAAAATGTTAATTTTCGAACGTTTTAAGTAAAATAAAATACAATAAATTAACAAGTTTATTTTATTTTGTTTAAGGAAACGTCCGCTGCAGTGCGGTAACAACGTAGTTGTTTCCTAAATTAATGGCACGTCTTAAAGACTTCAAAATTCCAAGTCAACATCATTAATACTGTCGCGTAATTAAATTCCAACATGTTTCCCTTTTTAATGGGTTAACCAATTGTTGATCGTTGGCAACACTTGAGATGAACCTCTGCCAAATCCGCGAGGCGTTGGAGGAAATTTTCGGTGATGAACGACGATGGATTGAAACCAGGGATCGTTGTGCTGACGTTGAAGGATCTCGACGAAAATGGCAGCAAGACGCCTTTGTCAACAATCGAACCTTTCGAAAGGTAGGGGTTGTTATTTCAATTTCTTTTCCCCGTTTCTGACTTTAACGATGAACGAGGATTAACCACGAACAAGTTGATCCGCAGATTCATACATTCTTACGGGAGGGATTTTCATTGGGAAGATTATGGGAAATTGATCCATGCTTTATGTTGTCGTTGATTCTTTCTCCATTTAAGCCTATTAACGAGAGAGGATCACGCTGTGACAAATGATGAAGGAGGTTTGTTCCTCAATTTTGTTTATTTGGATTTCTTCCCCCTTATTTCCTCGCGCGTTCTTCTTTTTCTTCGTGGGGTGACACACAATAGATCGTTTAACATCCGTTCCGCGACGCAACGATCCCAAATCGAAGGTTCGACACTGCAACGACCTTGTGGAGGTGCGGCGACGATGGAAGACGACGAATCGGACCAGACTGGAAAGGGTGTTCTTCAAGCGTTCTTCATATGGGAAGATCAAATCACATTTTCAGAGTCGATCGGAGGTCTGAAAACACCAGAAGTGGCTTTGTGGCGTCGGTACGACCAAAATCTGAAGTTTTCATGGAGATCAGATGGCTGAATCAACGATCAGAGCAGCACGGGAGGGGCGCCGATGAAGAGTACCATTTCTGGAAATTTCCAGAATACACGACGTGTACTTCCGAAGAACACGCCGTGTAGTACTAGAGGCGGCTAGGGTTTCGGGGCCAGAGAATAATCACACGGTGTGTGACCCTTGTCACACGACCTGTTGGACCTTCCCCAAAGCGCGGTGTGTACTTTGGGTAGTACACGGACATAGGATGATCTACACGGCTCCAGGCGGCACGACGTGTATAGCGCAGCAGAAGCGGATACGTGGAGCTCGGAATGTATCTCACAGATACGCGGACACAGAATTGAGTACACGACAATGTACTCCATCACACGGCCAGGCGAGGCCAGTAACGCGGGTCTCCCCATGTGGCGATTACACGGGTTGGTGTACACGGGTTGATGACCGTGTACGAGCACATGGCTAGAGTACACAGAGCCAACCCCAGTTACCCAGACATGGCATGTACACCATATTACACGCCATGTACTTAGTTTTTCCTATATGACCAGCCTAAGCCATGGGCCGTTGTACACAGGCAGGACCCGGGGCCAGACAACACGACGTGTATATTTTCTACACGCTATGTACTTTCTGGAAAACGGAATGGTCCTTTCGGTCACCGTACCTCAGACATATTTTGTTTGGGTTAGTGCCCCTTCTTCTCTTTTCCTTGAGGGTAAGGAATATTTCCCTCACGCAGGATTATGATCCCTTCTGCAGGACTTTCTGTGATAGAGTTAGGCATCCATCCGAGAGGCCCGGATCGAGATCCTCTATCCATTCCAGACCCTAGGTAGAGTCAGGCATCGATGTGACCAACTCTACCGGGTGTTGATCCTCTACCTAGAAGGTGAATTCCGGATGAGTCGCGGTATACATCATGGCCCTGGAAGTGATCTTCATCTGTGTATCGAGATCTTTCCCACTCAAAAGTGTGTCTCTCGTAATGAGTGCTTCTATCTACCAGGAAATTTCCACTCAAGAGTGTGTCTCCCGTAATGAGTGTAGCTACATCTTGTGAGGGTTCCTGATGAACATCACTTCTCGGGCAGACATCATCAGAGCTATAACACTCATGGAGTGTGTTCTTCGGGAATGAGTGCATCACAGAATCTTAGAATAGACTCCCTGGCGTGGTATGCGGTTGGGTGACTTGTCTCTAGACCACGGGTCTGGGTTTTCAGTATATCTGGTTTGTTCTATATGTTCTTTAGACATATACTGTGCATAGCTGATTGTACCTTTACTTTGTGTACTGCTTTGTGGTTTTCGGGGTCCTCTACTGAGTATTTTTATACTCACCCTGCACGGGATTTTCCCGCACGTCTGGTGTCTTGTGCAGATGAGTATCCTTTTGACAGAGTCTAGGGTAGACCAGGACAGGACCAAGCTTTCTGAGTTCCCTACAGACCAAAACGTTCCTGCGGATATGAGCGGCAGTCCCAGTACCTTTTTGTGCTTAAAGGTTGGACGTTGCAGTATTTAGACTCTTGTTTTTGGTGGGCTTGTATTCTGGCCCAGTTTACTTTTACAACACTCTACCTTTCATCGTACTCTGTTGGTTGGGTTTAGTTGTATGCATTCATTCTTTTCCTCAGTGGTTTTTTTTCATATCAGCTTTTGTGGGCTTGGAGATGTGTGTGTGTGTACAGGTACTTAGGCAATGCCTCCCATGTTAGTGATGTGCCTACTCGGTGCTAGTCACTAGCCCCTGGACTATTGGAGGCGGGCTTGGGGAGTCAAGGCACTGGCCCCACTGGGATGGTTCATGACAGAGTGGTATTAGATGTGGTCGGTTCTACCTTAGGACCAAGAGTCCATGAGTTTGGTTTGGGGAAACAGTGTTAAGTGTCTCGGGTTTGGATTTCAGGCTAAAGACCCCAGTGTTGGTGCGGCGGCCGAAGTATCCATACACCCGGACTCTGATAACCTACTTTTCGGCCTGGTTCATGAAAACACTGGTTGCGGGGAAATAAAAGGTACATGCATCATATTGGAATGGGTTGTGTTTTCCATGTCCTTGGTGTCAGCTATCCAGATATACTCAGTGACCGTAACACATCTTGTTTCTTTACAGGATTCCTCCACGATGCATACCCACTAGGATTCAGAAGCACAATCACGAGGATGACCCAATCAGTGACGAGGCTTCGATACAGGGACCAGCTCCCCAAGCATTTCCACCAGGTGGTGCACCTACTAAACCACCCCCAGTAGAGCAGCCAGTGGTACCTTCAGTACCGACCGGTATGGAGCGCAGGCTTAGCATGCTCCATGATTTCTAAAGACAGGGACCCCTCAGGTTCCGAGGTGAGCCTGACCCTCAGGCGGCTGAGGACTGGCTTGAGGCAGTGACCAGAGTTTTCTGTCTAGTGAGGACACCAGTGGACCAGATGGTGATCCTAGAAGTGAGCCTTCTTCAGGGTTCGGTGGAACGATGGTGGAGTCTTACCACGCAAACTCACGACGAGGAGACTCTTTCATGGATGGAGTTTGAGAGACTCTTCACGGAGGAGTTTTCTCTGATTACGCTGAGAGTTATGCACATCTAGGAGCTTCTTCAGCTCTAGAAAGGAAGTATGATGGTGGATGACTATTCATCGAGGTTCACCAACCTCGCCAGGTACTCGATGGATATGGTTAGAGATCAGTACTGCCGAGCTCGGACCTTCGAGAGAGGTCTACAGAGAGACATATGTGCTAGTGATGTGCCTCTATGCATATAGACTTATGCTGGAGTGCTCGAGAGGGCCTTTGTGATTGAGAGCTTCTTGGCGGAGCAGAGACAGCCGCCAATAGTCAGCAGCAGGCAGACAGGTGCGGAGACACCGACAGCAGGGAGCCGACGTCAGACGCAGGGATCAAGATGTGGGAGACGTCATAGGAGGACCCTTAATAAGGGATCGACATTCCAGGTATCTCATGATGGATCCAGTCATCCTAGGGAGAAGCGATGCTACACATGAGATGGTAGGGGAATCTCACTAATGATTTCCCGACACGTCGTGCTGCTGAAAGGGAAGTGGTGGATGGACCACCGAGGCAGAGGCAGAGAATGGAACAGGCAGACCCGCCAGGCGGAGGATGTGGCAGAGGAGCAGGGAGATCTGTGGGTGGTGGAAAGCGCTTCGACTTACTTCCACCACCACCCTCAGAAGGTCCTCACCAGTCTCACGGAGCTGGGGGACAGGGACGAGGATAGCTAAATGCGGTCGAGGCATATGACCCAGGGGATCAAGGGATGATTCGAGGTACGATCTGTGTCTTTTCTACCTTATCTTCCATACTCATAGACATAGGTTACAGTCATTCCCTTATAGCCACATGTCTTTTACAAAACATTGAGATTCCGGTAGAACCGTTGACTCGATCCTTACGCTTGGATGCACCTACGAGAGGAGACTCGACGATCACAGACCTTTGCAGACAGTGTGATCTTACCCTTGGAGGCGAGAGTTTCGGTTGGAACCTCTTGGTGGTAGCATCGAGGCCTTATGATGTCATTCTCAGAATGTATTGGTTATCTTCGGTCCATTCTCAGTTTGATTATTTTAGGCGAAGAGTGCGGTGTGTCCGCCGGGATGGAACGGGGTTTTCCTTTGTCAGAGAAAAGGAGATCCAGGCAGCACAAAATGTGCTCATGCATAGGAGGGCACAACCGATCACTCATGAGTTTCCTATATTTACCCTCATAACAATAGATGTTGTGAGCTCTTAGTTCCCAGCAGTGGTGGTAGAGTATGAGGATGTCTTTCCCGAAGATGTTCTAGGACTACCTCCCCACCGGGAAATCGAATTCTGCATCAACTTACACCCCGGGACGACACCGATTTCCTCATCAGCATATCAGATGGTTCCCGTAGAGATTTTCGAGTTGAGGGTGCAGTTTGAGGATTTGCAGAGCAAGGGTTTCGTGAGACCCATCCTTTCACCTTGGGCACCCCCAGTATTGTTTGCCAAGAAGGAATACAGAAGTCTGAGGTTGTGTGTGGATTACCGGTTCCTGAACCAGGTGACGGTGAAGAATAAATATCCAATGCCAAGGATCGATGACCTCTTTGATCATTTAAGGGGGGAAGAGTGGTTCTTGAAGTTTAACCTTCGATCAGGATATCACCAGCTACGAGTGCGGGATGAGGATATACCGAAGATGACTTTCCGATGCTGGTACGGTCACTATGAGTACTTAGTGATGACTTCCGGCATGATGAACGCCCCCGCAGTGTTCATGGGACTGATGAACCGGATCTTCCAGCCGTACTTGGACCGGTTCGTAGTGGTCTTCATCGAAGACATCCTTGTGTACTCAGCGTCAGAGGAGGAGCACGCGAGAAACCTGCGAATGGTTCTAGATGTACTCCGGGAGCACCAGATTATGGAAAGCTCTCGAAGTGTCAGTTCTGGATTCAGGAGGTCCACTTTCTGGGACATGTCATCTCAGCAGATAGAGTGGTTGTGGACCCATCCAAGGTGGAGGCTGTGTTAGCATGAGAGCCACCTCGGCACATAACGGAGGTGCGAAGCTTCCTTGGATTGGCAGGATATTACTGGAGATTCATTCCTGATTTCTCCTGGATATCAGCACCGATAACGGCCTTGAACAAGAAGGGTCAACCCTTCGTGTGGATAGAAAAGTGCCAGCAGGCTTTCGAGAAGTTGAGACAGAGTTTGACGATCTCCCCAGTCTTGATATTTTCTGAGGAGGGTGTCGAGTATGTAGTTTTCTGCGACGCATCAGGGACCGGGCTCTGCTGTGTCCTAATGCAACAGCATGCAATGATTGCTTATAGTTCACGCCAGCTTATGCCACATGAGAAGAACTATGCGACCCATGATCTCAAGTTAGCAATGGTAGTCTTCGCAATGAAGATGTGGCGACACTACCTTTTGGGTGAGCGGTTCATTGTCTACTCTGACCACAAGAGACTCAAGTACATCTTCTCATAGAAGGATCTGAATCTGAGGTAGAGGCATTGGATAGAGTTCCTCCAGGACTATGATTTTGAGAGTATTTATACTCTTGGAAAGGGGAACAAGGTGGAAGATTCCCTCAGCAGAAGGTTGAGCTCACAGTTGTTGAGTGAGGTGACACAACAGTTAGCCGCATTACAGTTATCCTTCATTGATGGAGAGGATACAAATTACCTATAGTCGATGGTTGTCACCCCTCCACTCTTACAGTGAGTTAGGGAGGCACAACTTGGGGATGACGACTGTGTGGCTTTACGTGCTCAGTTATCCACAGGACATACTCCTGATGGATACTCGCAAGGTGGGGAGCACGTACTTCTTTTCAGAGGACACACTGTTGTACCAGTGGTGTTCCAGGAGTAAGTCCTGAGGAAGTTTCTTACATCCCCTTTTGCGGTACATCCTTGAGTGAAAAATATGTACTCGGATCTCCGACGGAAGTTCTGGTGGTCAGGCATGAAGAAGGAAGTAGCAGAATTCGTTTCTCGAAGCCTCACATGCTAGAAGGTGAAGGCTGAGCACCAGGTTCTAGCAGTGTTAGCTCACCCCCTGGAAGTTCCAGAGTGGATGTGGGATGGAATATCGATGGAATTCATGACGGGCTTACCACTGACGTCCAAGGGGAACAATTCCATCTGGGTGATCGTTGACCGACTCACCAAGTCGACCCACTTCCTAGCTATCAAGGACTAGAGTTCTATAGAGAGCTTGGGACACCTCTACATGTAGGAGATAGTTCAGCTTCATGGTGTCCCCTCGACTATAGTCTCAGACCGAGATGCCCACTTCACATCCCGGTTTTGGAAGGGATTGTAGGAGGATTTTGGGACTCAGCTACGCTTGAGTACAACATTGCATCCCTAGATGGATGATCAGACGGAGAAGACCATTCAGGTTATGGAGGATATGTTGTGAGCCTCTATCTTATACTTTGGTCGCAGTGGGGAGGACCACCTACCACTGGTGGAGTTTACATACAACAACAGCTACCACTCCACCATCGGTATGGCACCATTCGAGGCCTTGTATGGGAGACCCTGTCGGTCACCGCTTTGCTGGACCGACCCAGGAGAGTCAACACTCGTGGGTCCAGAGTTAGTGCGAGCTACTACAGAAAAGTTGCAGATCATCCGGGAGGGGATGAAGACTGCACAGAGCCAGCTGAAATCTTATACTGATAGAAGATGGAGACATCTAGAGTTCGACAAGGGAGACCATGTCTTTTTTTGGGTCTCACCTAGATGAGGGTTGCAGAGATTTGGCCGAGGCAGCAAGCTATCTTCGAGGTTCATCGAAACTTTCTAGATCATGCTCAGAGTTGGCGATGTGGCGTACTGCCTAGCTCTACTACCACAGTTGCATCAGGTACATGACATCTTCCACGTGTTGTAGCTGAGGAGGTACGTGCATGACCCATCGCAAGTCATCGACTGGGGTGTGCTGGATATCAAGGATGGAGTGGCCTTTGCGGAGTACCTGGTGGAGATCAAGGATCGGCAGGATAGGATCCTTCGTGGGCGATCGATTCCCTTGGTGTGCGTCCGGTGGAAGCATGAGAATCTTCATAAGAGCACGTGGGAGCGGGAGGACCATATTTGTGCCCAGTACCCATATCATTTTGAGTAGCCCTCATTTTGGCTTTTTGTGGACGTAAAGCCCCAAGGTTGGGAGAATGTAATATCTCGGATTTTTCCGTTTATTATTTTAAATATTATATGAAATTATTTCGAGACCGGACACGAAGACGACACATCATTCCAATGTCTAGTGAGACCAGAATGGTGGTTTGAACTTTTTTTTAAAGTTAAGTGATTCGGCACTTGTGCGCGGTAGTGGCGGTTTCCAAACAGATGCTTGGATGAAAAATATGAGTGCACCATTGCGTCCGAGATGACGACTTTACCTTAGAATGAGGCTAACCTCGACCGGCGCGGGTCGAGGGAAAAATTTAATTTTCGCACGTTTTATGTAAAATAAAATAAAATAAATTAACAGGTTTATTTTATTTTGTTTAAGGAAATGTCCACTGCAGCGCGGTAACGACGCAACTGTTTCCTAAATTATTGGCTCGACTTAAAGATTTTGAAATGGCAAGTCAATGTCATTAATACTGCCACGTAATTAAATGCCAACATGTTTCCCTTTTTAATGGGTTAACCAATTGTTGATCATTGACAATTCTTGAGAGGAACCTCTGCCGAATCTGCGAGGCATTAGAGGAAATTATCGGTGACGAACGACGACGGATTGAAACCAAGGATCGTTCTGCCGACGTTGAAGGATCTCGATGACAATGGTAGTGCGACGCCTTTTTCAATGATCGAACCTTTCAAAAGGTAGGGGTTGTTATTTCAATTTATTCCTCCTTTATGACTATAACGAGGAACGCGGATCAACCACAAACAAGTTGATCTGCGGATTCGTACGTTATTATAGGAGGGACTTTCTTTGGGAATATTATGGGGAATTGATCCATGGTTTATGTTGTTGTTTATTCTTACTCTGTTTAAGCCTATTAACGGGAGCAGATCACCCCATGACGAACGACGGTGGAGGTTTGTTCCTCAATTTTTTATTTGGATTTCTTCCCCCTTCTTTCCTCGCACGTTCTTCGCGTTCTTTGCGGGGCGACGAATCAGACCACACATGAAAGGGCGTTCTTCGAGCGTTCTTCGTGTGGGAAGATCAAATCATGTTTTCGGAGCTGATCGGAGGTCCGAAAAAACCGGAAATGGCATTGTGGCATCGGGACGAACAAAACCGGAAGGTTTTGTGGCAATCGAATGGCTGAATCAATGATCGGAGCAGCACAGGAGGCGCACCGGTGAAGAGTACCGTTTCTAGAAATTTCCAGAATACACGACATGTACTTCTGAAGAACACGCCGTGTAGTACTGGCGGTGGCAGCTAGGGTTTCGGGGTCAGAGATGAATCACACGGCGTGTGACCCTGGTCACATGGTGTGTTGGACCTTCCCGGAAGCTCGGCGTGTACTCTGGGTAGTGCACAGACATGGGATGATCTACACCACTTCAGGCGGCACGGCGTGTACAATGCGGAAGAAGCGGCTACGTGGAGCTCGGCGTGTATCTCACGGATACATGGACATGGGATGGAGTACATGACCATGTACTCCATCACACGGCCAGGTGAGGCCAGTAATGCGGGTCACCCCATGTGGCGATTACACGGGTTGGTGTACGCGGGTTGATGACCGTGTACGGGCACATGACCAGAGTACACAGAGCCAACCCCAGTTACCCAGACACAGCGGGTACATAGTATTACATGCCGTGTACTTATTTTTTCATACATGACCAGCCTAAGACACAGTCCATTGTACATGGGCATTACCCAGGGTCAGACAACACGGTGTGTATATTTTCTACACGCCGTGTACTTTTTGGAAAACGGCATGGTCCTTTCGTTTACCGTACCTCGAACATCTTTCATTTGGGTTAGTGCCCCTTCTTCTCGTTTCCCTGAGGTTCAGGCATCTTTCCCTCACTCAGGATTATGATCTCTTCAGTAGGACTTTCTGTGATAGAGTCAGGCATCCATCCGAGAGGCCGGGATCGAGATCCTTTATCCATTCTAGACCCTAGGTAGAGTCAGGCATCGACGTGACCAAATCTACCGGGTGTTTATCCTCTACCTAGAAGGTGAATTCCAGATGAGTAGTGGTATTCACTATGACCCTGGCAGTGATCCTCATCTGTGTATCGAAATCTTTCCCACTCAAGAGTGTGTCTCCCATAATGGGTGCTTCTATCTAGTGTAAATTTTCCACTCAGGAGTGTGGCTCCCGTAATGAGTGTAGCTACCTCTCATGACGGTTCCTGATGAACAACACTTCTCAGGTGGACATCATCAGAGATATAAGACTCATGGATTGTGTTCTCCCGGAATGAGTGCATCACGGAATCATCAATAGAATCCCTAGCAGGGTATGCGGTTGTGTGACTTGTCTCTAGACCACGAGTCTGGGTTTTGAGTATATCTGGTTTGTTTTATATGTTATGTAGACATATAATGTGCATAGCTGACTGTACCTTTACTTTGTGTACTGCTTTGTGGTTTTCGGGTTCCTCTACTAAGTATTGTTATACTCACCCCTGCACAGGATTTTCCCGCACGTCTAGTGTCTTGTGAAGATGAGCAGCCTTTTGACAGAGTCCAGGGCGGACCAGGACATGACCGAGCTTTCTGAGTTCCCTACAGACTGAGGCGTTCCTATGGCTACGAGCGGAAGTCCCAGTACCTTTTTGTTCTTACAGGTTGGACAATGAAGTTTTCAGACTCTTTTTTTGATGGTCTTGTATTCTGGCCCATTTTACTTTTACATCACTCTACCTTTCATCATACTCTGTCAGTTGGGTATAGTTGTATGCATGCATTCTTTTCCACAGTGGTTTTTTTTCATTTTAGCTTTTGTGGGCTTGGAGATATGTGCATGTGTACAGGTACATAGTCAATAGATCCCATGTTAGTGATATGCCTACTTGGTGCTAGTCACCAGCCCCTGGCCTATTGGAGGCGGGCTTGGGGAGTCACGGCGCGGGCCCCACTGGGATAGGTCGTGACATATCATGTGTAACTTTGGAGTCATGTGGTTGTCTTTGGGTTTTAATAGTATCTCTTTTGTTATTTAAATTGATGTTAGATTGTCTTATGTTGTGGTACTCATTGTTTTTTTATATAAATGAAATTTTTGAGTTTTTATTCATCTATTTCATGCATCATGACGTGTTATATTGGGTTATGTTTTATTGCGTGTTTTTTTATCTTCAATGGGAAATTCCCCCCCCCCCCCCAAATAGTAATTCCAGACCTTCGAAATTTATTACCAGGATTTGGGATCTTGGGGATGTTACTTAAGGACAAGTAATGTCTCACCTCCCTCTCAATCCAATGGTATGGGGTCTAGAGTTAGAAGTGTTATCTTCTTTTTTCGATCCAAAATCTAGTTAGTGCAAGTAGAATCATCTTGCTCAGTCTGTGAGACAAAAATGGTATCAGTTCTATAGGTCTTGGAGTTGAATTCATTCTACTATATTTCTTATGAGGGGTTGGTGTAAATTTTTATGATTGTTGGAACATTAAATATATATAAAAAAAGAAATTTAAAACCTTTTTATGCTAAAAATCAAGATAACAGGGATTTGGGTACATATGTGTATTGGATAAACTTATAGGATATTGAAATCTCATTTTGATGGGTTTATCTAATGAGACAAGTATGATAGGAATTAGAGGAATGGATTCCCACTAGGATTGAATATTTTATTTAGAGTAATGATTCATGATTTGGTGCAAAATGGTTGATTTTTGAGAACTTATGATTTTTTTTCAAATGAAATAATTTGAAAAAGAGCAAAATGTGGTATTTTGAAAATGGTTTAATTTTAAAAAACAAATAGAAATATTTCAAAAATTTGTTCAGAAGAAGAAAATGTTGATTTTAGAAAGTAATTTTTTGATAGTTTATGTGGTAGAATGTGAAATTGTTAATCCTTCAGTTAGTAGAGAGTAAGACTTATATAGTTTGTAATCTGTATAGGAATGGATCCTAGTAGGTGTTATAGGAACCAACTGAAGGGGCATACAAAGAACACAGTTGCACCTAAGCCGCAGAATAGGATAAATGAGCCAATGCAAGTGGGTCATTTTTTCTAGTTCTAGAAGTATAATCTACCCATCATTTTGGGTGATTTGGAACCAAAAAATATAGAGGTGTGTCTGAATATTATGAATCATATATTCAATTTCATTGGTACCCCAACAGAGCTGAAGGTCAAGATGGCAGGATATATGCTGGATGATCATTCACGCTAGTGGTGGGTCTAAGTTATACATGCTAAATTGGATCAAGGCATTGGTTTGGAGGATTTGGAGGAATTTTTCCACAAAAAATTCTATACTCACATGATCAAGATTCAATGGGCGACAGACATATTCATCTTGATTTAGTAATATCTATCATTCACTAATTATGTGGCTAAATTCATGAATTTAGTATTCTTTTCACCTGAGGTTGCTACTAGATCATCCTTAAAGGAATGCATCTTTGAATATGGGATGAGATATGAGATTCTATCCGAGATTGATGTGGTCTATATTATGAACTATATAGAGATATTCAATAGAGTGACAATGGCTAAACGAGACATCTCATGAGCTCTGGGAGGATGAAGCATGTAGATAACCATGAGAAGTGGTGGGAACTCTAATTCCAAGAGTAAGTGGAAGGGGGACACCTATTTCCATGTTGGGATCATGAATCAAAATCAGACAAATGGATCTATAAAAATTACTACATGATCAAAGAGAAAAGTAGGATTCTTCCAACGTGGTTCAGTTGACAAGATAAAGAGAGAGTGGATGAAACAAACTAGAGCATGACTTAACTGTAACCAGATAGAGAAATTTTAGCACTAATTTCATAGTGCTCTAAGGTCAAGTGCTCAAGACACTTCTCTGGTGTCATAGAAATCATATGCTTCGACAGTGCAAGGGAACCAGAATAAATCTCATTAGTAGAACAGAGCTAGCTAGGGTGATTATAGGAATACACTGTCTCCTTAGCAAAGGACATATCAACAAGGCAATAAGGAACAATGTTATGTGAGCAAGAGATTACATGGATCTCAGAAGGTTTTGGTGGATGAACATTCTAGACCATATACTATGAGTGGATTGATTGGTTTGAATCATATCCTTATGAATGTGTTTTTTGATACTGGTTCATTGAATTCATTTTTTACTTCCCACAATGTTAATTTTCTAGGTTTAAAACTTTAGATGATTCCCTCTGTGGTAAAACATCAAAATCCACTTTAGAAAAGAGAATGTTGAGCCTTTCTATGTAGAAAATGTTTTGTAACTATTCATCAAGATAAAATAAAATGGTATTTCTGTATTCTAGTGATGGATGTCAATGATTTGATCATAGTAATTCCCTAGTTGATAATGTTCAAGGCTCAAATCTTCCGTTATAGAAGAAAAATTAGTTTCATAATTGAGGATGGATTTGAGAATCTATTTAGAGGAGAAAGGAATGTAAAGACAGGTTTAATATGTTTGTTTAAAAAGTATCAGGAACAATATCTTAGTAGTTGGAAAAATTGAAAATGGAATTGATGGAAGGGATTGAGAATAGAATTTTCCTAGTAGTGGTGGATGATTTTCTAGATGTATTCCGAGAAAATTCCTCTAGGTTACCACTGGTAAGGGAAGTGTAGTTTAGATTTTGTCTCCTTCAAAAGACCATTCCCATCTCACTTCCATATTGTTGAATGGAACCAACTGAATTTAGGTAATCAAAATTTTAGTTGGGAGAGATGGAAAGCAATGGTTTCTTTCAGCTGAACGTGTCTCCATGGGTTGCACCAGTCTTGTTAGTGTAGAAGGTGGATGGAACTATAAATCTCTATGTGGATTATCATAATCTTAACCAAGTTATGGTTTATTTGATCAATTTAGTTAAGATCAGTGGTTCTATAATATTTAATTTTGATTGGGATATCAAAAACTATGATTCTGAAAAGAGGATATTCTATGGACAACTTTTAGATAAAGATATAGACATTATTAATATATGGTATTTCCTTTCAGTCTTACAAATTTATTATTTGTCCTTATAGAAATGATTAATCAGATATTTTGGAGACATCTATATTATTTTTTTGTGGTGTTTATGGATGACATATTAGTGTATTCTAGGACAAGGTAAGAGAGGATGAAACACATCGCGATAGTGTTGGAAATCTTGAGAGACCATATATTGAATGAAAAATCATCAAAGTGTGTTTTTTGGATACAAGAGGTACATTTCCTTGGACATGAAATTTATGAAAGAGGAATTTTAGTGGATCTAGAGAATATTAAAGTTGTTATATCTTCGAACCTACCAAAGAACATCTCTGAGATATGGATCATCCATGGTCAATATAGTTATTACCGACTCATTGTTCATTCTTTTTAATGACTATATTCACCTATGATTTCTTTAAAAAAGTATAATGTACCATTCCAATATGACGATGAATGAAAAAAATAATTTCAAGTTTTAAAGGATCGGCTTACATCCACACAGGTCATGATTTTTCTAGAATTTCGACAAGGGTACATGGTGTATTATGATGCTTTAAGATCTTGGTTGGGGTGTTTTATCATTCAAGGAGACAGTTTTTCTACTTATGGATCATGGTAGTTAAGCATACATGAGAAGAAATATCCAACACAAGATTTGGAGTTAGCTGTAGTCATCCAAGATTTGAAGACTAGATGTCATTTCCTATTTAGGGAAAAATTTACTATTTTTACAAATCAAAAGAGATTGAATCATATTTTCTCACAATAATATTTGAATATGAGGAAAGGAATAGGGATGATGTATCGATAAATGTTTTACTTTGAATTTATGTATACATTGAAGAAAATTAATATGGTGGAAGATTTGATAAGTAATAATTCATATTCTAAGTTTGAAAAGGAGGCTTCAAATGAGTGGAAGTTGATGTTGGTCATACCCGATATGAACTTGGACTGTGATGACTGAGGTGAAGTTATGATTTTCTTTCCAATTTATTTTATTCCTGATTTGGAGAATACGGTTAAAGGGGACCAAACATATGATGTAGAATGTGTGTCTATGAGGTTAGAACTCAATGGTGGGGAGACCATTGATGGATGTAAATTGGATGAGATTTCAGTGTTGTGGTTTAGAAATTGGATGGTTGTACCTATTCATTCTCTAAAAAACTTCATCTTGATCACCACCATTCGAGATGGGATGTTCATCTGGAATACAAGAAGATATATAAAGTGTTGAATTGATATTTTGGTAGACCAACATTAAATGAATGGTGGTTGAGTTTTTCTCATGGTGATTAACTTTTCATCGTGTTAAGGTAGACCATCAGTGACCAGTAAGTATGTTATTGTAATTACCTATCCCTATTTGAAAATGAGAGCATATAGCTATGGATTTTTTAATATGTCTCCAAATAATGGTTCAGAAACATGATTCCATATGGGTGACGGTGTATCAAGTCACGAAGTAGGATCATTTCAACCGAATTCAAGAATCTCATATGGTGGAGTACTTGTAAAAAAATATATGTCCAAGATGTGGTAAATTGGCATGTAATGCTTATTTAGATAGTGTCCAATAGAGATCTCAGGTTCACATCTTGTTTCTGGAAATGCATAAAATAAGATTTTGGGTCTCAGTTGATCATGAGTATGGTGTATCTTCCTTATATGGATGGGAAATATAAAATGATGATGCATACATTTGAATACATTCTATGGGATTGTGTAGTATATTTTGGTGGCTCATGGGAAGATAATATGCTATTATTGGAGTTCTTGTATAATAATATATATCATGCCTCAATAAATATGGCTATATTTTAAGCACTGTATGATCTTCTTTTCCATTCAACACTTTCTTTGGTGGAAATAAGAGAGACATCAATATTTGGGATATGCCTTGGCCAATAAAAAATGGATAAGATTCAATTGATCAAGAAAAATATGGAGATGGATCAGAGTCTTGAGAAATCATATTAAGATCATTGTCGATAGTCGTTATCTTTCATTGTGAGTGATCATGTGTTCTTGAAGATATATCCAAGGATTGGACATAATTTCTTTGGGATTCAGGGAAAGTTATCCCATACATAAATATGCTCTTTTTGATACTAGAATATGTTAGAGAGGTGAAATATTGGCTGGAATTTCCACCATGGTTTTGTGCAGTGCATAATGTCTACCACAAATCTTAGTTTAAAAAATTTGAACCTATTCCTGACTGTGTGATCATATAAGATCACTTTGACCTAGATCCAGATTCTTTGTCATTGAACATTCCAATATGAATTATTGATATTTATGAGATAGAATTTAGTGGAAAAAGAATCGGTCTAGTGTAGGTTTTGTGGCAACATGGTCAGATACAAGAAGAGACATGGGAATATGAGAAAGAAATGAGAGAGTAATGGATATAATTATTTTGGGGAAATGATGGTTTATTAATTTTTAAAGACATATAGACCAATGGTGGGGAGAATTTAGCACCTCTGGTTTCTAGTAGGTAACCCCTTATTTATTAATATTTAGTATGTAATGTTTATGGGTGATGTTTCGTTGAATTTGGAGAAAATTTGGAGTGTTTTTGGGTATTTTCTAAAGGTTAAAAATAGGATAATAGTTTGGGAAACCCTATAAAACCTACATGAATCCATGAAAAATAAGTCATAGGTTGTTGGGGCGGTGTACGAGCGGTGCACGGTTTGTCCGAACCATGCGGAAGCCTTGGAGAAATCATGGTTGGTTGGACAGTGAACATTGGCATTGCTGGAACATAATTTGGAAACTATTTCATCCAACCATATTATGCTCATCTTTGAGACACTGTCTAGAACATGGTTAGCATATAGTTTGTGTAACAGTTTGACTAACCATTCACATGTCAATAGTGAGATCCTAAAATTGTGGATCTCACTTGTTTTACCCTCTAACTCCTTTATTTTTCCTTTTATTCATCCCTAACCCAATATTAACTCTTCTAAAATGACATGTAAGGTTATAACATTGATCCTAAGGTGATCCAAAGGATTACTTTGGTGATTTTAAGCTAGATTCTCCTCGAAAGTCATCATTCTTAGTAGTTCATGTCGGGTTTTCAAAAATCTACATCACCTCCCTCTCTCGGATTCTTAGATCTACATCTATTATGGGTTGATATAATTTTGGTTTGGAAAATATGATCATATTTTTATTGGTTTACAATAGGATAATAGATCTAAGGAGGGTTCATTGAGATTCTACCTTATTTCATGACCATTATTCTTGTCATTATTTGTTTTCATCATAAAACCTGAGGTAGGTGGAATCACTCTTGATTCCTATATTTATAATTTGAATTATTAGTTTAAAATTGGTTTATTTTCTTGGGTTTGTTTGTTATATTTTTGTGAAAATCATGTTATAAATCCTCGATAGTGATGCTTTATTTTTTTGGGTGAAATTTTTGAATTGTGGTAATTGGTTTTTCAAAGTGCATTGGTTTCTAAATTTTAAAATATTTATTTTAAATTTTTTATTTTTAAATATGGATTCATAGGATTTTGGAAATAACATGTAAAAATGATTTCAATAAAAATAAATTTTTATCAAAATGGTTTTAAATGTTTTATTTGTAAAGGTTTTGGAATAAATGCATTTTGTGTGAGTTAATGTTTGACACAACACTGAATAAGGGAAATTTACTAGTGGGATATAAAGGATGGGACCCTAGATTATGGGCGTGTGTCAGTGGGACATAATGTGATTTTATGAGAGACCACCCGTGAGTTTGGAACTATCAATCCATCATTCATGTGTGAGTGTGTTGTGAACCATGAAATCAGTATTCAGAAAATAAAATGTTAAATGATTTAGTGAACTTTTTAAGCAATTTCCTTGGAAATCTATTTACAATGGATTTTTTTTTGTATTTTGATATAAACTATTTTAGAATTTTTTTATAAATTTTCTTTTTTAAATGTTTCAAACATTTTATATCCTAGTGGCATGATTTGGAAAGTCGTCATATAAAACCTACTGAGTTTATGAACTCACCCCTACTGTGGAACTTTGGTGATATTTTAGATACTGAATATTGGAATATGGGAAAAGTTAATGTATCATACATATTTAGTACTACATCATGATAATTGGGTTGTTTGGTGGAGTTGGATCTTGGATCATGTGGAGAATTGGATTTGTGTGGTTGTATGGGGGTTCTGATAGTATGTCATCCACAGTTTACATTCATGTTAGTTTTTCTCCCACTATGCTACTCTTTCTTCAGTTTTTATATAAATGAAATGGTTGAGTTGGTCTTTGTCTATAAAATGTACCATGTAGTGTTCTATAAGGTTATGTTTTATTAGATATTTTTTTTCTTAAAAGGGAAAATTTTCCCCCAAATTGTAATTGAATCCCTTTAGAATTTAGTACCCACCATTGGAATATTAGTGATGTTTCTTAAAGGAAATTAATGTCCTTCTTCCTTCTAAATCCAATGTGGAGGGGCATGATGTTACATATTTTCACCTTATTTATTCAGAAAATCATTTTTCACACCAATGCTTTATCTAAAATGATTTTAATGTTTTTTTAAATTCATTATTTGTTACAAATAATTATTATTACTTTAGTGGATATTTATTCCATGTCCATATTTTTACTACCCAACAATGTTCTCTTTCCATAGTGGAAACTATTTCTTCCCCAATGATTATTTTATTTACTTTATTTAATTTTGATGTATAATATTTTTGTATCCTTTTTAAATATATGGGTTTTCAATATTGTAACTCAAAAATGTATAAAAGGTTTTTCAATCCTTTAAAAATTTGAATTTTTATCATCCAAACAAATGTTTTTTTTGAAAAAATTTATATGCTTTTCAAGGTTCCATTATTTAATATTATTTTAAAGGTATAAGTTTTCAAATTATTTTCACTCCCCTGTTTGAAAACAGAATGTCTTTTTTATTCCCCATTATTAATGAATCTTTCAAAGATAATATTTTTCAAGGTATTTTGTCTTATTTTTTTTGAAATCTATCTATGTTTTTAATTATTTATTATTAAATAGTATTATTAAGGTTAATGTTTTCAAATTATTATAACTTCCCTTTTTGAAGACATTATGAATTTCTCAAATATTATTTATAAAATATTATTTTAACAGTATAAGTTCTAAAAATATTTACACTTATTATTTTTAATAATAATTATATATTTTGTGAGTATTACTTATTTTAAATACTTTATATTATTCTTTTAAATATTCTTCGCTTTCCCATCTTAATTTTTTTGAATGCAATTTCCACATGAATGTTTTAAAAGGTTTTATGAAAAAAAATATTTCTCACATCTATTTACCCTCTAAGGTTTATCTCTCATGAAGTGATTGTTTTACCACATTATATTTTTAATTATGATTTAATCCCTTCAAAAAAAATTTATTTTGGATATATTATGATTTATTAAGTTAATGATATTTAGTGTTTTTAAAATATTTAATTAACCCATTATTTTTCCTAGGGTTATTTATATAATGATTTAGAAATTTAATAAAACCCATTTTACTTTTTTATGCTTTATTGATGGATGTGATGATTTTTTTTCAAGTGGAACATAAATGTATAGATTATGAGATGGTGGGACCTATATCGTCCTCAAATAAATTGGGTAATGGATTTTATATCATTAGATAGAAATTATAGGAGATCAATTTTTTGAGTATCTCAGTTCTCAAAGGGTGAGTATGAGGGAATTCAACTATACTCACAATTCAATGTGTGAATAGCTTATAAAGTATATAGGTTTACAATTATTGAGTGTGATGGAATTTTTTTATACTCATAATTTTATGAGTGAATGGGTTGGTAGGTAGTGTGGTTCACTATGATTAGAAATCCAATGTTTATGATTGTGCCGCTTTATTTTCTATATTCCTTGTCTCATGTTTTTGCTTTA
Source organism: Viscum album (assembly GCA_963277665.1). Taxonomy (NCBI): domain Eukaryota; kingdom Viridiplantae; phylum Streptophyta; class Magnoliopsida; order Santalales; family Viscaceae; genus Viscum; species Viscum album. The sequence goes on along the minus strand of OY728162.1, from coordinate 3,244,185 downwards.
TGGCTGTTGAATCATGTTTCTATACACTTTTTATTCATTTATTACACTATGATACGTAATATTCCATGATTTATGATACAATATTTTTTGGGAATGTATTTTCTCATGCATATTGATTTTACCTATATTATCATATTATTCTCACATATGATATTCGATTGTTATCACTTATGTTTATTATTTCATATATGAAGACACCAATTTATTATGATTCCATTTTTGAAGGTTTTAAAGAAAATTATACATAAGATATTTCTATAAGGGTTTCATATGAGAATAATTTTGGGGAGATATTAATGAATTATAGATTTAGTGGTTTTTAATGTGAGAAAATGTACACTGGTTGGAAAATATGTGAGTTTTGTTAGTTAATGTTTTTTCCCTAAATGTGTAAAAAAATATATAAAACTTCCTGGGATTTTATTGTATTGAAATATTTTCTTTATGTCAGGTAATTACTAGAAAATTTGGTTCGGGGTTTCTTATAAAGGAATGTATAATATTCAATATGGTTTCCTACACTAATTCTAGTCCTAACACCTACACATGGTTTCACATAATAGCCTCAAGAGGGTGATTTTAAATTTTATATGATTTATAGGTAGAACACATTATGGTTATATAGAATCAAACCAGTTTTTCCTAACTATTCTTGATCATATTTCAAATCATCATCCCATTCATTTTAAAAAAGTGGTGCATTTTCCATGTTTTCTATATAATCACTCATGGTTTCAATTTGATCATTTTTGTGATCAAAAGGTTCTCTTTCATTTAATCTAACCTTATTTTATTATTAAAATAATTTTTAATTATTATTGAACATATTCTAATATTTTGAATTAGTATAGTAATCTTGGAAGATTCCTTCATTGCCTTTTGATCGAACTTACTACGATTATTTTGGTGTTCATGATATACACTTTGTATACAAAACTTTAAAGTATCAAAAATTTGGTTTCATTTTATTCCATAAATCATTGGGCATTTTTTAAAATATCCCATTATAAAATCTATTAATGAAATAACATGTTGTATTAATAGGTTCGACCAAGAAGTAACTAGACATACTATGCTCACATAACAAAGTTCTAGAAATTTATTGCAAGGTCATATTTCACCTTAATAAAACACCATTATTTTATGCTTTCTTAGGGGTAGAAAAGGTATTGGTAATTATATATTTTTTAAAATGAATTAAATTCCTGAATGTAATATTCTCCCATATGGACAATCCTCAAAGTCACAATTTTGGAATGTTTTTCATTTCATATATGTTTGAAAAATCTAATAAATACAATAAAAAATACTCACATTCAATTCTCAAGAAATACAGTCATATTAATATTGAAATGTTTTCAACAAGTACATTAAAATAATAATTTCTACATAGGCAAGTTATTCTAGTAATTTCAAACAAATCCATGTGGATAATTTCTAAGGGTCAAGATTTAGTAACCTATTATATTAGTTTGAATGGTGTTTTTCATTGGTTGTACACTTGTATTTCACCATAGAGTCTATTTTTATCTAATTTAATATTAGGAAAATTGGAAAGAAAGTTTCTTTTGAATAACTTTTTCAGGGAACAACATTACAATGTCTCTCTATCATATTAAAAATACACGATTCATTTATTTTAGCATTCAAATAGTTTATATTTTTATACATAAATAATTAATATATTAAAATTAATTTCATAATGCTATAAAATTAAGATATTTTTGTTTAAAAAATAAACATGCATTGTTAGAAATATCAGCTGAATATCCAACATCAAAAAGTTGAAAAATATTTATCATGTTATGATTTATGCCTTAAACATAAAGTAATTTATTGATGAGTATTTTTTGTGGTTTTATAACATATTAAATACCAACTATATTACCTTTATCATTTTCACTAAATGTGACACATCCTTCATAAATCATAGATAATGAGTGAAATTTAGAAAAATCACCACTCATATTTGCTGAATAGAAACTATACATAAACAATTTTTCATTTTCATTAATGTGTTTTATTCCATACAAAAAAATATGTATCAAAATGTTTCAGTACCCAATTTTTATTGTGTATATCAATGATAAGTACATAATATTTGGGCATCTAAATATTATTATATTTTTCAAAAATAAAAACAGAATTAGTTAAATGTTCCAAAGAAAATTTCTTTCTTATTACACACACCTTATCATTTCTGTGTAAACAATAATATGAAAATTATAAATCTATAACTTAATGATAGAAGGTTATTTTAAATATATTTTTTATTTTGGGAGCTAGTTATTAAATAAATCTTATAAAACTTGGGGTTTTCTCCCTTAACTACTATGCCATATTTTTCTTTATTAGATTTGTTCTTACAAAGTATTTTGTTTAAAAATTTATCACCAATGTAAAAACTTGAGAATTATCTTTTATATCATTTACTCTGGTATTTAATTTTTTTATTCTACTATATTATACAACATAACTAGAAATAGACTCGTCTATTTTAACATTGATTTCTAAAATCTGATTTTTAAATCATCAATTTCAAAAACATAAACATAATATGATTTCATTATAGTTTCATTATTTTTCTTTATAGAATTATATTTGTCTTATAATATATAACATTACTCATTTAGTATATAATAGGAGTACTTGTTTGGTTTATAGTAAAAAGAAGAGTAATATGAAGAGTGGACCTCATGGGATTATGCCATAAAACACATATTTGAATATTGATTATATATTTTAGCATTTAAATCAAGATAGGATTTATCACTACGGTTCTATAAATCACTGTATGGTGCCTTTATATATTTCATGGATTTATTATTATAACTATCCTTATAAAATACTGCCTTTTCAACTTTATATTTTCTTAAAATTTGTGTAGGTATAGTTTGTTATGTCTGAATTTATTATACACATAGAATCTGACCACTTGGGTATTTCCATGATAATTTTTTAATTTTTAAAATGATTTTTTAAATACTATCCTATTATTTTATAAGTTATTTAAATTCATGGAAAATTTAATGAGATCATAATTTGACCATGAATTTCCTGAATTTTCTTTATCAGATGATCTTGAGAAGAATCTCTATTTTTTTCTTTTAATCCTTTCAAGTAAATGATTTAAAATCTATATTCTCATTTTCTATTTTCTTGTGATCTCCATCCTTAGATTTCACATCATCCTCTTCTATAATGAGTGTTCCATTAATATATTTTAATTTTAAATTTTTTACATTTTTAAATTTTTAACATTTTTAAATTCCCTAATGGCTGTGAAAATTTAACATAATTTTGGTGGTATAAATATAAGAAATGTAAGATATCGATCAGTTTTCGGAACTGGTTCTCCTAGAGAATCTATATTATTTATAATTTCTTCCATCCTTCAATAAATTTGTGTTATTATTTCTGCATAAATCATTCTATATATGTAAAACTTTTTCTTTATAATATTTCACCTCATCTGAATCACATTTTCAATACTTTCATAAGATACTAAATTGGTAATGCACATTTTATAAGATATAGAACATTAAAAAATTCTATTTAATTCAATATGACAACATCTAAATATCATAAAATTCATGGATTTGGAGTTCAAATCATAAATAGATTCAACAGTATTATCCCATGTATCAGGTTCAGTCCTGGGGATTTCATTAGCTTTAACATCCTTTAGATAAACTTTTGGACTAGGAATTTTTAGATAGATAACCATATAAGCCTTCTGGTGGGTATGTAATGTCCCAAAGGCATTAGAATTTTTATTTATCATTCTTGATAATAAATTTTTTATCTATGTTGATAAGTAACACATACATGACCCGAATCCCTAGAGGTATAAACCAAGAGTTACATGTCCTGGAGGCCAAGAGGGATAAACCATTATCTTAATTTTAAATGACATAACTACATCAGAACAACCCCTCCCTGATACTCCTTCCAGTTTCCACCACATCAACCACCTTATCATTTCAACCATTTTGATGTACCCGTGTGAAGTAATTAAAGAGATGATTCAATAACTACTATATCCCTCTATTCATCCTTGGGTTTTATTGGATCCACATTGGTGAGTACTTCTTCTTTGATGTAACCTCTTGGATATGTTATGGTAAGTTGTATCATTGTTGATTTGTGGCCCGAAGAACATGTGGCCCAGAGGCCTTAGATGGCCAAAAGGCCCTAAGACCTAATATATGGACTAAAATACTATTTAGGATAAATATTACTAGAACTACTATATCTTTCATCAATACCAAGTTGTGTACCCTCAATGCTAAAGTGCTATAGTATTGCTATAATGAATTCTCCAACAATACAATAGTACATATGGAAACATTCTCCCACTTGAATTTGTACTTGAGTATTATGAAACCATTTGAAGATGATATTTATGCATTTTCCTTCTATATTTGATAAATAAATATTTATTTACTTGGATTCAAATTTTTGGTTTGATAAATGTAACACAATGACCCAAGTGGGGGGGGGGCGAATAAGGTTCTTGATGTTTTATTAGCTGAAAAGACTACCCTCACTTTGGAAGAAAATTATTTTGATATTCAATTTTGAAAAATAATAAATGAAATAAAAGAAAGTACGGGAATTTTTTTTTGCATAGATAATTTATTGGTTTTCGAGGGTTAAATATCTTCTATTACACTCTATCAACACTATAATCCATGAGTTTGGCAATTTTAACTATAACATTCCTTTTTCAATGGGATAACCAGCCATGTGTATATAATAACCCTACTCTTTATTAAACATCGAAACATGATTTATTACATAAAATTTCACTTAATACAAAAATAAGGATTGATAGGTTTAGTGTCTTGGAAAATTAGGAACAATACATTACATCTTAGAACATAAAACCCAACATCTTTATTGAAAACTTCTTTTATAAGGAAACTTTCCTTTATACTTAGCATTACATGGGATAACCTGAGGACATGCACAAGAAAAGGGTGAGCTATAAATCCCATTAAAGAAGTAAACATGGAATAACATGATGAATAAAATACATGTTAGGAAATAGGAATATCAATGGATCTTAATAGAAACATGAACATAAAGTCATGATATAACATGAATATCATAACATGGAAATGTGGAAACAACATTTAACCTGATATTAGTTGGATCCAAGGCTCATTTCACATGGAGCATGAGTAAAACCTCATTGAAATTTAATTAGAATGAGTAAAACCTCATTACACTTGAATTAGCATGATATTAATCTTTACCCAATGTATTGGAGCACTATCAGGGCACACCCTTCTTAATCATTTCATTTCATGCATAAGTGTGCCACATAGACTATACAACATGGATTCATTAAACAACATAATTTATTACATGTTAAAGGATTGTGGAATTAATACACGAAAAAATATAATCAATAATTAAATGTTCATAAATATTAATACAATTGATAAAGAAATAGGCATGGTATTCACTACACAATGACCTTGGCTTGGAGAATCGCGGTGTAATCTCGGCAGCATAACGACGTGACATAGAAATTCATAAAAATGGTTTATGAGAGAGAAGGGGGTATCTCATAATATTTACATGAAATGGATAGTAAGGGGTTAATATATATATATATATATATATTTACCAACATATGTAATGAATTTTATATTCATAATATAAAATAATTTCTTGAATGTAAATGTGGAGAGAGAAATCCCTTTTGGAATTTCAGCAAGGTAACAGGTGTACATGGGAGGTATTAATGAGAGTGAAAGGGGTATCTAATCATTAAAACCTAAGTAGGGCAGTATATTGGAGGTGTGAAATCATACCCTAACATTTTCAATTGAATGTACAAGTGTATAACCATATAAAGAAACATGGAAAAAAATGAGAGACGAAGAAATCCCTTACTTGAAAGTGTGATCCCAAAGGATTGGGAGAGGTTTGAGAGGGGATTCTTGAGATATTGGGGTGACATGGGAGGATTCTAAAGAGAGGATATTAGGGGGTTTTAGATCTCTAAATATTTTGAGTGAATAAGAATGGGAGATTGAGTGAGTTTATATAGAAAAAGAGAGGGAGTTACTTATTATTTAGGTTTTTGACACCACACATTAAACTAATCAAAGACAAAAACCATCCCATGGTTGTTTCCCATGGGTTTTTCCAAATGGGAGTGGAAAAAATTATTTTATATGTCCAAAATCCTAACATCTTAAAATATTAGTATTTCTTATGTGGATGTGAGCCACACTCTCAATGAATTCATTTTAAATTGTAAAAATGTTTTATAAGTCTATGCGGGTCCACTAAATCTTTGTAAAATTAATAAAAAAAATATAAAATAATATTATTTTAAGGGTAAAACATATATTGGCCTAAATTATGATTTATTGTATTTTATTTCATCACTATTGGGTCATTATGATGTCAGAAAACAAATTATATATTTAAACAATATTTAATTTTTACCAAAGAATTCGACTATCTCAAAAAATAATGAAAAATTCACTATTATATAATTTTGACATCCTGAATCAAAAAATAATATTCATTTTATTTAAATAATTTTATAAATATGTGAATTCAATTTTTTTAAAAACTGACATTTTATTGAAAATTCATGGGTTTTGACAAAAACAGTTTTCAAACCATAATAAAAATTTCAATTATATTCATAATAACTTATATGCTAATTTAAATTTAATAAAAAGTAATTATGTAATAATATTTTATTAAAATATTATTTAATACAAAAAAATCACTTAATTCATCAAAATAGATTTCATAATTGAATATTAACTAAGAAAACTATTTGTGCTTTAAAAACTATTTACAAAGTAACAATAATAAAATGAATGTATATTCATTATAAAAAATAATTCATGCAATCATAGTTCTAGTGTATTGTTACAGAAACCCTTATAACACCCATATAAGACCTATGGGTAAGGTGTGAAATGGTGTCAGACTTTGGGGTGGCTCGGATGAAATCATTTGAGTGGTAATCTCTATCAACTTCCAATTATCTTGTAGAAAGTTCTGTGAAAGCTTAATGTGTTGAAGCTCAGATTGGGATTGTTCAAGAGCGAATCTCGGTGATGCTACCTCATTTATTAGCTCTGAAAAATGAGCTTCGTATGGTGAAAATCGACAAGATGAGTCCATCGCTTCTATTTTCTGAGTAAGTTGGATTTGTTTAATCCCTATATTTATACTAATCATGTGATCACTGTTCAACAAATATATTAGAAGTGGAAATAATTTTTAATGGTATTTTAAAATTCAAAAACATAAAACCAAGGATGTTCATATGTTTTATATAACCATTTTACATAAAAAGACATTTAACTAGAATAAGAATAACTTTCATTAATAAAAGTTTGGGTCATTGCAATCTTCTCCCCTTAAGATATTCCACCCTAGAAATGTCTGTTTCCCACACTCAAATAGATGTGGGTAACATCGCCTCATCACTTCCTTTGGTTCCCACATTGCTTCTTCAAACATGGGGTAACACCACAACACTTTCACGAGGGGCATTGTGTTATTTTACAGAACTTTTTTTCTACGATCTAAGATCTTCACCAGCTTATCTTCATAAGTGTGGTCATTATACGATGGTACCACCTCTAGATTGTGCACATGTGATGGTTCAGGTATTTAATTTGTTAAAAGTGATAAATGGAATACATCATGTTCCTAAGATAGGTTCAGTGGGAGTGCTATCCAATAGGCTACTGCTCCAATGCGATCAAGGATCTCAAAAGGACTGATGTAACAACCCAGTTAAATAAATAATATGACATTTTTTATATTTATCCCTATTTTTTAATAAAATTTTATTTTTACTTTAAAGGGGTTTCTATGTTCGATAGCGTACCCGATACGCAACAAAGAGTTTCTTTGAAATCTTACGTTGCACACTAGTAATAAAATAATATTATTTTAAATGGTAGTTAACGCCTAGCCATTATAATGGCGGGAAAGAACGGAACTAACTAAAAAATTATTATATATGTTTGTCAAATATTTTTATGTTTATCCAACAAACGTTAGAGGCGTAAAATGTAAATGAATCCAATTTTAAGCATAAATCTTCTAAAATTATTTAAAAGGTCGATTAACCACATTTTGATGGAGAAACCTTTTTAAATATACTTTTGACAATTTTATATGTTCTATTTGACAAAATAAAATCCTTCTTTAGAATCTGGACATCAAAATTTTTTTGTGTAAATTTTTGGTACTTTTCCGATAAAGTTCATTTTTTAATGAATAGTGAAAAATGTTGTATTTTAATTCAAAACCACTTTTTAATCTAATTTTTTTATATGATTAGATTATATTTTGAATTTTTTTTAAAGTAAAATTAGAATATATTTTTTCCATTTAATCCAATAGTGGTCATTGGAATTAATTTCATTTTAAAATTGGACTTAAACTAGTGTCAATATTTTGATACTTTTTGTTTCATAAAAACATGCAATTTATTTTGACAGCGGGAATTAATTATTAAATTAATTAATGAAACTTATATGTTTTAAATTTTGTAAAATAGAAATCATTTTTTAATTTGGAATATCAAATATATCTTATGGTGAATTTTTGGTATTTTTCTGAAAAACATCAATTTTTTATGAATAGTGAAACCACTAAGTGGTACTTAAAAAACTGATTTTTCATTTAAATGAAATTTTACCACCTCTGTGTCTTCAATTTCAAAAATCCGACATACATAGTTTTCATTAGGAAGTAAATTTTGTTCAATGGGATTAAAATAATTTTTTTGGTGAATAGTAACTTTTAACTTTTTAATCCCGATTAGAGGTAATTAGTGTAATTTAAGGTAAAAATTATGTTTTAATAATATGAAATGATCTTGAAACATTTCATACAGTTATTGGATGTGTCATGGACGACCAATAAAATCCATGGGTCAACTTGGGGACCCCATGGAGCCACTTTGGTTGGAAAATGACATTAATAACTTTTTATTTAACGTTAAAATAAAAATATCACAAACATGAGTTGTTTTACTAAAAAAAAATTTAAATGTGGTTATACAAGTCATATTTTTGACTATAAATATTAATTATAAATATAAAACTATTTCCTACATCATGGTATTTTTTTATAATTTTTAGACATTAAATAAATTAAATTATTTATGACACCATGATGATGCAGCGATTACCTCATTATTTAACGATTTAAATAAAATGAAATGATAATGTAAAATATATGACCTAGACTTGTAAAAAACCTATTAGATGGGTGTATTTTGAATTATTATCACCTTATCCTAGAAATATATATTTTTGGGACCTTTAAAATTCAAAAATAATTTTATAATAAAGTATTCTTTTATAACTTTCCAAGAGTGCCCCTCCTCTCCTCTTATAAAAGGCCCCCACCTCTACCACCTTACCCACACCTCTAAAGCCTTTGGCTCGGCCAAAACCTGCCAATTTTGTCTCTCCGCATCCCTCTCTTACTCCTAGAACCCTCACTTTTGGCAGAAGTCTTCCCAAGGAAGCTGTTGAGCTCAAATCAAAAAGAGTTACCCGTTTTAAAGGTAGTGTCTTATCTTGTGTTCTTATGTTTTATTTTGCTTCTCCAACCCTCTAAACTCTTTTTATTCCTTTCTTTTGTAATAAAAACAGTATCTTAAATATACTACGATGTTTTTATGTGAAGTATTCGAGCTACACTTACACACAACTTTGTCTAATGGTTAAAGAACATACTGTTTCTATGGATGGTGAATTTCTGCCTCACGAAGCGATGATTGTTCAATCTTCTCTTACAACCATTCATGATGGCCATTATGATGTCACTATATTTTATATATTATATATATTCTATTTATGTTTTCTATATGCTTCAGAATTTTATATTTAAAACATGCCTTTATGCTTTTCATTTTGTCCAAATGCGATAATTTCATATGAGGAAGTGTGGACTACCGCCCCCTCAAGTGATGTGACTTGTTCATGAAATACAAGAAAAGTATAAATAATGAAATTAATGAACATATATGATCTATATAACATATATATTATACTTGAATTATAATATATATATCTCTCAATTATTTTTAATTCCATTAATATGACAAAGAAATGAAAGTAGCGTTCATGCGTACGTACGACCTACCGTCTCCAAGAACGGTGCATTTCATTTATTTTTATCTCCAAATGTTATGGAGTAGTATAAAATGAATATTTAATAGATATATATGATTTTAAAATCATTAATACTATTCTGGAGAAGATTTACTTATAACTACATGGACAATCATTTTCAAACAAGTTTATTTTTGACTCATGTACCAAACATCGACAAAAACGTCTGATATGAACTCACATTATTAACCAATTATTATAACATTATAATATGTGATATGAACTGAATAATAATATTTAAAAGGGTTAATTAAGAAATTATAAATTGACCAAAGTTTATTATTCAGGAATATAAAGAAATGAACAAGACAAGTCAGAGTTGAGGTAAGGGATCCAACCTCTCTCGTTCTTTTTAAGCACTCTCTTTTATGTAATTTCTTATAAGATTTTCATTATTATGTTTAGGGATGTTCTTTTATATTCATAATACTGTAATTATTTCTTTTTCATATTATGATAGACCCTATTTGATCTCATAAATCCATTTTTGTAAGTTTTAAGTGGCGTCGTTAGGCTGCTGAGTTTTCGTAAGGGATTTTTCATCAAACTTTTATTCTTGTGAGATTTATGCTACATTTTCCACCATTTTCCTTTGAGTGGTGTATGTTCTGCCCATTATTCTACTCTTGGTGTAATATAATTTCGTTTATGAGTATTTAAATCAATGTTTTATTGTCCTTCTTTCATGGGGTGTACGTTTCGAATGTTACCCAAGTTGGTAAAGGAAACTTTCACCATCCTCTTTTTAAAAGACTTATTTTGTTATGTCTTTTAATTTACATATTATTATGTTGGGGTATGTTTTTATATATCCTTATTGATGTAATGTTTATGTCCAAGGGATGAAATACAATTCACTCTCTCATCGACTAATTTTCTGAGTTTTGAAGTGACATCGTTAGGCTGTCGAATTTTTACAAGGGATCGTCTTAACCCAATTTCGATTTCATTGGGTTCAACTTGTACTTCTTGAAAATGTCATCCTATGAATATGTGTGAATGACCTATGATTTTTTCACACTTAAAATTCACTTATATTGGGTTTATTTATATTTCTGACACATAATTATTTGATATATTTATCCTTAATTTAAGGATACCGTCTTTATAATGGATTTCATCTCAATTTACATTCCCATTGAGACTTCATTGTTGTTATACACCAATTCACTTTTATATGGTGTGTATACTGTCCTTTGACATATTATATCATGAATACCTTTATTATCATGATATTATAAAGCTCGGATTAAATGTTATTCCGCAATTATTTGTATTCAAGAGTCTCTCATTTTGTTAAAAACTCTTTAAAATAAATATATTTTTAAATGTTTTAAAGATTCATTATTATAAATATTTATCTTTAATTTCCATGTTTTAAAAATGGTTTCAGTATTTATTTATATTGAAATTAATGTTTTAAAATTAATATTCCATTAAAATCTTCAAAGTGGTATGGGACACTTTGATTCAAAATTATCTTTTAAATGGTTTTTGAAAATAGATTGATAAATTCAATATCATGGAATTACTTATTGTGATTGAAAATGAAATTTTGTTATTGAAATGTTTATATTTTCAATATTTTATGTGTAATGATGTTACTTGGACATTTTACGGGTGGTTACGTGATAAAAAATATGACGGGTGGTGCCGTGAATACTAGGATGGGTGGTTACGTTATAACCTCCAATGCATTGGGTATGGAAGTTGGCCGTATGGCTATTCCATTAAGTATGTGTGGAATTAGACCATATGGTTATTCCATTTAATTATGATTATGTACCAAGTTACCATTATATGTTATGTGTTCTTTATATGGGTTTTATGGTAATATTTTGGTTACAAAAGGGTAAGTAGTGGTCTTTTATTCGGTGAAGATTTTTTACTACTTCATAAAGGCAAAAAGTATTAATTTGGTAAAGTACTCATGGTTTACTTGTTGTTTTTAAAAAACTAATAGTTTTCCTCCTTTTAGTATCCTTTATTAGGCTTTTTATTCTCATCCCATGTTTTTTAAATGTTTTCCACAGGACTTAAAGATGAATAGGGCCATGGATGGGATCAAGGAAATACATTTTATCTAAAACATGGAACTAGACATGTTTCTTTTTTAGTGTTTTTATTTTATTTTATGGAAAATTAGTCGAATTGTCTACTATGTAATCTTTTGAGACCTAATTCACTAAAAATCTAAACCTGAAAAGATCATCTATGTGAATTATTCATTTAATTCATCATTAAGTAATGTTTAAGGCCGGGGCCTTATAGTTGGTATCAGAGTTCGGTTTAGATAACTTTAGAGGTTAGGGTATTCAGTAAGCAGAAGTGACATTAACATAATGGTTAGGATTTCAGAAAGAGTCCTAGTTTTAGATAAAGTAAATGAGTAAGTATATCTTAGTTTTTATCTTCCTCATTAGTACATGATGGTTTTGTTGATATACTCACACTGGCCTTTTTAGTTTTAGTAAATGGCTGGATCTAGAAGGCACCGAAGTAATAGTGGATGTGAAGGAAACTGTGACAGTTTTCTGAGCGAGCAACTAAATGATATGGGAGCTGCAATGAGAAATCTTGTGTTTATCCTCAAACAACTATCTGGAGTCATGATTGACCACCTAAACCTTGGTGATTTCTATAAGGCATCATATATGCGAGGAACAAATCCCTACGGAACTACAGGTAATAATCATAAAGGTAAGTGTGTTCAAAAACCTATGTGTCAAATATGTGGAAAGAAACACCTAGGAAAATGTTTCAAAGGGACATAAATATGCTATAGATGTGGAAATTAAGGACATAAAGCAAGAACCTACCATGGAAAAAGGAAGCATCCAGTTGACTCGATGAAAGGGAAATAAGTTCTTTCTGAGGGATCAATTGAATGTTTTAAATGTGGTGTGCATGGTCATTATGCAAACATGTGTCCTATGAAGATGTTTCGGGAATGGGATCACCAAGATCGTACAAATTTTCGTTTACCAATACCTAATTCCATTCCGATTGAGGATGAAGAAACTGACAATGACCAATCAAAGGTATGGATAATTTCTTAACTTTTTTTCCTATTTTGGAATCTTAGGATATGATTCATGAATTTGTTTATAGGAAAGAAGTATTTCAGAATAAGTGGGAAAGGAATGGTTAATTTATCATGAAGAATGTTGAATGAGTAAGAAGTCAACGAATACGGGCTTCAAGGGTTATGGTGAAATTCTTAAGAGTATTAAGTCTCTTTTGATGATGGGGTTACATTAGAAGACTTTTTATTTTATGTGTAACACTGATGTTTGATATATGAAAATTTTATTCAAGGAATAGTTATATGTTCTTTTGTGGACATAATTATAAAGAACCATTTGGGTTTATATGATCCTTACTTTTGAGGTAATTATGGGTTGCTATATGTTATGATGGAAAGTGAAAGGCATGTGATAAAATTGAGGTTAAATTATTTTATGGTTATTTTTGATGATTGAATCTTTTTTTTTGGGAATTATTTGATAATTATATAGTTTGGAAAAAGGACAACACGCAGACCGTGTGACAACCCGTCGCGTCGGACAAAACTGTGGGAATCGAACCCACAACCAAAGTGCGACTGATATTTATCACCTACCACTGGACTACGTTAAGTCCCTGGTTAGTTTGACTAATTATTTTTACTTAGATGATTTTATGAATTAAGATTAAGTTGATTTTGGGTTATCTATTTAAATTATTAACCTATCATGGAGGATATGTGATTAGGTTAATTACTTTTCAATACGAGACTTTAAGAGCAACTGATGTTGTTTGGAGATAAATGTTATGATTTAACATAGAAGACTATGTGATTAAATCCTTCAAATATTTGGGTTTCATTCTTAGTTTGGTTTACTTTTGGTCTTCTTTGAACTTTGGGTCCTGTTGGACAAATTTCGGAGATTAAGAATAGTTTTCCTTTTTATAAAGGATTGTCCTTTTTTGGGTATTATCTGATCTCATACTAACCTTTTTAGTTTTAGTTTTGGTTAATGTCTAAAGACATGGTATGTACATAGTTCTCTTTTGTGGATTAGGTGATTCTCTATAAGTTGATTATAGCTCTCTTAATGTAAACAAGTCATCCTAAATACTCATCTTTTGGAGAAAATATGAGTTTGTGTAAGAAATCTAGTAAAAGTTGAAAGTCAACATGACAAGTAAGTATGTTTCCTTTGGTCAAGCTCAAAAATAAATTCCTCAATGAAAATTAACTTAAAAAAATGTTGTCCGTTAACTTTTCCTACTGGGGAATCCAATACCGTTTAATCGATCACAAGTTTGTGAATTTTTTGGTGGTTAACTTTCTCCTAAACATGTTTTCTATCACACTCCCTCAGAAGACGACCTTTTTTTCTTCCATATCCATGTTTTCATACATGGAATCCAAGTATGGGTTAACTCGGGTAACATTTGTAATTCCCTTTCTTTATTTTAAAGTGATAGTTTAATTTACTCTTTTTCCAATGTGGGGCTTTCAATGAAGTTTCCATGCCCAATTTTAAAATTGCGAGGACGCAATTCCCAAAAGGGGGGAAAGATGTAACACCCCAGGTAAATAAAGAATATTAAATTTTTTATATTTATCCATATTTGTGAATAAAATGTTAATTTTACTTTAAAGGGGTTGCTATGTTCGATAGCATACCCGATACGCAACAAATAGTTTCTTTGAAATCTTACATTGCACACTAGTAATAAAATAATATTATTTTAAATGGTAGTTAACGCCTAGCCATTGTAATGGAGGGAATGAACAGAACTAACTACAAAATGATTATATATGTTTGTTAAATATTTTTACGTTTATCCAATAAATTTTAGATGTGTAAAATGCAAATGAATCCAATTTTAGGCATAAATCTTCTAATCTTCATTAAAAGGTCGATTAACCACCTTTTGATGGAGAACCCTTTTTAAATATACTTTTGATAATTTTATATGTTCTATTTGAAAAAATAAAATCCATATTTAGAATCTTAACATCAAAATTTACTTTTTGTAAATTTTTGGTATTTTTCTGATAAAGTTCATTTTTTAATGAATAGTGAAAAATGTTGTATTTTAATTCAAAACCACTTTTTAATATAATTTTTTTATATGATTAGATTATCTTTTGAATTGGTTTTAAAGTAAAATTATAATATATTTTTACCATTTAATCCAATAGTGTTCATTGTAATTAATTTCACTATGAAAGTGGACTTAAACTAGTGTCAATCTTTTGATACTTTTTGTTTCATAAAAACACATTATTTGTTTTGACAGCGGGAATTAATTATTAAATTAATTAATGCAACTGATATGTTTTGAATTTTTTAAAATAGACATAATTTTTGAATTCAGAATATTAAATATATCTTAGGGTGAATTTTTGGTATTTTTCTGAAAAACATCAATTTTTGATGAATAGTGAAACCACTAAGTGGTACTTAAAAAACTGATTTTTCGTTTAAATTAAATTTGACCACCTATGTGTCTTGAATTTAAATAATCTGACATAAATGTTTTTCATTATGAAGTAAAATGTGGTTTAATGGGATTAAAATAATTTTTTTCTTAATAGTAACTTTTAAGTTTTTAATCGCGATAAGAGGTAATTAGTGTAGTTTAAGGTAAAAATTATGTTTTTATAATATGAAATGACCTTTACACATGTACTAAACATATTGGATGTGTCATGGCCGACTAATAAAATCCATGGGTCAACTTGGGGACCCCATGCAACCACTTTGGTGGGAAAAGGACATTAATAACTTTTTATTTAAAGTTAAAATAAAAATATCACAAACATGAGTTGTTTTACTAAAACAATTTTTAAATGAGGTTATACAAGTAATATTTTTTACTATAAATATTCATTAGAAATCTAAAAATATTTCCTACATAATTATATTTTTTTATAATTTTTAGACACTAAATAAATTAAATTATTTATGACACCATAATGATGCAGCGATTACCTCATTATTTAACGATTTAAGTAAAATGAAAAGATAATGTAAAATATAAGACCTAAACTTGTAAAAAACCTATTGGATGGTTTTATTTCTAACTATTATCACCTTATCCTATAAATATATAATTTTGGGAACTATAAAATCCGAAAATAATTTTATAATAAAGTAACCTTTTATAACTTTCCAAGAGTGCCCCTCCTCTCCTCTTATAAAAGGCCCCCACCTCTACCACCTTACCCACACCTCTCAAGCCTTTGGCTCGTCCAACCCCTGCCCATTTTGTCTCTCCACATCCCTCTATTACTCCTATAAGCCTCACTATGAGAAGAAGTCTTCCCAAAGAAGCCTTTGATCTCAAATCAAAAAGAGTTGCCCATTTTAAAGGTAGTGTCTTCTCTTGTGTTTTTATGTTTTATCTTTCTTCTCCAACCCTCTAAACTATTTTTATTCATTTATTTTGTAACAAAAATATTATATTAAATATAATATGAAGTTTTTATGTGATTTATTAGAGCTACAATTACACACACCTTTGTCTATGGTTAAAGAACATATTTTTTATGTGGATGGCAAATTTCTGGCTCACGAAGCGATGATTGTTCAATCTTCTCTTAAAAACTTTCATGGTATCCATTATGATGTCACTATATTTTATATATTATATATATGGTATTTATTTTTTCTATATTCTTATGAATTTTATATTTAAAACATGCCTTTATGCTTTTCGTGTTGTGAAAATGCGATAATTTCATACGAGGAAGTGTGGACTACGGCCCCCTCAAGTAATGTGACTCGTTAATGAAATTCATGGAATGTATAAAGAATGAAATTAATGAAAATATATGACCTATATAACATATATATTATACTGTAATTATAATATATATATCTATCAATTATTTTTATTTCCATTAATATGACAAAGAAATGAAAGTAGCGTTCATGCGTACGTACGGCCTACCGTCTCCATGAACGGTGCATTTCATTTATTTTTATCTCCAAATTTTATAGAGTATTATAAAAATAATATGTACTAGATATATATGATATTTAAATCATTAATACTATTCTGGAGATGATTTACTTATAACTACATGGACAATCATTTTCAAACAAGTTCATTTTTGACTCATGTACCAAACATCGACAAAAACGTCTGATATGAACTCACATTATTAACCAATTATTATAACATTATAATATGTGATATGAACTGAATAATATTATTTAAAATATTTCCTTAAGAAATTATAAATTGACAAAAGTTTATTATTCAGGAATATAAAGAAACGAACAAGACAAGTCAGACTTGAGGTAAGGGATCCAACCTCTCTCGTTCTTTTTAAGTACTCTCTTTTATGTCATTTATTTTAAGCTCATCATTCTTATTTTTGGGTATGTTGTTTTATATTCATCATAATGTTATTTTTTATTATTATTATGAGAGACCCTATTTTATTTCATAAATCCATTTTTGGACGTTTTAAGTGGCTCCGTTAGGCTGCCGAGTTTTCGTAAGGGATTTTTCATCTCACTTTTATTCCTGTGAGATTGGTGATACATTTTCCACAATTTTCATTTGAGTGGTGTATGTACTGCACATTATTCTACTCATGGTGAAATATAATTTCGTTTATTAGTACTTAAAACAATGTTTTATAGTTCTTCTTTCATGGGGTGTACGTTTCAAAAGTTACCCAAGTCGGTAAGGGAACCTTTCACCCTCCTCTTTTTAAAAGAATTCTTCTGTTATGTCTTTTAATTTACATATTATTATGTTGGGGTAAGTTTTTATATATCCTTATTGATTTAAATTTTATGTCCAAGTTATGAGATACCATTCACTCTCTCATCGACTAGTTTTCTGAATTTTGAAGTGACACCGTTAGGCTGTCAAATTTTTACAAGGGAATGTCTTAACCCAATTTCGATTTCTTTGGGTTCAACTTGTACTTATTGAACATGCAATCCTATGAATATGTGTTAATGAACTCTAATTGTTTCACCTTTAATATCCACTTATATTGTGTGTATTTATATTTCTCACACATAATTATGTGATAGATTTATCCTTAATTTAAGGATACCATCATTATAATGGATTTCATCTCAATTTACATTTCCATTGAGACTTAATTGATGTTATGCACCAATTCACTCTTATATGGTGTGTATACTGTTCTTTGACATATTATATCATGAATCACTTTATTCTCATGATATTATAAATCTTGGATTAAATTTTATTCCACAATTATTTGTATCCAAGAGTCTCTCATTTTGTTAAAAACTCTTTTACAAAAATATCGTTTTAAATGTTTTAAAGATTCATTATTCTAAATCTTTTTCTTTAATGTCCATGTTTTCAAAATGATTTTTAGTATTTATTTATATGGACATTAATGTTTTAAAATTAATATTCCATTAAAATCTTCAAAGTGGTATTGGACACTTTCATTCAAAAATATATTTTAAATGGTTTTTGAAAATGGATTGATTAATTCAATATCATAGAATTACTTATTGTGATTGAAAATGAAATTTTGTTATTTAAATTTTTATATTTTCAATATTTTATGTGTAATGATGGTACTTGGACATTTTACGGGTGGTTACGTGATAAACCATATAACGGGTGGTGTCGTGAATACCAAGACGGGTGGTTACATTATAACCTCCAATGCATTGGGTATGGAAGTTGGCTGTATGGCTATTCCATTAAGTATGTGTGGAAGTAGACCGTATGGTTATTCCATTTAAGTATGTTTATGTCCCAAGTTACCATTATATGTTATGTGTTCTTTACATGGGTTTTATGGTAATGTTTTGGTTACAAAAGGGTAAGTAATGGTCTTTTATTAGGTGAAGATTTTTTACTACTTCATAAAGGAGAAAAGTATTACTTTGGTAAAGTACTGATGGTTTACTTGTTTTTTTTGAAAAACTAACAGTTTTCCTCCTTTGAGTGTCTTTTACAGGGCTTTTTATGCTCATCCCAAGTTTTTGAAATGTTTTCCACAGGAGTTAAAGATGAATAGGGTCAAGGATGGGATCAAGGAAAGACATTCTATCTAAAACATGGAACTAGAAATGTTTCTTTTTGAATGTTTATTTTATTTTATGGAAACTTAGTAGAAGTGTCTACTATGTAATCTTTTGAGATGTAATAGTTATGACCTAATTCTCTAAAAATCTAAACCTGAAAATATCCTATATTTGAATTATTCATTTAATTAATGATTAAGTAATGTTTAAGTCCGGGGCCTTATAATTGATGTACCTTGGATTAAGCTTTCCCTTCTTCCAAAATATCATAATTCTCTTCCACGATGATATGCAGAGGAATACTATGTCTACAACATCAAACTCTAAGTCTCATTGACGACTATCATCATAGATCTTTTGTTGACTCTAAGCATCTTTAATGTGATGCTGGATGCTCTTAACCTTCTCCACTGATTCTTCGACCATTTTTGGGCCTAGGAGTTTTTTCGCCCCAACATAATCCCAACATGCTGGTGTTCTTCACCATTTCCCATATAGGGCTTCATAAGGATCCATTTGTATACTTGAGTGGAAAATGTTATCATAAGGAACTCAAACAGAAAAATATGTTGATCCCATACTCATTTGAAGTCCATTGGGAATGCTCTTAACATTTACTAATGTGTTTGAATAGTTCAATCAGATTATCCATCAGTTTGAGGATGATAAGCTGTACTGATGTTCAGCTCAGTATTCGAAGAATTTTGAAGACACTTCCAGAAATTAGATGTGAATATTGGATCTCAATAGGATATAATAGATAGTGGTACTCCATGGAGACTTACGATTTCTATGATATATATTCATGCCAACTGATCCAATGAGAGATCCTCTTGAATTTCAATTAAGTGTGATGTCTGTGTAAGATGATTCAAAACAACCTAGATAGCATTGTTTCCTTTGTATGTGTTCCAAAGTGTAGTGAAAAAATCCATGTTGATGTTCTCCCATTTCCATGCTGGTATGGGTAATGGTTTCATCATCCCCTTGGACTTATGACTCTCAGCCTTCACTTGCTAACTTTCCTATCACGTTGATGTATACTCAGTGATCTCATTCTTCATGTTATGCCACCAAAAAAGCTCTTGGATATCTCGATACATATTTGTGTTTCCTGGTTGATTATAGAAATTTGAACTATGTTCATCATAAAAAAATTCATTATTTTACTCCATATTTAAAGGAACACATTTTATTTACCAAAATATAACAATACCTTCTTCATTAACACTGAACTCTGAGGATTTTTCTTTTTCTGATAGATTCCAATTTCTTCTAAATTCCCAGACCATTCATTTGAGGATCCATTAACCTTTACAAAATAGATGGTTAAGAAATAAATTGTGAAATGATTGATGATGTTCCCTTATTTATGATTCTCATGTCCATATTTATCAAATCTAATAGGGTTGTATCTTTTTCAATTATTATCAATGTTAGAATTGTTGGGTTCTTTATACTTAGAGCATCTTCCACCTTGTTCTGTTTCCAAGGGTGGTAATGGATTGATTAATCATAGTATTTCATCTCTTCTAGCCATCTTATTTGTCACATATTCAACTCTTTCTATGTGAATATATACTTGAGGCTTTTGTGATCCGTGTATAGTTCACACTTCTCCCAAAAGAGGTAATGTCACCAAATCTTTAAAGAGAAGATTATATAATCCAACTATAGATCATGCGTTGGATAGTTTTTCTCATGAAATTTTAATTGACATGAAGCATGGGTAAAGAATTAGTAATTTTTCATCAACACACAACCCATTTCATTATTTAAAGCATCACTAAATACCACAAAAAGGTCTCCACATGTGGGTTGTGTGAGTAAAGAAATAGTGATCAACCTCCTTTTCAACTACTTGAAGCTCTCTTCACATTAATCACTCCAAGAAATCTTTAATCCCTTCCATGTTATCTTGGTAAGAGTATTGGAGAATCATGATAAATTTCTCACAAATTAGCAATAATATCCCGCTAACCTCAGGAATCTACGGATATCCATTACCGATGTTGTCCTCGGCCATCCCTTAATTTCATTTTTCTTTGAGGGATCCACAGATATCCTAATGCTTGTGATGACATGTCCCAATAATGAGACCACCTTCAACCATAACTCACACTTGTTGTACTTTTCAAAGATCTTCTCCATCCACAAGGTCTCTAATATAGTGTTTAGATTCTCATCATGCTCCTCCTTGGGTTTAGAGTATATTATAATATCATCTATAAAGGATATAAATTTTTTTTCTTGGAAATCTCCAAAGACTCTATTCATCCTGTCCATAATGATTTCTCAAGAATTAGTGAGTCTGAAAGGAATCACTATAAATTCATAGATCAGGTATCTGGTCCGAAAAGTATTCTTGGGGATATCCTCCTTTTTCACCCTTACTTGGTAATATCCTTACAAAAAAATCCACCATATAAAAGTATTGTGCTCTACATAGCTGACCAAACAAGTAATCAATTTTTGATAAAGGATATTTGTTCTTTATCATGATTTTTTTGAGCTCACAATAATCAAGGAAAAGGCACATTGACCCATCCTTCTTATTGATGAAGAGGGATGGTGCCCCCATGGTGAAGCACTTGGGCATAAAAACCTTTATCCAGATTCTCTTGTGGTTGTTTCTTCAGATTATCAAGCTCAAAAATAGCCAATCTATAGAGTGTCTTGGATATTAGAAATACTCCAAGTATAAGATCAATTGATAATTAAACTTCTCTTCTAAGAGGAAGACCAGAAAATTCCTCGAGAAACTCTTTAGTAAATTACCTCACATTTTTCATGTCTTGAAGGATCATCTCTTCCTTAGACTAAATCATCTGAGAAAGATATGCATCCTCAAAGGGAATTAATATTCATGCTTCATATGATATTGCTAAAAAAGATTCATCCTCCTCCTTGCACTTGTACAAAATCAGGGGTCAACTCACTATATGGAGAGTGACTTCCCTATCACAACAATTTATGATGGCTCTAAATAAGGAAAGAAAATACATGCTAATAATTTCATCAAATTACACCAAAGAGAGTATGAAGAGGTTCTTCGCGAAGTTGAATCCAAAAAATATGACAGGGGAGGAGTTATATTCATGGGGTGTAATGATTCACCCCCTTTTCATTATCAATGGAATCTTTACTTCCATGATTTTTTTTGGTGTTGGTATTGTTCTACTAAACATTTTGAATATAAAAGAATGCATAGAACCAGAATAAAAAAGTACGTTCTCTATTCATGAATGAATAACTAGTGTACCTATCACCACTTTTTTATTTGGGTTCACTTAGGTGGTAGTGAGGGAAAAATATCTCAATGTCTACCTTGGAGGTTTTTTATTTCCTAAAAAACCCTTGGATTAGTGCACTATATTGCAAAGGTCCTTGGTTTTTTGCAGTTGAAGCAATAAAAAACATGTTGAGGGTTAAACGAGGCATTACTCTCTTCTGTCGCAACTTCAGGTTTTTCTTGTCAGCAGTTAATGGCTAGGTTCCCTTCTCTTCCACACCTAAATAATTTTCTAAACCCCTTCAAGAAATTTCGTGGGTGATTCTGTATGCACCATTGGAAAGTGGGGTGCTGGATTTTCTTAGCACTGTTAAATTTATCCATCAGACTGCCAGAATTAAAGTCCACCTTTTGCTTCTTATCCCCATGATAACTTAGAGATTCTCTGATCTCTATTTAGACCTTGATGGCACATCAGACAATTTTCTCATATCTCTCAATGTAAAGGATCACTAGGGATTCCCGTAAGATAGGTTACAGCCCACCAAATAAGCGGTCATCCTTGCATTAAGGAGTAATGAAAAAGCCCAAGGAAAATAGGTCAAGCCTTGTGAAGTTTTCCTTGTATGATCTGATTGATTTTTAATCTATTTTATTGAGGGAAAAGAAGTCCCTTTCCATATTAATCCATAGGGTGCACATAAAATATTTATCGAAAAACATTTTCTGGAAATCCTTCCATTCCAACATCACAATATCCTCCTCATGCTTCAAATTTTTTTATCAATGTCCACCACTGGTCATATTCACCCTCCATATAATAAGCATCTATAAGATCATTCTGTTGCTCAGAACATTGAAGGATGGTGAAGATATTTTCAATGGAGTTGATCTATTGTTTTTCAATTGAGGGATCAGATGATCCATTAAAAGTAGGAGGCCTTTGTCTCATGAATCTCTCGATTAAACTTTTTCTTTCTTTGGGGGGGGGGGGGGGGTGAACATTCTTCTTGACCCATGTTTCTATTAAAAACATGAGTTAATAGAGTGAGTATCATGAAAAAGTTCATGATTCCTACTCCCATAAGAATGGAAATCTCATTAGAATAGTCATCACATAGATCTTCGCATCAGTTTTTAGCCCGAGTCCTCCTATTACTATCCATTGGCTGGAAAAAAGGAATGATAGGGGTAACTCATAAAGGGTAATCCAAAGAAAAAAATGGATGAATGATATATTACATTTATTTCCTTAACTTGTGAATTTATAGGATTCAATATATGTTATCCATGATCTACTTCCCAACATATATTCTTAGGGGAATTTTTTAATCACTTAATAGTAGTTCGTACTAAGCTTACGAATTTACCAAAGCATATCCCATGGGATTTTTGTAACCAAGAGTGAAGCAAGGCCCATTGTAGTTCACTAGTTCCCATTCGAGTCTAGTTGAAAGAATTGATTTAGGGTTTTAACCCTAGACACATATGTGTTAGAGCCAACTCAATCAGCACATATTTTCTTGATAAACCCAAAATTTAATCTTATCTATAAGGATTTCACTAGGGTTTTAAAATCATTATCCCAAAAATAACTAAACCTATCCTCTGATACCAACTACAAAAACCCTTCTCTTTATTACACACTTAAACATGATTTAATACATTAACATGCAACTAAGACACCAATGAGGATAGATAGGTCTAGTGTCATGGGAAATTAGGAACATTACATAATGACCTAGAATATAAAACCCAACATCTATATTGAAAACTTCTTTTACGTGACAACATTCCTTCATACATAGCATTGCATGGGATAACCTGAGGACAAGATTAAGAAAAGGGTGAGATATAATGCCCAGTAAGGGAGTGAAAAAGGAATAACATGAAGAATAAAATACATGTTAGGAAATAGGAATATCAGTGGATCATAAGAGATACATGAATATAACGGCATGATATAGCATTAATATCATAACATGAAAATGCGGAAACAACATTTAACATGATATTAGCATGAGAAAAAGATCATTTCACATAGATTATGAGTAAACACTCATTTAAAAAGAATTATAATGAGTAAACCCTCATTTCACTTGACATATCCTGATAGTAATCTTTTCCCAATGCATTGGATCGCTATCAGGGTACACACTTCTTAATCATTTCATTTCTTGCATAGGTGTGCCACATAGATCATACAACATCTATTCATTAAAAATCATAATTTATTACAGAATAAAAGAATTTTCAATTAATACATGAAACAATATAATCAATAATTAAATGGTAATAAAGGTTAATACCCATGATAGAGAAATGGGCATGGTATTCACTTCACAATGACTTTGTCTTAGGGAGTAACGGTGCAATTTTAACAGCATAACGACGTGACATAAAAATTCAAAAAAAAATTGATGAGAGAGAAAGGGGTATATCATCATATATACATGAAATGGACATTAATGAGGTCATATAGAAACATTTACCAACTTATGTAATGTAATTTAGATTCAAAATATAAAATAATTGTTTGAATGTAAACGAGGAGAGAGAAACCCCTTACTGAAATTCATCATGGTAATGAGTGTACATGGGAGGTATTAGTGGGAGAGAAAGGGGTCTCTCATCATTCAATAATAAGGAGTGAAGTATAGTTGAGGTGAAAAATCATACTCCAACATTTTTAATTGAAAATACAGTTTTATAGAAATATAATGAAACCTTGAAAAAAAATGAGAGAGGAAGAAATCTCTTACTTGGAAGTGTAATCCCAAAGGCTTATGAGAGGCTTGAGAGGAGATAACATGGAGATTGGTGTGACTTGGGAGGACTATAGAGAGAGTAGGTAAGGGTTTGGTCAAGCTTAAAATTGTTTGAGTGAAGCAGAATGGGAGATTGAGTGGGTTTATATAGGAAAAGAGAGGAGATTCTTTATTATTTATGTTTTGGACACCACACATTAAACTAATCAAAACCACAATACATCCCATGGTTATTCCAACGTTTTATTTAAAATGAGAGTGTAAAAAATTATTTTATATGTAAAATTTATGAACATATTAAAATAGTAGGCTTTCTTATGTGGAGGTGATTCACACTCTCAAGGAAATTATTTTAAAATGATAAAATGTTTTATAAGTCTTGGAGGGTCAACTAAGGCATTGTAAAATTAATAAAACCAGTCTAAAATCACATTATTTTAATGGTAAATCATATTTTGGGCGAACAAACCATTTATATCATTTTATTACATCCCTATTAGGTAATTATGATGTCATAAAAAACATAATATATTTAAACAGTATTTAATTTTTTTCCAAAATTCAACTGTCTCCAAAAATTATGAAAAATTAATCATTAGATAATTTATATTTCCTGAATCATAAAATAAAATTAATTTTATGTAAATAATTTGTTAAAAAAAGTGAATTTTAAATTTTAAAATAAAAACATACATTTATTGAAAATTCATTGGTTTTGAAAAAAACAATTTTCAATCTTTAAAAAAAATTTCAGTTGTTTTCATAAAAAATTATACGATCTTTTATATACAATAATAAGTAATTTATTAACAATATTTTATTAAAATATTATTTAATAAAAAGAATACATTAATTAATCAAAATACATTTCTTAATTGAATATTATCTAAAAAACTATTTGTGCTTTAAAAACTATTTACAAAGAAACAATAATAAAATGAATGTATATTCATTATAAAAATATAATGAATATAGTCATGGTTCTAGGTTACTATTACATAACCCCTTATTAAATATGTATATGACATAAGGGTAAGGTGTGAGATGGTGAAACACTCTTGGGGTGTCTCAGATTACATCGCTTGTGTGGTAATCTCTATCAACTTCCACTTCTCCCGTAGGCGGTTCTGTTTAAGCTTAACGTGTTGAAGCTCTCTTGGTCTTGGTAAAGAGTGAAGCCCAGTGATGCTACCTTCTTTCTGAGCTCTGAAAAATGGTCTTTTTATGGATCAATTCTACTAGATGAGGCCATCACTTCATTTGTCTGAGTAAATTGGATTTGTTAAAGACCTATATTTATTCTAATAATTTGATCACTGTTCAACGACTATATTAGCCGTGGTAACAATTAATAACGGTATTTTAAAATTCAAAAACATAAAACCAAGGAAGTTAATATGTTTTATATAAACATTTTACATAAAAATACATTTAATAGATCAAGGGGAATTTACATTAATAAATTTTTGTTTTATTGGAGTATAACATGCTGTTACTTATGAAAAAAGGTCTAAGAGATTTAAAAAAAATACCCCTTTAAAATACTTGTACATAGTTATAACACAATTGATCAATATTAGTATAGATAGATACGAATATTAAAATAAATATTAATAATTGTTAAACACATAGTTTTAAGAAAAAACTATCAGATGAAGAATAAATGTCTAGATAAGATGAATATATTCAAAGTGTAGCTCTAAAAGTTCTTCAGTTCCAAAGGATAATCTTGAAAGATCAAAAACATATATGATCAAGAAATTATCATATAAAAATTTGTTTATGCTTCATATTTTGTATCTATTTTCTATACATCTTAATATATCTTTGTGTATGTCCATGTATCACCCACTTGACCATGAAACTATGGGATTTGTATTTTATATCTCCAACTATGAATTTGAATTAATCACACAAGATAATATCAATGGTTTTTAGGAGATAAATACTCTAGATTATGATGATAGATATTTAAGATAAGGAATGTAATTACAAAATGAACATAATTATTAATTAGAACATGTGATTTTCTACCATTATTACTTTATTTTCTGGGGATCATATCCCTTTGCTGCTATGAACATTCGAAAACGTGTTTGATGGAGCAGTGAGTTGGCCCCAGGATAGTAGAAAATTATTTATCATCCAATTGATAAGGAAAAAATGGTATCCAATTATATAGGTAATAGAGGGGAGGAACAAGTCACATATGGATATGATCCAAAAACGACTTTCTTTAGGTATTTCATATTTCCTTCTCCACCAAATCATTCATTGTGAGCTACAGTCTGTGTCTGATTACGAATCTTTTTTGTAATAAATAGACTCTTATAGTATGTTATATATATATATATATATATTTAAATGAAAGTAAAATATTTCATATAAGATATAATAAATATGTTATATTCATATTCAAAATACATGTTAAATGTATATTATGAAATATCCCCTATAATAATAATTCATGAAATAAAAATATATTGTCATATAATCTGATTTAAAAAGATGTTTCTATCCACAATAATAATAAGAGGTGATAAAAGGTTTATTTTTCAATGCTATTTTCTAAAATATTTTATTTCATTATAACCCTAAAATTCACCCTATTTCTCCAACCTCCTAATTTTTTTATGTTGTTACCATTTATTTTCTTGATTTCAATGAATCATAAATAACACACTCAAAATTCACCTGTGGTTATTTGTTATGAAAATTCCAATTTCTATTTTTGTGTTTGTGTGTTTATGTGTGTGTTCATATATTATTTTCATATAAATATATGTTTTTTTTCATTTTATTATATAGATTATATTAATATATCTACAATATATAATATTGTTTTGAAATTTTTTTCGAATGGATAACTATGAAAACAAAAAGGAAAAACTAAGGGTGAACATCAAAAGTTTACTTGGAAATCCAAATTAAGAATAACCATGGGTAGTTGTAGAACTAAAAATTCTCTATGAGGTCAATTTGGTATAGAATTCCCCACAACGATGCAAAATGAATTAAATAGAGGAATTTATCTCAAACATTAATGAATATATACTTTTCAACATTAATGGAGATAATAAATGGAAATTGACCACATGAAATTGGGATAAGGATCACAACACCAATAATAACCAACCTGATATTAATCATAAAAAATAAAACCTTCAATATCTAAAATGTAACACCCCAAGCTTCCACGGTACGCTTCTCTTTGAATAAATACAGTAGTTTGTGTTGTACGCAACTTCGAGTTCTAACACACACCACAACCAATCAAACATGTCGTTATGAATAGTAATACCTACTTTTTAAAATTTTATAAATTTTATCTTTAAAAATGGACTTCATCTATGGATTTGTAATATTTAATTTATCCTAGGGAGAAATTTTGGAACTTTTCGGATAAATTTTATATTTTGATGAATAACGAAAATTACTA
This sequence comes from Viscum album, assembly GCA_963277665.1. Taxonomy (NCBI): domain Eukaryota; kingdom Viridiplantae; phylum Streptophyta; class Magnoliopsida; order Santalales; family Viscaceae; genus Viscum; species Viscum album. The sequence continues at coordinate 3,215,527 of OY728162.1, read as the reverse complement.
AATTTAAATTAAAAACAACTTTTTTAATCAAAATAATTAATAGTGATAAATTATACTATTGAGTGGTTTTAATGTATAATTAGAATATAATTTTACCATTTTATCAAATGGTGGTCTTTATAATTAATTTCACTTTGAAATTGGACATAAAAAATTGTCAATCTTTTGATATATATTGTTTCTTAAAAACATGCTATTTGTTGTGATAGCGGGAATTAATTATTAAATTAATTAAACAAACTTATATGTTTTGAATTTTTTAAAATGGACATCATGTTTGAATTCGGAGTATCAAATATATCTTATGGTGAATTTTTGGTATTTTTCTAAAAAACTTCAATTTTTGATGAATAGTGAAACCACTAAGTGGTAGTTTAAAAACTAATTTTTCTTGTAAATGAAACATTACCACTTCTGTGATTTGATTTTAAAAAATACTACATACATGGTTTTCATTAGGAAGAAAAATTTGGTTCAATGGGGTTAAAATAATTTTTTGGCGAATAGTAACTTTTATGTTTTATTAATCGCGATTAAAGGTAATTAGTGAAATTTAAGGTAAAAATGATATTGTAAAAATATGAAAATATCTTGAAACTTGTCCTAATCTTATTGGATGAGTCATGGACGACCAAAAAAATCCATGGGTAAACTTGCGGACCCCATGGACCAACTTGGGTAAGAAAATGACATTAATAACCTTTTATTTAATGTAAAAATAAAATTGTCACAAACATGTGTTGTTTTCCTAAAACAATTATTAAATGGGGTTATATAAGTTAACCTTTAAACTATAAATATTCATTGGAAATATAAAACGATTTCATACAACATGTTAATTTTTTTTATAATTTTTAGACATTAAATAAATTAAATTTTGTTATGACACCATGATGATGCAGTGATTACCTCATTAATTAACGATTTAAATAAAATGAAAAGATAATGTAAATATAAGATGTAAACTTGTAAAAACCCTATTTTAGGAGTAAATTTATAACCCTTATCACATTATCCTCGAAATATATAATTTTGGGACCTTTGGAATTCGAAAATCACTTCATAATAATATAACATTTCATGACTTTCCAAGAGTGCCCCTCCTCTCCTCTTATAAAAGGCCCCCACCACTACCACCTTATTCACACCATCAAAGCCATTTGGATCGGCCAACCTCTGCCCAAATACTCTCTAAACTTCCCTCTATTACTCCTAGAATACTTATTTTGGGCAGAAGTCTTCCCAAGGATTCTTTTGGCTAAAATCAAAAAGAATTACACGATTTTAAGGTAATGTCTTCTCTTATGTTCTTTTGTTTTATTTTGCATCTCCAACCCCTTAATATATTTTTATTAATTTCTTTTGTAACAAAAACAGTATCTAAAATATACTATGATGTTTTTATGATAAGGATTTTATTTATACTTACACACACCTTCGTCTATGGTTAAATAACATAATGTTTCTGTGGGTGACGAAATACTGCCTCACGAAACGATGATTGTTCAATATTCATTTAACACCTCTAATAGTGGCCATTTTGATGACAATATTTTCATATATGATATATATATTATGTTTATTTTTTCCTTATGCTTCTTTATTTCTCATTTATGGAATATCTTTATGATTTCCATTATGGGTAAATGCGATAATTTCATTTTAGGAAGTGCGGACTACAGCCCCCTCAAAGTGATTTGAATCATTAATGCCATATGTGGGATGTATAAAGGATGTAGTAAATGATATTATATATGATATTATACTTTAATTATAAAAAAACTTTATATAATTATGATTTCATTCCATTAAATATGAAATAGAAATGAAATTAGGTTTCATGCATACGTACAGCTTACCGTCTCCATGAACAGTGCATTTCATTTCTTACCTCTAAATGTTACGTAATATTATGAATGAATGTATATAATGGATATATATGATATATATGATATCTAAATCATGAATATAATTCTGGATATAATTTATATTTTACCAAATGAACAACTTTTAATTATAACAAGTTTATTTTTGACTCAATTACCAAAGATCGACAAAACGACTGTTATTAACTTAAATAATTACGTAATGTTCATAAAATGGTAATAAGTGATATGAAAGGAATAATGAACTTGAAAAAGGTTCCTAAGAAAGTAGAAATTAACTCTAGTTTATTATTCAGGAGGCTAAAGAGTGGTCGAGTCAAGTCAGACACGAGATAAGGGAACTTCTTAACCCAATTTCCGTTCTTTGGGTTAATCTCCTACTTTCAAATTATGTCATGATATTATTATGTCCTATCTTGTATTTTTTACTTTTTTAGGTGTAATTATAGTTAATAAACATAATAGATCTATTTTATTTTAAAATTGATATTTGTAAGGACTTCGTCTCAATCCCCTTTCATTGAGGCATATTTTATTTTATACACATCTTTCTTTTATACGGTGTACAAACCCCTTTGACTTTTACGTTAATTCAAAAGGAATATTTTTTATACGAAGCTTTTTACTAAATGAAAAAAGGGAATGTTTTTTTGTCATACGTATGAGGCGACAACGACTTCTCCACCTCCGTGACCATTATTTGAGTTTCAGCTTCCTCTACAAGCCATAACTTTTTTTTTAAATGAAAAATAAATACCAAGATTTAATTTTATTTTATTTTGGTATTGAAAATGGTTTTGAAAGTGTTTTTATTATATCAATGTGTTGTATTGATATCTTGTGGTTGAAATGTGGAAATGTTATGTTTCCCTGATGCATGTTTTATGGGATACAATTATGTTATGGTTTATGATATGTTTAAACCTGTTCATATGAGGAATGCATTGGACTTAATAAGTGACGGGTGGAGCCCGCTATAGCTCCTCGATGCATCGGTAGGTCTCATGAAACAAACTGGTGTCTTGGCATGAGGCCTTGAAAAAAATCATATTTTTAGTCTTGGCACGAGGCCTTGGCTACGTTTTTATGATAGTCTAGCATTATGCATTCCATCATTATGAAAGTGGTTATTGATACTGCATGTGATTATTCAACCAATAGAATATCCATGTGAATAAGTAAATGGAATTATCTCATTTGAATTTTTCCATATTATGTTGAAGTTCAAGTTTAAAAGGCTTTTGTTTTAGTTATACATTTCCTTATATGTTTTTGTTTATTTATGAAAGCATCTGCTATATTGTTATCCTTATTGAGAATCTAAGCTCACCCCTTTCAATGTTTTAATTTTTCCAGGATGTGATGAAGTATATTATGAATGACCTGCAGGGATAGTATGAGGGGATATGAAGACATGATGTTTTTTTAGTTTTGTTTTACTTTATGATGTAATGTAAGACTTATGAATGTATCTAGTGTTTCCAAGACTACTAAACTAATCGGTCTTTCGAGACTTGATCTTTTATGATCATGCCAATGTTACGCAATAATGCACCGACTCTGGTTTACTAGGGTCGGGGCATTATAGTTGGTATTAGAGGTAGTTTTAGTACTATCCTTGGAAGCTAGATTTAGAAAAAACTATGATTAGAGCACATAGCCATAAGATAGACTTTGAGAATTAGTATAAAATAACTTCCTAGAATTTTGGTATTATAGAGATTTTGTGAGTTTTCCAAGAAATTCATCCATGTCTAGATACGAGCAGGTAGAGGTGGCTCTGGCCCAGATGTATCAAGGGGTAAAACACGAAAATATCGCTTTGAGCTAGACTCGAATGGGAACTGGTGCACGACAACAGGCATTGCCGCACTCTTGGTTTCGACACTCCCAGGGGATATGCTTAGGATAATTCTCATTTTCATTTCAAACCATTATGAAGGGTTTATGAGTATATACATCCTCAATTAATTTTTTTATGATTATAGTTCAATTTATGTTAAGTGTTTTACAAGTATGGAATTATGTATTTTGATTCATAAACTAATCTAGTTTATGCCATTGTTTAGAAATGGCGCCTAGTGGGAGGAATGGAAACCGTATCAATGCACGTAATCTATGTAGGGATTTCCATCCCGCTCAAGATAATTATAGTCAACCTGGAGATACAACTGGTGCTGATCAACTTATCACCATACTAGGACAACTCCCTCAGGTTATGAATAATAAACTTACTCGTATGGAGCACCCTGATCCACAACGTGGAGGGTCGATGTTAGATCATTTTATGAGGCAACATCCACCAAAATTTAATGGGGGTACAAATCCATCAGTAACTGAGTAATAGATAAACTCCTTAGAGAAAATATTCCATGCCTTGGAGAGTAGCGAAAGTGATAAAGTTGTCATGGCAGTTTACCGCCTCACTAGAGATTCCGATCAATGGTGATCGCTGATTCAAAACATGAAGGAAGATGATGAAGTATCAAATATGGAATGGAGGGAGTTAAAAGAGCTTTTCTTAGAAAAATACTTCCCTCATCACCATCAAGAAGATATGGAAAGGCAATTTATGAGTTTGAGACAAAAGGAGGATGAGAATGTCGCAAAGTATGAGGCTAACTTTACAAGGTTAGCAAGGCATGCAGAAGATTATATACGTAACCCAAGAAGTAAGATTGATCGTTTCATTGATGGGTTAAAACCATTTCTCCATCATTACTTATCCTTACAATATTTCTCATCGTATGAAGATATTTTCTCATGTGCTATCAAGACAGAAAAGGAATTATCTAAATCTTATGACAATAAAGTAAAGAAAGAGAAGAAGAGAATAGTGGAACAAGAGACAGATAATGGGAAAAATGGAAATAAGGATTTTCTATTATGAGATAATTGTGGGAAGAATCACCCCAATACTTTCCTAAAAGGAATGAGAGTTTGTTATAAATGTGGAGAAAAAGGTCACCAGGCTTGTGATTGCAAGGGAAAGAAAGAGGATATCAATGTTGAATGCTACAATTGTAGCGAAATGGGGAATTATGAAAATGAATATCCTACGTGTCAGGGAAACTTACCTCAGAAAAGGCCAATGGATAAAGGACAATCTTATGCTGTTACTATATTTGAAGTGGAATAATTAATGTATTGGTGCTTTTGGACTCAAGGATTATATTCTGGTTATAAGAATAATGTGATATATATAAGGATTTTACTGCAATACTTGTTGTTTTCATTAAGGTTTTAATATGATGAAGGTAATAATATTTCAGTATGTGACAATAAGAGAACTTTACTTTGTTTGGGGAATCTGATGTTACAATTGAATCTGGAATTTAGAGACCTTTTAGAGAAATTCTGGATAGATGTATTTTGGATAACTATAAAGGTTGGAATGGATTAAGATGAACTTTGGATATTATTGTTTAAGGTTAAAACATTTATGAAGATTATTTTTGGAATTTTATGATACTATAATTTTAGGAAAATGACAACCTGTAGGTTGGTGGATAACCCGTCACGTCGGACAAAGATGTAGGAATCGAACCACAACCATAGTGCGACAAGCCTTTATTACCTACCCCTAGCCTATAGAAAGTCCCTGGTTATTAAAAAATAGTTTTCCTAATCTAAATTTTATGTGTTAATAATTGGAACCTTGCATGATTAGGATAAATATAATATTTTTGAGTTCTATTATCTTTTTGGGTGAATGATGGGTTCGTGGTAAACATTTATTAAAGAACGAAAGAATACATGACAAGTATTCTTAGTAAATCTCCTAAATAAATTCCTCAACTTTATCAAAGGTAAGTTAAAACAAAAACGTTGTCGGTTAACTTTTCCTACTGGGGAATCAATGACCGTTTAACCAATCACAAGTTTGTGATTTTCTTGTAGTTAACTTTCTCCTAACCCTATTTTCTACAACTCTCCATCAGACCTTGATGGTTTGTTTTTCCTCCATATCCATATTTTTATAGAAACCTAGTATGGGCTATCTCGGGTGACCTTTTTTACTTCCCTTTCTATCTTTTAAAGTTATATTTTTATTAACCTTATTTCCGATGTGGGTTTTCCACAAAGGTATTTTCTACTTTCAACCTTTTATTTTAGAAGAACAATTTCAAATTGCGAGGATGCAATTTTTTGAAGAAGAGGAGAATGTAACACCCCACGCTTCCATGGTATGCTTCTCTTTGAATAAATACAGTAGCATGTGTTGTACGCAACTTGGTGTTCTAACACACACCACAACCAATAAAACTTATCGTTATGAATAGTAATACCTACTTTTTAGAATTTTATAAATTTTATATTTCAAAATGGAATTCATCTTTGGATTTGTAATATCGAATTTAGCCTAGGGAGAAATTTTGGAACTTTTCGGATAACTTTTATATTTTGATGAATAGCGAAAATTACTAAATTTTAATTAAAAAAAAAATTTAATAAAAATATTTAATACTGATAAATTATACTATTGAGTGGTTTTAAAGTATAATTATAATATAATTTTACCATTTTATCCAATTATGGTCATTATAATGAATTTCACTTTGAAATTGGACATAAACAATTGTAAATCTTTTGATATATATTGTTTCTTAAAAACACGCTATTTGTTGTGGCAACGGGAATTAATTATTAAATTAATTAAACCAACATATATGTTTTGAATTTTGTATAATAGACGTAATCTTTTAATTAGGAATATCAAATATATCTTAGGGTGAATTTTTGGTATTTTTCTGAAAAACATCAATTTTTGATGAATAGTGAAACCATTAAGTGGTAGTTAAAAAACGAATTTTTCATGTAAATGAAACATTACCCCTTCTGTGATTTGATTTTAAAAAATCTGACATACATGGTTGTCATTAGGATGAAAAATTTGGTTCAATGGGATTAAAATAATTTTTTGGTGAATAGTAACTTTTAAGTTTTATTAATCACTGTTAAATGTAATTAGTGAAATTTATGGTAAAAATGATATTAAAAAAATATGAAAATATCTTGACACATGTCCTAACCTTATTGGATGAGTCATGGGCGACCATTACAATCCATGGGTCAACTTGGGGACCCCATAGAGCCACTTGGGTAAGAAAATGACAGTAATAACTTTTTATTTAAAGTAAAAATAAAATTGTCACAAACAGGTGTTGTTTTAATAAAACAATTATTACATGGGGTTATATAAGTTAACATTAAAACAATAAATATGCATTGGAAATATAAAAATATTTCATACATCATGGTAATTTTTTTATAATTTTTAGACATTAAATAAATTAAATATTTTTATGACACCATGATGATGTAGCGATTACCTCATTAATTGGCGATTTAAATAAAATGAAATGATAATGTAAAATCTAAGACATACACTTGTGAAAAACCTATTTCATGAGTATATTTCTAACCCTTATCACCTTATCCTCTAAATATATAATTTTGGGACCTTTGGAATCCGAAAATCACTTCATAATAATATAACATTTCATGACTTTCCAAGAGTGCCCCTCCTCTCCTCTTATAAAAGGCCCCCACAACTACCACCTTATTCACACTATCAATCCCATTTGTATCGGCCAAACTCTGCCCAAATACTCTCTCAACATCCCTCTATTACTCCTAGAAGCCTCACTTTGGGCAGAATTCTTCTCAAGGAAGCCTCTAGCTCAAATCAAAAAGAGTTACCCAATTGTAAGGTAATGTCTTCTCTTATGTTCTTTTGTTTTATTTTGCTTATACAACCCCTTAAAATCTTTTTATTACTTTATTTTATAACAAAAACTGTATATAAAATATAATATTATGTTTTTATGATAATTATTTGATTTACACTTACACACACCTTCGTCTAATGGTTAAAGAACATACTGTTTCTATGGGTTGCGAAATACTGCCTCATGAAACGATGATTGTTCAATATTATTTTAACACCTCTAATTGTGGCCATTTTGATGAGACTATTTTCATTTATGATATATATATTATGTTTATTTTTTCCTTATGCTTATTTATTTATCATTTATGGAATACCATTATGATTTCCATTATGGGTAAATGCGATAATTTCATTTTAGGAAGTGCGGACTACCGCCCCCTCAAAGTGATTTGAATCGTTAATGACATATGTGGGACATATAAAGGATGGAGTAAATGATATTATATATGATATTATACTGGAATTATAATACACCTTTATATCAATATTATTTCAATCTATTAAATACGAAATAGAAATGAAATTAGCGTTCATGCGTACTTACGACTTACCGTCTCCATGAACAATGCATTTCATTTCTTACCTCTAAATGTTACGTAATATTATGAATGAATGTATATACTGGATATATATTATATATATGATATATAAATCATGAATATAATTCTGGATATAATGGATATTTTACCAAATGAACAACTTTTAATTACAATAAGGTTATTCTTGACTCAAGTACCAAAGATCGACAAAACGACCATTATTAACTTAAATAATTACATAATGTTCATAACATGGTAATAAGTGATATGAAAGGAATACTGAACTTGAAAAAGTTTCTTAAGAAAGTATAAATTAACTCTATTTTATTATTCAGGAGGTTAAAAGGCGGTCGAGTCAAGCCGGACACGAGGTAAGAGAACTTCTTAACCCATTTTCTGTTCTTTGGGTTAATCTCCTACATTAAAATTATGTCATGAAATTATTATGTCCTATCTTGTATTTTTACTTTATTTATGTGTACTTATAGTTAATACACATAATAGATATATTTTATTTAAAAATTGATCTTTGTATGTACTTCGTCTCAATCTCCTTTCATTGAGGCATATTTTATTTTATACACAACTTTCTTTTATACTGTGTACAGAACCCTTTGACTTTTACATTTATTCAAAAGGAATCTTTTTTATATGAAGCGTTTTACTAAACGAAAAAAGGGAATGTTTTTTTTCATATGTATGCGGTGACAACGACTTCTCCACCGCCATGACCATTATTTGAGTTTCAGCTTCCTCTATAAGCCATAACTTTTTTTAAAATGAAAAATAAATACCAAGATTTAATTTTCTTTTATTTTGGTATTGAAATTGGTTTTGAAAGTGTTTTTATTATATCAATGTGTTGTATAGATATATTGTGATTGAAATGTGGAAATGTTATGTTTCTTTGATGCATTTTTATGTGATACGATTATTTTATGGTTTATGATATGTTTAAACCTGTTCATATGATGAATGCATTGGACTTAATAAGTGACAGGTGGAGGCCGCTATAGCTCCTCGATGTATCAGTAGGTCTCATGAGACAAACTCATGTCTTGGAACAAGGCCTTGAAAAAATCTTATTTGTAGTCTTGGAACGAGGCCTTGGCTATGTCGTTATGATAGTCTGGAATTATGCATTCCATCATTATGAAAGTGGTTATTGATATTTCATGTGATTATTCGACCAGTAGAATATCCATGTGAATAAGTAATGGAATTATCTCATTTTAATTTTTCCATATTATGTTTAAGTTCAAGTTTAAAAAGATTTTGTTTTAGTTATACATCACCTTAAATGTTTTTGTTTATTTATGAACGCTTCTTCTATATTGTTATCCTTACTGAGCATCTGATCTCACCCCTTTCAATGTTTTAATTTTTCCAGGATGTGATGAAGTATATTGTGAATGACCTGTAGAGATAGTATGAGGGGATATGAAGAAAAGATGTTTTTTTAGTTTTTTTACCTTATGATGTAATTTAAGACTAATGAATGTATGTAGTGTTTCCAAGACTACTAAACTAATTGGTCTTTTGAGACTTGATCTTTTATGATCATGCCAATGTTACGCAATAATGCACCGACTCTGGGTAACTGGGGTCAGGGAGTTACATAAAACCAAAAATAATCATATTCCACTGAATCCCATTAGAGAACAAATCAACATGGGAGGCTAAAAAAGTCTAAAAAATGCATACACATGGAAATATGAATTGACTTTGTGATCAAATCCATAGGATTATCATGAGTATTAACATTTCTTACAACAAAATCACCATGAGAGGTAAAATCTCTCACAAATATGATATCACACATCAATAAGCTTTGTAATCTCAGAAAACATATGATCCTTAGTGAAAAATATTTCACTTAGATTTTCTGAATAATGTAAATAAATTTTTATATATGTATTGAATTCCCCAATCACCCTCTTATCCATATATCTTATTTAATAGACTATGTAATGGCTATATAATCTACCTCAATGGTCGATAAAGAATCAACATTAATAGGAAAAGACATAAATAGTGGGTTTTTTCTCAATCATCAATATAAAGATAATTCTCAAATTTAATTGTGGTAATAAATGGTCCTTGAACGCATTAACTAAATAATTGGTTCACAACACCAATATACATACATACATATATTTTGAGATAGATTATTAAATAATCATTTATACATATAATAATTAATGAAAATAAATTCCATAAACACAATACATTCAATATACAAATATTTATATATGTTATACTTATATATGTTCATATGTTTGTATGTTTATATATATTTATATATTTAATGTTTTTTATATGTTTATATATATTTATATATGTGTTTTTATTTTTAGATGTTTATATATACATTTATATTATCATATATGTAATTATATATTTACATATGTTTATATGTATATATATACACATGTTATATATATATATATAGAGAGATAATAATTTATACTTGAAATTCATTTCCCTACAAAAATTATACACAATATACATACATTTATATATGTTTATAAATTTATACATATTTATATATGTTTATATGTTTGTATGTTCATATATATATATATATATGAATATGAATATAATTATATATTTATATATAGGTTTATATGTTTTTACAAACGTTTATATGTTTTTATATATATATATATTTATATACGTTCAGATGTGTATATATATTTATATATGTGTTTATATATATGCCAATATATTTATATGTTTATATATATGTATACATGCGTGAAAAAATCATATATAATTATATAAATAAATATATGTTTTATATATTCACATAATTTTTATACATTATTGAATGAAATAGGATTAATATGAATAAAAAATGGATTGATGTATGTTATATGACCAGAGATTATAAGGAACACATCAAAGAGTTTAATAAATTTGAAATGGACTATGTAAAATACCCTTCTTGTATAATTTTTTTGTGACTAAGTTGTTATTCAAATAGAATTTTTTTAGATGAATTAGAGGGACACTTAATAGATAAAATAATTGGTCAAAGTTATAATGATGGATGGAACATGTATAATAAGTAAAAGCCTTTATAAGAGTTTAATTTTAGGTGGAATAGAATGGAATAAAGTGACTTTAGATTACAAACCATCTTTTGGGAGATTTTTTAGGAGTGGATGGGATAACCATTAATACCCTTCCAAACCATCCATTACCCCCTTAACCTCTATTTTTCTGTAACCTCAAAATTAAGGGGTCAGTAATTAAAAGATCTTATTGTAACTCATCATAATATTTGAAATAACTTAAAAAACCAACCATATAAAAATTTGGGAAATAATCCTGAAATATAAAATGATAATTTTTATAATTATAAATAAAAAACTAACACAAATGAAAATTTGAACGATAATCATTTTTTTGAACCAAATTTTTTGTAAACTGAGGCCATAGGTGAGATATGATCATATTACAATAAATATTGATTATATGTATTCCCATATGGTTTTAGAGAGATAACATTGAAAAATATGTAGTGAAGAAAACCCATGGAAATTCTCTATCTATCTTCAAAAATTCAACATGAAAAAAATGATTAACATAAAACCAATGTACATATACTATAGTATCCTCTATCTCATATTTCTGTGTTGTGTTATTGGTGAGATCACTAATGTAGCAAAATTATCTTTCATCCATAGGTGTCGAACCAACCAATGAAACTATGATTATATCGCGATGAATCCCAATCAATAAAGGTTTGTTAATTCCTTCTTCTTATGAAAAATGGTAATGTGATATCAAAGAGAGTTTTATCCAAAATTTTATTCATCAGGGGTATAAAAAATCAAGGGATCCCATACAATTTATAGACACTCTTCATTTCATAAATATTACTTCAAGATTTTGATTCAATAACATAGAAATTGTGCATTAATTCCCGTTATTTCCACCAATCGTTGAACACTTTAATGGAGGTAGTTAGTTATAAAATTCATTAATAAATCAGTCAAATTTATTTATTAACAATGAAACTGAGTGGGAAGATATGTCCTAATTCATGAATGTGATATTTCATATCACATTATCTTCATACTATAGGATGATAGTTCATTTCTTTCAGTGACCTATGCTTCTATATGCATATGATTTCTCCTCACGATTCAGAGATATTATAAAATTTGATATCCCTAATTTGGTGCAACAACAACAATATAAAACTTGTAAAAAAGTCATATAAGGACTTAATATAAAACATCAAAACTATTTATGAATCCATCTAAATTATTTTTGGATATCTTTCATTAAAAATATATTCATTTATATTTTTTTCAAAACACTATCTTTATCCAAAGGCTTAACTGTGTGGCTTTGTGATCCATAGTATCATTGACAAAAAAATGAAATCATAATTTTATTAATCTAATGAAATATAATCCTCTATCAAATCATAAGTTCTACGAGAGATACTGACATTTATAGTGTGATCTTCATAAAAGATACACATATATCTATATGAACAAATCCCCCTCAAGATTTATCATATACATCATATGTATACAAATATAACCCATTTTCCCATGACAATGAAATGCCACTAGACTTATAGAAATAAAAATATTGTATAAGAAATATAATATATTCTTGATTATTTAAGAAATATTTACCTGCTCAATGAATACATCACATGTCATTCACCTAGTAGATGAGAACATCACATGTCCCCCATATAAGTATCCTAATAATTCATATGTGACTCAACTGAGTATGGACATAAATTTCCTCAATCTAATTAAATCAAGGGATTGATTCTCAACTTCCCCTTTTATAGTAAATCGTTAAATCTCGTGTAAGAAAGACATCAAAGTATAAAGGTTTTCATGCTAGGTTTCTCACCAACCTCAGGTAAAAAGGATTGACAATAAGAATACACACTTAAGTATATTGATGTCTGCCTGAAATTCCATAAGATATACTTTGGCATATTTGTCTAAATAATAAGTATCCACCTATTATCTTATGATTCCACACCTTATGCTATTATTAACATATCATAAAAACCCATAATACTCCATGATGATTATTGATTAATGGAAAATAAAATTCATACCTTAATGGGACATTGGCATTCCACTATTCATGTAAAATGAATTATAACACACATAAATCTATAATAAAATATTTTTTTCTTTTATTATAAAACCATTATACATTATTCAACCATTAAATCAATATATTAGGTATAATATACCAATATATTCAATATAAGCCTCATGATTCTACTGTGGTAATGGTTTCATTAATGGATCTGCTAAATTTTATTCTATAAAAACATAATAAGTCCCAATATCTCCCTCATAATGATATTTCATATTATATGGTATTTTTAAAGGATATTTTTGGTCCTTTGGTGATACCCTAGTTCCTTGTCTTGAGAAATGACTCTATTTTTTTCATAGTAAATATCAATTTCTACCTTGATGCATAGAGTCACCTAATGTTTTAAAATAAACATCATGATCCAAATAGATTCCATCACAGTATCTAATATTGTGATATACTATACCTCATTTTTTATGTCTTTTATAATATATTTTTTGTAAATTTTCCAATTGATAGTTCCATCATTTAGAAAAAAACATATTGTGATTTCATGTCATCTCAATAATATTGTAAACTTTCCTCTATATAAATTTTTATATAGAGAACATCATATTCTATAAAGACCAAAAAAATATCCTTAGTTATTAATAAGTACATAAGGATGTTCTTAATAGTTATCTAGTAACTTTTAATATGATTGGATTGTATCTAAGAGTTATGTTTCGAGAATACAATACATCAGGAGTAAACAACACAGAATATATAATATAAGTATAGATAAAAAAATTTATCAATCTTTTAAAAATATTTATAAGGATCCCAAATCTCTATAGGATTCATTTAATTCACCACTAAAAAGACCCTTTTGGGGGTTATAAATGTTAAAATGATTTAATGATTTACCAATGAATGGTCCCAACATAGTCTAAAAACCCTCTTATATCCACCTATATAGATATTTATACCCAGTATGTAGGATGATTCGCCCCTGTCTGTTAGTGAGAATCATTTTATCGAACACATCTTTACAGAATGTAATGTCGAGATGCAATTTTTGACAAGAAGTAAGTTATCAACATAAAATACCAAAAACACGGAAAAACATCCACTAATCAACATATATAAACATAAATAATCCATTTTATTAATGAAACCACACTCTTTAATCACATCATCAAGTTAGATATTCCATCATTATGAAGCTTTCTTCAATCCATAAATGGATCACTGAAACTTGAATTCATTAATAAGATAATTTGGAATTTAAAAATATTTGAGATATATAATATACACATCCTTGACTAAATCCCCATTATGAAATGTGGTCTTGAAAAAATTTAACATATCTCATAGTCTAAATGATTCGATATGGAAAACATTATCAGAATAGCCTTTAACATTGAAACAAGTGAAATTGTTTCGTTATAGTTAACTCCATTAATATGATTATAACTCTTTTCCACTATGAATGAATTATAAGTCAATTCAATACAATCCATGTTAGTTTTTTATGATAAAATGACTTGAACCCTATAGGTCTCTCTTCTTTAGGTCAATATAAAAAGTTCCAAACATGGTTAGTGTATATGGAGTTCATTAAATATTCAGTGTATTTTTACCATTTTTTAGAATTATAAGTCTCAATGGCCTCCAGATATATAGTAGGTTCATCTCTTTTGAACATTAATTTATCATTATTTTCCATGATAAATCATTATCACTTGGGTTCTTGATGAATCTTACTAAACCTTGTAGGTTATAATATAACATGAGTTAGTTTTTATCCCACAACTATTTTTATAAGAATCCCAACCTCCATGATAAGAACACTTCCTATTTACTAGTATTGAACATATCAAAGTTAAACTTCTCACCCCCACTAACACCTCAAATAAAAAAAATTACTTCACAAGGAATTTGTAAAATTTATCTACAAACACTTTATGATATGTATGATTATAGAAACAATATCCTTTAGTTTCCTTTATATAACCAATAAATAAGAAATTATAAAATATAGGGTATTTTTTAGTATCCATACATTGTATGTATGGTTTATGAAGTGTACAAGGGAGAATATACTATTAAAGGGGGGATAGGGTAAATCAATGGTCTCTTTTCTTTTATTAATTACTCTTTTAAATTCGTCCTCCTAAACTACTCCTGACCTCAATCATCTCCACTTTGTGTCTCACAACCCCACATAGAAAATGCAATAAAAAATGGAACATGTATACATATATTTACATAGTTTGACCATAAAATAATATTAGTTAATCTACAATAATAAATTACCAACTACTCTAGTTGGTGCTTCCCACATGTATAAAAATATCTCACAATGCATACAATTTCCTACATCTCACAACTTGTCCTTAGAAAAATACTCACTGTCATCAGATAGTGACATTTTAATCCCTCTACAAACCATAAGTCCCACTAGTTTTATGGAATCAAATAATTTATATGAAATTTGATTTTTAAACTCATCTACTGATGTGGATCTCTAATCTAAATAATAAATCGCAACTTCCAATTGATATATCTTCATCCACTAAATATTTTTTCATAAAATTTCATGTGTTCTTAAGAAATAATACATAAAAATCAATATCCATTTACAACTCAACATAAAATATCTTTAGAACCTACTAACCTATTTTTCTCACTCCTCTATCATAAATAATAAACAAGAACAATAGTCTAGTCTATTCTCATCTCTTCCCTCTTCTTATCACTATATCATCTCAAGTAAATTGAAATGAAAACTATTTCTAGATTCTTTTCTTTCCTTTAGATTTGATACCCAGTGATCTTCATCTTTATCTCAATGTCAACTTCTTGTTTCTTATTCCCCATAAAGTGTTCTTCAAAATATTATTCAAGCACATCTATCAGATCTCATGTTGAATAGAACTATATCTCTCAAATCGTATATTTTTCTTTTAAAAATTGGTCACCAGGAAAATAAATTTTCTATATATGAAATATATTTTATCTTCATGTGATTTATATCCCACGATCCTTCTCAAATTCTCCTCAAATTTTCATACATGGGTGTTCCCACAATATCCTTATTCCTTTTTTCATCCTCAACATTTGGAACTTGTTCATGTACATGAGTTCTCATTTCATTTCACTTCCTAATTCTATAAGTCTCTAATAGAAAAACAATTTTGAGTATTTTTTAATGTAATATGTAGTAATCCTCTGATTTTTCTTAATTAATACATATATGAACATTAGAAAACAATAATTAAATCAGACAAAAAACTATATTAAATCTTATCTCATCTTCTTTAAAATACATACATACACAAAATCTCTTTATATCTCAAATTATCTGCTAAAATATCCAAACACATGATAACATATATGTATTTCATAAAACAATATCATTTTTCATTGAATAAAAAACAATTATTATATTTGGAATGCTTTATATAAGCTAAAACATCTTTATAATTTTTTTATATTTTTTTCACCAATGTTGATTTGAAAATACTATCATTTGAAAATAATAAAATAAATAAAAATGATCCTTCATCTCATATCATTATTTAAAATCAATATAAGTTTCACGACCTGACCCTACCGGTCTCGAGCCACAACTACCCCAAACCTGCTCCATAGGCCAGGGGCTGGTGACAACTACTGAAGGAGTAACAATCTCAGGGAGGCTTTTGACTAAGTACATGTACCCACACACACACGACCCACTCAATACAGAAGTGCATAGTAAAAAAACCAATGGACAACCAACAATAACCCAACCACAGTCATGAATCAACTTTTAAATAGAACAAGTAATGTTATGAAAAGTACTAACAAGATAGCTGAATAGAGAAAAAGGCAAAACACGTGCCCAACCTGAAAGGTGACACAACCTAGCAACAAGTAAACAATGGTAAACAGCTGGTGAGTCTCACACCTGAAATTACTACTATAACCACTGAACACAACCCAAGCTCTTGTGTCCCCTATGCTCATCAGTAGTCTCGATCAACCTATCTTTCATTTTCAATGGAACACCATGTGCGGGCAAAGCCCAAGCAGGGGTGGGTATAAAGATACTCATTAGGATGCCCAAAAATCTCAACGAAGTAACAAAGGAGGTACAGAAATGGTGAGCAGTAGACAGAACAAAGAACAGTGTAAGAGTACAATAGAGAGAGAGTGTGCAGATCAACCCACAAAATAAAGGAAGAGGACTCGTCCCAACCAAGAAGAACTAGAAATGGAAAGAATGTGGAACACCCCGTGTGTCTACGCCCCTCCTAGAAGGAGAGTAACTGAACCCAAGGAGTGTGAAAAAATGTAGGGTGTATAAATATATATGCTCAACAACAAACCCAAATGAGTGCGTAATGGGATCTCTATCTCCAAGCTCAGCCCAGGAAAAGTCAGCAACAGTTCTAAGGATATCCAACAATGATGCCCAAACATCCTGCACATCAAAGCTATCTGATCACTGAATCATGCAACCAAGGATCCTACTCTGGTAACCACAGAAAAAAGTCACCGTCTAGCCTCATAGAAAGGGATGAGTCTGAAATAAATCATAGGGTAACCCACTACATAGCCCGACTGGATGGTAAACACGAAAAGGTCATCGGGTGACCCACTGCTCAGCCCTACTGGAGGGTAAACCCAAGAAGGTCATCGGGTAACCCACTACCTGGCCTCGATGGAGGGAAAACCCTAAATTCAATGGGTAAACCACTACCCAAGACCACCGGAGGGTAAACCCTAAGATCAAAAGGTAACCCACTGCCCCGTCTCGCTGGAGGGTAAACCCTAATATGCTGGTGGGTAACCCATTGCCCAGCCCTACTGGAGGGTAAACCCAGAACTGATCTGATAACTCTGTACTGCCCGAACCATCCCTGGGTGTCACTAACATCGTAATTGTGCATTGGGTCAGAGTGCGTCTAAGGAACCTTCGACCAATGCACTTTCATGTTTCCATATTTAATGAGATATTTAAAGAGGCTATGCACTCCCAAAAAGATTACATTGTTCTAATCCTTACAGAAAAACAAGCAATATAGAATACCGACTAGCTGGAAATAGACTCCCGACGAAAAATTTAATCAAAACCTCTTTATGCTCATACAACGTCTCGTGGGGCCCACCCCGTAATCCCAAAAGATGTTGGGTGAACTGTGCCATTGTGATTCTCTCGGAAAAACATGCCAAAACGTCTACTCTTCTGCCCCGAACGGACATCTGATGAAAAAGTCACAAAACACTGCAAACAGATTACAAGACTGCCTGTGGGGAACACACCTCAACTCCGGCTTCAATTCCGGAAACCACCTTGGACAACTTCGTCTCGACTCTAGGGTCACAACTCCGTTGGTGGTTCCTTCAATAGACTCTGGACGTGTTCACGCCATCCGAAAGAAGAATCCTAGCATGGTACTTAACGAGCATTTCGTGCCCCCGAGCACCCATCTCGGGAATTAAAATTCCCCAAAACCGTCTCAAAATCTCTATCTCAAGCCGATGATTTCACTTCCACAGATG
Organism: Viscum album; assembly: GCA_963277665.1. Classification (NCBI taxonomy): domain Eukaryota; kingdom Viridiplantae; phylum Streptophyta; class Magnoliopsida; order Santalales; family Viscaceae; genus Viscum; species Viscum album. The sequence goes on along the minus strand of OY728162.1, from coordinate 3,196,745 downwards.
TCATGCAAAACGGACATTAGTACTAGAAGTTACGGGTTTCCGAAGACAAGAGGGTGAACCCCATTGGGCTGGACCGGCCCGCGACGGCCTGGCCCGGCCCTCGGTGTCGGCCCGCGGGTCTTCCGCACAGCCCAGATGCTAACCCGTGGTCCACCGGGCTGACCGGCCCTCGTGTCTGGTCGCTGTCCCGAGTGGAGACCCACCTTCTGTGGGTCTCGTTCCCTCTCTCGGGGTCGTGTGTCGCGACCCTCGTCGCGCCCCGCACCGATGACCTCCGCCGTAGACGCCCACTGCTGCCGCCTGGAAGCCCACCGCCACCGCCTGGGAGCCACGCCACACTACCTGGGAGAATAATGCCACCGCGTGGGAGCCCGCTACTGCGCCACCATCCTGGACCGCATGAAGCCCACCGTTCCGGCGGTTGGAAACCCCTCGAACCACCGGAAAAAGAAGAATTTGACTGGAAAACATCTCGGGGCCACCCCGGGCGCCCATGGACTCGAAACTTAGATCTGAAAAGAGCGTCGGAATGCTTGGATCGATCCCTACACATATATAGTCTTTTCTAAATGATTGGACAGAATTTAGATGCAATGAATTTAGTTTAAGAAATATGTGGATATTAAAAGGAAAACACAAACATTCTACCTCGTTGGGCGTAGCCCATAGCTTCATGATTGATCTCTCGGACCACTACGCCGCCTTAGAGAGGTGGTGGAGAAGAGTTTGGAGATAATTGAGAGGGATACTCCAGGGAGAGACAAAGGGGGATGGTAGAGGTGGAGGGGTGGGAGTAGTGTTTATGTAGAGAATGAATTAAAATTCAATAAATTCTTTGAACACCTACCAGTAGGCCCCGCACCCGATCTTTCGACGGGGTCGAGGTTAAGCCGCCCCTAGGGTAAAATACATGTTTTGAGCACAATGGATTGTGCCTACGACCCTCGTCATGCCTCAATTTGAATACCACCACCGTAGATGCCCGCTGCCGTTACCTGGGATCCCGCCACCATGCCGCCGTCTCGGACCACCTGGAGCCCACCACGCCGGCCACCAGAAACCCCTAGAACCACAGAAAAAAGAAGAATTTGGCTGGAAAACTTCTCGGGGCCACCCCGGGTGCCCTGAGACTTAAAAATTCAATCTAAAAAGAGCGTTGGAAACCTTGGATTGATCCCCATTAATTTATGGACTTTTATCGATGATTGGATAGCATTTTGACCCAATTAATTTAGTTAAAAGAAGAAGCTAGTATTAAAATGAAAACACAAACTTCCTCCCTCACTCGGCGTAGCCCGTAGATTCACGAGTGATCCGCTGGACCACAACACCACCTTAGAGAGGTGGTGGAGAATAGTTTGGAAATTATTTAGAGGGATTCACCATGGAGAGACAAATGGGGATATAAGAGGAGGATGGGTGGGAGAAGTGTTTAAGTAGAGAATGAATTAAAATTTAATTAATTCTTTAAACACCTACCTATAAGCCCCATACATGAACTTTCGATGGGGTCAGGGTTAAGCCGACCCTAGGATAAAATCCATGCTCTGTGCACAACAACGGTCTCATAATTTTAATCCGAGCCTTTTTTCAGAATATATAAAGTTCACGCCTGAGGACGCTAAATTATGTAAATGCCCCTGGTGGCATTTTCCACAGAAGGGACACGCCTGCGAAAGTTACACCCCTCCTAGGGTAAACAGCATGCTCTGGACTCAACAGTGCCCTCGATTTTCCCATATGAGAAACTGTTTAGGGGTTATTCTGTTTATTTGGCGTGTCTAGTGTGAAAACACTTAAAATTTAATTCCGGCCACACCAGGGCTCAGAATCACATGCCTTCTAAACGCCTTGCTCTAGAATATCATCAATAAAACATCAAATCTTTACAGGCTCAAAACCCAGGTTTTTACAATAATATTGGATCATGTATTCACAACATCATGCTTTTTAGTTTAATTAGGATCAACATCATCAAATTTTACATTAATTTCTTAATATTTGGTTATATATTCAATAAAAACTGTTTAAATTATTCTTCAATTTATATATCTTTAATCTTCTATATAGACAAATTTCTCTTTAATTCAATGCATAACTCACAAACAATTCCAAGTGTCTTTAATTTTTAAATCCATGAAAAAAATATTAGGAATCATTCCAATTTATTTATGTTAGTAAATATTAAATCCAATGTAATGTCCTGGATTTCGTATGTATATTATTTAAAATATTTTATGGAATTATTACAAGACCAGGTACTGAGATGGAGTGTGATTTTAAAAACTGATGTTCTCGGAATAAATGTCTGAAAAATATTAAAGTTTAAATTGAATGCATGATCCATTTTCGTGAATGTATGGAATATTTTCTAAATGGGTGATCATATTAGAAATATGAGGGCAATATTTTGTTTATAGTAGCATGTTTACTCTAAAAAAGGCCAAACATTGGCTGGTTTGTGTCAACTATGAAAAGTAGTTTTCAGACGTAACGAGAATAAAAATATTTTAATAAAAATGTTTTCATTCAACATAAATATGTTTATTTTAGATTTCATTTTTATGCAAGGTTCTAGGGTTGGCCTCATAACACCATAATTCCCTGAAGGCTCTGGATAGAACCTTTGAAAAATATCTCGATGAACGATGACAAGATGATGGATTAAGATTTTCTTGACTGATCACCATCAGCAACAAATCCTCAATAGTGAGTTCTCTGATCCTAGGTATGGTGTTTTTCATTGATTTTATTTCCCCATTTCTAGAATCAATGAAAAATGTAGATCAACTATCCAATTGGTTGAACTGAGGTTTGATCATTCTTGCGAGATGGTCTTAATTGCGGGAAATCATTAAGGTTTATTGTTATTAGTTCTTGTTTCATAGTTATTCATTCTAATGAGAATTTCTTGAGGTTGATATGAAAAAATGGTCAAGTTTCATTATTTTGGGTGTTATTTATAATTTTATTACCTCGTTTGTTAGAATTATTCATCATTGGACACTGCTGGTTGTATCTCGTTGTTCGAGGAGGCTTCAACCATGATCGGTCCCCTAGAGTGATATCAAGATGAATTACAGCCCATAGTAGTATAGGAAGTGACCCGTGGGTAACAATGGTGGATTCATATCTAAAAATGGATCACCCTAAAAAGATTGGTGGCCTGAAAAAGCATGGGCGCTAGTGGCCATAATAGACCATGATGACCAGTAGTGCACTGCGGCCTGGCACACTGGTGTCGTGTGGGATGCAGCTCGACCACATGGAACCCAACTTGACCAAATGGAATGTGGATTGACTGCGATGAATGGACCCATAGTGGTCAAAAATCCATGAGAAGGAGGAGCACATGTGGATAGTGTTGACATGGCATACCAACCGCATTAGACATGGTGCGGCACCTGCTGGGACTAGAGGGGAACGCAGCTGGGGCGGACCACGTGTGGTGAACGACCAAACCAACATGCATGTGAATAGGACTAGGGGATACAAGAAGCACCATGTGGCCCATTGGCCCCATTGAGTCATACTAGGCCCAATGAGTCAGGATAGACTTTTCCCAGTAGATCGGACTAGGTCTGGTTAGACATCAGGTCAGGCTCGGTTTGGTTGGTCGGAACGGACCCAGGTCGGACCTGAGTTTGATCTTTTATCTAAAATGATCATAACATTCAAACAAAGATTGTATTTGACATTATGTTAGCGATGTTGATACCCTTTCAATGATATGGTCCTTATGAAGCCAATGTTGGGTCCTAGATTAGGCATATTTCCTATGATAATGGTTCTTTACTAGGGCAATACCCATGGTCAAGGGGCATGATTGGTGTGACTACTACTCATAGTGAACCCTCTATTTTCTACATGAATAAATTTACCTCATACAACATATCATTGATGAATTTCCTAGGTTTCATTACCATTATCATTCCATGATGGTTTATTGGTATCATTTCCTACATATAAGAGTGTGATCACTTTAGTTGGACATCTTGGATAGAGTTTTTGGAATACCATGTGAGGTCTGAAGTAGATCCTCAATTCCTAATTCATTACCTAGTTAGATTATTTTGTATTGATTTTTCCAACTTCACTAGAATCGATCATCTACTTAGCGTGTTAATCTATTTGGAGTCATTGTTATCACACCATGGCCCTAGCTGTGATCCTCCTATGATGTATCATATATCTCTTTGGATCAATCATCATATCTCTCTTATGATGGTTTCCGACGAAAATTAATTATAAGAATGACATCATAAGTTCTATTAGTACCAAGATTTTGTTTTCTAGGATGATTTCTTTGTGTACTTTGTGTGAAAAATCCCTTGTGTTGGTATGCGGTAGTTGTGAATTACCATATACAATGTGGTATGATTTGAGTATATCAAGATATTCTTATTATATGTTGTAGATATATACTTGTGTAGAACTGAATTCACTCTTCCTTTGTGTTTTGTTTTTTAGTTTCAGGGTGTCCTACTGAACATTGTTATACTCACCCTTACACATGTTTTTCAGGAACAAGTCATGTCTTATACAGAAAAGTGACCTTCTCATAAAGTCTAGGACAGATCAAGACTGTATGCAGCCTTCTAAGATTAGACATACCATGGTGTGCCTTCGACTTCAGAAAGTTGTCCATGTTCGTTTCCCTTGAGGTTAAATTTGGAAGGGTTTTATACCGATGAGTTTCAAGAAAATTTTACATACATTATTTTTGGTGGGATTGTGTTCGGGCCCTATTTAATTTCCAAAATATTAACTATTGTACTATGGTCGTTAGTTATAGTGGTTCAAATGCATTGTTTACTTAGTGTTTTTACATTTCATCATTTGTGGGCTTAAAGAAGTGTGCATGTATATAGGTACTAAGGAAATGACTTCCATGATAGCAATATGATTACTCAGTCTTAGTCACTATACCATGGTATATTAGAGGTGGGATTGGGTAGTTAAAGAATGGCCCCCTCTGGGATAGTTTTTTATAATGTGGTATTAGAGGAAGTCATTTCTACCATAGATTCGAGTGTCTGTGAGATTGGTTTGTGTCACCAGTGATAAGTGTTTTGAGTTTTGATTTCCAGATATGGACTCTAGTGTTAGTTAGAATACTGGATAATCCATACACAAGGAATTTGATAACCTTATTTTTGAATCAGTACATAATAAAACAAGTTATAGGAAAAATAATGGTACATGCATCCTATAGGAATGGGATGTGGTTTCTATGTCCTACTTGAGTAAGCTATCCAGATATACTCATTGACTATGGTACACCATGTTTTTTATAGGATGCCTCCGTGACACATACCAGTAAGGATTTAACAACATGATCATGAAGATTTACCCTTTAGTGATGAGGTATTAGTATAGGGACTAGTTTCCCAGATGTTACCTATAGGTGTTGGACCAGCTGTACTGCCACATATGGAGCTACCCATGTTACTCGTAGTACCAGCATACAAGAAGCTTCATTTGTGCATGATTCATGATTTTTAGTGATAGATACCCCTAAGGTTATGTGGTGATCCCGACCTTTAGGTGGAGGAGGACAATATTAAGGTAGTGGAAAGAGTTTTTCATCTAGTCCTGACACCAAAACATTATATGGTGGTCCATGTATTGATAATTCTTTAGGGCTTAGCATGGAATTGGTGGAGTTTTTCTATCTAGACTCATGATGCGGTGTCCCTATCATAGGCACTGATCGATTGATTCTTCAGAGAGGAATTTTCTCCTGTTACACTAAGAGATGTGCATATAAAAGTTATTCTTCAACTCTAGAAGTGTAGTATAGTAGAAACATATTATTCATTGAGGTTCTCCAACTGTTCAAGATACTCAATGGATATGGTCAGAGATAAGTAATTTTAGGCATAGACTTTGACCGAGGTTGGCGTAGAGGAATTCGAGCTACTATTAACCATCTGAGCATTACTACTTATGTTGGTGTGCTTGAGTGTTCTTTGGTGGTTGAGAGATTCCTGGATGAGTAGAGACCGCCGGTGACAATCAGTAGTGGATGGGTAGGTGTAGAGACATATGCAGTAGGGATCCGGCATCAATATCAAGGATTTGAACATGGGAGATGTTTTATTAAGAGGTACTGATATATTGGATATGTAGTTTAGTATTCACAGGGTGGATCGAGTCAGCCTAGAGAGATGTGGTGCAACTCATAAGATGGTAAGAGATATCTCACATGATATTTTCGAACCCTTGTTATTGTTGATAGGGAGACACTTGTTGGACCATTGAGGTAGAGTTAAATGAAGGAGTAGGAAAATCTAAAATGTGGTAGATGTGGAAGAAGAGATAATAGAGGAGGTATATGTGTTCAACGTTTCGACTTGCTACCACCACCACCACCCCTAGTTGGTTCGCACCAGGCTCAGGGAGCCAGAGGATATGGGTGGGGACAACTGCATGTGGCTGAGGCTTATGAACCAGAGTCTCTAAGGATGATTTGAGTTATAAAATGTGTCTTTTATACTTTAACTTCATTACGGATAGACACATGTTCTAGTTATTCCTTTCTCGCCACATATCTTGTTCAATACCTTGAGATTATGGTAGAACCATTGAATCAACCCTTATTATTAGAGAAACCTACATGAGGAGACTTGATGATTACACATTTATGCCAATAGTGTTACCTTACCCTTGGAAGTGAGTTTTTTTGTTTGAACCTCTTAGTGGTAGTGTCGAGGCCTTACGCCGTCATTCAGTGTATGTATTGGTTATCTTTGGTCTATTCCCATATTGGATATTTTAGGAAAAGGGTGAAGTGTGTTCCCAACAATGGAATGAGGGTTTCCTTTTTCAATGAAAAGGAAACCCCTGAAGCATAAGATAAACTCATGCATAGGAGGGTGGGTCTGATCACTCATCACATGGATAGTCTAATCCTTAGTGCAGAAGATTTTATAATTTTTTAGTTCCCAGTAGTATTGGTGGAGTATGAGGATGACTTTATTGAAGATTTCATAGGATTACCTATCGACTAGAAGATATAATTATTCATTAACTTATACCCTAGGATGACATAGATAACTTCACAATCATATCATATGGCTCCCAAAGAGATTCGCAAGTTGAGGTTTTAGTAAGAATATTTTTTGAGGAAGGGCTTTGTGAGACTTGGTGTTTCACCCTGGCCTACCCCAGGGTAGTTTTCCAAAAAGGCATATGGGAGCTTGAGGTTGTGTGTGGACTACCGACACCTGAAATAGGTGTACATAAAGAACAACTATCCACTACAAATGATTGATGAACTTTTCAATCAGTTGAGAGGTTCATAATAGGTCTCAATGGTTGAACTTAAATTAAGCTATAACCAGTTCTGAGTACGAGATGAGGATGTACGGAAGATGAATTTTAGGTGGCACTATGATTACTACAATCACATGGTTATGCCCATCTACATGATGAAATCCCCTGAAGTTTTTATGGGGCTCATGAACCAGATCTTCCAGGCTTACATAGACCGATTTGTGTTAGTCTTCATTCATGATATATTTGTGTATTAAAAATCTGATAGGGATCATGTGATACACTTATGGATAGTTTTGGACATACTCAGAGAGAACCAACTTTTTGGGGAACTCTCAAAGTGCCAGTTCTAGATTCAGGTGGTCCACTTTCTGGGAGATGTTATCTCAGTTGATGGAGTGGTTGTAGACCTGGACAAGGTTGAGTTAGTGTTAGAATAGGAGCCACCTATAAGCATGATAGAGGTGTAGAGCTTCCTTGGGTTGGATGGAAATTATCAGAGATTCGTACTTTATTTCTCTAAGATATCAGCACCTATGAAAGCTTTGACCCAAATGTGTAAGCCTTTTGTGTGGACATAGAAGTTCCAAAAAGCTTTCTAGCAGTAGATACAGAGTTTGATAAGTGCTTTGATCAAGATATTGCTAGAGGAGGGTGTTGATTACATAGTTTTCTGAGATGTAACAAGAACCATCTTAGTTTTATCCTAATGTAGATGAATTCAGTGATTTCTTATGGTTTGTTCTAGTTGAGACCACATGAGTATAACTACGTAACCCATGAGCTTGAGTTGGTAGTAGTAGTCTTCGTATTGAAGATGTGGTGACAATACCTGCTAGGAAATCAGTATATCATTTACCTTGATCACAAGATTCTCAACTATATCTTATCTCATATGGATATAAACTTTTCATAGAAGAAGTGGCATGAGTTCCTCCTGGATTTTGACTTTCCGATCATCTATAATCCTGGTAAGGGGAACATGGTGGTAGATTCACTTAGTAGGGGATCAAGTTCATAGCTATTGGATGAGGAATTGAAGTATTTTGCCTCGTTCTAGTTTTTATTTGTGGATGGAGAATGGGGAGCTTACCATCAGTCAATGGTTTTTATTTCTACACTCTTACAGTGAGTCATGGGGCATATTTTAGGGATACAAACTATTATACTCTACATTCTCATTTATCAATAGGGCGTGCTCCAAATAAATATTTGATAGGTGGGGATCACACCATTATTTTTAAGGGATGCACATTTGTACTAGTGGCATTGCTGGATGAGGTTTTTAGAAAGTTTCAAAAATTCCCTTTAGTAGTATTACCAAGAGTGGAAATGATGTAATAGGGCCTATGACATCAGTTTTGGTGGTCATGGATAAAGAAGGTAGTCGTAGAGTTAGTTTCTCGATGCCTTAAATTCCAGCTGGTGAAAGATAAGCACTGGGTTATAGTGTGTTTAGATCAACCCCTTGAGGTTCTGGAATAGAATTTGTATGGGATATTGATGGCCTTCATGATGGGTTTACCACATATGTCTATGGTAAACTATATCATATAGGTGATCATTGAATGACTAACCATGTCATCCCACTTCCAACCTATCCTGGGGTAGAGTTATATAGAGATATTGGGAAGCCTCTATATGGAGAAGATAGTTCAGATTCATGGAGTTCCATCAAGGATTGTTTCATATCGCGTTACTCATTTGACATCCTGGTTTTGGAACAGATTAAAGGAGGTTTTCAAGACTGAGTTATGCTTAAGAATAACTTTTCATCATTAGAAGGATAACAATACAGAGAGGACCATTTAAGTTATGTAGGACATGGTACATATATCCATATTGTACATCAGTCATAGTTGGAGGGATCAGCTACCGCTAGTGGAGTTTGCAATAATAATATCTACCACTCCACCATTGGTATGTCACCATTCGTGGATTTTTACGGGCGACCCTACAAGTCACTACTTTTCAGGAATGACCCAAAACAGTCAACACACATGGGCCTAGAGTTGGTGTGAGCTATTACTGAAAAGGTGCACATCATCTAGGACTTGATGAAGACTACGCAAAGCTAGAATATGTCATATGTTTGTAGGAGATGGAGGACTTTGTTGTTTTAGGAGGGAGACAATGTGTTCTTTTGTGTCTCACCTCAACGTGGGTGGTAGAGATTTGGCTGATGCGGCATGATATCTATAAGGTTCATCAAACCTTTTTAGATACTGCATTGAGTTGGTGAGGTGGTTTTCCTCCTAGATCTACCCTTGTATTTACATCAGGTACATGATGTCTTCAACATGTCACAACAACAGAGGTATGCGCATGACCCATCACACATCTTAGACTGAGGAAAGATGAACATTTTGGATGGAGAGACTTTTGTGGAGTACCCGATGGAGACCAAGGATCAAAAAGAGAGGATCCTTATTTGGTGAGATATTCCCCTGGTGCATTCTCAGTGGTATCTTGAGGATCTCTACGAGAGAACTTGGGAGTGGGAGGCTAAAATTTCTACACTATACCAACATCTTTTGGATTATCCTTTTGTTTTGGATTTTAGGAGACGTAAATCCCAAAGTTGGGGAGAATTTAATGTTACATATTTTTATTGTATATTATTTTAAATAATATATGGAATTATTAAGAGACCATACACTGAGATTACATGTGATTCTGAGGCCTGGTCTGCCCAGAATAAATGTTTGAAAAATATTAAAATTTAAATAGATTAGGTGATCAGTTTTCTTGAAAAATTGGAATAAATTCTAAATAGGTTCCTGGATCATAAATCTGAGGGTAACTTTGTGTTTAGAGTAGCGAGTTTACCCTAGGTGACGCCTAACATTGTATGGTTCAAGTGACCATTATAAAGTTGTTTTCAAACATAATGGGAATATACACATTTTAATAAAAATATTTATATTATACACAACAAAATTTCTTTTAGATTTTAATTTTAAGTAGGAACACAAGGTTAGGCACATAAACCTAGAATTCTATAAATTATATAGTGAGAACCTTGGATAAATCTCATAATAGACGATGATGAGATGGTGGATAGAGATCGTTCTTGACGGATCTCCATCGATAATGAATCCTCTAAAAATGATCATTTCCCATGTAATGGGTTTTTATTTGATTTTCTTTCCCCATTTCTTGAATCAAAGACGAAAGTGGATAAACCAACCCCCAAGTTGATCTGTTGTTTGATCTTTCTTGTGGGATAAGATTAATTATGGGAAATTAGTGTGGTTTATTGTTATCTATTCTTATTCCTTTGTTTTTAATTTTAATGAGAAAATATTGAGGTTGATATAGACAAAGGATTAGTTTCATTCCACATGGATTTAATTATTCTTTCCTTACCTGAGTTCTTGGTATTCTTTGCTGTTGGACCCTCATGGTTGTAGATCAAATTTCCGGGAGACTCTAAATGAAATCATACCGTCGATGTGATGGAATGAGGAATTAGATCCCAACGTAGTGTAGAACACAACCTGAGTATCACAGAAGTGTCTTCGTTTCAAAAAATAGAGCAATAAATAAATATTGGTGGCCCATAGAAGTAGGGGGCTAGCGGATGATGCAAACAATGATGATCGGCAGTGCAACGCATTGACACCGTGTGTAATGAAGCTTGGCCATTTGGAACGTGGCTTAGCCAAGGAGAATTGGCCCATGGTGGTGGAAAGACTATGGGTCAGGAGAGTGCATGGGGCATGAAACAAAGTAGCATTGTTACTGTATGGGATGTGGTGAAACACCGTGGGGTCCAAATGGGCACATGAAAAGGGTGGACGTGTGCGGAGGATGAGTAGAACCTCGTGCATACAGGTCGAACTGGGGGAACAAGACCATGATAGGAAGCCCAGAGGGCCTAGTGAGCTAGAATGTGTCTAACAAGATTTGTTGGAGTAGGCCCATCAGATCGGAACAGTTCGGGTCAGAAGATAGGTCGGACCAAGTCCGGTGGGTCTGATCAGATTCAGACTGGACCGAGGTTGGACCTTTTTACTAAAATGAACATAACTTGCAAATGGAGTGGCCCTTTGATATACCATCAGTAGCTATGGGAACTGTTGTATGTGGCAGTCCTTATGAAACCAATGGTGGGTCTTAGCTCATACATATTTCAAGTTAAATAGACTATTTATGTAACACCCTGAGATTTTATGAGAAATATTTTTTTATGTATTTTGTTTAATGCATAACCAAAAAAATCTTTCACCACACGCAATACTGGTTTGGATTGCGTTACACGCAAGAGCAACCTTCCTTGATAGCCTGTGTTCTACAGAATACCGAGTTCCACAAAACAATGATATGTTATTAAAATAATATATAAATTATCCATTTTAAATATTATTAACCACATTTTGAATTTTATATAACATTATTATTCATCTTATATATGATATAATAAAAAATTAATTTTTCGGATAAAAGACTTATTTTTTTAAAAAATGCAGTTTTTCCGCCTTTTGATGGCGCACCCATTTTAAATATATTTTTTGAAACTTTTATGAGTTCAATTTGAAAAAATAAACTTCTTATTTTTAATTAGGATATAAGAATTTACATTGGATAAATTTTTGATACTTTTCTAATAACTTTCCTATTTTGATGAATAGTAAAAATACACTACATTTTTCTTAATTTTTTTTCATCAAGATAATTTATATGGTTAAATTATAAAATTTAATTGTTTAAAAGTATAAATAGAATATATTTTTACCATTTAATATAATTTATGTCATTAGCAATAATTTTACATTGAATTCATAGGTATAAACATTTCAATCTTTTGCAATGTCTTAAATTTTAAAACTCGTTTTCTCAATAATGGGATTAATTTTTAAATTAATTTCAGCAGCTTTTTTGTAATGAATATGGAAAAATGGATTCCATATTTTCAATCATTAGGTCCAAATTATTTTAGTAGGCTACTTTTTATTTTTGGGCATTATAAATAGTAACTACGATAAATTTTATTTACCACAGATAAAGGTAAATCAGGAAATTATGGGTAAAACTTATATTATAAAATTATACTAACACCGTCCAAAATCTTATTATATGAATTGAAGTCGACCAATATCACCTAAGGGTATTAATAGATTCATTTAATGGACTTTTGTCCATGAAAATGACGTAATTATTATTAAAAGCAAAGAAAGTGACAACATGTATCTCTCTTATATCTTATAAGTGTAACAATTTTAATTTGGTGATAAAATTCATAACACATCAAACATAAATAGTCTCCATAAATCCAATAAAATTATCTACATCATTTTTGTTGATTTATAATTTTTAAGGATTAAATAATTATCATTAATGATGACACAATAGTGATGTAAAAATTATTTTATTGATTGAAATAACAAATAAATTGTTTTAAAAATATTAAAATAAATATTATATGAACTATTTAATGTGCTCCACGATTTTTCTAGTTAAATAAAACATGTTTTGAATCTATTAAATTTTTTTTCTAATATATACTCCGTGTGTATTTTATTTAAATTCAAATAAATGAATAGTGTCAAAATTGACACTATTGTTATTTTCTAAAAATAACATATTATTAAATTGTTTAAAAATCAATAGTTTTTTTAAAAATAATCAATTAAACTTTATATGGTCAAAAATACCATAAATTATCCAATTATGTACAATTCACAACACATAAGTAAATATTTATAACAATTTAAAATTTAGAATATTGTTACCACAAATAAAATTTATTATATTAGATAAGGATAAATCAAGTTGATATGGTTTAAAATAAATTTCCAAAATGTATAAATATTATTTTATTATGATATTACAACCCTATATCATCTCATCTTCGAATATGCATCATTTTTGAAGTTTTTATGTGGGTTTTGGGTTTACTATAAATTAATATTATAGAGGTTTTCGAAAGTGCCCCTCTCCTCTCTAATAAATGGGCACCTCCTCCCTCTCCTCTTCACAATATTTTGAGAATTAAAGATCCAAAATAACATATACATTTCTTTTCTCCACTTCCCTGGAAACATACTAGAGGTATTGTTCTTCTTCAATGACCAAATTTAGTTACCTAAGAGGCGGTTTAGAAGAGGCGCGTCAAATAAGAGGTAATATCCTTTACTGATTCTTTCAAATTTATTTGTTCTTCTAATTCCTCTTCTTTATTTGTTTAATTATGAATTAATAACATCAGTATCAATAATATAATTATATGTTATTATATATATGAAACAACCTCATTTCACCTTCTATCTGTCCTACAAAAAACGAAATCATCGCGCGTGCGTACGTACAGAATACCATCTCCACACCGTGGTGTAATATATTTTGCACCACCACCTTACTTGGATGTGTATAATAGTGTAAAGAATAGATAAATATGGTTATTATAACATGATACTAATTCTAAGATATTATATCATCCTCTCCAATACCATTCAATAATTATGGGAACGATATCGTCGCTCGTGCGTACGTACGACTTACTATTTCCACGGTGCGATGAGATTTGTTCTACATGATCATCATTAAACCATGATTATATAAACAAATTTAATGAATAAATATGATATATATTATACTAATACCATTCTGTAAATGATATAACTATAACCTAAAAAAAGAATATGAACTTATCCGACAAAACAAATGTATGAAAATAAAGCCTTTAATACCCAACAAGTAACAATGAAATGTTACTCACAAATGTATGAAAATATGATCATAATAGTTATCATAAAAATAATTATGATTCTTTAACAGATCCTTAACAATATTTAAATCATTATACGGGAGTTTCAGATACACACGAAGCATATCAGACCTAAGGTAAGGGATAATTATTCCAATCTTGTTCTTAACCGAGATTTTTTATTCGTAAGTATTTACTGGGGTTATATTTATCATCCATGTCCATGTTTTATATGTTTTTTCATGTATGTTTAAAGTCCTTTTTAATAATTTTTTACTTTCACTACATGGTATGTAAGGAATATTTCTTTTTTTATCATACGAGGTACTTTTTGACTTTTTTCGGAAAAAGTATGAGGATGATTTTTTAACTTATACGGCATGAATGGATTTTTATGATTTCATAATTCCTTATTTCCATGAATCTTACCATGCATGATTTCATGATTATTTTAATCAAAAATTAATATCTTTTAAAACTGTATGTCATTTTGAGAGAATAAAATGATTTTGAAGAATAAAGGATATTTTCCTCAAGAACTGAGTTCAAGTGTTTTATCAAACTTATTTTACATATAAGATGGTATAGGGTTAGTTATCTTTCCCTATTATTAAATTGATTTGATTATATTGTGATGGAATAATTTTTATGAAGTCCTTTATCTTATATGGATTATGTTCTGATGGCATGATGTTTAAGAATCCCATTTTTATTACAAGGGTTATTATATGATGTATGATTTATGATTTTGTGGCACACATATGAATGGTTTCATTATGAGATGGGTGAGACCTATATCTACCTCCAATGCATTGGGTAAAGATTTATATCTCAGGAGATGGACATGGCTGGAATGGCAAGTTAATTCGGTTCAGTGATACAGGACTGGAACGAGGAGTGAAATTGGTTCAGTAATGGACTTTGTCCACTATGATGGTCTTATCCATGAGTCTTGAATAATATGAAATGATTTTATATGATTATGTGTGAATTCCACAAAGTTTCATGTCTTATGTTATGATTAGTGGGATTACATTTCACTAATATGACATATCCCATGTCATGATATTATGTTCTCATTTGTAGGATAAGATTTTCAAAATGTTATGTTCTTATGAATATAATATGATTGATATTTAATTTTTCTTCCCTTACTAAGAATTTGAGCTCACACTTTGTATGTTTTATTTTCCCCAGGACAGGAATGCAAAATCTTGTAGCCATGCTCACAAAACTTTCTCAAGCTATGAATCAGGAAGGCCTTACAAACGAGCAAAGGAAAGAGCAACATTCTGTTGAATCCTTCATGAGGCAGCGTCCACCTTCATTCTGCGGTTCTTCTGATCCATTAGTGGCTGAACAATGGATCAGTACCACTGAAAATATATTTTCGATTCTACAATGTTCTGAACATGATAAAATCATCTTATTAGTATATTGTTTGGAAGGTGAAGTTGATCAATTGTGGAATATTTTAAAGAATACAATTCAAAGGGATGAAATTGAGTCTACGAAATGGGATGAGTTCAAGAACATATTTTTCAATAAGTACTTCCCTTGTATTCTTCTAATGAAGATGGATAATGAGTTTATTTAACTGAAGAAAAAGGATGATGAATCTTTTGTTACGTACGAAGAAAATTTTACATGACTTTCAAGGTTCTCTTTTGGGATTATTATCCAATCTGAGAGTAAGATCGATTGATTATTTAGTGTCTTTAAATCAAGTATCTGAATGGAATTAGCCATAAGTGACTTCACTAGCTATGAGGAAATTGTTTGATGTTCTCTCAAGGTTGATATGGAGATTGGAGTAACCCATCAGTTATATGGATTTGATAAGAAAAGGAAAATAGAATTCAAAGGAAAATCTAAAGGCCACACTGAAAAGAAGATGAGATTTCTTTTATGCTCAAAGTGTGGAAAGAAACATGGAAGAAATTGTCTTAAAGGGACAAGTAAATGATTTAAGTGTGGAAAATAAGGTCATTGGGCAATTTAATGTCAATGTAATGGGAATAAGATGTCTAATGATGCGAATAGATAAAGGGATTCACAAAATGCACCTCCTACACTTCAATGTTACAAGTGAAAGGAAATCGGGAATTATGCTAATCAATGCCCAAATCCAAGGGTTATGGATGATGATCGACATAAAAAAACTCTTAAGGCCAAATATAAAAGGAAACTCACATGCAATTACTATCGGCGATTTGGAGTATGATAATGAAATGGTGAAAGGTACACTTACCATCCACTATAAAGTAGAAATTTTTTTATTTGATTCTAGATCCACCAACTCTTTTATTTCTAAAGAATTTTCTAAGTGTATCACTATATTACATCAACAATTAGATATTGATTTACCTTTGAAAACTCATAATGGCACAACAGTCGCATCAAATGTTTACAATTCTTCTCCGATTGAAGTTTGTGGGAAAGTGCTACCTGTAAATCTTGGGAACCTTCCTATAGTGTAAGTTGATGTGATTATTGGAATTAATTGGACTTCTTTATATGGAGATCATATCAATTTCCAAATAAGGGAAGTCACATTTCATATTCTTGATCAATCTATGATCATTTATTGATGCAAGGATGAATATTACCTTTTAGTGGAAATTTCTTCCATATTATGCGTCTTGATTCCAATAAATAAAGGTTATTTATCTCAAATGGTTGGAGAGAAACTCACGATTAAGAATATGACCATAGTATGGTAGTTTGATTATGTCTTTCCTTAGGAATTTCTAGGTCTTCCACCAAATCGCGAAGTTGAGTTTTCAATAGAACTCATACCAGGTGTTATGCCCATTTCAAAGACACCTTATAGAATGAACCCAATTGAGTTGCAGGAATTAAAGAAGCAACTCCGAGAGAATATTGATAAGGGATTCATACACCCTATTTCGTCACCTTGGGTAGGACATGTTCTATTTGTTAAGAAGAAAGATGGATTGATAAGACTTTGCATTGATTATCAATAACTTAACAAGATCACTATCAAGAAAAAATATCCTCTCCTGTGCATTGATGACTTATATGACCAACTATGCATAGCTCAATACTATTCCAAGATTGATATTCATTTAGGATACCATCAATTAAGGTTGAAAAATGAGGATATACTAAAGACAACATTCCATACAAGGTAAGGAAACTATCAATTTATAGTGATGCCTTTTGGTCTTACTCATTACCCTTCTATCTTTGTGGATATAATGAATAGAGTGTTTAGAGACTATCTTGATCAGTTTGTGGTAGTCCTTATAGACGATATTCTTTTATATTCAAAGATAATGTAAGAACACGAAGATCACTTGAGAATTTTATTGAAGACCCTAAGAATGTAGAGGCTTTATTCTAAATTTACCAAGTGTGAATTTTGGATTCAAAAAGTTTCATTTTGCATCAAATAATCTCAAAAGAGGGGATATCTATGAATCCATCAAAACAGAGGTTTTTGAATGATGTTCAAGACCAAAAATAGTAACTAAAATCCGAAGTTTTCTTGGTTTAGTTGGGTATTATCGTCATTTTGTGAATGATTTTTCAAGATTATCTAACCCACTCACCAAATTGACTCAGAAATGAGTTAATTTTGTTTGGATGTAGGAATGTGAAGTGAATTTCAAAGAGCTAAAAAGACAGTTAGCCAGTGCACCTGTGCTCACACTTCCTTGTAGTGGAGAAATGTTTTTGATCTATAGCGATGCATCCAAGAAGGGGTTGAGATGTGTTCTCATGAAAAATGATATGGTGATAGTTTACGCCTCACGACAGTTGAAATTCCATGAGAATAATTACACAACTCATGATTTTGAGGTAGCTGTGGTAATCTTTGCATTAAAGATTTGGAGGCACTATCTTTATGGTGAATGGTGTGATATTTATACTGATCATAAAAGTTTAAAGTATATTTTCACACAAAAGGTGCTGAATATGCACCAAAGAAGATGGTTGGAGTTGATTAAGGATTACGACCGCTCAATTCATTACCACCCTGGGAATGAAAACAAGGTGGAAGACGCATTAAGTCGATAAGACCATGCTAGCTTATCCATAATGATGATCACACATGATCCAATATTTAATTATTTACAAAGGATGGATCATGGAATTTTAATGAAAGGGGAGATATCTTATTTGTCTCAAATGAATGTTCAACCATATATAAATGTGAAGATTAAAGAGGCAATGAAGGAGGATGTTGGGATGTTAGGACCAATAGGGGCCTATATACCCTGAGAGGGGGGGGGAATCATGGTATGTATATTCTTTTTCAAAATTCTTCCTGCCCCACTGGATCTTGACCTCTTTATTACAAGGGTCACTTTGTTTTCACTTGTGTGTGTATTATAACCACTTATTTTCTTCTTTATCTGATGATGATGCTTTGAATGAAATTTAGGGAAGCAAGCAGTCATACACATAGATTTTTACATGGTTCACCCTCAGTGGGTTACGTCCAAGGAGCATACAATGGCAATGTGCCACTGTACCAAATCCACTAAGGCTCACTGCCAATAATGTTTGAGCTAGATCACTCCTATGCCCAGGCTAACTACCTTTACAAAGTTTAGGGTCAGCTCATGGCTTTACCAAGGGTTACTCCCTATTTCTCTTTCACTGACTCACTATCAGTAGAAAATATTACCTTCTTCCTCTTCCTTTTCTCATTGCACTTGGAAGGGATCCACTCACAGTTTATAGACCTGTAGGTCTCTTCATTTTCATGAATGCATGCATCTTCAACTGTTGATAGATGCTCTGTTGAAGTCCAACATGAATCCATAGATGAATACCCCTTTTCCTCTTAAACACTGGGAAATTCCTTTGGAAATACCTTCACAAAGCACCCTACTTCGTGAGGCTCCCAATTTCACGAATCTCAAACAAGCCTTTGCGAAGCTCCACCCTTTTCGCGAAGCCCTCTCGCAAAGCGATCTCACGAAGCACTCTCGTGAAGCTCAAGTCATTGCAGAGTGACTTCCCTTGCGAAGATCACTGATCCAACACAGAGCTCACAACATTCACAGAGCTAGAATAGCCCCCACAAAGCTCCTCCTTTGCGAAGCACACTGGCTATGTGAACTACCATCATGAATCGAGAGAAAATAATTTTCAATGAAAATTCTCTCTACTTATCTCGAAGGGGTCGAACTCTATTTATAGGTGATTCCACTGACCCTCATTCCTTCCGTACGAAGTCAATTCCACGTCATCACAAATCGCAATGCTCCGAAGTTCCCGCTGAAATTCTCTCAAAATTACGAAGCACCATGACAATTTTCCGATCGCGGAGCTCATCGTAATAACAGAGCATCACCGTCAAAATTATTTCGAACCTTCGTCGTGAAGCTCCCTCTCAAAGACCTTCACCACCGCGATTCACTTCAACCTCTACCATTCACGAAGCTTGACGTAATCATGAAGAATCACCACCTTCATTCTTCTGGTCTTCACGAATTCCAAACCATGAAGCCTCTCTTCGCAAAATTCAAGCCTTTTCCATATATAATTATGATCTTCATGGAAATCCTATTTTCGCGATGCTCACCAACCTCCAAATTTTGTACCCAAAAATTTGGCAAACACTGGAAAACAGCGCCACCTTGTACTGCTCTTTTTGTACTACCTCCAGATCATCTGTTCCTTTTTCATCATTCTTTGTCAATATATATTGTCAACAAATTCTCTAGAACTCAACAATTCACCATGGAAACCTGCTTTATCAACAAACACAATCAACCCAAAAATGCTGCTAGGTTACCTTGATGGATTTTTTCCCAACAATATCCCCCTTTGGGTTTGTTGAAAACTCTTCAAAATTCTTCTCAGAATGATTTTCTGCACTTTGATACCTCTCTGAATCTCTTTCCAGCTGCTACCACCATTTGCCTCTTGAGATTCTGATAGCGTTCAAGGAATCACTTAACACGTACTCTAAGCCCACATGAGCAATGCTCGGCATGATAAAAAAGAGTAGTATGAAAAGTTCATCAATGAATCACTTCATGTCAAACACCAATTGTCGATTCCAAACTGATACCAATTGTAAAATTGTTACCAATTGTTGAACCAGACTAATACCAATTGGTGATAGTTGGAAACCATCTCTCACCATTCCAACATCATTATTCTACTTTTATCACGATCCTCAGT
Source organism: Viscum album (assembly GCA_963277665.1). Taxonomy (NCBI): domain Eukaryota; kingdom Viridiplantae; phylum Streptophyta; class Magnoliopsida; order Santalales; family Viscaceae; genus Viscum; species Viscum album. The sequence continues at coordinate 3,176,593 of OY728162.1, read as the reverse complement.
TGTCGTGATATCTAATCTTTGATTGATGACTTCTAGCATCGTCAGATTTAAAACACTCCCCCTATCTCGCTGCTCCACCTCTCAGCTTATCCCCATATCAATCATGATTTATCAAATTGCCACAATGTCTCCCCCTTGAACAATCACTATTTACTCCCCCTTTGACAATGATCCCAAAGGCCACTCCTTTATAGTTTGTAACAGAGTATAGAACACATATCAGAACATTAGGGAAAAACACACCATACCTCGGGGAGAGGGGGATTCCACAACCAAACTCTTTGAAGTGCGGGGAGTCGACTAAACACCCAGAGCCAGTTGATAAATTTCAAATTCTTCCTTGGGTAAGGCCATTGTCATAATGTATGCAACCTATAGTTCTGTAGGCACATAATCCAACTTCACAATTCCTTGCTCATTCTTCTCCTTGATAAAAGGATACTTTATCTCCATGTGCTTTTTCCTTGAGTGATGGACTAGATTTTTGCTGAGATTGATATCACTTGAGTTATCACACTGGATTCCAATTGGAGACTTCACTTCAACTCCAATATCTTCAAGCTGCTGCTTCATCCACAATAACTGTGTGCCTATTTGAGTGGCCGTAATATACTCAGCTTCCACGGTGCTTGATGAAACTCAATCTTGCTTCTTGCTTATCCAAGAAATATACAGGCCACCAAGAAAGAATGCACCTACTGACGTTGATTTCCTATCATCCACTGAACCGGCCCAATCAGCATCTGTATATCCCAATAACTCTGTCTGAGATTTTCCATTATACATCAATTAGATGTCCATAATTCCCTTGATATACCAAAGTATTATTTTAACAGAAATCATGTGTAATTCCTTGAGATTACTCTGATATCTCACTGTTTGGCATGTGGAGAAAACAGTATCATGTCACTTCGTTGTTAGGTATAGTAAACTCCAAATAATCTGCCAGTATTCTATGATATTAGCTGCCTTTCCATCATCATCTTTCGATAATTTCATCTAGTTTGCAACTGGAGTCTTCATCACCAAGGGATTTTCCAATCGAAATATTCTCAGAACCTCCAAGGCATATTTGGACTAAGAAATAAATGTTCCATTTCTTCCTTGTGTCACCTATAGACCAATAAAAAATGTTAGCTCTCTAATCATTGACATTTCGAACTCACTTTTCATGAATTCAGAAAACTGTCTACACTGAGATTTATCTGATCCAGAAAATATTATGTCGTCGACATAAACTAGGAACATATTCCTTTGATTATTTTGTTACTGAAATAGAGATTGTAATCAACTCACCCACACTTAAAACCAATCTTCTTCAATTACTAATCAATCCTCGAGTACCTTGCTCTTGGTGCTTGTTTCAACCCATACAATGCCTTCTTCTGCCTGCAAACTTTGTTCTCATCCTCATGAACTAAAAAACCATATGGCTTCTCGATATACACCTCTTCTTCCATAAACCCATTTAGAAATGCAGAATTGACGTCCATTTGGAACACTTTGAAGTTTCTTTGCACTGCTATGGATAAAAATAATATGATTGTCTCCAGCCTTGCAACCGGGGAAATGTATCATCAACATCAATACCCTATCTCCGGGAGTATTCTTTTCCCACAAATCATGCTTTGATTCGAATCATTGTGCCATCTTCGTTCATCTTATTGTGATATACCCATGTAGTCCCGATGACGTTCTTATCTTGCTGCCTCGAAATAATCTCCCACATCTGATTCTTTTCTAAATCATCATAAGTCAAATATGCTCCCCCTGTGTTTCTTCCTTTCTCAACACTTTCATCAGGAAATTTCTCACTATTTCATTGTCCAGTGTCATCATTTCCTTCAGCTACTTTTCTGAGCTTCTTGTTGAGACAGGGTTGATACGCCCTTGCAGCTTCTTTGTATCCTGAAAACTGTTAGCTAATACCAATTTTTAGAACAAAATATATAATCATGAGATGCATGATTATTTCCGATTCCCCCTGTCTTTCTTTCTTCCCTCGATAGGAAACACCTGAGCTGAGTCATCCAATTATTTATTTCATGGATCTTGCATCTGATTTTGTTATTGAATTCTCCCACTATGTTATGAAACTCTTCCCGGGGTTAAGCCCACAGTTTAGACCCATAACTATTCTTCTTCTCTAGTATAATTTATTCTCATATGGAACTCATCATTGATCCATTAACAATATCTCTAGGCCTAATGATCTGAAACTCCATGTAGGAAATAAGAGACAAAGTTAATAACACAATCACATCCTATTGTACTCTGTTTCTCCCTTTCTTCATCAACTTTGGTACCTGATATGAGTCAATTAAAACTCTAAAGCATATCACTTATCCACTTTTCATCTTTAGATGCAACTTCCACTTGGATCTTATCTCACTAAAACCTGAAACATTTTAATCATTCGTTAACAACATTCATATACATTGGGAGAGGGGATCTTTCTGGAATCCTCATGAAGAGGGTTGTGGTTGATCCTGATGGGTCAACCCATTGATTCTTTCCTGAAGAGCATCACACTCCTTCCTTGCTTCTTCTATCCGCCTAGACAACTTCAACTACTCTTGCCATATGACTAAGCATTCATTACCTGCATGCTGAGACTTTTTCTGATATTTGTATTCTGCAAGATTGGATGTTTTCACAATTTGGGGTTTAATTCCACTTGTACACACATCCGTCTTTGATGTACCACCAATATCCCACTTCCCTTGATTCTGTCTCTAGGTAGGAATCTCTCTATTTGGAATCCTCCCTTTTTTCTTCCACCATTGTAGTGATCTTCCTTTTTCCTCCACTTCTTGCTGTGGAACACGACATGCGAATTTTTAAATGCATTTTTTGTTCATCTTTATTTTATTAGATATTGGAGTCACTACACTTTTTTGTGCTAGTGGTGAGTCCTTCACTGAATCTGTATTATTCTTTCTCACAAAGGGAGTAAATCTCCCCTTAATCATCCAGGTTTGTTCACATTCTCTCCATGAGATCTATTGTGTTTTTGATAGAGGAAGTGACTGATACATCTTTCATTCATCTCTATTTGATTTCCCTGAGTCTCTAAGCCTATTATTTATCTTACAACTTTGTCTTCCAGTGTAGGATCTCTCATTATACACCACTGGAGTTGTGAATCTCTTCTCAAGTTCCTTTTCCTTTTCCTTCTTTCTTCTTGCTACAATGTCTTTCTATATTCCAATAATCAGAACATATAAAACATTTTCCATCAAAGTAATACCTCATTTCAACATTTCTCTGTCGATATGTTGATGATGCTTGATTTATTTCTCTAACATTGAGCTCCTGATCTTCCTAACACATACTCATAATGTGTCCCATTCTTCCACAGTAATAGAATATAATAAATGCTTTCCTCTAAGAGACTCTTCTTTCTAGTTTTTCATTACCCTTCGTTTTATTCTCAGATTTAGAAAAGTGTCTATTTTAATAGCCCGAAATGTATTCTTGGGCCTCTGAACAGAAGCTCGATGTGTGGACATAAATCCCACAGAAATAGAACATGTCATCGCTACTTCTTGTAAATGTCCTCTTAGGTCTATCTCCATCACCTACAAGATTTTCTCCATTCCTAGGACCATTCACAGCTCTGTTTCTGTCATGTAAGACAGGGGATTCATTAAATCCAATACTATATTTTCCAAAACCTTCTGGTCTTTGAGATGAGAAAATATTCTGTTGTTTTTTTTCAGAAACAACATATATGTTCTTAATTTTATAATCACTTGTCGATGTATAATCAAATAGTAAGTGCAATGCATCCTTCATTTTAGACTTTCCTTTGGTATTGGATTTATCCACTTCCTTCATTACTGATTCAATCTCTTCTTCCAACTTTTCAATCTTCATATCCCTTGATTCATGTTGGACATCAAGTTCTCTCTTGAGAAGCTTCCCTCTACTCATCTCATCTTCCAGTTCTCTTATGATCTTTTTTACCATGTCACTTTTCTCCTTCACTTTCGATTTTTCTTTTTCAATTGAATTAGAACAACATGCATTATTTTTATGCAGCCTTTGATTCTTCTGAACATGTTCAGATAGATGTGTAGAAAGATCCTCATTTCTGGATTTCCAATTTTGAATCTCATCTGAGTTCAGACTATTTCCCTTGACATCCGATTTTGATTTTTCTACCATTGCAGTTCTCTTTCATAGTTCTTCATCTTGAGAATCATTCTTCTCCCTTATATCAGTAGCTACGTCAATAATCCTTTGATTCAAACCTCTTAACTTTTTTATCTCAGTTTTTAGTGCTTGGGTCTGAATATCTTTAGATTTAATTTTACTAGAGAATTTATAATCCAATTCTTTCTATTTTTGGACAACTTTCACTTTTTGAATTTTAGGAGTTTCTTCATCATCAGTAGTTCCAATATCACTTGGCATGTTAGGTTCTTCACTCATTCCTTCATAATCATTGAATGAGTTTCAATTTTCACTATACAATTTATCCAAATAAACATTTGGTTCATTACTAGATTCCTTTAACTGAATCACACTTTTTCCAAATACACTTCCGCACTGAGTGATACCACCCGAATTCTGCTTCTTCTTTGACATTCTACCCTTTTTAATGGCACACTAAGATAACATTAAATCGAGTATTTAACCACACAGATCGACTGAACCAATTCAGAGAAAATAAATCTAATAAAAGAAACCAATCGCTCTAATACCAATTGTTAAGACCAATATGGGCCTATATACCCTGATAGGGGGGGTGAATCAGGGTATGGATATTCTTTTTCAAAATTATTCCTTCCCCATTGGATCTTGACCTATTTTTTACAAGGGTCACTTTCTTTTGCACTTTTTTGTTTATTATGACCACTTCTTTTATTCTTTATCTGATGATTATGCTTTGAATTCATGCAGGGAAGCAAGAAGGAAGACACATAGATTTTTACTTGGTTCACCCTCACTGGGTTACGTCCAAGGAGCATACAATGGTGATGTGAAGCTGTACCAAATCACCTAAGGCTCACTGCCAATAATGTTCGGGCTAGACCACTTCAATGCCAAGGGTCACTTCCTTTACATAGTTTAGGGTCAGATCACCACTTTCCCAAGGGTCACTCCATATTTCACTTTCAATGGCTCACTACCGGTAGAAAGGATTAGCTTCTTCTGCTTCCTTTTCTCACTACACTTGGAAAGGATCCACTCATAGTTTATACACCTGTATGTATCTTCATTTGCATGAATGCATGCATATTCAACTATTGATAGATTCTCTGTTGAAGTCCAACATTCATCCACAGATGAAAACCCTTATTCCTCTTAAACACTGGGAAATTCCTTTGGAAATACTTTCGCAAAGCACCCTAATTCATGAGGCTCCCAATTTCGTGAATCTCAAACAAGACTTCACAAAGTTCTTGCATTTTTGTGAAGAACTCTCGTGAAGTGATCTCACGAAGCACTCTCGTGAAGCTCAAGTCATCGTAGAGCGACTTCCCTCACGAAGCTCATTGAGCTAACGCAGAGCTCACAACTTTCGCGGAGATAGAATAGCCGCCACAAAGCTCCTCCTTCATGAAGCACACTGGCTACGCGAACTACCTTCATGAACCGATAGTAAATAATTTTCTCTAAAAATTATCTCTACTTCTCTTGAGGGGGTCGACCTCTATTTATTGGTGATTCCACTGACCCTCGATCCTTCCACACAAAGACAACACCACGTCATCACAAATTGTGATGCTCTGAAGTTCCCACCGAAATTCTGTCAAAATCTCGAAGCGCCACGACAATTTTCCGATCATAGAGCTTTTCGTAATAGTGGAGCATCATTGTCAACATTATTTCACACCTTCGCCGTGAAGCTCCCTCACAAATCCCTTCACCGCTGCGATGCACTTCAACCTCTGCCGTTCACGAAGCTTGACGTAATCGCGAATAATCACCGCCATCATTCTTCTGGTCATCGTGAAATCCAAACCATGAAGCCTCTCTTCATGAAATTCATGCCTTTTCCATATTTAATTATGATCTTCAAGGAAATTTTATTTTCGCGATGCTCACCAACCTCCAAATTTTGGACACCAAAATTTGGCAAACACTGGAAAATGGAACCACCTTGTACTGCTCTTTTTTTACCGCCTCCAGATCATTTGTTCCTTTTTCATTGTTCTTTTTCAACATATGTTGTCAAAAACTTCTATGGAACTCGATAGTTCTCCCTGGAAACCTTCTTTTTCAAAAAACACAATCAACCCAAAAATGATGCAAGGTTACCATAAGGGATTTTTTCACAACATGGGCTTCCAAAGAAGGTGAAAAATGTTCATAGATTCAACATCGATTATGATGGGATACTAAGGTTCAGGAACCATGTCTGTATTCCTCCCATACAAGAATTAAAGAAGGAGATGTCAGATGAGGATCATAGTTATTCATTCCCAATTCATCTCGGAAGTACAAAGATGTACAGGGCCTTAAAAGAGTACTTTTGATGGGATGGCATGAAAAGAGATATCACTGAATATGTCTCTCGATTATAGGGTTTTCAGCAAGTTAAAGCTGAGAGACAGAATTCTAAGGGGATTTTATAACCATTACCCATACCAGAATGAAAATGGGAAAACATCACTATGTAATTTTCCATTGGACTTCCCAGAACATCAAAAGGCAATAATGCTATCTAGGTTATAGTTGATCGTCTTTCGAAGTCAGCACACTTCAATGATATTAGATAATATTGCTCTCTTGATTAGCTTTCCAGGATATATGTAAAGGAAGTGGTAAGATTTCACAGAGTACGACTTTTCATTATATCATATCAGGATCCGGGGTTTACCTCGAAGTTCTAGCGAAGTCTTCAGCATGCTCTGGATACAGAGTTATGTTTCATCACTGCCTATCATCCTCAGACAGACGGTCAGTCTGAGAGGACAATTAAAACATTGGAAGTCATGTTGAGAGCTTTGTCTATAGATTTCAAAGGTGTTTGGGATCAACACTTACCTTTGGTGGAATTTTCTTATAATAATAGCTTTCACTCTGGTATTCATATGGATTTTTATGAATCTCTCTATGGAACGAAATTTAGAACTCCAACTTGCTGGGATGAAGTTGGATAAAGAAAGCTATTAGGACCTGATTTTGTTGGTGAGATGGATGAAATGGTTAGATATATTCAACAACACATAAGAGCAGCTCAGAGTTGATAAAAACTTTATGCCGACAACCGAAAAAAAGACCTTGATTTTTAAGTGGGTGATAAAGTGTTCTTACAAATATCTCCCTGGAAGAGAGTAATGATATTTGGAAAGAAGGGAAAGTTGAGCCCTAGGTATATCGGTCATTTTGAAATACTGGATCATGTGGGGAAGGTAGCTTACCGATTGGAACTTCCACCAAATATCTCTCAAGTTCATGGTGTGTTCCATGTATCTCTCTTAAGAAAGTACATACCCAGTCCTTCACATGTACTAAGTTCCGAAGTTGTACCGCTGGAGAAAGATATTTCTTATGAAGAACAACCGATAGAGATTCTGGATCGTAGCAAAAGAGTTCTATGAAACATGACCACTCAATTGGTTAATGTTTTATGGAGAAACAACCAATTATAATAAGTTACATGGGAACTTCAGGATATTATGAGGGATAGGTATCCTCATCTGTTTGTTGTGAAGTGAAAAATTTGGATGGTGAAATTCATTTTAAGGGGGGTCAAATGTAACACCCAGAGATATTACGTGAAATATTTTTTTTGTCTTATGTTATACGCAACACCAAAGGAATATTTCACAACACACAACAATGGCTTCTCTTGCGTTACATGCAAGAGCAACCTTCCTTGATAGCTTATGTTGTACGCAATACCGAGTTTCACTAAACAATGATATGATATTAAAATATTATATAAAATAGCCTTTATAAATAGTATTAACCAAATTTTTAATTTTATACAACATTATAATTCATCTTACATATGATATGAGAAAAAAATCAATTTTTTCAATAAAAGAATTATTTTTTTCAAAAATTCAGTTTTTACACCTTTTGATAGCACACCCATTTTAAATCTAATTTTTGAAAACATTATGAGTTAAATTTGGAAAAATAAAATTATTCTTTTGAATCAGGATATAAAAATTTACATTGGATAAATTTTTCATACTTTTCTGATAACTTTTATATTTTGATGAATAGTAAAAATACGGTAAATTTTTCATAAAAACAACTTTTTACATGAAGATAATTTATATGGTTAAATTATAAAATATAATTATTCTAAAGTATAAATAGAATATATTATTACCATTTAATATATTTTATTTCATTATAATTAATTTTACATTGAATTCATAGGTATAAACATTTCAATCCTTTGCAATGATTTAAATTATAAAACAAGTTTTCTCAACAATGGGATTAATTTTTAAATTATTTTCTGCAGCTTTTTGGTATTGAATTTGGAAAAATGGATTCCATATTTGGAATCAGTAGGTCCAAATTTTGTTAATAGGATACATTGTTTTGGAATTATAAATAGTAACTATGGTAAAACAAATTTACCACTATTAAAGGTAAATCAGGAAATTAAGGGTAAAAATAATATTATAAAATTATCCTAACTCCTGGAAAAAATCTATTGGATGAATAGAAGTCAGCCCATATCACCTAATGGTCAGGATAGATTAATTTCATTGAATTCTATCCAGGAAAATGATGTTGTTATTATTAAAACCAAAGAAAGTGACATCATGTAACTCTCTTATATCTTATATGTGTAAGAATTTTAATTTGGTGATCAACTTCATAACACATCGAACATAAATAGTCTCTGGAAATCCAATAAAATTATCTACATCATGTGAATTTATTTATAATTTTTAAGGATTAAATAATTATCATTAATGTTCATACAATAGTGATGTATAAATTATTTGATAGATTGAAATATCAAATAATTTTTTTTAAAAATATTAAAATAAATATTTACTACTGGAAATATGATCTATACCAATGGTTTTGGGAAAACCATTGGTATAGTTCTCTAATTTGGACCCATATCAATGTTTTGGCCAAATAGTTGGTATAGGTCCCCCTATACCAATGTTTTGTCGAAAACCATTGGTATAGGTACCAAAATCAACGAACTTATACCAACGATTCTCAAAACCATTGATCTAGGTCTATACCAACGGTTTTGAGAATTGTTGGTACAGGTACATGTATTTTTAATGGAATATTCTTACAATGGAAATTAAATAAATAAAAATTTAAAATAATTATGATAATACATATATATATTTATGAAATTTTGTTCACAAAAGTAAGTTAGGTTAGTGGTTAGGTCGTTCAATCACAAACAGGAGGTGTTGGGATCAAAACCAACTAAATGATTATTTTTTGAATTACATATACCAACAGTTTTATGGAACCATTGGTATAGATTTTCATATTATTCATACCAAAAGTTTTCAAAACTGTTGGTGTAGACCTATCCCTATGGCATACATGGAAATGGTTCTCCAAACAGTTGGTATAGGCTATACCAACGGTTCCAAACTATTGGTATAGGGTATTTATCCAGTAGTGATTATATGAACTATTTAATGTACTCCAAGAATTTTCTAGATAAATATGACATGTTTTGAATATATTAAATATTTTTTTTTGAATATATCCTATGTGTGGATTTTATTAAAATTCAAATAAATCAATAGTATCAAAATTTACAATATTGTTATTTTATAAAAATAACATATTATTAAATTGTTTAAAAATCACAAAAATATTTAAAAATTATAAAAAGAAATTTATATGGTATACAATGTCATAAAGTATCCGATTATGGACAATTCAAAACAGATATGTAATTATTTATAACAATTTAAAATTTAGAATATTATTACCAAAAATAAAATTAAATATTTTAAATAAGGAAAAATCAGTTTGATAAGGTTTGAAATAAATTTCCAACATGTTTAAATTTTATTGTTTAATGATATTTCAACCCTATATCATCTCAGAATAGAATTTGAGTCATTTGGGATGTTTTTAAGTGGGATTTGGTTTTATTATAAATTAATATTTTAGAGGTTTCCAAAATTTCCCCTCTCCTTTCTTATAAAAGGGAACCTCCTTCCTCTCCTCTTCACAACATTTTGAGCCCTAAAGCTCAGCCAAAACCATTCCATTTATCTTATACACTTCCCTAGAAGCATACTAGAGGTCCTGTTCTTCTTCAAAGACCAACTTTAGTTCCCTAAGAGGAGGTTCTGGAGAGGCGCCTCAAAGAAGAGGTAATATCCTTTAACGATCCATTAAATTTTTTTCCTCTTCTACTTCTCTTTATTTATTTGTTTCCTTATAAAGTAATAACATCAGTATCAATCATATACTGATATGTTATTATAAATATGAAAAAACCCATTTCACATTTTATTCATCCTACGGAAAATGATATCACCGCACGTGCATACGTAAGGAATACCGTCTCCTCGGCATGGTGAAATATGTTTTCCACAACAACCTTACATGGATGGGTATAATGGTGTAAATAATTAATATATATAGTTATTATAACTTGATACTAATTATGAGATATTCTATCATCCACTTTAATACTATTAAATAATAATGGGAACGATATCGTTGCTCATGTGTACACACGACTTACTATCTCCACAGTGCGATGAGATTCGTTCTACATGATATTCATTAAACCATGATTATATAAAAAAATTGAATGAATAAAAAAGATATATATTATAATAATACCATTCTGTAAATGATATAACTATAACCCAAAAAACAGAATATGATCATATCTCACAAAACATACATATGAAAATAAAGCGGTTAATACCCAAACAACGAGTAACATTGAAATATTACTAAAAACGGATGAAAATATGATCATAAATGTTATCATAAAAGTAATTATGATTATTTAGTAGATTTGTAACATTATTTAAATCATTATACATGAGTTTTGGATACATATGAAGCATATCAGACCTAAGGTATGGGAAACTTATTCCAATCTCATTCTTAACCGAGATTGTTTATTCCAAAGTATTTACTAAGGTTATATTTATCATCCATGTCCATGTTTTCTAAAAATGTTTTCATGGATGTTTAAAGTCCTTTTTACCAATTTTTTACTTTCATTACATGGTATGTAAGGAATCATTCTTTTGTCTACCATACAAGGCACTTTTTGACTTTTTCGGCAAAAGTACGAGGATAATGTTTTTTAACTTATACGTCATGAATTGATTTTTACGGTTTCATAAAGACTTATTTCCATGAAAAAACCTATCCAATATTTCATGATTTTTTTCAACAAAAATTCATCTCATTTAAAATTGTATGTCATTTTGAGAAAATAAAATGATTTCAAAAAAGAAAGGATATTTTCCTCAAGAACTGAGTGAAAGTGTTTTATCAAAATTATTTTCCATCTAAGATGATATAGGGTTTGGTTTTTATCGATATTGTTACATTTATTTTATTATGTTATGATGGAATTATTTTTATGAAGTCCTTTATCTTATATGGATTATGTTGTGATGACATGATGTTTAAGAATCCTATTTTTATTACATGGGTTATGCTATGATGTATGATTTATGATTTTGTGCCACACATAAGAATGGTTTCATTATGAGATTGGTGGGACCTATATCTCCCTCCAATGCATTGGGTAAAGATTTATATCTCATGAGATAGACATGGATGGAACTACATGTTAATCCAGTTTAGGGATACAGGACTGGAACGAGGAGTGAACTCGGTTCAGTAATAGACTTTGTCCACTATGATGGTGTTTGCAATGATTCTTTACTAATATGAAATGATTTTCTATGATTATGTTTATATTCCACAAAGTTTCATGTCTATTTGTTATGATAATTGGGATTACATTCCACTACTATGACTTATCCCAAGTCATGATATTATGATATCTTTTGCAGGATAAGATTTTCAAAATGTTATGTTCTTATGAATATGATATGATTGATATTTCCTTTGTTTTCCCTTACTGATCATTTCAGCTCACCCTTTGTATGTTTTATTTTCACCAACATAGGAAGAAGGGTATTAAGTAAGATATGCCAAAAGGGACTCTAGATATGATGAAATAATTAGAAGACAATGTAGTTGATTTATGAACCAGTTATTTTTGTTTCCTAGTTTCTAAAGACACTATACCTATACAGTCCTATCATGGTTATGTTATATTTTTTAATAAATATGCTTTAATTTTGAATTAATAAAAATGTACGTAAATTATGGGTCGTTGTAGTTTATACAGGCAGTACCTGGGGTCAAGGTTCAGAAAGGGTGTGACTTCTAATCACTGTGCCCCTATATTTTCTACAAGAATTAATTTCCCTCATACACCATATCTTGTAAGAGATTCATTAAGGTTCAATCCCTTTATACTTCCATGATGGTTTTTTTTCTATCATTTACTACTCATCGGAGTATGGTCTCTTCAATAGGACTTCCAATATAGAGTTTTTGGAATCTGATTAGAGGCACATAGTGGATTCTCTATTCCTTTTTTGTGCCCTAGGTATAGTATTCAGTATTGATGTGAACAACTACATTTTACTTTGATCATCTAATTAGCTAGTTAATCTAGATGGATTCGTTTGTATAATACCATGGCCCTAGAAATGATCCTCCTATGATGTATTATATCTATTTTCAGATCATTCAATGTATCTCTCTCATGGTAGTTTCTGAAAAACAGTACTTCTCATGTGGAAATAATCAATGCTATCAAAATCCTGAGGGTGTTCTCCTAGATGAGTGCTTTTTGGAATCTTTTCGACCTGAATATCTAGTGGCGGTATGTCATAATTTTTACTTTCCATAAACTATGTGGTATTATTTGAGTATATTTGGATATTCTTGTCAAATGGTGCAGACATATAATTGTGTAGAGTTGAATTTATTCTTACTTTGTGTTTGTCATTGTGTTTTAGGGGTTCCTACTGAGTATTTTTATACTCACTACTACACGGGAATTTCTCGCACCTTTTGTGTCTTATGCAAACAAGAGACCTTATGATAGAGTCCAGGGAAGACTAGGACCGAACGAAGCCTTGTGAGATCTGACAGACCATGGTGTTCCTATGGATTTAGATAGTAGCCCCAATACCTTTCCCTTCGGTTGAATTAGGTAGGGTTTTATATGGATGAGTTTTAGGAACTTTTTTACAGATTTTATTTTCATTGGTCATGTATTATGAAACTATTTACTTTCCATCGCTTTCACTATTGTACTTTTGTAGTGGGTTATAGTGATTTTCATGCATTTTTTAATTAGTGTTTTTAAATTTTAGCATTTGTGGGATTGGACAGGTGTGCATGCATACATGTACTAAGGCAACACCTTTGATGTTAGTGATATGCCTACTCGGTGCTAGTCATCAGCCCATGGCCTATTAGAGGTAGGCTTCGGGAGTCACGGCATGATCCCCTATAGGACAGGTCGTGACATCTAAAGGCTTGAAATTTCATCCCTTATAATACTTTAATTTTTATAAGTGTGGGATGGAACATACATAGTGTAAGATCACACATTCACATATCCCAATAACACATATAGAGTGGTATGATGAAACATATTGTGCGTCAAATGATACTTATTTAGGATATAAGATACATATAAAAATGTTAATGAAACTTATGCACAATCCAATTCTCTTATATATAAGGCTAGAATAACTCATAGACAGGTTATGACTTTGCAAAATTTTCATTCCACATAGTAAATGAGTCATACAAAATACTCCAAATGACTCATATGAAAATCCATAATGAATAATATGTAGCTAGTACTTAGAAAATTTTAAAATAAATTTCTAAAATATTTATTTCTTTAGAGTAACTAAGAATCATTATCAAATCCTCTATGGTCAACTATCAATCACAAATAAACACTTAAAAAAATAAAATTACTTTTGGTAATTTATCATAATTAATAAAATCAACACAAAACTATTCTCAGAGTATTCTATCTTTTTAAACACTTATGTGTAAGGGAATCAAGTACTTATACTTCTTAAAAACTCTTCCATTTTCCAAGTCAACTATCTTCAGTCATCATCCATGGGTTCTTTAGTACTGAGTACATCACACACCAATCTTACAAACATAATGATAATTTATCCACAAATAATCACTAAAATATCCTCAATTGAATTAGTTTTTATCTTATTTAAGTTTATAATTATAATCCATCAACATAAAAATTAAATAAAATCCTTTAAAAACCCTCCAATCCTTATTAATCCAAATTTTCAATGTTTTAGAAAGCAATATCACAGATTGTATAATTTTTACTAGCATAAGGTCCAGTTTAATAAACATATGATATTTAAGATTCTTGGAATATGTCCAAATAGGTATTCCATGAAACATCACTTTTATCATTACACAAATTTATGGGAAAATTCACTTATGTAGCCCTTAGGATGGATACTTATTCCATCACCCAATAAACTATGCTCTAACACAGCATAACTATTGACATGCTTCATTTTAAACAAATGCAATCAGACACTAGAGGGAAATTTACATCACAATCTCAAGTCTTTATAAAATACATATTGGGAGGTTTTCAAGTCCACATCTCATATGATTTATTTTATATTTCTTTAGATGGAATATGATTATGTAGGGTTACAATAATATCTTGATTATAACCCTAAAACTAAATATAATGGTCATGTTGAATCATCATCATTTGAACCTTGTAAAAGGATGTATGATTTCTTCACATAAACATGACATTACATTGTGGTGTTCTAGGAGGAGTGAGTTATGGAAATATTTCACAATCTCTATCAATAAACCCCTGGCTGAAGTATCCACCATGATAATATGATAGGATAATCTTAATTTTCATTTCTATTTTATTATGTTCTTCATTCTAAAACTCATTCATCTTTTTAAAAGTTTCATACATATGTATGATAAATATAAATTCCATTGAATATTTTTTTATAGTTATTGATTTAATTCTACCATATTTAATTTTAATAGATAAATTTTTCAAAATTTATAATTAGAGAATTAGTTTTAAAAATAATTGGGAATTATAGTTTTTACCTTTAAAATTCACTTTATTATTTTTATTCTAGATTTTAATTTGTCTAGTTTTTAATTTAAACAAATTTATGTGGATTTTAAAATAATATATCTACATTATTCATTTAATTAATGAAATATAGATCCTCCATTTTAAAGGATAGAATTTGTTATGAATTTAACACCGATGTGTATCTGACAGGATGGGTCCCACCACAACAATTTATCCATAACAATATTTTACTTACATTTATTATCCTGAAATTCTAAAAGAAATTTTAATAAATTATCTGGATCATTTTATCCAACTAGATGAACTTATGGTTTGAAATTTATCATTTTTGAAAACATGTGGAAAGTTGATGCATATATATTCAATGAATCCACATTGATGTAATTGTTATCATCAATAATTTGACCAGAAATACAAAAAAAATAATTTAGGATAATTGATTTTTAAGGGTTAATGTGAAATATATCAAGAGAAAATTCCACATAATACTACATTCAAATATTTTTCCATTATTTTATCCATGAATGGATGGACATTTGGTATATTAAATCTACATAGTCTATCGGGGAATAATTAGTTTCTTTAATGATTCAGCCAAAACTCCTTATAAAAATTGTAAAATAATATGAAATATTGACGAATAAAATATGAGAAATTTATTGAAAAAATTTAAGAATAAATATCCTTTATATTTAGAAATTTATTTGTCCAAAAACATGTAAACATTTATCGAAAAAAATCGAAACAAATGTTTCCCACCTCCCTTGAATATACAATGTAATTCATATCCCCTTCATAGGATGGAATTTTATGGAAAATTTATAATGTAAAAGTTATATTTGTTTTATTTATATATTAATTTCTCATCTATTCCTATTCTTCTTTTATTTTTGTCTTTTATTACCTTTTTTACTCTTTGAAAAAGGAGAACTGATCTCACTACTCATTTGAGGGGGAGTGGTGGATTCTTGAGTTCATTAAGGATCAACATTATTATTATTATTTTATTCTTATAATTTTAATAGCATTTTAAATTAATTTTTTGAATAGTTAACCCAAATTTTTGTATTATTGAGTTCTTCTTCTTATTCATCAATATTCTTCCTCATTGTTATTATATTTTTTTAAATGGTATGTGTAACATTATATATATGATGTGAGATACATTATATTTCTTGTAGAGGGTTAGTGTGAGATAATAAAAATTAAAAATGGAGGGTGTTAAATTATAGGGTTTATTTTAAAACTAGATAAAATAATAATAAATATTATTTTAAAGAATGATTATTTATTTTAGTGTAAACTCATAAGAATATAAATTTCATCCTACTGAATTATTTAATTTATTAATTTCATATTTTATTCATTCTTATATATAAATAATTATATCAAATTCATTTTCAAATCCCCTCGATACAATATCATTACATTTAGTTTTATATTAGTTAATTTTAATTCGTGACAATAGGAATTTTGTTTGTGTTAGTGTCCTCTTTGAGGGATTGATCCTAGGATTGCACAATATTTAATTCTTTTGTAAAATCAATTATTCAAGTGATATTCAAAATAAATTCCACACAACAATTTAATGTTGGTTTCGAGGTGTCACATTGCTTTCACACACAATATTTCTAAAAAAATCATAAAAAATCATAAATTTCATAAAAAATAAAAAGAACTTTGTTTATGATGAACCTTGAACTAATATAAGAGAAAATGTTGAGTTTCCTATAAAATGATTAATAGTGTTTATAATTCAACATATAGGGATGAGTTATTTCATGATTTTATTAGGAAACTCAAGAAATACATCATGTAAAAAAATTTGAAGTTCTTGTTCAAGGAGCTTAAATAATTATCCTACAAATTTATGGAGTTCCACAAATATTTAACTGAGGAAAAAAAGAGATCATTCCTCAAAATTTTAAAGAAGATACCAAGGAGATGGAAACCAAAAAACATAACCCTTATATCATTCATAATTCTACATTCCTCTATAATTCCTTGAAAGATAAACCAACACTTGATGTGGATTGATTTAAGTGCATGGACATTAAATTAGATTCTGGTAATTTTTATTATACATTGTTATCAAAGACAATTCACTTCTAACAGTTTTTATTTTTTAGAGAAATCATCTATTCATACCCCGTATAGTGATTATGTTAAGGAATAAATGGCCACCATTGATTAAAATATGGATATTTAATTCAATGATGAAGTTGTCCTGAGGATATAAAACCTAACATGGAATTTGATTATAATCATAAGAAGTAAAAATAGTTTAATTTTTTATAATATTTAAAAAATAGAACATTTCAATAATTTAACTTATGATTTTGATTTAGACTTGGAAATTTTTGTACTATCACTCTATGATGTTGATGATGTGGAAAAAGTGATGGCCTAAGTGAAAGAGGAGGACCCATTCATTCTCCCACCCCAACCTTGCAAGCTAAACTATATAAGAAATGGGATAGAATTGTTTTATGATATCCTAGTGTTTATCTACATCCTTTATGAAGGAGTTTACATTAGAAGAAATATGATGTCGTGGTTCAAATCACACCAACCACATCCACCATCACACTTTGGGTGACCACTGGATATTCCAACTAGAGGATGTTAAAAACCAATACCCACTTGGGGTCCATAAAAATTTATATCAATTTTATTCCTTATATTTATTTATTTTTACATAAAATCCAATAATGATCTTATTTTGTTCCTCTTTAATTATAATATTGAGGTGGTAGTATCTTGGATCTTAACTAAATGTTTCAACTAAAAAAATAAATTCTTGTGATATATTTCCAAATCTTTTGTTCTTTCCCTCAACATTTTATTGCTTGGAGCATAAATGAAGGGTAGTGAATTTTAAACATGGGGTGAGTGTTAACATAATTTTTATTTTTTTCTTTCTAAAATTTTTAGGAGATTTTATATTTAATGAAGGGAATGATTTTGAGAAATTTTTCTTGATTTTGGGTAAAATAGATTTTAAATTATTTTTGATATGGAAGATATTTCCTAGATTTTAATTTTTCAAGAATTTTTATGAGTATAAATAATTTTTGAAATCAATATCTAAGAAATAATGAATTAAATTATGTTTCCAATCCTATGAGGTATTTTGAACCATTTTGATATATTCATCCAAATTCTCACACATTCATGAAGGAAACATGGATTATTTCTGAAAACCTAAACATGTGATTAATCTCTTTCAAAGTGCATGAGTTTATAATTTTTTAATGTTATTGATGTGTTTCTTTAAAAAGCCACATTTTAAACTGATTCTGATACTATACATATTTCCTTATTATCCCTTATAATTCATGAAATTTTTTATTGGTTTAATCCACATTATTGTATAATTTTTCTTTACCTACCTTAAATAATAATATTTTTTACATAGACATTTAAATTCTGAGTATAGGGGATGTTTTTTGTGTGTGTGTTCATTACGAGTAAATTCACTAGTAGGGTGTGCAATGTATGTGTAATTATATTTAGAAGTGGGGAGAGAGAAAAATAAAATATTCAATATTCATTATATTTTATTTGTATCATCCTATTCTCTAAAAAATAAAATACAAAATAAAATAAAAACATGAATTATTTATTGAGTTGGTGAAAAATAACCATTACCAGGATGATGGTCTTAAGACTGCATGGGTTTAGGTGGTGGGTATGAGATCAGTTCAAGGTGGAACATTCCAAAAATGAAAAAAATGAATAAAAATTAAAAGAAAATAAAAAATTAGAAGAGGGAGAATTTTAATGATTTCATTATTTATATTAATTACATGAATCATGAACCATGTTATTTTAAAATGGTGTGTTGTATTTCACATGTAAGGGGAGTCGAGTGAGGTATCATTCTTATTTTTCACTTGAATATTAATGAATGATATTTATATGTCTAACCTCCTCTTTTAATCCTTAAAATTTTAAATGTTTTTACCGAGAAACATAAATCCAGAAAATTACTGTTGAAAAATATCTCATGATTAATAACATTTTTATTTCTTATGTTCTGAATGCATAATAATTTTTAATAAGACTAAGGAAACACATGCACTTTCCATGTATGATCATAACTCTAGATTTAATTTCTCATGAGTGAAGAGTGATATGAATTTCAATGTGAGGTAGGTGGGATTATGTCATAGATAGATTCTTGAGGTCAAAAAAATTAAATATAATATAAGAAAATAAAAGGAAATTATTTCAAAAAATTAGAATTATAAATTCAATTTTTGGAAACATAATGAAAATATCTTCACTGCTGATTTTTGTGTTAATTTAATATGAATATAATATATTTTTTATCGGGATTGAAAAAACTGTATTTTTTTGGGAATTTATTAACTTTTGTTTTATTTACTATTCTATTATAATAAATTATTCCATTCTCCCATATATAACTTTAAGGGATGACTTTAAAAAAATTAATAAGAGAAGAATTTGAGCATTACATGGGAATTCTAGTTTTCTATTTGAATTTCACATAATTTTTTTCCTATAAAACTTTATGTTGATCATATTTTAATTCAAAAATTTTAGGTACATTATAAACTTATATATGTTCATTTTTCATTGAGATAATGAAAATTTCTATGCCATTTTTGGGAGATAAGTGGATATGAAGTCAATGTTGATGTGGTTATAACTAGGTGGGTCCCACAATAATAATTCAGCCATAATATTCCATCCATCACATATATTGAACTTAAATTTTGATAGAATTTATTAATAATTATTTGAATAATTTAATTGAACTAGAATAACTTTAAGTTTTCATGTTTTCACGGTTAAAAACATCTAAGATTTTTATGCATGTAGATTCAATGAATCTGGATGGAAGTAAATTTAATCATAATTTATTCAACCATTACTCATTCAAAACATTCTTTTGAGGCTTCATTTTTACAGAGATATTGGGTAACAAGTCCATCGAAGATCAAATTTAAATATGCATACGTTAATTTATAAGTTCAAATAATATTTTCAAAATTCTTATTTTTATCCATTAATTTCAAATTTTATTACCTAAAAGTTTTTATAAAATTATATTTCATTATTATATAATGATAAATTAATAAAAATTAAATTTTTAATGGAAACTGTATTTTTCCACTAAAAATTTATTTTCAAAAAAATCTAAAAAAATTCATACTAAGATAATTTCGATATGATAATTTCAAAAGTGATGTTTGTTTTTTATTTTTAAAATTCTAAAATATAAATCTTAAATAAAGTCTTGAATAAGGTCTCTTTATATTATGGTATTCCAGGATATGATTTTTACTTGATATAGAAGGTTCTTAGTTATTAGACCCCCATAAATAATTTCATCCTCAAAATTAGGGTATATAAAATATATTGAAAAATGTGGATAAAATTTATTTATAGCATCTTCATGCTTCCATGTAGTCTCTTCTAGTTCTTGATTTCTCTAAAATACTTTCACTAGTTGAGATTTTCAATTCCAAAACACTTGCTCTTTAGTGTCAACAATCTTGGTACGTTATGCATCATAAGGTGTGATAATCACCAACTCTATTCCATCACATGTGAGCACATGCATTATATTTTGAATTTATTTACATGATAATGAAATATGGAATAAATCACATACTTTAGAAAGGTTGGGTGTCATATCCAATCAGTAAGCGATAACTCAAATTATTTATAGTACTTTGAATGTCCTTATGTACCTATGGATTATGTTCCCATTTTTTATAAATCATATAACTCCCTTACATGGAGAAACCTTCAAGAATAAATGATTCCAAAAATGAAATTATTATTCTTTCAATAAATTATTAGTATATATATTTTGTCTTCATTTAGGCTACTTTAATGCGATCCTGAATAATTTTTACGTTAATAGTTGTCTCCTCTGCATGATTTGGTCCAACTAACTTTCTTACTCCATATTATTTCACAAAAGATGGATTATAACACCTCTTCCAATATAATTCTTCAGATGGTTCCATATAGATGCTCAAATCGAATATATTATTGTATCTAAATTCTTCTAAAGGAAGATAATAATCACACATACATTGTATGTCAGGAAAAAATCATCTCAACATGTCTTATAAATTTTGGATAGTCCTTTCACGATTCCAATCAGTTTGAGGATGATAGGAGTTTCTTGTATATAACTCAGTATTGAGATCCCTTTAAATAATATTCTATAATTTAAATTTTAGATATGGGTCATGATCAAATATGATTGATCGAGGTTCCATTTTAATTCATATGATTTAATTGATATATATAAGAAAGGCCCTAAAGGGGTAGTTCTTCTCTTATGGATAATTAATGAGAATAAATAGTAATACTATCAATGATAACCCATATAAAATCATTCTTTAATATAGTATTTAGGGGTCTAATAAAAACATCCATTTTAATATTATCCCACTTATATATAGGTATATGAAAAGGATGTACGACACCCTTATGATATTGTATTTTAGAATATACCTGCGGGAATATAAGAATATGGACACATAGTTCACAATTTTCCACTTCATTACATCATATGAGAAATGTTATCTTAATTACCTATTCATTTTTACTACCATGTTTTATAGACAAATTGGAGATATGTATATTATCTTACCAATCCCTCTTCAAATTTGGTATGGACAGAACAATCAAACTCTTCCTAAACATCAAAAATATATATTTATAGATGAATACTAAAAATTTAACTTCATTAATTTCTTAAATATTCCTTTTTAATTTATCATCAACCTACCTAGACATCTATATCATATCTACTAAGGATGATTTAACAATTTCTTAAAAATGGAAATATGGATCTCCTTGCCAAAAAATACAAATATCCATATTTAATATATCCTGGTATATAAGATCCTTTTTAATCCCTATCATGGTAATAATTCCATGTCCCTCTTACTCAATGTATATGGAGACTTGATTGAATTTTTAGGGTGGTAGTGAATCAATAAATCATGGTCCTTGAATTATTGAAACCGTATTATTTGTCTCATATTTAGATGAATCTATGAATATATATATATATATATATATATATTGGTCTATATATATCTGAAATATTTATCCATATTTGTAGTGTCTCCAAATTTTTAAAGAAAATATTTTGGATTCCATCACAATATCATGAGTTGGATAGTTCTACTAATGAATTTTCAAATTCTTTGATGCATATTCAGTCTCTCTATCATTCTATATAAGGACACAATCAATTCCTTTCATTGATACGACACTATAAATTACAAATACTTCCCTACTAGATAGTATATTTAAAAAGGATTAATTAATTATTTTTCTCCAAAAATATTCAAAAAATTTCTCAAATTCCCTTGACCATGTGAATTTAACCCATTTATAAGTTAACATGACCAATGAGCTGGCCAATGGGGAAAAATCATGAACAAAATTCCAATAGTAACCTATTATGTCTAGGAAACCTTATATCTCAATTATTTTAATCATTTTATAACATTCTTAGAATAAATTTTCCTTTGAAGGGTCAATATATATCTCATCTTAAGAGGAAATATTTCCAATAAAAGAAAACTTATTGAGCCAAAACTCACACTTACTGTACTTTCCATATAATTATTTTTTCTGAGGTTCTCTATAGTTATATGTAGATTAATCTCATGCTATAAAAATATTTTAGAGTATATCAATATATAATCAATTAATATATGATAAATTTATCAAGATAATCATTTAATACTTTATTCATTAGATCTATAAATACAAAAGTTGTGTTAGTCAATAAAAAAGGAATTATTGTAAATTAATAATGTCAATACCATATTCAAAATGTCATCTTTGGTATATATTACTTCTTTACCCTTAGATAATTATAACCAGAGAAAATAAGAATCATTTATATGGATTGTAATCCTTTTATTTGATTGAATAATTAATAAATACTTGGTAATGAATATTTATTCTTTTTTGGAAATGTCATGGATCTCCCTATAATCAATGCATAGTCTCATTTACTGATCCAATTTTTCAAGAATAAAACAAGGTATCCGCACTATGAAATATTGTGATTATAAATCCCTTTTCTCATAACTCCTAGAACAATTTATATAACCCAAAAATATAATTGTTTTAATTCTATAGGGAGTTTTAGATATAGTCATTGCATTAAGAGTATGTTAAATGGTGAACTAAACTTTACACTTAGTGGATGACCGGGTAATTCTTCTAAAAAAGAATAAATGAATTTTTATACCAAAATTACATTCTCTATTAATAGGATATCCTCATCATCCATATATAATTATTTATATTCCAATATACCCTTAATTTTATCAATGAGGGATACTAAGGAATGATATGAATATGATTTTTCTTTTAATGTTTCCCCTCTAATGAAAAGAATGTCTACCTCACCTTCACAAATAATGATATCCTTCTCTTGGAAATAAATTTTTTTCATTATACATTGAAATAAAATACATACCAGAAACTATATCAAATTCCACCATAAGAAAAATAACCTTTTTCTTAAATAGGGTATTCTCATTTATCATAATCATAACTCAATGAAACATTCTTATCATGATAAGGCTTCCACTAAATTTATTAATTGATAATTCCCTCACTAGGGTGGTTAGTAAATATCAATTGTTTTCTGTAAGTCATATAATATTTAAATGAGAATAAATATATTTAAACAATTAAAACATTATCTAACTTAAGAAAATAACAAATTTAATTTTCAACACATCATTATGAACATCAACATTAACTGTGGAAATTACATTAACTCAACCTTGTTCCCATTTCCATTAATAGGGAAAGTTTAATGTTTGGGGAATTAGTTTGTATAATATAACTTGTATTTATAGTTAAATTATTGAAAATAAATAGATTCTACCTTTACTAAGTGATGGTGAGCCTGATGGACATTTTCTATACATTTCTAACAAACTCTAGTTTCCTTTTTGCATGCCCTAGGGTGTTCCTTCCCATAATTATGACACACATAAAAATACCACCCTTCCCCTTTCCACCTTTATTCCATTATTCTTAGAATTATTTTGATTTAACATCTTCTTCTCCCATTTTCCATTGAATACCAAAATCATGGTGAATTTATTTTGTATCTCAATGTTTCTTAAGACTTTATCCCTATTTGATGAAATTGATTAATAGACCAGTTATCTTCAAATGATCAGATTTAACCCGCCAAAAAAATGACCAATATTTATTTCTTGTCTATGTACATTGTCAAAAACATGCCTATATTAGAAATTAATGTTAACACAATATTAAAAAACATGTTCCTCTACATTTTTTCTATGATAGTGGAACTACCTTTTTGTTCCAACTCTCTACTCAAAAAGAAAGTATTTTTCATAGAATACTTCTTTAAAAGTTCCCCAATCCATGAAACTGATACCATATTCATATTTATTGTTTTGAATTATCACCCCCATTAGTCTACATCTTTCTTCAGATGATAGATCATCATGATGAAATTTTACTTTTCACTATGAAAAATGATAAATATCATCTCTAGGGACTTAATACGTTGTTTATATGCTAATAGATTAGAAGTTATACAAAATACTGGATATTTTTGTTGGATGAAATGATCCATCATAGTTACACCATGTTATGGATCTTCAGGTTTCCCTATTAATGTGAGATTATTTATTATACCCTTTCTCAAATGCCCTAATATGATTATGAACTGATTTGTCTCAACTCAAACTTTAGTAACATGTTAGTGGGAATATAATTTTATTTAATATGGGTGATGATAGGGTTCAGATTACTTAATTTATATTATATTGTTCTATATTATTATACACATAATTATCTCATGATATCAAATTATGAAATATAATCTCTATTACATTTTTTAGACTGTTACCAATAAATCTTGAGGGTTTTTTCATATGACTCATGTTATCTAATTTCGTTCATCTAAATATAGTCCCCAATTTTATAACTAAACTTCCTCTGAGGATAATTATAACATATAAAACTCCATGAAAATGGAGATGGTAGTAATATTAAAATATTGGAATAGAATAAAACATTTTACGTGGGATCAAACAACCTTGTAGTCGTGGACCACTAAATACATACATACATGAAATTTGAAAATATAATATACAACCAGAGCACATTGAGAGAACATTATTATCTGTTCCATCATGATCCAATTAATTATACATATACCTCCTCTATTTTTCCAGTGGAAAAGAAAAAAATAAGGGTGATCTCATATTCTCATTAAGGGGTAACATATATGGGAAAATTTCATAATATAAACATGACATAAATGATGTGGTAGTAAAAATTGAACAACATGAATCCATAATCAACTAAAACTGAGGGCATGTCATATCCATGATAATAAATGAAAATATGGATTCTAGTAATCATTGATCCCATAGTGATATAATTAAAAATTTCAAAAATTTGAATTGGATATCAATACCCTATTAAAATACCCCTATCATGTTATGGGAGGATGAATATAACAAAATGAAACATATTTTGTCTCATAATGCCTATTGATTCATCAAGGGGATATGTAATTCTTGGACCCACCCATCACATGTTTATGTATAATTAATTCCCCATAAATGTCATAAAGACCATTCATTCAATTACCTAAGGAAAATCTTACTAAATCAAACTTACTTATCAATATAATGGGAAGTACACAAATTAAATACTTTCCCATTCAACATAATAATTTGGATGTCTAGGATAATATCCCTATTCATCTCAGAAGCAATGAGGTATCATCAAAGTAACATGTATTACCCACATAAATGAAATATAGGGGAGATGATACTTTCAATTTGCTGAGATATCCATGGAATATAGTAATTTGTTTCAATATATGAAATTGATGTGAGACTGAGTCAATAGTAGGAAAAATACTTTATCATGGTTCTTTAAGAGCATGTGATTATTATAAATCATATTCACCTAGAGTGTCTCACAAGGTGTGTATAATTATGTGGACTCATTATTCATCATGGTGATAATTGAGACATTTCTCTACCAGCCCTTTTAAGGTGATCACCACTTGGTAAATCTATTAGATATCCAAATCCATTTTCATGTATCAAAAAAATAATTTTTATAGTAAATTACAAATGATTTTACTTCTCCAAATCTAAGGTTGATTTTCTACAATGGAAATGGTAACTATAAAATAAAAAAAAATTATAGAGTGGTTACAATATAGACATTCAAATTAATTAAATTTATTTATTATTATGAAAATAATTTCTCCATGTAAATGTATACAATATAAAAAATGTGGTGAATATAAAATGAGTCCCAAAGAATGAAAATTGAAATGAAAAAAACCCCACTTATGTCTTTGGTTTAAATTCAATAACAACCTATTCAAATATTGGTCATAAACGTGATATTAAAAAATAATGAAAAACATAAGTCATAATATAATATCTCAAATAGGTATTATATACACCTACTAATATAAGTTATGAGTGTAATAAAAAAAGGTCTTAAAGAAATGAATTTGAGATGAAAAACCCATACCTAATCCAGAATTTCAAAACTTTACTTTAACCTTCTATATCATAAACACGGTTATTATAATCACTTAAGTTATAACATTTATAGTATCTACTTTTATCTTTAATATTCATAAATATTAATTCTCTATATGATTTCTTCCAATTTTCTACATCGTTGGTTTTAGTTTTGATTGTTTGTACTAGTTTCATAATAGTAGTGTTAATTTTCATTATTATTCCCATGTTAATATTTACTAGGATAATAAATTTTATTTTATGGAAGATTTATAATAATTTAGGATGTTTCAAATTCCTTTTAGGAGTGTTTTAAATTTTATCTATGAAGATAAAGTCGATGATAAGCATGATTTTGTGATTTTGGAAAAATAATGGGTGTTTTTTAACTCTTGAATAATATATTGATATAAAATATACAGAAAAAAATCATTTTTAAAAATTTATATCTTATTATACCAGTTAATAAGTTTTCATAGTCATCTATGATATAAATTCATAGTACTATTCAAGTAGTTTGTGTAACTTAACCAAACATGAACATACTCTAATTTAATGAATGAACATAAAGTGGTTTTCATGTAATGTAATTATAAAAGAAGAATGATGATATTATTTTTTTGTTTTTTTGATACCTTAGAATTCGATGTAATTATAATAAGGGTTACTGGATATAAAAATATTAAACAATTTGATTAATATATTATCCTCATGTTATGATTATTTTAAATGATTAAATTAATGAAAATCATGTGTTGTTAAAATAAATAATAGGTTATCAATTTATTCATGAAATAAAATTAATGATATCATAAAAATAATATATATCCTTTAATCCCATTATTTTATCCATCATTTCAAGTTGGTGATGGAAAACAAAACTTTTTGCATTGTGGATGTTGTAGTCTGCACAATACATTAAAAAAATTTCTTAATTAATGGGGTATATAAATAAATAATGATAATAATCTTAATAAAGAAACATTAATGTATATAAATAAAATTAATATAATTATATTATTGTTTTTAAAATAAATTTTATAGATTATAATTAAGAAAAAAAACAATATTGTTGATAATACTGATGTTGGGGACCTTCATTTACCTTGAATGTCTCCTTGGAAATGAATGTCATATGCCAGTTAATAGAGACCAAAAGATTTTAATCATAGTAGATAGTTACAGAAGGATAAAATTGGAAGAGTTTAAAATAGAAATTCTAAATATAATTTTGTCTTCATGTGGTCATCATGTTACCCTTTATAAGTGAATAGAAGGATTGTTTTGGAAGTAGCCCTTACCTTTTCAAAAATGTAAGGTTTCTATTTATGTATAATAGGGAAAAATAGAAAAAATAGGAGAGTAAAATTAGTGTGGGTTGAAACTATAACACATGTAGTTTTTACAAAAGAAAAATATTTTTAATAAATTTAATTTCTTTTATATCCTCCATTACATGAAACCTAGAGTTTTAATAAACCATGAAAAAATAATAATTTTATTATTTAAATGATACTATGATCATTGATACATTAAAATGGAGGGTATGAATAAGATTAAATAAATTATCAAATTAAGTTTTTTTACATTTTTATAAAATTAATCATTATTTTATGATTAATTATAAATTAAAATAAAAACAACTTCAAAATAATAGAAATGTTTTTTTGAAAAAGTATTTTATGTGAAAAAACAGGTTTTATACGAATAAATTAAATAAATAACACTTAGTGAATGATTTTAATGAAATTTTTATATTATATATTCAATAAAAATTTTAATATTCTACTTATGTGTTTTATATGTATTAGATAACAATAAATATAATTTTACAATATAAATTGTATTTTTACTAAGAAAGATGTTTTGTCACCTTATGATAACATTTTTTTAAATAATTTTTTTAAATTTTAAAATATTTATTTAAAATAATGAAACAAATTTTGTAAATCATAATGTAGAAATATGTTGGAGTGAATTTTTGATTATTTTCTGAAAACATAATATTTTATGTGAATAGTAAATTGTTTTGGGTTTTATTAAAAACCCACCTATTTATTCTAAGAATTTACAATATAAATTTTTTTAATATGTTTTAAAAAGGAAAATTAATTAAATTATATTTATATTAACCTATTATGTTTCATTTTAATCAATTTATTTTTTAATTTTTATATAAATGTTTTTTAAACACTTGAAAATTTTCTCTTTGGAAAACCACATTCTTATTACATAAACAAATTTAATTTTACATTGAAATTTCCACTGATTTGAATGGATTTTTTAAAAATGGATTAAATATTTGGAATAATAATAATTAATATTACCTAATACGTTTAACATAATTTTTTACTATAATTAATAGTTAATACAATAAAAATTAATTACCAAGGTTACGGTTAAAAATGTTTACCCGGTGGTTAAACTAAAACGATAATGTGTAAAATGACCTTGAAACATGTGAAAACCCATTTTATGGATATATATAGATATTATAACCTTTAATGTTAGATAATAACTCAGTTAGGTTCCTTATTACAAGTGGAAAATGTGGATATAATTTATTCTTTTACAAAAATTATTTTGTGTCCTCTCCCCCGCATATCAAAGGTCACCACCTCTCATCCCCTATTCACACTTTCAAAACCATTTTGGCCAGAATATACATGTAAAAATTTCTTAATTGGTTCACTATAAACATAATTTATTCCTTTTATGATCATAAATCTAATCTATGAATGATTATGGTAAACCCTAAAGAGGTTGTCTTAAGAAGAGGTAATGTTTTAACTATTCATTTTTGTTTCACTTCTTCTTATAAATAATTGGAATTTTATTACATTATTAAAATATAAAATCAATATTATAAACCATATATTTATAATTAATTATCTTAATTTGATAAGATATATACGTCTCCTCTCCCATGAAATGATAAATGAAACTGTCGATCGTGTGTACGACGAACCACTGCCTCCTGAGACGATGAAATTATTTTTTCATAACCCCATAAAATGAATGGATATAGTGATGGATTTAATTTTTATATAGGGTATTAATTATATTATTATAATTATTTTGTTATAATATCCCACCTACCTTCTTTCCTCTCATCCTAGTGGAAAACAATAACGTTGCTCGTGTTTTGATATATTACCACCTCGCAAACTGATGTGATGTATTTTTTGTTTTTTTACATGGTTGGTAATAAGAATATAATAAAATAATATATATGATATATTTAATATAATTAAAATTATTTAACTATTTTTTTAAAAGTAATTTCTAAATTTCCATTCCATGGGGGATATGTTAACGTTGTACATGTGTACAGTGGACTATCGTCTCGTGATGCGATGTTATTCATTTTTCTCTAATGATTATCTTGGAAGGAAATAATTGAAAATTTATTAAATATATGTGATATATTTATCATAAAAATTATTTTATAATTGAATTATATTATTTATGTTTCTTTCATTTCATACATAGAGAAAATGGAAACAACGTTTATGCATACGTACGACCTAACATCTCTTTAAATGGTGTATTTCATTTTCTATCACTATTTTTTGGATTAACCTAAATGAGAATATATTTAATATATGTTATATTTATATTACATTTAAAATTATTTATATTAAGGAAATATGATAAAATTAAGATAAAAAATCAAAGCATACACTAAAAACAAATCAGTTAATACCCAAACCGCGATTTTAGCTAGGACTTGATAATAAATAGTTAATAAAAGGTCATAAGAAAATAATAAATGGAATGATATATATAATTATTGTTATTTAATACTGAATAATAAACTTATATTTGTTATATATTATGTTAAAATGTTTATGAAAGAATTAAATACATATATTAAGGAATTTCCATCTCACTTTTATTTTTCATTAGACACATTCCATATTCACTGAATATTTATTTAATGTGGTTTATATAATACCTATGAATGTATTTTTAATGATTATCCATAAAATTATTTTTATTTACATATAAATTTGAGGATATTTCTTTATTGGGGTTTATTATTCCATATTTTCTAAAGGGGTAAGGTATTATTATCTCAATTTTTCATCTTTAGGACATCGTTATGTTATGCACCTATATTCCATTATTAGGTGTATATACATACCCCTTTAAATGAAATATTAATAATATATTTATTCTAATTACATATCCATTTTCATTGAATATTATTCTTTTATTGTTATTATGATTCATCGTTAATAAAGTGGTATGGTTTTTACAATACAATCTCATCATTTATCGATATTATTTATGTATATGCTTATAATAATGAAATATTATGATATATATCTCAATAATGTATTGTATTTTCTTAAAATATGGTTATGTTATTAAATAACATGTTTAATTTAATTTTCATATATTTATATACTTATGTTTCAATAATAATTTAGTTAAAGAAATCTAAATTTAGTTCTCATTTTAGTTGAAAACCATTTTTATAATATATTTATGTTTTCTAAATATGTTTTTATATTCAACAAAGGATTTATTAAAGACTTTATACCCATTTTTTACTTTTTAATATTTTTTAAAAGGAAACATCATGTATTTTTTAAAAAAAGCCTCATTTTTCATTACCAAAAACAAGATAGGTATCTTTATTTTAATGTGTATGAAATTTCTATCCATCGTGAACACTAAATGTTTTAAATCATATGTTATAAGTTTCAAACTTAATTTTCAAAAAAAATTATTTCAACAATAGTAATCATTTTTTAGTTCTAAAAAATTATTTTCAAATAAAGGTTATTTTTCGAAATAAAATTTTTAATTATTTTTAATTCTTCTTCTATAAAATTCAATGGTTTTTAAAAAAATGGATTTTGAAAATGTTTTATGTTTGATTTTTTTTCTAAGTGGAAAGAATATTTCCATCAAGAAATTTTTAAAAATTATTTATGAAACTTCTAATATGAGTTTCAAAGCTTATTTTCAAAGAAATTTATTTTTAAAAAGTTTTATGTTTAAAAAATGATTTTCAAAGTGGAAAAAAAAAATTCAATAAGAAATGTTATATATTATTACACATTTTTAATATTATTTTCAAATAAAATTATTTTAAAAAATATATATTAATTTATTGTTTTAAAAAGATGCTTTCCAAGGAAGTTTTATTTTCCTCAAGAAATGTTCCAACTGATTTTTATATAAAAATAATTTTCTATGTATGATGACATAAATTGATGTACCTTATGTTTTACTGGGAATATGATCCAAGGATAAAATTAAATGTTTTTTCTATGAATGTTTTATGTTTGTGATGTAATTATAATTATAAAACTCATTCGTTTTTCCAAAATTTTTGTTATTATGATAGGATGAAATTTTTATGAACCCCATTTATATTTATGGTTTATGATATGATGAAAATTTTATGATCGTTTGTCACACATATATATGATTATAATTACATGATAGATGTAAAATATACCCTCTCTAATGAATTGGTTAGTGATTAATGTTATATGAGCTCCAACGGTATATGAGAGGTTATCCAAAGCCCAAAAGGGTATACGAGTGGTTAGTACAAAATCAGAAAAGGGTACATTGGAGGTTATACCAAGCCCAATGTAGGTACATTGGTGGTTACCCCAAGCCTAACGTACTACGAATGTCTTAGTAGATATCCTATATATAATATTCTCTATGATTTTTATATACCAAAAATCTATGTATTATACCAATGTTATGATCTCATGGAACTAGTTATTTGATTAAATTATGGTTCATAAATTGTAAACATTCATGACTCAATTTTATAATCCATAATTTGAATGGTATGGTTTTCAAATGTGAAGATCATTTTCTTATACCCTTATGCTCATGATATATTGATATCTATATTGTTTACCCTTTCTAAGAATTTGAGTGTATCTTTTATTAGGTTCCATTTCTCCATGTTATAATGAAATTTATTATGTATGATATGTCTAAGAAGGGTGTTAGTTATGAATAAGTTATAGGGAGATGATGTGTATCACCTATCAACCAGTTTTTTATATTTCCATGTTTCTAAAGTCACTAGTACTAAAATATTATGTATTATATCAACATGTTATATAAAGAATATTTTTCTATTAATATATAATAATTATGTATGATAAGTTTGATTCTTTATAGTCGGTATTAGATCAAGGTTTAGTTATCCTTTAGAAACTAGTTTGAGAAATCATTAGTGAGGCCCCATGGGATATATCTAAGGTTATATTTTGAGAAATTTATAAGGATAAATTTAAGTATAATTATATGTATATAAAAATATCCTGGAATATTGGTTAAAGATAGAGTGTGTGGTTTCCAAGATATTTCATCTCTTCTAAATACTACAAGTGTATGTATCTCTATAATAGAGTAATCTAGGGGTAACAAATCGACTAAGGTAACACTTAGTTTAACTCTATCTTAAACTAGTTTATGGCCATTGGCCTTACTACACACCTAGTTTGAGGAATATTAGGATATGATTTGTCAATTTAGAAATAGTTTATGAACCATCATGAAGGATTTGAATATTGAAAATGGTTGAACTAGGTTTAACCCATGGTTTCAAATATTCGAAAGAAGGATTCATGATTAAGACATACTATAAGTTATTTTCATGATTATGTGGTTTCTCGCTATGATTATTGTTTTTTACACTGTGATTTTTGGTTTTATTCAATTACAAGAACTAGCAAGAACTGGGTTAACATTTAATTTGGTAGAAAATGTAATAATAAGAAACAAAATGGAATAATTCCTAGAGTGAAGGATGTGGTGATTATTCATATACCAGTTATCATTATATATGTTGGATATATTTCTCCATCCCTAAAACTCATAATCACCAAAAAAGAGAATGACAGACTTCAATGAAAGATCAGGTGGTATATACCATGCCATAAAGAGTATTCAATTTCATATATGTTGATAATGTGGGATTAATAACTAAATGGAATGTCTCAAAGTGTATAGAAGATGTTTTGAGTGTTTAAAATAAGGATACAAATAATGTAATTTCTGATGAAAAATGAAAACATTGTTTATCATAATGGAAGAGAATAATGGGTTTCCCCAGGAAAAAACAATGGTTGAATGTTATAAATATGGAAATTATACAAATTGATTTCATATAGGAAAATTTTTGGGATTTAATCAACAAGTTGTTTTGAGTAATGGTTATAATAATAATGAGGAAGATACCACAAACTATATATGAAAGGTAAGGTTTGTTCTAAACATATTATATATGTTATACCATAGAAGAATTCTTAAATTGATTTTGATTAATGTTAATACTTTATTCATTTATCATATCATAGGAAATCACTATTATAGAATAAAACAATCTGTCTAAGTTAATTGTTAAAGAATAAAGTGTAATGAATGAAGTGTTTTTATGGCAATTCCATATTTATGTTATACGATCCATGAAATATATGAGTATTTTTCTTTATAAGTTTTACGTTAAGGATTTGAAATAATATGTTGGATGGTAATTATTACCTAGAAATGTGGTTTAATGGATGGATGATATTTTATGGTAAATATATTATTATGTGAAGATAATCCTTAATATGTTCATGATGTTGAGAAAGTGATTTTTATTTTTGGTAAAGAGATGATTGATATAGATAAAGTACATTAGACAGTATTGATTACTTTAGAACAGATTAATTATTTGATAAAAACATGTTTTAAGTTATCATTGATAGAGTTTACGTCATTTAAGAGTTAATGGAACATTTTTAATAATCCATAGTTTTATTTAAAGAATGTGGAATTATTTTTGTTTTTATTGAGTTTTTATGAAAATTCATGTTATTGCCATGGTTTTGGAGAATATATGACCAATGTATTCACATATTTTGAATGTGAACATTAAGATATACATAATTATATTTTGGAGATTAATGGAAATTTTATTTCTATAAATTTAGTGACCTTATTTATAATTCTATAATTTTTGAAGGGTCATATTCTTAACCATTTATTTATTTATTTATGTTAAAATTAGAATGAGATTTTAGAGATTAATGTATTAATTCACCATATGAAGATTTATATATATTTGATAACTCATGATTACCATTTTTTATGATGATAACTGAAGATATATGTAATGAATTATCATTATATTACGGTGCTTTTGATCCATTTATTCTTCAGGCATAAAAAATTCATCTTCAATTCCTAGAGTAAGAGATGAAGTAAAATTTATCGAAGCACAACCAATGAATGAAATTGTACATACAAAAAAAGGAAATATAAGACCTAAGAATATATGTTCTATTGAAATTATTGACTATATTGGTATAATATCTTATCAATTCATGCTTCAAATGAACCTCTCTAAAGTCCACAATGTGTTTCATATATCTTTCCTATAGAGGTAATTTGTAACACCCCGAGCTTCCACGATACGCTTCTCATTCAATAATGCAATAGCTTGCATTGTACGCAACTTCGAGTTCTAAAACACCGCGACTAATCAAAGTAGCTGTTATGAATAGTAATAAGCACTTTATAAAATTATAGAAATTTTATATTTCAAAATGGACTTCATTTTTGGATTCGGAATATCGAAATTAGCCTATGTTGAATTTTTGGTATTTTTCTGAGAACTTCTAATTTTTTATGAATATTAAAAAATACTTAAAAACAACTTTTTTAATCAAAATAATTTATAGTGATAAATTATACTATTTAGTGGTTTTAAATTATAATTAGAATATATTTTTACCATTTTATCCAATGGTGGTCATTAGAATTAATTTAACATTGAAATTGGACATAAACAATTGCCAATCTTTTGATATAAATTGTTTCTTAAAAACAAGCTATTTGTTGTGACAGCGGGAATTAATTATAAAATAAATTAGTGCAACTTATATTTTTGGAATTTTGTAAAATGGACATCATTTTTGAAATCGGAATATCAATTATAGCTTAGGGTGAAATTTTGGCATTGTTCTGAAAAACTTCAATTTTTGATGAATAGTGAAACCACTAAGTGGTAGTTAAATAACTGATTTTTCGTTTTAATGAAATATTACCACCTCTGTGATTTGATTTTCAAAAATCCGACATACATGGTTGTCATTAAGAAGTAAAATGTGGTTCAATGAGATTAAAATAATTTTTGGTGAATAGTAACTTTTAAGTTCTTAATCGCGATTAGAGGTAATTAGTGTAGTTTAAGGTAAAAATAATGTTTCAATAATATGAGATGAGCATGACACATGTCCTACCCTCATTGGATGTGCCATGGCCGACCAAGAAAATCCATGGGTCAACTTGGGGACCCCATGGAGCCACTTTAGTTGGAAAATGACATAAATACCTTTTATTTAATGTTAAAGTAAAAAAATGACACAAACATGAAATGTTTAACTAAAACAATTTTTACATGGGGTTATAAAAGTCATATTTTTTACTATAAATATTAATTAGAAAGATAAAAATATTTCCTACATCATAGTATTTGTTTTATAATTTTTAGACATTAAATAAATTAAATTATTTATGACATCATTATGATGCAGCGATGACCTCATTATTTAACGATTTTAATAAAATGAAAAGATAATGTACAATCCAAGGCTTAAAATTATCCAAAAACTATTGGATGGGTAGAGTTCGAACCCTTATCACCGTAGCCACGAATTACATAAGTGTGGGACCTTTAGAATCCGAAAATCATTGTATAATAATGTAAAATTTCCTTACATTCCAAGAGTGCCCCTCCTCTCCTCTTATAAAAGGCCCCCACCTCTACCACCTCATTCACACTTTCAAGACATTTGGCTTGGCCAAACTCTGCCCAAATACTCTCCCAACTTTCCCCTCTTACTCCTAGAAGCCTCAATTTGGGCAGAAATCTTCCCAAGGAAGCCTTTGGCTCAAATCAAAAAGAGTTAACCGATTTTGAGGTAATGTCTTCTTTAATGTTGTTTTGTTTTATTTTTCTTCTCCAACCCCCTAAACTCTTTTTATTCATTTCTTTTGTAACAACACCAGTATCCTCAATATACTAGGATTTTTTTATAAGAAGGATTCGAGCTACACTTACACACACCTACATCTAATTGTTAAAGAACATACGGTTTCTATGGATGGCGAATTTCTACCTCACGAAACGATGATTGTTCAACACTCATATAACACCTTCAAAGTTGGACATTAAGATGTCACTATATTTATATATGATATATAATATGTTTATGTTTTACTTATGCTTCTGTATTTATCATTTATGGCATACTTTATGATTTCCATTATGGGTAAACGCGATAATGTCATTTTAGGAAGTGCGGACTACCGCCCCCTCAAAGTGATTTGAATCGTTAATGCCATATGTGGGATGTATAAAGGATGGAGTAAATCGTATTATACACTATATTATACTGGAATTATAATATACATTTATATCATTATGATTTCATTCCATTAAATACGAAATAGAAATGAATGTAGCGTTCATGCGTACGTATGACTTACCGTCTCCATGAATGGTGCATTTCATTTATTACCTCTAAAAGTTACATAATATTATAAATGAATGTATATACTAGATATATATGATATATATGACATATAAATCATGAATATAATTCTGGAGATAATGGATATTCTACAACATTAACAACTTGTAATTATAAGAAGTTTATTGTTGACTCAAGTACCAAAGATCGACAAAACGACCATTATTAACTTAAATAATTACATAATGTTCATATCATTGTAATAATTGATATAAAAAGGATAATGAAATTTAAAATGGTTCTTAATAAGGTATATATTAACTCTAGTTTATTATTCAGGAGGTTATAGAACGGTTGAGTCAATTCAGACACGAGGTAAGGGAACTTCTTAACCCGATTTCCATTCTTTGGGTTAATCTCCTACTTTCAAATTATGTCATGATATTATTATGTACTATTTTGTATTCTTACTTTCTTTATGTGTACCTATATTTAATACACAAAATAGATCTATTTTATTTTAAAAATGATCTTTTTATGGACTTCGTCTCAATCGCCTTTCATTGAGGCATATTTTGTTTTATACAAAACTTTCTTTTATACAGTGTATAAACCCCTTTGACTTTTACGTTTATTCAAAAGGAATCTTTTTATACGAAGCGTTTTACTAAACGAAAAAAAGGAAATGTTTTTCTTTCCGTACATATGCGGAGACAACGACTTCTCCGCCGCCGTGACCATTATTTGAGTTTCGTCTTCCTCTAAAAGCCATCATTTTTTTAATGAAAAATAAATACAAAGTTTTAACTTTCTTTTATTTTGGTATTGAAAATGGTTTTGAAAGAATTTTTATTATATCAATGTGTTGTATTGATATCTTGTGATTGAAATGTGGAAATTTTATATTTCCTTTATGCATGTTTTATGTGATACGATTATGTTCTGGTTTATGATATGTTTAAACCTATTCATATGAGGAATGTATTGGACTTAATAAGTGACGGGTGGAGCCCACTATAGCTCCTCGATGCATTGGTAGGTCTCATGAGACAACTAGATGTGGAATTGGCCGAGGCCCTTTCCCAATTTGATTTATGGTTTTGGCCGAGGCCTTAATCATTTTAGACGTCTTGGCCGAGGCCTTGATAAAATGTTTCAGAATGTCTGGAATTATACATTCCCTCATTATAAAAGTTGTTATTGATATTGAATGTGATTATTTGACTAGTAGAATATCCATGTGAGTAAGTAAATGGCATTATTTAATTTTATTTTTTCCATATTATTCTGATGTTCAAGTTTAAAAAGGCTTTTGTTTTAGTTATACATTTCCTTAAATGTTAATGTTTATTTATGAAAGCTTTTGCAATATTGATATCCTTACTGAGCATCTGAGCTCACCCCTTTCAATGTTTTAATATTTTCCAGGATGTGAAGAATTATTTTATGAATGACCTGCAGGGATTGTCAGAAGAGGATATGAGTGTGGACTATGGAGACTTTGTTATTGTAGTTTTTCACTTTATGATGTAATGTAACGTTTACGAATGTATCTAGTGTTTCCAAGGCTATTAAACTAATCGGTCTTTCGAGACTTGATCTTTTGTGATCATGCCAATGTTACGAAGTAATGCACCGACTCTGTGTAGCTGGGGTCGGGGTGTTACAGTTGGTATCAGAGGCAGTTTAGTACTAACCTTGGAAGCTAGATTTAGATAAACTCTGATTAGAGAACATAGCCCAAAGATAGACTTTGAGGATTAGTATAGAAGAACTTCCTTGAATTTTGGTATTATAAAGATTTTTTGAGTTTTCCGAGCAATACATACTTGTCTGTATACGAGCAGGTAGAGGCAGCTCTGGCACAGATGTACCTAGGGGTAAAACCCAAAAACACCGCTTTGAGCTAGACTCGAACGGGAACTGGTGCACGACAACAGGCCCTACTGCACTCTTGGTTACGACACTCCCGGGGGATATTCTTAGGATAATTTTCATTTTCTTTACAAACCACTATGAAGGGTTATGAGTATATACTTTATCAAAGAAAACATTTCTTTTTATGATTATGGATTATATCCATAAATAGATTAATTTATGTAAAGTGTTTTACAAGTATGGAATTATGTATTTTGATTCATAAACTAATCTAGTTTATGCCATTGTATAGAAATTGAGCCTAGTGGAAGGAATGGAAACCGTATCAACGCACGCACTCCGTGTAGGGATTTCCCTCCTACTCAAGAAAATTATTGTGGATCTAGAGATACAACTGTTGCTGATCAACTTATTACCATACTGGGACAACTCACTCAAGTTATGAATAATAACCTTACTCGTATGGATCACCCTGATCCACAACGTGGAGGATCAATGTTAGACCGCATCATGAGGAAACAACTGCCAACATTTAATGGGGGTACAAATCCATTAGTAGCTGAGCAATGGATAAACTCCTTAGAGAAAATATTTCATGCCTTGGGGAGTAGCGAAAGGGAGAAGGTTGTCATGGCAGTTTACCGCCTCACTGAAGATTCCGATCAGTGGTGGTCACTGATTAGAAACACAAAGGAAGATGATGACGTATCGAATATGGAATGGAGGGAGTTAAAAGAGCTTTTCTTAGAAAAATACTTTCCTCGTGACCATCGATCAGATATGGAAAGGCACTTTCTGAGTCTGAGGCAGAAGGAGGATGAGAATGTCCCAAAGTATGAGGCTAAATTTACAAGGTTAGCGAGGCATGTTGCCGATTATATACGTAACCCAAGGAGTAAGATTGATCGTTTCTTTGATGGGTTAAAAACATTTCTCCGTCGAGCTTTAGTATCACAATCCTTCTCATCATATTAAGATATTGTCTCGTGTTATATCAAGACAGAAAAAGAATTCTCTAAGTCTTATGACAACAAAGTAAAGTAAGAGAATAATAGAATGGTGGAACAAGAGACAGATAAAGGGAAAAAGGGAAAGAAGTATTTTCCATTATGTGATAATTGTGGGAAGAATCACCCTGGTACTTGCCTAAAAGGAATGGGAGTTTGTTATAAATGTGGAGAAAAAGGTCACCAGGTGCGTGATTGCAAGGGAAAGAAAGAGGCTATCAATGTTGAATGCTACAATTGTAGGGAAATGCAGCATTATTCAAATGAATGTCCTAAGATTCAGGGAAACTTTCCTCAGAAAAGGCCAAGGGATCAAGGACAATCTTATGTTGTTACTACAGTTGAAGCGGAATAATTAATGTATTGGTGCTTTTGTACTCATGGATTATATTCTGGTTATTAGAATAATGTGATATATAAGGATTGTACTGCAGTACTTGTTGATTTCAGTAAGGTTTTAATATGATGAAGGTAATCATATTTTTAGTATGTGACAAAAGAGAAACTTTAATTTGTTTGGGGAATCTGATGTTACAATTGATTTTGGAATTTAGAGACCTTTTAGAGAATGTCTGGACAGAGGTATTTTGGATAACTATAAAGGTTTGGATGGATTAAGTTGAACTTGAATAGTATTGTTTAAGGTTAAAACATTTATGAAGATTATTTTTGGAATATTATAATACTATAGTTTTAGGAAAAGGACAACCTACAGGGTGGGGAATAACCCGTCACGTCGGACAAAGCTGCAGGAATCGAACCCACAATCATAGAGCGACAGGCCTTTATTTCCTACCACTAGCCTACAGGAAGTCGCTGGTTATTACAAAATAATTTTACTAATCTAAATGGTATGTGTTAACATTTGGAACCATATACAATTAGGATAAATAAAATATTTTTGAGTTCTATTATCTTTTTGAGTGAAAAATGAGTTTGTGGTATAAATTAGTTGAAGGTTGAAACTCTACTTGTCAAGAATAAATATATATACCTATCTCTTATTAAATGAATAAATTAATTCTTAAACTTTAGTAAAGGGATATTAAAACAAAAAATTTGTTATCCAAATACCTTATGTCTTGTTGAACTGATGATATTTTAAATCAACATAGATTGAAGGCTTTGAGGCCCTCAATTTGACAGTTGATTGTAATTGATGACCTCAATCACTCCCTACAAATATTTACGTTTTTTCTCCAATTATATGTCTCTAATTGCCACCAATGTTCTCCTAATCGAGATCATAATTGGGTGGTGACTTTTTCATTTCCCTTTCCCTCATATTAAGGCTAAATTTTATTAATCTTATTTCCGATGTGGGTTTTTCCACAAAGGTATTTTCTCTTTTCAACCTTTTATTTTCAAAGAAAAATTTCAAATTTCGAGGACGCATTTTATTGAAGGAGGGGAGAATGTAACACCATGAGCTTCCACGATACGCTTCTCATTCAATAATGCAATAGCTTGCATTGTATGCAACTTCGAGTTCTAAAACACCGCGACTAATCAGAGTAGCCGTTATGAATAGTAATAACCACTTTTTAAAATTATAGAAATTTTATATTTAAAAATGGACTTCATTTTTGGATTCGGAATATCAAAATTAGCCTATGTTGAATTTTTGGTATTTTCTGAGAACTTCTAATTTTTTATGAGTAGTGAAAATACTTAAAAACAACTTTTTTAATCAAAATAATTTATAGTGATAAGTTATAATATTTAGTGGTTTTAAAGTATAATTATAATATATTTTTACCATTTTATCCAACTGTTGTCATTAGAATTAATTTAACATTGAAATTGGACATAAACAATTGCCAATCTTTTGATATAAATTGTTTCTTAAAAACAAGCTATTTGTTGTGACAGCGGGAATTAATTATAAAATAAATTAATGCAACTTATATTTTTGGAATTTTTTTAAAATAGACATAATTTTTGAAATCGGAATATCAATTATAGCTTAGGGTGAAATTTTGGCATTGTTCTGAAAAACTTCAATTTTTGATGAATAGTGAAACCACTAAGTGGTAGTTAAATAACTGATTTTTTGTTTAAATGAAATATTACCACCTCTGTGATTTGATTTTCAAAAATCCGACATACATGGTTGTCATTAAGAAGTAAAATGTGGTTCAATGAGATTAAAATAATTTTTGGTGAATAGTAACTTTTAAGTTCTTAATCGCGATTAGAGGTAATTAGTGTAGTTTAAGGTAAAAATAATGTTTCAATAATATGAGATGAGCTTGACACATGTCCTACCCTCATTGGATGTGCCATGGACGACCAAGACAATCCATGGGTAAACTTGGGGACCCCATGGAGCCACTTTAGTTGGAAAATGACATATATACCTTTTATTTAATGTCAAAGTAAAAAAATGACACAAACATGAAATGTTTTACTAAAAAAAATTTACATGGGGTTATACAAGTCATATTTTTTACTATAAATATTCATTATAAATCTAAGAAGATTTCCTACATCATAGTATTTTTTTATAAATTTTAGACATTAAATAAATTAAATTATTTATGACATCATTATGATGCAGCGATGACCTCATTGTTTAACGATTTTAATAAAATGAAAAGATAATGTACAATCCAAGGCTTACACTTGTCCAAAGACTATTGGATGGGTATATTTCGAACCCTTATCACCTTAGACACGAATTATATAAGTGTGGGACCTTTAGAATCCGAAATGCATTGTATAATAATGTAAAAGTTCCTTACTTTCCAAGAGTGCCCCTCCTCTCCTCTTATAAAAGGCCCCCCAACTCTACCACCTCATTCACACTTTAAAGACATTTGGCTCGGACAACCTATGCCCAAATACTCTCCCAACTTCCCCCTATTACTCCTAGAAGCCTCACTTTGGGCAGAACTCTTCCCACGGAAGCCTTTGGCTCAAATCAAAAAGAGTTACCCGATTTTGAGGTAATGTCTTCTTTAATGTTGTTTTGTTTTATTTTTCTTCTCCAACCCCCTAAACTCTTTTTATTCATTTCTTTTGTAACAACACCAGTATCCTCAATATACTAGGATGTTTTTATAAGAAGTATTCTAGCTACACTTACACACACCTACATCTAATGGTTAAAGAACATACGGTTTCTGTGGATGGCGAATTTCTGCCTCACGAAACGATGATTGTTCAACACTCATATAACACCTTCAAAGGTGGACATTAAGATGTCACTATATTTATATATTATATATAATATGAATATGTTTTACTTATGCTTCTGTATTTCTCATTTATGGCATACTTTATGATTTCCATTATTGGTAAACGCGATAATTTCATTTTAGGAAGTGCGGACTACCGCCCCCTCAAAGTGATATGAATCGTTAATGCCATATGTGGGATGTATAAAGGATGGAGTAAATGGTATTATACAATATATTATACTGGAATTATATTATACATTTATATCATTATGATTTCATTCCATTAAATACGAAATAGAAATGAAAGTAGCGTTCATGCGTACGTACGGCTTACCGTCTCCATGAACGGTGCATTTCATTTCTTACCTCTAAATGTTACGTAATATTATAAATGAATGTATATACTGGATATATATGATATATATGACATATAAATCATGAATATAATTCTTTAGATAATGGATATTATACCACATAAACAACTTGTAATTATAAGAAGTTTATTGTTGACTCAAGTACCAAAGATCGACAAAACGACCGTTATTAACTTAAATAATTACATAATGTTCATATCATTGTAATAAGTGATATAAAAAGGATAATGAAATTGAAAATGGTTTTTAATAAGGTATATATTAACTCTAGTTTATTATTCAGGAGGTTAAAGAACGGTTGAGTCAAGTCAGACACGAGGTAAGGGAACTTCTTAACCCGATTTCCATTCTTTGGGTTAATCTCCTACTTTCAAATTATTTCATGATATTATTATGTACTATTTTGTATTCTTACTTTCTTTATGTGTACCTATATTGAATACACATAATAGATCTATTTTATTTTAAAAATGATCTTTTTATGGACTTCGTCTCAATCTCCTTTCATTGAGGCATATTTTGTTTTATACACAAATTTCTTTTATACAGTGTATAAACCCCTTTGACTATTACGTTTATTCAAAAGGAATATTTTTATACGAAGCATTTTACTAAATGACAAAAAGGGAATGTTTTTCTTTCCGTACATATGCGGAGACAACGACTTCCCCGCCGCCGTGACCATTATTTGAGTTTCGGCTTCCTCTACAAGCCATCATTTTTTTAATGAAAAATAAATACAAAGTTTTAACTTTCTTTTATTTTGGTATTGAAAATGGTTTTGAAAGAGTTTTTATTATATCAATGTGTTGTATTGATATCTTGTGATTGAAATGTGGAAATGTTATGTTTCCTTTATGAATGTTTTATGTGATAAGATTATGTTATGATTTATGATATGTTTAAACCTATTCATATGAGGAATGTATTGGACTTAATAAGTGATGGGTGGAGCCCACTATAGCTCCCCGATGCATCGGTAGGTCTAATGAGACAACTAGACGTGGAATTGGCCGAGGCCCTTTCCCAATTTGATTTATGGTTTTGGCCGAGGCCTTAATCATTTTAGACGTCTTGGCCGAGGCCTTGACAAA
Source organism: Viscum album (assembly GCA_963277665.1). Taxonomy (NCBI): domain Eukaryota; kingdom Viridiplantae; phylum Streptophyta; class Magnoliopsida; order Santalales; family Viscaceae; genus Viscum; species Viscum album. Next base: position 3,131,880 of record OY728162.1, on the reverse strand, counting down.
ATGTTTCAGAATGTCTGGCATTATACATTCCCTCATTATGAAAGTGGTTATTGATATTGCATGTGATTATTCGACTAGTAGAATATCCATGTGAGTAAGTAAATGGCATTATTTAATTTTATTTTTGCCAAATTATGCTGAAGTTCATGTTTAAAAAGTCTTTAGTTTTAGTTATAAATTGCCTTAAATGTTAATGTTTATTTATGAAAGCTTCCGAAATATTGTTATCCTTACTGAGCATCTGAGCTCACCCCTTTCAATGTTTTAATATTTTCCAGGATGTGAAGAAGTATTTTATGAATGACATGCAGGGATTGTCAGAAGTGTTAAGTCAAAAGTCTTCTTTTGACTTCTATATCATGTTTTGGAAATCACAAATGTATTCTATCATGTGTTTGTAATTTACAATTGTCTTTTATCATGTTTATCGTATCGTACGATGTTGAGCGTACCGATCAAATCGTATCGTAATGACTCTGTCAATCGTATCGTATTGACTCTATCAATCGTATCGTACTGACTCTGTCAATCGTATCATAATGACTCTATCAATCGTATCGTATTGACTCTGTCAATCGTATCGTACTGACTCTGCCATTCAGATGATCATTATTTGTTTTGGTACCTTGTCAAAAATACTCTCTGCATTTGAATCGTACTCATGTTTTTCATTTCTATATATCTCTTGTCCTAACAAAACGATTTCGTTGAGTTAGTTACAAACTAATCAAAACGATGTCGTGCTTTCTGTTTCAATATGACCGTTGGAGGCAATATGACCGTTGGAACCCGAAGCCTATAAATAGGAGGTCATTTGAAGCTGAGAGAACAACGATGAATGAAGAGAACGAATGAAGAGACACTGTGACTTCTCTCATCGGCCTTGTGCGTCCGATCATCGTATCGAGGGCTTTCAAGTAATTGAAAGACAGAGGTTCCGATTACATACAAAATCGAGGGCTGCCGGGGATAGGCAGACAGACGTGCCAGTCATCCTATCGAGGGCTGCCGGGGATAGGCAGACAGACGTGCTGATCATCGTATCGAGGGCTGCTGGGGATCGGCAGACAGACGTGCCGATCATCATATCGAGGGCTCACCAAGGTATTGGTGAGACAGACCTTTTATCCTAGGTGAAAGGATAACCCTTCTCTTTGGGTCAAAAGAATTGTAATACTTTTACATTTCCGCTGTTACTTGTATTAGAAAGGGATTTTTATTGTTTCCTTTCTTCTTTACATTTTCAATGGTAATTGTTTCAATTACAATCATTCTATTATTTTTTGTATTGATTGATTCTATACGCTTTAAGGTAGAATCATTCATCTTTGTATTGCTCTGATTATTGTGTTCACCTTGAATACAATTGTTTTACTTTACATTAGTATTACATTACATCATACCTTTTATATTCAATACAATTGTGGGTGTTTATATTTGTATTAGTTTAAGATCATTTAAACTAATCTCTTTGTTGCAAAAACTCAATGGTTTTTTAAATCTACAATTCACCCCCCTCTTGTATTGTTACATCTAATAGACATATATATCTACTTATTCGATCAAACAATTGGTATCAGAGGAGGTTTTCCACTGATTTGTATTACTATCTTTACTTCTTATTACTATCTTGAATACATACTACACTAACGTGTGAAGTGGAAAAGTTGTTTTTGTTATATTAGATGGCAGGAATTAATATCGGATCAATAGATAATCTGAATCCTTCTAGACCACCAATATTTGATGGGAATGATTATGAGTATTAGAGAGATCGTATGAAGACTTTCGTCATCAATACTGGTGTAGACAATTTTATTATTCTTACTGGGGGTTACAAAATTCCTGACAAAGAAGTTAGTACTTTCACCAACCAAGATAAGCAAGAATATCAACTGAATTACAAGGTACGCAATACTTTATTATGCTCTATGACCAGGAATATATATAGTCAGATATCTTCATGTGAAGTAGCCAACTGTATTTGAAAGAAATTAGAAGTCACTCATTTTGGTACATCCAAGGTTATAGAAACAAGGAGATCAATGCTTCGAGCAGAGTATCATGGATTTGTTTTTCCTTATGGAGAACCTGTATGTAAAGTGCAACAAAGGTTTATGACAATTTTCAACAGCTTACAATCTATGGGAGAAAAAGGACTTGATGATGAAGCTCTTGTTGATAAGATTATAGATATTATGCCAAATGAATGGGAGTCGAAAAGGAAAACTATTGATGAAAATAGAAAAGTTTCCCAGATTACTCTTGATGAACTCTTTGGAACTCTTCTATAGCATGAGACAAGAATGAAGAGAGATGCTGATTTTAATAAGAAGAAGAATGGGAATGGAAGTGTAGCTTTTGCATCTAATGCTAAAACACCTGAAAGACTTACAAGGTCTAAATCCAAGAAAGTTGTTATATCTGATTCAAGTGATTGTAATCTTTCGGATAATGTGTTATCCAATCTTGCTCGAAGGATGAACAAGATTGTGGGAAAGAAATATTATCAATATAGATTCAAAAAGAAAGACAGGAAAGATAGGAAAGATTCAGAGGTAACTTGTTATGAATGCAAGAAAGAAGGACATATAAGGCCTCATTGTCCTTTACTGAAGAGGAAAGATAGAAAAGAGAAACACTCTGAAAGAAACAAGAAAAGGTTTTATAAGACAAAGAAAGGCTTGAAAGCAAATGATACATGGAGTTCAAGTGGTAGTGATTCCTCAAATGATTCTTCAGAATATGAGACATCAGGACAAAGAAATATTGGACTTCTAGCCAGACTACCAATCGAAGATCATTGTCTCATGGCTAAGGTACATAATGATGAAGTTGTTACAAATGTCTCTTTAAATGCAAATTATGTTGATAATAGATATTATGAATCTTCAAATGATGAACCCTCATCATCAGAAGATGATACTTTACCTTCTTTTGAAGAGGTCTCTAGATTTTCTAAGTTACTTGAAAATGAAAATTCTAAACTCAAAAAGAGATTTGAAAAAGAAAATTCTAGAATTTCTATTTTGACTAAAGAAGTATCAGATCTTTCTAAAGATCTTGATGAGAAATCTTCTGATTTTGAAAGTATTTTAAAAACCCTTGAGAAAGTCATATCTGATAAGGATAAACTTTCTAAGGATCTTGAAACTGTAATTTCAAAGAAAAATATTTTAGAGTCTAACTCTAGTTCAAATTCAAATGTTTTAGAAAACAAGAATTTGGTTTTAAAACTAAAGTCAGAGATTTTATCCTTGAAAAAGTGTTTGTCAAACTTTACTCATGGAAAAGAAAACTTTGATAGGATGTATTCTCAAATTAGACCTTTGAGAAATTGTTCTGGTCTTGGTTATACTTATTCCAAACCTGTTTTTAGTAATAACTATTTGGTTCCTCAAAAAACCATTTTCTGTTCCAAGTGTCAATGTGGTGGACATTGGAGAAGAGATTTTTCTCTTAACAAAACTCAATCCTTATGATTTCATAAAGCTTATTTTTCAAAACAAATGTGGATTCCTAAAATTCTTTTATCTAACCCTTCTGGATCCAAACAAGTTTGGATTCCGAAAATCTAATTGTTTCTTTTTCAGGAAAACGAGAAGTGTATCAATAAGAACATTTGGTACATGGATAGTGGTTGTAGAATGGATAGAAAAAGTACATCTGGAATATGTCATTTCTTAGGAGACTCTTTGGTTTCTTGGTCCTGCAAGAAACAACACTCAGTAGAACTCTCCACTGCTGAAGCTGAATATGTAGCAGCTGGAAGTTGATGTGCTCAAGTATTGTGGATGCAACACACACTCACTGACTATGGTTTGAGTTTCTCCAAAACTCAAATTCTTTGTGATAATACAAGTTCCATAGCTCTTAGTAAAAACCCAGCACATCACTCTCGTCCAAAACACATAGATGTTTGGCATCACTTTCTTAGGGATCACACACAAAAAGGAGATATTATTTTACAATTCATCGGAACGCAATAACAACTTGCTGACATTTTTACAAAACCTTTACCTTCTGATAGATTTGAATTTATAAAATAGAAGCTAGGAATGATTACATTAAAATAATCATTCATATCTACTTCCTGTTTTAAATCTCTCATAATAGTAAGAAACTCCTCGTAGAAAGGGGGAGGACATTTCTATCTATGTTTTTATGTTTATTGTATGATCTTTAACTATTTACTCTCTTAATATGTATATTTCAGTTTTTCTGTTTATTATATTGACAATTTCAGTTTTTCTGTTTATCGTATTGACAATTTTATCGTATCATTTACTATCGACCGATGATAGTATTGAAATTATTTTCCATCGTATCATTTAATAGTTTTGAATCGACCGATGATAGTATTGAAATTCTTTTCCATCGTATCATTAAATAGTTTTGAATCGACCGATGATAGTATTGAAATTCTTTTCCATCGTATCATTTAAAAGTTTTGAATCGACCGATGATAGTATTGAAATTCTTTTCCATCGTATCATTCAATAGTTTTGTATCGACCGATGATGGTATTGAGATTGTTTTCCATCGTACTGTCAGTTCATGGTAACAAGATTATTTTCCATCGTACGGTCCGATCATAGTAATAACTTTGTTTTCCATCGGCATCATATTTTTTCTCCTTACGATTGTATTTTCTTTTGATTCTTACCAAAACCAACAATCCCCTTATGTTCTCCGACAGGTATCTTTTTCATTTTTTTTCTTTCTTTGTTTTAATCCTAACCATTGATCTGGTTTTCTCTAATCCTGACCGTAGAATATCAACAGTCACCCTTTTTCGACCGTAGAAGATCAACGGTCATCTCTTTATCGCCTATAAATACCCCCCTCCCCTCCCCAAACCCACATTTCTTTTTCAGGATTTGAGGCGCAGCACTGCTCCACTAGCTATATATAATCGTACGATCTTCTCAATCGGCATCACCTTTATGTCTCAATCCTCTGCTAACACTCCCGCCGAAATGTCTTCAAAACTTTTACAGAGAAAGACTTTAACAGAGAAAGGTTTGTATCCCGAGACTTTTTCGATAAGTACGATTCTACAATCAGGAGGATCATTTTGTTTCAAGGATGGGAACATCTGTGTGTTGAAAAGCCTGATATTCAAGATCCAGTTCTTTTTGATGAAGTTTGTCAGTTTTACAAAACCGTTTCTTTCGACAAAGACATGACTATAAACTTCGCCGTGTACGATAGAAAATTATCTATGTCTGTGAAACAAGCGGCACATTTTCTCAATGTTTCTATAGAAGGGGATTCTTTCTGTCCATCGCACAAACTACCAGAGGAAGTTGGTACGTTTAATAGAGAAAATGATGAAAAGACTTTGTTTGTTATTAATGAAGAAAAGAGAAAAGTGTCTCATCTTTCTCCGGACAATCGTTTTGTAACCTTATGGATGCAAGGTTTTCTTATCCCAAGGAAAGGGGATAGAGAAACTCTGAAAGTTTCTGATATCTTTATGCTCGACTATCTTGTGAATATGAGAAAAGTAAATCTCATGGGATATGGTTTTGAAACAATTAAGAATGTCAAGACAGGAGGGATTACGTCCCAGATGATTATGTATCCAGCTATCCTTACAAAATTCATTCTTGAGAGTATGAAGTTTTGTAACATTCCTTTGAAAGGATAACCCATGGATTTGAGACCATCATGGATCAGTAAGAGTACGATGAAAAAGCTGAATGTTTGTTTTGATCCGAATTCAAAACATTTTGTCAGAGATGTAGAAGCTGAATTGGCTCAGAATCAATCGGCACCTATGCCAGCCAAAGACTTTTAATCTACCGGTGTTACTCAAAAGTCTGATCCGCAAACCAGTTCAAAGCCGAAGAAGAATCCGAGGTAGAGTAAGGAAGTTGTAGAAAAATGGAGAAAGGATAAGGAACAGAGAAAGGAAGGTGATCTGAAGTTTGGTCTTCACCCTGCTGAGGCCTTTGCGGAAAGAGTAAGGGTAGAAGAAACCCTTCAGGGTGAAAAGAAGAAGAAGGTTCTTTTGAAAAGAAAGTCTTAGGACTTTGATGTCTCTAATGTCTTGAAAGCGGTTGAGGATGCCAGTGCCCAACTAACAGAAGAAGTGCATCAAGAGCCCATCGTACAGAGTCTTCCTGAGGAAGGAAAACAAAAACAAGTAATGGAAGAGATAGAAGAAGTGGATGAAGAAGAAGGAGACTTTCTTTTAGAATTTCTTCAAAGTTCAAAGAAGAGTAGAGAGGAATCGGTTCAAAAGCTGAGTGAAGGTGTTAAACAAACTCCTCATGCCGATCAGGATCAATATCCGGACAGAATGTCATCTCACGAAAAACAAGATACTCAATCCTCTCATTCTGATAAAGTTTTTGTCATTAGTGACAAAGTAGAAGAAGAAAGAAAGCAGAAAGAAAAAGCAAAAGGGAAACAGCCAGTTGTTGATTCAAGAAGATCGTATGAACTAGCATCGTACGATGAAGATACTGATTCAGAGCATACAATCTCTCTCAAGAAGAGTGACTACATTGTTCATGTTTTGATAAGAGTTGAGAAGACTATTCCTTATTTCCCGAGGCTGGAAGGGAAGATTGATTTTATCACTGACAATCAAAAGAAGAAGTTTGGGTCTGTGAAAGAATTAAGGAAGAAAGTTTTGTCAGTAGAAGCTGATTTGAAAGTTCTTTCAGAAAGCTCAGTTGCTCATAAGAAGTCTTGTAATAAGATGACCAAGTGGTCGTACAAAACAGAGAGCTCAATCAATGATCATGAAATAGCTATTGAAGATATAATGAGGTTATCAAATGAGCTTGCAATTGCTTTCAACAATCTTGAAAAAGAAACGGTTGAAAGGTTGAACCTTTTGTCTTCTCAAAGAGCTGATGTTCCTTCAGTGAAAGACTTGCAAGAAAGAATGAATGTTTTCCAATCTGAATTCTCGAAGGTTTCATCTTTCAAAGATGAAACGGTTTTACTAAAGAATCAAAATTCTTTGTTATCCAAAGACAACAAGAATTTGAAAAACATGATTGATACCCTTGAAGAAGTAATCAGAGTCCAGGAGGAGACCATCAGAAATCAAGATCAGATTTTTGAGGATCAACAAGAGCTTCTCAAAACTCAGGGTGAATCAATTTCTAAAGACAAGAAGGAGATCAAGAAGATGAAAGCTGTTCTTCATGAGCTTATAAAGAAGGAGAAGGAAAGAGAAAACAAATGATTGTTGTATTTGTTTCTTTTGGAACTTGTCTTTGTTTTGTAATAACTCTTATGATCCTTTTCTTTTATCTTTTGTCTTGTATTGCTTCACTATCTTTTTCAGACAATTCAAGTTTACTCCATTATTTTTGTAAATCACAAAGGGGGAGAATGTTTTACAAAGGGGGAGAATGTTTTACAAAGGGGGAGAATGCTTTACAATGCTCTTAATGAAAATCTACGAATACAATCCTTTGGAAAGTCCATACCTAAGGGGGAGTTAGTTGTATTCAATTTCTTATTCAGAAGAGTTTATCAATAACTCAGGGAGAGATAAGTATTTCTTGTTACATTTACTTTTTGGGTTGTTATTTCCAAAAAGGGGGAGATTGTTAAGTCAAAAGTGTTCTTTTGACTTCTATATCATGTTTTGGAAATCAGAAATGTATTCTATCATATGTTTGTAATTTACAATTGTCTTTTATCATGTTTATCGTATCGTACGATGTTGAGCGTACCGATCAAATCGTATCGTAATGACTCTCTCAATCGTATCGTATTGACTCTGTCAATCGTATCGTACTGACTCTGTCAATCGTATCGTAATGACTCTTTCAATCGTGTCGTATTGACTCTGTCAATCGTATCGTACTGACTCTGCCATTCAGATGATCATTATTTGTTTTGGTACTTTGTCAAAAACACTCTCTCAATTTGAATCGTACTCATGTTTTTCATTTCTATATATCTCTTGTCCTAACAAAACGATGTCGTTGAGTTAGTTACAAACTAATCAAAACGATGTTGTGCTTTCTGTTTCAATATGACTGTTGGAGGCAATATGACAGTTGGAACCCGAAGCCTATAAATAGGAGGTCATTTGAAGCTGAGAGAACAACGATGAATGAAGAGAACGAATGAAGAGACACTGTGACTTATCTCATCTGCCTTGTGCGTCCGATCATCGTATCGAGGGCTTTCAAGTAATTGAATGACAGAGGTGCCGATTACCTACAAAATCGAGGGCTGCCGGGGATAGGCAGACAGACGTGCCGATCATCGTATCGAGGGCTGCCGGGGATAGGCAGACAGACGTGCCGATCATCGTATCGAGGGCTCACCAAGGTATTGGTGAGACAGACCTTTTATCCTAGGTGAAAAGATAACCCTTCTCTTTGGGTCAAAATAATTGTAATACTTTTACATTTCCGCTGTTACTTGTATTAGAAAGGGATTTGTATTGTTTCCTTTCTTCTTTACATTTTCAATTGTAATTGTTTCAATTACAATCATTCTATTATTTTTTGTATTGATTGATTCTATACGCTTTAAGGTAGAATCATTCATCTTTGTATTGCTCTGATTATTATGTTCACATTGAATACAATTGTTTTACTTTACATTAGTATTACATTACATCATACCTTTTATATTCAATACAATTGTGGGTGTTTATATTTGTATTAGTTTAAGATCATTTAAACTAATCTCTTTGTTGCAAAAACTCAAAGTTTTTTAAATCTACAATTCACCCCCCTCTTGTATTGTTACATCTAATAGACATATATATCTACTTATTCGATCCAACAAGAAGAGGATATGAGTGTGAACTATGGAGACTTTGTTATTGTAGTTTTTCACTTTATGATGTAATGTAACGTTTACGAATGTATCTAGTGTTTCCAAGGCTACTAAACTAATCGGTCTTTCAAGACTTGATCTTTTGTGATCTTTCCAATGTTACGAAGTAATGCACCGACTATGGGTAGCTGGGGTCGGGGTGTTACATAAGTAACTAATTCTTCACATGTAATAAACTCTGAGTTTATAAATGGAGCATGATCTTTATTATAAGGAATAATATGTTGATATTTTGGATTATATTGAGAATGTAAAATGAAACAAGACTTCTCACCTACTCAAAATTTTGTGGTGAAACAACCAGCCTGAGAAAGCTATACGAGAACCTCGGGATGTAATGAGGCATAATTATCCACATTTTTTTATTGGTGTGTTTAATTATAAGGGTAAAATTAATCTTAAGGTGGGTATAATCTAACTCACTATGTTTTTGTGGAATATTATTTTCAAATAATTTTAATTTCTTTTTTATCATGTATTGCACGCAACAATGAGTGTTAATGAACCACATCAAACTTTTAACATTATTATTTATGGAAGAACATTATCACTGTGATGATGGAATAGAAAATATGAATATGATAAACTAAATAATGAAAATATTTTTTTAAGAATGTATATAAAATTAATTCTTTAATAACCAATCAATTATAAATAAAAATAAAAACCATTTGAAAATAAATAAATCGTTTTCTAAAAAACTATTTTTATACTTAAAACATGTTCTATATAAATAATTTAAATAAATAAATCTTAGATAATTATTTTTTATAAATTTATATATTATATATTAATTAAATGTTTTTCCATTCATCTTATGTGTTTTTTTGGCATGAGATAATGAAAAAATCAAATTTTTTAACATAATATTTTTTTCTAAAAAATAAAATTTGTCACCATTTAGATACTTAAATAAATATTATTTTTTCAAATTTAAGATGATTTAATTTAAAAAATGAATTTAATTTTTGAAATCCTAATTTCAAAATTTTAAGGTAATTATTTTTGGACAGTTTTTTAAAACTATAAAATTAACTACGAATAGTGTTTTTTTGTTTTTATTAGAAAACTACCTTTTTTCAATGCATTTATGTGAAATAAGTTATATTAATATGTTTCTAAAATTTAAATTAGTTAAATTATAAAATTACCAATCCAATATATTTTAATTTAATCAATTTCATATTAAATTTTGATATATCAACCTTATAAACATTGATGTTCTTCTAGTTGGAAAACCGTTTTCATCGCATATGTTGGATTGATTTTAAACTAAAATTTTCCGCTTATCTTAAATAATTTTGAAATATAGATTTAATATTTTGAATAATACTAATTAAAATGATATAATAAGTTCAATTTAATATTTTACCCAAATGGGTAGTGATATCAGTAAAAATTAATTGGCACAGTTAATGTTAAAACTGGATTATTGGGGGTTAAACTAAAAATATAGTATAATGTCTCCTAGAATCATTTTAAAGAACCATTTTTGATAAGATTTCTACATTTTATTCTATAAGGTTCTATAATGAACCATTATTTATCCTTTTCAAATCTTAAAAATGATGATACACTTTATTATTTTCAAAAATTACATATGTGTCCTCTCTCCCACTTATAAATGGCCACTACCTATCCCCCCTATTCAATCATATAAAACATTTAGGTTTATAAAATACCTAAATCAATGTATTAATCACTTACTACAACACATAATTTATTCCTTGGGGGTATCATAAATCAAATCATGGAAGTATTTAGGTTATACCTAAAGAGGTTGTCTAAAAAAGAAGTAAAGATTTCAATGAATATTTTTTTTACTTATTTGTATATTTCAATAAAATCTAATTATATTATTATAATATAATAAAAAATTATAAAAACAAATATTTAAAAATTATTATGTTTATACAAGAACCTATATACATCTCATCTCATATCAAATTAGAATCTAAACTGTAGATCTTATGTACGAAAGACTACCACATCACAAGTCAATGTTATTAATTTTCAATAACCCCATATCATGGATGTATATAATGATGGATTTAATGTTTATAGATTTTATTCATTATATTATTTTAATTATTTAATTATAATATCACTTCTACCTAATTACCTCCAAACCTGTTGGAAAACAACAACATCGCTTGTGTGTACGAGATACTACTATCTCATGAACTGATGTGATGTGTTTTTCATTAATGTTTTAATTGGATAGTAATAAAGATATTATAAATGAATATATATGATATTTTTAACATAATTATATTTTTTAATTATTATATCACATATACCTTCTTGATTTCCATTCTATGGAGGATGCGATAATATTGTTCGTTTGTATGAAGGACTACCACCTCATGAAGCATTGTGATTAGTTTTTCACTAATTCATTTCATAGAAGGAAGTAAGGGTAAATTTATTTAATATATGTGATATATATTTGTAGGGTATATAACATTTAGAAAAGGGAAGGGAAATACTCTTACAAGATGGGTAAAGAAAAGATATAAATGATGGATTGAATATTTGATAAGAACATTGAAGAAATCATATTTTATAATGGAATCTGTCCTGGACATGTTAAAATTACTGAGAAAGGTTTGTGGAAGTCATAAAACACAAACAAATAGTATGCAGATGGCCAATGATGCACTGGACCATGAGGCATTGTCCAGCAAATGAAGCTGTTCGAGGTAGATATCCACCCGCAATTTGAAGCCACCTTGAATTGTTTTCTTTGGTGAAAATATTATGGAGGTACTCTCTGTATAACATCCCCAAAAACCTAATTAGTTTGTGAATGAGGTGTAGTCAACACTTCCCAGTGAACCGCATCCTCCGAAAACCATGGTTGACCTAGTCTTCCACGGGTTGAGATATATTTTTATGGGATTCCGGAAATGGTTCCACACACCCACTGATATCATTTCCCCAGTGTTCTATAAATAGAGCACAATAAAAAAGATACAATTGGTGAAGAAGAGTGAGAGAGAGCTCTGGTATGGGTGAAAAGGGGATGAATAACATTGAGAGTGCGGGAGAAATTTCTCTTGCACCCATGGTAGTTTGCGGGACACCACCCAGCATCTGAAATAGTTCACAGATTCCTTCTCATGAATCATAATAAGTTCTCATACTCCATCCTACGAACTATATGCATGATTAATTTTTTGGAATTTCTCCCTGATAAAAATATTTTTAAGACCCCACTCAGCTTACTAACAAACAAATAAAACAAATATTAAAAATTGTTCACTTTATCCCTATGCAGAAGACAGTAAACGGACCCCCTATACAAAATATAGTTCACAGAAATATCCTCCGAGTATAATATTACATGGAAAACTACTCCACATACCATTATAAGTAGCCATCTCATACGCAGCCATCTCCAACTTGGTCATCTCCTTCACCACTATCACTAAGCCCCATGAAAAATGGAGGGTCACACCATGAAAATTATAGGTCGGGTCAACGACATTTCCATTACACCCTTATGTTGCCTAAACATCCATCCCTTAAATACCATGAGAATAGAAATTCCTCATTCACCTATCAGAAACCTTATAACCAGCCTCATGTTATATGTTGATCTAGAACTCCATGAATAATCACATCATGAATGTATTTTAAATGCTCGAACACATCCTTTCCATCCATCGAACTCTGGGTCTCTGGTGATTCTGGATCCATATAAACCTTCATGGCCATCAGAAGAGGAATACTAGTGTCCTAAGGACACCTTTTCTTGACAATGCACATCATGCCCGGTGGCTCTGCATATGATTCCCAAAAAACTTTATATCAACCAAAAGAAAGTCCATCCTATGGAGAGTCCTTTCCTACTTTTGTATTCCTTAATGACTTCCATGCCCCATATCATTTCTCATGATCCAATAATCCATAAATTCATGGTTTACACTTTCCTTCCCTCCCATATTCGAGGCTTTTCAAAACAACCCAGTCTGATTATCCTACAGCTAATCATGGATTCGATAACAGGTGGACCAAACTCAATGACCGTAAACTATGAGTTACCATCCTGACGAAATTACGTTAAACTGTATGGTATTAGTCTACGTAATACAACATAAAACTGTAATTCCATCATCCAGACTATATGAATTTAAGCTATAGTATACCAAATGATTTCAGATCATCAAAAATCTCCATGTCCATTAGAAGAGTAAGGCACGTTTCCTAAGGAAACATATAGTTTACTATGCACATCATGCCCTAGTGGATCTTCATATTTTTCCCAGAAAAACAGCCATAAAAAGGAAAATTCATCATCAAGAGAGTTTGTTTCAACCTCTGTATGCCTTAATGGATTCCATTCCTCATCACATTTCTCCTGTTCCGAGATCCTCTAGAATCATGGTTTCCACATTCCCTCTCTCTCTCATGCTCGAGGCATGTCAAAAAATCCCAACATGATCATTATACAGTTAATAATCTTCCAAGATATATGAATTTGAATTTTAGTATACCTCACAAGACGCTATAGGGCCCTCCCATTAAGTTAAGTCTAAATCTTCTGATGCTGGGCCACATGACCTTTAATTTCATCTCACATTAAAAGGATCATTTCTCAGTGCCCTCACCTACTGTCGCCCTGGCGTCTTCTATCGTGGTCTCTCCCTCTCCCACCAACAGAAGAGGGAGCATGTGGTTGGCTGGATCTATCACATCCTCTTGTTTATCACACCGAGCATGACTCATGTGGGCTTAGAAATTTGTGATGATTACAAACTCCCACACAAATCTGAACTACAAGAACATTGATTCCTAATCAAACCATGATATGTAGGATGCCTACACGATGGCCTAATCTCAAAAGGGTGACCTCCCAAAAGGGATCACCAATTAATGTTTCTATTATATGGTAAGCCTCCATGCGTAAGCCCTATAAAAATTGAACAATGAGAAATCAGATTTCTGATTAAACCAATATATGTAGGATACTTACTCGAAGGCTTGAGCTCCAAAGGGTGACCTCCCATAAGAAATAACCCATTCATGTTTCTCTTAAATGGGTATATTCTATGAAAAATCCCAGAAAAATCCAAACTAAGAGAAATCTGATTCTTGATCAATCTAGGATATGTAGGACACCTACTTAAAGGACCACACTCAAAAGGGTGCCCATCCAAAAGGGTTTACCCTACCATTCCCCCTAAAATAGGAAGCTTCCATGCATAAGCCCTAGAAAATCCAAACTACATGGGTTCTGATTTATCTCTATAGGATATATAAAAAACCCATCTTATGTTTCTAATCCCAACATCAATCCAACTTCTGTCTCCCCTGGATGATGATAAACTCTAGAGAACCTTATTTATGGCTTATGTGAGCATTTTCTCCATAGAATAAAATTAGTATATGCCTATGATGATCCTGCCAACTTGGGGTATCCCATGGACACACACATTAGAAATGAACAAAGGATTCTTGAACATATTAACATGAATTAAATCATTAAGAGTGTTCTAAAATAGGAAATAATCCTCCCCGAAATGGGTGTGGTGAGCCCAAATTCCCATACTCTCGACCAATAGAGTCCTTAAGTGTTGATTTATAAATAATCAATCAACGAGTGCCTAGATTTGGAAATAAGGTCCATGAATCATGGATAATAGGGCCATTGGGAGTTTCTAGCTCCACAAATAAACCTGTTGGAGACCATCCGAGGATGTTATATCTTAGGAGGACTGATTACAGAAGTACTTAACCCCATGAAATTGCCTAGAGATACCATTTGACTATGGAGTTTTTTTTATAATATAGAGGGAAAAATTTCCCTATCCTCATGGGGTTAATCTAACCCTCCTTTAAAGGATAATGGCGCCGAATAGGTCAAAACAAAAGAAATGGCGTATTTGACAAGAAAACATATATCGAAAAAAGAAGACGACTGATGATTCTCATCATACCATTTCTTCATCACCTAAAATGCACCTCCTTAGAGGTGGAATAATATTACATAAAAATAATTCTATAAATTTTATATATTTTTTAACTTTATTTTGATTCATATTTCTCAAAAATGGAAATATAGTTCATATGTACATACTTCATACCGTCTCCATTAAGGTTTATTTCATTTTCTATTATTTTATTTTATAGATTACTATAAATACTTATATACATAATATATATAATATATATATATCATGGATAAAATTACTAATATTATTGAATAGTTACCAATTTAATAGGTTCTTTAATAAAAAATCCATATATAAATGTAAAACAAAGAAGTTACTACCTGAGACATGATTTTAATAAGGAATTGATAATAAATGGGTAATAAAATTTCATAAGTATTTCATATATGGTATTATATGTAAAATTATGTGGTTTTAATAGATTTACAATACAATTGTATTTTTATACATGAGGTTCAAATGTGTATGAAGGAATTTAAGACTTAAGGTATGTGATTTCTATCACAGATTTATTTTCAGTGAGGCACAAGACATATTCATGACCTATTTCTTTTATGTGGTGTACATACTAACCTTGAATGTATATTACAATTATTATCTTAAAAATTAATTTCATTAACATAACCATTTTAGGATCTATCTTTCATGGGGTTTACAGTTCAAACTTTTCCAATGATGTAAAGGATTTTGGTATCAATTTGTCTTTTTGGGACATGACTTCTGTTATAAAACTATATTCATTTATTATGTATATAAACAGACCATTGACGTGAAATTTCATGTATTTATTCATTATATTTTATGTTTAATTTAATTTAATTTTTTCAGTGGTATTATGATTCAATGTTACCAAAGTGGTAAGGGTTATTCAATTCAATCTCATCGTTTAACAAGATTATTTATGACTATACTACCGATGATAAAATATTATGATTTATATCACAAGAAACTACTAACTTTTATTCTTATATTGTTTTGTAATGAAAAAAAATATTTTTCGATAATTTTCTTATCTATATGTACTTAATTCTCCAAAATAATAATTTTAAATAAAACCAAATTTATTTATTTTTCAATAGAAAACCCTTTCTCTATCATATACATATTTTTCAAAAATTATTTGACATTCCCCAAAGGATTTATTAAATAATTAATACCCATTTTTTATTTTTTCCAAATGTTTTAAAGGTAATATTCATGTATTTTTTTAAAAAGGATCATTTTTTACCATAAATGAGACACGAATTTGTGTTTTAATGTGTGTGTAATTTCCCTCTATCATCAAAACTCAATGTTTCAAAAATTATAATATAATATTTAATTTTTATTCAATGAAATATATTTCCAAAAAAATGATTTTTTTGGGTTTAAAAAGTTATTTTTAATGATTTTTTCCTAAATAAATGTTTTAAATAATTTTTAAAAATTATTTTAATAGTTTAAAAGAGTATATATGAAAAATTAAAATGTTTTTTATTTTAACAAGAATTTTTCAAAGTGAGAAGTATATTTTCCTCAGGAAATGTTTTAAATTATTTCTCAAGATTTCCTGTATATGTTTAAAAGTAATTTTAAAAGAAAAGAATTTTGAAAATTATTTATGTTTTCCAAAAGTATGATTAAAAGTGGAGAGGAAATTTTTCTCAATAAACGTTTTAGATAATTTTTAATGATTAATTTACAATTTAAATTATTATTTTCCAAGAAAATGATTTCTTCAACATTCTATGGAATTTTAGTTTTAAAAAGGTTATTTTCAATGAAATGTTATTTTCCTTAGAAAATATCCCAAGTGTTTTTTAAAAAAATAAATTTCTATATATGATGAAGTCCTTTGATGAAAATTATTTTATAATAGGGATATGGTCTAGGGATACCATTGCTATTATATCTCGGAATGTTTTATGTTTATAATGCATTTTTTTATGAAACTCATTCATTTTTCCAATAGTTATGTTAAGATATTATGGTAAAATATGTATAAACCCTTTTTATATTCATGGGTAATGACATTATAATGGTTTTATGATCTTTTGGAACCCAAATGTATTATATTAAATATGCGTAAGGTATGAACTATATCCACCTCCAATGTATTTGGTAATGATTAATGTTATATGAGTTTAAATGGTACACATGTGGTTATCCCAAGACCAAAAGAGGGTACACAGGTGGTTAGCCTAAGACTGAAAGATGGTACATGGGAGGTCATCCCGAGATTTAAGTAGGTACATTGGTGATCAACCCAAGCTTAATAAGTTAAGAATTTCTTAGGGGATATCCTTGATATAAGATTTTCTATTCTTATGTTTATACACAAATAGATGTATTATGCTAATGTGATATCATGTATCATGTTCTTTGATTATATTATGATTCATGTATTATAAACTTACATGATTTATGTTTATGAACTATGATAATAAGGGTATGGTTTTCAAATGTTAAAATCATGTTCTCATACGCTTATTCTCCTGATATTTTTATATCATTATTATTTACCCTTTTGAGAATTTGAATTCACCATTTATTATATTACCTTTTCACAAGTTATAATTAATGGTATAATGTAATATATGTATAAAAAGTTTTTTGTTAAGATAAACTTAGTGGAATATGATGTATATCACCTTTGAAAAAATTATTTATGATCTCAATTTTCCAAAGGCACTAGACCTAAATGATTCTGGAGAAGGTGTTTATTTTATGTAATGAATATTCATATATTAAGATATGATATTTATGAATTATAAGTTTTTTTATTTATATTTGGTATCAGAGCAAGGTTTAGCTATCCTTTATAAACTAGGATGAGAAAAGTTTAGTGAGATACCTTGGGATTTGTCTAAGAATATGTTCAGGGATATAAGAATATGTTTAAGGATAATTATAATTATATGAAAATATCCTAGAATATTGGTTAAGGATATAGAGTGATTTACAAGAGAATATATCCGTTTATTCATAATACATGTAAATACAGCTCTAGCGTTGAGGTGCTTATGGGTAATAAATTTGAAATGGGCACATTGAGCTGGACTCGATCATCACCTGGTACATGACTACGAGTCATACTGCACACATGGTTTGAAACTCCCATGGTATATGCAATAGAAATTAAATATATCTTTTGGAACCATCACGAAGGATTGGAATAATAACCATGGATAACTTAGGTGAAGCCATATGTGTCATAGTAAAAAAATGTTTTAGGATTAAGACATCATATGAGTGCTTTTTCAAGATTATATGGTTTCCCCGTAGGATTATTATTTCTCACACTATGGTTTTCAGTTTTATTCAATGGTAGGTTCTAGATGGAACTGGGTTAACATTGAATGTGGTAGAAAATGTGTTAATAAGAAACAACATGGGATGAGGAATGGAGTGAGGGATTTGGTTATTATAGATAATATGTTATCATGATATATGATTAACATCTTTCACTTTCACAAATTCTAGAACTCAGCAATTAAGATAAGGATAGAGTTCACTGAGAGCTCAATTAGTGAAGACCATCGATTAATGATGATTTAGTTTCTTATATGTTCATAATGTGGTATGAATCACACAAGGAAATGTCTCAAATGGATGATAATATTTCCAAATTATGGAAAAGAGGGACATAAATCAATTAATTACTGATGAAAAAGTGAAAGGTTTGGTTAACATAGTGGACGAGATTAACAGTTTACAAAAAGGCATCATTAATGGTTAAATTTTATAAATTTGTAAATTATGGTAATTGTACAAATATATGATCTATTGGGAAATATCATGAAGACAATCAAAAAAAGTATCATGAGTAATGGTTATATAGTTAATTATGAGGGGATGACGAATGAAATATGAAAGGTATGGGTTGTTATAATAGTTGTTTTATGTTAAACACGAGAATCATGATTAAATTGATGTTTATGATTTTTATTACATGATTCATTATTCAAATTATAGGAAAGAGGTATTAAGGAACAAGATTATGAAGCCTAGTTAATGGTTTAACAATAATGCGGAATTACTGAAGTGTTTGTGTATGGAAATTCAAGAAGTATGTAATATGAATCATGAAATAAATAAGGATTGTTCAGTAGTAGTTTTACATTAAAAATTTTCAAGAATATGTTGAATGGTAATGATGAACTAGAAAATCTATTTAATGTAATGGTGATATATTATAGAGAACACATGATTAAGGGAAGTTAACCCACAATAAACTTTTAATTGTGAGAAAATGGTTTTTTCACTTTGGATAAAGAGATGATTGGTATGGATAAAGTAAATTGGATAATATTGATTATCCAGGAACTGATTAATAATTCCATAACAAATAGTTTTATGTTATCATTGATTGAGGTTACATAATTTTTGGATTTATGTATTATTTTCAATAATTAGTGGTTTTATTTATGTAATGAGAAAGAATATATGTTTTCATTATAGTTTTATAGTGATTATGAATATTGACACACTTCAAGATAATATGTGACCAATGTATTCATATATATGGTATGTGAACATTAAGATATATGTAATGATATTTGAAAGAATAATATTAAGTTGATTTTTGAAAATTTAGTTACCTTATTTATAAATTATGTATTTTGGAAGGGCCATTAGATTAACTATTAATGGAATGGTTTAAGTGGTACTTTGGATGAGGTTTTAAAGGTTAATATATTACTTTACCATAAGAATATTTATATATATTGGGTGATTTATGATAAAAATACTAATATGGTGATAACTAGAGATATAAGGAATGACTTATCATTCTATTATATATCATTTGATCTATTAGTTATTTAGGAATAAAAAATTCTCTATAATCCATTGAGTAAAAGATAAAGTTTTAATTGAATAAAGAAAATCAAAAAGATCATTTTTTCATGATAAAAAGGAATCTTAAGCAACTAGTATATTGATTCCTTTAAAATTATTTATTTTATTAGGATGTTAACATATCACATTAGAACTTCTACTTAACCTCTCTCAATTCTATGATGTGTTTCATGTATCAATAAAGGGGAATTAAATACTTGATCCTCATGTTTACTGAACTCAGAGGTCATACCAATCGAGAATAAAATTTATTATAAGGAATAATGAATTGAAATTTCAGATCATATAGAAAAAGTTCTTTGAAACAATACCACTCACTTGGTCAATATATTGTGGTTAAATCACCAGCATGAGGAAGCTACATGGGAACCAGAAAATGTAATGAGGGAAGTGTACCCTCATTGTTTATCAGAGTAATGAATTTTGGGGGTGAAATTAATTTTAAAAGGGGTATAATTTAACACCCCATGTTTTTATGATTTTTTTCGAAATAAATTTAATTTCTTTCATAGCTTGTGTTACATGCAACACTGAGTTTTAACAAACCACAAAAAACTATTAGTATTATTATTTAAATGAGATCGTTATCACATTTCCTTTGAAATGGAAGGTAAGAAAATGATTTAATAAATTTAGAAAATAAGTTTTTATAGGTATACATAAATAATTTTTTAGTGAACAATTATTTATGTAAGAAAATAAAAACTATTTTAAAATAAAGGAAATATTTCTCGGAAAAAAATTATTTTCATTTTTTTAAATCAAAAAATTAAATAAATAACTCTTGTTAAAGGAAATAATTGAAATTTATATATTACATACTAAATAAAAATTTAAAATTAATCTTATGTGTTTTCTATGTGTGAGATAAGAATAAATTTAATATTGTACTAAAATTGTATTATTTTTATAAAAAAGTTGTTTTGTCGCTTTATCAAAATTATCTTAGAATTAAAATTTTACAATATTAGAAAATTTATCTGAACAAATTAAATTAAATTTTTAAATAAAACATTCATAATTATCATGGAGTTAATATTTTATAATTTTTTTAATTGATAAAATTATTAATGATTAGTGTAAAATATTTTTTTTATTAAAAAATGTATTTTAATTCAAAGAATTTACCAGAAAAATTTCATTTTAATAAGGTTTGAAAAGTAAAATTAGTAAATAATATATATATATATATAAATGAAATATATTTTATTGGAATTATTTTATTAATTAATTTTCATATTTAAACTTTTTAAACATTTGATGATGTTCTCTTTGGAAAACTGCTTTTTTGTTGCGTCTACAAGTCTAATTTTAAATTAGTTTTTTCTAATTCAATGAATGAATTTTGGAAAAATAGGTTCCATATTATTAATAAGAATAATTAATATTATATATTAATGTTTACATAGTTATTTATATAATTTATAGTTAAAATAGTAAAAACTAAGTGCCACAATTATGGTTAAAAAACATTTATCAAGATAAAACAAAAATGATTAGGTGTAAAATCTACTTGAATATGGTCTAACACCCATTTTGTGAAAATATTTATATTGTGTCACATATAAGGTTCTATAATTTAATATTTTTTATTCTATTTAATATTAAAGGCATAGGTATACTTTATTCATTTTAAAAACTCAATATATGTCCTCTCCCACACTGATAAAAGGCCACTACATATTCACCCCTCTTCACACTTATAAAACTATTTTTTTAAACAATAACTACCCAAATTTATTCAATAATTACCTCTATATATCATAGATTCTGGGGTTATATTAGAAATCCAATATAATATGGTGTTATGTTAAACCAAAACATGTTGTCCGAAGAAGAGGTAATGCTTTGAAGTTTGCATTTTTGTTTAACCTATTAATAAAAATCCTTAAAATATTTCTTTAATTATGATAATATAACAAAAATTTAATATATCGTATATTTAGAAGTTATTATTTTAATTTAATAATATATATACATCTCATATTCCAACAAATTAAAAATGAATATGTCGATCATGTGTACAACGGATTACCACCACACAAGCCAATGTTATTCGTTTTCCAATTCCCTCTCTCATGGAAGGAAATATAGATGTATTTGATAGCTTGGGGAACACACAACCCCAAGTATAAATAAACCAAAATATAATATACCATTATAAAATAACCTTTAAGTTGTATGGTATGAATATTAATAAATAAAATAATAAATTTATGTTTTTTTTATTTATTTTTAATAAAATCATAATAATTAAAAATAAATAAATGTTTTCTAATGAAATGTATTTTTTATAAAGGAAAATTTAGTCGTGTTGAAGCACATAATTTAAATTTAAATTTCAAAACTATTATTAAATATATATGGAATAAATAAACATTATTTTTTAAATTCATATTTGAGAATTATATTTGGGTTGAAAATTTTCATTTTTTTGAATAGTGAAAAATAATCATTATAATTGAAAACTGCCTTTTCAAATAAATTATGTTTAAAGTTGACCTATATTTTGCATTGGTGTTAATGTAAATTTATTTAATTTTAATATAAATTTATCTGATTTATGACATTAAAATCATTTTCATATTGAAATTTGATTTAAAAACATGGTAAATTTTTCAATATTTTATCATTGAAAACATACTTTCCCATCGCATATATGGGGTATGTTTTAAATTAATATTTTTTCAATTATATGAATTGATTTTTGAAAAAGGAATTAATTATTTATAATTATTATAATTTAAATTATCTAATAACATAAACATAATTTTGTAACAAAATAATTTTTGAAATTAGTAAATTGTTTTTACCATATTTACGGTAAAATTGGATTTACTGAATGGTTAATATAAAAAGGAAGGGGTTAAAAATTACCTATAATCTTGTATAAATTCTATTTAATGGCCATATTTTGTTCCTATCACGTTTAATACTTGATATTAATCCATTTTTTACCCTTATGTCTTTTCAAAAACATGGGAAGACCTTTTTCTATTCAAAAATTACTAGTGTTCCATTCACCTTACTTATAAAAGGCCACCCCTCTTCCCATTTCATTACACCATCATAACCTTTTGTTTCCGCCAATAATAGCCCTAGTCACTACCCAAAATCATTTCTCTTAACCTAGAATCCATATTTTAGTTTTATGTCCATCCTAGTAAAGATTTTTGTGTAATCTTATGGAGGATACGTGAAAAAGAGGTAACGTTTTTCAAGGATCGTTTTTAATTTATTTCTTCATACACATCCGACAATTATTATTAAAACATTATGATACAATAATACAAGTATCTAAAATATAAATAAATTTATTTATAATAAGGTGATTACCTATAAAAATATCTAAATTCATCAAATGGGTTATGAAATCATGCTTTGTGTGTACATTTAAAAACTGCCCTGTAAACCTATGACATTAAATTTTCCATTACCTTATTTCGTGGTTGTGAATTGTGATTAATATAAATTATATATATATATATAAGATAATTATAAAATAATTATACCTCTAGTGTCATTAAATCAGATATATATCTTTTTAATTCTATTCCATGGGGGACATGAGTACGTCGCTCGTGTGTATGGTGGACTACCACCTCAAGAAACAATGTGAATCATCATTCACTAAAAATTTACATGGAATTTTATAAGGGTATAGTGAAAAAATAGTTGTGATATAAATGAAATAATATTGATATTAATGAAAAATTTATCACTCTAAAAAGATAATATATCATTTTATTTCTTACCATTTCTCTCACTTACTGATGATTACATCATTTGTGTTCCTCTGGACTACCACATTCATGAAGCGATGAAAATTTATTTTCATCCTTAAAAAACATGGTTTATATATATAATTACATTTAATGAAATCAAATGATATTATAATAATTATTTAAAGGTAAAATATTACTCACCTTATTCTATAATGATCATTGAGAAATGGAAATGTTACTCATGTGTATATACAATATGTCATCTGCCTGATTGCAATGTACTTAATTTTTCAAAACCATATTTCATGATTGATATTAAAATTATAATTAATTTTTAAATATTATAACTATGAAATTTTTATTATATTTTTTTTATAGAAATTCATTATATTACCAATAATCGTAACATTCCAGATTAGGCATGAATGTGAAAACCTAGAAATTAACACATGAAATATAAAATAATTTATGTTTACTAACAAAAAGGTGATAATATTTTGAAAAAGGAACATATATGATATTATAAATATTAATATGATTTTTATATAATTTAATACCATTATAAAAACCATTATATATAAGGTTATATCACTTTTAACCAAAATGAAGAGTGGTGTAAGGGAGTTTATCACAATTTCCCATCATTGATGTGAAACTATATGTTAGGAACCTAATTTATTTTATACATTGTATATAATCCCCCATAAATAATTAATATCACGATTCTTTAATAATTCTGGGTAATTTAGGTTTTAATTCTAATTATTACCTCTAAGGGAATTCGTTGGATGAGTATATAAGTTGTAAAAAATTTCATAACTAATTTATTTTCATTGTGATAAAATACTTATTTACCATATTTGATATTAAATAATTATGTGTGAAATTATTTATTATTATATATTATTTTATTTCAATATTTTAATGTTGATTTAAAATTGATACACATAATCGATTATTTGATTAATTCTCACTTCAACATTATGACCAATGTATGGGTTTATTTCACAATCACATTATAATTGAGATTTTTCATCTTGAATTTAAATTTATGGAAATTATTTGACCATTTAAAAATAAATTCATTTGATTTTATTTTTCACTGGTATTTCATTATATTTTTATGTAATAGTATGATCCTTTCACTCTTTGGTTCTTAAAATTATTGAGAAAATGTTTTAATGAAAATAAAACATCACTTCTCTCTTCATTTTGAAATCTATTTTCTTTTAAACCTATATTATCTAAAAACATTTGTAAAAAAGTATTTAATACTTTTTAAAATTATTTATAAAATAAATATCTACTAATTTTTATATTTTTGAAAGAATATTAAATGAAATATTTTGAATTTAAAAAATAATGAATGTTTTTATTTTATCAATAAAATAATAGGAATCATTGTTTTTTCATGTACTGCATGAATATAATTTTTATCCATCATGACCACTCAATTGTTTTAAAAACAAATTATAAGTTTAAAAGATTATTTTAATTTTTTTTTCAAAATATAGTTTTTATTTTTTGGTTTAAAATTTTTATTTTCAAAAAAAAAAATATTTTCATCAATATTGTTTTTTATTTTGTTTTTATGTTATTTAAATTCTTCAATGGCAACACACTATTATTTTACATATATCTAGGGGGAGTATGTTTTATTAATACCATCTTTATTCCTTATATTGATGTTTTATGATCATTTTGACTAAGTAAATTATTAAAATTCAATTTTAAGATTCATTTTTGTATTCATTAACATTATCTTGACTTATTCATATTTCTATGGACAATAAATTTCTTCAAAATATCCATATTATTTATCATTTCTATGTTTATTTATTAAATTATACATAATATCTACAAAATATATCCTACATTGAATTTTATTTGTTTACATGTGGAAATATTGATAAATCTATATTCCTTAATCAATATGGATATTTGATGATAAGGATCCTTTTTCACGAATATAATACAATAATTTATATATGGGGAATTCTTTGGACATGTATATATCGTTGAAGAATGGTTATACAGAGCCCATTTATGCATCAATAGGTCTCCTAAAATGAATAAGTTAGCTAGCCATAGGTAAAGGGGTTTCTACCCATTATTTTTAAACTTTCATGGAGATAGATCTTGATGGTGGAGGTATCATGTTCATGAGACCTGACATCCAATAATTAATCGATTTCATTCACTAATAAATATATTATTATTATGCATGATATTTTAAAAATGTTTCTATCTCTAGATGCATTACATTCTTATTTTATGGATTAAATTTCTTTTGTTTTCATTTTCTTACCTTTCCAGATTGATCATGCCTTATCTTATTTTCCATGATATTTTTTCCAGGTATAATATATCTATATCCATTTCATTACCAGTTTATTGATTAAATTCCAATCATTTTTAGTTATTTACCCAACCATATTGATTGTTCCTTATCTTATCATGACAATGGGTTTTTTTAAATGGAATTTTTGATTAGTTAATTATCTTTTTATATTGATTATTCCTTATATAAACATTATATCCATGTTTTTTATTAATTTTCATGTGAATATTTTTATTTTCCATTCCATATTGACTATTATTTATTAATTTATTATTACTTCCATAGTACTTGACACTGATTATGAATTTGATCCCACAAATATTTTATTTCCTTCACCCAGTATTCTGGGAAGAGTACGATGATTGATGTGGAAATATATGTTAAATAGAATAATGATATTCTTGAAAAAATATGTTGTAATTTTATTATTCAAATATAATTGAAGACTCAAGAATGTATCTTATTTACTTAGACTACTAAATTATTTGTTCTTTTAGGATGTGATTCCTTGTATATTATTAAAATATAATAAATTAGACATCGAATCAATGATACTAAGATTAGGGTTGTTACTATTGATATTAGAGGTAGTTTAGAAGAATGTTTTAGAACTAGATTTAAGAATACATATTTAAGGGATTATAACCCTATGAAAGACTTCGAGGATAATAATGAAAAAACATACTAATGTCTTGGTAAGGTAAAAATTATGTGTTTCTTAAAAGAATGCCTCCATATCTTGATATTACATGGGAATATGGTTCTATAAATTTTTTACCTAGGGGTAATTACTCTGAAAAAGGGTGCATTGGGCATGAATCGATTATCACATGATGCATGGAAACATGCCTTACTACACACCTGATTTGATAATCTCGAGGGATATTCTTAGGATAATTCACATTTTATACAAATAAAATTATTATTTATTTCAATAGATAATGATATTTTATGATATAGGATAATCCTAATGTGTATTATATTAATACAAATGTGTCCGAATAGAACCAAAAAATGTTTATTATGTGGAAAATTTCAAAATAAAGAAAATAATTACTGAGGAAAGATGAAGA
The DNA here is from genome assembly GCA_963277665.1 of Viscum album. NCBI lineage: Eukaryota > Viridiplantae > Streptophyta > Magnoliopsida > Santalales > Viscaceae > Viscum > Viscum album. Next base: position 3,105,119 of record OY728162.1, on the reverse strand, counting down.
GTATAATGGATGAAAATAAATTTCATCATATAGATCCAATTATAGTTCATTTTAGAAAATGTGGAGATCCAAGACCTTATCTTAGTCAATCCCCTCATATAAAGGTTAACCCATAAACTAAAGAAGGACATATGTTGAAATAAAATGGTTGATGCATTCCTTGGGATTCTACAATTATATTGAAGAATTATTTTAACCAACGGTATTTTGGTATAATAATAATGAACCATTTAGGGATTATACTAATTTTAATAAGAATTTATGTCTTATTCAAAAAAAATAGTTATGCATACTATAATGTGTTAATGGATTTAGTATTGATGAAATGGTAAAATAACTAAACACCTCTCTATAGGTTTCATGTGATGGGAGTCTTCCATGTTTAAGGATATTTTTAGAGATATTTATAGAAACTAATCCTATTGGATTTATATTTTTTTAGTGAAAAATGTAATTGAGTAATACTACCCATGAATTTTGAATATATATTTTTAATCAAATTGATAAAATTTTAGTTTAATATGATCATTATTTACATTTTAATAATATTCAAATTATATTATTAGACTTGTTGAAGAAATGATATATTAAAATTCATAGTAAAAAATGATGTTTCATGATTAATGTTATTTCGAATATGTCTGTCATATTTTTTTGTATTTTTAAATGAATTATAATAATTTAGTTTTAGAAAATGGATAGCCCAGATTCTGGGTGACAACCTATAATGTCTAGTAAGGCCATGGGGGTTGAACCCGTTATCAAAAAATGATATGGGGTTAACACCTACAACTAGCCTAAATCATTCCATAGTTAATATGTATAAGTTTTTATTTATATATTTTGAAAACTAAATATTAATTATAAACTGGTGGTGTTACTTTTTAGGTTTAATGATTAATCGTACTAAATAAGTTATGATAACCATATTGATTTTGGAAAATAAATAGAGGTATAATCAAAGACTTGAAACTCTTTCATAGATCTTAGGATCAGGTAATAGTGAATTTCAGTGATTTTGGAATAAAAAATTTCAATTTTTATATTCATTTAATGTAATAATGGATGAATTGCAAATTTATCAAAGCATAACAAAAGGATGAAATGGTTCTCATGAAATAAAAATAAAACGAGTAAGTAAATTTACTTATATTATTAGAGTTTAAAAGAACTCATTAACTCTAGGAAAAGTATATTGACCTGAATATTTTTTTCTATTATCATAAAATTTGATGATATAGATGGCCATATTCATAACTCTTTGGTTTATTGTTTTCTTCATGTTAACCTTTACTGGTTCAACCACTTTCTTATGATCAATGAAATCTATCAATTTCTATTATTTATGGGGTTTTATTATTCTATTTCATGTCCATGATTTCATTTTAAATGTATGTTATCCTACTTGGAAAAATATTTTTTTGATTATTCCATACTAATTTTTTACACCCATTTTTTTTCTTATTAAGAGGATTTTTTTAATTCTTTTAATGATGTGTATTTTTAACAAAATAATATTAAAATATCAAACCCTTGATAAACAATATAAAGTTTATATTGAGTGAATGTAATTTATTTAAGGAGTATATAATAAAAAACCTTATAATTATAATTTTAGAACATTATATTTGATAGATTTTGTGATATGAAACACTGATCTCGCACAACCCACAAAATATTTTACTTTGAATTTCGTCTCTTAGATTGTTTTCAGAATACAATACCAAGTCTAAATTAACTGTAATATAATATAATGTTATAAAATAAATGTTAAATTAGAAGTTATAAATATGAGAAAATAAATAATTAATATTATGGTTAAATATTTCTTTCAAATAAAATAATATTATTTTTAAAAAATGACTATTTTATTAAAAAGTGTGTTTTTATATAAAAGACAGGTGAGTTGTGTTTTGGGCACATAATTTAAAATAAAATTCTACAAAATTTAAAAATAATAATATAAATTTTTGAAATAATAATATCAAAATTTTCATAGGTTTATGTTTTATGATTTTTTTTGAAATGTTTCAGTTTTTTATAAATAGTGAAAAAATACAGGATTTTTATTGAAAATAGCATTTCCATTTAAATTATTTAAAATTTTAAACCTTATTTTCAATTTATATTAATATAAAATTAGTTCTATTATATATCTATTAGTATAATTTAGTCCATTTTAATTATTTTCATATTGAATACTCATATGAAAAGAAGCTATACCTTTGAACAGTTTTTCTTTGAAAATTTGTATTCTAATCACATCTGGGAGATTAATTTTATCATAAAAATTTTAAATTATTTAAATTGAAATTTGAAATAACTTATTTATAAATTAAATCTTAATTATTTATATTATCTAATCATTTAAAATTAATTTCATACCAAAATAAATTGTGAAAACAATAAAAATTATTTACCACCGTTAAGGTAAAGGTGGAATTACATGGGGTCAAACTAAATAAATAAGGTTTAAAATCACCTAAAAATTATATATAAAATATTATTAATGTATAATATAAATACTTATAAGTCAAATTATTGATAATATTCCATAATAGAAATTTTTATCATGTGAATATTGTGGGTATTTCTTTTTTACTTTAGAAATTACAAGTTTGAAACTCACCTCACTTATAAAAGGCCACCCACCTCCTCCCTTCTTCACGCATTAAAACCCATTTTGTTTACCCAAATAATAACTAAATGATATTAAATACTATTTCCCCTAACTCTAGAGGAATTATTTTTGTTATAAATCCATCGTAGGATGTCTTCTGGTGACAACATAAGGAGGATACCCAAAGAAGAGGTAACACTCTTCAATATGATTTTTTATTTTATTTCTTCCACTACCTCCCTAAATTATTGATAAAAAATTATAATATAATAACATAATTATAATAAATATAATAATAATATTTCATAATAATTTAATTTCCAACCACCCATCTCAAATCCATAAAATGGGGTACAAAATCACCATTCATGTATATGGCGGACTACCTCCTCACAAATCTATTTTATTTGTTTTTCGATTAAAAAATATAACGTTTGGGTATGATGAGTGTTATAAATTATATATATGATATTTTTAACATGATTATATATTTTTAGTCATTCTATAATATATATATTTATATGTTTTATAATTTCTATTTATTTGTGGTTATGATAACTTTTCCTGTGTATACGACAGACTACAACCTCGTATAGTGATTTGATCCTTCTTTTACTAATGATTTACATAGAATGTAATGAGGACAATGTAAATAATTATATGTGGTATAAATGAAATAATTAATATATTCATGAAAAATATATTATTATAAAGATTTAATATTTCATTTTATTTCTTACAATTTTACTCACATAATGATTATAGCGTTATTTGTGCATGTAAACACTATTGCCTTCACAGAGCAATGTGACATTATTTTTATCACCACACCATATGGTTGATATATAAAATTATATATAAGAAAATAATATAATATTATTCTCTTAATATATAGGTAAAATATTATTTTCATTCTTTCTATAATGATCATTGAAAAATGAAAACATTACTAATGTGTATGTATGACTACGATATCTATGTTCGTAACATAAATCATTTCTCGAAACAATATTTCAAGATTGGTATTAAAAGTAATACTGATTCATAAATATGAAAATTATTGCATGATTGTTAATCTTTATATTATGGAACTATATAGTATGCACAATAACTAGAATATTCATAACAAAGAATGAAAGTCAAAACAAGAAAATTAACACCTGTACAAAATAAAATAATGAGTTGTTATTAATGAGAGACTGATAAGATATTATAAAAGGATCATATATGATATTATAAATATTAATATGGTTCTAAAAGCTAAAAATGTTTAAAACCACTATATGTGGTTAAATAATGTTCAACTAGAAGGAAGAATGAGGTAATTCACTTCATCTTAATTTCCCTTCATTGACAAACATTTATAGTTTAAACACTTAATTTTGTTTTTATGGTGTATTCAATACCCATTTTAAAATTAAAATCATTATTACTTAATAATTTATTGTATTTTTACTTTTAATTTGAATTATTATATCTATTTATTCAACTTCAGAGTTACAAAGATGTAAAGAATTTCATAACTCAATTTCTTTTTATTATGTTATAATACTTATTTTCCGTCTTTGATATTCTATGATTTTAGGTTAGTTATTTTTGATTATATTATGTTGTATATCAACTTTTTGTAGTTGCATTTATAGTGGATATAGAAAGTCAATTTTTTATTAATTCTCAAATAAATTGCATGATCATTTTAAGGGTTTATTTAAAAATATCATTCTAATATAGATGGATTATCCTCAAATTTAGTTGAAGGAAATGTTCTAAAAGTTTCATAATAAGAAAATTTCATTTCATTTCCATCTTTTCATTCATGAAAATATGAAGTAATATTACCATTTTCCCACTCTTTGGTACTTAAAAAATTTGAAACATTTTTTTAGGAACATCTGACTCTACTTCTCTCTTCAGTCAGAAATCTTTTTTCTTCCAAAACCATGATTTCTAAAAATGTTTTAAATAATTATTTTAATTATTTTCCAAGTGATTTATTATATAAAAGTTTTCCATTTTTTCTTTTTTACTAAAAATTTGAAAGAAATCTTCATTAATTTTTCAAATAATTTACCATTTTAAATTTATATAAAACTGAAAGAAATAATTGTTTTAACATATTGTGAATGAATATAATTTCCAACTATATTGATGAATAAAATTCTTTAAAACATCCCTTATATTTTTAAAACATTATTTTCAATGAAATATATTTTATGAAACATTTAGTAAATAGTTATTAAAAAATATATTTTTTCCTCAATATTTTTTTAATGATATTTTATGGTATTTCATACATCAATGAAAACAACCCATTATTTTAAATATAATTTACTATGGATCATTTGTATTTATTAAATAATTATTCATCCCTTAGTTGGTTGAAGATCATTTTTACACATTCACCTCCTTGATTCATTTTGGAAGCCAGTAACATTACTGGGAATTATTCACTTTCTGGTGGAAATTATATTTCCTGTAAATATCCATATTATTTATCATAAATGTGGTTATTAATTAAACCAGATATATTTTCTATACATAGAGTTTTACATATAATGTTATTATTTAATTTAGAGAAATATTGATAAATCTATATTCTCTACTCAATATATAAATTTTATGATAATGCACATTATTTGTGAATTATATCGAATATTCAATATATGAAGAATGATTTGGACATGAAAACATGGGTGGTTCCTGGTTATAGATATCCCCAAGATGGATTGATAAATTTTTTAAGACAAATCAGTAGACTAGAATTAGTTAAATGACTTTCTACCCATAAATTTGAAACTATCTTGATGTTAGATCATGAATGTAGAGGCATCATATGCCAAAGATGTGATGTCCAATAATTAAGCATGTTCCTTCATTAATAATTCTTTTATTATTATCCATGATATTTTCATAAGGATATTATCTATGGATGAATTTTATTTACAGTATATTGACCAAATGGAATGTTTTTTATTTAGTTTCCATGAAATATTTATTATAGCTTAACTTATTATCCAATATATTTTCAAAATGATAGTATCTATAGTTGTATTTCATTCTCATTTTATTGATTAAATGGAATGTGATTTCTATTGTTTACCATTACTTATAGAGTATTCCTTATCTTATCATAATAGTCATGTTATTTAAATAACATGTGTGTTATGTTATTCACCATTACATATTTATTATTCCTTATCTAATTATGATATCCATGTTTTTTAATAATTAGAATGTGTGTTAAGTTTCTTAACAATACATATTTTTTAATAATTATTGAATAATTATATATTCATCTTTAGTTAAAACTTACTAAAATTTTTGTATCACTCATATTTTTTTCCATTACATGAAGTTTTCGAAGATTGATGTTAAAGGATATGCAATATGGAGTAATCATATTCTTGAAAAATATGTGTTGAATTTTTTTTATTCAAATGTAATATAAGACTGAAGTACATATCAACTATACCAATACTAATAAAATATTAAGTGCTTCATGATTTGGTTCCTTGTATCATATGATAATATAATAGAGTAGAATCTTGATTTGGGATAATAAGGTTGGGTCCGTTACAAGGAATATTAAATATTCCAAGTTAATGAGTAAATATCTTATCTTAATTGAGATAGTTGACTTTTTTCCATATATGGCTATGCATACATTTCCCCATATCATATATATGGGGTTTTCAGCAAAATAATAATATAAAATTAATATTTTTTATTTAACATATTTATAAATTATATTTTAGAAAATATATAGATATTAGTTGATAGAGAATTTTTTTAATATAAATAATTTTTGAATATGAATATATTTTTTATGTTTTTATAAAATGGATAAATATATATTTTTTATTAAAACAAACCAAGCCTCTTTAAATTCTCTATCAAAAAACACTATTCACCACTCTTAGCACATGATTGTATGAGAAGGATTCTGAAAATGTTATAGAGAGAGAATGTCCTTTTTTGAAACACTATAGGATATGTCATAAGTTTATTGAAAAGTTATCTTATATGTATACATTAATGTCAGGAAAAATTGTTTTAATTAAAATAACTATTTCATGTATGAAAAAATGATTTTCTAAAAATTATATTCTTTTAAGAACACAAAATTTTTAGGTAAAGTGATTATATTTTCTTTACCATTGTCATTTTTTGTGGAAAATTATTTCATTAAATTTATCATAGTCTAAAGGGAATATGATTTCAGACTTATATTTAAATATTTTAAGACAAAATATTAAATTTAAGGGGAAATAATTTATTCAATTTTCAAAACCTCACTCTATAGGTGTTTGTTTCAATAATTTTTTTTATTATTAAAAAATTATTTTATTATTTATGAATTATTATTTTATATAGGAAATATGATTTTAAATTCAGGTTATATCATTCAAGATTGCATATATTTTGTAAAAATACTAAAAATTTCTTAGTTATATTTCATATGTTTTATGAAAAGTATATTCTTAAGAACCATTTTTAGTAATCATTAATATGTATTTATAATTAATTTATAGAATATTTCTAATCATTATGAATATAATAATTTTAGGAATCATTTATTTATTTTATTATTTATAAAATTATTTACCACTATAAAAGTAAATTATATATATTATCTTTTTAGAATGTGGTTTTATTGGATTTATAATAGGTAAGGCATGCTCAGTTATTTTTTTTTTGCAAATTTAGCACTTGAATATTAGTTTGGATGATGATTAAAGGATAGTGAACACACAAACTCAAGGGGTATTTTCATTGAGGTGATGTTTATCTATTTAATATTCATAGTGGCCTCATGAATTTTATAAAATTTTCTAAGTATCACTATATTCTATAAGAAGATATTATTTTCAAAAGTAATGTCTGTATGTTTACAATGGAGAAATATCTATTTATTTCAAGTTATTTTATTTTTAAAAGAAAAGGATTCTCACTGTAATATGTATATTAATTGTTTTGATAAGAATATCTGATTATGGATTTGTCAAACCATAATTTCTTTATAGAATTTTATATATTTTAGAAAATTTAAAAAATTTATCAAAATATATTATATAAAATTAATGGTTTTATGATGAATTTTATAGAATTTTAAAAATAAATGATATAAAATAATGTTTTAATGCCCTGTAATAATAAAGTTTTTGAACACTATATTTTTTAAAATGATTTTAATATGTATACTGATGATTATAAGGTCAACAGATAATGGTCTCCTTTTATAGACTTGATCGAGTTGTAATGGATTGGATTCATATAATTTATTTCAAATCTGATATATATATATATATATATAGATTTACAATCCCTCTAATGATCTATAAAAAAAATATCCACCAAAATTATATTTTTAATTTAGTGTTTATTATTTTATTATGTTTTATATATTATATATTATAGTTTTTTAAAAAGAAAATATTGTGTTGGTTTGAAGTTTCCACATGTTTGAATGTCATAGAACCCACATTTGATTAAATATAAACAAATATATTTCATGATAATCTACAAAATTCATAGTAATTATCCTAAATGAAATAATAATCAATGCAATATTCTATAATATCACCCCCTTATCAATATAAACAACCATACCATACCCCTTTCTTATCCCAGCCAAAATTATTCCATTCTCTAATGCATGTAGAAAATCCCTCTCTATACTCTCCATATCATGTCCCTTGGCCTCTAGTGCAATGAAAGACTCATCGATTTAAGTATTAATGCCCATTTAATATTTTTAATATCAAAAGTTAAAATTAGATATTCATGAGTTTTATATCTTTCTATGGCAATACAGATCCGAGTTAAGGGTCCAATTCTAATACAAACTTGGTACTAAATAATTTTTATTTATCACTCTAATTTCACTTGTTTTCCATTTCGTCCTTTATAGTATTATTTTCTTAATTCCTTTTTATTCATATTTCATCTATTTACCAAGGATATGAATTATGTAATGATTTTATTTTTATTAATTCCTTTATCTAAACCATTCAATCCTTTTGGGTGATGATTTTATAGTATCTACCTCTATCCTAAATTTTCTTAATAGTGTTCCAATATAGTAAATACTATTTATATATATGACATCCTAATAAATAAATAATTTTTATAATAATATACCTTTTTATATTTATTTTTATAAAAATTGATATCTTAACATTTTTATGAATTTATTCTCTTTTATGATAAAAGATCATAGAATGATTTTTTACTTTATGAGCTCTGAAACATTCCACTGAATTTTTCCTTCAGATTGTGGTTTAATTTAAAGAACTATAATTATTTTATAAATTTAAAATATCAAATATACATTAATGAATAATTTGTCATATATAGCCTATTATATTTGTATTTAATGATTTGGGGACTTATTATATTACCAATTTAGTTATTATGTTTTTATTTCATGTTAATACCTTATACATGTTTATTTCGTTTTATTTACACATAATCATAATGTGTTATGATGATAGGTTTGCATTGAATTATAAGTATAGATAATTGATTGGGTAAATATAAATATATCCTATGATCAGTATACACTGGCCAGGTGATATAAAACACATATATAATTTTTTTCATTGGATATGGTTCGTTATAACCATATATTATGTTATGTGTGATATAGGATCAGTTTTTGTATTTTATTTTTCTATTCCTATAGGCCAGGTGTAGTCAACCTCATCCATAATTTTATTTCTTCTTGGTAGTGATAATTGATATATGTTTATAAATCCTTATCTTATGTTTGATCCAAATTCTATTCCCACTAATTTTTACATTATGTTATGATATTCAACTATTAATGAATTTATACCTAATATTTAATGATATTACTACTAGTTTTTCCTTGTTATGTCTATTAGATCCCATAATATCTCATTCAATGTTTATCATGTAACACCCATTTGGGACTTATAGATCTCCCATTAATTTTTTATGATATCACATATAGTAATGTGAGTAATGTTTCATGTAGGAGATGTATGAATATTGGATTAAAATCATATGTTATTATTCATAATATTTTTTAAGATCCACAAATTTGTACAATGAAACAAATCTTTTTGATTTCATGGAGTATCAAATGAGTAATTTATCTACAAATATACAAATAATATGTGTATGTGATTCAAGTAATTACTTATATAGGGAATATGTTTCCTCAACTATATAATAATGACAAGTTTGATCAACTACATTGGGATCATTATTTCAAAATTAATTTTTAGTTGGGTTATCATAATTTTTTATTAAAAAAGTCTATATTTCCATGACCACATTTTTTCACAATATATAGAAATTATGGGTAACTAATGATTCCATTTGTGGTTACTAATACTTTAGAAATTATTATATACGTGATGGGATATGTTATTAATTATTATGAAAAAACATTTATGGTGGTGTTAATATATTCAAATATCATATATTAAAAATTAAAAAACGTCGATAATTTAAATATATATTTATTTGGAATAAATTTTTAAAGGATGTTTATCATATAACACATAGTTAATATGTCATCTGGATAGAGAGAGTCACTTTAAAAATCCATGTTATCCTTAGATAAAGGATATATGTTGATCCTTTAAAAAGTGTTGTGATTTATAATTAGAAAAAACCAAAATTATTAAATTGTGTACTCTTGGAAAATAAAAACATTACATAATATGCCTCAAGACAGTTGACGGTACCTATTTAATATTACATAATCTATTATCTGAGAAGTATTTGGTAATCATTTCGTTGAATTTTTGGGGCACTACCATTTTAGATAAAAGTGTGACATATAAAGTAATCAAAAATTTATAATGTATATCATCACATAGAAATATCTTAACCAAAAAAAAAATCTTTTTATATATGATCAATGAATAAATATTATTAATCGAAAACTATCCTAAATAACAAATAATGTCATCAATCCCTTATGAAATAATGGTCAAACAATCCTATCCATGTTGATGATTAAAATGTATAATTTATTCTCAGACATATAAAATATGAATATGGGAATTATAATGATTTATAAGTTATTAAACCTTTCTCAAATTATTCCTCAACCATCATCTCCTAGATGATTAAAGATGTAAAAATTGGTGATGTGTAGATTTATTATATGTGGAAAAAATAGGATAATGAAATATTAGAGTTCAAAATTGATGAAATTGGAGTTATATGGTATGGAACATGAACATGTGTTCCATCCAATCCTGATAAATTAATTGATTTAATTGATGATGTGAATAAATCATCATTCGCCATCCCTCCCAAAATCATAAATAGGTATATATATATATATCTATGTTCAGTTCTTAGAGGATAAGTAACAATTATGATTTATTTTCTGATTGGGAAATGTCAATATTTTCAATATTATCTTTTGATCTAATCATGATGTTGGAATAAAGTTTCGAGCATATTATAACCCTGATATCGATATAATAATGATATAAAATATATTATCTCAGATTCATAGAAAATATCAAATAATAAGGAATTTTATTCCGAATGGGGCCTTAGATATAGAAGATAATGCCACTATTGAAATTTGAATGTTGGTCATACCCATGACCTGAAAGATTTTCATTCGTATTGAGTTCTGTGATGGGGAATAATTGTGAAAATATTGAATTCAAGATTAATTTATTAATTCATAAATTCATTTTCTAAATTAATGGTTAACAATAAAAAATACCTATTTAATACCACACTAGATATTACGCTAATTTTATCCTGAAAAACTAGAGGGAGACATCAGTGGAGATCCCATTGTGGATAATAATAGTGGGTGATAATGTAGTTGTGGGATCATGATCATGTATAAAATCACCTACATCGTTTATGGTGGAAACATAATATTCTTCCACATTTGTGATAAATATAATTCCATGGTAGGCTTTTTTATTTATTTAGTATTGACCTTTTTTAAACCATTTTGGTCATGGAATAGTTTCTATGTAACCTAATACATGATTAAACTTGTCATACACATATTGACTTGAATTTAAGTAGAATTTATGGTTTGTAGTTATTTTTTTAACATTGATAAATTAAAAATTGATTCATTAATATAATTATTAGTTGGTGGTATATACTTGTACAACCATCATGGATTACTGTACCTCTTTGGAATATGTATTTCTACCACCATTATATATTTTTTCATCACCAGTAATCATTCAGTTAGTGGTTTGAGAATCCCCATAGATTGATGTTTTTTCATTAAATTCTAATTTTTTATGTGTTAGTTAATATATATATGATTGTTTCAAATAATCTATAAGGATGGATAATAGTTAACAGTGGTATCATAAGTGTTTGTAGAATGAATGAATAAAAAATCATGGGCTTTAGGTACATGTTGTGTGACCTAATCTAGACTTCTCATTATGTTTAGTTGGGAAATTCTAATTGAAACTGAGTGGTAAAAACAATATGTGTAAGAGATCACTTGTTTTCTATGATAACATCAATACCCTGTGTATTAGGGGTGTTCTCTTCTAGGTGTTTTAATTATGGGGGAAAACAATTTACCCCTAGAGAAAATCATCTTATTTTCTATGGATTATATAAAGAGAATACGATTTTACCTTATAAGTATAATTCTATGAGAAATATGATGGATTTATATATCTTGAAAGAAGTGACTTGATTCTTAAAGATATAGGCAGAATCGAGTCCAAAAGGACTATAGTGGCAGGGATTGGATATCCGAGATCTTTGTAAATAACACACCACTATAATGACCGAGATCATCATATAACCACAATTTCTTCTTAGAATCTATATTATCAGGTTGATAATTCCCCATATTTTAAGGGTGATATATGAAGGAATGGGATCCTCTACATGTTAATCAAATAGGGTCGGTATTTCCTCTCACTATCATTCCACTAGGATCATCTATTCAAAGTGTTGATAATTACACAAGATATAAGATCTTTTAAGGGCCACACGTCCTCTGTAAGATTAGGTATTTCCACAAAAATTCATGGTCCTAGGATCCTTGGTTTTATATCAAGAGAGGTTATATGGGATAATATTTCTCATAACAACTAGATAATATCATTTTTCTCCTTTTCTAAACTTGTTTTTTATGGTTTAGATATGAAACACATTTTATAATAATTATATATTTTGGGATTTTAGTAAATTCTATAGGATATGTATATAATCACCAATATATGATATTTATCCATAAATTTAATATCTTGTATAGATGATTGGAAGGTAGATATTTCTTTAGGTGGACCTGATGTAAGTGGTGCATAGTTTTTCTTAGCAGCAGTATAAGCCAATTTGGGGTATGTATTTGGAGGTTATGTTTAGGGATGATATTATTTATAGTTTTCAAGATGGTTCGTCCATCTGGATGGGCATGTAATTTTCCCTTTATAGTTTTTATGTACTATATTTCTCTATTGGTGTTTGTTACATGTTATTCATGCATTTCTTGTCCTATTTTATCTTACACAATAAAACATTAGTGTCTATAAGGATATGTTTTCAGGTTTATTGGTTCATTAGGCTACACACCACAATCTGTGTGTTATTCTATCTAAAGGTTATTCATGATCACCTAGTCTATTACCCAAGGACATAGAGAGTGACTCTAAGATTACCACTAAAAAGGTCATCACCATTAATATACATCATGTTAGATGTGTATCAATGACTAGAATGTAATGTCTCAACCGAGGTGCCACATGATGGTGCCCCAATCTGGTTCACTACGTGACCTTAGATTTGCCTCCCTATTCGTCAGAGGTTACTGATGAGCAGTAAGGGTCAAATATTTAACATGTTGATATTATACCCTCTTCATAAAAGTATAAAAATAGAGGGAATAAATAGAGAATAATCAATGATAATAACAAACACGAGAGTAATACCAGTATCACGTGATAACCAAAACTTGAATACAATATCTGAACCAAAATAGTAAATTTTTCATGCCCTATATGAGTCATCCGTCTAAATAAAACCAAAAAATAAAGATATAATGAAAACACCCCAAGAATGTCGAAACATCACATATGGTTTCCTTATTAATGATTCCACCCAAATCATCCATCTAAAAAATCTCTCTTACCATTATTCTATCTTTTAAAGATGGTTTTTATTCCATTACCGATTAGTCCTCCCCATTAGGGCGAGATTACAACTCAGTAGGCCACCACCAATAGTGTCTAAAATATAATCCTTTCTATTACATTGTATGAAATTATATGAAGAATCAAGTATAATAAGTTACATTTTAAAAACATTACATTAGTATTTAATTAGACACATAAATTACCTAGGATAATGATGACAGTCGAACCATTGATACTTTCTTTGGACCATGTCAAAGTCTAAACCATATCACATAGGGAAATAAAAATTCATTAAATCATGGGATTCAATTATCCATTTGATTAGGATTAATATTATGGATACGTGGATCCATATTCTAATAATAATATTTTCAGCCTAGAATTCCATGTTTAGAACCCCATGGTTATTTTAAGCATCAGTCTTTATCCCAAAATCTGTTTTTATCACATATAGGCTATTGAAGCATCAATTAATTTCCCACACCCATATACTGTCTATCTCATTTGTGATTTTAACTCATTATTCCATGTCCAAAACATGTATATCACATATATCACAATATCACATTTTAATATTCAGCATGTTTAAGAATCATTAACCTTCTTATTAAACATTTCAGTTAAAGTGTACCTTTCCAATTTATTAAACAATCAAGGTTAATCACTTTAATAACATGGAATAATATGAAAAATTCCACATTAAATAATTTATCACCAGTTAATCATATAAACCATTAACCTCTTATGGTTAATCAAACAATTCATTAATTTCCATTAATAAATCAATTCATCATCCCATTAATCAATGAATTCCATAATCCCATCAATGGAACAATTTTATAATCCAATTAATCAATCAATTCCATGATTACATTAATTTATTAAGAAAATAATTAATTCAAATCAAGATTCAATTTCTAAAAATAGAACTTTAAGTTGAAAAATTTCATACTCACAATTATAATTCAACACTATGAGAATTAAAATTTAGACAAATAACCTTATGATTTTTTTATAGATGTTCACCAAAGGAGAAATCTATAAATTAAAATGAAATGATCAATTGAAAAATAAAGAACAAGATCTAGAACAAAAACATAAATCTATTTCAAATAGATAAAGATCTATCAATACCTAGATATAAATCCAATCAAAATGGTGGATAAAAAATTTCTCCTCATCTAGAAATAGGGTCGAGAGAAAGAGAAACCAAAATGGGAATATATTATATACCTGAATAGGTGAAGATCTGCCAATCAGATATTTTATTATTCAAGAATGGAGTTCTATGAGGCTTGGAATCCATCTGAGATCTCGAAAAAATGAAGATAACCATTTGGTCTGATCTGGGTAAAATTGGGGTTAATACGAGGGGGTTTAGGATTTCTAAAGTAATTTATCAGGGAAATAAAAACCGAGTGAACGGTTTCCTGGGCAGGGGTGTAGGGTTTTCAAAACCTTAAACCCTAACCATACACCTCATCTTATGTGTGAAAGATTTATACTAATAAGGATCATGGTTTAAATAACTATTCACCAACCATGAAACCCCCCTCTATCTGTGGTGGAATAGTTTTTTGGGGGGTAGGAGCACGATTTGAGAAAACCATTAACCCGCCGTGCATTGTCCCATTTTTTTAAAATTCACCATTTCCACTTGAATTACGCTAAAAAACCAAACCAACGATATTCCAAAATAAAGGGAAAAGTGTTCTTGAAACTTATCATGAGAAATATCTAAAAAGTTAAGGATCATATAGTCTCCCCACATTATAACAACCTATCCTTAAGATGTACTCCCAAGAATATTTAAGATTATGAGGTAAAAATATGAGGCCATTGAGCTCACTTATCTGCTTCTCTCTCCAATGTTTACTCATGAACATGACCATGTAGCCACAATACTCAAATTATCAACATATTATTTCCCCAAAACACATCACTATGATCAATAACATGTATAAAATGATCCTAAAAGGAAAGACTAGTGTCAAGATCAATATCATTAACATTGATCACATGACAAGGGTCGAGGTGAAACCGCAAAATTTGTGATACATGAAAGAAATCATGCATAGAATTGAACCTCTGTAGAAGATCAAATCCGTACTTTAGCGAAATGATCCTCTCCTTTACCTCAAAAAGTTTCTCAAAACTAGATTCCATATTTCCATATATTATAATCTTATGGTGACCCAATCTATGAGAAACTTAAAGTAACATAAGATATAAAGCATTAAAATCAAGGGGATATTGAAATCTATATGAATTTGACTTTTTTATACTATAATCCATAAGAATACATTTCCAAATAAGATAAACCTTCTTTGATGTTTGATTCATATGAATCAGTCCAAAAACCTCTTACTCAACTAACTCTATCCAATAAAGAGTTGATCTGCATGGCCAACAATAATGATCCTTATATTGTGGAATACAGATAGTCTCTTAACAATAGTTTTTGTTGGATAAATCAATGAGTTCCATGTTATTCTCCCATAACCCACTTAAATTAAGAACAAACACTCGTAGAAATATTCTAAAACATGAATCGTACACTCTGACTACCCATCTATCTATTGGTGGAAAGCTATACTCAACAATACATGTATACCAAGAACTTTATAAAAACCTTTCTTGAAGCATGAAATAAAACATGTTACTTTATTAAAATATAGACTCTATTCCACCCCATGCAGATTGTCTATCTCCTGAATTTATAAGATTTAAAAATTTTCTATAGAGAAAGAGTCTTATAAAAGAAATAGTTAAACTAATTTTTTGAATCAGTCTAAAACAACATAAATTCATCATTCTTCTATGGAATATTTAAGAGATCCACTAAAAAAATCCATGGTAACATCATCCCAACTCCACTCGACAATGGTAAATAGACGTAACAAAACCACAAACTCATTGATTCTCAGACTTCACCTATTTATTGGTGTAGCATCGTGTCACAAGACCTGAAATTTCTATTATTGTTCCCTTCTACCAATACTTTTGGGGTAGTTAATGGTACATTTTTCTCAAAACCAGATGGATTGACCACTTAATGTCATGAAATTTATGCATAATATCAACCTAGATACATATAAGATAAACTACGCAACCGTATACATAGATGATCTTATCCTCCTATATTTTCAAATCTGAAGGTGATATCACACCTTCAATTCTTTCCCTCAAGGAAAAACACTCTATAACCTCATAATGATTCTCCCTAAATTGGATCAAAATGGTTTACTCCACTGATACTAATAAAAAAACATATACTCATAGCCCTCCTAAACCAAAACATGCCTACCAACCAGCAATTTTATCATCTTCTAACTAAAACTAGACTAATGAACTACCTAAGTTTGAGTTTTCCTTCTCAAAGTGTCTGTAATATTATTTCCCTTCCCGAGTGTATATGATATCTCAAAATCAAATGATCGCATATACTTAACCCATCCACACTACTGGAGATTCATGTCTATCTATTAAAATATATATTTTAATCTCTCTGTGGTTAGTATACACAATAATTTTTTTATCAATAGATAATTATTCTAATAGTTCAATGCATAAACAACTGCCTCTAACTCAAGGTCCCTCATAGGGTAGTTTTTTTTGTGAAACCTGAATACCATAACTCTTACACCATAACTCAATCCCCCTTCATTAGAATCTATCAAATTCATATCTTAGAAGCGTCATAATACACTATAAACTCATACCATGATATGGGTAGGATCAAGATCTGTGTTATTTTCAAACGTTTTTTCAACTCTTGGAAATAATTATCTCATCATATAAACCATTAAAACATTAATCCCTTCATGGTAAATCCCATAATTGGTGCTTCCATAATGGAAAATTCTTGGATGAACCTCTAATAATTGTTTGTTAACCCCATAATGTTATGGATATAAATGGAATTTTTGGGATACTACCAAGAAACAACTGCACAAACCTTCTTCAAATCCAGCAAAACAACTTCATTTGAGATTATTTGACCTAAATAATATACATTATCATTACAAAATTATAAGATAGATATCATAGAATATATTCAATTATCTCTTACAATACTTAGGGTGATCTTAAGATATTGGGATGGATCTATAGGATTCTTGGAGTACACAAAGATGTCTTGCACAAAAAAACATAATCTAATCCACAAGTCTGTAAGATTTGGATAATAAAGTCTATAAAAAACTACTAATTCATTAGTCTGACTAAAAAACATCATGAAAAAATAACAAATACCATACCTTAATCTGAAAGTAGTTTGAGTTATATTATAAGGTCAAACTCTCAAATTATGATACCCATATATCAATTTATTCATGGAGAAAAAATATCTTATAACCCTGTAAAATAGATATTCAATATGTGGAAGATGATATTGGTTCTTAATTATCATCTTTTTCAACATATGGTTATCAAAATATAAGTACAATGTCCCGTAAACCATCTTTGGAAATAAAAATAAAAATAAGAGAACTTTTAGTTGACATACTCAGATAGATAAATCCAATTTCCGGAAAATACTACAGTTGAGTCTTTATATCCTAAAGATATTTTGGTTCTAATATATATGGTGGGATAGGAACCAGATAAGCTCCATGCGTGAGATGAATCATAATATCAACATCCCTATCCAGTGGAAGCCCTAATAATTCAATAGGAAAATTGTCCTGGAACTATTCCATAGTGGTTGGAAATATATTGTGGTTCATACCCCTATCATTCAAACTATCACTTGAAACCTAGGGGTGGGGGGTTAGATCCCATATTTTATCATGAATTGGACCTGTACGACCTACCTAGATATCCCACTTTCAACAATTTACATAAATTTCACCCTTAAGAGATCTAAAATTCACTCCCATCTGTTAAAAATATCCGTGTTCTCGGTATGAAATTAACCAGTCCACACAAAAATTAAAGTCAATGACTAACATATCTTTGATGTAAAGTTACCATAGAAAATGATACTCCACAACCTTAAGAGAAAATACTTTTCATAAACAACTGTCTCATGACTGTACTCCCAATGGTGTTTCAATTGTCATAAACCCACTAACAAACTCCACCGTCAGACTCATCCCATTCAAAATCTATGTAGACATAAGGTATTGAGATGCATCAATATCAAATAATTTACTAGAAATCGTAGAATATACAAGAATAATACCTCTAACTATCAATGGTTAGGCCTCGCTATCCACGAGTGTAGGCTATTCTGAATGTAACTGTCCTGCCCCTCTTCCTAGTGGTTTAATTTGAGTCTATTTAGCTGCATCACTTTACTGATATGGGTTCCCTTTTCTATAACTACTATGTCCACAACCTTGACATCCATTTACAGTAGAACAATAACATCCAGATTAATACTGTGTAGAATACCCCCTTCTCATACTCTGGTTTTTCCTAGTTTCTCCATCATAACCCATCTATCTTGGGTTCATACAGAACCGTTGTAGATTTTCTATCCTACTATAATATTAACACTCAATCAATGGTCGAGAAAAATTTCTATGAATATTTTCTAGCATACCGCACTAATGACATGACAGTCAGGTAATTTCATGAGGGACTGATCAATCCGCCTATCCACTCTTCTTGTTATCTCCTTGGTTAAAATTCTCAAAGCGATGCAACCTAATATTTGAATAAGTACATCCTAATCATTGAATAAACACCACCTTAATTCTACTACAAGTCTCTATTATGTTCCTCTTGTATATGAGATCCTAGTTTACACCTTATGAAAAATTATTTAGCATAAATTTGTTAACATGGGAATTAATTTCACATCTCAGCCCATCATAAAAAACTATTTTCATCATGGAATTATCCACATCCAATGTTGGAATAAAGTGCTAAAAATTAGTAAATCATCCTTGAAATTATATTATAGAAATTATCCCCTAGACCAACCTCATGAACTCTACTTCTATCCCGAGTCAATATTTTCCACAAATTATTTGATTTACCATGTATAATGTAAGTAGCCAGTTTGACTATTTTCTAAGAAGGAGTCTCAAGGTGGTCAAGTATAATCTATGTAGTCCCAATCCAGAACTCAGTTTCCTAAGTTCCTCCCTTTCCTATAAAATTCACAGGTTCCTACAAATATAACTCCCGTGTCAAGTTGGACATACTTGTCACAACCCTCCCTGGGTCTCTTACCTTAAACTGCATTAACTAACAAATGATCTCATGGAACTGGTCTCCGACTTCCTCACCCATAACTATCAGAACCTCTAGTTTTACGTCTAGTGGATTATTTCAATCCATATCCTCCTACCTTTTTTATCAATAGTAATCATAACATAAGAATATTTCTGAAATTCCATACACACATCATAGAAAAAAGAACACAACATTATAATATATACATAATATGGATTTACATAAGGTCATAACAAGTTATCCACCTTAACCAACCAGATGGTCAAAACCAATAAAATATCACTACCATCAACCATCCATCATTCAGGTCATTTCTCACACATGGTAAAAACATTTTCACAATAAAAGTTTCTCATTAGACACCCATTTATCAATTTCAAATTAACACATATTTCATAATTTAAGATATCCAATATCATATTAAACACCTTTTTTACTAAAACATTTACACAAACAAAAAACAAATCATTTCCTTTATACAACTAACCCAAAAAAAATTTGAACGTTCCAAAAATGATGTATGTTACAATAAATTCTATGTGACAAAAATGATGAATGTGTAAAAAAAATATCACACTATTCCCGGCCATGAAATAAACATCAAAAGGTCGTTTAATCAATAACAGCACACAATAATTTCATCGACCAAGGGGAAATAACATTTAACTATAACAACATGCATTAATAATATAAATCCCACCTTTGTTAGTTGGAATTTATCCCAAACATGGATTAGCTACTCTTAATCCCAATTTCGTGACCAAGTTTTGACTTATCCATCAATATTTTCTAACTTTACTAAATATTAAGACAAATTAAATTTAATGAGAATCCACTATGATACCATTTTTTAACATCTTAACCTGAGTGCCACATGATGATTCAATAATCCTATTCGCTACATGACACCAAAAGCACCACCCGGTACGCCAAAGGTAGCCGACTAAACGTGAAGCTCAAATATTTAACATTGGGAGACTATACCATCTTTATCAAAGTATAAAAACAATGAATATAAATAAATAATAACCAATGATAATAACCATAACATGAATAATACTAGTATCACATGGTTACCAAAACATGAATATAACATCTAAACCAAAAGAATAGATATATCATGTCATATATGTGTCACGTGTCCAAATAATTCCCAAAATAAGGACACACAAAATACTCCCCATGCATGTCCCGACATTATGTTTGGTTCCCTCAACCATGCTTCATCCCAACTCAAAAATATAACATTGGGATCTTTACCTTTTCTTGTATTAAAAACATTAATTCTATTTGTGTACAAATCATGTATCCCGATTAGGGTGTAAGTAATACTCAGTTGGACACCACAAAAGATGTCTAAAACAATTTCCCATCTATAATAGTTTATTTATTTTTATAAATAATAATGTATAAAACTATAAACAGTTATCACATTTTATTAATCGTCAATTAACTAGATAATTTACCTGAGTTCATGAAGATTCCCAAACCATCAATACCTCTTCGGAATCTGCTAGATTATAAACCATATCTCATAGGGAAATAAAAATTCATTAAAACATGGGCTTCCATTATCCATTAAATTTTGATTAATATTAAAGATACCTGAGACTATAGTCCAATCCCAACATTTGGGGTTTTGAAGCATCTATTTATGTCCCACACACATATGTCACATATATCACAATATCACAATTTCATATGCATTAATTTTATGCATCATTAACCATATTATCTAATATTCTCATTAAAAAGTACCATTCAAATTTATTAAATAAAAATGTTCAACAATTTAATAACCTGAAATAATATAAACAATTCTCCATTAAACCATTTATCAAAATTTAATCATATAAACCATTAACCCCTTATGGTTATTCCAACCATAACTTAATTCACATTAATCAATAGATTCATCATCACATTAATCAACCGATTCCTCAATCCCATCAATTGATCAATTTCATAATCCCATTAATTAATCAATTCCATGATTCAATTATTTAATCAACCAATTTATTAAAAAAATTCCTGATTCAATTTCCAAACAAGGATATTTAAATTCCAAAATTTCATACACAAAATTATAATTCAAGACTATCAAAATTAAAATTTATAGCATATACATCTAGATCATTGACAAATTTTATCTATAGAATAAATATCCAAATTGAAACAGAATGACTTATTGCACAACAAAGAATGAAATATTGAACCAAAACCTATATCAAGATCATATAGATTTTGATCAATCGAAATCTAGATATATTAACATCTTATATGAAGGATAAAACATTCCCTTTCATCTAGAAAGATATATTTTAGAGAAGAAAAACCACATTAGAAGAGATTAAATACTGGAAGAGGAATAAATCAGTCAATTGAATATTAGATTCATCATGAATGGAGTATGAAGAGGATTATAATCTATATGGGACACCCCAGAAAATAAGGAATAACATTATTTCTGAGCTATATTGAATGGGTGTTGATACTATGGGGATTAGGTATGTTTTAAATAATTTCATGGGAAAATAAATACAACACACATAGTTTCCTAGGGTGGGGCACACTATTTTCCAAACCTTGTTCCCTAAACATCCACCTCTTTGTAAGGGTGTCATATTTCCAATAATAAGGAACATGGTTTGACAAACTATAAACCAACCCTGAAATACCCCTCTATCTACTATTGTATGATTTTTTGGGGTAGTCACACTATATGGGAATATGATGCACCAATAGTGCACTGCTCATTTTGTTTCAAAAATTCCCCATTTCCACATAAAACACCTTGAAACAAAAAACCACCATAGATATAAAAAAATAAGGCTAAAGATTACATAAAAATATAATGATACATCTTCCAAAAGTTTGGGATATTAAATATTATTTCAATACAGATATCTTGATGATAGAGTAATTTTGAAATTTGGTTTGGGAAATATGGAAACAATGTTATGGTTTCCTTAGTTCAACACTCCAACCAAGGATGAAATTATTGGTGAGGTAATAGACATATCTATTCATAAAGACAATAATATCCATATTTTAAACATAGTAAATGGATAAAATAATTTCATGGAATCAATGAATCAAGAATCATAAAGGAATGGGTTTGTCGTTTCCATATCCTTCTTGATCCAACTCCCATATTATGATCACTTGATAAGTGTAAATCATGAATACAATAGGATATATCAATATAGAAAACCAATGAGGATCCCATGATATGATCTTGATGTATAATATCATAGAGATGAGTCCTCGGTTTAGGGGCTTGTATTTGTGGTTTTTCTAATAGGAGGAAAAAGGGTGATATTTCATATCATGGAGAAGTTAGATGCCCAGTAGGTGATAATTGGTTTATTAAGGATTTTAATTTTAATTTTCATATCTATGAAATTATCATGCTATATACATTGAGTGAGATTATACAAGACCAATACTAAATCATATTCAAGTAGAGGAAGGATATTAGCATTATATAAGAAGTATGATCATAAAACCATCTATCACTAAAGATTTATATACCTGGGAAATAGATATTATACCCCCAAATGATTTTAGTTTTAATTCAAAATACATTCATCAAAATAGTTCCTTTATGTTCTTAGAAATCACAATAGGATTTGGCCAAATATAAATATGTTAGGTCCACTAGGCCGAATACCCTGAGAGGGGGGGGGGTGAATCAGGGTATGACTAATTAAAAATTAAAGCCCTTTCTAATCTTGTTTCGCTGTTAAGCAAAACACTCTTCTCTCTCTTTCCTGCTGCATAATATAAACAGAAAGTAAAGCAAGCACAGGACACAACAATTTTACTTGGTTCACCGCTAAGGGCTACGTCCAAGGAGCATACGCCGACAGGTTGCCGGTCGTACCAAGTCCACTAAACTTCACTAGCTGCGGATTACAAGGTTCGGGCTAGATCACTTCTATGCCCAGGCTCACTTCCTTTACAATGTTTAGGGTCAGCTCACTGCTTTCCCAAGGGTCACTCCCTGTTTCTCTCTCTCTGGCTCACTGCCGGTGGAGAGGATCACCTTCTTCCTCTTCCTAAGCTCACTGCTCTTGGAAGGGATTCACTCACAGTTTATAGACCTGTAGGTCTCTTCATTTGCATGAATGAATGCATCTTTCTCTGTATGTAGATGCTCTGTTGAAGTTCAACTTTCACCCGTAGATGAATACCCCTTTGCCACTATCCACTGGGCAACCAACCTTTGGAAAGACCTTCGCAAAGCACCCTACAATGCGAGGCTCCCAATTTCGCGAAGCTCAAACAAGCCTTCGCGAAGCTCCTGCCTTTTCGCGAAGCTCAATCGCGAAGCTCCTTCGCGAAGCACTCTCGCGATGCTCAATCCGTCGCAAAGCAACAACCCTCGCGAAGCTAAGTAAGCCAACGCGGAGCTCGCAGGTTTCGCGGAGCTACAATAGCGGCCGCGAAGCACCTCTTTCGCGAAGCACACTGGCTCCGTGAACCACCTTCGAAAATCGAGAGCAAAGTATTTTCTCTGAAAAATTCTCTCTTCTTCGCCTGAAGGGGTCGGCCTCTATTTATAGGCAATTCCACCGACCCTCATCCTTTCCGCACGAAGTCAACGCCACGTCATCTCAAATCGCGAAGCTCCAAAGTTTCTGTCAGAATTCAGTCCAAATCGCGAAGCTCCACCGCAATCTTCCGTTCGCGGAGCTTGACGTAGTCGCGATGAATCACCGTCAACTTACCTTCGCGGCTCGCGCCTTCGCCGCGAAGCTCCCTCGCAAAGCTCTTCTCTGCCGCGATGCGCTTCAGCATCTGCCGTTCGCGAAGCTTGACGTAATCGCGAAGCATCACCGCCTCCATTCTTCTGGTCTTCGCGATTTCCAAACCATGCATCCTTTCTTCGCGAAATTCATGACTTTGCCATATTAAATTATGCTCTTCATGGAAATCCTCTTTTCGCGATGCTCACCAAACATCAAATTTTGGACCCCAAAAATTTGGCAAACACTGGGAAACGGCGCCACCTTGTACTGCTCTTTTGTACCGCCTCCAGATCGTCCTTTCATTTGTCATAGTTCATTGTCAACATGGAATGTCAACAAATTCTCGGGAACTCAACAATTCTCCATGGAAACCTGCTTTGTCAACAAACACAATCAACCCAAAAATACTACAAAGTTACCTTGAGGGATTTTTGCCCAACAATCTCCCCCTTTGGGTTTGTTGACAACTCTTCACAATTTTGCTCAGGATGATTTTCTGCACTTTGATACCTCACTGAGTCTTCTTCCAGCTGCTACCACCATTCGCCTCTTGCGATTGTGATAGTGTTCAAGGATTCACTTAACACGTACTCTAAGCCCACATGAGCAATGCTCGGCGTGAGAAACAAGAGTAGTATGTAAAGTTCATCAATGAATCACTTCATGTTAGACCCCAATTGTCGATTCTACCTTGATACCAATTCTTAAAATAAAACCAGTTTTTGAACCACACTGATACCAATTGGTGAATTATTTAGTTGATACCAATTGTTGATAGCTGGACACCGTCTCACACCATTCCAACACCACTGTTCTGCTTTTATCACGATCCTCAGCTATCGTGATTTCTATGATTTGATCGATCACTTCTAGCATCGTCAGATTTCATACACTCCCCCTTTCTCATTGCTCCCCCTTTCTGGCTGCTCCACCTGTCAGCTTCTCCCCGTAACAAACACTTTTCTCCCCCGTTGTCAAGCACTTTTCAAGCACTTTTCTCCCCCTTTGTCAACGAACCCAAAGGTCACACCTTTGTAGTCTGTAACATAGTAGAGAACACATATCATCACATTAGGGAAAAACACACCGTACCTCGGGGAGAGGGGGGGTGGTCCCACATCCACTCTATTTCAAGTGTGGGGAATCGACTGAACTCCCAGAGCCAGTCGATGCCTCTCAAAAGCTTCCTTGGGTAAGGCCTTTGTCAGAATGTCTGCAACCTGTAGTTCTGTAGGCACGTACTCCAACTTTACAATTCCCTGCTCAACCTTCTCCTTGATAAAATGATACTTAATCTCAATGTGCTTTGTCCTTGAATGATGGACGGGATTTTTTCTAAGATTTATAGCACTTGAGTTGTCACACTGGATTCCGATCGGAGACTTCACTTCAACTCCCATATCTTCAAGCTGCTGCTTCATCCACAATAACTGTGTGCATGCTTGAGTGGCCGCAATATACTCAGCTTCTGCGGTGCTCAATGAAATGCAATCTTGTTTCTTGCTTAGCCAAGAAATACACAATCCACCAAGATAGAATGCACCACCTGACGTTGATTTTCTATCATCGGCTGAACCGGCCCAGTCTGCATCAGTGTACCCCAATAACTCTGTCTGAGATTTGTCATTGTATGTCAAGCCGAAGTCCACCGTGCCCTTAATATACCGAAGTATTCTTTTCACTGCGAGCATGTGACTTTCCTTGGGATTACTTTGATATCTCACTGCTTGGCATGTGGCGAAAACAATATCAGGCCTTGTTGCGGTTAAGTACAACAGACTTCCAATGATTTGCCTGTATTCTGTGATATTAACTGCCTTGCCATCCTCATCTTTTGATAATTTCATCCGGGTAGCCACCGGAGTCTTCATCTCCTTGGAATTTTCCATTCCAAACCTTCTCAGGACCTCCTTGGCATATTTAGATTGAGAAATGAATGTTCCATTCCTTCCTTGTGTGACCTGTAGACCAAGGAAAAACGTTATCTCTCCAATCATTGACATTTCAAACTCATTTTTCATGAATTCGGAAAACTGTCTGCACTGAGCTTCATCTGATCCACCAAATATTATGTCATCGACATAAACCAACACCATCATCCTTTGATTACTGTCATTACTGAAATAGAGATTGTAATCAACTCCTCCACGCTGAAAACCAAGCTTCTTCAAGTACTGATCAAGCCTTGAGTACCATGCCCTTGGTGCTTGTTTCAGCCCATACAATGCCTTCTTCAGCCTGTAAACTTTGTTCTCATCCTCATGAATGATAAAACCATCTGGCTGCTCAATATACACCTCCTCTTCCAGAACCCCATTCAAGAATGCGGATTTGACATCCATCTGGAACACTTTGAACTTCCTTTGCACTGCGATGGCTAGGAATAATCTTATTGTCTCCAGCCTTGCAACCGGTGCAAATGTCTCATCAACATCAATTCCCTCGATTTGGGAGTACCCCTTGCACACTAGTCGTGCTTTGTTCCGAATCACTGTGCCATCTTCATTCATCTTGTTGCGATAGACCCATTTGGTCCCAATGACATTCTTGTCCGCTGGCCTCGAAACAATCTCCCATGTCTGGTTCTTCTCAATTTGATCAAGCTCTTCGTTCATGGCCTGAACCCAGTTTTCATCTTCAGCTGCATTAGAAAAACATTTCGGCTCCACTTGAGACAAAAACGATGCTTGCTGTGATGATTTCATTCTTCGAGTCTGAACTGGAGCTG
Organism: Viscum album; assembly: GCA_963277665.1. Classification (NCBI taxonomy): domain Eukaryota; kingdom Viridiplantae; phylum Streptophyta; class Magnoliopsida; order Santalales; family Viscaceae; genus Viscum; species Viscum album. The sequence continues at coordinate 3,077,708 of OY728162.1, read as the reverse complement.
TTTGATCACCAATGATATTCTGCCTATCAATCTCAGCTCGACTCTTTGTCTTCCTCGCAGACACCGACTTGACACTTTCCTCTTCATCATCAGTATCTTCTTCTGAGTCAGCTTCTGCCACTTCTGCTCCCCCTGGGTTGCTTACCTCATCATCACTTTCATCCAGGAACTGTTCACTGGGTCGTTGAGAAGTCTGTTCATTTTCGACTATAGTGACATCATTACTCTCAACAATTTTTCCCAGCCTCTTGTTGAAGCATTTATATGCTTTGCTTTTCCCTGAATAGCCAAGGAATATCCCTTCATCTCCTCGTGCCTCAAACTTCCTATGATGTTCTTTGTTGAGAATGAAACACTTACTTCCAAAGATTCGAAAGTATTTCAACGTTGGCATCTTTCCGTACCACAGTTCATACGGAGTCTTCCCTTGCTTCGGACATAACAGGGACCTGTTTGAAACATAGACCGATGTCAAAACTGCTTCCTTCCAAAATTTCTATGGTAGGTCCTTATCAATAAGCATTGTTCTGGCCATGTTGTTAATGATCTGATTCCTCCTTTCTACCACTCCATTCTGTTGGGGAGTTCTTACTGATGAAACTTGATGCCTTATCCCATGTTTCTCGAGATAGTTTTCAACCTGACTGTTTGTAAATTCTGTACCGTTATCAGTACGAAACTTCAGAATTTTCTGCCCAAGCATCTTTTCTGATCCCCTCCTGTACTGCTTTATGCAACTGAACACCTCTGTCTTATGGGTAATGGTGAATACCCAGGCCATTCTGCTGTAGTCATCAATGAAAAGAACATAGTACCTTTGTCCATCTATAGCTCGTGGTGAGATAGGTCCACATACATTAGCATGCACCAATTCGAGCACTCGAGTTGCTTTTTGTTCCTTTGGCATGTATGTCTTCCTGATGATCTTCCCTTGTTGACAAGCATCACACGTATGAGTGCGATCACGTGATAGTTTGGGAAGGTCTCTAGCAGCATCACACTTTACCAGATCTTCCATAGATGGTTGACATAGATGACCAAGTCGCTTATGCCACAGCTGATTTTCTTCTTCTCTGGATAAAAGGCATGAATCTTCTTCCCCACCTACCAGGTAAAGATTCCCCTTTGTTCGTTTTCCCTGAAGAATGACTATTCCATCTTTTCCTTTAATAAAACCCATCTTCTTGGTAAAAAGTATAGAGTGCCCAGAGTCACATAGTTGACTGACGCTAAGAAAATTATGACTGAGACCCTCAACCACCAAGACATCAGCATGTCTCATCTCTTTTCCCCCAAACTTGGCTTTCCCTAAGCCAAAAATCTTCAGGCCTTCATCATTTCCAAATTTGACAACTCCTTCTTTGTCATATTTAATGCCTGTAACAAGATCCTTATTACCCGTCATGTGGGATGTGCAACCACTATCAAGGATCCAAACACCAGATCGATCTGATGCTTTAAGGGCAATCTCTGCCACCACAGCCTTCTCATTTTTCTTCTTCTTGGTCCATACTTTTTCTTTCACACTCGGCATGGATTGAGGCTTCTGTTCTTTCTCAGAGTGTGATGGACCAGCTTCATCTTGCAAAACTGCAAATCTGTTCTGAACTTTTAACTCATTTGTCGGTTTACTGATCTGCTGCTTGCGAACATTTTGATTCTGCTTTGGCACATTTTTCTGAATGGTCGGAGTGCAGTACCTAGCCATGTGTCCAAATCCTCTGCACCAAAAACAGTGTCCTTCAAAAAATGTTCTGGAAAACCGTTCTCTGTTTGGCTGCCATCTCTGTTCTTGTTCCCTTCGATATCTTTTGGCTATGGAACACACATACTGTGAATGTCCCATCTTTCCACAACAATAACACCTGATATAAGGTGCATTCCTTCGTGTTACTTCAGCACTACGAGTTTCCCCTTTGGATCTCTGAGTAGTTTGATCCTTCTTTGTGCTCAAATCCACTTTCAATCTCGGGACAGGTGCTTGCGGTCTAACTTCAACTACCGCAGATTTTTGTTTCTGATTAAGCTGTGAATCAGCCTTAACATATGAGTTCAATTGCTGCTTCTTTCCTGCTGAACTACTAGGCTCTTCTTTCTTCTTTTCCATCTTCGTAACGACCTGATTTCCCAAGAATGTGTTGGGATTCAAAGGTTTTTCCTGGTCTTTAACTTTTTTCCACAGACCGACAACTTCCTCTTCAAGCTCTTCAATACGCTTGACGTGATCCTTCACTTTTCGACTCAAGCAATCGATCTCCCTTTTCTGCTCTTCAATCTTGAGCTTATGCTCATCAACCTTTTCGGTGCGCTCTGGCCTGGAAGACTTAAGATTCTCAATTTCTTTCTCAAGCTCAGACTTCTCTTCTTCTTGTTGTTGCATGTAGAGTTTGGCATCACGTACTATCTTGTTGGCTTTCTTTGTTTTTGCTCGCCAAACATCTATCTCTTCAAGAGCTGCTTCTAATTCAGCTTCCATGTCAACTCTCCCTTCAATTTGTTCTTCTTCTTCATCAGTTTCGGTTTCTTTCTTTTCTAGAGCACTACTAGCAACAGCCACCATCGCATTTTGACCATGATCTTTGCAGTTTTCTATCTCTTCAACTTCTTCACCCTCAGACTCAGCTGAACTGTCAATTTCTTGGGAAAGAAGATTCTTCTTCTTAAAGAAATTTCTCTTGAACTGCTTCTTCCCTTTCACATAGGCTGAAGATTTTTTTATGGGAGTCTTAACTTCATCTTCATCGCTTTCTTCTTGAAACTTTTTGGGGCATCTTGCAGCAAGATGACCAACCTTTCCGCATCGGAAGCATGCTAGTGGAAGTTTCCCTTTAAACTTTCCTTTTCCTCTTTGCAGATTTGAAGAAAGGAATGACATCACCTCATCTGACTCTTCTTCCTCCTGAGAATCTTCAATAGTGAGCCTCTTCATGGACTTAAATTCCACCTCTTTGGATTTCCCCTTTTCCACAGCATCGTTGTCATCATTTCTCATTTCATATGCAACAAGAGTGCTGTGTAGGTTATCCAATGTTAGCTCTTTCGGATCTTTATCTTCCAACACAGAAACTTTCGGATTGAACCGAGGTGGAAGCTTTCTCAAGATGCGCTTTACGATTTTAATGTCTTCGATAATTTCTCCAAGACCTCGCATGTCTTCTACCACAGCATTTACCCTGTCAAAGAATGCATCAACGGACTCATTCGGGTTCATTTTGAGATCTTCATACTTGTTTCACAACACTTGCAGCTTTGCCTCTCTGACTTTTGTATCCCCTTCATAAATATTCAAAAGTTTTTCCCACATGGCATGTGACGTTTTGCATGACATCACCTTTGTATAAATGGGATTAGAGAGGGCTCCACCTAAGGCGTTTATTGCTTTGGAATCAGCATCCAACTCTTTGTGCTCAGCTTCTGATAATGCACCACTAGTAATATCAGCTGTGATACCATGCATAGCTGCTGAAAACACATCCATTCCCAGAGATCGGAAATAGTGTTGCATTCGATTCTTCCATATCTGAAAATTACATCCGTCGAAGATCGGAATCCCTCTATGATTAGTGACCTCCATTGAGAGAAGACCAACTCTTAACCTTCGCTCTGATACCACTTGTTAGGTCCACTAGGCCGAATACCCTGAGAGGGGGGGGTGAATCAGGGTATGACTAATTAAAAATTAAAGCCCTTTCTGATCTTGTTTCGCTGTTAAGCAAAACACTCTTCTCTCTCTTTCCTGCTGCACAATATAAACAGAAAGTAAAGAAAGCACAGGACACAACAATTTTACTTGGTTCACCGCTAAGGGCTACGTCCAAGGAGCATACGCCGACAGGTTGCCGGTCGTACCAAGTCCACAAAACTTCACTAGCTGCGGATTACAAGGTTCGGGCTAGATCACTTCTATGCCCAGGCTCACTGCCTTTACAATGTTTAGGGTCAGCTCACTGCTTTCCCAAGGGTCACTCCCTATTTCTCTCTCTCTGGCTCACTGCCGGTGGAGAGGATCACCTTCTTCCTCTTCCTAAGCTCACTGCTCTTGGAAGGGATTCACTCACAGTTTATAGACCTGTAGGTCTCTTCATTTGCATGAATGAATGCATCTTTCTCTGTATGTAGATGCTCTGTTGAAGTTCAACTTTCACCCGTAGATGAATACCCCTTTGCCACTATCCACTGGGCAACCAACCTTTGGAAAGACCTTCGCAAAGCACCCTACAATGCGAGGCTCCCAATTTCGCGAAGCTCAAACAAGCCTTTGCGAAGCTCCTGCCTTTTCGCGAAGCTCAATCGCGAAGCTCCTTCGCGAAGCACTCTCGCGATGCTCAGTCCGTCGCAAAGCAACAAGCCTCGTGAAGCTAAGTAAGCCAACGTGGAGCTCGCAGGTTTCGCGGAGCTATAATAGCCGCCGCGAAGCACCTCTTTCGCGAAGCACACTGGCTCCGCGAACCACCTTCGAAAATCGAGAGCAAAGTATTTTCTCTGAAAAATTCTCTCTTCTTCGCCTGAAGGGGTCGGCCTCTATTTATAGGCGATTCCACCGACCCTCATCCTTTCCGCACGAAGTCAACGCCACGTCATCTCAAATCGCGAAGCTCCAAAGTTTCTGTCAGAATTCTGTCCAAATCGCGAAGCTCCACCGCAATCTTCCGTTCGCGGAGCTTGACGTAGTCGTGATGAATCACCGTCAACTTACCTTCGCGGCTCGCGCCTTCTCCGCGAAGCTCCCTCGCAAAGCTCTTCTCCGCCGCGATGCGCTTCAGCATCTGCCGTTCGCGAAGCTTGACGTAATCGCGAAGCATCACCGCCTCCATTCTTCTGGTCTTCGCGATTTCCAAACCATGCATCATTTCTTCGCGAAATTCATGCCTTTGCCATATTAAATTATGCTCTTCATGGAAATCCTCTTTTCGCGATGCTCACCAAACATCAAATTTTGGACCCCAAAAATTTGGCAAACACTGGGAAACGGTGCCACCTTGTACTGCTCTTTTGTACCGCCTCCAGATTATCCTTTCCTTTGTCATAGTTCATTGTCAACATGGAATGTCAACAAATTCTCGGGAACTCAACAATTCTCCATGGAAACCTGCTTTGTCAACAAACACAATCAACCCAAAAATACTGCAAAGTTACCTTGAGGGATTTTTGCCCAACAAAATAAAATATACCACTTGATGTTCTTGAGTGGATAAACCATGTTCCTCACTCCACATGATTTTAAATTCACACTTCATTAGTTTAGATTTCATAGGATCTCCCTTATTACATTGAACTAAGAATTTATTGGTTACTATCTCCATTCTCATACAATTTTTCCTCTATTTATATTTGATTTATGGACATGTTTCAAATATTTATGAAATAGAACATTTGGTGGTACCTCACGAAGAACTCATTTTTCTTTTAACAATGTCTATTGAATTCTTCATTAATATTCACGAATTATATTATTTTTTTCCAGAATTTACCACATATTAATCATTTTATATCTCGTATGATATATTCCCCTCAATTACACTTAATTTATTTATAACTATTTGTAAATTTTATCTCTAATCATTTCATCATATTTATAAATGGAATTTCAATGAGTTTATAACACACTCTTAATTATTGCGTTTTAAAACTCAAATCAGTACATTTTGTTAATAATAATTCTTGATTGTATCTATATTACAAAAATAATAATTATTAGTCCCTAACAACATGCAATGAGTTGATTTTTTACATCGAATTTTATAACAATTAAAATATGAAATTATAACCTTAGTAATTAAGCTCAAATCACTTAAAAAACAAAAAAATGTGAAAATTTCCCATAACATAATAATATAATGGGATTATGAATATTTTATTATAGTATATAATTTATGAAAATATTAGATTCAACAATAATCATATAATTATAGCATACATAATTAATAACATATGATCATAAAAAAATAAATATCTAGAAACAATATAAAACATGTGATCCTTAGCATAATTCAAGGATTTACACTAAGAAATCATTTCATAGTGTACATAGGCTACCCTACCATACACCATACTTGTTACTCCAGGAGATTAAACCACTACCAAATTCATTGAAGCATTATTAAGAAACACCTTTGTATTAAAAAATATACCTTCATATTGGTGTAATAATTGGAAAAACCATATATTCTTTATAAGGATGATAAAAACTATGATAAGGAAGTCAGATTCATAATATTAGAGAATGTAATATAAAAAAATGTATCTTTAGAATTCCCATGATAATAAATAATTAAATTATTTTTAATTTCCATATTTTTATATAAAATATAGGTAATGAAAACTATGATATAATGTATAAAAATTCAAGATAATGACTGAAGAAGTAAGATTAAAATGAGTCAATTAGGGGATGATTTTTAAAATTTGGGAAGGGTCGTTTTGATAAATAAATATCTTATCATTTCAATTTAACCCAAAATTTAACAATGAGACACTTAAAAAAATAGATAGTATTTTTAAAAACTATTAATTATTAAAAAAAACTTGATGTAGGTGACACCTGACATGGATATAAAATTGGTAAGTTATCTTTAATCAATTTTTAAAAAATATAATCATGAACTAAATTAAATACATGTATCATCCCCAAAAGATATAGGAAATATAAATTAGATACACATTTCATAAATATATTTATAGAGAATATGGATGAAGTAAAAGGGAATAATATATAGGAAAAGGATAAATATAGGGAATGTGTAACCAAAAATTAATATGGGGGAGGGGGTTTGAAAGATCCAATTTCATGTTTTAGAATTCTATTATTGAAATACACATCACTATAAAGGGTAATAAAATTTTCTCTCAAATGAGAAAAAATTAAATGTGAATATCTCAATATATTTCACATAATTGGCTTTCAAAATATTAATTACCAAATTGGAGGGAATATAAATCGTGGATATGGAAGTAAAATATTTATCTTAGGAGTGTTGATAATTTTTATTAATAACTTTATAATTTTATGATAAAAAATTTCATCAAGGAATGAATTTATAATTAAAAATTCATTTTATTAACTTGAGTAGATGAAAAATAAAATATAATACTTTTCTATTTTTTTTACCCATAAATGTTGGAGTGATATTCAACAATAAATATCATAACTCAGTGAAATATCTTTTGAGCTATCAATATACATTATGGATAAAAAAATATTTAACCAAATTCCCCTAAAATATAGACTTTGAAATTTGTTATCTAATTACATTAATAAATTATAACATAAAATATTTTATATATATTTGGTAAAATACTCACAATCTAAATTTAGTTAGGTTCATACATAATAAATTTATCAAATAAATAAAATTGAGATGATAAACCCTTAGCTTTTATTTTCTCATCTCCGAACATGCTATAAAATCCTGTATAAAAAGATTATATTAATTACTCATTTAAAAAATTTATTCCAACCTAATTTTTTTTATAAATACTAAATTTTATAATTTATTAAAAATTATATTAGTTATTTATATTTTATTTTAATCACCATTTGATTAATAGTTTCGATAGTTTTTTCTACTCCTCGTTTAAAAATGTTGTTTTATTTTAATTTATATATTCAAATATCATATGTATAAGTTCATTAGAGGTACTAGAATTAATGTTTTTAAACTATTCCTAGATTTTTATCACCATTTAATATGTAATTTGGTTATGAATGATGGTGATAAAGTAGGTGATGTGTATGTTTTGGTAATTTTCAAGAATTATGGTGCTATGTTAATGAGATGTTAGATGAATCCAGTACCATTAACTAGTGTAAAAATATAAATTTATTATTTATTATTTTCCATTATCATCGATATTTATGATTTATACCATAACATCAGGGTCTTTATTTTCAGATATTTTATCCATTTTATTTTGTTTTATCTTTCCCCTTAGGCTACCCTTTGAAATTTGGAGGAAAATAGAGGTTTTTGTGTAGACATACCCTATCGCATGGTTGGCACACATTTGGTGAAAACTATGAACCATGACCTAGGTAACTATGTGCTTCGGACAGAGCGTGCACACATTTTATTAAACCATCTACCCAACCCAAAAAATTATAAAATTTTTATTCCAATTTTTTTCCGTTTTGGATTTAACCCCTCCTCCACCCATTTTTCCCCACTCAATATTTTCATCCATAAGAGATCTCCAAGATCCCTCATGCTCCCATGGAACCCATTTTTTAAGGGTATTTAGTGGGGTATATTCAATAGTTCTTTATGAAAGTTATTATCTCTATTCATTATTCCTTCTCTTTATAGTTTATTCCCTCTTTCTCGAGTTTATATTTTTTCAGTAGCAAGGGTTTCATCCCTAGGGTTAAATTTTTAGTTTTTAGGTTTGATATATTTTAGTATGGTTTATTTTTGCATGCTTGTGTTGTAGTTCAGGTGTGGTCAAATATTTTCTCCTTTTTGGGGGTTTTGACATCAATGGTAGGTGGTTATATATATAAACATTATTTGATGAATTTTCATGCTAGTTAAAATAATTTAGTATGATCTTTGATTTATAAAAGTGGTGCGAAAGTAGTTTTTCAAAGATTTTTACATGTGTTTGATTCTCAAGATGAATTTTTTGCGAAATGGGGTGTGTTTTTTGTGAAAATGGTTTCATCACTTGGTAATGTTTTATTAATTGTGAATGAGTTTATTAAACTTTTAAATGGCTATAAATGTGTTTTGATATGGTATTTAGGTAAATTAGGTCTTAAAAAAGGTGTTTGAATAGGTTTTTTGTGTGTAAACCATGAGACACTTCTTGAAATTATTTTACCAAATTTTTGAATAGTTTATCAAATGATATAAAGGGTACAAAAAATGTTTTCAGAATATTTTGGTGTGCATATGAACTTAAAATATAAATTAGGTGTGCTAGTGATGTTATGTGATTTGTGAAACTTGTATGAGCATTAAAGGGAAGCTTGAGTATCTAGGTGGGAAGACTAGGATTATTTTGATAGTGATTTGGCAGTGGATGTGGCCTAGTTTCACTTAGCAGGATTGATGATAACATGAATAAAAATATAGGGGAAATTATTAAAGACCACAAAAACTTTGGATATTTATCCTCTCTAGTGGATCATGAACAAGAAAGATGTTGTTCGTGGTTCCTATTCCAAATTTCGTCGAGATATGATGTAACTAGGGTCCTACTGAGGCTAGTTTTTAGGAGTAGTTCCCAATATTAGTTTTCACTGTCAATATTTTTCCTACAATCAATTTACGGTAGTGTTTGATTGTAAATTTTTATAATAACGTGTGTTTTCTTTAAAAATAATTTTTTTTAAATTGTCTTTCATTAAAATAATTTTTAAAACTTTCTTTTATTAAAATCTTTTTTTCATTAAATTGTCACTAGAATTTCCTTTGAAAAAAACACTTAAAGTTGTTTTCCTTTATAATGTTTAGTGCATGTAATCTATTTATATGGTGGCATCCTACTAGGATTAATCTAAAACCCTACTTACACCTTTGGGTATAAGTAGACTTGGTAATGTTTGATATGGGTAAGGTCAAAGAATTTTGTGATGAAGGTTCTGGTTACTAGTTGTTTTCTTATTGTGGTTTTGTGGAGAAGGATTAAGGGTGATTCCACCTTTTCTTGTGGTGGATTTTGAGTTTGACTTACTGCAAATTTTTTGTGTGTCCTATTTTGATGTTCGTTTAGAACCTTGTAATTCAATTCTGAAAAACATTTTAAGGATTGTTTGGTTGAATTTAAAGATTCAGTTTATCAATTTCTTATGGTTTTTTATGCTTATAAATTTTGGGTAAATCGTTCCAAATAATTATTTAAGAATTTCGAGCACTTGATCCAGCCCATTAAGATCTATAACTCCCTTTGGGACAATCCATAGATTGGGTTTGCCACCAATTCCCAAGATGACCCAGCTTGGTTTGTGAAAAAATGGTATGAGAGGGAGGTTGGCATGTTGGTTCATTTAATTTGGGATGAGTCGAGTTATATTAGAGCTAGTAATATCTGGGCTTAGAGTTATATATGTGAGTGGTTTTCTTGGCTAGAACAAATTGTGATAGGCCTTGTGTCACCCTGGGATATTGTGATTTATATTTGAATTCTTTTCCATGTGGAATGTGTAGGGTGTAGACTGCACGTGGACACTGGGTGGGTGTAATGAACAAAAGTTTCATTAATGGAAATCCCTCATGATCTAATTTAATGTCTCTTTATGTTTATATAAAATGAGAACTTCTTTGGTTTTATGTTAAGAATTTTGACCGTTGCTAATATATCCCTTGAACAGTGATCACATGATTAGTATAAATATACGACTTTAACAAATCCAATTTATTCAGACAAAAGAAGCGATGGCCTCATCCAGTAGAATTGCTTTATACGAAGCCCATTTTTTGGAGCTTGGAAAAGAGGTGGAGTCCTTGGGCTTCGCTCTTGACCAAGTTCAAGCTGAGCTTCATCATGTCAAGCTCGAACGAGACCTTATACGGGAAAAGTGGAAGTTAATAGAGATTACCACTCGAGCGATGTTATCTGAGCCACCCCAAGAGTATGTCACCATCGTACACCTTACCATTAGGTCTTATGTAGTTGTTTTAAGGGTTTATGTAAAAAATTGCAAGTACTATGTTCATGTACATTTTTTTTTTAAATAATAATTACTATAATTTCTTGTCATTACTGATACATTGTAAATAGTTTTTAAAGTACAAATAGTGTTTTTAGTTATTATTTAATTAAGAAATATATTTTATTAAATTAAGGGATTTTTTAATTAAATATTATTTTAATAAAATATTATTATTATTAAATTAATTTTATTATATATAAATTATCATATAATTTTATGAATTCAATTATAATTTTTATTAAGGTTTGAAAGCCATTTCTGTCATAACCCGTGAATTTTCGATAAATGTCGGTTTTTATTTTAAAATTTAAAATTAACATATTTAGAAAATTATTTAGATAAAATAAATGATATATATGGAATCAGGTCATCAAAATTATCCAATGGTGAATTTTCATAATTTTCTGAGACATTCAGATTTTTGGGTAAAAATTAAATACTGTTTAAATATATAATGTGTTTTAGGACATCATAATGACCCAATAGTGATGTAATAAAATACTATAAGCTTCATGTTAGGCCAATATATGTTTTAACATTAAAATAATGTGATTTTGGGTTTGTTTTACTTACTTTTCAAAGCATTAATGGACCCTTCAAGACTTATTAAACACCTTGTCTTTTTAAATTGTTTTCCATGGGAGTGTGACTCATCTCCACATATGCAACCCTATTATTTTAAGAATTTCGGAATTTGGCCTTATAAAATATTGTTTTCCTCTTACCTTTTCCAAAAACCATGGGCAAAAACCATGGGATGGTTTTTGGTTTGGATTAATTTAATATAAGGGGTCCCAAACCTAAATAATAAATAATTCACTCACCTTTCCTAAGTAATCCCACCCAAGATCCTACTTCCTCCCCACTCAAAGACTTTTCAGTTGGTCTAACCTATGGACTACTCTCCCTATAATCCTCCCAAGGTGCCCCAAGCTCCTAAAGAGCCTCTCGCAATCCTCTCTCAAGCCTTTGGAATCAAACTTCCATGTAAGGGTTTTTTCTTCCTTTCTCATTTTTGTTGAATTTTATTAAAGTTGTATTGCCATTTTAATTTCAATTATGAATGTTGGTGAATGGTTTCACACCTCCCTCATACTTCCATATTTATATTTGAATGATGGGAGAACCCTTTCTCTCTCATTAAATTCCTCCCATGTACACCCGTTACTATGCTGAAATTCCAAAAGGAACTTCTATCTCCTCATTTATATTCAAGAAATACTTTTGTATCATGAATCTAAATTCCATTACAATTGTTGGGAAATGTATCTATATGACCTCCTTACTGTACATTACATTTAAATATGATGAGGAACCCCTTTCTCTCTCATCAACCATTTTTAAGAATTCTTATGTCACGCCGTTAGGCATCCAAAATTGCACTGATTTTCTAAGCTTATGCCATTGTGTAGTGAATACCATGCCCATTTCTACATCAAGGGTATTAACCTTTATTCACATTTACTTATATATTATAATGTTTCATGTATTAATTCCACATTATTTTATCGTGAAATTAATGATTATGTTTTATGAATCCATGTTTTATGATTCATGTGGCACACTTATGCATGAAATGAAATGTTTAAGAAGGGTGTGCCCTTATAGCGCTCCAATGCATTGGGTAAAGAATAGTATCATGATACGTCATGTGCAATGAGTATTGAGTCATGCTAATTCAAGTGCAATGAGGGTTTACTCGTGCTTCATGTTCAATGAGGATTTACTCAAGCTCCATGTGCAATGGACCTTGGCTCATGCTAATTCCATGTTAAGTGTTCTTGCCACATTTCCAGGATATGATTATCATGCTTTATCATGAATTTATGTTCACGTTTCTCTTGTGATCTATTTATATTCCTAATTTCTAACATGTATTGTACTCCTCATGTTATTCCATGTGTATTCCCTTACTGGGCTTTATAGCTCACCCTTTTCTTATGCATGTCCTCAGGTTATCCAATGCAATGTTAAGTACGAGGGAATGTAGTGGTCATGTAAAGGAAGTTTTCAATAAAGATGTTGTATTTCATGTTTCTAGTTTTTATGTAATTATTGTAAGCCCAATGACACTAAACCTATAAATCTTCTTTTTTGTATCAAGTGATTTTTTATGTAATAAATCATGTTTATGTTTGTAATAAAAGCAGGGTTGTCATAGTTGGTATCAGAGGATAGGTTTAGTTGTTTTTTGGATTAGGATTAGAAAACCTTAGTAAAGCCTTAGGGAGAAGACTAAGTATAATAAAAAACATCCCTAAGTTTTGGTAAGTACTGAGTAAGTGGTTTATCAAGAAAATACATCCCTTTATGGATACGAGCAGGTAGAGGCAGCTCTGGCACAGATGTATCCTAGTGGTAAAACCTGAAAACACCGCTTTGAGCTAGACTTGAATGGGAACTGGTGCATGAAAATGGGCCTTTCTACACTCTTGGTTATGACACTCTCAGGGGGTATGCTTTGGTAAATTCACAATATTAGTATGAATCCTTATTAAGGGAATAAAAAACACCCCTAAGAATATATGTTAGAAAGCAGATCACAAAAATCCTAGATTGAAGCCTATAGATTCATAAGTTAAGGAAATAAAATTTAATTTATAAGTCATCAACTTTTATCTTTGGATTACCCTTTATGTGTTACCCCCAAACATTCTTTTTATTCCATCCAATGGCCGGTAATAGGAGGACTCGGGCTAACAACCGATGTGAAGATCAGTGTGATGACTATACTAATGAGATGCCCAATCCAATGGTAGCAGGAATCAAGAACTTTTTCACGCTTATCTATTAGATAACTCAAACATTGAATAGAAACACAGGTCAAGAGGAACGTTTAACCCCCCCCCCCCCCCCCCTAATAAATAACAAGCCGCTATCGATAGCTTCATGGGACAAAGGCCTCCTACTTTTAGTGGATCATCTTATCCCATGATCGCTAAACAATGGATCAACTCCAATGAAACGATCTTCTCCATCCTTTAATGTTCTGAATAAGAGAATGTTCTCTTGGCGGCTTATCGTATGGAGGGTGAAGCTGATCAATGGTGGGAATTTATCAATAATAAGAAGCTTGAGGAGGAGATCGAGGTGTTGGAATGGAAGGATTTCCAGAAGATGTTTTCTGATAAATATTTTCCATGCACCCTCTGTCTTAAGATGGAATGGGACTTCCATTCCCTCAAGCAAAAAGATGAAGAATCTGTTGGAGCGTACGAGGCAAACTTCACAAGGCTTTCACGATATGCTTCTAGCTTTTTCGTTACCCCCTATTGCAAGGTTGACCGCTTCTTTGGTGGGCTGAAGCCTAGCCTGTGGAAAGCATTAGCGATCCATGACTTCGAATGCTATGAGGAAATTGTCCGATGTTCCCTCATGGTTGAAATGGAGATCAGGGAATCACAGGGGTATGATGGGGATAAGAAGCATAAGGTGGAATTCAATGCTGTTAGTCTGAAGGATAAATCCAATGGTGCTAAGAAGATCCAACACCCCACTTTCCAAAAGTGCGAAAAGAAGCACCCCGGAAATTGCCTCAAGGGGACGAGGAAATGCTGTAGGTGTCGAAGAGAAGGGCACCTAGCTGTTAACTATGGGAAAGAAAGACTCGCGGATACGAAAGAGGAGATGAATTCTCCGTTAGAACCTCAACACATTTTTCATTGCTACAACTGCAAAGAATCGGGGCATTTTTCAAATCAATTCCCGAAACCAGGGGTTTTTTGAGGCAACCAACAACCTCCAATCCAGCAAGGAAGAGCTTTTTCCATCACTTCTGCTGAAGTGAACCCCAACAAATATGTGGTGACATGTATTATAGTTTCTCATTCAGTAATAGAGAACTTACTTTTTGATTAAGGATCTATGCATTCTTTTATATTCCGAATGTTTAGTAGAACAATCTCTCCACCACCACAAACTATGGAAGTGAAGATGTCGGTGAGTACGGAAAATGGGGAGATCATTGCATCCCATGAATATAAGTCATCCCCTATTATAATCTGTTGATTTAATTTCCTAGTGAACCTCGTCATACTCCCTCTGGTGGAATTTGATGCAATTCTTGGCATGGATTGGCTTTCCTTATATAGAGCCAACATAAATTGCCGGGGGAGGGAAATCACACTCCATATGGAAAATCGACCCCCAATTCATTACAAGTGTAAGGAGGAAGATGAATCTCCTTTAGTTCCATCATCTCAAGCATGGATCTTAATTCCCTGTGATCACGCGTATCTAGCTCAGATGATTGTGTCCAAGGAAGAAACCATCTTTGAAGAAATGCCTACTGTGAGGGAATTAGCTGAAGTGTTTCCTGAGGAACTATCTAGTCTTCCTCCTAGAAGAGATTGTTACATCCCCAAATGATAAAGGGTTAAATGAATAAATGATATGACTCATGTCAACAAGGTGAACCTTCCTTTTCATGAGCCAGTGTGATTAGAACTCCACAGTTAAGCGTGTTTGGCATGGAGTAGTGACCAGTATGGGTGACCTTATGGGAAGTTTCTCAGGTTGTGTGTGAGTGAGGACAAATCACACTGGAAAGGACATGTGTTGGCATGTGGGGACTGTCATTAGTCATATAACCCGTTCAGGCACGTGGGTGGACCCTAGGGTGGGCCCCACGTGTCTGCGGGGCAACTGGTGGTACCTGATGGGTTAAGACATGACGACCATGTTAAGGCGGAGTGTCTGTGCTGTCACCGGGACCCGGTTGTCACATTTGGTAACAGAGGTGGTACCCAACCTTCAGTACGGTGCACTGCATGAGTTGATATGTAGGGACCACAATGAGAGCATTGTACTCTAAGGGGGCGGGGTGATATTAACATCCCCAAATGACTTAGGGTTAAATGACTAAATGATATAACTCATGTCAACAAGATGCACCTTCCTTTTCGGGAACCTGTCTGATTAGAACTCCATAGTTAAGCGTGCTTGGCCTAGAGTAGTGATCAGGATGGGTGACCTTCTGGGAAGCTTCTCAGGGTGTGTGTGAGTGAGAACAAATCACACTGGAAAGGACATGTGTTGGCCTGTGGGGACTTTCATTAGTCAGATAACTCATTCAGGCACGAGGGTGGACCCTGGGGTGGGCCCCACGTGTCTGTGGGGCAATTGGTAGTACCTGGTGGGTCAGGACCTGACGGTCATGTTAAGTCGGGGTGTCGACTCCATCGCATTCCAAGCGTGTAAGAGAGTCTTGGTTGCGAGACATCGACTGTGAAACCTTGCGCGACCGGATATCCTTGGGTGTTACACCATATGGATATTGTGAAGGAGGGAATCACTGGGACTTGTTCCAGGTGCGGGTGGTGCGACGTAAGGGTTTGGTCGGGGAGGTGAGCAACCCCTGAGAGCCTTCAGACCGTTTGAGACTGTGGAGAGGGATGGCGAGGTTCCCTACCGCCTCTCCCTAACCCCAAAGTCTGGAGTGAGTGCACGACGTCTCCCACGTGACTCACCCGAGAAGAAGTGTGCATGCTCCTATGCACATCATCGGCAAGGGCATACCTCGCATGAACAGATCAAATCCTTTGGTCTGTGTGCGGTGGCGCAGAGCTGTGCGAGAGTTCTTCTAGGTACGGGAGAACCAGGTGTGGGCTTAGTACCCTGAGTTTTTCCATGGTTTTGCTTTTCGGGGAAGAAAGTCTTGAAGGAGGTAATGATGTAAGAACCCGGATTTTGCTGTGAAAGACTTTGGAATATTCTTGATGTTATTCCAGAGTAGCGCCCTTAGACGGCGTGCGATTCTGAGACTCAGAGTGGCCAGAATTAAATTTTCAGTGCGTTCACACTGGAAACACAAAATAATTGGGATAACTCCTAAATGGAGTTTTAGATCAGAGATCTGAGTGTATAGATGAGTCCAGAATGGGGTTTTTACCCTAGTAACAACATAAAACATGTCGGTGCGGGATGTTTGGACACCTCGCTCACTTTCGGAACGTTAAACGGATTAATTAATTAACTAATTAATTCGTTTAATGGTGAAACTCAAGTATCTCTTAAATGGTTGCTCGGATTGGGAAATAGAGGGCACCATTGAGTTCAGAGCGTTCCGTTTACCCTAGGAGGGGTATAAGTTTTGTGGGCGCGGCCCGTCTGTGAAAAATGGCCCCAGGGGCGTTTTCGTAATTTGGCGGTCTCGGACGTTCAGTTTTATAACTTTTGAACGGGGCCTTGGATTAAAATTCTGTGACCACCGTTGTGCTCAGGAGGTGGTGTTTGGCCTAGGGGAGGCTTAACCTCGACTCTGTCGAAGGTTTCAGATTAGGGATTATTTATGGGTTTAAATTAAGTAAAAATTTTAATTACTATTTTTATTTAAAACACTTCTTCTTCCCCTCCCCTCCCTTGTTCTCCCCTGGCGGAACCTCCCTCAAAGCTCCCTCTCCTCATCCACTCTGGAGAGGCACGACGCACCGGTGGATCCCTCGCAGCGAAGCTCCGGTCTACGCCCTCGCAGGTAGGAGTTTACATTTTGCATTTTTTTATTTACATACCCTTCTTCAAGTATAGGTTTATGCATAAAATTAATGCTCGATCATCGAGTGAAGCCCATAAATGCATAGTATTGGTACTGAGCTTCCCAACGCATGTTTCAGATTGAAATTCGAGTCCCGACGTGTTCGCAAACATCCGGCAAAGTTCGCGGGTTTTTGGGGGTAATCCGACGGTTTTCAGGTCGGTCCGGCGGCACGCGCGGTGGCCCGGCGATCCGAGCGGAGGCGGAGAAGGAAGTTGTGGGCGTCGGTGCCGAGGATCTGAGCGGAGGCGGATAAGGCGGTCTGTCGAGCGACGGTGCAGGCGGCCAGTGGAGTAGGGCAGCGGTGGTGCTGGCTGTAGTGATGTGTGCTGGCCAGGTGTGTTCGGCGGAGGAGCCCGAGGCCTAGCCTCGGGCGTGATGGGGAAGCCAGGACCCGCGCGGCGCATTTCTTGTTGGTTGTCAATGGAGACCGACCGCTTGGGCGGTCTGCTGGGAGCGATGACCCACACAAAGAGGGTCATATTAGATGATGACACGGGACCAGACAACAGGCCGGTCCGTTTGTAAAACAAATGGACCCGAGGAGCGGGTCCGGTTCTACTGGGAGGGCCACGGCCAGCGGGCCGTGGCGGTTCGGACCGGTCCGGCCGCGGCGAACCGGCCCGGATGGCCCCCTTGCGATCGGGGGGCCGTAACTCCTAAATGGAGAGTCCGTTTTACGCATCGTCTGTGGCTACGGGACCGTGTTAGCAAGACGCCCTTTCTAAAGTATGTTTCGGGGGTTTTGGATTCTGTGCCAGAAGCCGGGTGACCTGAAACACTTTAAATTAATAATATTAAATTATTATTAAAGCTGCGATGGACGAGGATCTAAATCTGGACGTCCGTTTGGAGCGTCGTCAGAGGCGCAGTGGCTCTGGAGCTGAGCCAACCCTTCCAAAATTGGTTCGGAGCCCCTGCGGTCTGGTTCCGTCGCTCGGTGGCACGAAACGCTTTATAGAAACGATTAATTAATTAATTAATTAATTAATTAATTGGTGCATCAGACCTAACTCCCGCTTGGGATGTTCGATTGACGAGTCATCAGCGGTAGTGTGATCCCAGTTCACGTTTGAACATTTTGAGGAGATTTCTAAAGCGTTTGTGTTGGGGACGAGGTGCGGCCCACATGGGGCCCAGTTCACACATTTTACAGTGAAACACCACTTTGTCACCCGACATCTATTTGGGGTGTTTGCGTACTCATTTCTGACTATTTTTCCGAGGGGATTGCAATGGTGCAATTCGCCCGCTTAAATCCAGGCTCGGGGTGTTGGTCCCACGGGGTCCCGTTTGCGTATAACGAGGGGAGTTGCAGCTTCTGCATTCAGAATTCATTTTAGGCGCCGTCAACAACATTGTGACCCTGGCAGCAAGGAAAAATTGACTGGGGTGGTTCCAGGCGTCGAAGCCGGAGTTGAGGCGTGGGCCCCACGGGCCGTCTCTTGAGCTATGTGCAGCGTTTTCGCGCCTTTTTCACCAGGAGTCCGTTTGGGGCATTCGGGTAGTCGTTTCTGCATGCTTTTTCAAGAGCATCACGATGGTGCAGTTCGTCTGACGAGTATCAGAGTCGGGGTACGGCCACCACACGGGTTGGTTACGGTGAATAGTACCCTTTTCACCGGTTGACCGTTTCGGGCGAGTAAGTAGTCTATCTTGCATGTCTTTCCACGAGGATTACAACGGTGTAATCTGTTCAGGCGAGCGGAGCCTCGTACGCGATCTTATTAAATGTGGAAATATGAAAGGTGCCCCAGTGGCGGTTCTTCTACCGTGTTTGTAGCGGACCATTGGTGTGTGATCGCGTGTACTCCCGTGTAAGAAGATTAAATGCTTAATGATATATAGTTGGTCATGACTGGGCCGATGAGGTGGAAATTTGGCGAAGTTACGTTATGCCTTCGTGTTGATGTAGGGTGCTGAGTGCACGATAGCCTTTGAGCTGGAACTTGGTATACTCTGGGAGTATACGGGAATGCTGGGAGGTACATGTAGATGTTGTACCCAAGAATGTTTGTAAGCTTGGTTGGGGTTAACTTGGGGCCACACGTTGTGTGGGCCCCAGGTGCGTTTCATGTTCTTCTTTGCTTACCTTTGACCTCGCACGACGTAGAGGGTCCCTCGGTTTCCGTTTCTTGACCAGCGGGGTTGATTTTGTCCCCCGGCTCCATGCTCGATTGTTTAGGTCAGCGGGGTTGAGAGGTTTCCTCTAGTCTTGTTCCGGAGTCGGATGGTTGTGTGATACCCACTCCGCGTTCGGTTGGCTAGTGTTGTATCATCCAGTAGAGATGGCCATAGAATTTCTAGGTTTACCCTTCAGCGGGGCTAGGCAGTGGGTTACTCATCGACTTCTTAGGGTTTACCCTATAGTAGAGACTAGGCAGTGGGTCACCCGACGACTCTTGGGGGTCTACCCTCCAGTAGGGCTGGGCAGTGGGTCGCCCGTCATCTTATTTCAGGTCTACCCTCCAGCAGGGCTGGGCAGTGGGTCGCCTGTCGACTTGTTAAGTGTTTACCCTCTAGCCGATACTAGGTAGTGGGTCACCTGACGACTCTTGAGGGTCTACCCTCCAGGAGGGTTGGGCAGTGGGTCGCCCATCATCTTGTTCCGGGTTTACCCTCCAGCAGGTCTGGGCAGTGGTTTACCCGTCGGCTTCTTCCAGGTCTACCCTCCAGCAAGGCTGAGCAGTGGGTCGCCTGACAGCTTATCCCAGGTCTACCCTCCAGCAGGGTTGGGCAGTGGGTCACCTGATGATGAATTATGTTTTACCCTCCAGCAGGGTTGGGCAGTGGGTCACTCTTTGACATTCCAAACTCAGTCCTTTCTACTAAGCTAGTTTGTGGCTTTCCTCCGTGTTCACTGGAGCGGGACCCTTGGTTGTACGGGTTAGTGATGGAATGAATTTGACTTTGAGGAGACCTCTCGACTATGTGGTAGTGACGAGTTGTGGTTTGACGTTCCCCCAGAACTCTCAAGTACGAGGAGTGATTTTCCCACAAATATGCGTCCTTGTGACACGACCCAAAACCCTACGGGCGGGTCAGTGCCGCCCAAAGCGGATAGTGTCGAGGTGCGGTGATTGAGTCCTTGACATGTAGTTTGGGGCAGACGTGCAGGATGCTAGGCATCGATGGTGTTTCTTCTGGGACTGTTGACTACTCTTTTCTTGGGCTGAGCTACGGGATGGAGATCCCCTTATGATCTTTTTTGGGATTCTCGTTTGAGCATATGGACTTGTATATACCTTGTTCTGGTACCCCCTTCTTGTGTTTGGATACTCTCCTTCCAGGAGAGGCGAAGACACACGGGGTATGCCATGTGCTTTCCTTGTCTAGCTTCTCATGGTTGGAAGAGTCTACTCTCCTGCTATAGGTAGCGAAGACTCGACGATAAGTTCATCTTCTCACTGTTTCTAGCTCTTTGTGTCTGGACGAGTCTACCATCCATTCTCTTGTTGGGTTGAGCTGACTCTTTACTGCACTCTCTATTGTACTTCTGTTCTACTCCCTGTTTGATCTACTACTCACCCTTTGGTACGTCTTTTGTTTCTCCGTCGAGCCTTTGGGGTAACCTACTGAGTATTTTTATACTGACCCTTTCTTGGGCTTTTCCAGCACTTGGTGTGCCCTTACAGACAACAGACAGGTGGAGTGTGACATCCGAGGAGCTTAGGAGCTTGGGAGTTTGGACCACGTGCGGTGGTCGGAGTCAGGTTCTAGGTGGGGGACCCTTCCAGCTGTTTCTTTTGTTTACCTGTTGCCGCGTTGTGGCACTTTTCTGGTTGGGCGCATGTTTTTTCCCTTTTCTTTTCAGTTTACTTTCATCACTTTATTTGTACTTTTAGAGGTTGATGCACATTCGGTGGATTATATATATAGCAGCTGCACATTACTCTGCTTGTCTTTTATTTTACTCTGTACTTTTTCAATGAGTGTGTTGTGCGTGTGTGTGTGTACAGGTACTTAGGCAAAGGCCTCCCTGAGTTATACTGCCTTCGGCGGTGGTCTCCAGCCCCTAGCCTATGAAGGCGTGCTTGGGGTAGTTGCGACTCGAGCCTGGGTAGGGTCGGGTCATGACAACATGGTATCAGAGGGAGATCCATTCCTTGGTACGCTGTTCGGACGTCCCTAAAATAAAAGGAATTGGTTGGGATTTAGGGAAACGGTGTTAACATGTCTCGAGAGCGGCTCTCAGGCCAGGGAGTCCAGTGATGGTGCGGTGGACGACGTATCCATTCACCAGGACCTTGATAACCTGCTTGTCGACATGGCATGTTGAGACACTTGTTGTAGGGTAAATTTGTTTGTGCATCACATAGGACTGAGTCTTCACTGTCCTTCTTGAGTCAGCTCCCCATCTTTGTTGTTATTGGTATATACATATATGCTCATCTGACCGCGACACTCCTTGATAACATTCGGGATGTCTCCACGAAGGCAGCCAACCATGATACCAGCTTTGGTTCATGATGACGACCCAGTGAGCTACGAGGCCACAGTCCAGGACCCATCATGTGAGCCCCTTTCTCCGAGTGGGTCGGTAGCAGCACCCCCACCTGTTGAGCAGCAGACAGCTTCAGCAAATCAGGCTGATCTCGAGCGCAGGTTGAGCATGCTCCATGAGTTCCAGCGGCAGAGACCACTAATGTTTAGTGGTAAGCTATACCCTCAGGCAGTAGAGGTCTGTCTAGAGGCAGTGGTTCACCTTTTCAGGCTTGTGCAGACGCCGATTGATCAGGGAGTGCCTTTTTCCTCCAACCTTTTCTGTGGAGCAGCGTGGTGTTGGTGGAGTCTGGTGACTCAGTTTCTTGACGAGTCTTCACTTTCGTGGGGTGAATTTCAGTTTTTGTTTTGTGGGGAGTTTTTCCCCTCCTGCTTGCACACCGTTCGGATTCAGGAGCTCCTGCAGTTTCAGCAGGGAGGGAAGACAGTGGCCGAGTACAAGACTAGTTTCGAAGATCGTGCATGCTTTTACCCGAACTTGGTCCATGATGATAACATCCATGTGCGGAAGTTTGAGCAGGGTCTCCACTGAGAGATTTGTGCTGTCATAGTACCTTTGGGCATTTTCACATATGTCGTGGTGCTAGAGTAGGCACTGGTGACAGAGAGATTCCTGTCACGTTCTGGAGTTAGTGGTGGCAGCAGTCACGTTGGGGCCGAGACGTCTGCCACAGCTAGTGGGCATCGTCAAGCAGAACCTCGACGCAGGTGGCTTTCTGACAATCGGACTTAGCTGCATGGTCGTACACCACAGTTGCGCCGGAGGGAACCAATGCTGCCCAGAGAGAGTCGGTGCTATTCTTGCGATGGGTGAGGTCACCTGGCATGGTACTGCCCGACAAGGCATCCAGAGAGCTTCGGGTAGGCAGCAGGTGCACCACCACGACAGAGGCAGCATCGTGATCGGAGTAGCGGCCAGAGAGGTGGTGCTAGCAGAGGAGTGGGAGGAGATGGTAGTGGGGGAAGAATTTATGAGGTCTTCCCATCACCACTAGGCAGTCCACGTCAGGCTTCAAGAGCTGACAATTGGGACTACGGACAGCCGCGAGCTTTGGACGTCTACAATCATGCGGAGCATGAGGTGATAAGAGGTATGCTCTAAAACTCTTCTACCTTTTGCAGTAGAATTGTTAGAAATTGTGTGTGAAATGCTTTCCACCCTGATCCTTCCTTGAGGTGTTACCAGGGTGGCGCAGGGCGTCGGTGTAACCATGTGTTGGTATGATAAAAGGCATGGGGCCTTTTCCTTTAGTTGATGGTGTCGACTCCATCGCTTTAGGAGCATGTAAGAGAGTCTTGGTTGTGAGACATCGACTTTGAAACCTTGCACGACTAGATATCCTTTGGTGTTCCACCATATGGATATTATGAAGGAGGGAATCACCGGTCCTTTTTCCAAGTGCCGGCGGTGCGATGTAATGGTTTGTTCGGGGAGGTGAGCTACCCCCGAGAGCCTTCGGACCGTTTGAGACAATGCAGAGGGATGGATAGGTTCCCTACCGCCTCTCCCTAACCCCAAAGTCTGGAGTGAGTGCACGATGTCTCCCACATGACTCACCTGAGAAGAAGTGTGTGTGCTCCTATGCATGTCATCAGTGAGGGCAGACCTCATGTGAACAGATCAAATCCTTTGGTCTGCGTGCGGTGGCGCAGAGCTATGCGAGAGTTCATCTGCGTACGGGAGAGCCAGGTGTGGTCTTAGTACCCAGAGTTGTTCCCTATTTTTTCTTTTCGAGGATGAAAAGCTTGAAGGATCGAATGATGTAAGAACCCTATTTTTTTTAAAGACTTTGGAATATTCTTGATGTTATTCCAGAGCAGCGCCCTCAGACGGCGTGCGATTCCAAGTCCTGGAGTGGCCGAAATTAAATTATCAGTGCGTTCACACTGGAAATGCCAAATAAATAGAATAACTCCTAAACAAAGTATCAGATCAGATATGTGAGTGTACAGATGGGTCCGGAATGTGGTGTTTACCCTAGGAACAACATAAAACATGTCAGTGTGGGATGTTTGAACCCCTCGCTCGCTTTCGGAACGTTAAACATATTAATTAATTATTTAATTTATTCTTTTAATGGTGAAACTCATGTATCACTTAAACGGTGGCTCAGATTAGGAAACTTAGAGCACCGTTGAGTTCAGAGCATGTCGTTTACCTAGGAGAGGTGTCAGTTTTGCGGGCGTGGCCCGTCGGTGAAAAATGGCCCCAGGGGCGTTTTCTTATGTTGGTGGCCTCAGACGTTCAGTTTTATAACTTTTGAACGGGGCCTCAGATTAAAATTCTGAGATCGCTGTCATGCTCGGGAGGTGTTGTTTGGACTAGGGTATGATTAACCTCGACTCTTTCGAAGGTTTCAGATGCAGGATTAATTATGGTTTTAAATTAATTAAAAAATTTAATTAATTTTTTTTATTTAAAACCCTTCTTCTTCCCCTCCCCTCCCTTGTTCTCCACAGGTGGAACCTCCCTCAAACCTCACTCTGCTCCTCCACTTCGTCAAGGCAGCTCCAGCGAGGCATGGAGCACCGGTGGATCCCTCTCAGCGAAGCTCCGGGCTACGCCCTCGCAGGTAGAAGTTTAAGTTTTGCATTTTTTTATTTACATAACCTTCTTCATGTTCTATTTTATGCATCAAATTAATGCCCAATCATCGAGCGAAGCCCAGAAATAAATAGTACTGGTACTGAGCTTCCCGACACATGTTTCGGATTGAAAATATGAGTCTTGATGTGTTCGAAAACACTCGGCGAAGTCCTCGGGTGTTTGGGGGTAATCCGGCGGTTTTCAGGCCGTCCCGACGATCCGAGCGGAGGCGGAGCAGGTGGCTGTGGGCGACGGTGCTGGCAATCCGAGCAGATGCGGAGAAGGTAGTCCATCGAGTGACAGTGCAGGCGGCCAGTGGAGCGGGGCAACGGTGGTGTTGGCTATGGAGAGGTGTGCTGGCCAGGCACATTTGGTGGAGGAGACTGAGGCCTAGCCTCGGGCGTGCAGGGGAACCCAGGCCCCGCGCGGCACGAATCCTGTTGGTTGTCAACGGAGACCGGCCGTTTAGTCGGTCTGCTGGGAGCGAGGACCCGCACAAAGCGGGTCCTGTTGTGCGACGACACGGGACCGACCAATAGGCCGGTCCGTTTGTAAAAAAAAACCGGACACGAGGAACGGGTCCGGTTCTGCTTGGAGGGCCGCATCGGTTCGGACTAGGCCGGCTGGGGCGAACCAGCCCGGATGGCCCCCTTGCATTCGGGGGGCCGTAACTCCAAAACGACGCGTCTGTTTGATGCATCGTCTGCGGCTACGGGACTGTGTTAATGAGAACCCCTTTATAAAGTATGTTTCGGGGTTTTGGATTCTGTGCCAGAAGCCGGGTGACACGAAACAATTTAAATTAATAATATCAAATTATTATTAATGTTGCGACCGACGAGGATCTGCATCTGGATGTCCGTTTGGAGCACCGTCAGAGGCACAGTGGCCCCGGAGCTGAGCCAACCCTTCCAAATTTGGTTCGGAGCCCTTGTGGTCTGGTTTCTTCGCTCAGTGGAACGAAACTCTTTATACGAACGATTAATTAATTATTTGATTAACTAATTAATTCCTCTATCAGACCTAACTCTCGCTTGGGATGTCTGATTGACGCGCCGTCAGCGGAAGTGTGATCCCAGTTCTTGTGCGAACATTTTGAGGAGCTTTCCGAAGCGTTCCTGTTCGGGACGAGGTGCTTGCCCCATGGGGCCCAGTTCGCACATTTTATGGTGAAACGCCACTTTTTCACCCGACATCTATTTGTGGTGTTTGAGTAATCGTTTTTTGAGTGTTTTTCCGAGGGGATTGCAATGGTGCAATTTGCCCGCTTAATTCCGAGCCCGAGGTGTGGGCCTCGCGGGGTCCTGTTTGCGTATTACGCGGGGAGCTGCAGCTTCTGTATTCGAAATTCATTTTAGGCGCTGTCAACAACATTGTGACCCTAGCAGCGAGGAAAAATTGACCAGGGTAGTTCCAGGCGTCGAAGCCAGAGTTGAGGCGTGGGCTCCACGGGCTGTCTCTTGAGTTATGTGCAGTGTTTTCGCGCCTTTTTTACCAGGAGTCCATTTGGGTCGTTCGGGTAGTCGTTTCCTCGTGTTGTTCCGAGAGCATCGTGATGGTGAAATTCGCCCGATGAGTATCGGAGTCAGGGTGCGGGCCCCACATAGGTTGGTTACGGTGAATAGTACCTTTTTTACTAGTTGACCATTTCGTGTGAGTAAGTAGTCTATCTCGCATGTATTTCCGTGAGGATTACAACGGTGTAATCTGTTCAGGCGAGGGGAGCCTCATACACGATCTTATTAAATGTGGAAATATGAAAGGTGCCCCTATGGCGGTTCTTCTACGTGTTTGTAGCGGACCATTGGCGTGTGATCGCGTGCACTCCCGTGTAACTGGAGTTAATGCTTAATGAGATAAGGTTGGTTGTGCCTGGGCTGATGAGGTGGAAAGTTGGAGAAGTTATGTTACGCCTTCGCGTTGACGTTGGGTGTCGAGTGAACGATAGCATTTGAGCTGGAACGTGGTATACTCTAGGAGTATACGGGAACACTGGGAGGTACATGTGGATGTTGTAAACAAGAACGTTTGTGCGCTTGGTTTGGGTTAACTTGGGGCCACACGTCGTGTGGGCCCCAGGTGCGTGTCATTTTATGATTTGCGTACCTTTGACCTCTCGCGACGTAGAGGGTCCCTCGGTTCCTGTTTGTTGACCAGCGGGGTTGAGTTTTTTCCCCCAGCTCTATGATCGATGGTTTAGGTCAGCGGGGTTGAGAGGTTTCCCCTGGTCTTATTCCGGAGTCGGATGGTTGCACATTACCCACTCCGCATTCGGTTGGCCAGTGTTGTATCATCTAGTAGAGATGTCCATAGCAGTTTTGGGTTACCCTCCAGCGGGGCTGGGCAGTGGGTTACTCATTAACGTTTCAGGGTTTACCCTCTAGCATAGACTAGTCAATGGGTCACTTGATGACTCTTGGGGATCTACCCTCTTGCAGGGCTGGGCAGTGGGTCGCCCTTTGTCTTGATTCAGGTCTACCCTCCAGCAGGGCTGGCAGTGGGTCGCATGTCGACTTGTTCAGGGGTTTACCCTCTAGCAGAGACTAGGCCGTAGGGGTCACCCGAAGACTCTTGAGGGTCTACCCTCCAGTAGTGATGGGCAGTGGGTCGCCCGTTGTCTTCTTTCGGGTTTACCCTCCAGCAGGGCTGGGCAGTGGGTCACCCGTCGGCTTCTTCCCAGGTCTACCCTCCAGCAAGGCTGTGCAGTGGGTCGCTTGAGCGCTTATTCCAGGTCTACCCTCCAGTAGGGTTGGGCAGTGGGTCACCTAATGATGTATTATGTTTTACTCTCTAGCAGGGCTGGGCAGTGGGTCACTCGTTGACATTCCAGACTCAGCCCTTTCTACTAGGGCTAGTCTGTGGCTTTCCTCCATGATAACCCAGAGCGGGACCCCTTGGTTGTACGGGTCGGTGACGGAATGACTTGACATTGAGGTGACCTCTCGACTGCGGGGCAGTGACGATTTGTGGTTTGACATTCCCCCAAAACTCTCAATTACGAGGAGCACTTTCCCCACTGAGACGTGTCCTTGTGACGCGACCCAAAACCGTGCGGGAGAGTCAGTGCTGCCCCAAAGCGGATAGTGTCAAGGTGCCGTGATTGAGCCCTTGACCTGTAGTTCGGGGCAGACATGCGGGATGTTGGGGCATCGAGGGTGTTTCTTCTAGGACTGTTGGCTATGCATTTTTTGGGCTGATCTACGGATGGATATCCCTTACGATCTTGTTTAGGCTTCTTGTTTGAGCATATGGACTTGTATATACCTTGTTCTGGTACCCCCTTCTTGGGTTTGGATACTCTTCTTCTAGGAGAGGCGAAGACGCGTGGGGTATGCCACATGATTTCCGTCTCAAGATTCTCATGGTTGGACGAGTCTACTCTCCTGCTATAGGTAGCGAAGACTCGATGGGAAGTTCATCTTCTCACCCTTTTCAGCTCCTTGTGTCTGGATGAGTCTACCTTCCTTTCCCTTGTTCGGTTGAGTTGGACTCTTTACTGCACTCTCTGTTGTACATCTGTTCTACTCCCTGTTCGATCTGCTGCTCACCCTTCGGTACCTCATTTGTTTCTCCCTCGAGCCTTCGGGGTATCCTACTGAGTATTTTTATACTCACCCCTGCTTGGGCTTCTCCCGCACTTGGTGTGACCTTGCAGACGACGGACATGTGGAGCATGACTTCCGAGGAGCTTAGGAGCATGGGAGCTTGGACCGCGTGCGGTGGTCGGAGTCAGGTTCCAGGTGGGGGACCCTTCCACCTATTTCTTTTGTTTACCTGTTTCCGGGTTGTGGCACTTTTTTGGTTGGGCACTTGTTTTTCCCTTTTCTTTTCAGTTTAATTTCAGCGATTTCTTTGTACTTTTAAAGGTCGATGCACATTCGGTGGTTTATATATATAACAGCTCCACTTTACTCTTCTTGTCTTTTCTTTTACTCTGCACTTTTTCATTAAGTGTGATGTGTGTGTGTGTGTACATGTACTTAGGAAAAGGCATACCCGAGTTATTGTGACTTCGGCACTGGTTGCCAGCCCCTGGCCTATGGAGGCGGGCTTGGGGTAGTTGCGGCTCGAGCCCAGGTAGGGTCGGGTCATGACAAGATGTTGAATTCTCAATTGAACTTATATCAGGGGTGATACCAATATCCAAGACTCCATATAGAATGGTTGTCGTGGAGGTTGAAGAGCTGAAGAAACAACTACAGGAGAATCTGGATAAAGGGTTTATACTCCCAAGTGATTCACCATGGGGTGCACCTGTCCTCTTCATCAATTATAAGGATGGGTCAATGCGGCTTTGCATCGATTATCATGAAATTAACAAAATCACTATAAATAACGGGTATCCTCTACCATGGATCGATGACTTGTTTGATCAGCTGCGTGGAGCACAATACTTCTCCAAGGTAGATTTGAAGTCCGGAGATTATCAAGTAAGGGTGAAGAAGGAATATCTCCCCAAGACTGCTTTTTGTACAAGATACGGGCACTATGAATTCATAGTAATGCCTTTCAGACTCACCAATGCTCTAGAAATCATTATGGACTTGATGAATAGAGTCTTTGGAGATTACCAAGACAAATTTGTGTTAGTCTTTAGAGATGATACTCTAATATACTCCAAAACCAAGGAGGATCATTAGGATCATTTAGGAACTATACAATAGACTTTGCGCAAGGATAAGATCTATGTAAAGTATAGAAAGTTTGAGTTCTGGTTGAAGGAAGTCTCATTCTTGGTCCATATCATCATAAGTAATGGGATATCTGTGGATCCCTCCAAAACAGATGGAATTGAGGGATGGATGAGTCCAACATCGGTAACAGATATCCGTAGCTTCTTGGGGTTAGCTGGATATTATCGATGATTTGTGAGAAATTTGTAACGATTGTCCAGCCCTCTTACCAAGATAACTCGAAAGGGTGTAATGTTCTCTTGGAGTGATGAATGTGAAGAAAGCCTCAAGGAGTTGAAAAGGATGCTTATCATTGTGCTCGTGCTCACTTTACCCACAAGTGGGGAAATTTTTGTGGTATTCAGTGATGCTTCGAAGAAGGGATTATGTTTTGTGCTGATGCAGAATAATAAATTGATATCCTATGCCTCAAGGCAGTTGAAAATCCATGATCGAAACTATCCAACGCATGATTTGGAGTTGGCGGCAGTGATCTTTGCCATGAAAATCTGGTGATATTATCTATATGGGGAGAAATGTGAGATATATAATGACCACAAGAGTCTTAAATATATATTCACATAGAAAGAGCATAATATGCACTAGAGAAGATGGATAGAGCTCATCAAGGATTATTAATATTCAATACATTACCACCCTGGGAAGGTGAACAAGGTGGCAGATGTCCTAAGTAGAAAAGACCCAGCGATTCTATCAATGATGAGAATTGAGAGGGATCCAATCTTCTTAGACTTGATGAATATGGACATGGGAATAATAAAGAAGGGAACATCATCAATCCTTTCAGAAATGATTGCTCAACCGTCTCTTTTGGAAAGGTTAAAGGATTCTCAAAAGGATGATGTAGGAATTCAGGAAAAAGTGGAAGCTATAAAAGAGGGGAAATCCAAGGAGTTTAATGTTAATGAATAAGGAATTTTATTATTTGGGAAAAGACTATGTGTTCCATCAAGTCCGAAGCTGGAGAAGGAACTTTTGGATGATGCACATAGTTCAAATTTCTTTATTCACCCAGGGAGCACAAAGATGTGTTGAGATCTCTGAGAAAACTTTTGGCGGGATAATATGAAAAAAGAAAACACTGAATATACATCAAAGTGCCTAGTGTGCCAGCAAGCAAAGGCAGATAGGAAGAAGTCTAAGGGGATGATGCAACCATTGCCCATACCAGAATGGAAATGGGAGAACATCACCATAGACTTTGTCACTGGACATACGAGGACATCTAAAGGAAAAAATGCAATATGGGTTGTGGTGGATCGTCTTACAAAGACCGCACACTTCATTGTTATTTGGGAGGATTTATCGTTGGATCAACTGGCGCGGATATATATTAGGGAAGTGGTAAGGCTTCGTGGAGTGCCACTATCAATTGTGTCTGACCGAGATCCAAGATTCACCTCTATGTTTTGGAAGAGTCTTCAACATGCTCTGAATACTGAACTGAACTTCAGTATGGCCTATCATTCTCAAACTGATGGCCAATCTGAGTGGACTATCCAAACATTTGAGGACATGTTGAGAGTGTTCTCAATAGACATTAAAGGAGGATGGGATCAACATCTTCCTCTGGTTGAGTTCTCTTATAATAATAGTTTCCACTCGATCATCCAAATGGCACCTTATAAAGCCTTTTATGGGAAAAGGTGCAGAACACCGACATGTTGTGATGAGGTCAGTGAACGTAAGCTGCTTGGCCCAGAAATGGTCGAGGAAATGGTGGAGAAGGTAAAAAACATTCAACAGCATATCAAGTCATCCCAGAGTCGACAGAAGAGTAATGCAGATAATCGTCGATGAGACCTTGAGTTAAAAGTTAGAGACATGGTTTTTCTATGCATATCTCCGTCAAAGAAGTTCATGAGGTTTGGAAAGAAAGGGAAGTTAAGTCCAAGGTACATCATCCCCTTTGAGATTCTTGATCGTGTCGGGGTTGTGGCCTATCGACTAGAACTTCCACCAACCATGGACAAAGTACATGATGTCTTTCATGTATCCATCTAAAGGAAGTACATACCAGACCCTTCACATGTACTCTCTTCTGAGGTTGTACAGTTGGAGGATGATCTTTCTTATGAGGATAAACTAGTGAAGATCTTAGATCGTAGAGAAAAAGTTCTACGAAATGAGAAAATGCCCCTCATCAAGGTGTTGTGGCGAAACCAAAAGTTTCAAGAAGCGACTTGGTAATCAGAGGAAATGATGAAGCTGAGTTACCCACAACTGTTTTAGTGTGGGAAAAGGAAATTTCAAGGGTGAAATTTCTTAAGGGGGGAATATTTTAATGACCCAAAGTTTCATTAATAGAAATCCCTCTTGATCTAATTAAATATCTCTTTATATTTATATAAAACATCAACTTCTTTGGTTTTATGTTAATAATTTTGACCGTTTCTAATATAGTCATTGAACAATGATCACATGATTAGTACAAATATAGGACTTTAACAAATCCAATTTACTCAGAAAAAAGAATCGATGGCCTCATCTAGTAGAATTGCTCCATACAAAGCCCATTTGTTAGAGCTCGGGAAAGAGGTGGTGTCCTTGGGCTTCGCTCTTGACCAAGCCCAAGCTGATCTTCATCATTTCAAGCTCGAACAGAACCGTCTACGGGAAAAGTGGAAGTTGATATAGATTACCACTCTAGAGATGTTATCTGAGCCACCCCAAGAGTCTCTCACCATCGTACACCTTACCCTTAGGTATTATGCGGCTGTTTTAATAGATTATGTAACAAATCGCCAATACTATGTCCATGTACATTATTTTTTGTATATAATAATGAATATACTTTCTTGTCATTATTGATACATTGTAAATAGTTTTTCAAGTACAAATAGTATTTTTATTTATTATTTAATTAAGAAATCTATTTTATAAAATTAAGGTATTTTTGAATTAAATAATATTTTAATAAAATATTATTATTTTTATTAACTTAATTTTATATATATAAATGATCATATAATTTTATGAATGCAATTATAATTTTTATTAAGTTTTGAAAGCCATTTCTGTCAAAACCCGTGAATTTTTGATAAATGTCGTTTTTTATTTTAAAAGTTAAAATTAACATACTTAGAAAATTATTTAGATAAAATAAATGATATTTCTGGAATCAGGATGTCGAAATTATCCAATGGTGAATTTTTCATAATTTTCTGAGACAGTCAAATTTTTGGGTAAAAAGTAAATACCGTTTAAATATATAATGTGTTTTATGACATCATAATGACCCATTACTGATGTAATAAAATACTATATGCTTTATGTTCGGCCAATATATTTTTTAAAATTAAAATAATGTTATTTTGGGTTTGTTTGACTTACTTATCAAAGCATTAATGGACCCTTCAAGACTTATTAAACACCTTGTCTTTTTAAATTGTTTTCCATGGGAGTGTGACTCACCTCCACATAAGTAACCCTATTATTTAAAGAAGTTCGGACTTTGGCCTTATAAAATATTTTTTTCCTCTTCCCTTTTCCAAAAACCATGGGAAAAAACCATGGGATGGTTTGTGTTTTGGATTAATTTAATATAAGGGGTCCCAAACCTAAATAATAAATAATTCACTCAACTTTCCTATATAAATCCACCCATGCTCCCACTTCCTCCTCACTCGAAGCCTTTGGAGTTCGTCCAAACCCTAACCTACTCTCTCTAGAATCCTCCCAATGTGCCCCAAGTGAAGGACCCCAGGACACCCTGAGAGGGGAGGGGTGAATCAGGGTGACCACTTTTTCTTTTAATGTGATGGATCTTGTTCCCACGTTGGTAGGAACTTGTTGAACCTGTATGATGGTTATGATCAGAAAGCAAACATTCACATACACAGAGAAGACATAGCCCTTTTTACTTGGTTCACCACTAAGGGCTACGTCCAAGGAGCATACGCCGACAGGTTGTCGGTCGTACCAAAATCAACTATGCTTCACTAGCGGTAGATTACAAAAGTTCGGGTACAATTACTCTGTCCCAGGCTCACTACCTTTACAAAGGTTCAGGGATAGCCCACTGCGTCCCTCGGGTCACTCCCGTTGACTCCCCCTAGCTCACTACCGTTGGTGAAGTCTCACTCAGTTTATAGACGTGAAGGTCTCTTCATAATTTTCATAAGAATGCATCCTTTGTTGTATATAGATGCTATATTGAAGTCCGATTCTCACCAGAAGCAGAATATCACTTTTCCTCGAATGTATCGGGTATTCTCCTGGCTTTCGTACAGCTCCAAACAGGCCGGCGGGCTTCAGCAAAAACTGGCGCTCTTCTCCAAGCTGGACGCGCAAGTCCCAATACAGCGCGCAAGTCCATACTGGCATGCAAGTGTCACCAAAGCACTTGCGCGACACTTCCTTCCCCGACAACAAACTTGCGCGGTCCACTTCCTTTTTCTTCCAAACCACCTAGGGTGCTCAACAGACAACCGGCACGCAAGCTCTACTTGCGCGACCAAACTACCAACTGCGCGGCTCAACCACCTACGCGACAAGAGCTCGAACAATCTCTAAGTCTCAAACTCCGTGGGAAATAAGGAGGGGTGGTCCAATATTTATAGGCAAACTGGACCCCCTGCGCGGAGGCACGCAAGTCCCTCAGCGGCGCGCAAGTCTTGTCTCCAGTAACCTCTGTCGCGCAACTCACTTGTGCAACCCAACCAACACTTGTGGGACCTTCTTTCCATAGCCAAATTTTGATGTTCAGATCCTCAAAAACATATAGCGCGCAAGTATTTTATCCTCCAAGAGCTCGGCACGCAAGTACCTTTGCCAAAAACACTTTACTTTATTGGCCGATTTTCAAGCCCAAAAATTTTGCAAACACTGGGAAACGGCGCCACCTTCACTACTGTTTTCTGCTTGAACGGTATGATCTCTTTGTTGGTACACATCCTGAACTTCCACTGAGGATTGACAACAAACAAAAACCATATTCCAAATCATGATTTGAAGACCCTGGTTCCAACAATCTCCCCCTTTGGGTTTGATGGCAATCAGAATAAATTCAATAGATCTCCAACCATGAGCAAACCCAAAACGCAAGAGTCAACTCATCCAACACTCTAAGTCTACGTGAGCAATGCTCGGTGTAGAAAACAAGGGAGAAAGCTTGAATTGGGTTCCAGTGTTTTGAAATTCTCCGTGACGCCCGATTGTATCCTTCTTATACTTCCCATCACAGAAGCATTTCTTGCCTTGAATTTATTCTTTTCTCCCCCATTGAAAATAAAACCAAAGACCGATAAGTTGTTCAACGTTCAGCTCAAGCCATACTCCCCCTGGATAGTATCTCCCCCATAAACCTGCATCACATCCATAAGTAGATAAAAACAGTTATAACAAATGGGGAGAGGGGATTTCCGGAGCCTCCTTATACAGTAGGAGGTGGTTGAACACTGAGGTTCAACCGATGCTTCTCAAACACAGCCGCGGACAATGGCTTAGTCAGGATATCAGCCACTTGCTCATCAGTTCCAACATGATGCACTCTAATCACACCTTGTTCAACCTTTTCTATGATAAAATGATACCGTATTTCAATATGTTTTGTACGAGAATGCTGAACCGGATTCTTCGTAAGATCAATTGCAATTTTGTTATCACAATAAATCACCATTAGTTGCTGCACCTTATCACCAATATCTATTAGCTACTGCTTCATCCAAAGAAGTTGAGTGCATACTTTTGTGGCGGAGATATACTCAACTTCAGCCGTACTAAGAGAAGTAATTTCTTGTTTCTTTCTCAACCAACCGAAACATTTCTTCCCAATATAGAAAGCTCCACCACTAGTGGACTTTCTGTCTACCACATCACCAGCCCAGTCAGCATATGAAAATGTGGATAATTCACTGTCCCTGCCTGCAGCAAAAAATAACCCGAATTTATGTGTACCGTGAATGTATCTCGTGATTCTTTTTACTGCTGCCATATGTTCCCCTTTTGGATTACTCTGAAAGCGGGCTGCAAGGCATGTGGCAAAGACAATATCTGGCCTTATCGCTGTCAGGTACAATAGGCTTCCAATGATCCTCCTGTACATGGTGGGATCAACAGAGTCCCCATCCTCATGCTTTCCGAGTTCAGTTCCAACTGCAACCAGAGTTGACATTGGTTTGGAGTCTTGCATATTGAACTTCTTCAGTAGCTCTCTTGGATATTTTTCCTGAGAAATGAAAGTGTATTCCTTCTTTTGAATCACCTGCGGCCCCAAGAAATATGTGAGCTCCCCAATCATAGACATTTCAAATTCTAATTTCATGTGGTTGGCAAATTCATCTACTGATTTTTGCCTACTGCCACCAAATATGATATCATCAACGTAGAAAAGAACCATGAATTGATCTTTTGGAGAATTCTTCACATAGAGATTGTGATCAACTCCTCCTCTTTTGAATTCCAACTTCTTGAGATATGAATCCAGCCGTGAGTACCATGCCCGTGGTTCCTGCTACAAACCATATAGAGATTTCTTCAGTTTACAGACCTTTGTTTCATCAGTACCCAAAACAAAGCCCACTGGTTGTTCAATGTAGACTTCTTCTTCGAGTACACCATTCAAGAATGATGTCTTAACATCAATTTGATATACTTTATATCCTCTTTGGAGTTCCATGGAAAGGAAAAGCCTGATTGACTCCAGTCTAGCCACTAGAGCAAAGGTTTCTTCAACATCAATGCCTTCAATATGAGAGTATCCTTTACATACCAGATGTGCCTTGTTTCTGATGACACTTCCATATTCATCAAACTTATTTTTGAAGATCCATTTGGTACCAATCACATTTTGACCTTTGGGTCTCTGGAAAAGATCCCATGTCTGATTCTTTTCAATCTAATATAATTCATCATTCATGGCTTTCACCCAAGATTCATCATTAGCAGCTTCTTCGAATGAGGATGGCTCTACAACTGATAGAAATGCAGATTGCGTGTTATTCCTCATTCTCCTTGGTTGAGTGGGTGCACTCATGTCCCCAATTATGTTGGATGGATCAATCTCATCTCTTTGATTTCTCCTGCGAGGTTCAGTAGAATTTTCTTCAGTCATAGTTTCTTCTTCAGATTCTTCTTCTGAGTCAATATCATGATGTGACTGCTGAGAGTTTTGAACAACCTCATCTATTTCTGTATTTGTTTTTTCTTCACGTTCACATTCTTCCTGACTTTCTATCACATCAGTATATGACGTCCTTGAAGCATTCGTGGTTTTATCTTCAATTATCTTAACATCATTGCATTCCACAATTCTTCCCAAACGCTTGTTGAAGCATTTGTAGGCTTTGCTGTTCATTGAGAAACCAAGGAAAAATCCCTTCATCTGCATTGTCGCCATATTTTCCTTGATTTCCTTCTTTCTTCCTGATGAAGCATTTACTTCCAAAGACACAGAAGTATTTTAGAGAAGGTTTCCGTCAATGCCACAATTCATATGGTGTCTTCGTCTCACCCATATAAGGTCCTGTTCGATTCTGAATGTACACTGCAGCTTGAACAGCCTCTTTCCAGTAATGTCGTGGAATACGACTCTCAATCAACATATTTTGCGCCATGTTGTTCACCTGTCGATTCCTACGTTCAACAACTCCATTTTGTTGTGGAGTTCTCACAGCATCTACCTCATGCTGTATCCCATGCTTCTCTAGATAATTCTCAAATTCAATGGACGTGTATTCTCCTCTATTGTCAGATCTCAACACTTTGATTGTTCGTCCAGTATCATTCTCGGCGATTCGCCGATATGTTTTCATGCAGTCAAGGACTTGTCGTTTCCTGTGAATGACCATCACACATGCCATTCTACTATAATCATCTATGAAAAGGACAAAGTACCTTTCTCCATGTGTTCCGACAACATTTATTGGACCACAAACATCTGTATGAATCAGATCAAAAAGGTGAGATGCCTTTTTCTTCTTTGGCCGATATGAACTGCAGACCAGCTTCCCACAAATACAAGCATCACAAGATTTTTCACGCTCACGCTTCAGGTTGGGGATGTCCATGACAATTCTCAATTTTGATATTTTCTCCATGTCTTGTTGATTGATGTGTCCCAATCTACGATGCCACAAATTGTTTTCTTCTTCAACAGTCATGTAACATACATTTTCTTCACTATCAACCTGATACAAGTTGCCTTCTGTTCTGCATCCTTTTATTAGTGAATTGCCAGTTTTTCCCTTGATAGTGCAGCCTTTCTGATTAAAAGTAACTATAAGTCCTGAGTCACAGAGTTGACTCATGCTGAGGAGATTATGACGTAGGCCATCTACGTAAAGGACTTTAGTATTCTTTAGTTCTCCATTAGCTAATTGGGTACTTCCACTCCCTTTGATTTTCAGAGCCCCATCATTACCAAATCTTACTGTACCATCAACATTCTTTATGATATTCGTTAGTAGGCCGGCATTACCCGTCATATGAGATGAACAACCACTATCCAGAATCCAGGTACTATTGTTCTTTGTAGCTTTGAGGGCTACCTCTACAAGGTTCGATTTCTCAATCTTCTTCCTTTCCTTCCATGAGACATTAGATTGAGTATATAGAATTGATGTCCTTTCAACTATCTCTTCTGCATACCCAGGTTCTTCATAGTCAAAGTCTTCTTTGAGAGGTGAGAACCTTTTTGAAAGAGAAACATTGTCTTGATGACAAGACTTGACTTGTCTTGAACTTCGGTATGAGGTGTCTATGTCCCTTCTCTCCCTGCAATTAACGGCCTTATGACCAAAGTTAGAACAACGAAAACAATATCCATAGAAATTATTTCTTCTATGAGAATTAGGATATGAGATTGTTATCCTTTTTTGAGCATCTATATCTTCTCCATTCAGATAGCTTCTTGCCTCTTCACAATAAGACACAGTATGGCCCAGATAGCCACAGAACTGACACTTCATGAGAGGAAATGTCTTCTCACTTGAATTTCTCCTGATATCGTCTTCCTTGGGAGGATAGTAAGACTGTTTGTCATTTTTGAAAGTTTGAGGATAATTTTCGGGTCTCCTTTTAGTTTGGATTGAGGGTTCCTTTTTCAGCACTCTAGGTAACATTTCATCATGTTCAACATTCATCTTATCTTTCTTTTGGATCTTTTCACTTCCAGTAGTTGATGACTCAGCCTCACAACCAATTCCACTCTTTCCCATGCAAGCAGGTCTTTGATCACTCAAGATTTTTCCAACCCCATCTGAACCACACTTGGCTCTTGCTAGTAATTCTGCATCTGAGAATCTTCCGAACAATATTTTCTTCCTCGATTCTTTTGGAATTGATTAAGTCTCCAGTTTACTTCTTAGAGTAACTACTTCCTCTTCAAGACCCTCAGCAGTCTTGGATTTTTCATCCAGTCTGGATGTGAGGTCATTGATGACCTTTGCCTGCTCTTCAATTCTCAGCTTCAGATCAACTACATCATCATTTCTTTCAATTATTTTAGACTGTACCTTTACAAATTCTTCCATTCGTTCAATTTCAGCTTCAAGTTGATCAATATATTCAGTTGATTCTTCTACAATTGATTTCCACTTATTGCAGCTCTTACATTTAATCTTAAGCTTACTAACCGCGTACTTAAGTTGCACCTCAGGATCTACACAAGTTCTCAGTTTTTTTTCTCCATCAGTATCTTCTGACTTTTCAACAGTGGCCATCATAGAAGCATGGTTCCCAGTTTTGAATTCTGGTTCTTCTTCATCATAGAATTCTTTGTCATCTTCTTCCTCTTCACAGACAAAACTCTTCCTTTGCATTTTCTTACCAGATTTGAAGTCTCCCTTTTTGAAGAACCTTCTCTGAGGCTTCATGAAGTTTTCATCTTCACTGTCATCATCATTGATATTCTTCAAGCACTGAGAGGAAATGTGCCGAACTTTTCCACAACGGAAACATGCGAGAGGTAACTTCCCTTTGAATTTCCCTTTCCCATTCTGGAACTTCTTTTCAATGAGAGAAAGAATTTCTTTCTCTTCGTCATCATCACCGCTAATATCCTTTGAGATTTTTAATTTATCCATGTCCTTGAATGTCATTTCCTTGCTCACCCGAGTCGTATCATCTTCTGGTTTGACTCTCATTTCATATGCTACCAAGCTGCTCAGTAGATCATCTAGAGAAAGTTTGGAAAGATCTCTTTCCTCAAGGGCTGACACCTTCGCATTATACAGAGGTGGAAGTCTTCTTAATATTTTCTTTACAATATCAATGTCTTTGATTTCTTCGCCCAGAAGCCAAATTGATCCAACCACTTCAGTAATTCGATTGAAGAAAGAGTCTGCATTCTTGTCTGGATGCATCTTCAGATCGTCAAACCGATTGTGTAGCACTTGTAGTTTCGCCTCCTCCACTTTTCTATCTCCTTCATAAATATTCTCAAGTTTATCCCACATGGATTTTTCTGAGGTGAAATTCATCACATTTAGGTAGATCTGATCAGAAAGGGCTGCAGTGAGAGCATTCTGTGCTTTAGCATCTGCATCAAGAAGTTTCCTGTCTGTTTCAGTCATAGCCAGACCTGTTGGATCAGTGACTTGTATTCCTTGCAAAGTAGAAAAAAGAACATCCATTCCAAGAGATCATAGATGAGATCTCATTCTGTTCTTCCAGATCTAGAAATTTCTTCCATCGAAGTGAGGGACTCCCCTAACATTGACCGCGTTTTCCATGATGAAGAACGTCAGATTCAACACCAGCAACCTGCCTCTGATACCACTTGAAGGACCCCGGGACACCCTGAGAGGGGAGGGGTGAATCAGGGTGACCAATTTTTCTTTTAATGAGATGGATCTTGTTCCCACGTTGGTAGGAACTTGTTCAACCTATATGATGATTATGATCAGAAAGCAAACATTCACATACACAGAGAAGACACAGCCCTTTTTACTTGGTTCACCACTAAGGGATACGTCCAAGGAGAATACGCTGACAGGTTGTCGGTCGTACCAAAATCCACTATGCTTCACTAGCGGTAGATTACAAAAGTTCGGGTACAGTTACTCTGTCCCAGGCTCACTGCCTTTACAAAGGTTCAGTGATAGCCCACTGCATC
Source organism: Viscum album (assembly GCA_963277665.1). Classification (NCBI taxonomy): domain Eukaryota; kingdom Viridiplantae; phylum Streptophyta; class Magnoliopsida; order Santalales; family Viscaceae; genus Viscum; species Viscum album. The sequence goes on along the minus strand of OY728162.1, from coordinate 3,037,685 downwards.
CCTCAGGTCACTCCCATTGACTCCCCCTAGCTCACTGCCGTTGGTGAAGTCTCACTCAGTTTATAGATGTGAAGGTTTCTTCATCATTTGCATAAGAATGCATCCATTGTTGTATGTAGATGCTCTATTGAAGTCTGATTCTCACCAGAAGCAGAATATCACATTTCCTCGAATGTATTGGGTAGTCTCCTGGCTTTCGTGCCGCTCCAAACAGGCCGGCGGGCTTCAGCAAAAACTGGCGCGCTTCTCCAAGCCGGACGCGCAAGTCCCAATACAGCGCGCAAGTCCAGACTGGCGCGCAAGAGTCACCAAAGCACCTGTGCGACACTTCCTTCCCCGAAAACAAACTTGCGTGGTCCACTTACTTTCTCTTCCAAACCTCCTTGGGTGCTCAGCAGACAACCAGCACGCAAGCTCTACTTGCGTGACCAAACTACCACCTGCGCGGCTCAACCACCTGCGCGACGAGAGCTCGAACAATCTCTAAGTCTCAAACTCCATGGGAAATGAGGAGGGGTGGTCCAGTATTTATAGGCAAACTGGACCCCCTGCGCGGAGGCGCGCAAGTCTTGTCTCCAGTAACCTATGTCGCGCAACCCACTTGCGCGACCCAACCAACACTTGCGCGACCTTCTTTCCTTAGCCAATTTTTTATGTTCGGATCCTCAAAAACATATAGCGCGCAAGTATTTTATCCTCCAAGAGATCGGCACGCAAGTACCTTTTCCAAAAACACTTTACTTTATTGGCCGATTTTCAAGCCCAAAAATTTGGCAAATACTGGGAAACGGCGCCACCTTCACTACTGTTTTCTACTTGAACGGTATGATCTCTTTGTTGGTACACATCCTGAACTTCCACTGAGGATTGACAAAAAACACAAACCATACGCCAAATCATGCTTTGAAGACCCTAGTTCCAACACCAAGATCCCAAGAAGCCTCTCTCAAGCCTCTCTCAAGCCTTTGGAAGCACACTTCCAAGTAAGGGTTTTTTCTTCCTTTCTCATTTTTTTCCAATTTTTTTAAAGTTGTTTTGCCATTTTAATTTCAACTATGAATGTTGTGGTATTGTTTCACACCTCCCTAATACTTCCCTATTTATGTTTGAATGATGGTATAACCCTTTCTCTCTCATTAAATTTCTCCCATGTACACCCGTTACTATGCCGAAATTCCGAAAGGAACTTCTCCTTCCTCATTTACATTCAAGAAATACTTTTGTATCATGAATCTAAATTCCATTAAAATTATTGGGAAAAGTATATATATGAAATCCATACTGTCCAGTACATGTAAATATGATGAGGAACCCCTTTCTCTCTCATCAACCATTTTTATGAATTCTTATGTGACGTCGTTACGCTGCCGAAAATGCACCGATTTTCTAATCCAATGTCATTGTGTAGTGAATACCATGCCCATTTCTCCATCAAGGGTATTAAACTTTATGCACATTTACTTACTGATTATAAAGTTTCATGTATGAATTCCACATTGTTTTATCGTGTAATAATTGATTATGTTTTATGAATCTATGTTTTATGATCCATGTGGAACACTTATGCATGAAATGGAATGTTTAAGAAGGGTGCGCCCTTATAGCACTCCAATGCATTCAGTAAAGTATAGTATCATGATACATCATGTGAAATGATTTTTGACTAATGCCAATTCAAGTGAAACTAGTGTTTACTCATGCTTCATGTTCAATGAGGATTTACTCATGCTCCATGTGCAATGGGCATTGGCTCATGCTAATTCCATGTTAAGTGTTGTTGCCACATTTCCATGTTATGATTATCATGCTTTATCATGCCTTTATGTTCATGTATCTCTTGTTCTCTATTGATATTCCTAATGTCTAACATGTATTGTACACCTCATGTTATTCCATGTGTATTCCCTTACTCGGATTTATTGCTCACCATTTTCTTATGCATGTCCTCAGGTAATCCCATGCAATGCTAGGTATGAGGTAATGTAGTGGTCATGTAAAGGATTTTTTCAATAAAGATGTTGTATTTCATGTTTCAAGTTTTTATGTAATGATCCTAAGCCCCAAAGACACTAATTCTCTCGATCTTCTTTGTTGTATCAATTGATGTTTTATGTAATAAATCATGTTTATGTTTGTATTAAAAAGCAGGGTTGTCATAGTGGGGGTGAATAGGTTTAGTCAATTTATTATCATGGAGTGTTTAATTAATTTATATTTGATTATTTTGTTGATATTTTTAGAACTATTTTATTAAATTTTCTCTTGTGACTATGGATTTTTGTAGCAACATTACTCTCCAAATAACTCCCTTGCACCTATGGGAGTAATCAAAAAATATTTATCCCACATCTCTTGTTTTAAGGCTGGTGGAAGCTATGGTCAGGGTTGTTCAGGATATGTGAAAGGGAGCGAATCCCATAGCCACCCCAGTTAGAGAGGTTTAATCTATACATACAAATGATAAATCTCAGGAGTCCCTCAAGAGTAAGCCTCCTATTTTTGGGGAAATGTCGAGTCGTAGGAAGCAGGTGAGTGGCTCGAGATGGTCGAGAAGATGTTTGAGTTTCTTGACACCACTGAGGAAGTTTTGGTGTAGTGTGATTATTTATGGCTAAAGGGTCCCAAAAAAAGGTGGTGGGAATCACAGTTTCAGGCTGGGAATTATGAGAAGATGATATGGAAGGACATCAAGTCCATATTCAATGAGAATTATTTTCTTAATATCTTGGATTATGGACAATATAGGGATTTCATGGTTCTTTCCTAGGAATATTTGTTAGTAATGGAATATGGTAACCATTTTACTATTCTATTATGGTATTCACCTTATATTGTTTCTAATTAATATATGAAAGATCAAAATTTTGAAAAGGTTATGTGACCATATATTTAATCTCAAGTCTTCTTATTCAAGATGGGAACCTATGTTGAGGTAGTTGATCATTAATGAATGTTTGATATTGATTATAAAGGAATGTACGAGTTTGTTGGGTGTGGTGTCATATGTGGTTAGTGAAAGTTCCTCTGAAAAAATAGGATGTAGGAAAAGAAAGTGATGAAGATAGGTGGTTGTTCAGGCCATCCTTCCAGGCATTTTTCTTTGGTAGCTTCTAATAAGAAATATATTGTGTACCATCAGTGTGTGATGGTAGGGAACACTCTACCAAATTTCACTTTTACTACTAGGCCTTTTTATAAGTGTGGAATAATGGGGCACTTGTATCATTTATGCAGGGCATCATGGACATACCAGAGAGTGGTAGGATCTATGGCTTCCGAGGGAGCTTCTATTTAGTCAGAGCCAACCGGGATGGTGGGGTATCGATTTGGTGGTCATGGAGGCAGGACAAAATAATCTTTTGGAAGAGCTAGTTCATGGAGGAGCCATAGGTGAGCAGTTTTTCAAAGGTAGAGGCAAGGCATCTTCATGTTGTGGATCAGGAACCAGTGAGATAGGATGTCGGTCCCTTAGTAGTTCAAGGGACCATTATAATTTCATATACTATAAAAGCTATTTTATTTGATACTTGTACATCAATTTCTATTATCTCAACCAGTACTGTGGATCTATTGAACTTTCAAACAGAGATGATGTATTTTGAAGTGTAGTTAGTAATTTCATTGCGTAGGAAGAAATAGCTAGGTCTCAGGTATCTATCTTGTGTGATTTCCAAGTTAGTGGTTGAGATGAAGTGGGATTTCTTAGTCCTAGACATGGTACCATTTTATGTGATCCATGGCATGGATAGGCTCCAATCGAATAGTTATTGTTATTGGAAACAGGTTAATTTTATGGAACCTGGTGGGATTCCTTACATATTTCATTGGGAATGTGATCCTCGGTTGGGTCACGCAGGACCTCCACTCCAAGAGTTGGGATATATTATCATTTAGATATCATCCCTCGTATTAGAGGATTATGGTGGAACTCATGAGGGTGGACTACCTTGAATAGTGTATTAGATCCATGAGGTATTTCTAGGTGACGTTTCGGGCTTACCCCAAATCAGGAAATTGAGTTCTTGATTGATTTCGGACCCAGAACACAAATGATATCTCTTACCTTGTATCATATATCCCCCACCAAGCTAAGCGAATTAGATTTACAGGCAGATGATTTTTAATTTAAAGGATTCATTCCCCGAGCATCTCTCCTTGGACCACCCCAGTTCTTTTTTCAATGAATTACGATCAATCCCTCTAGTTCTTCATTGATTACATGAAGCTAAATAATGTAACTATTAAGAATAATTACCCCTTTCCCTAAATCTATGACATGTTTGATCTAATAAAGGGGGAATTTTTTTTTCCAATATAGATTTGAATTTGGGTTATCACCAAGTCTAGGTGAGAGAGGTCGGCATAACGAAGATGAATTTTTAATTATATATGATTACTTTGAGTATTTGGTCATGCCTTTCAGGTTGACCAATGCTCTAACCATTTTTATGGAACTCGTGAGTAGGGTGTTCCACTGGAATCTCGAATCTTTCATTGTTGTATTTGTGGATAACATCCAAGTAAATTCAAGATAAAAGGAGCATGATAATCACTTGAATATTGTTTTGGTCACTCTTTGGGACAACTTCCTATATGTCATGATTTAAAATGAACCTTTTGGATTAGGGAGGTGATGTTTCTGGGTCATGTGATTTCAGACCAGGGGGTCTAAGTTGACCCTAAGAAGATTAGAGTAGTTACATCATGGGAGTAGCCGAAGAATGTATTCGAGATCAGAAGTTTTCTTGGCCTAAAATTTAGTTATAGATGGTTTGTTTAAAATTTCTTTTGGCTTTCTTCTCCTATGAACACACCCACCCAGAAAGGTGTGAAGTTTGTATAGAGGCCAGATTGTCAGGAATCATTTATAGAGTTGATGCGATGGTTGACTACTACACTGGTATTTATCTTACTAGTGTCTGGGATAGGCTATGTGGTTTATTCAGACCCTTCTGGTATGCGTATTGGGTGTGTGACTTTTATAGGTGATCATGTTGTGGCATATAGATCCTAAAAAAATCAACCACGTGAAATGAATTACCCAACTCATGACTTGTAATTGGAAGTGGGTATGCATGCCCTGAATATATGGCACCATTATTTTTTTGGGAGAAATTTGTGGTCTACTCGGACCTTAAATGTTTGGATAAATTTTTATCCTAGAATGACTTGAACTTGATTCATCATCATTTTATCGAGTATTTGCAGGTTTTCGACTTTGATAATATTTGTAACCCATGAAAGGGAAATGTGGTGGCTGACACATTGAGTAGAAAAGTCTTAGTTCAGGAATTGAGGATGTATAGTGATGAGTGGGTACTACAGGGGATCGTGACCCAGATGGACTTAGAAACCAAGGAGCATAGTGGTGGTGCATTCTTTTCAAGTGTTCAATTGAATCGTTCTCTTTTGGAGGTGATTCAGTGGGAACAGTGTAGTGATGATCTATTCCAGTGGTCTATGTAGTTTCTTCATGGTTAGGAGAAAACGTCAGATAGGTCTTCATATCATGAGGGAGTCTTGTGACTTAAGGGCCATTTAGTAGCGTCGTTTTATTTATGGAAGGTGGTGATGCAGGACAGTCACCAGTATTAGTGGTCTATTCTTCCTGGGACTACCAAAATTTATTATGATGTTAGTTAGTAGTTTTGGTGTATAGTAATGAGGAAGGAAAAATCTAATTTTGTATCAAGGTTCTATACATGTCAGTAGGAAAAATGAAGAGCATTACATGAGCTCTTGTTTTCTTCACACATTACCCATTCCTACATGGATTTGGAAAGAGGTCACCATAGATTTAATCATTGTCTTACCTCACACACTTCTAGGTAAGAATTCCAATTGGGTGTTGATTGATCATCTGAACAAATCATATCACTTTATTCCAATACAAGATACAACTAACGTGGATGAACTAGGGTGATTGCATATTCAAGAGGTGGAAAGGCTTAATGGGGTTCCATCAGTAGTTTATTAGATAAATACCCCTATTTTACCTCTCAATTTTGAGAAGGCCTTCAGAAGGAATTGGGTTCACAAATTAAGATAAAAGGGGAATTCCATCCTCATACAGATGGTTAAATAGAGTGAGCAAATCATATTTTTTAGGACATGGTTCATGAATGAATTTTTGATTTTTGAGGATCATGGGATTGAAATTTGGGGTTGGTTGAATTTTTTTATAATAATAGTTAACAATATTCAATCCAAATAGATCCATTTAAAGTGATTTATGTCTTGACATGTTGGTCATCTCTATGTTGGGATAAGGTGGGTGAGACCTCACTTTTTGGACCAAGCCTCATACAAGAGACATATGAGAAAGTCAAGTTGATTAGAAAATGGTTATTGACAGCTCAGAGTCGCCATAAGTCTTAATCTGAGTCGAGGTGTGAAGAACAGTAGTTTCTTATAGGTGATTCAATACTCTTGAAGGTGGACCCTCAATTGGGTCATAACTATTTGGGGAAGTAGGTAAATCTAATATAGAGGTATGTTGGCCCTTTTGAAATAACTGATAGGATTCGAAAGGTGACATTCAAGTTATCTTTTCATTCCCAATTGACATCTCTTCACAGTGTGTTTCATGTTTCCCATATAAATATGTATAACCTAAACCTATCAAAAGTGATGGATTGGAAGGAGTTAGAGATTGAGCCAGATTTATTAGTGTTTGAATGACCAGTGTAGATAGTGGATTCCCAAGAAAAACTTCTTCATGGAATGTATATATTTTTTATCTGTCCTTTGGAAACATTGTAATTATGGGAATGAGACATGGCAGTGGAAATCCTAGGTTCATAATTGGTATCCAATCTTGTTCTAGGATTAAGATCTGCATTTAATTTTGGAGGGTGGAGAGTTTATATGGTGGGGAGAATTGTCACATATATGTCATTATTTTTAGGTAAATTTCCATTTTATTGTAGTCTATCATTTTCCCTTAGGTTTCCCATTAAAATTTAGTGAAAATAGATTTATTTTGGTGGTCAAGGCCTGGCGCATGGTTGGCATACGATTAGTTCAAACTGTGCACGTTAGCCCAGGTAACCGTGTCCCCAACCCATAAAATTTTAAAAAAAAATATTCCAAGTTTTCCCTTTTCGGATACGAACCCTCATCTGCCCATTTTCTTCCCCACTAAGGATTTTTAGCCATAGGGGTCTCCAAGATCCCTCAAGATTCCTTGGAACCAATTTTTAAAGGGGATTTGGTGGGGGAAACTCTAAGGTTATTTAGGTAAGTGATTCTACCACTTATTTCTTTCTTATATTTATAGTTTCTCCCATAATTCTTGAGGTTCTATTTTTCCAATAGCTAGGGTTTTATTCCTAGGGTTTAATTTTGAATTTTTTGTTTTGATCTATTTGATTAGGGTGAATTTTTTTATTGATTGTGGTGTGGTTGAATATTTTCACCTTTATTGGGGGGTTTTAACATCAAATTTAGGTGGTTAAATCTAAAAAAATATTTCGTGAATTTTATTGGTAGTTAAATTTATTTATTATGATAATTGATTAAAATAAATGATGCGAGAGTAGTTTTTGAAAACGTTTAACATGCGTTTGATTCTCAAGTTGCATGTTTATATAAAAGAAGGTGTGTTTTTGTGTGAACCCATGTTGCATCACTTCATAATGTTTTATGAATTGAGAAATGAGTTTATTAAATTATGAAGGGGTTGTAAATTTTGTTTCAATATGGTATTGGGGTGAATTTGGGTTTAAAGAAAGTTTTTAATGTGTTTTTTTTTGTTTAAAACCATGAGACACTTCTTGAAATTGTATTACCAAATTTTTGAATGGCTTATTAATTGATATAAAGGGTTTCAAATAGAATTGTAGACTATTTTGGGGTGTGTATGAATTGAAAATGGTATTTTTGTGTGAAAGTGATGTTATGTGATTTGTAAAACTTGTTTGGGAAAAAAAGGGAAGCTTGTGTATCTAGGTGGGTAAACTATGACTAGTTTTCTGGTGATTTAGCAATGACTATGTCCTGGTTTCACATAGTTTGATTTAAGATAAAAAAACAAAAGATATATGAAAAATTATTAGAGACCACTAGAACATTGGATATTTCTCCTCTTTAGTGGCTCATGCATGAGAAATCTATTGGTTGTGGTTCCTATACTATATTTCTGCAAGATACGAAGTGCCTAGGTTCCCAATGCTAGCTATTCCTAGGGGTAGTTCCGATGATTAGTTCTTATTAGATATATTGAATCCATCATTAGAATACAATAGGTTTTTTTTTAAATTTTCATAATCAAGTGCATTGTCTTTAAAGAAATTATTCTTTAAAACTGTCATTCATTTAAATATATTTTTCATAAAATTATTACTAATATTTTCATTATATAAAACCTTAAAAGTTATTTACCTTTATAATGCTTAGTTAATGGAATAATTTTATTGGGTGGATCCTTAATGGGATTTGGTTCATAGCCTCTTACACATTTGGGTATAGTTATACTTGGTAATGTTTGACATCGGTAAGGGAATTGATTTTGGTGATGGCGGTTCTTGTTGATAGTCGTCTTGTTGGTTCGGTGTTGTGGAGACGACTTAATGGTGATTCCCACTTATCTTGTGGTGGTTTTTGATTTAGAATTTTTGAACCATTTTGTTATGTACTATTTGGATGTCAGTTTAAAACTAAGTATTTCAATTCTGAAAAATCATTTAAGGCTTGTTTGGTTGAATTTTCATATTCATTTTATCAAATGTTTCTAGTTTTTTTTGTTCTTATAAAATTAAGATAAATCATTACTAATATTTATTTATGACACCTAAGAAACTGTTCCAGCCCATGGTTATTGGAAATAAAATTAATTTGATGCCACAGATTGGGTTTGGTGCCAATTTTAATAATGACCTGGCTTGGTTTGTGAAAGTTAAGTTACCAATTATTGAATTTTATTCACTATTACTATAGGTTTTTAAACTGATCAATACATGAAGAAGATATATTATGCAGGTGTTTATCATTAATAAAGTGACTCATTTAGAATAAGATACCATCAAAAAATAATAATGGTATTATTTTTATGTTGTTATATATTAATTTGGTGAACTGGTGTTGATGATATTTAAGTAAATAGTAAAATACTATAGTTAAATATGTTATACCATACATTTCAGGGATGCAGTAGTCTGGACATATATAGTGTTAAAAAAATTTCTTCCATCTAGAATAGGTATATAAGAAATAGTTTATAATTATTCAGTATTAATAATTTCATTAATATAAATGACCCGTCTAACCATCCATTTAATGATGTGATGACGAGTTAAGAAAACCGTCCATGGATGAAGTAGTATGCAAGTATGCATAATGGTATCATTATTTTTGAAATGGTTTTGGAGGAAGGTGGAAAATATATATTCCATTAGTATTATAAAAGATATTAATATTATTAATACTCGTGTTATCATACATTTATAGATATAATAGGTTTTAGTGGGTAAAAGAAGAAGATAATTAAGTGATATCGATTGAGAAGATTATATTTTTCTTTGGTTCTTATCTATTGGGTAACACCTTAAGTCGCTATAGATTGGTCTTTTGGGAAGAAATATACATGATGAAATATGGAGAGTGTTTTGGAGAGAATAGGGTTTTTTTCCAACATGATAATGATTTACAGTTAGGGATGAATTTTGGTAGAGATGAGATCCCTTTATAATAGAATGGATTAATATTCATTTAAATATTATTTCATAATATAAAGAGATTAATTTTTTCAACTGTTACTTGAATCCAAAGCGGAAAATAATTTATTCAGGTATGAGAAATGTTTGATATGCTCTCTAAAAATTATTTATATACATGTTTTAAACATTTTTATGTTGTTTTCTATAAGATTTTACTCTTTTACCATTATTTTATTTTACAATAGCAATTAACTTTTTTTATGAAATTTAAAATTAATATATACAATGAAAATGGTACTTAGTTATAATTTTTACCAGCTTACTAAAAATATAAAGTAAATATTATAAAATAAAATCTATATTTGTAATAAAAATTAATTTTATCATTACCACATTTGACGTGTTAAATCTTATTTTCATAAAAATAATTTTTAAGTATAATTTTTAGGTTTCAGATAAAATCATCATTGTAGTGGATTATTAATATGTTATTTGGTTTAATTTAAAAAAATGAGATTTATATGATATTAATATAAATATAACACATTATTTCATAAAAGAAAAACAAAAATAAATTAGAAATACCCATAATAGTTTTAATTATAAAAATTTTACTTATTTTTAAATATGATAAACAATGATTTTTTAAATCCAACATAGTGACTATAAATAAATCTTTATCTCAATATGATAAAATTTTAAACATAATATTTTTGAATGTTTTAGATTATTCATAGATTCAGATATATTCATAAAAGGTATCGTTTAATTAAAAACTATATTATTTACTATTCACAAAAAATAACTTATTTTGGAAAAATAACATAGAATTTTCCTAAGATTTTATTTCTATGTTGGATCAATTTTTTCTGTAAAAAATTATAAAATTATAAAATTTTTATTTTAATGAAATATTAAATACATAATAAAAACCTACTTTTATTAAAAAATAAAAAATCTATGTGTTAATAATATTATTTCATATCAATTTAACATTTGAAAATTATTAATATATTAGTTAATATATCGATAAAATTTTAAATTGATAAATATAATTTTTTAGGATAAAATATTCAACACTTTGTGCAAATTTTTCTTTGAGAAAATATTACATTTATAAAAAACATTCATCTCCAAATACAATTAAAAAAATTATTTACATTATAAGAATTTAATTTTACTAATCCGTTGATATTTATATATTTAGTTTAATGTTTTAATACATAAGAACACAATATAATTATGATATTAATAATAATATGTAATAAATAATATATAAATGTTAAAATATTATATTTTTATCTCTTTATTTATTATTAATGAGATATATAATAGTCCATTTACTAAAAAAACCCAACATCAGTATATATATATTTGATACATGTATATAAAACAAAAATATTTTCAATGACCTTCTTTCCATTTAAAATATTCTTAAAGACCACGTAAATTGCAATCATATATCATTCTTATATAGGTCCTAATATCATCAATCCCATTCATTTACTTCTTTCCCACCATGACTATGATAGTTTTAATGATTGAAATATTTTTGTTGTTTTCATTGAGTTTATGATTATGTTGGACAATCATGGGGATAAGGAATCTTTGTTAATGGAATATTTATATTCTTATGTATGTATTTTAGATTTATTTTTCTGTTGATTATTTTTTCATCTTCATAATATATTGTTTTTTGACTCATTTTATTAAATTTTAGATTATTAAAATGTATCAGAGGGTTTTAGTCTCTTCTTCCATGTGATTTAATATATATTATTTATTTTAATGTAATATTTAATTAAAAAATTCTTTGTGTGATAGTTTTTTAATTGTATATATGGATTTTAGTAAAAGGTTTATAGGAGTTTTGATCACATTTTATTTTGTGTTGCTGCACAGTAACATGAATATTAAATAGGGAATCAGTGACTTAACTATTGCGTTATCTAATTAATTTTTAAAAACATGAAATTTTTTATTTAATCACAATCTAGAAAAAAAATATAAGGTTATATACATAACCTGGAGAGAGTCTTGAGATGATATCCAATGGTGAGGGGTGTCGGTGGATGTTCTTAGGAATCTAGAAAGATAAAAATGCAGTAGAAATCGCCAAAATTATTGATAAATATGACATATGCTTCTTGTCTATCAATAATCAAACCATTAAAATTAATGAAATTTATCTAGTTGAATATTGTTACATTTTATTAATATTTCTATAATAGATTAATTATCATATAATTGAATCCATGATCCACCTAGGAATTCACCTCTTAATTTACATTTTCAAAGATTTTTTCAGTTTTTATTCATTCTATTTTATATTTCTAAATTAACCATTTATATTTTTATTCCCATAAATTAATTATGGATTAAATGAAAAAGAAATCATGTTTTATTCACCTTTTTTTAGTTTATGGATTTATCCCCATTTCAATGTGCATTATCCATTGGAAATTTATTTTCTAATGATTTAATCATCCGTATAGATCGATTTTAATTGCATGAATTTTCAAAAATTTTGAGATTAAAAAAATGTAGACAAGAGTTTGATGAAAATTGAATGAATAAGGATCATAAAAGTTTGTTTCATCATAAATATGGGAATAATGACAAGATTAATTATTGGAGAGGTGCTCAAGTGATTGTTATTTTCTCTGGGCTCATGAAACATTATGGATGGACTTTGAATCCACTGATTGAATCCGGGAAATAAGTTTCTACCAAAGGATTTTCTTAGCATGATGAATTTTATGTAGGCTCACATGTCATTTAATGTAATATATAAGGTAAATGTTATAAATTTAAATATTTCTTAAATCTATTATTTTTTTGGGAAAAACTTAACTACACTTCCTATGATTTGGAAGAAGATATACCATGTAAATTTATGATTTTTGTGCTTATGCTTTAGAATTTTATTAAATATAACATGCCCTATGGGATAGTAATATTTCATGTGACTATATATGACAAGCTCAACTTCTATGAGAGTTACAATGCTAATGATTTTCAGTAGATTGTACATTATTTGTATATGATCACACTATGTGTATATTGACTTCTTCATGTCATGTACAATGGTAGTACACAACCAAGAGGTTAACCTGTGGTGAAAAATTTTGTACCCACCAGAGCATGCCTTTTAAATAGATATGTTATAAAATAAAATCCCCAAGTAGTCATGTTTAAGTAAAATTACATGAGGAACATGTTGGTGGGAACACACATCATGGTATGGTTGTGATTCTTGTTGATGCAAGAGTGATCAATAATATAAAAATTATAGAGGCTTGGATGGGATGCCATATTTCATGGGGAATAAAAATAATCCCTCATCTAATGGTGTTTCACTTGGGAACTAATTCCTCTTATTATTTAAGGGATAGTGTAAGTAATCCCCCCATGTTTGCTAAATACAGTCCTAGGGAATATGATCCTTTAACTAAAAACCAGATAGGGTTTGTATTCCCACTCTTCTATATGAACTTGGAATCCTATATCCATTTATTTAGTATTTATGTATATGAGAAGAGTAAACATGGTTTTAGTATCCTCCATCATTTTATGAATTTATATACATCTTCCTAGGGTTAGGAACCTTCATTATTGATTCAGAGAGGTTAAATGGGTTTATTATTGACATGGAATGGAAAGGATGATAAGTATAAAAAATTAATTTTGTGGGTTGTGATTATGGAGACTATACAATGAAAATTGTGTACCTTCTATGATGATATTTTGGTTCTTCCATCATTACCCATTTTATTGTGATACAAAGTTGATAATGTTTTTAGAGGATTTATATCTTAAGTAATTTCAAGACCACTTACTACTAATTTAAATAGGAATACATACATGGGGTTTCATACATCTGTCATGTATTATACATATTATGGCTAGTTCAATAGTCTTCTAGGTGGACTATAAATGAGTGTTGTATAATTGATCATGGTGGTAGTGTTAGCTGTCTCATAGAAATTATTTAGAGTTTATGGTTTAATACAATATTTTTCCAGACTGTAAGGTGAAACATACCATTTAGTTGGGCTTAAACATTTTCCATATTTACAATCATTATGCTTCATCATAATCTATTTAGGTTTTTATAGGATATGCATACAATTAATACCCCAATATCTTTTACTTTTAGAAAAATAGCATAAGGCCTCATAATGTTGGTTACTCTTATATAGTGGTAGCATCCCAAGATTTTACATTATGTATATTTTTAAATTTAATCTCTTTGATAGCTTACGTTGCATGCAACACTAAATTTGTGCGCACCCTGATTTATCAAAATAGCTATTTAAAAATTAGTTATAAATAGTACCTACCACATTATGAAATTTATAAATTTTATTCTTCAATATAGACTTCATTTTTAAATTTTGAATATAAAAATTATCTTAGGGTGATTTTTTTTTATTTTTCTGAAAAGTTTCAATTTTTTATGAACACTGAAAAATAATGCATTGTTTTTAAAAACTAACATTTTTCATTTAAAAAATTATTTTAATTTAAATTGTTTTAAATGTCAAAATTTATAAATAATACATATATTAATCCAATTTAGGTCATTTAATAAAAAGTTATAATAGAATTAGATATAAAAATCTACTAATCTTTTGAGTGTCTCTTTTACCCGTCTTCTCGCCACATAAGTGTTAAACTTAATTTAGCCACTAATATGAGTTTAATTTTAAAAAATGTATATAAAAAGTTGTAATTATGATGATATTTAGAGTTTAATAAGATAAAATTAATTTTATTTGATGAATTGAAACTTTACTAATGTTTTTGTATTTACAACTATTAAGGGTAAATCAGGTAATTAAGGGAAAAATAATATTACAATATTTAAAATTTACCTTAACACTTTTCCTAATTTAATTGGATGATATTTTTTCGACTAATAGTATCATTGGGTCTATTTGGGGACATATTAGAGCCACCTGGATGACTTTAATATAATTATAATATTATATTTAATGAAAATCAATTATTTTGTACTTCTGTTTTTAACAAGTAAAATATTTTAAATATCAGGTCAAATAAGTGATATGGTAAAATATAAATAGCATTTAGAAATAAAAATTTTTAAACTACATCACAATAATTAATTATAATTTTATAAAAGGCATAATTAAAATAAATGATGACACAATGATGATGTAGTAATTGATTAATTAATGTAAATATTAAAAATTGATATTAAAAATATTTTAAAAAATATAATTTAAAATATTAGATGAAATACATGAATTTTTGGGTATCTTTTAGTTTTTAAAGATGAGTTAATGTAGTTTTTTATATGTAATCAGGTTGTTATGATTTTTTAAAAAGTCTATTAATAAATAGTGTCAAAATTGAAATAAATAAGATTTTAAAAAAAATATTTTATTATATTAAAAAAATCTATATTTTAGAAAAATAACTTGGATAATGTTATTTATGTCATAAATGATCCAATTGGGGGTTTTTTTAATTTTATTTTAAATATATTAACTATATCATGTAAAAAGACAAGTTGTCCCGATAAGAGTTAAATTGATTAAATAACGGGTAAATCTAAATGATAAGGTTGATATTGTGACCTAAACATGTCTAAAATTTATTTTTTGAGATTGATTCTGTCAATAGTCATGTTATATTAAAAATAACTCATTTAGAGATATTTGAAATCGAAAATCAATTTATATTAAATAAATAGTTTTAGAGTTTAAAAAAGTGCCCCTCCCCTCTCTTATAAAAAGGAACATCTTATTCACTTTTATTCACACCTATAGATACCTTTGGATTAGACCAAACATGCCCATTTTTCCTTCACACATTCTTTACATCATCATACAAGCCCTAATTTTGAAATAAATCTAACCTATAAAATACTTTTGTGCAAATCAAAATGGGATACTTAAAGAGGAGGTAATTGTTTTATCATTTCAATTCAATTTCATTTATTCTTCAACTTAATATTATTATGTTGATTCCATACTAATGTAATAAATATAGTATAATATATATTTTTAGATGTTATTATTTTAATTTTAAAACCATATTCCTCTTTTTACCCATCCTACAAAAAACAATATCACAATGCTTGCGTACGTACGACTTACCATGTCAATGTTGTGGTGTAATTTGTTTTTCATAAATACTATTTTTAAATGGGTATAACTTTGAATATAATGGATATAATTAATAAATAATACATTAAATTGATTTTAAAAAAATAATATCCCATCCAATTACTTTCCCATTTACCATTACAAAGTGATATCGTCGCCCGTGCGTACGTATGTCATACCGTCTCCAAGATGTGATAAGATTTATCTTTGATGCAAACCATTCAAAAATGATTATAAAAATATATATAATTAATAATTATTAAATATATGGATTAATAATTATACAAGAATAATATATATATATATATATATATATATATCATTTACTTTATTCCATTCAATATGATAAGAAAACAGAAATAGAGTTCATGGTTATGTACGACAAACCGTCTTAATGAGCGGTGTCTTCCATTTAATATATCTATCAGTTATATATATATATATATAATGAATATATATGATATATAAATAATTATTTAAATTCTAAAAGTAATTTAATCATTATCTAATTAATATGATCAAGAATAACAAGCCAAAACATTTTGATAAACAATGCAGTTATTACCCAAAAGGTTTCTTTAACTTGGAATTGTTAAAAAATAGGTAATATAAAGTCATTAATCAATTTATTTGATATAATAAATACGAATATAGTTCTGGTATAAATTTAATAACATTATTTAACCATGTTTTAGGAGTTTAACGCACCCTCAACTAAATTAAAGTTTGAGGTAAGGGTTATTTTTGAAATCTCATTATTATCTGAGATTGTTTATATGTAAGTATTTATTGGGACATATTTATCATCCTTGTCCGTGATGAATAAAAATGATTTCAAAAGGAATATTATTAAGCATTTATTTAAGGTGAACTTTAACTAATATATCATTTTAAATGTTTCTATGATTTATTCCTTTAAATCTTTCTCATTTATGTCCATGTTTTTAAAATTGTTTTTATGGATTTATTTATAAGTAAATGAATATATTAAAATGTTAATTTTATAATTTCATTCAAATGTTTCAATGTGGTTTGGGAAACTTTGATTGAAAAAAAATTTATGATTTTTTCTTTTATAAATGCGTTTATTTTAAATAAATTATTTCAGAAAAGGGTATTTTTTAATATATTTCAAAATATTTTATTAGATTGTTTTCATATATGTCAACATCCTTTACTGAATTTTATGTTTGATTGAGGTTGATCTCTTATGATAAAATCTACCATATTTTATTGAAGGGTGTATGATATGGTTAACCATGGATGGGGTATTTTGATACCATTCATGGTTTATGGTTAAAGTACTAACATTTAATATGCTAGTTTTAATTAGAATGTTTATGTTATATTTTACCCTTTTTATATGAGGAATGCATTAGAATTAGTAATTTATTAATTGGGACTAGTTATTGAAATCCCTATGGGTTAGGAAGCAGTTAATAAAAGCCCAATGGGTTGTGAACCGATTAATGAAATCCCCTCAATGCATCATTAGTTCTCTTGAGACAATATAGTTTGGGTTTCGACTAACATGTTTCCCAAATGAATGGTTCTAGAAAGTGGCCTTCATGGTATAGATATGATGTCCAAAATTATGCATTCCAACATTATGATATTAGATATTGATATTACATGTAACAATTCTACTGGTAGAATATCCATTTGAATGATTAAATGGAATTATACAATTTATTCTTTACATATAATGCTAAAGATTATGTTAAAATGTATTATGGATCAGTTTTATACCTTACCATAAAAAATTATACTTATTTAAAATAGCTTCATCTATATTGTGGAAACATTATGAGCATTTAAGCTCACCCATTTCTTATGCTTTACATTCCTAGGAGGCCAAGATGTGTATTATGACTGATATGCAGGGTTAAGCTTGGTAAATAATTGCATTTTCAAAGGATTATCTATGTTTATTTTATGTTTTGAATTGTTATGTATATTCATGTACGCAATCTATATTCCTTGATGGATAAAATGACTAGTCCTAGATGATTTTATTTCTTTTAATCATTCTAATGTATTAAAATAATGCACCAACTCTAAGTTTTTATGGTTGGGGAATTATAGTTGGTATCAAAGGAATTTGAGAAACAATATTATAAATTTGATTTTGAAAACGTATATTGGGGAAAATCCCTATGATATACATTGAGGATAAGTATAGAATAAAGTACTAGAATTTTGGTAAGGTGGATATTATGTGTGTACTGCTAGCAATACATACTTTTCTAAATACTACATGTAAAAAAGGTTCTAGAATTTATGTACCTATAGGTGAAAGCTACGACACAGTGTCTTAAGATTTATTTGGGGTAACCCAATACATTACAATGGACTATACTAGTCAGTTGATTTGACACTCCTGGGGGATATTTTTAGGATAATTCACATTTTAAATACAAACCATTATGAATGATTTAAAAGTAAATATATACCCAAAAAACCATGTTTATGATTTAGATATCAGAAATACCTACATTTTTAATTTTTGTTATGTGATCCACTAGTTCTATGATTATATATTATGTTTCATAATGTTATGATTTAATCTAGTGTATTCCATTGTTTATAAATGGAACATAGTGGAAGGAATGAAAATGATATCAATACACATAGTCAATGTAGGTATTTCCATTATATGAAAGATAATGATTTTGGATATAGAGATTCAATTGGTGCCAAAACAATTATAACTATACTTGGACAATTATCTTAGGTTATAAACAATAACCTTGCACATATAGAGCATCCTGATCCACAATGTTGAGAAACAATGTTAGACCACTTCACGTGACAACAACATCCAATATTCAATGGATCTAAAAATCCATTTATAGATGAACAATGGATATATTCTTAAATGAATATATTTTATCCTTTGGTAAGTAGAAAATGGGAAAAGGTTATTTTGGAAATTTATCATCTATCAGGAGATGTTGATCAGTGGTGATTATTGATTCAAAAATTGAAAGATGAGTAAGAAATTGGAATTATAGAATGAAATTATTCTATGAAAATTTTCATAGAAAAGTATTTCCAATGTGATATGAGAGTTGATATAGAGAGACAATGCATGAATCTTAAACAAAAACAAGATGTGAATGTTTATAAATATGAAGCCAACTTGACAACATTAGCAAGACATGTTGCATACTATATAAATAACATTGGGGGTAAGATTGATCATTACTTTGATGGGTTAAATCCTTTTCTCTGAAATCCATTGGTCTCCCAAACCTTCTCATCATATGTGGATATCGTCTCTGGTGCTGTAATTATAGAGAAATAATTTTCTAATTCTTATGACTTTAAGGGAATGTAAGAGAAGAATATTATAGTTGATAAAGGTATAGATAAAGGGTGAAAGGGAAGGAATGATTTTCTTATATGTGATACTTTTATGAAGAAATATCCCGGTTATTTTTTAAAAGGAATGTGAGTATATTACATGTGTGGAGATAAAGGTCACTAGACTGGTGATTCTAGGGGAACAAAAGAATATGTAAATTTGTAATTCTATAATTTGAATGAGATGGAAATTATGCAAATGATTTTTTAAATTGTCAACAAAATATAAATCATAAGAAAAAAATGTATCGAGGTCAAGATTATGCTTCTATTACAGTAAAAGTGGAATAATTAATGTATTTGTGTTATTGGATTCATGAATTATGGTATTATATTTTGTTTATAAGAATCATGAGATATATAATGATTTTATTGTAGTACGTTCTATTTAAGTATTTGGTGTCATGAATGTTTTCATTATTTGTTTAGGTGATCAAATATTTTGTATGATCCAATAAGAGATACACTATTTTGCTTGGGGAATATGATGTCATGATTGATTTTTGAAATTTAGAGACCTTTTTATACTACTAATTTGGAAAGAAGTATTTTGGAAAAGTCGTAAGGTTGGAATGGATTAAGTTGAGCATTAGATATTATTATTTGATATTAAAGTATTATTTTTTAGATACTTTGGGATAAACCTTTTGTTTTTAGTAGACATTTAGAGGATTAAGGAAATACTTGTGGTACTTATGATTTATCAAAATTTATTTGGGCATGAAAAATTCATTTTGAACTTTCATTTACAGGTGTAAGGTATGAAGTAAAAAATAGATCAAAGCATAACCAAAGGATCAGATTATGTTTATTAAATGTTAATAAATCATGTATGTCTTTACCTAAATAGTAAAACAATTATTGGACTCTAGGTAAAAGATCTTGAAACAAAAACTGCCATCCTAATACTTTTTTGATGAATTAAATGTCCCCTTATATCATCATAGATTTATAGCTTTGTGATTGTATACTTTCTCCTAACTATGTACCAGGTAGGCTATGAGGGACAAGACTTCAAATGATGTTCAAGGAAGGCACATTCACTAGAGAAGAGATAACCAAAATTAGAATAATGAGAGGGTATCAAAATGTCATCACTATCGGGCATATACAGCTCTGTATAGAATAGCTAGCCGACTAGCCCTGCAAAGGTGGAGTGATGATATCATAACATATGCTGGGGAGGAGCAGTTCCATGTTATCTTGTATGGGTGATTCCCTCTAAGACCTACATGTCATGTAATTGTCTCTAAGACTTCAGTCCTTACAAGGGTTACACCACTCACCCCTTGAAAGGTTGATTATCAAATAATAATAAAAATGAAGTCCTTCAGGCCATTCTGACTGACCGACCTAACTATGTTCTCTATCAATCTTCATTGAAACTTGATGGTCAATTTTTTCTTTCATGTCTAGGTTTCCCTAAATGGAACCCTTATATGTGTTATCTATGGTTATTTTTTTCTTTCATGTCCGTGTTTTCTAAAATGGAACCCTTATATGTCCATGTTAATTTTTTTTCTTTCATGCCTAAGTTTTCATTCATTAAAGTGGACATTTTCAACCCCTATTTAAATGTGGGATTTTAATAAAATAATTTTGAAAATTCAAACATTAGTTACCAAACCATAATTTAAAATATTTAAGAACTCATTTTTTCGATGTTGGGGAGAATTTCACACCCTGATATTTAACATAATGTATCTTTTTAGATTTAATCAATTTGATAGCTTATGTTTCACACAACACTGAGTTCAAGCACATCATGATTTATCAAACATGCCTTTTAAAAAGTGGTTCTGTATAGTATTAACCACATTATTAAATTTAAGGATTTTATTTTTAAATTATAAACAATTTTTCAATTCAGAATATCAAAATTATCTTAGGGTGATTTTTTTTTATTTTGATAAAAAGTTTCACTTTTTGATGAATAGTGAAAAATACTGCATTGTTGTTAAAACTGGATTTCTCATTTAAATAATTATTTTAATTTAAATTTATTTTAAATTAATAATAGATAAGTAATACATATATTTATTACATATAGTTCATTGTAAAATTTTTTATAATATAATTAGATATAAATTTTTTTTTAAACGTTTAAATGTCTTTTTTACCCGCCTTTACGGCACATTAGCGTTAAACTTAATTTTTCCACTTCTCTGAGTTGAATTTGAAAAAATTGAAATATATGATTGTAATTAATATTATATTGAGGGGCTAATAGGATCAAATTAATTAATTATTGAATAGTAACTTTAGTAAAATTTTATTTGTTTTCCACGATTAAGTGTAAATCAGTTAATTAAAGGTAAAATAATATTGTAATATTTAAAAGTTACCATAAGACTTGTCCAAATTTGGTTGGATGAATTTGGTTCAACCAAAATCATCCTTGAGACAATTTTGGGACCACTTGGAACGAATTTTATTACTTTAATATTTTTAGAAAATTATATTTATGTAAAGTCCAAATTTTTTATACTTTTCATTTAAACAAGTAAAATATTATTTATATGAGTATATATAAGTTATATGGTCAAATATAAATATTATTTAGAAATATAAAATGTTTATCTACATCATGGTAATTTATTTGTAATTTTATAAAATTAATAATTAAATTAAATTTTGACAAAATGATGATGTAGTAATTGTTTAATTAATGAAAATATTTAATAAATGATATTAAAAATATAAATAAATATAAAATAAATATTTTATGCCATACAATAATATTTTTTATAACTATGATATTTTAGGGATGAGTTAATGTAGGTTTTTTGATGGAATAATGTTTTTATGGTTTTTTAAGAAGTCTATTAATAAATAGTGTCAATAATGAAATAAATGATATTTTAAAATAAATAATATTTCATTAAATGATAAAAACTTCATAAAAATAAATATTTCCTAAAAATTACTAGGATAATGTTAAATATATTATACGTTATCAAATTTTGGCTTTTTTGGTATTTTTTGTAACAATATTTACCCTATAAGGTTAAAAGACATGTTGCCCTTGTAAGAGTCAAATTGTTTAACTAAATATTAAATAAAAAATATGAGGATGATTTTGTGACCTAAAAAACTATATAAATCATTTTTAAAAATTAACTCAACCAATAATAATATTAATTTCTAAATAACTTACTTTTTATATATTTGAAATCAAAAATAAATTTATATTAAATTAATAGTTTTGGTGTTTCCAAAAGTGCCCCTCTCCTCACTTATAAAAGAGAACCTATTCTTATATTTTATTCACACCTATAATTAATTTTTTATTATCTATATCCTTTCCATTTCACCTTCCATGCTCTCTAACTTCATCCTAGAGGACATACTTCGGTCATAAAGCCATCCTATAATGTCCTTTTGTTAAAATCAAAAGAAGACTCTCAAAGAAGAGGTAACTATTTTACCATTTCAATTCAATTTATTTTCTTCTTATACTTCATATTACTATTTTATTTACATAAAAAATTAATAAATATAGTTTAATATATATTCTGAGATGTTATTATTATAATGGGAAAACCATATTCTTGCTTTAACCCATCCTATGAAAAAACAATATCACCATGTGTGCATTCATATGATTTACCACTTCTACATTGTGGTGTAATTTTTTTTCATTGATAATTGTTTTAAATGGGTATAAATATGAATATAAAGTATATATGTAATAGATAATAAATTATATTGTTATTTAATAGTCAGTATTCCATCCAATTTCTTACCTCTTTACCATTACAGAATGATATCATCGCTCATGAGTACATACGGCTTACCGTCTCCACGACATTGTAAGATTCATCTTCCATGTTAACCATTCAAGAATGATTATAAAATATATAAAATGAATAAGTATGAAATATATGATATAATAATTCCAATTTAATATTTATATATATATATGTGTGTGTGTGTGTGTCATTTTATTTCTTCTATTCAACACGATAAGAAAACTAAAACAACATTCATGCGTACATACGACATACAGTCTTCATAAACTGTGTATTTCATTTCATATATCTATATATTATATATATTTATATTCTGAATATATATAATATATAAATCATTTTTTATATTCAGTATGTAAGTAAATCATGATATAATTAATAGTATAATGAATAACATGTCAATACACATATGATAATCAAATCGGTTAGTACCAAAACACTCATTTAATATGGAATTGTTAATATATGGGTAACATAAATCCATAAATGAATTTATATGATATTATATATATGGATATGGTTATGTTATAAATTTAATAACATGCTTTCACAATTTTAAATGAGGGTAACACACCTTGAACTAATGTAAAGTATGGGGTAAGGGTTAATTTTGAAATCTCATTATTATCCGAGATTGTTTATACGTAAGTATATATTGGAACATATTTATCATCCATTACCATGTTTCTTAAAAATGCTCTCAAAAAAATGTTTTTATAGTTTTTTGTTAGGGAAACATTAACTAAGACATTGTTTTAAATTTTTCTATTATTTATTCCTATAAATATTTCTCATTCATGTCCATGTTTTCAAAATGGATTTTGTTGATTTATTTATAAGGACATGAATATTGTAAAATTTTAATTTTGGGATTTCACTCAAACCTTTCAATTTGTTTCTAGATGCATTTAGTTAAAAATATTTTTAAAAAATGACTTCTTTTATAAATTCATTGATTATAAATAAATGATTTCAAAGAAAAATGGTATTTTTTATAAAGATATTTCAAAAAAATTTATTAGAGTATTTTCATCTATGTGAACATCCTTTGTTGATTTTTTTGTTTGATTGTGGTTGATCACTTATGATAAAATCTACTATTTGTTTGAAGTGTTTATGATATGTTTGACTATGGATGTTCCATTTTGATACCACACATGTATTATGGTTAAATTATTAACATTTTATATGTTAGTTTTAATATGAATGCTTATGTTATGTTTAACCATTTATATATGATGAATGAATTAGAATTTGTAAGTGATAGGTTGATGACCGGTTAATAAAATCCCTATGGTTCGGGGATCCATTAATAAAATCCCTACGGGTTTGGGGCTAAATAATAAAACCCCCTTGATTCATTGGTAGTTCTCATGTGACAAACTAGTTTTGGTTTAGACTAACATCTAACCCATATTCATGGTCTTGGCATGAGGCCTTAATGGTATGGTTATGATGTTTGACATTATCCATTCTCACATTATGAGATTAGTTATTGACATTACATGTGATTATTCTTCTAGTAGAATATCCATGTGAATGTTTAAATTGAATTATTGGATTTATTCTTTCCATATTATGCTCAATATTATGTTTAAAAGGCTTTTGATTTAGTTTTATACCTTTCCTTAAAAGTTTTTGCTTATTTATGATAGATTCCTCTATATTTGTTTACCCTTATTGAGCATATAAGATCACCCCTTATTATTTTTTACTTTCCCATGATTTCCAAGATGTGTATTATGACTTATATGTAGGGTTAAGCTACGAAAATAATGGAATTATAAATGGATTATCTACGTTTTATTTTATGTTTGGAATTTTAATTTTAATTTCATCTATGTAATCTATTTTCCAAGACTATTTAACTGATCGGTCCTTCTGGATTTCTTTTAATCATGCCAATGTGTTCAAATAATGTATCAACTCTTGGATTCTAAGGTTGGGGTATTACAATAGTGATTATACCCAACCAATTTCCCATTGGAGGTGTTCTTGTGGTGAAACTCTTATCTTGAAGAGGGATAGGGGGATCTTGTTAATAAAGAAATATTAGGATAACATGAAGAAGGAAAATTTTGAATATGCATCCATGTTCTTAGTATCATGGAGAGTTATGATACAATTAAAAGTCTTTAAGGGCATAATTCAACCACTACCCACAATGATATAGAAATAAGAGAATATAACTATTGAATTTGTATGAACAATCAATATACATATCTATGAAACATTTACATATGAGTTACAATATATTTTTATATATATTCTTCCCATATAATCTCCATTTTGGAAGACTTATTACTCAATCAACATTATAATATATATCACAGTATTGTTGAGGATGAATTGAATACCACTATCAATTGTTACTTATTCAGACTTGATGTTCACTTCAAAATTATAAAGGATCCTTGAAAATAAATTGAACATAAATTTTAGTTATTTTAAAAAACATCACACATATACAATGTATATTATGATAGGACTGTATAAACTCTAGAGGTTATTCTCATCACATAATCTATGGACTTCAAGTGACATTACGATCAATATCATATTTTAATAGTGTTATCATTAAATAATAACTTCTGAATAATAATTTATATGGATTCATATGTATCCCTATATGGGAAGAAAATGTTAACACCATCTTGTAGGGATGAAGTTTTAAAATTGAAGATATTGTGAAAAGAACTTATTAAAGAGATGGAATAGAAGTTCAATGTCATTTAATTACACAATTGAAGTACGTTGGGTCAACCGAAATGATATACTGATAATTATCATTAGTAACCTTGTTTTGAGGCCAGGGATAATTTATTCGATAATATTTCTCTATAAAAGATAGTTATGAGGATTTTAATGAAGGGAAAAATCTTTCAAAAGTATTTATGATCTTTTATGATACATGATTATATTAAACTTGTGTCGAATAAATATTCAGTTCAACAAATAATATCTCAATTGTATGATGTGGAAATTGTATCACATTTAAGATTGTATATACTAGATTCCTCTCATATACTAAATCTGGTGGTGGTATAATTAGTGCATGATCTATCTAACAACGAGTTATGAGCGGAAATCATTGGTTATAGAGATTAAATTCTATGAAACAAGACCACTCAAAAATTTTAGTTGATAATGGAAGAATCAAAAGTTTGATGTGGACACATGGAAATATGATGATGTTATTAAGAAAAACTATTATCATATACTTACATTACTATGTTTTAGTAGATATTTCAAATATCTAATTTTAGAAGTAGGAATAATTGAATTACTAATAATTTTTATGTATAAATAGTTTCTCTCTTTTTATAATTTTATTATGAATATTAATATTAACACAATTATTTAAATTAGTAAAATATTAATTATTACGTAGAATCTTATATAAATATAATGGATATATAATTATCTATTAATTATAGTTGTTAATGAATAATAAAGTGTTAACTATTTGTCAATTAATTTTTTTAATCAAAATAAACCATTTCACTATAGATTGTGTGAATTTATTTAAAAATTAAATATGAAAATTTTATAATCTATATTTGATAAAATGGAATTTTTTTTGATTCATGATTTTAAGAATATCTTAGGGTATATTTTTGGGAAATTTTTTAAAAATAATTTTTTAAAATTATAAATGTATTCAAGATTTTTGAATATTGATTTTTTCACATCACCATGACATAAATATTACATAAAAATTAAGGAAACATTTTTTCATCCTTTAATGTTTATTGGATAAAAATAATTAATTTTAACATATTAAGATGAATTTATAAACCTTTATTTGAAATTTTGAAACCTATGATATATTATATTCTTATATAAACCATTATTGATACATTATCATTGGTTAAGCATTATCATGATTCTATTAAGCATTATTATGGATTAAAATTCAGAAAACCCTCATTTTTTATTCATGAACCGTAAAATTCCATTTATAAAATTACTATTCATATTTTATATCCAAAATTATAATGTAATCAGTAAATTATTGTAATTTTTTTATAATCTATAAAAAAATCCCTCCTCCAACACTTTAATATCACTTCAAAATCTATTTACATTAGAAATTATCTTCAAAATATCTCTCCAAATTTACCTTACCATGTCTCTAATCCCTTTATATGAAAAAAAATTATCTTCCTCCAAATTCTTTAGGATTATTTCAGTGGAACCCTCTCTAAATAGACCATTAATAAATTATGAGATATAAGTGCTTCCATTGATTGTTAAGAGTCAATTAAAGGGTTATATTTAACTAAAATTCCTATTATATTCTATATATTCCCTATCAAAAATTATTTCTCCATATTTATCTTCATACCTTTATAATATGACTACCATATATCTATCTGTGTAACATTCCCGACCTGAGAGCCACTAGACTAGTGCCCCAAGCTGGGTTGCCACATGACCTCAAGCGTGCCTCGCCATACACCAAAGGTTTCCAACTAGAATCAAGTGTCTAGGAGTCAAGGTGGGATACAAAATCGGTTTTTCTGAGTAAGACACAAAAGAATACATATACAATGGTCCAATAAATATAGAAAAAACTATGAACATGTATAATTAAGTACCACCCAAACTGGGTACAAACCACAACCAGTAGTAAATATGTCATGTCAAGATAAAGTTCCATGTGAACAACATCCAAATAAAGACAACTGGTGAAATTCTAAAATTGTTAATACTCTAAGTCCCAGACCTCACCTGTGAACATTCCAACTCAACTCACTTCCCATGCATGATTCCCTTTCCTTTTTTACTTACGTTTAACTATGAAATATGCTCAAGTACACAACAATCGCATGAGCATGGTGTAAGTAAAACACAGTAGGCCACCACCAGTGATGTCTCAAAAATATCTAGTCAAATAGATAGTTCATGAAAATGATAAATAATGGTATGTAAATAATTGAAATCTCAAGAATCCATTCTTAATTATGTTTCCTCTAAGTTAATCCACAACTAAAACTAGATAAAATTCCTAAATAACATATGATTTATTTCACCCTCATTGATTTGTTCAATGTATTGATAATGGTAAAATATTTCAAGGAATATGGGAATAAATCAAGTACTGACTCAATTGGGAATCATATCACAATAGCCTCATTATCCTCACCTCGAAGCCTTGGTCTGGGTGGAATGCAACCGTTAGTGGAATAGAACTCTATCCTCTTACCTAACCCATGAATTGAGAGGTGGAGATTAGAACCTCAGTCCTACTTGACCCATTGGTGTAGAACCTCATGTATTTACCCCACTCGTACAAGCCTTGTGTACATTATTATGTTTCATTCTCCACAAATAAGAACATTACCACCAAGCATAACCAATATCAATAAAAATATCTCAAATAATAGAAACAATGATAATTAATATTATGAAATAATCCATCAACAGAATTATCATTCATATCACATAACTATTTTATCCCAATTCTCATTCCCCATGCTTATCTCACTAAGAATATTCTATTATAAACATAATACCTTAAAATATTACCATTAATACAATTTAACCCATTTACATGCCAACAAAAAATTACTTTATACATTATCCAAAATACACGAATTTACCCATAAAATATTCCAATTCATTACATTAACCAATTAATACATTTGTCAAGGCTATATATCATCACAATTCAATTTCACACCTTACATTTTGTTAACCCCATTCAGGAGGGTTGACGCACCCCATGGGTGGCTCTAAATTGGACAAGTCATCCTCCATGCATTCCATGAGGATCACTAAGGGTTAAATTGGTTATTTAGGCACAAATTTTAACCATAATTTCTAAAAAAACCACGAAAAGAACAAAAGAAAGTAAGAGAATAACCCCACTTCCACAAATACATGTAAAAACCATGGGATATAACTTGTATACCAACTACCTAAAATACATTGGTGAATACACTCCTAATTATGGAATTAGATACCAATCTATACTGTATTTGATGATTAAACCTAGATTTCACTGAAAAAATTTTTTTTGAGTTTCAGATGGAGAGTGGAGAAAGATACAAACCCTAACAAAGAAAAGGAAGAATAGAGAACATTATACTTACCCAGATCTTCAATCCAAAACTTGCGGCACTCCTAATGACTTAGGGTTAAACAAGAGTCACCCTTGTGAGATCTTGAGTTCTCTAGTTCATCTACAGGGTTTCACGGGGAGGAGAGGAGGAAAATCTTGAGTGAGACCTAAAAATCCCATAATACAATTTTTTTTGTAAATTTCTAAAATATATTGGGCCACACAGTTTACCCACATGGTTTTCCAAATCTTGCACAAACTGTAGGAATTCTACTATCCAAGGGGGGGTTTATAGTTACCTGGGTGCTTCCCACAGTTTTACCTAATCGTTCAACATGCCCAGAAAACTCCATTTTCTTTATCTTTCATGTCCCGAACCCCCAAAACACCCTCGATCCTTCTCATGAACTCGGGAAACAATTATTTTACCAAAATAAGGGCATTAGAATGAGAAATAAAAAACTATAGCTTACAAAAATTCCAGATCATACCACCTTCCGAATTTATGAAGGATTATCTTCAAGATGGTCTTTCCGAGAAACATTGATTTTCTATATAAAAGATATCCGGACATTGGCCGCGCTTGTCCAATTCTCGGTCATACATTTCTTCTTGAACATTTTATTTCTGCTATAAAATATGAACAAAAGGCGTGACCTTGCCCCGCAAGAAATTCTCACTATGATCCACAATATGAACTTGATTCTTTTAAAAGGATGCATCACCCTCAAGCTCAACATCATCAGTGTTTATCACATGAGATGGATTTGGGTGATACTTCCAGTTTCGTAAAATAGGTAAAACATCATGAATCCCACTATAATTCTATGAAAGAGATAATTGGTAAGGCACTGGGCCAATCCTTTCGACAATCACAAATGGCCACACATACCTAGGTTCCAATTTTCCCTATCCTTGGATATAACGGTGACCTAGACTTGGTTACACCTAAGGAAACACAATATCACCCACCATGAATTGTAGAGGTAAATGATGCTGACATGAATATGAATTTTCCTGGCTCTGATCTATTTTCTTATGATTCTTAATCAGTAAAACCTTCTCTGACTTATCCTACAAAAGACTCAGTCCTAACAGATCAGACTCCCCAACTTCTATCTAGAATAACGTAGATCTAAAAGTTATCTTATAGAGAGCCTCAAATGTATCCTTCTGAATAGTATCCTGAAAACTATTATTGTAGGACAACACAATAAGAGACATGTGCTTTTCCAACAAACCAACAAAATACAGAAAAAAATCTCCCAAAATGTCTTTTAATACATGAATTATATGTTCTAAATACCTATATGTTTGTGGGTGATAATCTATACACAAAAATACCAAGGTACAAAGCACCTTCTGTAATACCTTCTAGAAGTGTGATGTAAAACAATGATCACGATCCAAAAAAATGGTTATCGGCACACTATGAAACCATACTATCATTTTAATGTACAACCTACCCATATGTTCAATTGTATAAGTCCCCTAGATTATCATGAAATGAACCACTTTAGTCAGTCAATCCCCAACCATCAAAATTGCATCATTGTTCTGAGGCGTCCTTGGAAAACCCACTACGAATTCCATTATTACATCATTCCAATTACACTTCAAAAAATGAAACAAATATAACATCCCACCTGGGTGATGATGCTCTTCCTTCACCCATTGAAAGGTAAGGAATAACAACAGAAAACCCATAACCACTTTCTTCATTCACATCCACCAATACTGCCTATGAAGATCATAGTACATCAGAGTCAATCTAGGATGCACTACCTATTTTTATGCGTGGAACTCATGAAACAACTCCCCTTGAATCCTTTCCAGAATTACAACATGAACATGAATATAAGAAAATCCATTAACACTAATAGTCCAAATAGAAGGTGACTCCCCACAGATAAGAATTTCTTTCAAAGCCAAACACTCTTGATCCACTATCTGACTCTCCTTGACCCATCTCAAAATCACAGACTCAATTGTGTTTGATGCAAGAGTCATCTGTCTATGTGCAACCTATATGTAAAAATGCATCTAAGAAAACAAGGGCATTATATATCTCTCTATACAAGATTCTTGAACCAATTTATCTCGAGTCCTCCGAATCAGAGCATCATCAACACTATTCACAATCTTTGCTGTGTAAACTAACTCAACATCGAATGATTTAAGGTAATCAACCCACCCTCACTGTCATAGATTAAAATCATTCTAGGAGAATATGTATATGATATTTTTATGTTTGGTAAACATTGTGAATATCTCTCCCAAAAAGTAAAGTCTCTAACACTTTAAGGAATAAACCACAACAACTAGGTCAAGGTCATGAGTAGGGTAATTTATCTCATGAGGTCTCAACTATCTTGACCCATATTCCATGACTCGATCATCCTACATCAACATTTCCCCATGTCTAAAACCATATGTATAATAGAATATGGTGTACCTCTTACCTGGTTCAGTTAAGATCAGAATTGGTGTGGTATTCAACCAATTACTCAGCTCTTGAAATGTAGTCCCGCATGCCTCCAACCACACAAACTTAACACCTTTATTGGTTAATCCTGAGAGTAAAACAACTAAATGAAATAAATATTGAATAAAAAATTTGTAATAACTTCCCAAACCAAAAAAATGTCGAACATCAGAGATGTTATAGAGATTCTTCCAAGACACTAAAACCAACACTTTTTCTTGATCAAAAAACTCACCAGACATGGAAATGATGTGTCCGACGAAGTTCACTTTATAAATACAAAACTAAAATTTTGACATCTTGGAATATAGGATATGAACTATTAGTGTACTCTGGATGATGTCAAGATGTTTGGCATTATATTCTTGAGTTCAAGACAACACCAACATTTCATCAATGAAGACAAATATGAACTGATCCAGATATGGGTGGAATATCTAGTTTAGTAAGGCCATGAACACTACTTGTGAATTGGTTAGTCTAAATGGCATCACTAAAAATTCAGAAAACCTGTACCTAATTCATAATTAAATCCATGGTATGTAATAAGGTCTCACCCTCAACTGATGTTATCCTAACCATAGATCAATTTTGGAGAACACCTTTGAGCTGGTCAAACAGGTTTTCAATTCAAGAGAGAGGGTATCTGTTTATAACTGTCTTCTAATTCATCTTTCTATAGTCAACATACAATATCAATGATCCATCTTCATTCTTAGAAAATCGTATGGAAGATCCCATAGTATTGTACCTGGACAGGCACACCCTTTATTCTCTATCTTCTTTAACAAAAAATTACGTTCTTGGAGTTATGATAGAACCATTTGATATGGAGGAATGGAAACTAGCTCCTCTCCTGAAATAAATTCAATTGTAAACTCAACATATTCCACAGTTGGTAGCCTTGAGAATTACTCAGGTAACACATCCTAAAATCAAACCACCATAGGAGGAAATACTGATTGTTACCTTCCACCTCCATCTAACACAAGATAAGACACAAGAGCTATGAGTTCTCCCAACTACTTGAAAAGAGACCTTGAACTTCTTGTTTGAGTATATCACTCACCATGAAGGACGTAAGTGTCCTAATTTAGAGATTTAAACCCTTCCCATTTTCATAAATAGTTGATATAGTCTTGATAAGACACTAAATAATGCATACCCAAGATTATGTCAAAACATGACATATCTAAGACAAATAGGTTCCTTTAAAAATGATATCAAAAAACATCCAGAGAAAAAACCTTATAGTACCTAATATTCTCAACTCTTACCCCAAGTAGAGTATCAATTGACATAAATCCACAGACCCATTCCTTAGTTAAGCCCAAAAAAACTAAAAACTAAGTAGAAATAAAATAATCCATATAACCAATATCAAATAAAGCACTAGAGAGCATGTAAGACACAAGAATTATACCTTGAATAGTAGACTGTCATTCCTCACCACATTCAGGTGTAGTCTGAACCACATGGAGATGACCTTCCCATCTACCCTAGTCTCCCACATGAAAACCTTGTACTATACTACCCTGATGGTATGAATGACCCCTCCCCGAAGTTCCACATCCACCGCCCCTACTGGTATGACCCATGGAGCTCCAACTGCCTACCAGATAAGGGGTGACTGACCCCCTACCTGCACACAACATATTCCTCCGACCTCTATCATTTAATTACTGCCATTAGTTCCTATAGAAACTCTGCACATAGCCCAGCATGTCCCATGCTCGACACTCGACCGATGGTCTAGGACACTGACAATGCATGCATCCTGGTCTACCAAACTGATAACAAAACACATGATCACAACCCTGAGAGGATAACATCTTCTTCTTACAACTCTGTTAACTTCCACTCTACTGAAAATTTTCCAAAACAACACCTCTTGCAATCAAAATACGCACCAGTTTCTCACCTAGTGGGAACCAAACTTTCACTACCCAAAGTTCCCTTTAGGTTCCCTTATAAAATGATCGATTTATCCACTACCTCAAGAAACCTTTTCAGATAATGGATATTCACATAATACCTAGTATCAAGTCTTGGCCTATCAAGGAAATGTTTCCCCACAACTACCTCATCTCTTGCCAACATCAGAATAAAGCATCACAACCCGTTGAAATGAATAGAATAGTCCATTACCGACATTTTCCCCTAGGTAAAAATCATAAAATCCAAAACCTTCCAGTACCTCAAGATTTCTAGGTATGTTTATTTGCGAAAATTATATTATAAATCATTCCACATCATTCCTGTAGCCTTCTCTATTTGAACCATGATGTCCCACAAACACTTTGTTTTACCCCTTAGTATATATGATGATATCTTGAACTGCTTCTTGAGAGGAGAATCTAGATGATCAATGATAGTTTGGATAAACTCTATCTAGAATTCTGCTACCTATGGACCAAGCTCTTTCGGAAAGGTCATAGGTTTCATCAATCGAAACTACCTGGTCAGCTCAAACATACTCGGTGGAAACCATAATGGGTCCCATTCCATCATCTACATAAAATGAGAAAAGTTCTCATGGAAATTCTCTTCTCTATTTTCCTGGATCACTATGACATCTATCAATGCTACTGGAGGAGTGTTCTTAGCAACCCTCTCATGTCCCCCAACAAGAACATGTCTTCGTGGTGGAATTTCTCTACAATTACAGATATGAGATTTAGAACTCTAGCCATGAAGCTTCCACAATATAAAAAGGGATGGCTCATTAGTATCCATAAACAAACCATTTCTCTTAAACCACCCAATATATTCATCATATCTAGAACACTACCCTCAATCATCGATACCATGGCCCTGACTAACATGGG
Organism: Viscum album; assembly: GCA_963277665.1. Lineage (NCBI taxonomy): Eukaryota > Viridiplantae > Streptophyta > Magnoliopsida > Santalales > Viscaceae > Viscum > Viscum album. The sequence goes on along the minus strand of OY728162.1, from coordinate 3,003,397 downwards.
TAACTAACCCACATGTTTACAAGCCTTACATTCAACCCCATTTCAAGACTATTTCAATATCACTATTCACTTTGACAAATTAATCCACTTACTACCCTTATCTAGAAACATTATTAAATTATTATACAACATTTTACTTCCCCATTGGTATCCTTTTATTACAATTTTATTCATTTTCATGAAATCAAATGCATCCTAATCTCTATGTCCCACACACCCATCCCTTTTGTGCCTTTTATGATGCATGTCACATGTATAAACAGGTGCCTAGAATGATGCATGAATGCATAACCTCATACCATTCCAAAAATAAGAAAAATATCAAAAGACCCTCAAATTACACAACATGTACATCACACGATGGTGAAATATCATCAAATGTATCAAAACACAACAAGAACAAAAATTCCCACCTAGGGTGACTTTGGTTTTCCCTCATACATGGGTTAGCTACTCCCAAGAACAAGCTTATTTCTAAGGCATGAACCTTCCTACCCTCCTTTATACTATCTGAAATAACAAGACCACAAAAAACTACTATGATACCACATTTTATCATCCCTGACAAAGAATCCACTAAACCGGTGCCCCGAGTTGGGTCGCCACAAGACCTCAAGCACGCCTCCCTATATGAGAGAGGTTTCCAACGAGAATAGAGGTTATAGGAGTCAAGTGGGGATACAATACTGTCTTTTATTGAGTAATACACAATATAATACATATAAAATAATATAATAATCATAGAAAAAATTATTAACATTTATAAATAGCCATCACCCAAACTGCGTACAAACCACAACTAGCAGTAAATATGTTATTTCAAGCTATAGTGCCCAGTGAACAGAACCCAATTAAAGAAAACTAGTGAAATCCCAAAAATAGTCACTACTATAAGTCATAGACCTCATACGTGCACATAACAACCCGACTCACTTCCCTAGCATGAGGCCCTTGCCTTTTTCTTGACCTTCAACTATGAAATCTGCTCGGGTACCCAATGACGGTCTTAGCTTGGTGTGAGTATGAATCAGTAGGCCATCAAAAATGGTGTCTAAAAAATATCTATTAAAATGGATTGTGCTTGAAAATACTAAATAATGGTATGTAAATAAAAGAAAATTCAATAATATATTCTTAATTGTGTTTCTTCTAATTTAATCAACCACTAAAACCAGATTCAATACATAAAAATATTATGGTTTAATTCACCCTTTATCATGTGTTCCATGGATTAGGAATGTTAAATGATTTCAAGGAGTCTGGGAATAAATCAATTCTTATCTCACTAGGGATTCAAATGACAACAACGTCATTATCATCACCTCGAAGCCTTAGTCTGGGAGGAATGAAACCACTAAGGGAATAAAACTATGTCCCCTTACCTAACACATGCATTGATAGGTGGAGATTAGAACCTAGGTCCAACTCGACCTGTGGGTATAGAACCTCATGCCAATGCCCTACTCTACCAGGCCATGTGCACATGATTATTTATCATTTTCCACCAATAACCACATTACCACCAAGCCTAACCAATATCATTTGAAATATCTCAAATAATAGCAATAAGGGGAAATAGTGTCATTATAGAATATATTAACACATTTATGATTCATATATCATAACAATTTTATCCCAATTCCAATTCCCTATGCCTATATCACTAATCATATTCTATTATAAATATAATTCCTTAACATATTCCAATTAATCCCATTTAACCCAATTACATGCGAAACAAACAAACCCTTAGACATTATCCAAATTAGAAATATTTACCCATAATCATTTCTGAGTCATTACATTAACCAAATTCCCCATTTTACAGGGATCTACATCATCAAAAGACAATTTTACACCATACCATTCTGTTAACCCCATTCAGTAGGGTCGGTGCACCCCATGGGTGTCCTTAAATTGGTCAAGTGATCCCCCATGCATCCTATGAGGATCATGAAGGGATCAATTGGTTATTTAGATATCCATTTTTCAATTATTAAAAAACAAAGAAAATAACAAAATAAAGAAAGAGCATAACCCCACAAGCACAAATCCATGTAAAAACTAAGGGATATAATTTTTAGACCATCTACCTCAAATCTGTTAGTGAACACACTCACAATCAAGGATTCAGAACATGATCTAAACACCCTTAGAAGATTCAACCTAGATCTCGTTGGAAAAAATTATTTTAGTGATTCATATAGAGAGGGGAGAAAGATACAATCCCTAACCAAGAAAAGTAATCAAGAAGTAGATTAAACTTACCCAGATCATCAATCCAAAACAGATGACACTCTAAATGGCCTAGGGATGAAGGAGAATCACCCTAGAGATATCTTGAGGTCAATTTCATCACTAGGGCTACATGGGGAGGAGAGGAGGAACATCCCAAGTGAGACGTAAAAACCCCATAATGAAATTTTTGTAATTTTTTCAACTTTACTAAGCCACAGGGTTTATCCGCAAAATTTTCCAAACCATGCAGAAACTAACATCTGAGGGGGTTAGGTCGCATGATTACTTGGGTTACTCTGCATGGTTTGAGATAGCCATATGAAAACCTCGAATCATGCCCAAAAAACACATTTTTCTTCCTCTTTCATGTTTTCATCCTCTAGAACACCCCCAAGCCTTCTCATGAACATGGGAAACAATTATTTAATAGAAAGAAGGGGCTTAAACTAAAACATAAAAAATATACCTTAAGAAAAATCAAGGATATTAAATTGTGATTAATTTTCCCCCTTTTTATGGGGACATTAAATCCATTATGTTTTCACAATTATTATTTTCATATGTAATAACATTCAATTTTTATAATTGATGATTTCCTAGTTCCTCCATCTTTCAAAAAATTTCCCTATATTTCCCTTTTTTATAATGTTTATTTTTTATATATGACTTCTAATGAAAACTATTTTTTTTAATAATATATGTTTTTTATATTTATTCTATTATAGAAACACATTTTAATTTTCCCTTTTAAACCATAATTTTATATTTTTATAAATTTTTAATAAATGGGTTTGATATCATTACATTTTAATAAACAATTCGGATGATATTTCAATTGATAGGGGATGGATTATAAATAAAAATGATATATTTTTCAAAAAGAATATATGATTCACTAATTTCTTATTATTATATAATCTAACATGATATGTCACTGTTTAATGATTACATACATATTATATTACCCACTTAATTTTTATGTCATGATTCGATATTATTTCATTAGGAATGATTATTTTTTATGTGGAAAACATTTTAGTGATTTTTAATGAACATGGGTGGGATAGAAAATATGTAGCCCCCAACCTTAATAGATTGGATAATTCCTGTATCTATTAGGATTAAAATACTTGGTATAAGTGAAGTAAGACCAATCCATAATGTTATAAATGGAACATGAAAAGTTATTATCTTCCATAAAGTTTATCATGGTAAGGTTTTAGTTATACATTTCAATATTGTAATTCATAGTCTTAAGTACAATTATCTTAATCAATAATTCTAATATGTCTTGGAACTGGACATTGACGTATGGTAAGGATGTCATATCTTCTTCTTGTGAAACATTTTACACATTATTAGGAATAGTATTCTGTTATTATATTAGAATCATATGAATTTTTTTGTGATGATTTTTTATTCATTCTTTGTTATTTCCATTTTATGATAGTTCACTCTCAAGTTATCCCAAAAAATTATTGTCATGTTAAACATGTATGAGGATTTATGGTTAACCCATTGTTTTAGGGTTCCCCTAAGGATGTCACAACAAGTAATAAGATTATGGTGAGCACTCTAAGAGATTTTGGAAACTGAATTATAAGAGTACGTATGATCATATTATTTTTATAATAATCCCAATTTCTTACATAAATTGAATTTTTAGGAATGAAATATGTATGATTATGATAAAAATGGTGTAGAATTATATTTTTGAGATTTAGTTCATTAAAATATGTTAATAGAAATGGTAATTATGAGACATATGCATGAGAGGACCCTTCTTGATTAGGTGTTACATAGGATTTTCATCCCAAACAAGGGCAGGGTTACATGAAATCTATTAGTAGTGATATAAATAAAATCATTTAATAGTCTCAATCCTCAAGAGATAATTGTGTCTAGATAATAAATCCTCTAATATGCCATATATAATTGTTTCTTAAACTATAATGGAGGCCCAATGACATCCGTGTATCATTGAATATACTAGGGATACTCATCAAATATTGATGAGAATTGATGACTAGAAACATACTGTCATGAAGAGTTTCTTACGTTGGTAGAACATACATTACTATTAAATGGATAAAACTAAATCTTATAATGGGAATACATGATTTTATGTACCATGAGAATCATATTTGTTTGAAAAAATATATAGTATTATATCTCAGATAGGATGTCTAACACATTGTGTTAGAGGAATACCTGACCTTAGTGGGTGGTGGACATAAGTGAATCTACTTTCCCCTTCATACATATAGGGATTACATGGAAGGTATTTGGTATAAATTACTTGTGATTCATTACCTTTCTAGTGAATATCAATATAATTATTTAAATATATTGTAATAAAATAATGAATTAAACATATAAAGACATTCTTAAGGATTGGGGTTCATGAAGGTGTCCTAAATTAAAGGATAGCTAACGGTTCTATCCAATGGTCTGTAACCGAATTGGATTTAAACCAGAAAAATTCTGAATCCATAGATAGTGAACAAGGATTATATTGTATTATTAAATTTCATCAAGGTCCATGTATATAGTTTAATAGTCTCTGTTTATTTGTTTAAATATGGGGAAGGTGTTACCAAAAAGGAAGTCATGGATGTTTAATGTAAGGGCACATGGTTGTTTAAGTAAAATGGGATTATTGTGTATAATAGTGATATCACATTTTTTGGGATCCCAAAATAGTGTTTTAGAATATTGATTAGGTATAGCCATATTCTAGGTCTTCCACATGTGTTCATCGATTGGGGGATCTATTGGATGCCTCATTCATTTATGGATAAATATTAAAAAAATAACTCTATCATGCTAGGATCATTATATTACATGAATAAGGCATGGTATATTATATGTGATTGGTGTTATAGGCTTTGTATTTGTAAGAACCTAGATCTTCATTTCTGGTATGGATCTTGAATTTGGGATGTTTTTTAGGAAAAAATGATGAAATAGGAATTTTCTATGTACCCACCATGTACTTATGAGTAAACATTATGTGCCTTGGTACCACTTACAACCACATGCTGGCCATGTAGCAGTTGTGTACTTGGTAGTGTAGGTGACTTGGAAGACCGCTTATGGTGGGAACTAGTTAAGGCTGCTACATGACATGTACCTTTAATGAACATACCGTGTAGTTTCTTTTTAATTGATAAATTGGAGTGGGGTCATGTCTAATCCCCGAAAACATATTCTTCTAGTATTGGTTCGTAAAGGAGCATGACCAATGGGATAAAGAGCTTCAAACCCCTCCCGTTTCTCTGTCTGAGCTCCGATTGAGACATCGTCATGTGCATTGGAATCCCATCAGGGAGTCCTCAAAACGTCTAGATCCATTCATCTAGATTCTTCATCTCCTATGAGTTATTCATGGTTGTGAGTTTTTCATATTTTTATAGATCTACGTTATTCTAGTCCAATTCATGGTCCAACATTCAAGTATATTGATCAAACGACATCGAGGTTGGTGCTTTGTGCCTTTCATTGTTCGTCTTTGGATTATAAATGCTAAAAGTACCATATTACCCCATTTGGGGTATTGAATGTTTTGAAATTAAACACTTTTTATTACATGTTATGGTTTGGTTTATTAATAAAGGGTATATGCATATGTGTATGGTTAAATATCTTGTTTATGGGACACCATGTGGGTGAATTTCCCTTGTGTGTTTGTTTATGGTCATTTGTTCTAGGATGCATGTTAGGCTCACCATGTTTCAATGGATCTCTTTATTAGGATGGAGTGGATGATTATATGTAATGTATCTGATATGCCTTGAGAGGGTTTGACCAAGGGTAATTGACTATGATTGATTCATGAGGGAGGGTTATTTATGAATGTTTTACTATTATGTTGACCTAGGGGTATTGACTGAGAGAGCTTCCAGGTGGCCATCGACCCAAGGTTTTATACCGTGAGAGCTTCCCTGATGGTTGCTTATAATTTATGGATGCTATGTTGACGAAGGGGTATGACTGTGAAATCTACCCAGGCGATCGTTTGTAATTTTTTTGTTATATTAGACTAAAGGGGTTATATCGTGAGAGCTTCCTAGAGGGTTATTATTAAATGAATTGTTGTTAAGGTAGACCAGGGGCATTAGACTATGAGAAATTTACCAAAGGGTTGTGATTGAATAATTGAATGTTTGTCATGATTCTTCCAAGCCAATGAACAAGCTTTTACCCGGTCTTACATTATTTTTTAGATGGCCTTATGAGACATCTGTTTTTTTACTATTACATTGTGGGATATAAAGATTAGGCTAGATCCTAAGATTACATGATTTAATGTATTGAATAACAGATAAATATAAATGAATGTAATTTAAAACTGTAGGATTGTTTAATTTTGAGTACTTCCTAGTCTATTGCTACATTTCTTCATATTCCCAGCTATATTTTCCCACAAATAGTTAGGTATAGATCTTTTGGTGTTTTTATACTATGATTATTTTTGTATCCTATTTGGGTCGTGATTTTTGATCCAAAATGAATATATGGTTTTAGGTATAGAAAAGGGAAATCTTCCTTCTTTATCTGGTACTTGATTTCTGTTGGTGTTGGAGAGCACATGACCAAACTGAGGCTTACGATGCTGCTAGAGTTTACTTGTTTTATTTTTTACTTTGGTTTCTGTATTTCTTTCTAGAATTTTTACCTGTTTGGATTTTTTCGTACATATATATGTCCTGCATCATATATATATATATATATTGTGACCTCTGTTGGATTTACTTTCAGTATTCAGTTTTTTACTTTTCTTTGTTAGTATTACGACATCCGCTATTGTTTATTATTTGTTATTACATAGTGCATACTATACCAATGAGGGAAAATTTTCTCTATTTTCATACCTTTTCCCTCTCTTCTATTTTGAATCCTATGAAATTTGGGGAAATGCGCTTGAGGTCATGTGACCAACTAGGTATGGGGTTCCTTTGGGCGACAATGGGAACCAGGACGTTACAAAGTGGTATCAGAGGCTGGTTATTTTCTCCTTTTCCAAACTAGTTGGAGTCTATATACTGTGATGGGAAGGAATAATTGGTTGGTAATAATATGTGTTCAATATTATCTACCTCGCGTATAGGGAAAATCCATGTTACCTTGAATATGGTTATTTTTTCTGGTTTTTCAATTATTACAATTGATTTGATTTCACCTTTGGGTGATTCACTTGTTTTGTGTTGTTATGATTAATATAATTGTGGTTCTATATCTATTGCAACATGATGAGATGAGGATATTCCATCTCATGCATCATATAGGAACTTGATATAGATCGCATGTCATGCATTCTTGTCATGCCATTTAGGGTGAATTACAGATTGCATGTTGTTGTTAATGATGTTGTGCTAGATATACATGATTTTGTGATAGGTTCCATGATAAAAATACCTGATATTTTGATAGGGTAGTGTTATATGTAAAGTTTCATTTGGATGGATGCCAATATTTGGTCCCTGAGGTGTTATGGGCCCTCTTGGATCAAAATTTGGTGGATTACATTTGAATCTTAATTGAATTATGTTAATATGACATGAATAAGGATGCCAAAATTTGATTCACAGGGAGTATAGGCTCTCACATATTGGAACTTGGCATGTCTTGGCCAAAATTTTATGATTATGGGGGTTCTAGGGATGTTTTAGAGGCTTGTTGTCTAGAAACCCAGACATCACGACATTTGACGTTACGAACACACGCTAGGTGTTCTTTAGTTTTGGAAGGAAATGACATTACTTATGTTCAAAAAATTTATTTTATATACATTCCGTGTAGTTTTCCACCATGGTATTGACTATGTGAGTGGAGACACGAGGTTGATAAATGCTTGGTAGGACACCCTATGTATTGGTAGTACACGTCCTGATGTAAGAGACCATGGATCCAGCTGTGTGACTAATGATACGAGGGGGATGAAACCTAGGTTGTACACACTGTGTCTAGATTATAAACACCATGCATAAATTGACTATGTATCTAGTTGTGGGACTAACGGAATGAATAGATAGAAAAAAAGTAGTACATGTCGTGACTATGGTGAACATGCCATGTAGTCTTACACTAGAAGAACCATGTAGTTGTTTATATGTAGGAGTACTTGGCATGGAGGGGATATTCTGGTACACACCATGTCTAATAAGAAACACGTTGTGTGTATGCGGTGTTACATGACCAGGTTGGAAGAGGTACACACCCTTGTTAAAGCGTAAGGGAACACGTCGTGTAGTGTTCCTACACGTCGTATAAACATCGTTTTTAAAACATGAATGCTTTACTTCACCTTTTTTGAACTTCCACTTCTAAGCTGCAATCCATGGTAATATTTTACTGAGTTATGCACTTGACCTTGAAGAGTCATGAAACCAAGACATCCTCCAATTATGCACTAGATACATGTTAATGATCCGACACTAGAAATAGTAGACCAAGTACTACCTGCAAATCACTTTGTCGTGCCTATCTTGGAACCAACTGTTATACCCGACACATGTGCTGATGCATGGTTCTATGAATTCTTTTTGATGATGGTGTATACTTTTCAGGGAGCACCACATCCTAACCCAACCATGGAAGTGGTGAAGAGTTTGTTCCTGCAGCAGGATCCACCCACATTCTCTAGGGATGGAGGACCACAGGCTGTAGAGTCATGGTTGGAGGCCATGATTTCTATCATCGAGCATCTGGATATTCCTATAAAGAGGATGGTGAATCTCACAACGTATATTCTACGTAATTATTCTAAGAGATGGTGAGATGTTATCTCACAGGTGGGAGGTCATCAGGATATGGTACATGAATTGTTTCGGAGGACCTTTTATGGTAGATTATATCCTGATACATAGAGGTATATCGATCTGGGGAGTCCATTCATTAGGACAAGGGAACTAATTCAATGACAGATTATTCTTCTTTTTATAAAGATCTTTAGTGCTTCACACATGTTCTGGGAGGTGACGAGTTATAATTGGATAGGTGGTTTGAGGATGGTCTTAGGTATGAAATCTGATCACAGGTGAATGTTTTCAGAATGACTTTGGTAACTGCTATAGTAAATCAGGCATTGATTAGCAAGCACAATTTGAGGGAGTTAGGAGATGTGATAAAGGGCAGTTCAACATCCTGCGATTGTACTCTTTTGACCGATAGTAGGAAGTTCTACAAAGATATTTCACATGATGATTCTTTACATTTCCAAGAGGTGTGCTACCAGTGTGGGAAGAGTGGGTATATGAGACCAAATTTCAAGAAGGACCCAGTCGAGTGCCGACCTTATGAAAGGATGGAAACATTAATATTTATTACTGAAATTTCCCACTAGTATAAAGTGAGAGGTGATATGATATGAATCCATGTTCAGGAGAAGGACCACTGGTTTCTCATCAGTTAGGGAAATGAAGGTCATCAAGATTTTAAAGTCAAGGAGGTGGTCATGGATGTGGTAGCCAAATAGAAGGTTTATAGAGATAGCGTGGTGGATCAACTCAGGGTATCCAGGTAGGCTCATAGGGCCACAATATAGGTCAAAATTTTACGATGGATCATACCCAACATGAGCAGGATCCCAGACCCTCTATGGTTAGAGGTACAATTATAGTTGCCTCAGTTTTAGCTTCTACACTTTTTGATATAGGTTCTTCCCATTTTTTTATATCTATTTACTTTGTGGAGGTCATTGGGATCTACAGCTTTACTTCTAACGATATTATGACACTAGACACTCCGTTGGTGATTATGACCTCTAGTGTACGTCAGTGCAAGGAGTCCCCTCTTGATGTTTGTGGGTATCAATTAATATGGGACCTCGATGTCTTAGAGATGACATAATTTGATTTAATTATCAAAATAGATTGGTTGGTCCCCTTTCAAGACTTTGTTGCCTGTTATCATCGTAGGGTAAGTTTCACTTCACTAGAGGGCATGTCTTTTCTTCACAAGGGAGAATGGTATGTCTAGGAAAGAAGAGATAGACCTGAGCATCATGGGTTAGAATGAATTACAATCCATATTTCTAGTTTATATCTATATAACCATGGGGTTTTATAGATGGAATTTCCTCTAGTGGTGGAATATTTCAGAGATGTAATTCCAGAGGACTTTTTTGGTTTACCCCTATAGCGAGAGGTAGATTTCCCTGTTGAGCTTGTGCCAGTAGAGCACCAGTGTCCATTACTTCTTATAGGATGGATACACCAGAGTTTCAAGACATCAAGAAGTAGTTAGAGGAGTTGCAGACGAAGGGTTTCATGTGACCTAGCACTTCTGCTTGGGGTTCACCTTTCAATTTTATGAATAAGTCAGACAGTACCCTCATATTTTGTGTGGATTATCTGAAGTTGAACTAGTTGATTGTCAAGAATCATTATACATTTCCATGGATTGATTATCTCTTTTTTAATATTTGTTGATCCAGAGTTTTATTGAATTTTTAATTGAGATCTAGTTATCATTAGTTTCACATTAGACCATCAGATATACCTCTAACAGGCTTCCATTATAGGTATGGTATATAAAAATATTTGGTTATGTCGTTTGGTCTCACGAACGCGCCAGCGGTTTTCATGGAACTGATGAACCGAGTGTTCCGTCCTTGAATTATTTTGTGGTGGTCTTTTTGGATGATATCTTGGTGTACTCTCACACTCGACATGGCTATTCCATCCATACGAGATTGTGTAGTGTACACTTAGAGAGCATCAGTTATATTAAATGATCAAAATATGCCACTTTTGGATGGATCTGATTCACTTCAAGGGTCATGTAATCTCAGAGATAGAAGTATCATTATACCCATAGAAAGTGAGGGAAGTAGTTTCCTTGGAGCATCCAAATGACATCATTGATGTAAAAAGTTTTCAAGGGCCAAAAAGTTACTATAGGTGCTTTATTCCAGACATTTCACATTTAGCAGCACCACTGACGGGCCTGACTAAGATGGGTGAGAGGTACTTGTGGACAGAATCTCGTGATTCATCCTTTCATTGTCTAAAAGGGAGATTGACTTTAGCACTGATATATATTTTTGTACAGCTATGAAAGAGTTATATCATTTACTGTGATACATCAGGAATTGGGATGGGAGCAGTTCTTATGAAGGGGGAAAGGGTTCATTGCTTACAAGTCTCAATAGTTAAGGCCACATGTGAGAAACTCTATGACACGTGATCTCGAGTTAGCCTTAGGTCTACATGATTTACATTGTTAGATACACTATCTATTTGCAGAGAATTTTGTGGTATAAACTGAACACCAAATCCTTATGTATATCTTAATCAGCATGATTTGAATCTGATACAATGAAGGTGGGTTGAGTACCTTCTGTCTTTTGAATTTTAGACTACCAAAACGCATGGGAATGGAAACACAGTGGATGATGTGTTGAGTAGAAGAACTCAGATATAGGCAGTTTAGGAGGCCAATAGTGAGTGAAAGCTTATTGATATGTTTTATGAGATTCATTTGAAGGTGCATGACAAATAGTGGAAGACCTTTCTTTCTCTGATAACTATTACATATACTCTATTGGATCAAGTGAGAGTGATGCAATTATCATATTCTGAAATCTTAATCCTACAAGAGAGTGTATCATGTGAGAACCCTTCTCCAAGGTGGACTGTAGGTGAGGATGGGGTTTTTTGTTTTCTTGGGAATGTATGGGTGTCAGCAGACATATGTGAGGAGCTATTGTGATATTTTCATGCCTATGTGTAGGAAGTTCATCTTGGTGTCACCAAGATGTATCAAGATCTACATTTTCAATATTGGTGTCCATGCATGAAGAGGGATGTTTCTAGTTATTTTAATAATATTTTCCACCTGTCAGTAGGTAAAGGTGGAGCATCAGTGGCTGGTAGGGTACTTACAATAGTTACCTATTCCCAAGTGGAAGTGGAATGATGTCACGATGGATTTCATGATGGGTTTTCCAAGGATTCCTAGAGGAAATGATGCAATATTGATTGTTGTTGATAGACTCACAAATGCTACACATTTCCTAAAAATCAAGAAAAACTTCAATGTTTATGATCTTGGAAGGTTGTACATCTGAGAGATTATATGTTTTCATGGGGTTCTACACTCTATCATTTCATACAAGGATGCCCATTTTACATCTTGTGTATAGTAGGGACTATAGTGGGATTTGGGTATACATGTACTTCTATGTAAAGCTTACCATCCCCCGATAGATGGACAATATGAGTGCATGATTCGGGTTTTGGAGGAAATGCATCGATCATGCATCCTAGATTTCAAGGGCTCTTGGGAGATACACATACCCCTGGTGGAGTTTTCTTACCATAATAGTTTTCAGAAACAATTTAGATGGAACATTATGATTCTTTGTATGGTAGTCCATGATAATTACTCCTACATTGGATAGAGGTGGGAAATAAATCTATACTAGGACCTCATATTGTCCTGAATACCACAGATCAGGTGTATTTGATTCATGAGAGGATAGATACTATACAATATCACTAGAAATATTATACTAATAGACTGAGTTGAAATCTGGAGTTCGAGGTCGAAGATTAGGTTTTTTTATGTGTCGCACTGAGGTTGTAACACATGAGGATTATGAGATAGGGGAATCTTCCATAGAGATACGTCAGTCTATTTGTGGTTTTAGAGAGAGCCAATATGGTTTCCTATCGGTTGTAGTTACCTCATTGGTACCAGGCTATGTATGGCATCCATCATGTTTCTCAGCTACAACAGAACGTTTCAGACTCATCTCATGATTTTTAACCCGAGGAGGTTGAGTTGGAGGTTGATGCATCCTTCAAGGATCAACTTATTCAGATTGTGGATCCCAAAATGGAGGTGATTCAGGGAAATTCTATTTCTTTGGTATGAGTGCTATGATGGAACTGGCGAGTACAAGACGGGACTTGAGAGAGGGAGGTTGATGTACAATCACAATGGATGGAGTTGTTCAAAGATTTTTCTTCACCACCCTTGGAATGTAAATATGGGGATGCATCTATTTATGGGGGGAAGTTTTAAGATCATGGATCTTAATTTCAGGTATGAATCTTGAATTCGGGTTGTTTTTTAGGAAAAAGGAATTAATGGGAATTTTAAATGTACACTCCTTGTACATATGGGTACACGTCGTGTGCTAGGGTACCGTATAAAGGCACATATTAACTGTGTAATGACTGAGTACATGGCTATGAAGGTGACCTGGCAGACCACTTAAGGCGGGGGCTGGTTAATTATAGTACAAGGAATGTACATTAAATGAACACTATATGTAGTTTTCTATTTTATTGATAAATCAGAATAGGGTCACATCTTATCTTTGAAAATATATTCTTCTAGAAGTTGTTCATAAAAGAGTGTGGCGTAAGGGCTGAAGTGATTCAAACCCCTACTGTTTCTCTATCCATGCTGCGATTGAGATGTCGTCAGGTGCATTTGAATCCTGCATGTGAAGTCTAAAAAACCCTTGATCATTTATTTCTGATTATTTATCTCTTGTCATTTATTAATGGTTGGTCGTTTTTCATATTTTTCTATAGATCTACGTCATTCTAGGATTATTTGAGGACTGAAATTAATGTATATTGATCATATGACTTTTATGTATGAGGTTCGTGCCTTTTTTCCATATTTAGATTATATAGGCTAAAAGTGTCAAATACCCATGTTTGGGGTATTTCATGTTTTAAAATTAGACACTTTTTATTACCTGTTATGGTTTTGTTTATTGATAAAGGGTAGTTTCATATGCATAAGGTTAAATACCTTTTTTATGGTACACCATGTGGGTGTGTTTCCCTTGTTTGTTTTTATGGTTGTTTGTTCTAGGATGCATGTTAGGATTTTCTTGTTTCCATGCCTCACTTTGTTAGGATGGAGTTGTTGATTATATATTATGTATGTAATATGCCTTGATATGGTTTGACCAAGGGGAATTGACTATGAGATATTTCTGAGGGAGGGTCATTTAGGTATGTTTTACTGTTATGTTGAACTAGGGGTATTGACTGTGAGAGCTTCCATGTGGTAATCAACCCAACAGTTTAGACAATGAGGCTTCCCATGTGGTTTCTTATAATTCATGGATACTATCTTGACCAAGGGGTATTGACTGTGAGAGTTTCCTAGGTGGTCATTTGTAAATTATTGTTGTTATGTTAGACCAAAGGGGTTAGACAGTGAGAGCTTCCTAGAGGATCATTATTAAATAAATTATTATTATGTTAGACTAGGGGTATTAGAATATTATAACATTTACAATGGGTCATGATTAAATAATTGAATGATTGTGATGAGTCTTCTAATCCAATGAAAAATAATGGACTCAGTCTTAATTGATTTGTTTAGATGGTCTACTAAGACAATGTTTTTGTAACTATTATATAGTGGGATGTAAAGCAAAGGATAGATCTGGAGATTAAATGATTCAATGGATTGAATAACTGATAAATGTAAATGAATGTAATTGAAAACTGTAGGATTTTTAACTTTTGAGTACTTTCTAGTTTATTTCTTCATTTATACATATTAAATTCTATATTTTTGACAGATAGTTAGGTATATATCTTTTGGTGGTTTTCTAATAGGATTCATCTCTCACCCTATTTGGGTCATGATTTTGTACCAAAAAAGATTAAATAGTTTCAGGTACAGATAAGGGAAAGAATCCTTCTTTATCTGGTACATTATTTCTATTAGAGTTGGAGAGCATAGAACCAAGATGAGGCCTTCTATGATTCTAGAGTTTACAATTTTTCTTTTGTACTTTCTTTCTTGTATTGATTTACAGTATTGTGACTCATTTGGCTATTTTCTTAGATACAAATTCTATGAATCATATATATATATATTATGAAGTCTATTGTATTTACTTTTAGTCTTTTACTATTTAATTATTTTTTTACTATCTTTGTTCTGCTATAGTTTACTATTTATTATTCCATTGTGAATAATATGAAAATGAGGGCATAGTTTCCCAATTATCATACCTTGTCCCTCACTCCTAGTCAGTATCCTACAAAATTTGGGAAAAGGCCCTTGAGTTCATGTGACCAACTCAGAAGGGGGAACCCTTGGGAGGCACCCGAAACTGGGACGTTACAGTATTGGTTGATAATTCTTTAATCATCTCTCTTATAAAGGGAGTTTCATGTCCTTGTTGTGTTTGAGATTTTAAATACTTAACTAGGTTTTCTATTATTATATTGATGTTATTATAGTTTTAATTTAAAAATTATTTCCTTTTATATAAGGTGGTGTGGTATGAAATGTTAATGTACCAATGATATTTTTTATTCTATTAGTATTTATTGGTAGTTAGGGACAAACATGTTAAGGAAGTGATGCAAGTGATGAATTCATCATTGGTACTTAGATTAGGGTATTAGGATGGAGAAATTTGGTGATCCTAAAGACTAGTGGTTCTTATATAATGAGTACTCTATGACTAGTGCAGAAAATAGTGTATAGTTATTTTGTTAGCTTAGACTAGACTATGTGGTGCCTTATGTCAGGGACGTCAAACATACCACAAGGGTAGTTGAAGCAGCATTTATGTTTTTATAGTCCAGCCGAGGTATAATATTAGATTAGCAATACTTTAATACTATCCATACATCATGATTAATCAAATGGATAGATTTTTAATGGATGGCATCATTGATCATAATATAATTGTTCTATATAAATTTTAAAGTCAATGAAATTCCACATACTCATAATTTTATTTGTTTACAAAAAATATTTTTATTCTAATGTGAAAATAAATTTTTAGATATATATAATTATTGAATTGATATCTAGGAAGAGGAAAATACTTTTCTACCCAAAAATATAAAATAGATAAATATTATAGGGTCCCACTTTAACATTAGTGATATTTATAAATGTGAACTATTTTGGATCAAACAATATCATGCAGTTTCTTAACTCTAGAGATTATTTTTTCTTTACAAATATTACCACTATATGTTTTCTTTCATTTATTATTATTATTGTGTATCCTAACATACACTAGTGATCCTGGTGTAAGATAATGAAACTAGAAATATTTTGTTAGTTAATAGTTAAAATAGTTATTTAATTACATTATTTATTAAACTATATACTACCTTCATTTATAGAAATTGATACATTATTTTCTCAACATAATAAATGATCATGTTGTTCAATTAGAATGAATTTGGTAAGAAATTTTCTGAATATTTCTCAATAGAACATCACATCTCCAAAAATATATATTGTTGATCCATTTGAAATAGTGAATTTGTTCAACCCTTTTTCAGAAGTAATGATTATTTATGTGTTTTCCATTGGTATGACCCTTCAATACCTAATTCAAATCACTTTACAAAGCCATCATGAAGTGATATAGAAATAGAATCTTCTCGGTCTACCATTTTTATGAGGGTGATCATTATATAGAGAATAATTTCATAGAACCAATTACAAATTTTGCCCCAATAATAATTTTTCATAAGGATCAACTTTACCAAAACACTCAAGATGATCATTGTAGAGGATTGAGTCTAGTATGGGATCTCCATTATGAGGGAAGGTTTCTAATGGATGGGATATGACATTCCATTTTCATTAGATTTTCTAGGATTTTAAGTCATTACTCTAGGTGATCTAGTTATTACCTATAGATTTGTTTAACTAATTCATATTTAATAAAATTTATCTCCTCTTAATATAATTGTAAAGCTTGTGTTTTTAGAGATTCACACTTTAAATCTCTAAAATATGTATATTGGGATCAATAATTAGGAAACATAATTTATTAAGGTCTTTTAAATTTTAATCAAATGGTACAACATGATTCCTCTAATGAAATTTTATTCGATAACAATAATTACATTTATTATTTGATACATTATCTAGTATTACATTTATAATGGAAGATGAATAGAGAGATTCTTTCATATTTGGTCATCCCGTTCACCAAAATGAAAACTATTATGTTAATGTCTCATTGATCAAATATATAATACATGAATTTTATATATTTACCAACTCATCCTACTATCATGTAAAAATGATCATATTAGACCATTGGAAATTGGAAATTATACTTAATGATCCTATAAGGTCAATCTATATGTGCCTTTAAATATCCCTATTATATGTATTTTGGCACTATTTAAATTTCAATAACACTTTAAAACATTTAATGCTTATTTAAAAGTTATATTCTTTTCTTTTCTGAACATATTAAATCTATTGTAAGAGAATAAAATAAAACTAGTGATTCTAAAATTAACACAAATATACTATATTTTAGTGAATGTCTGATAGGGAGAATCTACATGATTCATTTGTAGACCCATGTAATTTTATCATGTGTGGATAGAATATTATTTTGTTATTTATAAATTCTAAAAAAATACAGGTACATCATTTTTCAACCTCAATACAACTTTACTAAATATTGATGGTGTGTGTCCTATGTGTCTGAATACTTATAAGATCAACAATATGATGAGATACCTCATATATTTTTTGTTTGGTACATATTGGATTTCACAAAGAGTACTCATGGATGATGTTAACAAAATACCATAAAGAGTGGGTATGATTCAACACACACTATGTATTAAGAAAAAAATATTTTAGTATATCCATAAAAAACCAATTGTCTATTGATTTTGATAAGATGATCCAACATAATTGACTCTTAAACTTTATGGTCATCCACTAAAGAATGGGGTGCGGTATAAAGATCCTTTTTTACATGGATGATCCTTTTATTATGGTAGAGTCTATGATTATAACCATAACCTTCAAATAAGATGGTCCATTTCAGAAGGAAGTAGTAGTTACAAAACACCCAAAATAATTCCCTATCATAGTAATAGAGAATATACCATACACATTTATATTATGAGAAGTAGATTCATAAATAGTCAGATTGATTCTATAATATATAAAATTTTCATTGGTTAATTGTATTACCATAATGATTTCGATATTTACATCTGGGTGTTATGGTAAATGGATTAGTTAAATATTTTTTTTTCTAATAATAATTATTTGTCAAGATGATATTATAAATGGAATATATTCCTTATAATGTTTTTATAGGTATTCAATGTATAAATTTTTTATACTATATTCTTCATAATTAATTATTATTATCTATGATGGCTCGAGGGAGACATGATTTCCAAATGTAGGATCATATCAAAGAAAAATGTAAAAATAAATATGAATAAGTTATTTCCATAGAAAAGTGTGTATTATTTATATAAGTAGATAATGGAGTATTAATTTACTCTTTGACTGATAATCATAAGGCTTATATGTTGAAATATGTGTTTCAACCATAAATATTAATGGATAACCCATAGAAGTTGTGTTTATAAATGATTAATTTGATAAAGAATATCATAATCATAGTACTAAATGATCTCTTTGAGTGTATCAAATTAAAATTGTTCCAGTTATGAATTATTTAACAACGACTGAAAAACTCATAGTTTTCACAAAAATATATTATAAAATTTATTGAATGTTTTTACACAAGAACAAACGTCCCTTCTCTTCCATTTCACATTTTTATTATGAGGGACCTATATTTTTGATAACAATAATTATAATAGTCTTTCGTTTTTGTGACCCCACAATTTATACATTATACTATAAATATACCATTATATTAGTATGTCTGTCATATCACATTTTATTTTAGCCTCTATTAATGCAAGGCTTCAGTACTCAATTAATGAATATATCTAGATAACTTGTTATGCTCAAATGGTGTATCCTATGGGATGGATGAACCACCTTTTGAACATGATGGTAGATGGTTATGGTCATAAAATATACTAAAAAAATCTTGTGTCAAGGGAGGTGGATTATATAATCAATTGATTTTCTTTCAGACATATGCATTCAAATCACCACAAAATTAGACTGGTTGATTTGGGTATGGATAGATTATTAGGGGTCAAGGAAATTTTGGACTTAATTAATGGTTTATGTAATTTTTCTAAAAAGTGTTATGAAAACCATGAAGTCATAAACATGTTTTCCTCTTCGAGTAACCAGTATAATCATATTTAATGAATAAAATTTCATTAATTCTTTTATAGGTATTTATTACATATAATGTGTTGGGTTATAGATTTATTTCTTTTGAGTATTATTCACACATAATTTATACTTCTTAGTCTTTTGAATCCATTAAATTTTCAAAAATATTATTTGTGAATCTTAATCGCAACTAGGGTCTCTAATTTGTGAATAGTACCACTTTTCTTATTTTTATAAGAAATATTTTATATAATTTATTTCTCATTTTTTCCACTGTTAAAATATTGAATTATTGAAAATTAGGTGATGTTTATTCAGGTCATATTGCATCTAAAAAAGTGATAATTTTTTATTATAAGATTTTATTAATTAAAATATCCTTCTGTTATAAATAATAAGTGTTTGAAAGAATGTTCTGGTATTCATTTATGACTATATGAAATTTGCAAAATTTCACCCTTAAATTTAGGGATATATATATATATATAACAAAATTATAATGGTTTAATGAACCATACTCATGAGTATAACCCATACATGAAAGATGAATTAAATTCTAATTCTTATGGGCCATAGTTTTATTAATTGAATTTTTGATGTCAAAAAACATGTAATGGGAAAGAACTAATGGTTTAATGTTTAAAATCATTGAATGATTGAGTTGTATTTGTATAAATTCAAATATATTGGAATAAGACAATGTTATGGTTGTTGTTCTAGAAAATTAGTAATGGTGTATCATGCATGAATGATATTAGATATTTATATTTTGACCTAGAATCAATGTAAAATATTTAAGAATCACTTTATATCATATGATGAAATTAATAAATCACCACATAATACATTACATTATATTGTTTTATCATAGAGTGATTCTATTGAATAAAACATGGGATATATGTTGGGACTGACTATACTAAGATGCATTTTAATGTGGTGATATTTGGGGAAAAGTGTATGATATAGGATTCATGAATCACTGCATATCCTATGACGATGAGAAAAAATAAAATCATTTTTCATGGAATGTGATCCTTTATAAAAATATGTCTCACACACTAGGGTGAATTTTAAATATCCCAATATAATGTTAACATATTAGATAAAAATATTTCCAATTGTTTTGTTCTTATATAACAAGAGGTAGTGTGAAATTAAAATTCATTTTAGGGACTAGGATAAAGGATTTTGGACTTACTATTTTACCTATAAATAAAATAATTAACCAAAATCATTTATTCGATAGAGGATATATCTCTTCTAATCCGACCATAAAATGGAGAAATTGAAATAATATAATGGAGTTAACATGATAATGAATGAATTATTTTTAACCATGTGCATGGTATTGAATGTAATTTCTAAAAAAATGGAATATTATAATTCTTAAACTAATAAACATGTGATATTAATCAATTTGATCCATATGAATTAGAAAAATATAGTGGTTTGATGGTCTTATAAGGTGGACCACATGTTTTATAAAATTACATTAATTGAAAATTATTTATTCCTTGTATTTTATTATCTATATATGATGAATATATTTCAATTAATTTATGTATTTGTGGTGAGGAACATATGTGAAACATTTTATATTTTTACAATAATTAAGGATTATTCGGAATATCGAATCAGAATTATCGTTTCTGTTAAAGGAATGATATGATCTATATGCTTACTGATCATGTATTATGCACTATTGTGTATAGAATTTATATGATAAATGGACCCTTGAATTTGAGTTATAATTTTTGTGGTTTCCTCTTAGGAGTCATTTTCATCCATTGAACTTGTACTATTTCCCCTTTATTCATTGACTAGAGTCAAACAGTATTGTTGAATGCGTATTCCAATTTCTTTTGGTGAACTTACATAATTTAGAGGCATGGTAACATATCCCAATCAATTCAATCAAACTCATTTTTTTATATTTATGGTTGTTTATTTAATGATTATATATTTTTTATGAGAATTTCATGTGATAGATGTTGGATATAAATTTTCATGGCCATAAAAATACCATAGAGAAAATATGGAGTATCACATATATGGGTGCACATTGTAGATATATAGGTCACTAGAACATCTGATAGTTTATCTACTCACTCCAATTTGTTCTTATCTATTATATTCTATAGGATATTGTATGTGGTCTAGAGTAATGCCTCTATCTATCATCTTATTTGTGAAAAATAATTAGTAGAGTTTTATATTGAATGTTGTGTTATTTTTATAATAAAATCAACTCAACTACATTTATTATTACATTATTATCCATGAGGATAGAATAATGAAGGCCATTTATGGTGAAAAAATTTTACTGTATGTATGTGATCATGGATCCTATCCCAACCACATTTATTTTTGTCTCCTTATCCCATTTGAAAGAGAATTCAATGTTATTTTTAATTATCATAAACAATAATTTCATTGCTATTGGGAATGATACCAAAAGATATATTCCCCACCTATAGAATGGAAAAAATTAAATGGTGACATTTTGTAGTTTTTGGGGGGTTAGGTATTAAATTAACATGAATTTGGAACATAAGGAACTTATTTGTGAACTTGGAATAGTCTTTAATCATAAAATACTTGAAATTTCTAGTACATTAGACTATGTTGCCGATTTTATACCCTATTATAGTGCTAAAAATGTTCTAAAAAACTTATTCAATGAATTTTTGAATTTCTATTTCATTGATAAACCAAAAAAATTATATTATAAAATCATTGGAAACATTTTTTTTGAATCCAAGGCTATATATGAAGAGTAAAAAAATTTCCCATCATTGGATATTCTCTTCATATCCTTGATCCTATAAGAAAATAGCGAATTAGATACTTCCCACTATTTTGGATTTCTAATTCCTTTGTATATAGAATGTTATGGACCAATTCTTATAGGGTTGTAATTATTTTAATTTCATCTACCTCATATATTTTCTCAGTAGGTATGTGATCCAATACATTGTAATATTCCACCTAAATTACTATTTTACACTAATATATGTTAGTGAGATCATACACTACATTAGTTAATAAGTCTATTGGTTTATTTTAATACTATGAAATATATGAAAATATTTGTTAAATTTAGAATTGTTCCATCATTGATTTAGTAAATTTGAGGAGAGGTTATACCTCTTATTTCTTTGTACCATATCTACTGTTAACATTTTTGATTACCAACTATAAATTTTATTTTATAATGAGGTCGAATATTAATATTTGAATGTTGAGGTTTAAAATTGTGACCAGTTCCATGTATTCAAATATGTTATTGATTCATGCCTCTGAATGGTGTAATACTTTTGGGAAGAGTGACATAAAATGGGATGTAAATGAATTATGCATGACAACACTATTGAATTTTTTATCTTAAATTCAATTATCCATTGGGATTTTAAAAGTTCCATTAATGTGAATATCTTAGGTTTTGGAAACTTAATTAATGATAAATAACTCTTTATTTAATAAATCTATGTCTCTAGGTACTTCCCCTAATTTAGGGTGACTAACTAGGAAATCTGCATGTTTCTTTCCCTTAAATGAATTCTAATAGTGAAACATAGTTTTAATTAATTTTATAATTTATACCTAGCTTGAAAGAATACAATAAATATCAGGTTATAAAGTATAAACATTGGATGATCAAGTTGAGGCAATAGATTAACATCATGTGGATATAGATAGTGTCACATATTTAGTACCATATTGATAAATTAGAGGTAGTTATTTTTTATTTTTTTATATTTTCCCCAATTTTCATCATATAATATATAAGGTTATATAGGTTCTTTTCTTTTCCATAATCTTTATTTTATTCTAAATGTTCTCAAGTAAATTCCCCATGGTTTCCATATAAAGGGTAACTATTATTCTATTAAAAATCAACAATAAAACTAGAGGTTAAAAATTTATTTATTTAATCTAATAAATGAACATTAGAATAAATCATCCACTATGTAGGTTTCTCATTTATTCAATAATATATTTTTTGGAAGTAATTTACGATTTATATTTTAACCAAAGAACTATATTTATGAAAAGAACACTTCAATGAATCACAACTCATAGATGTTATAAGTATATTGAATGTAAATAAAGTATTTATTATTTTTAGTGTGAACCTTGATACCATAGTTTAGGAATATAAACCCAAGGATTTTTTATAGGTTAATCAATAGAGAAACTCGACATATTCATTTTTATCTAATACCTTCACAATAAAGAAAACTCTATTTGTAATCTAGCTAGGTCCTCATGAAAATTTCTATAATCCATAACCAAATCATGCATGTAAAACTCCACATTCAATGAAAAAATGGGATTGAATTTCGTTCATGTGTCCATGATACTTGGATTTAATGTTTTTAAAGTATAATTAAATCGAATGAGTCCAATACAGACCTAGGGGTTTTATGAAATCCATGGATTCTTCATCTGTATGAGCCCCCGATTTCTTTTAATAATGCATAACCATATAATATAATATGAGATTATAAATATTATGTTTCCTTTAAAAAATCGTAAGACTATGGTTAAATATTCTTCCACTAGGTAGTGTACATTGGGTTTTTAGAAGATGATATAGAAAACTATTTGTCAGTTCCTCTTTTTTATTGGAAAAATATTATCCAACATTATTTGTTATTATACTTATTGAATAAATAATCTTTTATGAGTTCATACATCTTTTCTTCATCATTTCAATTATGATATAGTTGTATAATTATTGTTTCTCATTTTAATTAATTTTATTTATTTGAGAGAATACGTAAATAAACATCTTTTAGGGGTATAATAACATATCAATGTAATTATAGAAAAAAATCACATTACTTCTTGATAAATAATGTAAAAAGATCATTAGTTTCTAAATACATATACACACTTAGTGTAGAGATTCAATGGTCTTCAACGATTCCCATGTTTATCTATATACGATCACCAAGGGATATCATTACATTGTATTTATAAATGCGTGGATGATTGTCACATTATTCCCTATTATTGTTGGTATAATTAGAGGATTGATCCTCACCAATGGGTTCTACCTAGGGGCTTTCCTATAAACCATTATCATTAGGGGAATTATTTTTTAAAGCATAGACAAAAATTATTGAAAGGGATTTTTATCATCCATAGAGAATATATAGAAATAGTTTATGATATCAGGGTCTTTAATCATTATCTTCTAAATATTTTTTATTCTACTAGACAATATAGATTGATCATGATCATTCATTAGTTGTATCGTCCTTATAATAGGTTCATATCTTACATG
The DNA here is from genome assembly GCA_963277665.1 of Viscum album. NCBI lineage: Eukaryota > Viridiplantae > Streptophyta > Magnoliopsida > Santalales > Viscaceae > Viscum > Viscum album. Next base: position 2,978,820 of record OY728162.1, on the reverse strand, counting down.
GATCCTTCACATGGGGAAACATGAATTATGTCATATTATTCTTATAGAAATTGTTTTAATGATCACATAAAAATATATCTGATAGGATAGTTGTCTATTTTATGAGTATCATTTATTAGATATCTACACCCAAAAGATTTCCATGTTAATATTTTTACCTTAATTTTGTAAATGGGAAATAAGATGTCATTTTCAACATTATTCCATAGATTAGAAGGGGTGACACATAATCTGTATAGATCCAAAAAATATACATGTTTCTATGACTTGTTTTTTCAATACTTTTAAAGTTCCTATAATCTATATTCCTAGTTTCATTTTTATCAAAAGGGGAAATATCACCATAGAGAACTCATGATTAATTATTATTGGAATACTTTAGAAATATGGGATATGATGATGAAAACGTTGTATACCAATTGGTATTAGGTTGACCAACTAGTGAATTAACTTCCATAAACTTAAAAAATCCATTAGTTTTGTTTTAGACAAGTGTTCCCTAAATCAAGTTCTAAAAAATATTTTATATATATTATTCTACTCTTCTTCTTATCAATACCGAGGATGGTCATCTGAAATGGTTTCATGCTTCAATACTTAAATCTATGGAATTAGAGATTTTAGGTTAGAAAGATATTAATAATGAATCCATTATCGAATAAAACCGAGTGAAAGTCTATATAATTATGATGGCTAGAGACATAAAGAGATAAAATGTGAAATTTTATAATTGTTCCATGGAATTTATTTATCATGGATATCAACATGGGGTCGTTAATCAACTCAGTCTCATTATTATAGTCTTCAACTATAGCCACCATGAATTCAAAATCTTGTGGATTTTTTTGTTCCTTAACCAGTGCCTCTCTAAGACAATTGAATCTTAAATTAAATGAAAAAAATTAAATTCATATTGAGACTATAGATAATTATTTCAACACATCAAATTTAAATGTTATTTCCCTAGTATTCCTTCTCAGAACACTATCCAATCTATTAGGTGTGACATAAATTTGTAGCTGAGAGATAAACATTATTATATTTCAAGGGGATTTCAATGTAATCATACTTTTTCTTATAGATATGAGAGTCTTGGGATTGTGATATTGGCTATATAATAATACTCTTGATAAGTGATAGTCATGATAAATATGAGTTGGACAAACTCTTAAAGGCTATCGATCTAGATTTCAGTCTATTTGATGATCCTAATTCATATCTATTCATTATATATCTACTTTATATATATAAATAAATAATATTGCGTCACAAATTTAATGTATCCATTAGTTGTGTATTTCCCATCCTCATCTATGGTGGCCACTCCAATCTGTTGAAAACTGAAATTCTAACACATACTTCTATTAATAAACACTATATATTTGTCCATAATATTACTAATGTTAACTATAGTATATTTATCTTCCTCACATGAATATGTTACTTTTTTGTAAGCTCTCTAGAATAATTAATTTCTAAGGTGTATGAAATATGAAATGTTATTATAGTATTATTAATTATTGTTGGTTATTCTTATAACATCATACTATTATAATAAAAATTTAATCATCCTCAGGAAATTCCTATAATTAATTAATTAACCATTAGGGATATTGAATGAATGAGTATCATGATTGGATGGACCAATAATGTAAAAATAATAGATTATTCGTCATTATATAACTTTTATGTAATCCAGTTTTCAATCATTTATGTAATGTTTTGGAACATTTTGCAACTAGAATTCTTTATTGGAATGGATGATATTCATATGGATTATGTTTTTTTAAATATATTATATAAAATTTACTATAATCAAAACTCCAAAATGACTAATGACATTGTATGATCATTCCATGTATGTTTCAGTTGTTGTTCATAATAATGAAACCAATACCATGACTATTTTAGTAATTTTTGAGAATTTAAGTTGTTATTTTAGTAATGATTAAAATTTACATTATAATAATTAAATAATTATAAAAATTATAAAATTAATAAATTATACCATATATTATAAATATTATTATTTCTATTATTCACTATGATGAAAATTGAGTTGCACCAATTATATAGGGATTAAAACCAGCCCAAATTTTTTTATGCTCTATCTGTTGGATAAGTCCAAATATCATGTAAGGATATTATAATTTCATTATTAAATACTTAAAATTCTTATAGCTAAATTTTTCAATGGTATAAATATTATATTAGAATAGTTATAGGTAGAATATATTGGTCATATATTATAAAATGTTAATACATATAATGATTACCACAATATTCCCTAAAAAACATATTTGTTTTGATGTCCATTGGACTTCTTAAATTGTTAAGAAAATGGAAAACATCTATGTGGATTATAGGGTATTAATTTTTTTCAAATTAAATCTTCAGTTCTGAGGAAATTCTATGGTTTTGAAGGGGTGTGTAGTGGTCATTTTATTAGTAAAAATGTGTTAATTTTTTTTCAAAACCCATTAAGTAATATATATGGAATGTAATATCTAAAATATATTTTTTTAATAATAGAAAATGAATATAGATATGTTTTTCACTACACCATACACATATTTAGTGATACTGTTTAGAGAGATTATATTTATTTACAACATATTTTATCCTTTTTACATCACATTACAGTTTACTATAGTAAATCATTACTACCACTAGAATTTCTTTCTCAGTGAAATACATAAATTTATTTTATTAATATTTTTTACTTTTGACTGAAAAAAATAATATTATTCATTATATTAATCTTCAAAATGTGAAAATAATTAAATTTTCAGAAATATAAATAAGGATTTAAAAAATGGAAAAATATAATTTTAGGAACAAAAATGAATTTATTCATCATCATTAAAAACTAAAATTCAATAAATTAAATATTATTTAGTTTTCATATAAAAATACAATACATTTAAAAAAAATTCAAGGGAGAATATTTTATTTATTTAAAATAAATATATATAGCATGTATAAAAATAATTATTTACAAAATATCTCTTATTGACATTTAGCAATTGTTTTCGTATTCATAAAAAATCATAAATCACTTCAAAATTTTCTTTTCTATATATTTAAATATATCTACCTAATTCATTTCGTTACATTTTATCTTGAATATATTTGAAATTTAATATTCAAATAAAACTATAAAATATAAATATAAATTTTCATTTAAAAAACGGATTTCTCTAATCATGTATCACTAAATTTTTATTCTTCATAATTTATTTATTATTTTATCACTATAATAATAATTATTTTATCTATATAAATATATATTATTTTAATCATTCAATAAAACTAAATAATTTAATAAACTTATCAATATAACAAAATAAAATTTTGAATACAATTTATTCTCATAAATGATTTTTTAATGTTAGTCTAAAATTATTTATCTTATTTGAAATATATTATTTTTCAGAAGAACACATATTTTTTTTACATCAATGTAAATTAGTTATATTAAATATATAATTATTTCTATAAATGGTAATATGATTTATAGTCTAATTCCTAGTGGTCGTATGCATTTTATGAGGGTCCAAAAAAATATTTTAATTCCATTACATTATATAAATGAATTAAATTATAATGCCTCAAAATACTTTTTAACATTTAATTAATTTTTATTAGGATTTTAAAAAATTAATTCCCATTTTAGGATTGTTTTTCTCAATGTAGGACTCATTTTAATAACAACAATTTTAATGGTTTAGTTTCTTCTTGGGGATTTCCTTGTTGGAAAAATGTATTTCTATTGAAAGTTTTGTAAAATTTTATTAAATATATATTAATGGAATATAATCATCCTTGGAATGTAATAATATTTGGTAAATGATACATAGTTTATGGAATTTTTTTGCACTGATTTATTATGAGCGAATAAGGTGTTGTGAATTTATTTCAAATAATGTATGATTTATTTCCTACTCATGTTTCAATTCATTATAATGACTAAAAAATATTACATTGGGAAATGAATTGAATACCTAAATTTGGGATGTTATATTATTCCAATATTTTAAAATTTACATTAAAATTTAATAATTTTTCAGTATAATGAATAATATAGAAATATATACATAAAATATAATTAAATAAATATTAAATCTACATAGATAAATACACCTTATTATCAGGGATAATTCCAAGAAACTAATAAATCTATCATAACATACTAATCTTGAAATTTTCATTACTATAATAATTCTTTTCTAATAAGTATAATTTTTTTAATAAAAACATATTTTTAATTACTTTATTTAAGCCCAAATTTCCCCACATCATGGTTTTATTTCTATAAAAATTAATAAGAAAACATTTTATTACATTTAATCATTATAATATTCTAAAAAACCTAAGTTTCACATTATATAATTATAGAAAATTAATCCCAATATTTTAGAAATATGACAATCATAATTAAACCTATAACACCCCAAGTTCCACAGAACGTTTCTCTTTCAATAATTCAATAGCTTGTGTTGTACGCAACATCAAGTACGAACACACCACAACCAATCAAACTAGCCATTATGAATAGTAATTCCCAATTTTTACAATTTTATAAATTTTATTTTTCAAAATGGACTTCATTTTTTGATTCAGAATATCAAAATTAGCTTACAGTGAATTTTTGGTATTTTTCTGAAAACATTCAATTTTTGATGAATAGTGAAAAACACAGCATTATGTTTTAAAACCAACTTTTTTTTTAAATAATTATTTATTTTATTTAAATTTATTTTAGGTCAAAATAGATACATAATACCTATATAAGTTCAATTTAATTCATTGGATTCATTTTAAAATAATATTAGATATATAAAACATTATTGAACTTTTAACGTCTTTTACCCACATTTTAGGCACATGTGAAAATTTTCATAATTTTTTTTACTAATTTTGTTAATTGAATTTTAAAAATATGAGACACACATTTGACATCAATAAGTAAAATGTGGTTCAATAGGAAGAAAATATTTTTTTTGTGAATTGTAACTTTTGAATTTTATTTACCACGGTTAAAAGTAAATAGGGTAATGAAAGGTAAAAATGATATTATAATTATTCTAACAAATTTCCTAATTCAATTGGATATGTGTATTTCGATCAAAATAAAAATTATGAATAAAAATGATCTTTTTGTTCCACTTGTATTAGATTAGTACATTTATTATTAATTTATTTATAGAAGAGTTAAAAGTTTTAAATTCAATGTTTAATATCTAATCAATTTTTAATATAGGGTTATACATAATATAAATTCTACTATAAATATTAACTATAAATATAAAAATGTTTACTACCTAATGGTATTTTATTTATAATTTATAGACATAAAATAATTAAATTCATTTATGACACGATGATGATGTAATAATTAGCATATTATAGAAAGATAAAAATAAATGATATTTTAAATATTAATATATTTGTAAATGGAGACTTTTGATATATTCCATATATTTTATTGGTTAATAGTACATGTTAGGGTTAATTAAATAAATTTTTTTCGAAGTGATAAATATTTTATGACTTTTAAAAAAATCAAATCCTAAAAAGTGTCAAAATGGACATAAATGAGTTTTAAAAACAAATACTATATTATTAATTGATATAATATTCCTAAAAAAATAATTTTCGGCCTAGGAGACATATAAGTTTATATATATCAATAATGAACCACTTTGGGTTCTCTTGGATTTTTATAGTATGTTTATTAACCATTTCATAAAATAATACCTGAATACATGGTAAAAGTTAAACTATTTAACTAAGAGTTAAATATAAAAGATAAGGTTAATATGGTGACCTAAACCTATCTAAAACCTACAGGTTTAGAAGTTCTAGAACCATCCGCACCATAACCTCTAAATAAACTCTTTTGAGCTATTATAAACTGAATATGTTTGTATAATAAAATTATATTTCAAGATTTTCATAAAGTGACCCTCACCTCTCTTATAAATGGGTACTTCCCCTTCTCTCAAAATCACATCTCCAAATCCATTTGTCTCATCCAAAATCTACTCAAATATCCTTAAAACTACCCTCACTTCAACCTATAGGCTTAATTTTACCAGTAATATATCCTAAGGATCCCTTTTGATCAAATCAAAAGGAACCACCCGAAGAAGAGGTAATAATTTAATCACCTCTTTCGATGTTCTTTTCTTCTTCAACATACTCTTTATTTGTTGTTTCCATTACAAAATAATAACTCTAGTACCTTATACTTACTTTGATGTTATTAAAAATATGGTACAATGGTATTCAATATTCTATCCATCCATTGAATGAAAAAGTCACCATACGTGAGTACGTACGACTTACCATCTCCACGTCGTGGTGTAGTTTGTTATTCAACACTTCATTATATAGACGAGTATAATAATGAGTATATTTTATGTAAATAATAAATATTACATGTTAATTATTATTTATATATTATATAACATCCAATTACATATGATTTCACCATCAATAGAATGATATTGTCTCTCATGCGTACGTACGGATTACCGCCTCCACGAACGCGATGAGATTCATTCCCCATCATAATCATTCAGGAATAATTTTCATTTTGTGATTAAAAATAATTTTTAAGAACTTAATATCATTATAGATATGATTTTAATACATCCTATCCATAACAAACATGACTTACGTAACAAAACATATAAAGGAAAACAAATCAGTTAACACCCGAAACAGTGATATTAATATATTATTAAAAAAGAAATATTTGAAGATCATGTATGATAAAATATTTATGCATGTGGTTCTTGTATAATTTAATAACAATGATTTAACTATTATATAGGAGGTTAACATACCCTCAGCCAAGGAAAAGTGAAAAGGTAAGGGTTAATTTTACAATCTCTTTAATTATCTATGGTTGTTTATACGTAAGTATCTATTAGGACTTCTTTATCATCCTCATCCATGTTTCTTAAATATGTATTTAAAAACAATTTTTTTATTTCTCAGAATATTGGTTAAATTCATTTATACATTTTCTTACTTTTTATAATATTCTTTTAAAGGAATCTTAGTGTTTTTTTAAATAAGGTACTTTATGACCTTTTTAACAAATTAAGGTAAGAATTCTTTTTAACATATACAAAGGGTGCAGATATTTTCCTCCATTATAAAATCTTAAAAGCTTACCTTATAAGCTTATATGAATATTTTCCAAATATATGTGTTCTTTTATAATTATGTGACTTTTAAAAGATTTCAAAATAGAAATGGATACTTCTCTCAAATAGTTTTGATTTCATCTATGTCAAAATCCATTGATGGATTTTACATTTGTTTGAATTTGATTAATTATGATACAATATTCCATATTATATTGATGTTTTTTTGATATGTTTGACTGTAGATGTGTTATTTTTATACCATTCATGGTTTATTGTTAATTTATTAACAATTTTATGCTAGTTTTAATATGAATGTTTATGTTATGTTTCAGTATTTTCATATGATTAATTCATTGGACTTAGTAAGTGACAAGTGGAGACCTATATAGCTTCTTGATGCATTAGTATGTCTCATGATACAATCTAGTGTCCAGGAAAAGGCCTTGATAAAATCTTATTTCTATTCATGAAATAGGGCCTTGACTACGTGGCTATGATGTCCTGCATTATGCATTCCATCATTATGAAATTGCCTATTAATATTACATTTGATTATTAGACTTGTAGAATATCCATGTAAATAATTAAATGGAATTATTTGATTTATCTTTTCCGTATTATTCTGAATTTTAATTTTAAAAGGATTGTGTTTTAGTCTTATATGTTTCCTTAAATTATTATGCTTATTTATGATAGGTTTATTTATATTGTTATCCTTACTGAGAATATGAGCTCACCCATTTATATGTTTTATTATTCCTAGGATGCGAAGAAGTGTATTATGATTACCCAGTATGAATAGGATAATGGATATGAGTGCGTTAAAAGGGGACACAATGTTATTTTTTTCATTTTATGATGCAATTTAAAACTTATGTATGTTTCTAGCACTTCCAAGGATACTAAACTAATCGATATTTCGAGACATGATCTCTTGTGATCATTCCAATGTTATGTAATAAAGAACCTACTATGGGTAACTAGGATTGGGGTGTTACAGTTGGTATCAGAGTAAGTTTAATACAAACCTTTGATGTAGATTTAGAAAAAATCTTATTTGAGAACATTACCCTACGATAGACTTTGAGTTTAGTATAGAAGAACTTCCTAAAATTTTGGTAATATAGATATTTTGTGTATTTTGCAAGAAATACTTCCCTTTTTGGATACGACCAAGTAGAGGCGGTTCTGGCATAGATGTACCTAGGAGTGAAGCTCCGACAAGGAGTTTTGCGCTTGACCCGGGGTATCCTGGTACATGATAATGGGCCTTGATGCACTCCTGGTTACAACACTCCTGGGGGATATTGTTAGGATAATTCACATTTTAATTATAAACCATTATAAAGGATTTATGAGTAAATACCTTCTACAGATCATTTTTTTATGATTATGGATTATATGCATAAACTTTTCAATTTATGTTAGGGATTTTAATTGTATGGAATTATGTATTGTGATTCATAAACTAATATGGTGTATTCCATCATTTTGAAGTGGTTCCTAGTAGAAGGAATGGAAACCATATCAATAAACATAATCCATGTAGGGAATTCCGTCCTACTCAAGAAAATTGTAGTAGAGCTGGTGATGAAACCAAATGCTGAACAACTTATAACCATACTGGGATAACTCACTTAGGTTATGAAAAATAACCTTACCTGTATAGATCACCCTAATCCATAAGGTTGAGGATTAATGTTAGACCGCATCATGAGAAAACAACCACTAACATTACATGAAACTACAAATACATTTTTAGCAGAGTAATGGATAATGTCTTTATAGAAAATATTCCATGATTTTGGGAGTAGTGAAAGGGAAAAAGTTTCCATGTAAGTTTATTACCTCACAGGAGATTCATATAAACGGTGGTCATTAATTCAAAAAAAAATGAGGATGAAGAAGTATCGAATATGGAATGAAGGGATTTTAATGAACTTTTCTGAGAAAAATATTTTTCCTGTAACCATCGGTCAGATATGGAAAGATAATTTTGGAGACTAAGGAAAAAGGAGGATGAGAATATCAAAATGTATGTGGCTAACTTTACAAGGTTATAAATGCATGCATATGATTATATATGTAACCCAAGTAGTAATATTGATCGATTCTTTGTTGGTTTAAAAACATTTCTTCATTGAGCATTAGTCTCTCAATCCTTCTCGTCGTATTAATATATTGTCTCATGTGCTATCAAGATAGAAAAGGAATTCTATTTTTCTAACAACTTTAGAACAAAGAAATAGAAGAAGAGATTTGTTGAACACTCTAGAAATGGAAATAAGGGGAAAAAGGGAAAAGTTGAATTTTCATCCTACAATAAATGGGGGAAGAAACACCCCGGTACTTTCTTGAAGAGAATAAGATTCTATTACAAGTGCGGTAAAAAAAGCCACCAAACATGTGACTGAAAGGGAAATAAAGAGGTTGTCAATGTTGAATTATGAAACTGTATAGAAATGGGGCATTATGCAAATGAATTTCTTAAGTGCGAAGGAAAATTACCTCAGAAAAGTACAAGGGAGCAAGGCTAAACTTATGCAATCACTACTACTGAGGTTAAAGCTCTAAATGACATGGTGGCATGTAATTTAATGGTTTCATTAAATTTATCCAATACTTTATTTGATTCTAGATCATCACATTGTTTCATATATTCCCACTCTACTTAGAAAATTATATATTTCCATTTGATTTAACAAGGGAGTTGTCAGTCAAAACTTCTAAGGGATGTATCTTTGTAATAATGTTTTGTGAATCAGTTCCCATTAGGGCATATAAACGTGCTTTATCTGTTGATTTCATTTTCATACACATGATTTAATTTTATATAATCCACAGTATGGATTTTATTTCAGACCATGATGCAAATATTTTTTATAGGAAGAAGGAGGTTTCAATTTTCGATGATGATAAGGTGTACCTTATCTTTTAAGTAGAAATGTCACCATCTAATTCATATCTAGATTCACCTCTATTAGATCTACTAAATTCAATTATTGGGGAGGAATATAATGAAATAACTATGAGTGAGGAAAGGAATGTTCAAAAAAAGGATGTACCGATTGTGCAATAATATGTTGATGTGTTTCTAGAGGATTTACCTGGACATCCTCTAGAATTAGAAATTGAGTTTTCCATTGATTTAATTCCTGGTTCAAGTCCAATATCAAAGACCTCTTATAGAATGGACACTGTGGAATTGGTTTAACTAGAGAAAAAAAATGAGGAATTGGGTTATAAAGGATTTATTCACCCATGTGTTTCTCCATGGGGAGCCCCTATTCTTTTTGTTAAGAAGAAATATGGATATATGAGGTTGTGCCTTGACTAAAGTGAAATGAATTCTATAATGGTAAAGAACAAGTATCCCCTACCTCACACTGATGATTTATTCAATCAGCTTCTTGGATCTCAATATTTTTCATAGTTTGACCTTTGATCTGGATATCATCAATTGTGTGTGAAGAATGATGGAATTTTGAAGACATCATTTTTTTACAAGGTATGGGCATAACAAGTTAATAGTAATGCTTTTTGGACTGACTAATTCACCCTCGATATTTATTTATCTAGTAAATAGAGTATTCATGGAATATCTTGATGAATCTGTAGTCATATTTATTGATGACATCTTGGTTTAATCAAAAACCAATAAAGATCATGATAATCACTTGTTCACTATTCTAAAGACTATTAAAAGGATTTAATTATATGGAAAGTTTTGCAAGTTTGAATTCTGGATTTAGGTGATTTCTTTTCTTGGACATATTCTCTCTAACGATAGAATATTTTTCGATCCTTCTAATACAAGATCAATATAATAATGGCTGTCACTGACGATTATAAATAAGGTACGCAGTTTTATTGGTTTAACAAGTTATTATCGGCATTTCGTCCAAGATTTTTCCCAATTGGCTAACCCATTAACCAAACTCATAGTTAAAGGGGTTAAATTTGTTTGAAAAAATATTGTGATGAATTTTTTGAGGAACTGAATAGAAGATTAGTCAATGCTTCTATCTTGACTCTACCATCGGGGGTTGAGGGGTTTTTTATTTATAGTGATGCTTCAAAGAAAGGAATTGGTTGTGTCCTTATGCATAATGATAGAGTTATTTCCTTTGCATCAAGACAGCTAAAATTTAATAAAAAAACTATCCCACTCATGATCTTGAGTTAGCAGCTCTAATATTTTCTTCAAAAATATGGAGACACTGTCTCTATGGTGAAAAATGTGAGATATATAACGATCAAAAGAGATTGATGTGTATTTTCTCACAGAAAGAACTGAACATGAGGAAAATACAATGGCTTCAACTACTCAAGGATTATGATTTCCCTATAAACTACCACCTGAGGAAGGTAGATAAGGTGGAAGATGTTTTTAGCAGAAAATATCATGGAGTTGTTAACAAGATGAGAATTGAAATGGATCCTATGTTCATGGATCTAGTAAAGATGGATGTGGGAATAATCATGGAAGATGAAACATCAATAATTTTTCAAATGGTTTCCAAAGTATCTTTACTATAAAGGATAAAAAGGTATCAGACTGATGATAAAGAGTTTTAAAAGAAAATTAACGTTTTGAACAATGGGAGACTGATTGACTTCATATGTGAAGATGAGATTTTGAAAATTGGGAAGAGAATTTGTGTTCCAGACATACTTTATCTAAAAAGGTAATTTTATAATGATGCTCATACCTCCAATTTCTCTATACACCCTAGTATAACTAAGATGTATAGAGATTTGAAGGAACATTTTTTGTGGGACAACATGAAGAAGGATATTTCTGATTATGTGTCAATATGTATGTTTTTTCAAGAGGTGAAGGCTTGAAGACAACATCCTAGAAGAGTCATGGAACCACTTCCCATACCTGAGAGGAAAAGTTATGATATTATTATGGACTTTGTCATGGGTCTACCATAGACTCCTAGAAGAAATGATGAAATATGGGTCATTGTTGATCATCTTACAAAGTCAACACCTTTTTTGTGATATAAGAGAATAGTTACCACTTGAACATATAGAAAGACAATATATTAATGAATTTGTAAGACTTAATGGAGTACTCCTATCGATTTTTTCAGATAGTGATCCCCATTTTACATCCAGATTCTGGAAAATTCTCGAGAAGGCCATTGATACTGAACTTTGTTTGAGCATTTGTACCACCCTCAAACTGATGGGTAATCATATAAAACTATTCAAACCCTAGAATACATGATGAGATCTTTCTCACATGACTTTCAATATAGGTGGGATCAATATTTACCTATGGAAAAATTTTACTATAACAATAGCTTTCATTCAAGTATTTAAATGGATCCATATGAAAAGTTATATGGAAAGATATGTCACACTCCAACTTGTTGGGATGATGTTGGTGAAAGAAAACTCATATACCCAAAACATGTTGAGGAAATAATGGAATAGGAAAATATTATCCAAACCCACATCAAAGCATCTCAAAGTAGTAGAAAGATCTATGTCGATAACCAAATGAAATATTTTGAATTACAAGTAGGATATCATGTTTTCTTGAAGGTATATCCATGGAAGGGTGTTGTATTATTCAGTAAGAAAGATAAATTGAGTTCCAGGTACATCAGACCTTTTGAAATTCTAGAAAAAATTGGAGTTGTGGCTTACTATTTGGAAATGCTTCCACATCTCTCCAAAGGTCATGATGTGTTCCACATATAACTGTTGAGAAAATACATGCTTGACCCAGCGCATGTACTCACATATGAAGAAATAGAACTATAACCTGATCTGTCTTATTGTGAAAAGCATGTCAAGATTCTTGATACCAGAAAACTTGTGTTGGGAAACTGGACGACTCATCTGGTAAACGTTCTATGGAGAAACCAAATGATGGAAAATGAAACATGGGAACCCAAGGAACTTATGATGAAGAACCACTCAATTTTTTTTTTCTGAAGTAGTATTCTATAAATTTCGAGGATGAAATTATGTGAAGTAGGGAATAATGTAACACCCCAAGATTCTATAGTACATTTCTCTCTGAATAATGAAATAGCTTGCGATGTACGCAACATCGAGTTCCTGCATACCACGACCAATCAAACTATCTGTTATAAACAGTAATACCCACTTTTTGAAATTATAAAAATTTTATTTTTCAAAATGGACTACATTTTTGGATTCAGAATATCAAAATTAGCTTAGGGTAAATTTTTGGTATTTTCTGAAAACTATCAATTTTTGATAAATAGTAAAAAACACTACGTTATTGTTTAAAATAGATTTTTTATTTAAATAATTAGTTATTTTATTTAAATTTATTTTATGTCAAAAGAGATACATAATACCTATATATGTTAAATGTAATTCATTGGAGTCATTTTATAATAAGATTAAATATATAAAGTTTTATTGAACTTTTAACGTCTTTTACCCGCCTTTTAAGCACATTTGCAAATTTGCATAAAACATAATTTTACAACTTCTTTGAATTGAATTTCAAAACACTGAGAGACACGGTTGACATAATTATGTAAAATGTGGTTCAATAGGATGAAAATAATATTTTTTGAATAGTGACTTTTGAATTTTATTTACCACAGTTAAAAGTAAATAGGGTAATTAATGGTAAAAATGATATTATAATTACCCTAAAAATGTCCTAATTATATTGGATAAGTGTATTTTGAATAAAATCAAACTTAGGAATAAAATATTATCCTTTTTATTCACATGGATTAGATTAGTAAATTTATTATTATTTTATTTAAAGAAGAGTTAAATGTGTTAAATTCAAGGTTTAATAACTAAACCATTTTTAATACAGGGTTATACATAAGATGAATTAAAATATAAAAAATAATTATAATTCTAAAATATTTACAACATAATGATATTTTATTTATAATTTTAAGACATTAAATAATTAAATTTATTTTTGACACGATGATGAAAATATAATTATATTATTATTGAGATATTAAAACTATTGATATTATAAATATTAATATAATTTTAAATTGAGACTTTTTATGTATTCCAAGAATTTTATAGGTCAATATGACATGTTAGGGTTGATTAATTAATTTTATTTTGAAGGGATAATGTTTTTATGACTTTCACAAAAACATAATACTAAATAGTGTCAAAATCCACAAAAATGTGTTTTTAACACAAATACTATATTATTAATTGATATAATTTTTTTAAAAATAAATGGTTCATCAAAAATACATTTTTAAGGTTATATATGTCAATAATGAACCACTTGTGGTTCTCTTGTCTTTTTATTGTATGTTTATTAACCATTTATTATAATAATACATGAATACACGGTAAAAGTTAAGCTATTTAACTAAGAGATAAATCTAAACGATAAAGTTAATATGGTGACCTAAACCTGTCTAAAACCTATTGGATGGAAGGTTATAGAAACATACCCACATTATCATCTAAATAAATCCTTTTTAAGACATTATAAACGGAATAATATTGTATAATAAAATAATATTTCAAGCTTTTCCTAAAGTGACCCTCACCTCTCTTATAAAAGGGTACTTCCCCTTATATCAAAATAACACCTCTAAAGCCATTTGGTTCAGCCAAAAACTTCTCAAATATCCTCCCAAATACCCTCAATTAAACCTAGAGGCCTTTATTTGATCATAAATCCATCTTAAAGAGCCATTTTGATCAAATCAAAATGAAGCACGTGAAGAAGAGGTAATAATTTCATCACCTCTTTCAATGTTTTTTTCTTCTTCCACTTCCTCTTTATTTTTTGTTTCCATACCAAAATAACTAATCGAGTACCTTATACTTACTGTGATGTTATTATAAATACTGTACAACCATATTCATTATTCTATCCACCCTATTAATGACAAAGTCACCATACATGTGTACGTATGACTTAACATCTCCACGTCGTGGTGTAGTTTGTTATTCAACACTTCATTATTTGGATGGGTATAATAATGGATATAATTGATGTAAATATTAAATAAAATTTTTTAATGATTATATATATATATATGATATAACATCCAATTACATATTATTTCACCATCAATAGAATGATATTGTCTAGATTGTGTACGTACAGATTACCGTCTCCATGAACACGATGAGATTCATTCCACATCATAATCATTCATGAATAATATTAATTTTATGATTAAAAATAATTTTTAAGAACATAATATCATTCTTGATATGGATCAAATACATCCTATCCATAACAAATATTACTCACATAAAAAAACATATGAATTAGTTAACACCCAACACAATGGTACCATTTTATTATTAACAAAGCTATATTAGAAGATCATATATAATATCATATTTATGTATGCGGTTCTTGTATAATTTAATAAAAATGAATTAATTATTATATAGGTGGTTAACGTACCCTCGATCAAGTAAAAGTACAGGGTAAGGGTTAATTTTACAATCTCTTTATTTATCCATGGTTTTTTATATATATGTATCTACTGGGACTTATTTATCATCCTCATATGTGTTTATTAGAAATGCATTTCAAAACATTTTTACTATTTCCTTGAATATGGGTTAAATTCATTCATACCCTTGTTTTAATTTTTATTAAATGTTTTTAAAGTAATATTTTTGATATTTTTCAAAAAATATACTTTATGACTTTTTGAAAAATTAAATATAGAATGTTTTTTAACTTATACAGCTGGTGCAGCTATTTTCCACCATTTTAATATCTTCAAATTTTACCTTAGAGGATTATGAGAATATTTTCAATATAAATGTTTTATTTTTTAATTGTGTGACTTTTAAATTATTTCAAAATATAAATGGATATTTCTCTCAAATAGTTTTAATTTCATCTATGTCAAAAAAAATTGATGGATTTCACACTTGTTTGAATTTGATTTATTATGATACAATATTCCATATTTTTTGATGGTTTTTTGATATGTTTTATTGTGGATATGTTATTTTTATACCATTAATGGTTTATGGTTAAATTATTAACATTTTCTATGCTTGTTTTAATACGAGTTTTTATGTTATGTTTTAACTATTTCATACGAGGAATGCATTGGACTTAGAAAGTGACGAGTGGAGATGGCCATAACTTCTTGATGCATCTATAGGTCTAATGAGATGAACTAGTTTCTTGGAACAATGCCTTGAAAAAATATTATTTTTAGTATTAGAATGAGGCCTTGACTATGTGGTTATGATTTTCAACATTATGCATTCCATCATTATGAAATTGGCTATTGATATTACATGTGATTATTTGACTAGTAGAATATCCATGTTAATAAGTAAATTGAATTATTTGATTTATATTTTCCATATGATGATGTAGTTTATGTTTAAAAGGCTTTAGTTTTAGTCTTATACATTTCCTTAAATGTTTATACTTATTTATGATAGTTTCTTCTATATTATTATCTTTACTGAGAATCTAAGATCACCCCTTTATATGTTTTATTTTTCCCAGGATGGTATGAAGTATATTAAGATTAACATATAGGAATAGGATTAAGGATTTGAGTGTGTATAAATGGGACACAATTTTTTTCATTTCATGATGTAATGTCAAACTTATGTATGTATCTAGAACTTCCAAGGCTACAAAACTAATCAGTCATTTGAGACTTCATCTCTTGTGATCATGCCAATATTATTTAATAATGCACCGACTCTGGGTAACTAGGGTTAGGGCATTAAAAAACCAGTGACCCTTTCAGTTTATTCAATGTTTCCTTATGTTTTATTGAATTTACCATAATAAAATAATCCCTAAAAAATAAACCCAATTTATATTCTATCTATTGTGAAAAAAACCCGCACATCAATATTTTTGGGGCATATCAGCCTTAGATAGTAATCAAGTGACCTATCTAGTTTTTCAAAATATCCCATGCATAACTTCCCATATTCCAAATCCTACTAACCAATAGTAGAGGTGAATATTTGTATGGTGGGGGATACAACCCTCTTTAGGGGAGTGAAACATAATAGTAAAGATAAGAAACATATAATTTATCTAGAGAAATAGTATAATATGAGTAAATAATAATCTATGTCATACAAAAATGATATCATGAGGGCACAATATATATAGAATTAAATATTTTGTAGAAGTCATAAAATCTATACTTGTACAAACCAAAGGAAAAAAACGACCAAAAATATATATCTCCAAGAGTATCCTTAGCACTGATTATATCCTTTTGTCCTACACTCCCCAACACTAATAGAGACCAAAGGTCTATAATAGGGAACATCCTATTACCCTACAAAACATCAATTAAGTCTTATCTGGTACTAAGGGACTTCTTGAATAGGTTGTGAGTAAATCAACATAGGCCACTAATAAAAATGTATTATGAAATTTTTTAATTCGAGTAAAAAATGTAACATCATTGAAATATAATAAAAAAAGGAATAAAAATAACTATAAATCATGTTAGGATTGGTCTCCCCATGGGATACATGTCCAATTATACGTTCTTGAGCCTGATATGGATTTATTTGAATATGTTCTCTTTCATCAATTTTTATGGGACATATGGTAATGCTTCCATGAAAAATTTACCAAAAATAAATCCATGAAATAGTTCCATGCATTCCAACATAACTCACCCATTTAAATTCCATAAAATACCCGTTATATTCTTTATATTTTAATGTCTTGTAAACTAAAATTAATCAACCCATATTATAGAAATATTTTGTTCTTAGTGGAATGTAATAGTTGAACTCATGTAATTCCACTCCATTAATTTTATAACCAATCCATGTAATGTTATCTTTTCATTTTGGATCAATATAAATTAGAATATAAGGGGATATCCAATGGCATTATTTATC
This sequence comes from Viscum album, assembly GCA_963277665.1. Taxonomy (NCBI): domain Eukaryota; kingdom Viridiplantae; phylum Streptophyta; class Magnoliopsida; order Santalales; family Viscaceae; genus Viscum; species Viscum album. The sequence continues at coordinate 2,960,794 of OY728162.1, read as the reverse complement.
CAATGATGTTGTGATAAGGTTGAGAGATCATTGTATTCGTTTTGTATTTTTCAGATATCCAGATGTATCTATGACATTATGTTGAGTCATCAATCAATGTAATATAATTATATAACTTAATGTGGTTTCACCACTCAATGTTCACATCAATGAATTGTGGGGTATCTTATAAGTCATTATATAGATTTCAAGGATATTAATCTAAGGCATGTTAAAGAATTCCACACCTTTAATGGTGTTTAACTTCCTTCAATAGTATCTAATAAAAAAATATGAAATTAATCAAAAGTATATGTATCTATGGAATTAACTAAATTAAATTTTAATGATATCTAATCATATGTCCGTGTGATATATCCATGCTGATTCAAAATTTAATTAATTCAGTATTAACATGTCACTTATATGTGGAAATAAATGTATAACATTATGGTTTTTTTGGATATATAAGAAATTTTTTTTATAAGGGACGAATGAAACCCACCATATAAGGTGTCTTAGTTATAATTAAAATAGTTCTAGTATATGGGTTAGGGAAAATGAACCAGTTTTTGTGGATCAAATAGAGTATTCCCACCTCCAATGGTGTCTGTAGGTCTAATAGAACATCTTTGAAATGATATAGGTAAATAATTGTAGGAGTTATATAATTTATGAGAACAAAAATGTAATTTACAACCTATAGAAAAATTGAAAAAAAATATAAAGGACTATATTTTCATAAAAAGGATATAGAACACCTACACAAGACCCATAGAAACCTCTACATCTAGTATTGGACACAGATTTGGTTTGGAATTAGAGAAATAAGAAATCCAAAAAAACCCTAAAATTGTGCATATAAGTTCATATAAAGATAAAAATAACATTGGTGATGTAAATAATGAGTATAAAAAAAGATTTTTTTATCTTTAACAATAATTTTATAACATGATGAACGATGAAGAAGGCGGTGGAAATATTTTGGAATCTAATAATAATCCAAGTAGAGGTGGGTGACATATGGATATGATGTTTCTTAAATGAGGGAGGTGAAAGAGAAAAATATATTTCAATGTGTTGAAGGGGATAATGGTAAATTAAAAAAAATTAATGGGAAAAAGGTTTTTATCATTGGTTAGTCAAACCATTTGAAAATAGAGACTTCTTAATTTTTAGGAGGACCACACACTATATGGTTTATTATCCTGATTTGACACTCCATGGCATTAACCATGTGAGATGAACTTGCAAAAAGTATTGAACTAATATAGTTTAAGGGTTACCATTTAATGGGTTAATAAAACCATTATATATCCATTACTAGGAATAATGAAGGAGGTATCTATATATCCAAACTATTCGAAAACCATGCACCCATACTAATTCTAAAAAAAGTAGAACTCTAGGCCAATAACATTCCCATACTCTCCTAAGAACACATTTACCCCACATAGAAACATAAACTTTGTTAAAAAAAGCGGGTTTTAATAATTTCAAATGATATATACATTGATGAAAAATATTGATCTTATAACCAACCCTATTTATGAAAAAATATCATAGATTTGGACTTCCTAGGATGGTTGAGCTACCTTGAGAACAATTCAATCCACTGAGTACTTACAACATAATCTCATTCCAATTTCTCCACCTGTATATGATTGTGATTACATAATACCCAAATAAGACAAATCTTACTTCTTTGGAGTTCTGTCAAGCTATGATCTATGACACGAACTGCATTCTTTTAAAACGAATTATTATTCCCCAAAACACATCCACATTATCAGTGAAATTAGATGGGTAACAACAATAATGACATTGCGTAAAATCATAGATGATATCATTCACTTCCCTATACCAATGTGGGATAGATATATGATATTTTAATGAACTTAAAAACTCTAATATCACAAAATTATATATGAATCTATGTTTAAGTTTACCATTCCTCTTAATATATTAATGAAAAATGTTGTGGAAACATGTAAGAATATCTAACCTCTACCTCAATGTCTAGTGGTCAAAGATAGTCATAATTATATTAATTCTATAAATAATGAGTTATTTCCATTTCATTTTGGATAAAATATACATGATATTATCTTTTTTCAGTAATGTGTGGTCCCACGATTGCTTAGTCCCCTACTGCTAACAAGCATAATAGTGAACACGAGATTCTACCATATAGTTTATTGTAAGGTTCTATCTAGTTCTTCACATAGAAGTTATTATTATAATAAATATAAATAGTAAATTGATTTTACCATGATCCTCTAAATTCATGGAAACTTTCCTGAGGCATTTCATTTAGTACATAAATAGTGCTCTTAGACTAACCATCGATCTGAGTGTGGTATGTTATACTCAGAAGTACCTATGAACCAACAACTTTCTGCAACCCCTACTAAAAGTGATATGTAATCCAAGAATATCTATTTTATACAATAGTAAATGGGATCATATGAAGGAATAAGATATTTCAAACATATATCATCCCCAAATATTCCACTTATAATGTCTCACTGATTGGAATGAATTGGGAGACCTTCATCATACTATGCTCAATTACTAATATGATGTCAATGTCAATGGGTAACATTAAAAAACCCATCATGAAATACTTGAACATGCTACCCCGTTTTCATTATATGATGGTATTTGGTTGTAAAAGTACATTAAGATGCTATATTTATACATCAAATTTCTAATAGACAAAACACTGAGTAAAAAATAATTTGATCTCATTTATTATCCAAATACACTATTAATGGTGGTGAAAATATTCATAAATCCTTATGATTTAGTGATTTAAATCCCATTTAATTTCATGAGATTTAGGCATTAATTCCTCTCTCATATTTATTAGAACCCATTAATTCCCATGGTTATACAGAATCACATCCTCGGCAACTACCCAACCTTGTGATGGGTCATCACTAAGAAAACATTTATTTAGAACCAACCCATCAGGATTTGGATGTATCCTCTTATAAAATCAATGTAGAAGTGATTAGTAAAATGATTAATCCCTATGTATAGGATTATAATTGAATTAATTAACTTCGATATGCATTTAAAAAATTATATAGATCAACAATCATTCACAAATAGCTTACTAAATAGCTTGGGTCTGACATTTTAGTCTCAATGCATCTGAAACATCATTTCCATTCCCTAGAATGTAATAAATAAAACAAACTATAATAAATAAGATATTAAACCCATATATTCTCTTGGTAGAAAAAATACTTATGAAAAATATATATATTTGAGTCTCTCATGGACCATGTATACCATGCATTTTTCCCCAATATGCAATGTCTCTAGAAATGCTTGGAATGGATGGAATATTAATTTTTGAGGTTATATTTTAGTTACTTTTTCTCATAAGGTGTCAAATAACATGACCCATAAAGATAAAATCATTATAATTAAATAAAAAAATCCAATCATGATGCCTTATGCATCACAATGATTTATGTAGATTCTGCCCGAATGTGGAAAATCCGTATAGGAAATAGGGTTAACCTTCCATTAAACTCTTGAAAAGACTTACCATATGATTCATACAAAAAAACATTACAACCCTCTTATTTAATCCTATATGTGGAGATTCAAAGGATAAAACATTTAGTATCACACATTGACATAAGCATCATTTTTGTAAGAAGTAATCTATGTCAATAAAATTCTTGGGATACTCTTAACAAATACCACATGTCTCTATCTATGGATCCAAATATACCCTTTATTCCGATATAATGGGTTCTAGGATGTGATGTTTTTCAATATAGAGCTATAAATTAGTGATCCTAGCATATATTTGATTATATCCTTATATATTAAAAATGATATCATGGTGTTTGGTATAATAATGTCTTGTCTGATAGTATAATATGATATCATCCCAAAATTGGACCACAATGAAATCACGTTACTAGTGGAAAACCTAATTCTTCAAGGACTTAATGACTGGGGGTTAATTTATTAGACTGAATGGAATCACCAAATACTAATCTAGAAAATACCTTCTTCAGAAGAGTATTCATGGTATATCTGAGTGTTTGAGTCTCAATTGATGATATCCCAATTTGAAGTCAATCATTGGGAAGATATTGGAACCTCATATCCAAAGAGGTCATAAATATGAGTAAGTGAGGACTATTTCTTAACATTATACTAATTAAATCACCAATAATCCACATATATACATTTTGTATCATCCACCTTCATCTAGAAAAGTATAGGTGAACACCATAGGGAAGAATTGGGTCATAAAAACCCATTGGATTCTGACTCCTCTAACTACCTTTTGAGATACAAAAGTTATATAGTATCCATAAAATGTGGGGGGATAAATACTTTTTTTCCTTGGAATAATCCTAATGATGAACTCTCCAACTATATAAGGAGGTATCCAATTTTTTTTCAAAGAAACATCTTAAATTTTCCACCATTAGGGGATAGAAATCATTCTATACACATTTATCATCCTGAAAAATATTAGAAATTTGGGCTAACACTCTATGAAGACATTGATTATTAGTTATAGCTCAAATTTCATGGAAAATTCATTCTCATTTATAAAAATAGCTACAAACTTTTGATGATGAAAAATACACATTATGGTGATAAAAATAAATATAGTCTTGAAAACATACTAACCATTCCTTCTTGTGATTAATGTAGAAGCCTGCCATATCAATGATAAAATGGTTGCATAAAAAATGGTAGCTACTTATCTTTAGAGGAAAATACTGGTATCAGTGTACACTCATTAATTAAATTTCTAATATATTGTCATGATACGTCACCCAATATATGTATTCATTTTAAAAAATTGGAATTTTCATTAATTTAGTAGATATGAATGACTGTGAGGATCTTACATCAGAAAAAATGATAATATATCAAGGATACTATGATTGAACACAATAATGTAGATTATTTCATCAATCTATAGAGTTTTTTGAGGATGCACTATATGTAACTAGCTAGACCCATAATGCTGATCTACAACCTAGCCTCCATGAGCACTTATATTCAAGCATTAAATGCACATTCGAAGTCTCTCTCACCATTCATTGAACACTACCTCAACTTTAATTTCTAGTGGTACTAAAAATTCTATCCTAGAATGGAGACACATATACGACTCTAAAATCCCTAGGTGATGCAGATCCCATCCTAATGGAAACTGGGGGAATGGTCCAAGAAAATCTTTTGAGATGTCCCATTCTTCTAAAATATCCACACATTGATGGATCCATGTACATTGAAAAACTTTTCTTAACATACCTACAAAAATGAGGGTAGACCTCATATCTACTAGTGTGTACACTCTAATGGCTAAAACCCTAGAAGTAAGGCTAAAGGAATATGTTTTCTTCACATAAAAAACCACATCCCAACCTAGAATCGAAATCAACTGACATTATTTCTTGAGCTTCTATTGTATTTTAGGTACTTATAAGGTCTTGATTTACCTTATTGAAAATTATAGTTTGTCATAATATGTTCAATAGATTATGAATAGAGAACATGATCCCATACTAAAAATGATTTTCCATTTAAATATTTTCACTAGAAAAAGATTGTGTAAAGAAATTGAGCTCTATGAACCAACATAACTAATCATTCATAGACACAGTAACCTATAACAGATTTTTGAATTACCTAGTGTGACATCCTTTCCCAAGATCCACCAAACGATGTCCTAAGCTAATGGGCCACATGGCCTCAAGGTAACCTACCCTTAAAATAGAGGCTACTCACTAGCCATGAGGGCCTTGGGTGTGAGAGTGGGGTGAATATTCCCTCTATTCAGAGTGGAGCACATCCAATATATAATATATAGATAATCAGTAGATGAATAAATATGGATAATCAGTAGATGAATAAAAATGGATAAATAATACAGGAATTAGAATGAATAATAGTCATCAACCAATAATAATCAACATATATATGTAAATATTTCAAATAAATAATCAGAATTTCAATCCTCTACAAAATAAGACAACATGTATACCTGAACGTAGACATTCAAAAAATGTTTTATAAAAGAATCAAAAAGAATAAAAAAAATTTAAACATCCCAAGAACTGACATGGTCATCAATTACCAAGCTCAAATCTGAATGAAATCAAGCATGTCAGGTGACCAAAGTGGGAGGATTAACCTTTTCTATAGGAGTGATCATATAATCTTCATGGGTACCGATGGTGGCCTAGATAGGTTGGGAAAAAATATAATTAATCAACCACCAACAAAATCTATACAAATCCTATATATATATATATACTAAATAGTGTGAAAGTATATAAATGTATAGAAATTCAAACTAAATAACCCAACACTGATTTATCCTTAGATGGTAATGTATCCATCCATAAGATAACTTGACTAATTTCATCCACAATCAATTTTTTTATTTATTAAAATCCACTTTTTGGATAAGTGGGAACCATACAAATAAAGCCCACCAGTTCATAACCCCATCCACACGACACTCATTCAGAATACAATAATACAACATTCAAATATCAAAACAAAATTTCAGAAACCCTCCAAAAGTAACTTCTCACCATGAGCAACCCCCTAGATCCTCTTCTCGGGAGACCTCGAACCACACCACAACGACATCATTGTGTCGTCGGCCTGACATCTCATCAATGACCACCATCACATCTACACATCATCAGAGGCATATTACTCATTGGAATAACGCTGCTGACCATATTACTGACGTACACTTCTAGAACCTTTAAACCTGTCACTCAGCATCGCTGGGGATGAACACAACCTCGCCATCAACGATTGATACTCACCGTCAACCTCCAGAAGTCGTTCTCAGACTCAAATCCCAAAGACCATTGAAGACCTCCATGAAACTCCACCTTGGAAAGAATGGTGGACTCATGGATCCAGAGTAGAGATAAATCGGGCTTAGGCGGGACAAAACAATGTCAGGAACCTCCGAAAATCGTCGATGCAGAAGAAAGTCAACACAGTCATTTCCGGCTCAAACAACCTTGTAACGCCGTCCAAAAAAAAACTCAACCACATACTTCACACCGACTCCAACACCAGAAGTGAACAACCAGCAGCAAAATCACCAGACCAACCCCATCGCGAAAAAACTATCGAAAAAGACTGAACACCACATCAAAGAAGGAACCGTGGCAGAAACGAAACTAGGGATTAAACCCAAAAGAAAATAGGAAATAGAAGAAAAAAGAGGAGAAACTTTGAAAGCAACTCAAAAAACAAACAGAAAGCAAAAACTAAGAGGAAAAAGGGGGGACGAAACCCTAGAAGGATACGCTAGGAGATCCACGGCCGCTGAACTGCAAATCCCAAAAACTCATTGAATCTGATGCTCCCAATCTGACCTGGAAGGTAGCGGCTGACTGCTAGTTCAGAGCGCAGAAGAAGGTGGGTGAGGACCATAGCGCCATCACCGAAGATGAAAAGTATAGAACCCGATAGAGACCAGAGTGCACCAACCGTGAGATAGAGCCGGTGGATAAAACCCTAGGAGAACCATGCTGACTGAAGGAGAGGAATTTGGGGGAAAGAAGAACCAAATGAAGGAACCCTAGCAGAGCGAGAAATCGGAAGAGATCTGAGAGCCATGGGATTGCATATCCATATCCTCTTGTGTTTTCAAACATGACTAGTTTGTTTAATATTCATTTAATATAGATAATTCATGTAAAAAATACAACAACACTGAAATATATCTTTTTAACAATGAAAGGGAATCTACAGTGAAGCTAATTCATCCTTAACATCAGGGGTCATCCAACTCATAGTAATAAATCATGGATTCTAGCTACAAGTGGTATGTGTGTTATCCAAGGGGAAATTATAAATAATTACATAGTGATTGAGTCATACTTAGTCAATGGATCTCATCCATTGTAATATCGGGAAAAGAATGACTTTTCCTAATGGCGATAATGCATGGAATCTCATGTCCAGGGACACCAAGATGAATCCATGGAGGGTATCCAAGAAATTCTAATATCTAGAGTTGTAGTGAATGGATCCAATGGTTCCAGGAAGGAAATTCACTATTTGAAAATTACCATGTTTCTAGGATTGTATCTTCCTAATTGATCAGCTCCTTGAAGCATAATGTATTCCCCTTAGTGCTCAACATATTCTCTTTGGAATCTAAGGCTATCCCAAGTCTGACCATTCTAATAAATATAAATAGTTCCATATGAAATTAGAAATTTATAGATATTTCTAAATCGAATTTATTCTCTATAATACTGATTATATTTAATAATTCATTAGTTTTATTCTATTACTTTTCATCAACATGAAAATATTCTTCAAGTACATTCAACCATTTATCACATTAATTTATAAACATTTAATAGGTTTATTCGATACCTTTCACTAAACATGATAATGGGTAAAGGATATAAAACCAATAAAAAATAATTACTATCACATTTAAACTAGTTCATGAGTTTTCTATAGATATAACTCCTATTAAATCATTTCAAATTTCATTTATTTTTTATGGATCACATAACATTAAAAGTCCAACCTAAATCAGACCCGAACAGTTTCTCTTATAATATCAACAATGCAAAAAAATCATAACCTAGTATGGACCATAATTGGGTGGAAGTAATTGATGTCCAAAATTCCAATTTCATGATGAACAAGTGTACCTGGGTATTTACAATACAATTCTAACAATTAAAATTAGGGAAGATTAATTTTTGAAGCATCGACCAATAAAAATGGCATGTGCACAACCATGAAAATTAATAAATGATGAAAATTTTAGGGAAATTTCATATAACACATTCTTTACAAAGGTATAAAAATATTATTCAAGTAGCAGCCCTTAGTTTTTATTGGATTAGAAGAATATGGAAGAATAGAAAATTCCTTAAATATAAGGCATATGATACTGTATCAAAATAGAATAATTGAGAAAAAGTCAAGTTTTTAATAGATTGTAAGGATTGAATCACTAACTAATTTAATCTAATGAGATTAGTGGATCTTGATTCCATGTATGGATGTTGATGAAATCCATGATCCTTTGTGGAGAGTAAAAATAGCTTCCACGTGAGAGAAAAAGAGGGGCATGTCTTCTAGAATGATGAAAAGAGGAAGGGGCGTTACAATTAAAATCCCTTTAGGAAATAACAGTAATATACCAAATTTTAAATAAATATGATTTAGCCACATGGTTTTCTAAACCGTGTGCCTACCATTCTTAAACCATTGTCTAAAAAGAGAACCATAATAGTTCTTTCACATGGTTTGGTAAGCCGTTTGCAAATTGTGTTATATGCATCTGTTTGAAACTATAGAGCAATTGAGTAGGTGTGAATCCATGTTCAAATGGTTAGTTTAAATTGGGTTCCCTCTTTTTATTACTATAATTACCCACATGGTTAGAAGAAACATTTCATACTAGGGGGAAAAAGTTTTACTAACCTTGTGACCTAGTGGTTTCTTCCACCAATAAGGGTTTTAGTCACTAAACAAACCCCTTACACCCTTGTTTACCTTATAGTGTCACTATTCATTCATATTAGATAAAAAATGATTTCTACTAAAAATTAAACGATACATACCTCCTAGAAAATATGGGTTCTTACACTATTAACCCTTAAAGGAACTCTTCCTTGAGTTTCTCTTCCAAGGATGGTGAAAAGATGTTTGAGAACAACATTTTCCACTAAACATGTACATTATCCTCGCACTCCCAAATCTCACCATATACATGGATATAATTCCATAACACTCGTACCAAATGGATAGACTAGCCTCGATGATCCTTTGTTTTATAGTCAATGAGGAATCTGGGATACTTCTAAAAATAAGTATCCACATCTATCTAAACATCCCTGGAATAAAATTATGAGACATGTCAACATTATAATGTTGAAGCTATGAAACATGGAAGTTTTTACTCATGGAAAAACATCTCTGAGGTAACAACAATTGATAGGTTACCGACCCTACTCTATTCAATATCTGAAATGATTAAACAAAATGAGGCGATACCTTCCCTTGGCACTATATCCATATATTATTGTGTCTGGGTGATACATGAAAGAATACATGACCTCTGGCCTCAATCTCTAGAGGACGACTACTATAATCATCATAAGATTTATTTCTGTACTATGAAGTAGACATATGTAAACTGATCAAATCCCTCACCTACCTCTAACCAACACAATGGTGAAAAAATGGTTGAGCTTAACTACCCCTCAATGGATCTAAGAAAAAGTAGTCATAAAAAATATTCTAGAAATACCAACATACCAAGACTCTATGCTGATCTATATAAGTCAAGACATTCCAACATCATTTGGAAGATCTATGAAGCATATATTCTTCAATTTTAATCTTATTATCTAGAGGGTTATACATGTGAACAAAGTTTATATTAATAGCCTCAATACATGAATAAATTACTTGGGTACAACTATCCCCTATGAAAGTTGGTGTGAGTTACTATTGTACCTCCTTCTCAAACATAGAAATAGTGGGAACATCCAAATGAGATTCACACTATATTTCACTAGGCATAAAAACTATATGTAATATCAACGTAAGTATCTAGAATAGGTGTGATAGGTTGTATTACCAGTAGTGTCATAGGTGGAAATAGAGTACCTTCAGGTCCCACCACTTCATGGGTATGATAATCTCCACCTTCTTATCAATCACCCAACACCATCATGAATGTATAAATATATAATTCCAAGAAAACTCCTCAAACCAAGATATATAGAAATAAATATTATAGATTGGAGAAAATGACATGATTATTTTCCTATTACAAGTGATACACTAACCCTATTACCCATTCCTAAAGTCAAGCTATAAGGTGTTATTCGTGATGTAATCATTATTTTTTAGTTATATGTATTGTCAATTCCATTTTTATAGAGGGAAAAAATAATTAATTTTCCATTGGAATCCCATTTTAATAGCTACAATTTTTCTATAAAACAATAAGTTATATTTTAGCAATTATTTATATATTTAATATGTTATACAGATTTCCATTCAAAATTTATAGTGTTAAAACTATACAAATTTTAATTTAAATTAATTTATCTATAGCCAATAAAACATTTTAGATTATGTAACCAATCTTGCACAACTTTTTCCATGTAAAAAATGTTTAAATAAAGTTTCATCATCAAGTTATATTGGAGATGAATGTTTTGTTTTAGCCAAACACTTTAAGTAAAAATAATTTTTTTCTTCATTAAATGTTAGAAATCCCATTTATAACAACCAATTCACATATTATATGAAACAACAGAATAAGTGATGAGAAATTAACTACATGTAATATGAATGACATATAAATCCATAAATTACTATGACGATGCTACAGATAATAAGACCTTATCATAGAAGCATAAAGGAAAAAATACATAAAATACAACAGCATACAACATATTCATAACCCAACTATAAAAATTTCAAAACTATAACTAGATGAATCCAGAGTAACAAGTCCCATCCTTGGAAACATGGATTTACCCCTATAATTGTGATAACTACACCAATTAAATTTCTTATTAACAATTCCCAACACTTTATATTATCATAAATACTAACTACAAATAGTAAGAAAATGTAAAAAATAATTTCCCTAGATACCGGTTTATGATGTCCCCTGTCTGGTTTATAGAAAAATGAACAATTTAGTTATCCATAAGGAATTAATAACACCTCCCATATCCCAGAGGATGTTGACTAAAAATTTTTCAATATTTGTTTTATGGTGAGGGTATTTATCTATTATTTTTAAAAGTGAAACACATATGTAAATAAGGTCATCATGTAATCTATCCATTTAATAATTTTTAAAAAAATAAACAATTAAACAATATAATAAACATTTTATGTATTGGTGATACATAATATAAAGTAGTAATGGAATTGTAGTATGCATTTAAATTTTACCAATATATAAAATAAGGGAAAAATCTAATAAAAGCTATCTCCTAGAGAATATCGATCACTAGCTTAGTCATATTATCCCATTCAATAAACCCGAAAAGAGTTCAATTTTCCAAAGTAGACTAGTTCCCATTTTCCATTCCTCCATCCATGGAATATTCTTGAGTACCTTGATGTGGACAAAACACAATTTTCGTATAACATAGTAGGTCACCACTAGCCTAAATTAAATCCAGTCTAAGATTATAAAATGTAACAGTGTTCCAATATAATATATAAAAAATGATAAAATAAATTTTAACCATATCATTCTCAAGAAGATCATTTTATTGCCAACTAAACCTATCGTCATTCAACTATTCTAGATAACTCAAAATTTGTTCCCTTTATGCATCATCGAAGGTATATAAGAAAGACTCCATGGTTTCCAAGAAGATTTGGACAAAATAAATCCTTGGAACATGTCCATGAATTACCACACAAGAAACCCATTTTGAATCCATGGATGGACCATATCATTATTTATGTTCACAAGATATGATAATTCATGGTGGTCAACCCATGATGTATAGATATTTAGATTATAGTAGAAGACAAGTGAAAAAACCATAGAATTATAATTTTATAAGTTACTAACTGATCCAAGGAAAACTATCCCTATAGTTTTAGAATGTCACCATTGTAATCTAAGGGGCTAACCCAATGCGTTCCTTTTCTAATAATATCATGATGAACCTAAGAGATCATCCTGATAATTCTATGTTATCTTCAGAGCCAGATTGATTTGTGTAGTTATTCTGAGGCATTCATTAATTTAATACATTTATATAACTGATTGTGGTCATACCAGAAGTCATTCACGTCAATGAATCACGCTCGACCTAATGATTTCGATCGAGGCATGATTAGTTATGATTCCATGGTATTCTTATGGACCATCACTCCATTAATGGTGTGGCCAATGTTCTTTAATAATATCCATTTTATTAATAGAAATTAATCATAATATCATGTTTTCATTCCATTTAATATATTAAATATCAATTTTAACCAATCACATGTCCATGTAAAGTACCCATGATGTTTAAAAAATCAGTTAATTTAATGAAGACACTCAACAAGTAATTTTCAAGTAAAACAAACATTATGGGTTGGTTTGGTTACATAAAAAAAGTTTTACTATTTTAAAAAATAGATACATAAAAATAGTTTTATTGTTATAATTTAAATAATCCTAACATAGGTTTTATGCCAAAAAAATGTGGGGTTGTTTGGGTGGCAGATTCAAACATTGAATTTTTTCTAGGGGTATATTGTAATAATTAGGTTAGTATCGCATTAAATAATTGATATTGTTATAATTTTTAGGGGAAACAAACAAAAATTATGGCATGTGGCACCATGATATAAATTATAAATATTGTGATCTTTTGGGAAAATAAATGGATAACTTACCTAAGACTAAAAGAGGACTCATTTTATGTTATCAACTATATATTATAGACAGAACGAGAGAGGTTAGAAAACTATAAAAAAGGCATGTAAATGGGGTATATTATCTCTAATGAAGATAACACAAAACAAATCGTGAAAATTCCAAGAATTGATGGTATATGAGTGTTTGTCTTACAAACGATGTTCCAATTTGATGAATGATCAATGAAATATTCACATGTTATGGGGTATCTATTCGTGTGCAAAGTAGATTAGTATGGATAATAATGGTGGTTATTCTATAAAATTGGTGTAGAAGGAAGAGAAATTTATATTTAAAATGGTAGAAGTAGACACATGTTAAATTATCAAATTTTAATGGGGCACAAAGTTTTTCAACATAGTTTTTAAAGTTATTCACCAACAATGGATCCATACTTTCTTAGATAATAAAACTCCATATGGTTTAACTTCATGGTTGTACAAACCAAAAATATACCTTGTGAGCTAAAACTATAATAAATTTTATAACTTTTATGGTTTACGAGTCCCCATAACATAGTTAATCAACCTTTCCTCTTCCATTTACTAGGCCACATGTTGGTGTTCCATGTTAGAAAAACCATGAGATAACATTTATATATATATATCTTCTCCAAAAACTATAACAACCATCTATGATCATTACATGAACGCTCATGAAACAAAATTTCTCACTTTTTGAACCTCAATTATGGTAGAATAAGGAGGTTTGAAATTATTTAGAATAATGCCTTACTAGATGAGAGACAGAGATCTAACAATTTTTGGTTATAAATGAATAAATTTCACCCAATCTATTGTAGGTTCCCTAATGGGTGGTATTAGAAAACTAAATGTGGTTTTAAAAAATTCCTCAGTATCCTATATAGACCAGTCAAATTTTCCCACATTCCACAACATTTTTTCAAAATTTCTAGTTAGTTCATAGATAATAGATTGAAAAAAACACAATATAGTAATGGAGATTATATATGATATACAATAAGCACATGTACATAAATTATTAGATGTTTCATACAACTATTTTCATCATGTCATTACTTAATTTTTGATCCATTAGTTATAATAATAATAACTACTAAAATATTTCATTATAAACGATGAATGTCATGATAAAGAGAGAATTGGGAATGATATGGACTCCAAGAAAAATAAAAAATTCAAATAATGTGGTAAAAATAATTATAATGAATTATTTCTAGTATATTATACCATTCCTCCTATTTCCTCTTGCGTATTATTACATAGGATTACGTATTCACACCTGTTTTTCATTGATTCATTCTTTGAATTTTTATAGTATCTCAGGAATTCAAAAAAATGTCTCTTTATTAATTTAAATATATATATCACCATAATACTAGATTTTTTATAAAGCTAATTTATATATCTACATTTACAAAAAAAATAAAACAAATCATTGATTCATATATATCCAGATGTTTCTTAATGTTGTATCTTTGTAAAATAATGATTAAAAATCACTTGGTTTGATTAATTATGTGTCAAAATTTGATTCTGTGTTTCATAAAGAAAATATATTTCAAATGAGTTTAGGATAACATAGATATAATATAATTTTTGTGATATTATATGAATCATAGGGCAATGCTTGATGTTGCGATGCAATAATTTACATCATGAAACAAGATATAAACAAATTATTGATTTGAATATATTAGAAAATATTAATTTATAAATATATTTATAGATAATTTGAACTAACACTAGATTTGTGGTGTGATCTGGTAGCTTATCATGTGGAATATTTATCCCATCATGTGGTCCCTCTGGCTATGACAAGATATATCCACCATTGTGGAGTGACTCAGTAAATTTTAAACCCATAGTTTCTTCATGTAATAATAACATAAAGTTTTTCTACTATAAAACATCTATTGTGAGGTGGTCTTATTTAACTCATTGTATCCTGTCATATAATGCAATACATAATAATACGAGACCACATGACTTCTCAAATAAGTTTCATATGTAATACTATTTAGGTTTTATTCATGGAATAATAGACTCCACATTAAATATATAGATACTCTGTTGTAGAGATACTAATGGAAAATTGGAATGGTTCTTATAATGAGATAACAATTCCTTAATTGAAACATATTTAATCCATGGCACAACTTCTCCTATAAGTTATACTTATTAATTAATCATTGTAACCATGACATGTTAAATAAACCTCAAACATGAGGAATTTACATATGAACATGTTTTTATTCTTACTCAACTAATGAAGGAACATTTATCTCTCTTACACAATGATATTCTTCAACAGAGTAAATTATTTATTCCAAATCCACCACCTCTACATTAGACATCCGCAAAATTCATATTATTCTTTCATCATCATCATGTTTTTATGTAATCATATCATATTCCTCAATTCACCTTTAGAATAAATCATTAACATCAATCTATTTATCGTTAAAATATTATATGTGATATATCAAACCATATCCAAAAATAATCACATCTCTTTATGGATACCTAAATAAAAATGATACTGAAAATAGATTAATATATATATATATATGTATATATGAGATATTTTACCGCGTCCTGAGCAATTAATTAATTACATATCCAACTATGAATATCCCCCATATATAGAATAAATAATTTGATAGATGCCCACATCATTGTATATCATCATAGACCACATGTAACACGCTTCCATTGATATCTTATTAATGATTTCAGATTCATATGAGATGTTTTTTCAAGATTGTTCACTTATTCCTAAAAATATAATCGTTTTAATCTATATTTATCTAGCATGAATGATGTTATAAACTAGTAAAAAAATCCAACATGTTAAAAAATGGAATGCATGAAAATAAAATTATTAACTTTCATGGGTATATAAATCCCCCCCATTGGATTATATTTTAATACAACCATCATAATTCATTGATCATTCAAAACCTACATTACACAGTGAAAAATCATGAAACACTAGTAATATAGTTAGTATCAAAATTTTGAAGAGCTCTTTCCACTCAGAAATATCACATTGGATTTAGTAGTTTATTCTCCCCCTTTGAAAACATAATATATAGGAAAACAATGATTTATTTGGTAATAAAGAAAATACATCTCTCCCATATATAGTTTTTGAGATTCTTATCCCCTATTTAAAAAGGTGATATATTTTTATTCTTAGGTATATAATATTGTTCATCCTCTATGTATTTCCTCCATTTATCAAGAATAATTTTTACTTTTTTCCATTATAATACCAATAATGGATTTTTAAAATGTGGTGATTAAATTAGAGAAGTATATTTTCAATAATTAGGGATAATCTATCTCATGATCATCATTCAAATTAATCATATCATAATAGTAACAAATAATATGATATAAATCAAAAAATTATATTACATGAAATTATAAATATATATCAATCAATCTATATCTAGGATAGAAAATCTCACTTTATGGAACATGTGAATGTAATCAATAATCCTTATAGTACAAAGAATATCCTTTGTAAATAATTTTTTTTCTATCAAAATAACCTCTACTATTTTTATAATAAATAACCCCTTTCATACAATAATAGCATATAAAATAAAATGTTAATTATGGTAGGATAGTTCATCAACTCATATATTATTTTTTTCTAGAATAATGTTTCCCACATAAAACATAACTTACTATATTTGATTTCTTGATTTTTTATTGAATCGTTTCCAATAGATACAATAAATATTCTTTATTATGTCCCTTCATTTATAATTTAGGAACATTAAAATTGTCGTAGTTTACTTAATTAGATATTAATTAAACTAAAATTATCTTTTTTATCCAATTAATATTTTTAGAGGAATTATAGTTACATTTATGTATAGAGTAAAATATACTCTCAATGTTCATTTAATTGTTTTTAATCATTGTTTAAATTCCCTGTTTATAAAAATTTATTATTAATGTTACACAATATGTTATTTTTAAAATTATTTTTTAGATTCCAAATTATTTTCTTAATTTTGATCATCAATTTTTTTGGGGAGATCCACATCCTTTCACTCAATAAAACTTTCATGAATGTCATAATAAATTCAATACACATAATATTTTGTGTCAATATTAGACTTTCATTGAACTCATATCCATATGAGACTATAGTTTTCTTATATTTGAAAAACATATTACACTAATTCGGTCCTTCTACAATGCACCATGACTGATAGGAATATTCTTATCTTCTTTCGACAACTCCACTAGTTTTTTGTTATTATATTTCACAACTACAATTTAGTACCCCCAGTTGAAAAAAATGTAACTAATGAAACCACAAAATTATCAAAATTCATGAACCATTAAATCATCAATGGAATAAGTGTCTTAATAATATCTCATGTTTATAGTTCCTCCTTTATTTATTTACTATATAAAAATGTTCTTTTTTATCAATGAGGTATCTAATTTATTACTCTCACACTATGTTAGTATACCACTTAATTCAATGCCATTTTAATTTTGTAGTATACATTTTCTTCTTGTCTTATAATACATCCAATAATCCTTACCAATAGATCCTTTAAAAGATTTTTTCATCACCTTATTATCACATTCAACCTTTTTATTAATTTTTATTAAGGATTCTAGATTTCAATGACTCTAATATTCATTAAAAATATCTATATTAGTTTTATTCATCCCAGTATACCAGAGTAAGAAGGTTACAAAATTTTCTTTTAGTTTTTCATTTACAGTTTCTATTAGGTTTATCAACTAATGAAAAACATTTGACCTTTTTATTTTTATATTATAATAAACACTTCATGTGGTATAAAAATTAATAAATAATTACTTTCCAAATTCTTAATATTATATTATATACAATTAGACTCCATGGAAATAAATTTTTACCCATTTTAAACACCTTTGATATCCATATATAAATATTCATTCCCCCTTGTGATTATCCCAACATTCATTAGTATTTATTTAATAAGTAATCTATTTGATTATAAATCAATTTTATTCTTCACTAATTTATGAGGAATATATACTCATGAAAACTACATATCATTGAAAAAATAATCCTAAACTTGGGAATTGAAATCATAGTTTTGATGCAAGTTGTTTTTTTATAATCTCCATAAGAACATCCAATATTTACACATGATAATATTTATATGAACTTATCAATTTTCCATAACTTATTAACCACAGTTTTCCATTGATTTCTCAATTAATTTATTTTTATGTCCTATAATTCTCAATTATAAATGATTATTTTCAATGATAGTAGACTATTTACTGATATTCACATCATGATGATAGAAACAATATATGGGTAGAATATAAATATCATTAGTAACAGATATTCCAAATGAAATACTCTAGAGAAAATTCAATGTTTAAAGTCAAAATTTAATTTCTAAATCATTAGGTGGAATCATATAATAATTAAACTATGCAATGGAGATACCCAAAATTAATGGATGCATAAACTATTACATTTATAAAAACATTATCCACTGGGGAAAATAATATGCATTTACCAAGATTTCACCAATGTTTCAAATACATTTTTTCATGTTAATTCTGATATAGCATCTTTGATAATAGAGAATAGTGGTATATGATCAATGTCAGAGAACCTACTATCATAAAAATTGTATGCATAAAAAGGTATATGGGTGACAACTAATATTAAATGGATAAAGGTTTAATCCATGATTTATATTATATATAAACAATCCTTAATTTTTTAAATTCCATATTACTTTGCCCAAAATTTTGATAATTATAAGGATCATATCATGATACAAAAAAAGGATAATTACAATATTATGTCATTGTTAGAATTCAAATAAAAAATAGATTAAAAGGTTTTCAAAAATCTCTTTAGAATGTTTTTTGTCTTTAGAGAATCACAAGTTATCATCCCAATGTACACTTTACTATAATACTATCAATGATGAATTACTCAAGTAATGGAATTACGGGATATCCATGGACCCTAAAAAGAATTTGAAAATAACTTTGGATATAAAAATATGACAAAATTATCTCCAACATCTATTTCACTTATATTATATTCCACTTGTGTCCTAAGAATTTGGACTTGGTGTGTACCTATGTTCTGTAATCACATCTGTCATGGATGGGTAGCCTCTTTCTCTACTTCATCCAATAAACCTATTCTTCAATATAACAATATATTTTACAATAATGAAGGATTATATTAAAATAGTTTTTTCTTATAAATATATATATATTATTATAATCCTAATAAGTACAAGATCTTGAGTTCTCATCATCGTTCTCCTTTTGATATCATTGTAAAATATTTTTCTAGGATATCTTGTTTAACTCTCTTTGTCACAAAATATTGAAACCTTTATTCTAATCTATTTTATAGTTTATATGTTGTTTTGTCAATTTTGTAGTAATAAATAATAAGGAATTAATTTATAAATAAAAATTCAATGCAAAATTAAATGAAATGATATATTTATTTATTGTGTGGATTTTATCAAAATCTAAATAAAAAATCACAAATTAAATCTATTTTTGAATCACATAAATATTCCACTTACTGATTATAATTTTAATTGTTTGAACTTATATATGAAAATGTGACATATATATAAAATCATGTTTTCTTCTTATTCTATAGAAAGGAATGTCCTGCATATCATGGCCCGATCCAAAATTCTAGACCCATTGTATTTTTAATCTCTACTCAAATAAGGTTTTACAATTGGATAAAGGTCATTATGAAATGATAATAATTACATAATGAGAAAAAAATAGGAATAATATATTTTTATAGTATCTTGGTAAATGAAAAAAGCCTTTTAAACTATTTGATAGAGTGCCTTTTGTGTTAGAGGTGTTGGGAGGACATTAGAGGAAGAAAAGTTATATCATAATGGAGTTTTTGGATAGAAATTATTGAAAGTTGTATGAGTATTTCAATCATCTAATGGTGGGATTTTTTGAGTAGATAATAATTTATATTGTTCTTATTCACAGTTTAGTTCAATGATTCTATGCTGTGGAGTTTTGAGGAGAATTTCAATAGTTCTTCATGGTGTTTTTCATAGCACACTACAAGGAATTCATGACATATCACGTTCTAGGTTGTGTCAGTTTTTCCCTAGATGAACATTGTTTAAAATACATAATAACCAAAATAGATAGAAAATGAACCATTTTATTGGTCCCTCTATCTCAGCCAATATTTTGGTCTCATTCTATGCCCTGTATCATGATTATTATTCAGTTATATTATATTAGATGAATAAATTTTCATTTCATATGCAAGATGTTTGGGATATATTGCATGAATTTTATATCATAAGTGGTGACTACCATATCAGGATGTGATGATAAATTATTATGATAGTAATATGAGTTTTGATATCATTATGTGGAATCGTTTTGACATCATGCCTTGGTCACTTTTTCCCACCTAGATATAAATATGAAATCCCCCTCAATTTCTCTTAGATCCCTTATAATGATCTATAAATTTTGATAACCAAATGTAATTTATTAATCATCTTGATTCCCCATTGATGGATATTAATCCCATGATTTTTTGGTTATATAATTCATCAAATTGAGATGAAATCATCCCATTTCCCTCTTGGTTACTTCTCTATTTTTTCATACAAATGTTGTTATTTTATAAACTTATTTGGCTGATTGTGTAGTGAGTATATAACAGTTAAGGTTATGTTATATATATATATGATTATCTTAGGATGTGATGTTGGATATTATATCATTTATTCATCATGTTGAGTTTCCATAGAGATCATTGATGCATTAGTTGAGGGATGAAATTCATGGACATACTTTTTTTATGTGTCAATTGTGGTATTATCATGATTTTGTTCTAATTTTTTGTAGTTTATGGATTTTATTAAAAATTAAAAGAAAATATAACTAACAACTTTTTGAATGGAGTGAATGGATTGTGTTTACGTACTCTAATGATACAATACATTCATTTAGTTCTCATTTCCTACCATTACTAATATTTATTGACGTTTTTGAAGATTTTATGTTGACGATAGGATTTATTAGTTTGAACCGCATTCATAAAAATGTTAATAATATAATATTATTAAAAAAATTACTTTCTATAAAGTGAATATTGTTTTCAAAATTATGTTTTAAATAAATTATAATGGAATACTTCAGAAGATAAAATCTATTTTTTGTTTTATTTAATTTTTATTTGATTCCTTATACTATTCATGGTTAATGTGGGGTATTTTATTATCAGGAACCAACCTGGGTAGACCCAGAACCAGTCACCTGATCCAATCAGTGGAATGGCCTGAACAGAAACCCCAATCCCCATATGCTAGAAACAAGTGTTGGGCATCAATTGGAAAAAAAGAGTGAACTATTTCTCACAATAATAAAAAAAAATATACTGAATAAAAGAAAGATAAAAAACAATCCTAATATGATAAATAAATAATTTATTAAAACTAGACATCTTTTACATAAGAATATGAAAATCCAATAACTAGACAACAATACAAAACCCAATTAGACAACCAAAACATCTCTAGGGGTCCCTGAGGGTCACTCTCTGATACAAAGGAAAACCATCACCCATGTAAATAGATACCAAGATGAACCTACACCAAAGGCTAAAAACAATAAAGAACTACAGGTGTGAGTATTAAAACTCAGAAGGTGTGACTAAAAAATCTTTTTGCAATGCACTTACTTTAAAATAAAAGAAGCATCAACTTCATGTATCATATAAAATATATATATAAGTAATCATTTAAATATTTTCCACATAAAAACCAGAAACTATCCATTTCCATTTTTACCAATTAATACCACCTTATTTTCCAAGGGTGAACCATATGAAATTTAAAGGATAAAGGGGATTATTCACTCATATAAGAGAAAAAGGGCTTTAAAATTTTTCAAATTCCTTTTTCCAAAACACATGAAAACATTTGATCACACTTGGAATAAAGACACACTACTTAAGAAGTAAGTATTACAGTCATACAACAAGGTAAATGGAAAATATCATATATGGGATTCTGAATATCTGTGTGTCACCAACATTTTCCACAAAAACTACATGCCGATAGAGAAGGTTAAAACTTGGGATCTCGTGAATAATCTAAAACATACTATACATTATGACTCATCATGGAAAGAATGACTCACTTGATTACATCAAATATTACCTCATTATCGTCCACACCCTAACTAGTACATGATCAGGTGTAGAATCCCATAGAAATAATAATAAATATCCCTCTACTATGGGCCACTAGTTAGTGCATAACATAACTAGTGAAACAATAATTATAAGAAAATTCAATAGCTATTCCAAGTTTTCTATGTCTTGAGTATAAAAGAGGTAAATCTAACTGATGTCAACCAAGCATCCAATCATATACACATATATAATAATTTTTAAAACATCCATAACATGAGTCACCCCAAGAACCAATATCTTGACTTACGCACGTATATCATAAAGGATTCCACATCGAGGATCTCCCATTTTCAGAAATGGATCACGAGGATTCCACCATAATGAAATCCCATCTATTTAAAATAAACAAGGAAATAGGATTGTCTATATAGGGTTTTCAAAATAAACTCTTTCACTATTTTCACAAGATTTCCAAATGGACCTCAAGATCTTTTCACATAACAATCATTGACTAAAGAACCAATTAACCTTTAAAAAGATGTGTAAACACACCATTTTCAATTCCATAATTGTTTTATTAATTTATTTTAGGCATTCACAACACACTTTCATGACAAATCCATTTGTATATAAATTCCAAATGGGCCATTAACCATCATCACATGACAAATCATTTTTATATACATAACAAACAATTACTTTAAATCCAAACCCACCTTGAAAACCCATTCAAGGAACTAAATTCATATTTTCACATATCAAAAATTCATTAACCAATAAAAATAATGATTTAAATAGTAAAAAACAACCACAACGGCCAATGATCAATTTTATCAAACAGTTGGAGTGCAACATTTAACAAAACAATTTTATTTATCACAAAAGGGATAAATCACTACTTTTCACACCAAAAAATAATTTCAGAGACCACAACTCAACATTTCATGTTCAAGGGTGGTGTGAAAAGTATGAAACCAATGAATCTTAAATTAAAAATGATTGTGAAAAGGGAAAACTACCTCAATCTCCCAATGCTTCGACAACACACACCCAAAAAAACCCTATAAAGGTTCCAAAAATCATGATCTACCAAGAGGATATCTAAAAAAGAAAATACCAAATATGAATCAATAGGAACCTGAAACCATGGTCTAAGAGACCATAGGACAAGAAAAAATTTAGGGAAAATAGTGTAATGAGTAAGAGGGGGAAGAGAGGTGAGGATTACCTTGAGAAATCTATCCCAAAACATTGAAGAAAACCTCGATACACACGATTGGAGTGGAGTAGAGTCTTAGAGAGTAAGAGAGGGTATCCCTTTAAGTATCAATAACCTGAAGAGGAATATTGGAGGCGTTTTTTGTTAAAAATCCCAACAGGGAATAACTATAATTTTGAAAAAATTTAGATTTGGGACGCTCGTTTGGTTTTCCAAATTATGTACAAACTGTATTCCTATCATAGATAGACAAGGAAACTTACATGATTAATCCAAATTATTTACTAAATATGAACCAACCATGACAAATTCCACTATCCCAAAATTTCACAAGACTTCATGGTAACCTGGGACGAATCACACAATTTTTTAAACCATGCACCAAACATGTTCATGCCACTGCCAAGCCCAAAAATTGAACATTTCAACAAGATCTCTTGAATAAATAGAGGAAATACCATGGGATCTAAAATATAGAAATAAACAAATCATATTTGCGAGCACGTCACATAAGAAATTGGTAGAAAAAGTGAGATCCAATAATGAACCCTAATAAAAGGAGAAAAGAGAAATAAGGGTGTGACAATTCTCCCCACCATTAGCGCTTTCATCCCTCATAAAGACACAACATATTACATTTGACATATAAAAGTATAAAGATTACCATAAAATAATAATCCAACCACTTTAAATAATAATAAGTCAACCAAATCCCATATTAACTTATTCCTCTATCCTGAAAAAAACACTAACAAAAATCACTTCTCGAGAAGGATCAGGAAGACTTGAGCCACAACCTATCAGACTACATCTGAATTTAAATCACATACTCAACACGAGAGGATAGTATGAACACCCCACCATTATAAAACAACCATTAATTATCAATTTTAGGAGAATTATCCCAACATAGGCCACACAATAAAATCAATACCAGCCAAAAAAAGAATATTACCACATAGGCCAACCAATATACATATGTGGCACTTGGCTAAAAGAAACTCAAGTAGTGTGGAAAATGAACCATGAAAAATAAAATCACTACCAGAGAACCTATAAACTAACTACACATGAATAGTGGAGTCACACATTGAGAAAAATATCCCTGCACCCCTAGTGGTCACATAACATTGTCAAAAGATTCACTCCAGGACCTATGGTTGGAGACCTAATGTTTGAAGCATATATTGAGCCACAGTTAGGATCCAATGATCAAAACTAACATACTATAACAAGAACCTTCACCCAAATAGGGTCTTATATTATTCATACAACAAACATGAAACCACATAGAAAATAAGATCTGAAATCTCCAAAACAAAAACAAACATTTATTGAAACATGAGTTCTAAAGAGATCCACAATATGCACATACTTTTCAAATAAAATAAAACACCACCAGTAATAACCGCCATAATAGGAAAAACTATAATAGAAACAAATATTAAATCAATCCTAAACAATATTATACTCCTACAAACTGAATATGTTCCATATCTTAATAACAAAATGACATAGCCATTGTATGATTCCTAGGTTCCCAGAAATATGGTAGGTCCTTGGATAACTCTTTCATGATGGATTCTTATGATCTGGATTTCCGCACTGATGGCACAACATGATCCCACTCCTCGAAGAAGCTGATGAAATATATCATGTATTTTTAATTCAAACACTTGTTCCAATATCTTTCGACCACTTCTCTGATTTCCCACTAGAATTCATTTCACCAATTATAGGAACTGAAGGAGGGAATACTACCTCAATCACTCTTACTATCACTAATTCAACATGAATAGATTGGCTCACTATATTGTAAAATGATGTTAGAATGAACTATGCCTCCTTTTATTGTAGATCAAGATATATCCTACACTCAAAATATGGAGAATTTGAGGGGTTATATTCAACATACCTTAGATCATATATGATTATATAAAAAATGTGATAATAGAAATACAACACCAAATCATTTACTTGCTATAAACAACACTTATATATTAAATTTATTAACTTTTTCATCTTATAGAAGTACTCTTGGATGAAAAATGCCTTAAAGAACATCTAGGTGAGATCATCACGTGGATTGTTCAGAGAGACTGACTTCTACCACTTATATGTCATCCCTCCAAGAACAAAGGTATCAAACTAAACATTTAATGATTCAGGAAACTCAACTAGGAAAAAGTTTCTTTTTATTTTCCGTATCCTTTCTTTTGACTCAAGAGGATCTGGTTGACCATAAAAGAGAGGTGGATTCAATTTCTAAAACTCAAGAATCCAATCATTAGATTGATCAATTGTAATGACTAATCATAGGGAACCACCTGTAGATGAACATAAAATATCTATCGAATTTTTATGGCGGAAAACACTAACCAACAAGAAAACCAAGTGCACAATCAAAACCATCTCATCAAAAAGGGAAATAATACTCAGAAAACAATACAAGAAACATTTCAAAAACATACGAAAAACATTACATACAACCATTTTATATCAAAAAATCATGAAATTCCACTTAAAAAACTTTTGAATAATAACAAACTGTGTGGATTTCCACACTCAGCAATGGTATTCCTTAGAGTCTCACATGTATGCACAATATCATACCTCCCTAGGAACCCACCAACCATGACAATAGGGGCACCCATCCCCCAATATCATCATCTAACAACCCCCACACATATACATGCATGTGATAACCCATGTAAATACCAAAGGTCAAAATATTATAATCCATTTTCCAAAAAACATTCCACCGACATTTTCATAATCTCCATTCAATTCCTATTTCAAAAATGAGAAAAATTTTCAAAATCTCAGTAACTACAATTTAAAAACCCTTTTAAAATTACAAATTTTAAACTATTTCAAAATTTAATTACCATGAATATCCATTCAAAATACATTTCATTTTATTCATAACACTTTTCAGCAGCTCAACTAAATTCACTGTATCAAAATAATTTGAGTAAAATCTCATCCTTCTTATTCAATTTTTTTAAAAAACTCTCTTTAAGAATAGTTGTTTCATTTTGAAACAAATTTTTCTTAAAAAGTTTAGGTTTTGATTATAAAAAATAAATCTTGGTGAACTCGCATTATTGAACCAAAATCACTTTATAAAATGATCTATTTCTGATGCCCTATTTTAAAAATAATATGAGAACTCATTTTCTATTTTCCAAAAACAAATCCATTTATATATAAGACTATATTATACATAATTTAAATACAAGTTTTCTCATAACAATTTGTAGGATCAAGGGAGACCCAAAAAATCATAAGAGTGAACTAGTATTGATGGGTGACTTGGCCACATGGTTAATGGTCACATGCCAATCACACCACCACTACAAAGAGTATTATTGGACCATGTACCTAAATCTACATGGATTTCATGGCCCTATAAGATCACTAAGACATTTAGACCACTCCCTTTTATATTCCAAATACCAAAACACCAAAAAAACCAAACAGACCAAATAAAACCAGACATCCTATGGAAACCCAAGGATTGGTTTAGAATGTATTGGCCAGACACTCACTCATACCTACACCCCATTTTTCTGATAGTCACAATCCATCTACCATGACATCCCCAACTAATAAAAGGGTGCTAAAAAAGATAGGTCCTCAAAGGGAGGTTTCTTTGATACCATTTTGTTCATGAACCTACCTGGGTCGACCCAGAACCAGTCACATGATCCGATTTGTGGCATTGATCGAAGGGAATCCCCGATCCCCACAAACGGGCAACTACTTCCATGAATTAATAGAGAAACAAGAGGGAATGATTTATCTTACAAAAAATAAATAAATAGAACATCATAAAGATATACAAGTGTCTCAATATGAGCAAATAAATAATTTTTTCAAACTAAACATCTTTTATATAAGAATATAAAAATAAAATAACTGGAAAAAAGTTCCAAACTAAACCAGACAGCCATAATGTCTCCATGTGACCCCAAAGGTCACTATTTAATACCAAGAACAACCATCACCCATGGAGATTGACACCATTCTAAACCTTCAACAACGTTTACAATCAAGAAAGAACTATAGGTTTCACTATTAAAACACAATATGCATGCCCGAACAATCTATTCACAATGCTGTTCTTTTAAAATAAATGAAAAATAAACATCAGGTTTGAAATACAATGTATATAAAAGTTATATTTTCCAAATTTTACACTTTAAAACAAAACATGCTTCATTTCCATTTTTAAAATTTAAAACAAAATTATTTTCCGTGGGGTAGAAATATGTAATTTAAAATAGAAAGGTGCTACATCAGTCATTGAAGAGAAAAAAGGGTCTAAATGATTTCCAAAACATTTTTCAAAAAACACTTTAAAACATTTGATAATTCTTGGAATAAATCCACACTACTCAAGAGGTTTTAATTTTAGTCATACAACAATTAAAATTGGTAATATCGTATAAGGGATTCCAACTATCGATGTATCAGAAACATTTTCCCCAAAACTAACTACTGATAGACATGTGTAAAACCTAGGAGACCATGAATAATCCAGGACATACTCAACCCAGAAATCATTCCTCACTCTTTGATATCAAATACACCTACATGATGGAACACACCCTAACTGGTATAAAATTAGGTGTAGAATCACATTTCATTAATAAAAAATATCCCCCAATTATGGCCCACTAGCTAATGTGTAACCTACCTAGTGCATTAATCATTGATCTAAAATTAAATATTTATTCTAGGTTCTCCATGTCAGGATTATAGAATATGGTGATCTATATGATGCCAAATGGGAATCCAATCACAATCACATATATATTAATTATCACGACATGCATCACTCGAGTCACCCTAAGGGCCAATATCTTTCCTTACACACATAGATCATAAAGGAGTCCACATTTAGGATCTCTTATTCTCAAAAATGGGTTATGAGGATTCCATAGTGAGGAAATCCCATCCATTTAATATAAACAAAGAAAAAAATTGTCCAAGAAGTATTTCATAATAAAATCATTCACTATTTTCACAAGATTTATAAATGATACTCAAACTTTTTTCATAAAACAATCATTTACCAAAGTACCTAGTGAACTTTTCAATGGGGTTTAAACACAACATTTTACATTTCAGAGTTGTTTTTAAAATAAATTTTATACATGCAGATCACACATTCAATCAAAATCCATTTTTATATAAATTCAGAATGGTCCGTTAACCACCATCACATTCGAAATAATTTTTAAATTCCAAATACACCTTTCCTTTATATCCAAAACCACTTTGTAAACCCATTCATCGAACACAAGTAATATTTTCACATATAAAAAATTCATTTACCAAGACAAACCATGTGTTATGTATTATGAATCATTCACGAAGACCAATAAGACATTTTATGAAACACTTGGTGTGAAATATTTACTAATAATATAGTATTTATCACAAAACGAGGGAGAAATAAATACATTTTACACCAAAAACGAATTTTAAAGACTACAAATCAATATTTAATATTCAATGGAGGTGATAGAAGAAATAAAACAATGAATCATAAATTAAAAAGCCATTTGAAAAAGGAAAACTACCTCAATATTATCATGCTTCAACAACACACACCCGAAACCACCCCATATTAGTTCCATGAACCATGATCTACCAAGATGAACCCTAAAAAAATAAAACCACCAACATTAATAAAGGGTAAATATTTAAACTAGGTCAATGTGACCATAGGAGAATAAAACCACAAGGGAAAATTGAGGAAAGAGGAAGATAGAGAAGAGAGGAGTGGATTACCGTGAGAAATTTAGCTTAAAACCTTAAATAAAACCTATATCCACACCATAGGATAGGAGGAGATGTCTGGAGAGAAAGATAAGGTATCCCTTTGGGTCACACAAATAAGAAGAGGAAGATAGGAGGTGTTTTGTGTAGAAACTTTTACAGTAGCATACATTAAATTTCACAATATTTTAGATTTGGATTGCTCGCATGGTTTGGACACATAGTTTACCAAACCATGCTCTCCTCACTAGATACACAAGTCACCCTTTATGTTATAACTAAATTT
Source organism: Viscum album (assembly GCA_963277665.1). Taxonomy (NCBI): domain Eukaryota; kingdom Viridiplantae; phylum Streptophyta; class Magnoliopsida; order Santalales; family Viscaceae; genus Viscum; species Viscum album. The sequence goes on along the minus strand of OY728162.1, from coordinate 2,930,878 downwards.
TTTGAAAATCATGAACAAACCATTCCAAATGCCACTATCATAAAATTTCACATGGCCACACACTTACCTTTTCTGGGCTGTATGATTTATCAAACCAAACACCATCCATACACATGCCATTACTAAACCCAAAAACAAAACATTTCACTAGGAAATCCTGAAAAAACTCTATAAAAACACCTATATAAACATTAGAAAAAGAATCATCTTAAATTTGAATCCTCATTAGACCCATAACTCGAGAAAAAAACTCATATCCTGTAATGAAAAAGAACAATGGGTGAAAAGAGATATATGGGTGGGATAGTTATTGAGTGATTTCTATAGTTGGGTTTAACTAAACTAGTTGAAATGGGTTAAGTAGTGGTTCCATATTAGATGAATTTTTTTGGGTGTTGAAATGCATTGGCAGGAATGTGTTTTATGTTGGAGTTTTGATGTTTTGTGCAAAATGAATTTTAGTTAGGAATTATGGAGGCTAGTCAATGTATGTTGGATATTAGGGTAGGTATGGTAATGGGGAATCTCTTTCCCTTGTAATGTTGTAAAGACTGGATGTAGGGTTTGCAGTGAGTTTATTATGTTACTCTCTTTCATCTCATTTTATTTTCTTGGTAGTAAATAACCTAATAAATATAAAGGAAGACATGAAATACATGATTATATTGAATAAATTTTTTTATTGGATAAAAGTCATTGGTCATTAAATATATAATTTAATTTATTATATAATTTAACATCAATGTTAAATTTAAATTTTTAAAATATTTGACTAAAATAGATTTTATAAATTCTATTATAGGTTTTTATTTGTTTAAGAATGGGGTCTTGTATAGGTTGTGATAGTGTAAAGTGGTGGTACGGTGCGATGACAGTTCGATCGTGATAATTTTTTGTTCTGGTGAATTTGGTTTATTATGGACTATCTAATATAGGATTCCACGATATATATATATATATATATTGAAAATGTTATTGCGATCCATTTATATAACCCACCCGAGATGGATATCCAAACCAATTCCCAAATGTTTTTGGATCTAAGGGTTATCCCAAATGTCGAGGTTACTGAAGGTAGATCAACAGATTCCCCTCTTCCCATCTCTCAATTTTGGAATAGATCATATGGGCAACAGTACTTTTTATTATCATTCATTTTAAAGGTAAGTAATGAGTATAAAATCCTTATTTTTCATGATACCCTATTGACATGGAGATGTGATTTGTCGTGAATATGTTGTATTATGATAAGACATGAAATGATGCATTTGATAATGAGATTTTGTTCAAAGGGTTAGAGTCAAGGTTTTTTTATTGTAACTATATTGCTATATATATATGAGGATATATAAGTGAGTAATAAAATGATATTTTATGTGTGGGTTTGATCATGAAAAATCAATGTTGAAGTGGTTGTTTGGAATATATTTTAACATACTCTTGATATTATGTTATTTTTCATTGATTTTATTGTTACTGAGTGATACAAGATAAGGTTTGGGGAAAGATTAATTAATAAGTGGTTATTAGTTTTCGTATCTTTTCCCTAATACATTTTTACGAACTAAACCTAAGGCGACCTAGAAATCACTTTCACAAGCATCATATCATTTTATATCAATATTACTTACCCCTAAGAGTTATATATTCCATTGATCTATAATGGTTTTTGTCTATGGATATAAGATATATAATAAAAATTCATTATTTATCTTTAACCTATCCCCCAATGTTCATTCAACATTGTTCTCTTTATAGACAAATATGACTTGAAACTATTCTTCATAAACAAGGGAAATGGAAACATTAGAAAGGGTGGGATTAGATGATCAGCTAGGGTAAATATAGGAGTAAAAAATTACTGAACATATGTGAGAATAAGATACAAATATTAGTATCCAAATTTAATCATAACATGTGAAAAAAATATTAAAAAACCAAATGAAAAAAATCATCAGTCATGTTAAATGACTTTTTAAAAGAAATGGCATGAGTCATAATAGTGAATAACCATCAATAAACATTTGTGACTAATGATATCTTGTCATTAGGATAAGATATGAGTTTGTGGTACACAAATATACCTATAAATAATACATTTGGACTACCAAAAATGATAGTCATTATATAATAGTCGTAGAATAATTGTACTTGTACCACCATGAGCTAGGGCTAGCTGACCATGTACAATCTTTTTCATGGTTTCACCTCCCATTTATCCTTTTAGGAAGAAGATCACCAAGAATATTACCATAGAGATCAAGAGATATAAAATATAACCTAATTTCTTAGAGGTATATAATGGCCACACCCATTAGATATTAATAAACCATTCCTATATATTCGACATGAAAAAAATTTCATTACTCATTCCTTCATAGATTAATTATCCATTGAGAAAGAAAAAAATTCATTATAAGTCATTAAAACATTATCATTATAAGAAATATAGAAAAATTATTCTTATTGTATCTGAAGATCATATACCCTATTATGTGTAGCAATTTAATAAAATTTTTCACATAGATGAAAAATACTATTATAAATTAATTAGAAGTATATATTAAAAATAAAGAATTTATATCATTTTTGGTAACATTAAAAATTAAATTCATAAAAAATTCAGAATAATTTCTTTTTAAAACCTTTTAACTTTTTTCAAAAGGTTATTTTTTACAAAACTCTATGATGATGTGATATTTGGTTCATTTTGTAATCGTTTAAAAATAAACTTTTCAAATCATTATAAGAAAAGGAAAAAAAGAACCATTTCTAAAAGGACTTGAAGATCCATTTAAATTATATTTAAATTAATTAACAGTTAGTATAAATATATATTTTCAATGATTTAGATAAAGATAATAACTTTTATAAAACCATTTTCTGGGACATGGATATGGATAATAAATTTACCCAACCAAAAACGTGAAATCGGTTTTTCTTTTGAAAAAAAAATTCATCCAGTATTTGTTAGTTATAAAGATTAATGGGAACATAAATAATTCATTAAAACCCCGTAAAAAAGATAAGAAGAGAATACATGGCGTTTATGATATAGGTATCATATAATTTCCCACTATATAAATTGAATCCTATGTAATCACTATAAAATGTGGGGTTTTAAAACAAATCCTTACCTCAATTCCTTACATTATTTGACAACACTATAACATCATTTATAATTAATTTAGACTGGTTATGCATCTATAAATTTTCTATACTCATACTTATCATACTATATATAATTATTTATTATATTCCTTTACTAAATTGTTAATAATTTATCCATAACATAAATATTCTAGTGGCATTTGATCTATTTTCCATGTTTTTTTCGATCAATAAATTTTATATTATGCACCTCATTTATAGTTTAATAATATCAAATATCATAATAATTTAATTAATATTATATTTATTAATTTTATAAACTTTTATATCCATCAATTTTTGGAGATGTTGAAAAATTAATTGCATCACAATGTCAAGATAGTAGCCCGCTTATATGCTCGAGTGGTACATTATTTTTCAAGTGGATGGAAAGAAAGGAATTAAAGTAATAATTTTTCATCCAAGAATCATATGTTTTTTTAATGTAATATATATATATAACCAAACATGAGAGGTTCTGAAGAAAAATTAATTTCATTGTTTCATGGGTGCAGTAGTTTTCCCATACGTATGAGTGAAAATAGAATTTTCCATTATATAAAAGTGTAATATATAATGATTATTCCATAAAATATTTAACAATTTTTTTATAATGATATAATAATAGTAATATGGATAAAATATATTTAGAGGTGGTGGAATAATAAATAATCTTGAAAGAGGCCTTTTATCTTAATTTACTCTTCATCGTGTATCATCCCTTGGGATTAAATCATAATATATATAATATAGATAATTTGGTGAGACTAACCATCTAGTAATTAATAATGAGTGTTAAGATAAGATTTGGGTAGATTTTGGTAGAGATATGGTCATTAATGTGTGTGAAAAGGTGAGGAAATGTTTTTTCCATTTATCAGTGAGGGTAGGGGAAGCCTTGTAAATACCATTATATTTTAAATAATATGAAGTCATTTTAATTGGAATGTGTCACCAAATAAAAACAATATTTGAGATATGGTGTGGTAAGGTTGAAAAAATAGCATCAAACCGGACAGATATATGGTTATTATAATAACATAAGCATTATACATTATTTTAACCCCTTTTAACCAATTTTAACAGTTATAGTGATAAATTAACTTTTTTCCCTAGTAACGTATTTTAATGATTTTTTATCTAAACTTATAACAAATTGTTTAAAATATGATTTTGAATATATAAATAATTTCACATTAAACAATTTCTTAGTGTGGTAGATATTAATTTCAATATTTATGTATAAAACAAAAAACCATTTTAGACAAAGATATAACTAAACATAAAAGTTATTTTATTCTTATTCATTTCCTAGAAATAATAATAGATTTATATTACTTTAAATTTTTGGAATATATTCTCTAATATTTTAACTAAATTAATTTCACAATAGTTATTTTTTTTCAATTTATAATGATAATATAAAATGCATCTGTAAAAACAATAGAATGTGAAATGAGATTTTAAATAATTGTTTTTATAAATATAAAATGTCTAATTTTTTCCCTATTTTTCCAAGAATTATTATACTATTATTTCATAACATTTAATAAAAATTTAATGGATTAGTTTTTTAATTATATAAAACATATATTAAATTTTATCAATAATAGTGTTTAATATGATTCATAAAATTATCTAAATTATAAAAAATGAAATTTCAATAAAATAGTTCAGAAATAGTTTCTCATAAATTTATTGTATATTTATATGTAAATTATATATTTTTATCACAAAATTTATTTTTTGAAACTCATTTTACTATATTATATTATATTTCATTTTAAATTTTAATGATGTATTTTCACTTATATTAAATATTTTTTTTTTCATTACAAGTTACCAAAAAACATTAAATTTATGAATGAGAAAAATATTCTAAAATATTACGATTTTATATCTACTACCAATAAATGAACTTCACCCATGAAATCTTGTTACTATAATAGCAGAAGAAAAATGATACTAATACCTCATTACATCGTTTGGTTCCCCTTTAGCTTCATCAAATTGTTTTTTCACCAAAAATCTTTGATAATGAGAGTAGTCATGTTCTGATGAAATTTATACTTTCTTTTGAAAATTTCAATTGGTTAATCCTCATGTGAAAGATAATTCCCATATTTATATACCTGAATATTAGAAAATTTTATAGATCATGTATATACTTCCATGAAATAGATACGTGTAACTAATCACTAATATTGGAGAGATATGGTTGAAGCACTATGTATTAAGATACCATATCTAGATGATCCTGAATATGATGGGTGCCTATATATTTATAGCTCATCATACCCTTGTTTAAAAACATCAAAAAAATTACCCATAGAATTTTTTTAGAGTACTTATTAAATATCACATATTTCTACATTAGTCAGTTTATTTTCAAAATAAACAGTTTTTTTTACTATGAGATAATCTAATGTTCTTTTAAGTGGTTCTACCATTTTCTGTGATATTCTAAGAAAGCGTAGTACCCAATTGATTCTGTTCTCAAACTCGGATATAGAATTTTTTATTTCATCTAATCACTCTTATAGGGCTTCATAAGGATACATCTTAATGCTTATATGAAAGATAGTGTATCATGAAACATTTATTGTATGTAGTTATTGATCTAAACCCATTTCAAATTCCATAGTGAAAAAAAATCATTATATCAACTATTTTTTAATAGTCATCTCAGAACTATAATATATTTGGGACTGATATTTTGTGGAAAATCTCCAACAACTTTTTCATTTCTGACTAAATATTTCTCTTGAACATGTAGGTAAACTATATATCTTGAACGAATACATTTGAATGTGGTACACAAGGAAATTTTATTACCAAATTAATGTAGAGGATGAAAAGATGATGAAGTGATTAATCCTCTCTAATATCAATGAAATCTGATGACTTTCTAAGGTGATCTACTATTAAAAAAATTAATTATGATCATTAGGTTTATGGAGGTTTCCAATGACAAAATCAGTGGTGGTGTCTTCCCATTTATATACATGTATGGGTATTGGATACACTATACAAATCGATATACAGAATTTATCAATAAATTTATCATATGATAGGCCTTAAGATAAATAAACTACAATGTCCCATTTAATGCTCTCACACAATAATGGACCTTTCAAGAAAATTTTATATATTTATAATTATATGAAGTATTTTGGTTAATGAGCTATGTTTTTTATCCAATTAATCATTAACCAATTAATTTATTGAAGATAAACATATCTCATTCTTGATCTTTACAATTAAATCATGGTCATTGTTAAACTATATAACATTAATTTCCTTTATTTTAAGATCTGCATCTTTTTTATGTGCCTTGGAAGTTTTAAAATATGTGGTCTGTTGAATAGTTATTTACAAGTCATTTCATTTATATTCTTCCCCAGGGTTTCATAGTCTATCCACATAAATTTTATGAGTGGTTGCTCTTTTTTATTCCCTGTCATAAAAAAAAGAACCATCAATCCAAATCGGAGCATTAGACCCACTATTCGACATCCTTGGGTGGTAATATATTAACATATCTTATTCTATAATCAACTCCAATAATCCATTTCAGAGTATATTAAATATTTTCTATATTATTATATAAGTCATGATTTTATGAGCAATATATAGAACATAAAATTCATTATAAATATAATGAAATTTTATATTCATTAAAAATATATCATTTCCTTCCCAAAATCGTTTTCCAGGTAATATTTCTTAGGAACCATCAATTTTTATTAAAAATAAAATACTTCCATATCACTCTATGTGATAACACATCCCATAAAATACATGATACATTACATTATAATCCAAACCCTTGTCCACTGAAAGATAGTGAATGTGCAGGTGCACTTTCCAAAATACACTTTAACACCTTAAAATTTGAAGCACATTCACAAATAGAACTAAACTTTTGTCACATACATTTGAATATATTTTATGTCATAGTATTGATAAATGTTTCAAAATGCATCGGTAGAATACAACCAATCAATAGAAAATATCATATCCCATTCATAATGGTTGTACTGGGCTATTTCTAAATAATAATCATATCTTAAGGGTACACTCCTATACACACTCTTGAAATTATATGATAAAATATTTAAATATTATGTGTCTAGTGATCACACTCATGCAATTTTTCATAAATATTCTCTTTCTTCAATGTATAAAAAAAATACACAATGTCCTTATTTATCTATAATTCACAAGGAATATATAAGAATATAATTTATAAATATTATAATAAATAGATCGAACAACTCTCTAAAGACACTATTAACTATATCCATGATGATATCATTGGAATTAGAATTTATAAATGGAATCAATATAAATTAATTATGTCCATACATTGTATATAAGTTGATATAGGGTATATAATCCATTTTTACTACCATGTAATGATATTTATATTAAATATAAATCACTGATAAGAATTGAGATGCACAAGTTTGATTAAATACGTAATTAATACGGGATAAAGGATAATTTTTCTAGATAATGATAATGATAAGTTATAAAAAATAAATGGAAACAAGCATTGAATGATCCTTTTTCATAATAATGAGAATAGGTGAACCTCATATTGGTTTACTAGTTCTTATTAATAATTTTTTTGGATTATCATAATGTTTCTTAATAAATTCTTACAACTATATATTTTTTAAATATAACTGGTATCTCTAAAAGACGAATATCACTAGGAATGATTTTTTTTTGATATATCAAATCCATGATTTTGGGGAACAAAAATATTCTAAAAATATATCATAAATTCCAAAATAATTAAAATATATTAAATTTTTAGTATCTCCCAAATAATTTGATATATATACCCCTCATGAATTGGTATTAATGCCCATATATTGAAATAAACATACATTAGAGGTTTACATTCATCCGTACATAGATAAATGATAATTGGTTAATTAAGAATATCCAATGTGGTTACCCTTCCATGATAATTGATATTAGGTCAGTATAGAGGAATGAAATACATTCTAAAATTATCCCAAATTTCAACTAGAGGGAGAGTAACATGATTTAAAGGATTGAGCTTCATAAAAACATTTGTTAAAGTTGACCTATAGACATAATAAGAAATCATAATATCATTATTAAAATTCATAAATAAATCAATATATAACCACCTATATGGTGAGGTAATACTCTTAATAAAATTTCCAAATTTAAAATAGCTGGTGAAACATAAATAAAATTGGGATTTTTATTGTTTAAGAGTGGTTCAAAAGTAGAACTTTAACCACATTATTCATGTGACCTTAATCAGTAGTTTATATTGTATAGTCCTTATATTTTTTCATTTGTATGAGGAGGTTATTGATGTCATTTTTCATTATTAACCATTTTATTTGTGAAATTACTTCCATAATTATTATACCAATTAAAATTTTATGGTTTGATTATGGGTTGTGCATTTGGATGATCATTGTTTTCACTAATATATCCTCATTATTCATATGTTAGATGAGATTTTATTCTATACCTAATGAATTTACCATCCACATGGCGAAACATTTACATATTATTATTCCTATATTTTTTATAAGGATTTTTCCATCCCATAATGTGTTTTTTATATGAATATCTTTAAAATAAATATTTTATTTTTCAAAAAATCCATGATAATAGTGGTATTATTCACTCTATATTTCCACAAGATAATATCAAACAATTTCATTATATTTATAAAATAAACTTATAGATAATTTTTTTTGATGACTTGGTTTTACACCCCTAATGAATTGATGTTATTTTTTTGGGTCAATGATAAAATCCAAAGCAATCATTTATATGTCTGGTGAGAATAACCTCATTTTCATCAGTGGATTCATAATTATTTTACATCAGTTCTGGAAATTAACTCTATATTTTATAGTGATGAGTTTATGGAATATAATTATAGAATATTTTATTCTTAAACTCATATGATTTTCTGTACTTAACATAGTCATATTTCATTGTATTATTAATAAGTGTCCAATTTTTATCAATATCACCTTGAAAATTTTACACAACCAAAAATATATCTCAAAGTCTATGAAATGTTGAATTGAAAATATCATCAATATAGATTTCATCCATATATCAAAAGTAAGTGTATTGGGGAACCCAGTAAAGGATGAAGAAATTTTCCACATAAGGAACTTAGTGGTGAAAAGATCTATCCATTGATGTTTTAATGTACAATATGACTAATAATATAATTAAAAACATGATAGAGTTGGGTAGGAATTTAAACATTATTTAGTATCCATTCACCCATTTAATTTGGATTCTAACAATGACGATGATTACATTGTCCCTCACATTCACCGTTAACATGGTTATTTTTAGATATAACCAATGACTACAAAAAAAACAAAGTGTTAGTTTCATTAAATAAAAATGAATGTGAGTAAACATATAATAGTTAAAATCACTCATATGATATTTTAAATTATGATAGTTTCTCATAAAACTATGTCAAATTAGATTCATCCTATATTACATTTCATTATAATAGTTTTTAAAATAAATTTTCATTTCATTGATCATATTATAATAAAAAAAAGTAACTAATCTACAGATTCATACCATGTTATGTGAATGATGTGTCACATATATAAATTTTACATTATTTTAGATCAATATTCATTATGTCTTAAAATAATACACACTAATTAATTATAATGGGTTATTATCTCTAAAGAATAGATACATAATCAACTTATTTCACAAAATAACATCAATATATCCTATAACATTATTCAAAAATAGTATCTTTTTTATATATATTGAACTTGAAAAAATTATTCATTACCAACGAAAATGAAAACATAAGAAATTTTGATCAAAGATTCTTATAAAGGGTAAAACTAGATGATATTTTATATATGATCATAAGTGATAGTAATATAGGAATAATAATTAGAGACAATTGTAAAGACATAAGAAATCATACTTAATAATTCATAGAAAATTTATCATGTGTAATGGAATACATATTTTTTATATTAAAAAATTGAAAATAAATAGTACAAAATCATCAATAATTAATCATGAGTCGTGAAATAATATCATAGGTATAATATTGTTTTTTCATATAAATTAGAATATAAATCCTATTTTAGGTCCACCCAAAAAAAATATTACACAATAGTCATCTCCTAATAACCTATTCAATTTATTTGGAATAGGCTAACAACCTATGTAACCTCTTGGGCATTGGATCAACAAATGTGCACATTTTTAGGGATTGGGTCACTACCTATATTCCTTTTAAAAAACGAGATTTTAAATAGTAGTAAATTAATTAGAGGGATATAACAGTCCAAACTTTTATATAATAATATATTAGACATACTTATTTCATAAAAGAATAAGATCATTCATCACTCCTTCATAGTTTAATTAATAATTAGAAAAGAAATGATTTTCCTGAAAATTTATTAAAAAAATAAATATAGTTATCCACAATAAGTATGTGGATAGAATAATAAGATCACATCAGTAGTGAAGAAAAAAATCCTTATAGGATGCTAACTTGGATAAAAAATTCTTATATATGGTTACATTTTATTAAAAACATTCTTTTAGAATTTTTTGAGTAACATAGTGGGTTATAATGGATGTAATACTTGTAAAAAAATGAAATAAATTGAGGATTTGAAATTTTATGTTATTTATTTTATAATAAAAACACTATTTACAATATTTTATGTTGATACATAAATAATTGATGTAAAAAGTGAGATTTTTACCCAAAACCTTCCATCAGGACTTGATTTAATTTTTATAAACTCAAGAATCATATATAAGAGTATTAATGTTTTTATAATTATATACTATAAGGATACTTATAATTTCATTACTATATATCACTCCCATATAAATTTAAATAAACCATTTAATAATAATTCCTTGTAAAAATAAATATTTAGGTGTCGACTTTTCTATTTTCCACATATGATTTATTTTAGTGATTCTAATCCATTCAAATTAGAAATTGTTTTATATTATCCATAATATTATACTTTAAATAAATATTATATTTATTCATTATGTAAAATTTTACAACCATTCATGTATGTAATTAATTATAATGAATTATAACACTTTATGTAGGTGGTAGTATTTATGTATGAACAAATGATGTATTAATTTTTTTAGATGAAATTTAGAGAATGTAAATAACAATTTTTAATTCCAATATAATATTAATAATTATATATATATTTATTTAATAAATCTATTCAACATTCCAAGATTATAGGTAATAAAAAATTCAATATATCACTTCAAAGAGGTGGTAATATGAAAGTACACATGAGAAAACCTTTCATTTTCCATTAGATGATGGAGAAGTAGGTAATGGTTTACAATAAAAGGGTATTTTTTGAATATTTATTATAAATATTTCTTGATATTAAGATAGGTATAATAGTGTAAAAGGATACAGAAGAATAAAAAACATGAATAAACTTGGTTTAAATAATTATATCTTCCTCAGGTATCTACCTTTGTCTTACAGCTTCATCATTTATGGGATAGAGTTTTTATGAGAAACAAATCTATTAGAACTAAGGAAAATTTTGGGAGGATAATTTGGAAAAAAAATGGCAAGGATTTGGTTCTCAATGTGTGTTAATAAGTTTTAAGAGGTGGGGAACATATATACATTAGTGGAGTGGAAAAAATATAAATACACAAAAATTTAAAATAATATAAAGTCATTTTAAAAACATATTTGCAATAAAAAAAATTAATGGATAAGTAGATGGGAGAAATAAATAAACTCAACCAATAAGATAAAGATATTATTTTTCTTTTCATTTTAGAAGCATCATCCCCAAGTTAATCCCTTTTATTCCATTTTAATATTTATCATGATTAAATAATTATTTTTAATGTTAATTTATTTTAATGAACCAAAATAGAATTTTTCATCTATCCAATTGTTTACATTTTGGTTATCTTAATAGAATCAATTATTTTTTATTCTATTTTTAATAGTTTTAGAAATTAAATCTAATACATGTTAACAAAAGGATTAAGAAACACTATTTTAAAAACATTATCATATTAGAATTAAAATGATTTAATTCATATTCTATTTATACTAAAATAAATATATTAATGTTAAATTATTTTATTTTATATTTTATCTAAACATTTTACTGAAATAATTTTAATAATGATTACATTAAATTATTTTTTAAAAATATTTTCCCCTATAAAAACCAATTATAAAATATATACCTTTTACCTTTTAAGGATATTTTTCCTATCCAATTTATAATTAATATATAAATTTTAATTCATTTATATGCATGTATAAAAATACTATAACATAGGATTAATGGTCAAAATTGGTTAAATTTTATTTTAAATAATTAAATACATTAATAAATGTATGTTTTATTTGAAAAAAACCCTTTAAACCAATAATTATTTGACTAGTTTTCTAAACTATAACATAACTATTTCACAAATCTCCAAATTTGATATAATTATTTAATAATTTAATTTTAGAAATAAATTATATTGATATCATTCTTGAAAATTAATAAACATATTATAAAATTCATAAATAATTGAAAATATTGAAAAATATTTTTTTAATAATTAATTGTGTTTAATTATGTGAATTTTATCCTTTTTAAAGATTCTTTTATATAATAAATTTAAATTATATATGAAATAATACCTTTTAGTTTTTATTTCAATAAATTAATAACAACATGTGTCCAATGTTTCATTAATAACATGATATCGAAAACATTAAATTATTGAAAGAGAAATAAATTATTAAATATACTGGTGATACATTTCACATTTTCATGAAATTTTATGAGTATGATCCTATTGAGTATACATGATAATCACACCAATATATATATATATATACTATTTTCCTTGAATATTGGGAGATTTTGGTTACCATGATGAACGGTGGAAGCTTAGAGCTTGGTATTAATTTTAGGGATACTTCCAACAACATAATTTCATATTTCATATTGGAGAATTATATTTTTCAAACATAATCTTTAATTTTGGGACTAATTTGGATCATGGATTATATTTATTTTTAGGTTTATCTTTTTTTATTTAGGTATTCGAGGGTTATTTGAAGGTAATTTGTCTAAAATATGTGTTTTATATCCTTAGATATAGTCATAATCTACATTTGGCCTATATGAGATAGACCTCATTGGTCACTCTTATCTTTACTACTTGTCTATAATGGGGTCCAAGTGGGGAAGTTCATGAAATAGTTCTATATATTCTTTTAGATAATATTTGTACTGTATAGAGTTAGAGTTTAATGAGGACTTCATGGGTTTGTGAGGAATCAATACATATTGATTCCATTCTATCATATATCCTATAAAGACTAGTTAAGGCACATTATTTTAAGGACCTCTATGATGAATTGAAAGGAATACGATTTTACTGAATGAAAAGGTAATGTTGTGATTCTTTTATGTTTTATTCTTAAGGATGGTATACTCATCAGGATTGTTTACCATTATTTTTGAAATGGGGTTGTTCGAGGATAATGGAATGAATTTGAATAATTTAATTTAATTAAATATATTCCATTATACCATGCATTGGATTTTACTTCCAAGTTATTATGATATATTCTAGAAATCATATGGTAATAGTTCATGTGGGCGTGGTTTCCCATGATGATCTAATTGACCATCTAAGGGATGAACCAACTAAGGTGAATGATACATATAATAAGACATTGTCTGATTTTCAAAATAAAAGTATAAATGTGTATAAGGGGAACCTCTCTAATATTAATATATTTTATTAGATTAAAGACCATGAAATGTCAGTTATTATGATTCATGATAGGAATGTGTATTTGATTCTACTAGTTGTTAGTTATATAATGGTAGAAGTGTGACAGTGTTGGATTATATATACCAAGGAGGATAAGAATTAAAAAAATCGTGGGAATATTTTCAGTATAGTTCCAAGTAGAGATCATATCATTCACAATATGGTTAGTAAATATGATGAACCTTTTTTCTCATCTGTTAGGGATCCTAAGTGTGGCATAGCTAAAGACCCAGATTAAGGATCTTAATCACTTTTCCACAAATCTATTTCATAGGGAGGTTTCAAGAGCTCACAATTGAGATGAGGTACTTCATATTATCATTCCACATGTATTCACCCCATTTAAAATTAATGATTACATGGAGGTGCATAAAAACGAGAAGGTAGGTGAGACGATTCAGGATTATATAATTACAACAAGTAATAGAATACAATATAATTACAATAAGTGAGGGGATACATCATAATTTCTCTATGATTATAGATATTGGTGGGGGATCTCCAGCATCCTGACTATCATGTAATTTGCTGACTAAGCTCTAGATTAAATATATTTGTTCTTAATATTTATCAGATGGTAGTCAGTTATTTTTTATAAATGTGATATTTATGTTGCTGTATTTTATATGTGGGTCTCATAGACACCATTATATCCAATGGATAGAAATTTTGGTAGATTATCATAGTATATTTAGTTTTCTACCTTTTTCCCAACCATTTTCTATTTCTCAAATGGTCATATCAGTAGTTGGGGAAGTATTCTTTAAATCCACCATGGGGATAAAAAGCCTCTGGATGATATCCCCATTGATCTTTCTACCCTCTAGGACATATTATTGACTATGACTATAGTGGTTGTCTTCAATAATAATGTACAGGAGATATCAGTAAATAAAATAATTCTATATATGATCCCCCACCAGTGGAACCATATATTACCTATGGTAAATTTTTAAGTATTTATAAAATGATTTGTAATTTATTTTTTCCATGATATTTTCATTATTTTATTTCACCAACCATGATTTTTCTATGTAACTAAAAGTTGTTATACATCAAATGAAACTATCATTGAATACAATAGTTGGAGTTCCGATTACTTTAAATGATCTATTTTTTGAATTGTTAGCGGATGATGGGGTAACATTAGTTGTATAGGGGTTTATGCATTAGATACAACTATATGATTTAATACATAACATCAAAAAGTTATGTTAATTATGATTTTCATATATTATATTTAGAGGTGTGTTGTGTTCTATGTTGATTGGGTGCAATATGTAGTGTTCATTTGAGAACGTGAGTATTATATTGGTCATAAATGATTAGATCCTTTATTTTCATTGGTATTGGAATTATTGTTGGTCTTAATAATGGTGAATGCATTTGATCTCCTTATATTTGTGATCGATTGAATTTTTTTCCTAATGGAGGTGTGGATATACCCCCTCATCATGAAATATATTTTAGGATATTCTTCAATCTTGTTTCCTATCTGGTTTCAATGGATGTTCATTAGAGTAAATTTTCAAAATTATAGGAGTTGGGGATTTTTGAAGATTACTTATTGGAGAAGGACTTATCTGGACCAGTGTATTGTTACCAGGTTATATTTTGTTTTTTCCAAGAATTATGATGGTGGTTTGAGGTTTTGTGTCGAATACTTGTGATTGAATTGCGTGACATTAAATAACTATCACCCTCTTTCTTGGAGTGATGATATTGGAGATCGGTTTAAGGGATTCATCTTGTTTTAGAATTTTCATTTTTGGCTCAGGTATCACTATATGAGGGTACAAGAGGAATAAATATGAAAGACCGTTTTCATGTGTTAATTAGGGAACATAGATATAATACTCACAAAATTTAGGGTCTTGAATTCTATGATAGTTACCATTGGAATCATGGACTCATAGTTCCATGAGTTCATAGCTAAGTTGTTGGTCTAGTTCATTGAATAAATCCTTGTACACTAATCATTGGTAAAGGATCATGTTGAGGTTCATAGGTATATTTAATAACCTATTAAATTTTGACATATCTATGGTAATATGTCAATTTTTTTTTGGTATAGAGTAGTTACACTTCTAGGGATAAATAGGTTCTCAGAATGAGGAAGTAGTGGATACATTAATGAATGAGTGTATTGTTTCATGGTAATCACCCATGAATGGTGCATTGGTATATAATATCCTCTTCTATATAGAAAATAATTTGGGGATAATGTCAAAAATACATTACGTTGTGTCCCTATTTATTTATTTGACTTAGAATGACTCAGGATTCTTACAGATTGATTAATGTAAGAAGTATCATGACTACCTAAATAAAAATTTGACATGTTTCATCATGCATCAAATTTTATAAGAGGAATTTATTTAGAGTTATTCTATGAGTAATTCCTTCTCCTCATAGTTTTTTCTTAATTAAATATAATGCAGTAATATATTATGGGTCCAAAGAGTTATGTCACCCCAGTCATAATTATGATGACCATCATTTGGAGCTGACATTGGTTGTTTTTTAACTAAATATATTGAGGCATTATATAATACGAGATAAATTTGTGGAATTCATAGATCAATAGGTCATGTGTTATATTCTCATGTAGTAGGATCTAATTCATTAATAATATATTTTGATTGAATTTATCAAGGATTATGACATTGAAATATTTTATTAACTAAAGATGGAGAATATAATTGATGATGAGATGAGTAGTATGTTGTGGGTAGATTCCTTTTAGGTGTATTTTATATGATAAAATAGTGCTGGAAGATCTTGGAAAGAAGAATCGTGATGAAGTTGTGGTATTGGGTTGTGTATAATTTTTTAAATTAAAGTGAAATTATCATTGATACTACATATTTATGATTTTTAATGGGTGGCTTGGTGGTAGGGGTAATGTGAGAATATGTCATCCTTGTTAATGCTTGAAAGGGTTAGTTAGAGGGAGACTAACATTAGATTATTTTTAGGGGAAGGGGGATCATTAATGGTGGACTGGGAGGTTGTATATGAGTTTAATAGTTCAGTAATGGGGGTTCATCCTATAATGTTTATTTTTATGGGGAAGACATGACCGGGGAAACCCTTACTGAGGTGGTTTAGCTGGCCCCGATGGTTGATTTTGGTGGGTTCATTTCTTGAAAAATCATTAACATTGGACAACCATATATATTATTAATGGAAACTCTCAATGTTTCTATAGTCCATAACTAGGTACATTTTTGCATTATAAAGGAAGTCTTCTGATTGGGCTTTTAGACCCAATGAATCTTAGGGAATCACATTGGTCTAGAGGATGGTAGGTCAGACTCATAATACCCTTTTTATTGGAATTGTATCCTACTATGGGACTCTATTGTGTATTTATGGCATGTTCAAGAATCTCTTCCTAACACTGGTATAATACAAGTTACCCTAACAAAACTATTAGAGGTTGATTCTCCTTATATACAATAGAAACGAGATCTCATCAATGAAAGCAAATGTTGATCTCATTAGCGAATCCATCAGTATGTATATAAGACTCTTGATCCATTTTTTAGTTATGGATAGCTACATTATATAATGAATCCATATTACTAGATACTTCGTAATTTTCTTCCACATATAGAGTAGGTTTATATTCTATGTAGGGGATTGTTCCATTTTGAGGAATCCTATGTATCCTTGTTATTGAAGAAATAAAAACCCATTTAGTTCATTAAACATGTGTATTTTAATGTACTGTGAAGAGGAAATATGTGAGAGAACTTAGGAATCATGTGTTTGAGCTCAACAATCATAGAGAAGAACTACATATCAGGGTTATGTCAAGAATTAGAGTTATCATAGTTTGATCACAACATCGAGACTGGTCCCAAAGTAGATGCGGATATGTGTAGCCGTCTTTATATCATACCACTTAATAGGGCTTATATACTAGAATTTAACAAGCTGGTGGATATTGATGATGCTAATGAGGTTTCCATTGTGTCCCACTAAGACCATGTACGTTATTCTTGATTTGAGTAATTAAGGAGACCAAGTGATTAGTGTAATTTCATATATAAGTTATGGATTTTGTGTTGGAACTTCCCCTGGGACATTTAATATAGCTCTTGAGTCTCAAGGAGGTTTCCTTCATATCCTGATTATGGAAGGAATCAGAGTCCTCATAATTACTTTGATTTCATAGTTCACTGATGGATGAGGTAGAGTGATCAACACATGGGAATGATTAGGTCCCAATGGTTGTAATTACATATACGTGAGGCTTACATTGAAATGTAAGTTTATTTTAGATATACACTTAGGAAGGTGTCCAATTAATCCTAGTTATTGAAATAATCATAGTCTTTATAGTTTAGTATATTGTGTCTTACAGGTTGATATTGCCCTATAATCGATACATATCATTTTATGCTACTGGTTAGTTCTTACACACAAAAACTTCCCTTTCCTTGGTATATTCTTATGAATAACATATATGGTCATTACTACTCCCTAATCCCATGTGATATATGATTGGTGAGATAAACACAAGGTGGAAATGACCAGTCTTCTTGCTTGTGGATGCATGAATTGTGTACTAAGACGATGCTTAGGAAGTTTGGTATGAAGCCTAAGCCTTAGGAAGGGGTCATTCATATCCAATTTATGAAATGAATCAGATTCTTCATAGTTGAGTTGGTGGGGGATTAAACACTGATTCTTCCTTGATAATCCCCAAAGGTTGGGGTTTACACACTAACGTTTCCCGTGAAAGTGGGGAATACCATATTATACCACTATTCGGGGAATACACAATGACATTTCTCTTTAGTCTGAGATTACAAACTGTGGATGGTTAATGTTATCAAGCCCTTGGATTCCCTAGTTAACCTAGCCTGGTTTTTTTCCTGACTTGATTTGATTGTACTCTTGACCTGCTTTAGTTTCTAGCTCGACATGTCAGAGAGTGTACGCCTGGCATGTCCAAAGACAATTGTATGATCTAGTAGACATGAATGATGGACATCAAATAATTTTGATATAATATAAAAAATTTTCCTCATGATCATGGCTAAAATATATTGAGGACATCATAAGACCTGAATGGTTGGTCCTGGGAGCCATCACATGACCAAGAAAGATTTTCTAGTGGGTGTCGCATGATCCAGTTGACTTTCCCTGGGGTCATCGCAAGAGTTAGAGGGCACACATGGAGGGAGTCATGAGACTCAAAGTGACATGTCTCAAAGTGTATCTCATGTTCTGGCAAACATATCTTCTAGGATTTATGATACATGAATGGATTTCCCAGAGGGAATCATGATAGCGAGTTGAGGTGCAAGGGTGATAATGTAAGAATCAAATGACATGAGTGGGTTATATTATACGATTAAAGAAAAATTTATGAAGTACATAACACAATTTGGTTGGAGACTTTGGAGCAATTTAAGATACTAAGGTGGTATTCCAAGGGGGAACCATGTGATTGACCTCAACATATCTTGAGGACTTCACGTGATCAAAATGGTATACCAAAGGAGTGTCGTGAGTTTTGGGCTTCATGTCCTGGTGTTGTCGCATGTCCTAATTGGATCAAGTAAAGTTCATGAGGGTCAATGTGTATTTCACTCCCATAAGTCTACCTAGTTTTTTCTTTTTTCTTGCCTTTATATTGTGAATTCGTTTTAATTTTTAAAAGTTATATTATTTTAAGTCTTGTGGGATCTAGAAGATGTGTGCAACATTCCTTGCATTCCCTACCGGAATTCCTTCACGTGAACATGGGGTGATCAAGAAAATTTCATATACATGTTTCATGATAATTCATAAAGTTATTTGGTATATTACATAATAGATTAATTTTTGATTGTGAGATCCACTACTGTAAGATATCCACTTTGAATCTTGGATAAAAAAAGGGACAACTTCTCATTGGGAGAGTTGTCCTCTTGGTCACTGTCGGCCAGGATAAGTAGTTTTTGTTTTTTCTTTTAATGTTATGGGGGTGGATTTATAGGCCTTACCACTGTGGTTGTTCTCCAATTAGGGAGGAATATATCGCAAAAAATTAGGATGGATTTTCTAAAGATATTCAATGTCATGTGTCTTTGTGATTCTTTTACATGGATCGCTCTAAGGGTGTCACCAAATATTTAGCAACTGTGATTCCCTCCGATAAAATCCTCTTTTATTGGATTATTTACAATTAATGAGGACTTTTGAATCATATAGTCATATAGAAGGACCTATTTATTTTCATATTGACATGTCCATGGGACCTCATGAGATCAGAGTGCCTCTAGAAGTCCTTCGCGTGATATTAGGTGATTTTTCTAAAAATTTCCTCAAAATAAGTACAGATTGTCAATGGGAATTTACATGATTAGAAAGACCTATCTAGGAGACTCAAGAGACTGTGTTTTTAACTTCCTTAGCACATCAAAATAATTATATGACCATGGGGGGTCCCACATCCTCTTTTTTATTTCATTTTCTCATGGTCCAAAGGTGAGGAATCATGCGAGATTTCATGAGTACTGGCGATGAAAAAAAATCTAACTCTTAGTGATTCTTCATGTTATGAACAAAATGTCATACTAAGATTCATGATAATTTCATATAAAATTCCATATCATCATCCTTAAGTATCCAAAAGGGGGTACAAGGCTTCCAGGACATACTCGAGGCCCCTCGTGTGATGAGGATCTCATACCAATGGGATTTTGCAAGACATGGTATACATGTTAGTGGGTATTGAAATTTCTTGCAGATCACTAGGGTAAAATCACATGGCTTTTACAACTGTGAATGGATCCCTCCTCGCCCTGTATTATTTCCTTTCTTTATTCTCAAAAATATCAGTGGTATCATGAGTTTATTTGAATGTTTTAGAGGACAACCATTTTCTTCATCAATGACGTTTCCCATGATCTATACTGAATTCAGAGGCATCCACATTTTGGATATTTTCGAACATTTTTTTAATAATTTCTTGATGGGTTTTCAAGCACCCACTGGTTGACAAACCCCATGGCTCGGGGGAGATTATCTGAGAATCACAACATGACCACTAGTTGTCTGGGGTGCCTTCATAAGAGAAGAATGTATTGTCAAGAGTTTTTTTGTAGGATCTTCTTAAATTTATGTTATTTATATGGCGTCTCTACATAACTTCATTATGGTCATGTGATCACATATCTCATAGAGGTTTACACAATCCGTGAGTCTTGAAAACCTTCTAATTTAATTTTTTGGGGGGAAAACAATAATACTCATATTCATATAATTCATCCTTTGTGGATTTGTTTTGTGCTAATATGGAGGGTGTCAAAAAATCTCCCCACCTCTTGAATATTGATATCTATAAGGACAAGGGCATAGTTCTAAGGAATATAAATTCCGCATGAGTCCTTGGTGCTATCATGAATCAGTGTCTACATCTACATATGGTTATCTTAGTAATGCTTGGTATTCCACGGAATGACCTATATATTTGTGGGTGAAGATCCATTCATTTCATTGACTACTCAGTCCTATAATGAACTCTAACCTTACATCCACATCACAAGAACCTTCCACAAGAGTCGATCATGAGACCCTGCCACGAGTCTTATTTGATGAAAATTTTCAACAAGATGGCTTTTTATAAGGCAATAATTTGAAAAAACTACAAACTATATTTCAATAAATATTTCATCATCAGCTGTGAAAATTCATGATAGTATGGGGGTTTAGTAGGATCTTTCATTGTGGTATCATACTCTCATGATTATATTGTAGCTCATGATACCATTTTAAGGTCATGCGATAAAGAGTATTCGAAGGGGTATGCGATTGAGTGATTCCCGGTGGGTGTATGTGACCAATGAGAAATTTGGGAGTTAGGTGATTTTTTAGCTATTTAAGAGATTTATGAAATGATTTATGATACATGTGATGCACATATTGCTCTCAGTTTACATATTTCCTTTGACAAGATTTTATTTTTTCTATATAAAATAAGCCACTTACTTTTGTTTAGATGGATTTAAATTCCTATTGATTCGCCTTATATGTGTCCAATCATATAGAAATGATTTCCAAAAATAGAAATTCTAACCCCCGATATTACATGTATTATTATAACTATATTATGAAGAGGTTCCTCTCACCTAAGCTTCAGGATTATTCCTCATCTCACCATCTTCCTCTTCATTGGTTGGTTTGTTGAATGATGATATCATCTTGCATTAAAACTTCAATATTCCATCTTTATGGGTGCTAAATACTTCTCGATGAATTCATATGGAAATTATTGGGGAAGGAAATTTGGTCATAGTTCATCCCCAACAAATTTCATATTTGTTGGAAAACACTCTTATGGGTCCGGATGCCTTTGATGTTTCTTATAATCCTATCCCTCAGAACTACATGGTTATATTTTCCTATTCTTTGAACAATATTGGTAGAATATGGTGCCCAAAACAACATCTTCTTTCTGGAAGTAATTATTTGGATTAATGGACATGGCCCTTCTGGGTCAAGAAAAGTTACATAGAGTTTGTTGATCGGTTATACAATGTTTATCTTTATGAATCCATGTGGACTTCCCAATTAATTATCCACCTAAAACCTAATCTCATTTGATAATTTATCAGATGTTGGTTATCTAGTACAAAAACATTCCATTTTATGATTTTTAAGTGGAAATATTTCTATGGGGAATCTACCAACATGGTGGTATTCCCCCTCTTAGAAAGATGTATAATGAGTTTCTCCCTTGTGTTGATGTTTGGGATTATTTTTCACTAACTCCCATTTTGGTGAAAGACATTCTTACCAATGTGAAATATAAACTAAGGAAGGGTATGATGATGTGATTGATCATTTAATTCATGGTTTGGATAAATATGTATCTCTGTTGTAGGGATTTATGCCCACATCCAGACCCTCCCATCAGTTCTCTTCTCAGTAGGCCCATGACAATGATGGGTAATTTTGAGCTATCTTGTAAGATTGGGACTATAACACTTGGGGATTCCAAGTGTAGTCAATGATTTCCATAGAGCATAGGATAGTTGCTTTCATGATTTTTTTTTAATTTATGGATTTTCCCAGATGGGGATGCATGTTCAGGGATCTGTTTTACCACGTTGGTGATGGCGGTGTGGATTACGAAAGTAAATTGCATCAAATTGCTAGTTTCAAACCTTTAACACCTTTATCAAATGATG
This sequence comes from Viscum album, assembly GCA_963277665.1. Classification (NCBI taxonomy): domain Eukaryota; kingdom Viridiplantae; phylum Streptophyta; class Magnoliopsida; order Santalales; family Viscaceae; genus Viscum; species Viscum album. The sequence continues at coordinate 2,907,662 of OY728162.1, read as the reverse complement.
ATCCATATTAAACAAAAAATCACCACATATATAATAAAGGACCCACTCTAGTTTCTATTTGGGTGGTAAAGGGATAATTTTTATTTTTATGAATAATATAATTCCAAAAGGATCCCAGATTCCTTATCCCATACCAGATGGTTGAAAATATATGTGTTTGGAACAATGTCTATATTCTATTCCATTATTAAAGATGCATAGATCCAATATGATATATTCAATTTTACCTATTTTCATGCACTGGATGAGATGATAATTAATAATAGTTGTTGTTAGCTAGATGAAATGTTATATATTATATCTCTTCTGGATGGGGTTCTTCCATATTGGGTAAAAGAGCTAATCATCTACGAGACTTATACACCTTATTAATTCGTTGTTCATTTTGGTTTCACTAATGGGGTGTCCCCTATTCCATTGGATGATGTACAATGTGAGAGACATCTTGGGGTCATCCACTAGTTTTGGAAGATGATAGAACATGATGAAACTGAGGATGAGATCATTCTTTTTCATGTTGATGTGTTCGTCTTCATTACCCATTATTAATAACAACCTTTGGTGGTAGTTTATCTGTATGGTGCACTAATCCAGATTTTCCATAATATGGAAATTCATTTTTCCACTCTGAACCATATTTCTATGGTGACAATGGAATTAATTGATGATCTTGGAGAGACATCAAGTAAGAAACCTCATTCTACTGATGAATACCTCGATAGTGATATATACTTAATTGAGGAGTGTAGTCTTTCAACACATACTATAGATGATACACCTATCGAGAGAAGAACATATGAGGCTTCTTCTCTTACTTCATTACCAATTCAACTAGTTATTCTTCCCCCTATCACACCTTCACCATAAATCAAAGTGTCTCAAATGAAACATTGGATTATTTGAAAATAGATTCATTATTGGATAACTGAAACTCCCTTAGAAACATTTCTTGACCAGGGGGACTTCCTTCATCAGATGTTTTAGGACTTGGGGTGGGTGGTTTTGATTGACAACCACTATTCAACATCATGATGAAAATATTACTGACTCCATGAGACTCAGGCATAAAATAGTTGTACCTATAAGATATTGAATATGAGGAACCCCTTTTTGGGTAGATAAAGGATACGTTGAAGGAATTGGAGTTGGGTCACCAATTGATATCTAAACTACAAACTTAGATAGATTTCAGGGCCACATAGATATGGAGAAATGAGGAAATCATATCCCATATGAGGTATGACCTTAAGTAATCATTATCTACATGATGAAATGCACAAAATATATTCAAATATTTGAATACATTGTTTGATACTCTCCATAAAGGGGAATACGAGGAAGATTATTGTAGAGCGACACAATGGTGTTCATTCAATGATTCATGTCAGACCCTTACTAACTTGTCCAGTATAGTGTTTTGAATTATATAACAATTTTATGTGATCTATTTCTGTTTAGATTTATAGAGAGGGTATGAAGTGCAATGATTACTCCTTCTTAACATATTATTGTTGAAATATATTTTCTTGGACTATCCATGTTGTTTTCCAGTTTTTCTTCCATCCATGATATGCTTGATATTTCACAGCTCCAACATGAATTACCAATGATACCCATCTATTGAATAATATCATGTAATCAGGAATGACTGGATTTTTATGCGAAATTACAACATATTTCCTTGATAAATTCTCATGAACTCCCACCAATATGAGATTCTTCATTGATATATTTGATCTAACTGTCTTAAGATTAACTGACCTATAAAAGATAATTTCGTAGGATATAAATCCAAGAGAGAGGCATATCCTTTGTTTTCTAATTCCAATAGGTTTGGTAGGAAATTATTGATTTTTACTAAGTCAATATTATGGGACATTCAAGGTATTTCAAGATAGATTTTTGATATGATATAGCTTTTATCCTTTTAGTTCAGACCTTCAATTTCTTTAGTTTAGGGTTTTTAGTTCAGAACTTTTACCAATTTATTTTATGGTCTTTTAACTAATAATTTTTATCTCATTAGTTAGCGGTCTTCTATATTAGATATTCTATTACATTATATTAGGTTAATCTAGATCATACCTTATATCATTGTTGTTTAAGGTCTTTTAGAAAAGACATTTTATCACTATATTTTATGTTATTTTGCTCTGACCTTCTGTTGATATAGTCTAGGAACTTTTAGCTCGAATCTTCAATAGATTTAGTTTAGGGTATTTTAGCTCAAAAATTAAATTGATTTAGTTTAGGTTCATTTTTCTCACACCTTATATTTATTTATATCATTTTCTTTTAGATTATAACTTTTATAACAGTAGTTAATGGTCTTTTATCTCAGACCTCTTATTGATTTAGTTTACGATATTTTAGCTCAAACCTATTATAATTATTTTAAGGCATTTTTCCTCAGACCTTACATCAATGTAGTTTAAGGTCTTTTATCTTGAATTTGATCAATGGATGTGAAATGTGGTGCAGATATAACAAGAATGATCCAAAACACATTGATGTGTGTGGTTCTATTGTGGTGTTGCAGAGGATCACGAGGATTAGAACACCCTTTTTCAGATCAACATATTTGGTTGATGAACATAGGAACATATGTAGGATCCATATGCATACTTTCATAGTCAAGAAAAGGGTATTTTGAAGCTAGGTTTCTTTTCTAGGGTCAATGGATTATTTATGGAGGTAAAATCAGTTTATAATGAAATACTAGGGATTCTAGGTCTTCATGGATATTTGGGATATGGGTGATGTAAGTCATGAAAAAAATGATTGGTTATCTAAATATGAGACGGGGAAGACATTCCTGCTATGTCCCATGATATTTTGAGATGCCATGTTCCACTGTGGTGTTAACAGAACTCAAAAAGATTGAATATCCTTTCTCTAAAGGATGAAATTCCGTTAGTTGGGGGGTCACAAACCCTATGATTCAATATAATGGTAATCAAAATTTGATCTCCACTCTTTTATGAGGGTCAGTAAAGATTATTGAATAAAAAAACATCCAGATAATGAGGTTGGGTACAGTAAGAACACTATCTAGGAAGGGTACTATAACCCTAGTGAATTTTATCTCTTTTTTTGTGATGTTCGATACCTACTCTCTATGGTTTTGAATCATGAGGTCACGTAAATAGATGATTTTGGAATGGAGTTTTGCATTATAATTTTTAGAAAGGGTTCAGAACATGGTGCCATAACGTCTAGGATGTTGAATCCACATAGATGGTTCAATAAATTGATTTTATGTCATGGTCCAAAGTGATTAGGTTAGCAGGATGATATGGTACAAGAATATTGGGAGTAGTTTTGATCACACTGAGGTGTTGAGTACTCTTGTAGTAATGTCAAGGATCACTAGGATTAGAAATACCTTTTTTAGAATAACACATTTGGTTGACGACCATACTATCATATGCTAGAACCATATGCATACATGCATAGTCAAGAAAATGGTCACTTGAAGTCGGGTATCCTTTCCATGGTCCATGTAAGGTTTTGGTGATCTGATCCACCCAAATAACGATGTGTAATTTTTTAAAATTATAATATCCATGGAGGGTTCGAGCACCATAAAAGTTGTATCACCACCTAGTGAACATATTCTCATGGTGAGGAGATGAAAAAAATCAATACTCTAATTATTTTCTGAACTATGGGTTCTAGGAAGAATATCTTGAATTTTAATAGGGATACAATGTATAACCCTATAAGCTTGATCCTTTATTTTTTGGAGCCCCAATTGTCTTCCCAAATTTTTGAGATGAAGAGTTTATCGAGTTAATAATAGATTTTTACTATGCCCTCCTTTTTCATGTTTTAATCTAGATAAGTTTTGTGCCTATTTCACTAGCAGTTTAAGGTCTTTAGATTTATACCATTATAGGCTATAGTTAAATGTCATGCATCATTGAAAAATAGTGTAGGTAGTTTAAGTTCATGACACACATGGAACTAATATGGATGGTGACACAAATAATCCTAATTAGGTTACCCAAGGCCATGTATACCCCATCTTAATTCTAGGATGAGGATGAGAATATTTTAAATCATGGATTTCGTTTCTCAAGTCATGAGTAATGATATGGTACAATCATACCAAGATAAATTTAAATCAAACTGAGGTGCTGAGTTCTGCAATAGTGAGGTCAGGGCTTATAAGGATCATAACATCATTTTTACTGAGTGATGACTTTGGTTGAAGACCATGTGAAAATAGAAAGGATATATTGGAATACATGTATAGTTAAGAAATGGTCCCTTTAAGTTAGGTACCCTCTCCAAGGTCCATGGAATTTTTTCAACAACACGAATCACCACAGTCATTAAGTGCGGATTTTGGATCGATATTATTTAAATGAAGATGGATGTAGCCAATAATCTAGATTACTGGGGTAATGATCTTGTGGTCCCTTGATAGGGGATGAAAATGGGTGATGTCTTGAATAGTTTATCATCATATTGTGGTAATGTATTTTCTTTCATTCAGTTTAACATCATCCTGTAAGGACATGTTCAGTGTAGTTTATTTCCATGTGGTAAGGATGTGTTTCTTGCCACCTATTATCATGTGATAAGTACGTTTTCCATGTAGTTTAATATCATGTGGAAAGGGCCTATGTCACTGTATTGTAAACATCATGTTGTGGGGATTGGGAACCAATGTAAAAAATTATGCGAGACATATTTTATTCGCAATCAGGAAGTGCATTGATTTGAATCGTATATAGAGAAAGTGAGATAGTATGACCTGGTACCCTATGCAAATTGGGGTTAATTTTTTATTGGTTGTTATAGGTGGACCGATAATTGAACATCTAGACATCCTACATTTCTTGAATTGAATGAAATTAAGCCACACATAGTCCATGAACCAAATATAAATTTTGTAGGTCTGAATCATATCTATAGGTGGGCATTGTTTCATTAGATTTATTATAGCTGGTCCTAGGATTGGAGATATAGGTTTGACTATAAATAATTTGATGATAGGAATCAATGGACATGTATTTTTTGGGGATTCATGCAGTTTAAAATCATGTAGAAATAATTTTTTATTCCCATTATGAAGAAGGGGTATCATGGATGAAGCCTTGAATAGAAATATGGGTTTCACTATGTATATTATGGTGATAGGAATCAGGAAATTTATATTTTTAAAATCCCAAGAAGTTTAATATCATGGGGTGGTGATGAAGATGAACAGATATGAAATAATGGAAATATTGCGGCTGAGCCCAAGGGTGGATGTCTGATAATTAGTATATACCTCCTAAAAATGATAATTGAACCACAAATAGTTCATGAAAAATGGCCTTCCTACGCATGTTTTTCATATACACATAGGGGGGTAAATTCTATATTTTTCATGGGTGTACATGTTATTGAATATACGAGCATCACTAAATATCATGTGATGTTAGGAATCAAGTAGTATGCAGTTCTTGAATTTAAGTGTGGTAGCAGACCAACACTAGAAATGGTTGTCCTCTCAAGTAGGGTCCATAGGAATGTATAGATTTATGTCATGTAGACATGAAGATTAATGTCATGTGGTGAGGAATCATGGTATTCCATTTATGGTCTTTCATCTAATACCATGATGAGCATTTCATAAGATTTTGTTCCTTGTTTGGGTAGGGAATCCCTTAGTGAAATTCTTAAGCTCGCATGAACTATGCTCGGTGTGAAAAACAAGGAAGGACAAGGGTACTATCACTATGTAGAGGAAATTAAGGATATGAATGTGGTATTTATAAAATATAGTGTCTGAATGAAGATATAGTATAATGGTGTCCCTACATATCTCAATGAAAATGAGAAACGATCCATATTAAGTTCTATAAAACCCATGTAGTTTAATGTAATGTGAAATGAACATTATCTGTATAGTTTAGAATCGTGAGGTAAGGACATGGATCACCCAATGTGAAGGAAAAGGAAGACTGTGGATATTCCCATAACTAGATGTTCAAGCGTCACTACCTATCCTGTAACGGTAGGAATCATGGAATACATAGTATTACAAAACTCATATAGTTTAAGTTCATGTGGAAAGGATATGGGCTATGAAGTTTAATTACATGCATTAAAGACATGGTACATTGTCCAGTTTAATAACTTTTAATTATTACATGGGATATCATTCTATTTAATTTCATAGTTTAATGGATTGGGATACCATTCAGCTTAAGGTCTTACTATTAGGACATGGGATACCATTCAATTTAATGTCATTCTCTTGGGACTTGGGATACCATATAGATTAAATTCTTGTAGCTAGGAATTATCTATACAGTTAAAAGTCATGTGGTTAGGATGAATTTGTATTTTTTAAATTCAATCATCCCAGATGAATTGGAAATACATACACAACTGTGGATTCCCATGTTATGACAGCTACATAAAGTATTTCTTGAGAAACCATACATTGGTGGTGTTGAAACACACTCCCCATCAGTTGATTCCAATGAGTAATATCCATTGTGATACACCTTATGTATGATATATGGTTCTTCCCATTTCGGTTCTATCATCAATGGATTATTTCTTGGTATCATTGGGATTTTTAACACCAACATCATATCTCCTTGTTGGAATGAATAGAAAAATACCTTCTTATTAGAGGCTCTTGTGATCTGATTCTAATGGATTTCAGGGTTGTGCAGTGGGTGCAACATGTTCTCTTCAAGATGTTTCTTTTCAAAGAAAAGATTATTCAATTTCTCATCATTTGAGAGTTGGTAGAAAAAAGGCATTTATAGGGAATGTAAATGTACATATACGGGGAATACATTTTTGGTCTTGTCCAGAAAAGGGTATGGTGTTGCATGTGTAATAGTACGTTTGGTGGTATGTTAATCCCATAAATCATGGATTGTCTTGTTCAGATAAGACTTGTTATCATTGTTCACCATCTTCTATATTATATTCGATAGATTCTTATTTACGTCCTATATCTATCCATTTTTCACTTTATAATAGAGGGATGAGTGATTGGGATCGATATTGTAATCATGGTACAACTTATTCAACTATGTAGATAATCATTCTGTGTCATTGTTCATTAATATCATGTGGGAAACCCCAAAACTGGTGATGATATGAGACTTTACGATGTTTTTTATGTTCTTAGTGTTGAAATCCTTGATGGGTATTTCCTAGTTCCATTTTGAAATTATGTCGGTAGTAGAAAAGATGTACTTGAACTGTTATGCTGTGGAAGAAGGATATTTCCCCACAACATCCATTCCCTAGAAGGAAAATGGATCGGAATATTTAGATGTATGTAAAAGTTATGGGGGTTGATCAATGATGATTTCATGGATCTGTAACTCATGAAATTTCTTGGTGATTTCTACACAGTGATGTATCATGTTTAGCTAGTAATATCCCATCCTCTTGATTTGGTGGGACAACCTAGTCCTAGATTGATCGGTACCACTAGACCATATATGGAATTATTCTATGATAGAATGAATCTCTCCATATTCTATGCACATGAGGAGGATTCCAATGAAGCCACACAAGTATATGGGCTTCTGCTAATTTGGACCCCTTTACAAGGTAAATATCACCACAAAGATACGATTCTATTCCATTCCAGCTAGATCTGTTTAGAGAATCCTATTTTAGAGATAACCAATTATAGGATCCATCTATACATGGTTGGAAATTTTTTCATCATGCTCTGGGGTGTTGTTGACCCGATTGATTTCTTTTTATATCACATAAGACAACTAATGAGACCATTCTTTTATTTTTGAAATTGTTGATTACTTCATTGTAATTTGGTTTGGCGATGATGGTGGTTTTATTAGCCAACGTTTCAGCACATGAAACACCACAATATTACATGGTATGTTTCTTTTTAAATAAATTCAACAGCTTTTGTTGTACGCTACACTAAGATAAGCATGCGCTACACATAACACTGGGTTCGAGCGCACCATGACCCGTCAAATTATTAGAGAAAAAAATAATTATGAATAGTATTAACCACATTTTTAATTTTTATAAATTTTATTTTTCAAAATTAACTTCATTTTTGAATTCAAAATATAAAAATTATCTTAGGGTGATTTTTTTTTATTTTTCTAAAATGCTTTAATTTTTTATGAATATTGAAAAACACTACATTGACATTAAAAATGATTTTTTTAAATAACTATTTTTATTTAAATTTATTTAAATGTCAAAATATATACATAATACAAATATTAGTCCAATATAATTCATTTGAGTAATTTTATAATAGAGTTAGATATATAAAATTTTATTAATCTTTTGAATGTCACTTTTACCAACCTTCTAGGAATATTAAAAAATTATAACTAAACATAATTTCATTGCTTCTATGAATTAAATTTTGAAAATCTAACATATATGGTTGTAATAAAGATGAAAATTGTGGTCTAATAGGATCAAAATATTTTTAGTTGAATAGTAACTTTTGAATTTTATTTACCACGGTTAAAGATAAATAAGGTAATTAAAGGTAAAACTAATATTATAATAATATAAAATTACCCTAAAGCATGTCTTAATTATATTGGATACATCTAATTCAACCAAAATAACCCTTAGGTCAAAAATTTTATCCTTTTAAGCCACTATTGTTATATTTGGACATTTATCATATTTTATTTAAAGAAGTGTTAAAAATGTCGTATTTAAATATTAATAACTAATTTTTTTTAATAAATGGATTTGAATAATATAAATTATAAAATAAATATTCATTATAAATATACAAAATTTATCTACATAATTATATTTTTTAATAATTTTTTGGAATTAATGAATTTAATTTAATTCTCCCACCATGATGATACAATAATAAATTTTTTAAAGAGAGAATCAAATAAATGAAATTAATAATGTTAAAATAAATATAATTTGAATAAATTAATGAAATAAAATAATTTTATAGATAAATAATAATTTTTAGTGACACATTGGAAGTATTTTTTCATAGTTACCATGTTGTTTGGATATTTTTAAAAATGAAAATATTGAATTATAACAAAATTGAAAAAAATGGTATATTAAAATAAATATAATTTTATTAAATGATATAAAAGTCATAACAATCTAAGGTTCATCCAACTATCATGGATAGTAAAAAACATGTCATAAATGATCTATTTTTGGTTCTTATGGAATTTTATAGTAACCATATTAACCATATAGTATGAAAATACTAAAAGACATTTTAAGAGTTCAATTATTTAACAAAGGGTTAAATCTAAAATATTAGGTTAATTTTATGACCTAAATTTTGATTCAATAAGAATTACTTATGAATTTTCTATTCCTTCATGTTTTGAAAATCCAAAACAACCTATCTTAAGGAAAATTTTATTTTCCCTAAAAATTATCATAATAAGGAAAATTTTCCATCCCCAAGGGAATTTTTATCCTTACCTATGTTTTCATTGTTCATTTTATAATTTATTTTATTCTAAATCCTTTTATCACTAATGTCTAAAAATCAGTTTCATATCTAAAAACAAAAAATCCTATAAATCCTTAGATATAGGGTATTATTTTTTTAGATTCCAAATTCTCAGAAATTCAAACTCCGAATTCTCTAAAATTCAGACTCTGAATTCTCGGAAATTCAGACTCCGAATTCTCTAAAATTAAAACTTTTAATTCCATAGAATTAAAATTATGAATTCTTCATACTTAAGATTTAAAATTTCATAGAATTCAGACTCCAAATTCCATAGAATTCAGTCTCCTAATTCCTTAGAATTCAGAATCTGAATTCATTAGAATATAGAATATGAAATATATAGAATTCAGGTTCTGAATTCCTTGAAAAACAGAATACATATATTTATGATTTATAGTATCCAAGTATTTATTTACTTAGACTTCAAACTTTATTATCCTTAGACTCCAGAAAATTGTATTTGGTTAAGAAATTAGATTTTATTTACCCCTGTTATAGTTATGAAACAATTTCATGTAATCTGTTTCTAATTAACCATTGTTTGAGTGACACGAGTAGAGGTCCCTCTGAGATTCAAGGAAAAATATGACCGTTGGAGGAGGTAGTTGACCATTGGAAAAATTCATATAAATAGAAGCTCGTTTGAATGAGCTCAAAACTGATTCGATCAATCTAGAAATTATATACTGCTGAAGTTATTTCTAGAGAGAGAGAGACTCTCATGCCTCGTGCATACTGAATATCTTGTTCAGATTGCTTCGTGAGACTCTAGTTGTTATTGTGTGCTATTGAGGACTTCTGGGGATAGAAAGACAGAGGTTATGTCTACATCAAAATTTGAGGACGTTCGGGGATAGGGAGACAGAGGTGTCGACTACCTTAAAAGTTCGAGGACTTCTGGGGATTGGAAGATAGAGGTTCTGACTACCTTATAGTTCAAGATCTTGCGAGGATAGAAAGATAGATTCATACATTCTTATAGAGGGCTTACCCTGGTGTGGGTAAGACATAATTTCTTGAATGTATAAATCAAGGTACCTTTATCCAAGGTTGTTAGATACCCTTCTCTTTGTGTTAAAAGAATTCATACTTGTTAATTTTTTTGATTCATGTTAATTTTCCAATGATTTTTGTTTAATAAGGAATGTATAACTATCTTATACATTATTATACATATAAACTCTGATAAGTAAGATTCTATGCTTTAAAATAGAATCTTTTCCTTGTAATCTTTCTTTAAGTTTAATTTCTAGAACCATATTTCTAGAACCTAACAAGTTTGTAGAACTAAGAGGTCTTGTGATTGTACATTATTTATCTTTGTTAAACATAGTTTTCCTTAAGGTTAAAAAATAAGGTTTTTAAACATACAATACACCCCCTCTTGTAATTGATCATCTTCATTCTTTTTTTTATACTGAAATTGGTATCAGAGGTGGTATCTGAAATAAATATAATCACATATAAGTTTTCTCTCTCAAGTTTCCATTGTTCTAAATATTTTACTTGCAAAGGATTCTTATCCTTGTTTACAAACATATACTATTAACATGATTCTGTGGAAAGATATTTTCTTTTAAATGGAAAGAATGAATGTTGGTTCAATTGAAAATATAAATCCTACAAGACCACCATATTGTATGGAAATGATTATGAATATTGGAGAGATCGTATGAAGAGTTTTGTTTTTAATAATGGAGTGGTCAACTTCGTTACGCTTACCAGAGATTACAAGATTCCTGATATGGAAGTGATAACTTTTACTTACCAAGAAATGTCAGAATATCAACTAAACTACAAGGTACATAAAACTTTATTATGTTTCATGACCAGGAATATATACTGTCAGATTTCTTCTTGTGAAGCTGCAAATTGTATTTGGAAGAAGTTGGAGGTTACTCATTTTGGTACATCCAGGGTTATAGAAACTAGAAGAACTATACTTAGAGTAGAATATCATGGATTTCTATTTCCTTATGAAGAACCAGCGTGTAAGGTATAATAAAGGTTTATTTCTATTGTTAATAGATTTCAATCCATGGGTGAGAAAGGTTTAGATGATGAGTCACTTTTGGAAAATATTATAGATATCATGCCTAATGAGTGGTAATCTAAGAGAACAACTATTGATTAGAATAAGAATGTATTTCAGATTACTCTTGATGAGATTTTTGGAACTCTTCTTCAACATGAGACAAGAAAGAAAAGAGATGCTGATTTGAATAAATAGAACAATGTTAGTGGAAGTGTATCCTTTACTACTACTAATTTCAAGACTCCTGAAAGGGTTACAATATCCAAGTCAAAGAAAGTCACTGTTTTATCTAGATAAAGTGAAAGTGAAAATTTTGATAATGAGATAGCAAATCTTGCTCGAAGCATGGACAAGATAGTTGGGAATAAAGACTTTCAGTATAGATTTAAGGAGAAAAAAAGAAAGTACAAAAAATTCTCTGAAGTTACTTATTATGAATGCAAAAGAGAAGGGAATATTAGGAAAGATTTTCTGATTCTTTAGAAAAAGGATAGAAAAGAAAATCATTCTGAAGGAAATAGAATTAATTACTAAAAATATAAATCTAAGAATTTTTTGAAAGATAATTACACCTAGAGTGCTAGTGGTGGAGACTCTTATGACGAAACCCCAGAGTATGAATCTTCTTTTCAAAAGAATCTTGGTTTAATTGCAAAGTTACCCATTGAAAATCATTATCAAATGTCCAAGGTACATAATTTTTTATCTATAACCAATGTATCCTTGAATGATAATTATAGTGGAAATAAATATTAAGAATCCTTAGATGAATAATCTTTTTCTAATTAAGACAATATGTTACCTACTTATGAAGAAGTATCTAGGTTTACTAAGCTTCTAGAGAATGAAAATCCTAAACTCAAGAAAAAACATGATAAAAAATTCTAGAATTTATATTCTTACTAAAGAAGTATTATATCTTTAAAAGGATATTGATAAAAATATTAATGATTTTTAAAAGTATTTCAAAAAACCTCGAGGAATCCAATTTTGAGAAGGATAAAATTTATAAGGATCTAGAAAAATTAATTTATAAGAAAAATATTTTAGAGACTAACTCTAGTGATAAAAATAATGTTGTTGAGGATAAAAACGTAGTTTTCAGACTAAAGTCAGAAATATTTTCCTTGAGGAAGTGTTTTTCAAACATTTCCTTAGGTAAGAAAAACATTGATAAATGTATTCCCATATTATACCTCTAAAAAATAATTCTGGATTTGGTTATACTCATTCAAAATGGGTTTTTAGTATTAATTATTTTATTCCTCAAAGTGCACCATTTTTTACTAAGTGTCAGTGTAGTGGACATTGGGCAAAAAAATGTTCCTTAAACAAATCTTAGTCTTTGGGTTTTCATAATGCTTATTTTTCTAAGAAAACGGGGATTCCTAAAATTTTTCCTTTTGATGTTTCTAGATCCAAGAAAGTTTGGGTTTTTAAAGTCTAACACTCTTATTTTCAAGAAAATAAAGATAGTAAAAACATAAATACATGGTACATGGATAGTGGATGTTCCCAGCATATGATGGGTAAAAAAACTTATTTGAAATGATTATCAACTCGAAAGGAGGAAAAGTAACTTTCAGAGATAATGCTAAGGGATAAATTATTAGTATAGGTAACATTGTTCTTCTTGAAAAAACATTGATTTGAAATATTTTATTGGTTAAGGGAATTAAGAAAAACCTTATTATCATAATTCAATTATGAGAGGAATATTAGATTGGGAATTTTAGGAATGAAAAGTTCATAGTACACAATTCCAAGGAAGAGTTTCTTCTTTTGGCCAATAGGAAAGAGAAAGTATACACACTAAACATAAAAGACCTTAGGAGCCAAGATCTACCTTGTCTTAGTGTAATGGAAGACCATTATTGAATATAACATAGATGGTTGGGACATTGTAACCATAGAAACCTATGAAAACTCTCTATGAAAAGACTAGTTAAGGATATATCGGAGCTTAGATATGATTTTTCAAAACATTTTAATCATTGTTAATATAAAAAGCAACATAAATCATGTTTTAAATTAGTCGGTGAAGTCTTTACTACTGATGCATTGTAGTTGGTGCATATGGATCTTTTTGATCTAATACAAACTGGATGAATTGGAGGCAAATATTATGTATTTCTCCTAGATAATGATTACACTATATTTACATGGGTCTATTTTCTAGAAACTAATTCTAAATATTTTACATATTTTAAAATTTATAGAGTGAAATTTAAAAATGAGAAAAACCTTTCATTAATAACTATTCATAGTGATCATGGAGGAGAATTTAAAAATTATGAATTTGAATCTTTTTGTAGTAGGAAAGGAATTACTCATAACTTCTCAGCACCATAAACTCCTCAGAAAATGGTGTTGTTGAAATAAGAAATTGCATTCTTCAAGAGATTACTAGAACCGTGTTGAGTGAATATTCGATAGCTAAAAAGTTTTGGGCTGAAGCTATATGTACTTCTTGTTATACTATAAACTGAGTTTTGATTATACCATTTCTTAAAAAAAACCCTTACGAGTTATGGAATGGTAGAAAACATAGACATTCCTATTTCAAGGTATTTAGTTCCAAAGTATTCATTATGAATATTAAAGACAATTTACATAAATTCGCACCCAAATCTGATGAAAGAATTTTCTTAGGCTACTCAAAAACATTTAATTCTTATAGAGTTTTCAATAAAAATTCTTTTACTGTTGAAGAAATAGAACATGTTAAATATGAAGAAACTAATCCTTTTGATTTTAAACAACCTCAACATATATCATATGATGTGTTTTCAAAAACTGATTATCAATCCCTGATAGAAAATCCTTCTGATAGGGAAAATGTTCAAGAAAATGTTTTTGAGACATTTACCAGAGAAGATTTCCTACCATATGTTGATGAACGGGTTTTACAAAACCCAAATCAGTTGTTTCTTAAGAATCGTCCCAGTGATAGAATCATTGGTGATTTAAATCAACCTCTAAAGACTATAATTTCCTTATGAAATGATGTAGAACATCTATAATTCCTTTCTCAATTATAACCCAAAATCACTGATGATGCTTTAGGTGATAATTATTGGATAAAAGCTTTGCAAGATGGGCTCAATGAATTCGAAAGGAATAAAGTCTGGAACTTAGTTGAATGACCTAAGGAAACATCAGTTATTAGAGTAAAATGGTTCTTCATACATAAGTGTAATGAAAATGGAATCATATTAATAAATAAATCTAGATTGGTTTCTAAAGACTATAATCAACTTAATAGACTATGAAGAAATCTATACTCTAGTAGCTACACTTGAATCTATTTGTATTCTACTTGCCTTTACAACATTGTTTAATTTTAAACATTTTCAAATGGAAGTTAAATGTTTTTTTCTTAATGGATATGTTCAAGAGGATGTTTTTTAATTAACCTCCTGGTACTGAAGATAAAAACATCATGAACATGTTTTGAAACATACCAAAGCACTATATGGACATAAACAATCCCCTAGAGCCTGGTATGATATACTTACATGATTTTTGTTACAAAACAATTACATTAAGGTAAATTATGATCCAACCCTTTTTATAAATATAGATACGAAAAATGTTTTCATCATTCAAATTTTTGTTGACGACATTATATTTGGTTCAACTCAGCAATATTTAACTGATTCATTTGCAAATCTAATGAAATCTACGTTTGAAATGAGTATGATGGGTGAGTTTACATTTTTCCTTGGTTTTCAAATTTCTCAAAATCCATAAAGAATTTATATATCTCAATATATGTATATTAATTATCTTCTTAAAAAGTACAGATGTGAAAACACTACGAGTATAAGTACTCCCATTGGTACCTCAAATTCACTTGATCTTGATGAAACTGGGAAACCAAAAGATCAAACATCATTTAGAGGATTGATAGGAAGTCTACTATACATGACAGCTAGTCATCCAGAACTAATTTTTTCTGTATTCTTATGTTACAGATATCAATCAAATCCTAAGGAATCTAATTTAAAGGCAGTGAAAATTATTTTTTGATACTTAAAGGGAACCATGGATTTAGGACTCTTTTATACTTCTAGAAATGATTTTATTCTAAAAAGTTTTTTCGGATGCTGACTTTGGAGGATGTAGAATGCATAGGAAAAGTAAATCCAGAACTTTTCATTTCATAGAAGATCTATTAGTTTCTTGGTCATGCAAAAAGCAACACTCAATAGCACATTCCACTACTGAAGCTGAATATCAAGCAGCTAGAATTTTTTGTGCTCAAGTGTTGTGAATGCAACACACCCTCAGAGACTATGGTATGAGTTTTATCAAAACATGTAATTATTAGGTATCACTTTTTTAGGAATCACACACAAAAAGGAGATATCATTATTCAATTTTATCATAACAGAAGATCAACGTACTGATATTTTCACAAAATCTTTACCCTTTAATAGATTTTAATATATTGAACAGATGTTAGGAATGATAATTGTAAGGTAATATTATATATTAAATTATAGTTTAAACCTATCTACATACAGTAAGAAACAATTTTTCATAGGGGTAGTACATTTTTCTCTTAGTCAAAATTTTTTGTAGTCAAAATTTTTGAAAGTCAAAACTATTCTTAGTCAAAAAATTTCATTGTCAAAATTTTTCATAGTCAAAACTTTTCGTAGTCAAAATTATCAATCTGGAAGGTTTGTTTTCCTTATTAAATTTTCATAATAATCTTCTAGTATGTTGTTATTTTTATCTTGTTTAAAATACGTTTTCGGATTCACTTTTTATTAAATACGAATGTTTACCTTAAATACCTCAAATGATCGGAACCTATAGAAATCCATCTTTGGTAATCAAATCAACCATCAAATCTGACCAAGTGTATTTCAACTGTTGTATCAAGTATATAAGGTGAAATGTCTCCTCAATCTCCTATATAAGGACCGACTAATGATTTTCCCACATCGATCTTCAAGCTCTGGAATGTTGAATCCCTGGTTCTTTATTTAAGAATGTTTCATTTTTTTAATGTTTTCTTACTTCTGAATGTCTGTTGAAGCCTCTCCTCAGAAATAAATGTCAACTATAAAGGAAATTTTTGAATGGAAGATATAACGAGAGAGGTTATTTTATCCAAAATTATTTTCTAAATATGATTGTATCATTTCAATGAATATTTAGCTTAATGGCTGAGAGAGAATTTGTATATCGAAAATAGAGGCACATGATGCGGTTTATCTGGACATGGTGATTGAAATTTATGAGACAAAAAGTTTTTTTTAAAGGGAGAGATAAATTTTATTTCTAGATCTATTGGAAGAATTATTATCTTTCTAATAGCAAGGTATCAAGTTTGATCGGAATTCCTTATGAAGGAGAAGCCGAATTTTGTACTCACAAATTACCAAATGCATCAGGATATTTTGATATGGAGAAGGTTCTAGATTGTCTTAGTTTGAATGGAGTGAAGACTCCAAATATTGTTCATTTATCTACAAACCTTTGGATTCATGAGTTATGGATCAAGTGTTTTGTCATTCTGAGAAAAGTGGATAAGGATATCATGAAGAAAAATGATATATATGTTTTGGACTTCTTGATGAACCTCAAGAAGTTTATCCTAGTAAAGTATATCTTGGTTATGATTGAGATTATCAAAAATAGAAATATAAAGTCTCATATTATCATGTATCCTGCAATTCTTTCGATGATTATAGTTCTATGCCTTCATTCATTCAAAATTCCATGTAGTTATAAGACAATGAATTTCAATGTGATGTTTCTGAGTGATGATACTCTATGGAGAATGAAAGTTGTGTTTTACAGCGATTCATAAGAATTTTATGATTTGTCTGAAGTCGGAATCCAATCAATTTCAAATAAAGAGAAAGTGGCCAAGACTTCTAAGAAGGGTGGAAGGAAGAGGAATGCAAAAGAACTGAATGAAAAAAAACTCATGTTGTAAAGGAAACTCTGTCTGCACCTCCAAATCCAAATAAAAAAAAGGATTATCCTGATTAAGTAGTGGCTAAGTGGAGAGAAGATAATAAGAACAGGAAGGTAGGGGAGCCTATGTTTTTCTTCTACCCTGTAGAGGAAAAATATTTAAAGATAAAAGCAAACTGAAGAACTTGAGAAGCAATAGAAAGATAATAATCAATGTAAGAAGTTGTCTGAAGCTGAAATTGTACAATCACTTCTCAAGGATACTGAGAAATCATCTGAAGAAATCACTGTGCCAGAATCATTTTTGATCAAATTAATTCCTAAGACTCTATGAAATAATGTGGTGATTCTAGATCCAGAACAAGAAAAAGAAATTGTTCAGGAAGAGGAAGAGGAAATAAAAGAAGATAAAAAAGGAAGAAGAAGAAGGGAATGAAACTGATGATGTCATAAAGTAACTTTATGATTATCATGATAAGAAAAGTCCCTCTAAAAAATTATCAATATGGACTTCTCAAGATGAATCCTCAAAAGTTACTACTCCATGTAATGAAGAGAAGGATCAAGAAGAAGTAAACGAACCCTCTGAAGAAGAAAGAAGTAATCATAATTTTGTTCATCAAAAATATCAAGTGGCTGATGCAGAGAAAGAGGAAGTTGAGGAAGATAAAATTTTTCAGTTTCCAGATAGTGAGCATGAATCACATAGACTAGAACAGATCATTCAGACAGTTGATAAGGGAAAGATAATGTGGATCCATAGATCTAAAAAATATGTAGTAAAAAGGAGTGTTGATGGAAGTTCGTCAAAGGGGAAAGATAATGAGTTAGAAAAATAATCCTCACCAACCAAGCTTTCTGATTCAGGATCATCCTCTCTTGGACATGATTTTGTGGTACAATCATTGAAAAAACTATTGGGTACCATTCCTTTAATTCAAATTATTGATTCTAGATGTCATATGTTTCAATATTAAATGAATCAGAAATCAGATTCATTTTCCATGGTTATGGATAAATTTTTCAGACTCGATGCAGATTTCAAATCCTTTCTCATTGGTTATAAGGCTCATAAAAAATTCATTCAAGAACATTACAAGCTGGTCAAGGAAGGCTTTTGAAAACCTTAAATTTTTTTATGAATTTCAAGATAATTTCAAAGATGCCTTTAAGACCAAAGATGGAAAGCTCAATGAACATTTTAAGAACATTAAGGAAAATCTAACTCTTGAAAAGACTACTCATAATCTAGAAGTTATGGATCATAATGGAAATATTTTTTCTATGGACATGAATAGGAATAGGTAAGGGGGTCTTAGAATACAATTTGAATAGAAGCTTGTTAAGAAAGAATAAGTGTTTAAAGCTCAAGAAGAATGTCTTAAGTCTCAAAAAGAAAATATTAGAGCCTTAGAAAAGAAAAGTGAAGATCAAGATTAGCTATTTAAGAATTTGTAAGAAGATTACAATGAGCTCAAGAAGCTATAAACCATTGTCAAGAAGCTGATTCCAAAGGAGAAAAAAGGAAAAAAAATTTCCAATTTCGATCTTTTGTTGAAATTATTTCATGTACAAATTATTTCAATATTAATGAAATTTTGGTTGTTATTCAAATATTTTTTGGTTCCATAGTACTAATATTTCTTGTAAAAAAATTTCTTTCCATTCACTATATTCATTTCTGAAATCAAAAAGGGGAGAGAGGAATGATAAAAAGAATACTAAGAATATATTTCATTAAGTAAGGGGGAGTTCATCTAAGAATAATTTCTTATCAAAAAATATTTTCATATGTAAGATAATGTAAAATATCATTCAAGAAACCAAGAATGAGATCCTTAGTGATTCCAAATTCTGAGGAGGAGTTAGTCGTATTCACATTCATCCATAATTAAAGGGAGATATGTTTTTATTTTCATGTCCATAAAATTGTAAGTACTTATATTCTTTTTCGCAAGGATGTTTGTGATTTCTAGAAAGGGGGAGATTGTGGAGTTAATAATAATTACTAATGAATTTTTCATTCCTTCCTGTTTTGAAAATCACAAACAACCTATATTATGGCAAATTATATTTTCCCTAAAAATTATCTTAATAATAAAATATCCTTCCCCAAGGAAATTTTTATCCATACCTTTTATTTCATTGTTCATTTTATAATTTCCATTATTCTAAATCCTTTTATCTTTACAGTCTAAAATTCAATTTCATATCTAAAACCATTGAATCTAATAAATCCATAGATATAGAGTATTCTGTTTTTAGATTCTAAATTCTTTGAAATTTAGACTCTGAATTCTCTAAAACTCAGTCACCAAGTTCTCTGAATTTCAGAATCCGAATTCTCTGAAGATCAGACTTCTAATTCCTCAGAACTCAGATTCTGAATTCCTCAGAATTTAGATTCCGAATTCGTTAGAATTCAGACTCTGAATTACTTAGAATACCGACTCAGACTTCTTTAGAATTTAGTATCCGAATTCATTAGAATTCATACTCCGAAATCTATAGAATTCAGGTTCCTAATTCTTTGAAAAATATAATCTAGATATTCATGATTTATAGCCTCCATGTATTTATTTACATAGACTTTGAACTTTATTTTCTATAGACTCGATAAAATTTTATTTGGTTAAGAAACCATATTTTACTTACCCCTGTTATAGTTATGAAGTGATGTCATGTAATCTATTTCTAATTAAATGTTGTTTGAGTGACACATGTACATGTCCCTCCAAGATTCAAGAAAAAATATGATCGTTGGAGTAGGGGGTCGAGCATTGGAAAAATTCCAATAAATAAGAGCTCATTTGAACGATCTCATAACTAACTCGATCAATCTAGAAATTTAATGCTTTTGAAGTTATTTCTAGAGAGAGAGACTCGAATTCCTTGTGCATACTGAACATCTTATTCAGCTTATTTCATGAGACTCTGATTATTGATGTGTACAATCGAGGACTTCCGGGGATAGAAAGACAGAGGTGTCGACTACCTTAAATGTTCGTGGACTTCCAGTGATAGGAAGAGAGAGGTGCCTACTACCTTAAAAGTTTGAGGACATCCAGGGATAGGAATAAAGAGGTACTGACTACCTTATAGTTTGAGGGCTTGCATGGATAACAAGACAGTTTCCGATATTCCTATAGACGGCTTATCCAGGTGTGGGTAAGACAGACATTCTTGAATGGATAAATCAAGGGACCTTTATCCAACGTTGTTGGATACCCTTCTCTTTTGGTTAAAAGATTTCATACTTGTTACTTGTTTTTTTCAAAGTTAATTTTCTGCTTCTTTTTTTTTAATAAATAAATTATAACTATCTTATACCTTCTTGTACTTGTATACTCTGATATGTATGATATTATATGCTTTAAGGTAGAATATTTTTCTTCTAAAATTTCTTTAAGTTTCATTTCCAGAACCATATTTCCAGGACCTAGAATGTTTTTATAACTAATAGGTCTTGTGAATTTACATTTCTTATCCTTCTTAGGCATATTTTTCCTTAAGGTTAAAAGTGAAAGTTTTTAAACTTACAATTCACCCCCACTTGTAATTGAGAATCTACATTCATTTTTTGATCCTACACTAATCTTGTCAAAAACATATTGTATGATATTATTTCTACTAATACCATTCATATAATATAAATAAATGAATTTTGAGATATTATAAAATGAAAATTCTATTATAATAAATTAATATTTCATGATTTTTCCAAAAAAGTGCCCCACCTCTTTTATAAAAGGGCACCTCCCTTTCTATTTAACTCATATCTCTAAATACTTTTGGTTAGGACGAACACTTACCATTTACCATCTAAAAATCACTAATATCATTATAGAGTCCACACTTTTGGATGAAATCAATCCTGAGGATTCTTTTTGTGCAAATCAAAAGGAGACACCAGAAAAGAGGTAATTTTTTTATCACCTCTTTTAATGTTATTTTCTTCTTCTACTTCTTCTTTCTCTAATTTTTCCTTTCTAAAAAAATAACTCCAGTAACTTCAACATTCAAGATGTTATTATAATTTTGTTAAAACCATATTCCTCCTTTTACCCATCTTATGAAAAAAGTATCACCATGTGTGCATACGTATGGCTTACCGTCTCCACACCATGGTGTAAATTTTTTTTGTACACTTTATTTATATGGGTATAACGATGAATACAACATATGTAAATAATAAATAAAATATGATATTTTTTCTGTAAAATTCATATTCAATTCAATTACATACCATTTAACCCTTAAGGAAATGATATCTTAGCTCATGCGTATGTATGGCTTACCATCTCCACTATGGTGTGTTCCAGTTTATTTATCTATATTATATATATTATATATATAGAATATATATGATATATAAATCATGTTTTTCATTCTTTAAGTAAGTAATTATTATCTACATAATATGATCAAAAATAACAATTCAAAACATGTATGTCAAAGAACGCGATTATTACCCAAAACATTGCTTTAACTTGGAATTTTTTTATAAATAGGTAATAAAAATCCATAAATGAATCATATATGATATCATAAATATGGATACAGTCTTTGTAGAATTTAATAATATTTTTAACCAATATATAAGAGGAAAATGTATCTTCTACTATAATAAACTATAAGTTAGGGGTTACTTTCACAATCTCATTATTATTCGTGGTTGTTGACATGTAAGTATCTTCTGGGAAATCTTTTTCATCCATATCAATATTTCTAAAAATATTTTCATATTTTTTTTACTATTATCCTATGTATGTTTAATTTCATTTTACCCATGTTTTACTATTTATAAAAAAAATTGAATGAAATATTTTGGTTGCTTTCCAAACGAGGTACTTTATGACATTTTCAACAAAATAAGGAAATAATTTTTTTAAATTTATACGATGCGAGCGGCTATTTTTCCACCATTATGTCATCTAACCATTTTCAGATTCCTTTACAAGATTACATGGTAATTTTCAAAAGAAATGTGTTATTTTAAAATTTCATGGATTTTAAATGATTTAAATTAAAAAGGGATATTTTCCTCAAAGAGTTTTAATGAATTTATTTAATTATTTCCATCTATGTCAAACTAATTTTTTTGATTTTATTCTTGTTTGATGTTGATTAATTAATAGACAATATCCTATATTGTATTTAATGTTTTGTGATATGGTGGACTACGGGTGTTTTTTTATAACATTCATGGCTTACGATTAAATTATTAACATTGTGTATGCTAGTTTTAAAAGAAATGTTTATATTTTGTTTCAACCGTTTCATATGAGGACTTAATTGGACTTAGTAAGTGACAATAGGGGCTCACTATAGCCCCATGATGAATTGGTAGGTATCATGGGACAATATATTGTCTTGGCATAAGGACTGGACAAAATATTTGTGTATGGTCTTGGATAGTGGCATTGACTTAGTGGTTATGATGTCTGACATTATGCATTCCATTGTTACGGGAATAACTATTTATTTTACATGTGATTATTCGACTAGTAGAATATAAATGTGAATGTTTTAATATAATTATTTGAATTATTCTTGCAATATTATTCTGAATATAATGTTTTAAAATGATTTTGTTTTAGTTTTGTAATTTTCCATAAAATGTTATGGTTATTTTTGATAGCTTCCTCTATATTGTTTATCCTTAATAAGAATTGAGTCCACCCCTTTCTTATATTTTATTTTACCAGGACTACAATAAGTGTTTTATGGTTGATATGTAGTTTTAAGATATTGGAATAATGGAATTCTCAAAAGATAATATATGTTGTAGTTTATGTTTTTAATTACAAAGTATGGTTGATGGATGCAATCTATTTTTCAAGACTTCTAAACTGATTAGTCCTTTGGAATATGATTTTTATATCATGCCAATATATTAAAATAATGTAAAATATCTAGGATTATGGGTTCATGACATTACAATGAAATCATTATATGATTATGGAATATGATGTATGTTGGATCAAATGGGAACTCTACAATCTGTCCCATGATGTAACCAGTGAGAGGGGACAATTCATAATTATTAATGGAATATTCACCATTTATATTCTTTATCACTAGTTCTGATTCCTCTTTGATATTCAGGTAGGTTATTTTCAACATTAGGGATATTTCTAAGACAGTGATGAGGACTTGGTATTCTGTATCATTATTTTCACTGCTTTTTGGAAGTGGGAAATAGTAGGGAAAACTGATTTGTCTAGAGAGACAAAAACAATCCATAGGCCAACTAGACTGTGTCTTGGGTTTTACATCCTTTTACTGATAGGAATTCAGGAGACTCTATAAAAATATATCTCCCATGTGCAAGGAGTGTCATGGGAATAGAAAACCTCATCATCTGGATGATTTGAGTCCACTGGTGTATGTTTCGGGGTAGTATGTGCAATGAGGAAAACATCCATGGCCTTCCCTTTAGTGTTTTTTATAAAAACTGAATGTATTATTATTATACAATTATTTTCCAAGAGTCCAAGTACCTAGTCAGTATAGGGAGTCCAAGGATGTACTTGAGAAGATCAATACTTGTGGTCAGATAGAGTTCATGGTGTTGAAAGTAATACCTCAGATCTTTCATTGTAAATATAAATGCAAGGAATTTGTTCTCGGCATAATAGTATCGAGTCTCAATACCTAGAATAATTTGGATGAGGTAATAGAGAATATTCTCACCCCATTAATCTTTTCTTTTGTGTTAGGATGCTTCTAAGTGAGAGTTTCATGGTGGCCACATAAATGATGAGTGACATCCCTTCCAATGGAGTCGTCAAGACCAGTGGGTGTAATAAATACTACATGATCCTTCTAAAGGCTTCTAAAAATTCATCATCCCATTTATATGAATTTACATTCTAATTTATCCTAGTAAAGGGGGAATTTTTCCAACCTAGTTTAAAATTAATTGATTATTATATGTGAGTTTCTCTTGGAGCCCCATCAGTTATTATAGATTTTTGGGTTGTGACATTGTTATGATAACACCAATCTTCTCCAAGTAAACCTTGATACAATGGTGGCATACTACAATGAAAATTAACTTCACTGATGTTACCCCAAAAGTGAATTTCAATGGATTCATCTTCAAAATGTGATGTCACATGTTTTCAAAGATTTTATGAAGATCTATGATGTGATCACATCGCTTCCGGTATTTGACCACTATGTAATTAACAAAAAATTTAGATATCTTTCCCAATAATGGATTAAAGATATGATACATGGTTCATTGATATGTATAACCTATGTTATTTATCCCAAAGTTCATGCCCTGACAATAGAAGATCTATTGAGATGCAATGAAGGTCATGAATTCCTCATCTTCATTGGAAATATTTATTTGATTCTACCATAAATACCTATCCAATAAGAAAAGGTCCTGGAATCTAGTAGTTACATAAATCAATAGTTCTAGGATCGATAATGGGAAATCATACTTTGGGAACTGAAATTGATGTAAACCCCAATATGCCTATTCTTTATCTTAAGAGGGATGTTGTTAGAAATCCATCATTGGTATTACACATATTTGAAAAAGTTGTATTAGAACAACTTTTTGACTTCTACCTCTACATTTGTGGAAAGATAGGGGTGTAACTTATTAGCTACCTACTTAATGCCTTGATTCTCATTGGGTAGTTAGAGATGCTACATAGTCAAATAGAGATTCAGTCTAAATTTTTTTTTAGTTCCAAGAAAATAGATATTAATGTTGTTTCTTAAATACAGAATACAACTCTTTCTCTTCAAGGGTCTTGGTAACACTAATCAGTATAGGCTACAGGCCTTCTTCTATTCAAATATTTATCTTATTGATCTCATGGATGGTGGTGGAGGCACCTTTATCAAATAAGGGAGGGTTGTTCCTGAGGTCATCCTCATCCTCTTCCATAAATGAGTATATTGAGATATTTCTAAACAATTATGGAAATCTGGGGGCATCTCTATCAATATTGGCATGAGAGAGGCCATGAGAAGAGACATTACTATCCCCTGCTATCTGAGTTGTTATAGAGATATTCTGAAATTGACTATATTTTCACTAACACCGAGGATAAGAGGACCTTGGACCTCTGTGTTAAGCCTGTCACCGTTACTTTATTTATGTGGATAAAATATTCTATATTGAGGATACTATAGGGGTTTGTAGGGGCTATCCCCAAGACATTTTGGGGATGAAACATATATATCATCACCCATTATTGGTTTTTTCCTCCCATTTTACAAAAAAAAATTATTAATTATATGTGGATATTCAAGTCCTTAAGTGGGAATTTTAAACATGAAGTATACTGAACTTTCCATTTATAGGGTATTTAAAACATCGATGGAATGTTAATGGTACCATCAAGTGCCTGTAGAGATAGGGACTCCCAATAAGGTCAATATATGCAGTTTCTTTCTCTATAACCATCAATTTAGTGTCAGATGTGAGATCCCCAAAATGAGCATCAATCACGATCTTCCTAAGAGGCATTTTCTCAGGATAATTATACCCATTAATTGTCATCTTTGTTGGATGAAAAACCCATTCAAAATATTTCAAACATCGGTGGGTTCAAACCGGGATGTGGTTGATCCGAGAAACATTATCAATCAAGGCCCCATGGATTTGGATATTATTAACTCTTCTAAAAAAATTGGGATTTATGTTTCCATGAAGAACCTCTTCCTTATCTTGATCAGTGAACAAGATGGTGACATGTAATTTTGATGACCTAGCCTCCACTCAATAGACCTCAGATGCAAGAAATTATCTCTAAAATTCTTATGGGATACGGAGGGCTTCAAAAACATCCTCAGTGAGTTCTTTTTAAATATGGAGTGCATCAAGTACCCAAGATCTAGGTTGGGACCTATTCAAAATGTTTCAGAATGTCATACCTTTATGCCAATGGTCGACACTTCCCGATGTGGGGATGCTCCTTGACATGAGGCTCAGGAGCTGAGGGATTCAAGGAGCATGGGACTAGTGTTTATACAATGGTCAAGGGAGTATCTTATTCTTGTGGAACTGTTCCTATTTTCCTTCACCCTTGGTTGGTTTGATCAGATAATCGAACCCCCTGGGTTCTCTTTCAAGAAAATTGGGTGCATATTACCTCTGGAGGGTTTTAGTATGACTCCACAACTCTTTTGAGCATGCTGGAGTTCTTTCCCATTTTTATTAGCTGCATATATCTTTATCAAGATGAAATGAGTTGAATATTGAGTACAAAAATTCTTTTTTTATCCCATATATCATTGGTTTTGAAAAATTCGGCATCCTGTTCCCTGATTATATATAGGGAACTCATATTCTGAGGCATATTAATCACCCATGAAGAGGTCTCCTAAGTGTATTATGTTTAAAAAACCAATGATAAAATATTATTCTTATGTGGATTCCATTTAGTTTGATGGTTCCAAATCTTATTATATTTGATGGATGAAGTCTACAAGAGATAGATCTTTCGTTAGATATGAATATGATTCCTCCTCTTCTGTTTCTTCTTACATTTGGTGGCCACACACACATTTCGGAGTTATAGGTGATGTTTCCTACATGACTGGTGGATCTATTGTGGATCTGGGAATCTACTCTCTTAGTGTGTAATGTTCTTGATCAACTATTGTTTTAGTCATTCTATTGTCAAACATTCATGTATCCCTAGCCGAGACATTATGCCAACCATCCTTTTCTCCTGACTAGGAAATGGTTATGCAAGCCACATGCTCTAAAGAGTTATCTAACACAAAATTTCTAGGATTAACCATTAATTTAAGGACATATTTAAAGACAACTAATTTCTAGATATTATTACCTATCCCTATATGGAATATGAAGTAGTCGAGATGGTCAATGTGGTTGACCACATAGAGCTTCTTGGGCTATGGTATCATGAGTAGATTATTTTCCATGGCTGTAAAGAAATAAATAAAAACATGTTAATTTTGGAAGATGTATGATTTTTCATCTATTCCTCAAATCCCATGTGACCCAATATTCTATTTTCTTCTGGATGATGGATATTATGTGGTTTTCATCACTCGACAAGAGGTGTTGGGTGGTTCGAGACCTACATAGTTTCATGGATGGGTACTACCGCTAGATTGAGTGTGATAGCTATAGATAATATATTTCCTAGATATTTCCCATGTGTTATGGTAATGAGTTGTGTTTTGGACCGAGTTCATTGAATGGATTTCTCAAGACATTGTTCTATTTTTATGAACCTGCAAAAGCCACCTGGATACTTCATTTGGATTAGAGGTGTCTGCAACAAATCCTAGATATTTTTAACACCAAGTTACAATAGTTTCTCTTATGGGAGAGGGATGTTGAGTTAATTGATTATACCCTTCCATCTTGCTAAGATGATAGAAACCCTCTCATGTTTTCATTGCTAGAAATCCAGTAGGTTGAGGGTTGTCACATTCCTCAATGTGTGGTTGAACTAATAAAGGAATTGGTGATGAATCTATTTCCATCCTTTAATCGAACTTTCAAGAAGACAACATTACAAAACAAATGATGTCCCTATTAGAGTCTGCACAAAACACCTCATCTTTTTTGCATACTATTGATCTTGAGGGACCATCATCGGCCCGCAAAAGAATATAAATTTTGTGAGATATTTCTCAAGATTTCTGGCACCAAAAAAAGTTGGGAAGCTAGGATTGTCAAAATTGGGTGGAGGTAAAGTGTTGTCTACCCATTCCAAATATGGATTTCTCTCAAGCGAAAAAAGTTTGTGTCACCCTTCCATGGATTCAATTAATGTATTCAGGGATTTAATAATGTAATAAAGATCTAGGGGTAATGTTGTTTGATATTTCTCCAATCTAGAGGGAGTTGGTGTGGCTCTTGGAGGTGTCCCTACCTTTATCTTCTACTAATCATCAGTTATTTATAAGAAAAAATGATTTATCAGATGACAGAGAGATTGTCTCCACAATTGAGAGATGTTATGATCATTTTCAACTTCCCTGTTTATATAGACTAGTATCCTAGATGAAGATCCAATATGATGCATAGATACCTATATTATTGTGATATTATCTATGTGGGTGAGAGAATATTCATCGTTTCTTGAATATGATACCCAACATGAATATTCCCCCTATGTAGATCCTTGTTGAGTTGTTTGAGAGTTTTTATCTCACTCTCTTACTATGAAAACAAAACTTATGTTGAAGGAAACACAACTCTACTGGGTAGTGATTATGATGTAGTTTCACCTTTCCTTTTTATTTGGTTTTTTTACCATGAAGGTGGTAACTCGGTATTTTGAGGTTCCAGATTAGGGATCTTCCCTTGGTTTCGGGTGTGTGCAACTTCGTTTGGTGCCTTCAAATCACTCTCATCCTAGGAAAGGTTGTCAATGTTACGGTACTCTATATTTTTATATTGCACGAAAATTTATTTCATATTAACAATAATGAAATATAGAGAGGGATATCACGAAATGGTTGTTTTCCCATTGCTTTCGATATAACAGGCTGATTCTGCACTACCTATATCAGGGTCATTATTCGAAGCCTTGGACATAATGATTCATTTTTTCTTGGGACCATGGAAGGGTTTGATCACGTTCTCCATACATTCCTACCATCCTAGTCTATGAAAATATATGTTGAGGGAGTTTTTGGTCATTATTTCTGAATGGTCGTCGACCCGAAGTGGGTGGTCCTGCGATGGGAGGAACAATTAGGATGATGACCCATGGTTTTTTCCACCCAACCCAGAGAAGAAAAATTCTCTATGTGTTGATAATGATGATGAAGATTCACAAAATCCTCTATGGTGTGGGTTATTTGGGGATGCAATGTGAATTTTTTGGTCCTTATGTTAAGGATCCATTGATTCTAATTGTGTATTTGATGAATCCTGGGATGGACATGAAAATTTTAAATTCCCCTTGATCAGTGGGGTGGAGTTGATCTAGAATAAAAACTAATGTCCCTAACTCACTCTCAGGGTACAATGAATCTAGGGTTTTTTTAGATATAAATTCCCCCCACCTAGTGGGATGGTGTTTTTTGTACTTATTGCTGATGTGTCTCAAATACTCTCGATAATTGAAGATCCAAGGGGTGGAGGTAGTGGTTTCCATTCCCTAATCTCGGTGAGATGGTTATCCTATTAGATAACTATTAGGGAAGCTTCTGTTGGGGGCTATTTGTTTTGGCATTGTTTTTCTCATATAGGATATGGGCGTGATAGAAACCCATGGTGAGAACAATTCTTTATGAGAAGTTGTCCAGTTGATCACAAATTCTTTCCACTTGATAGAAATGAATTCCTATTACATTGAGGGGCCCTATTTTATGTATTTTTAGCTATAATCTCACTCCATTTAGGATGTATAGGAACCTTTAAAGTGGGGGAATTTAATTTTAGTGACCAACTAGCCCAAGCATTACCCAGTCCATTGATTTTTCTAGAGGATATGACAATACAGGATACCATATCAGAGGGATTATATTATTCCAGGGCATCAAAAAAGTGTAATGCTCTATGTTGTACCTATGTTCAAATATGGATTCATAATTTGGCTTTAGATATCATCTTCATAATGGTTTTTATGCAATGATGACAAGCATGTTGTAGATTTTAATTGTACTTTTCTAGTTTTTGATCTCAAGACTTGGAGAGAACGGCTAAGTCTAGATAAAAATAGAGTATCATGATGGTATGATTTTGACCCTTGTATACTAGATAAGATAGGTGTATATGCTTCAGTTTCTGATGATTTTATGACATATTTTGGCATAGATAAGTCATGCACTCCTTTTTTACCTCATCAGGGATATCATTGTCAGATGTTGCGAGGGGACAGAACATTATAGGGTGGTTGTTAGCATATAAATCTCACCATTTGTAAATTTAATCCCACTATTCATCAAAATTACTTGTCTTAATCCAATCATACCATATAAGATGTTTCTAAGGGTTTCATGATGGTTGTAGTGGAGCCCTGGTGAATATTGATGGGGAACTATATGTGGTTTACCTTGATTTTTCAAGAACCTCTCTATACAAAGACATTTAAGATTTGAACACCTCTATATATAAAGGTGTATTATATTTGAACACATTTATATACTAACGATTCTGAGAAAGGGGATGATTTACTTTCCCATTTTAGATATCACCATGGGGAGGTTGACAACGTTGAATGTCAGGAGAAGAGTCACTATGATCCATCTCCGCACAACTCTATGAAGGAATATCATAGCAATGATCATCTTATTCTTTGGTGCAAGAGTTAAATGAACCATTTGGTGTCAATAATATTTCTCTAATGAACTTAAGGACACTTCTATTGATAATATCTGGAATATGGGTTAAATCCTATGTTGTGGTTGGGATATGTCGACCTACCTTTTGGAATTGTGAAAGGATTTGACACGGATGTATAATGGTTGTCAGAACATATATAAAACTATCTCGTGTTGTCGGAATATTAGATCACTATTGAGAATATTTTGTAATATTCTGATGAGTTTCCTCATTATTACTCAGAATTTGAGCTTGTCTCGAGGCACATCCCATTCTAATTTAGTGATCCTCGGTCAGGATAAGAGTATGTGTCAAATGTTGAGACATTGAAATATCCCATTGGGATTTCTTGGTAATGATATGAGACTGACTTAAGGCATATTAAACTCTTCCCTGGTGTTCCCCTATTGGAGAAGGAATATAAGGCTCTTCTAAATATGAATTCCATGCTGGAATATGCCAAAGATACTCCATAATTGGAGACGGAATATGGACCTCTAATTATATTTCCATGGAATGATGCTGGTGAAGTTGTTCATCGGTGGAAGTAGGAATATGATCTTGAAATATGTGATAGGATTTAATAGGCCAAGAAGTTTCACTTAAAATAATTTGATCCTATCCTGAGGCTTGTATCATTATCACTTGGTTTTCCCCATCTAAAATGATGATATAGGCCTGATATAGGGACATTATAATATCTAGGTAGAATTATTAGATAGAATTCTGAGCTAGTAACTATGCATATTCCCCTCTCACTTGGTGATCCCTAGTTATAACAAGGATATGAGCCCAATCTTTGGAATTTGGAATATGATGACAAACATTTTTGATAGGCATGTTTTCTTGTCCTGAGGCATGTTTCACTTTCACCTAGAGAGCCTTGTTTGGAACATGAATATGATCATAGTCCAATACATCATACATTATTAAAATATACTTATAATACCTATAAAAGGGATCAATAATGTGTGTTTTATCTGGCTAGACCATTTTTCACAATGATCATAGTATTGAGCTATCATGGTTGTAGGGATAGGAATGTAAACATGTCCCTTTATCTGCAATAGTGTTGGAATATATCACTGGAGTCCTTCAGTAGTGGATAAAATATATTAGAAGTTTAACAAATTGTGTGCATGGATATAGGCCTAGACATTTTAGGTCTCCATTATAATGTTGATGATGTATTCAATTGATGTGAGGATATGCACCAACTTCTTTCCTTTGTGTCCCACAAGAATATTCTGATGGACTTCATGTGCAGGGGTAGGGATATGTTCCATCCCCATGCATTCTGTGAGAATATTCCCAAATATGTTTTTTAGTGATAAGTGATATGATCTTATATACTATTTTCAACAAAAATATTAATGAAGTAATTGTCAGAAAGAGAGGGGATATGATCCATCTTATGGATATCCGGAGCCTTCCTCACATGAGGAACCTTCCTTATTGTTCATGAATGGGTGTAATAGGTGGAATTGTGTCATGTGGTACCCTAAGAAATGGACTGGTGTGTATTGGTGGGATGATGCTGGTGATGGTGCTTGACAAGTTCCCTCTACGAAGCCCATAAATTGGGCATGCGCTTTATTTGACTACATGGTACACCTTCATCAGAGACTGATGGTGGCCATTTTTTCACACTGAGAATAAGCACCCAAAGTGATTGGTTGTTGTTATAAGGGAAACTTTATTAGCTATATATTTCCCTGAATGATGTAGACTCTTCATCATTAGTTATTGGAGACCCTCCTAAGAATTTTCAAGGGTCAAAATTGAACCATGTGGGTGGTAATCATGAACCATAATTTTTACCAAATGATGTTAATGTTTTCAGGCATGTGAGATCATTGTGAGACCCATGGGGGTTGTGACCATTGATAATTTATCATAGTGGTCACTAGATGATGAATAAAAAATCTTAGATTAGGGTGCTTTTTCTATGATTTATATCTACAGTCATGAAGAAAACATTGAAAAAGGTAACTGATTAGTGTAATATCATATGCATGATATGCTCAACCAGATACGCATGGTTAACTAAATTGTTGTTTTATTCCTGATCTGACCATTATGCTTTATTATACTTGTTAACATGAGGATAAAATTATTTCATGATAAACTTTATTATAGAGGATCAACTATAAGAGTATAACGGTATTACTAGATTTGTTTGTGTAATATATTCAAAACAAAGTGGAATAATGTATGATTAACCGGACATTCTATTATTTGATAGATTCAAGTTGGGTTTAGTATTTTTATATGTTTATTGTGTGAAAACAAAATGGATTGATGCATAATAAAAAATCATTTTTAAATATAGAGATCTAGGCCAGGTTCATCACTTCTATTTGCGTATGATGTAAAAACTAAATTTTCTAAAGGATAATCATCTAATCATTTTTTATTAATGATTTTCACATTGGCTTCACTATTTCTATTTCATATGGTATGAAGAAATGAATCTATTAATAATAACCCAATAATTTTTTTATTAGATGTATTCATGTCTAGTTAACCATTTCTAGTTTAATTGTGAAAATACAACTGGGGAAACCCTCATTGAGGTGGGTTCGACTGGGTGTAACGTTTGATTATAGGGGGATAATTTATGGCACAATCATTAAAATTGGCTCAAAATTGTAGTTCTTAATATAAACACTTAATGATTCCCTCGACCATAACTGGGTAGAGACATATTTTCCAGTGGTTGGTTACCAATTTGGGTTTTAGACCCAACAACTCTTAGGGACACACCTTTGTTGAGAGGATGGGATGTTTGGCTCATCACGCCCTTTTGAGGGGTATTTTATCATACTTTAGGAATCACTTATTGATTTAAGATAAGTTCGTGAATCTCTTCCTAATCCTAGTATGGGACCAGTAACCCTAACAAAATAATTATAGGTTAATTATCTTTATATACAATAGAAAGGGGATGTCTTCAATTAACAGAGGAAAGGGGACGCCATTAGTGAATCCATATAAATGTATTTGAGGTCCTTTATCCATTTATGAGTTATGGAAAATTATTTTACATATTTAATCCATATAACTAGTCACTTATTAAATTTTTTCTACATAGGGAGGCAGCTAAAATTATGAGGAGGCAATTCAGGCAATATTAGGCATCTTACATATCCTTTTTATTGCAAAAATAAAAACCAACATTGTTCGTTAAAAAATTTTATATTGACATTATGAATAGATGACATATGTGTAACCATTGTGGCACCAGATGTTTGAGATTGATTCTTGAGGAGATTCCCTACATATCTTAGTTATGTCTGAAATTAGTGTTTCCATTGTTAGATCCCACCCTCAGGTTTGGTCCCAAGGTAGATTCCCATATGTGTATGGATATTTATATCATACCACTCATCAATTCTTACATAATGGGATTACCGTGGATGGTAGAGATTCATGATGCCAATGATGTGTTCATTACGGCTTCCTATGACCACGTGAGCTATGCTTGATTTGAGAAACAAGGGACAACAAGTGATCAATGTCATTTCATATAAAAATGATGGGTTGTGTGCTGGGAAAACACTGGGGATGTCTAATATGGAGATCATGCCTCAAAGATGAATCATATGTATCTTGATTATGGAATGAATGAGAGTCATCATAGTTTATTTTATTTCTCACTCCATTAAGGGATGAGGTAGATTGATCATCCCATGGGAATGATTTGGTCCTAATGGTTAAAATGTCAAAGGCATGAGGAATTCATCAAAATGGATTTTTATTTTATCTTGATACTTTTTAATGCATCCAATGTATACTAGTTATTGTAGGAATAATAATTATCAATGTTTAGTGGATTATAGCTTACACACTGATGTCACCTTGTAAACGAGATATATCAAATTATAACACTGTTGGGGCTAACAAACTGATGATTCCCTTTCTTTGGTATAGTCTTGTGATGAAAATGATAAGATATTTTTTGCTCTCTAAGACCATGTGAGATTTGACCTATGTGAGAAAGAAGGGTTATAAAATGATTTGTCTCATTTCTTGTGCATGCATAACATATATACTGAAACAAACCATTAGAATATTGATATGGTTCTCATGCCATATTAAGGTGTCGTATATATCCTAGTTATGGAAGGAATAATAGTCTTTATTGTTTAGATGGATTGGGATTACAAACATACAATTTCATGATAATTAAGGCATGTCACATTATGCTGCAGGTTGGGGATTACACACTAATATTTCCCTTCATAGAGGGGCATATAATATTACACAGCTGCTTGTGGTTACACAATGACATTGCCTTTTATCAGGGCTTACACAACCAGGCTCAAAAACATTATCATGCCCTGGGATTCCTTGTTTGAACTAGTCTAATTTCCAGCCTAACATGCATTGGTTTTCCACTTAAAATTCCTTGGTTTCCTAGTCAACAGGTCAGAGATGTATTCCTGAAAATTTCAAAGACAGTTGTATGATCAAGTTGAATTATTTGAGGTAATTCACATAATATAGTTGAAATATCTGAATGTTGTCTCATGATCTTGTATGAATTGTCTGAAAGACATCATAAGACCAATATGGTTCGTCATAGGAGCCATCACATGACCTAGATTATTTTTCTAGTGGGATGTCGCATGAATTAGCTTACATGCCCAAGTGTAATCACATGAGCTGATTGACATAGATTAAGGGAGTCGAGAGAGTCAATATGACATATATTGGGATATGTTACATGTTATAGAGGAATTATCTAGAGGGAAATGAAATACCTAGTTGGATTACATGGAGGGTATTACGAGAGTCAGTTGACATGCCCGAGTGCTACTATGAGACTCAGGTGAAAAGAGTGAGTATTTCTATATGAGTCATGATACATGGTTTAAGGACATCGTAGGGTTTGGTTTTAGAGCTAGGATGGAGAACCTAGATGGATTTGTAAGATAAATTTGGCATGCCTAGGGGAAACATGCGACCATATTCTACATGTTCTGAGGGCTTCACATGAGTCATATGGTATACCGAAGGAGTGTTTCAAGATCTGGGTGATGTGTCATGGTGATATCTCTTTTCCAAAGTGGTTCATATGAAGCGCATGAAGGTCAACATGTATGTTATTCACATAATTCCCCCATCATTATTCTTTTTTAAATACATTATATTGTGAATGCCTTATATATTTTCACTGTCTTCTTATTGTAAGTCTCACATGATCTAATTGATTTGAAGGATTTTTCTTTCCTATCCTGCCAGAATTCCATCACATGATCTATGGATGGCCACCCGATGCACCTATGCATGTTGCATGATCATTCCAGCTATTCTCTAGTATCTTACCACATAGAAGACTTTCCAGTCGCAAGATCAAAAAATCTAAGAAATCCTATTTGGCTCTTGGATACAGAAGAGCCAATTTCTCATTGGGAGAATCTTCTTCTTGGTCATCGTAGGTCACTATATGTATCAATTGTGGTTTTCATGTTGGGTAAGGGGATTTATAGGTCTTCCCATACCATTTAATCATTGATTTTCAAGGAAGATATCTTCAGAATCTAGGTTAGTGTCAATGAAGAGATTCAACATCTTACGTCATTGTGAGTCTCTATCATGGATCGCTCAGAGGGAATCAGCTAATTTTTAGTGACTGTGAGTCTCTCCCATAAATTCATCCTTTATTTGATTATTTCTAATTTATTCTAACTTCTTAATCACATGGTAATGTCGAAGGACATCCATATTTTAATATTGATATGTACATGGTCCTTCACTAGATTAAGGAACCTATAAAATTCCATCATGTGATCTCAGGTGACTTTTCTAGGAATTTCCCTGAGGCGATGATGGATTGTAAAGGGGAATTTTCGGGATCAGACTGACATGTCCTGGAGTCTCGCAATATCATACTACAGACTTCCTAGTGAATCGAAAACATTTTATGACCATGAAAGGCTTCCACCTCCACTCTTTTTTCCTCAGTTTATGTTACAATGGTCTTTATTCATGTGATATTTCATGTATATTTTTAAAGATAAATACTCTACCACTAAGTGATGTGTTGGATGACCAATAAATTTTTATGTGGATGACATAACACCGGGCTTTCCAAAGATGAGGGAGACATGTCAGTGGGGTCTTGTGGTGTATTATGGATTTTTAGAGGCACATCACATGGATTTTATGACTCCAAGTGGCACCCACCTCCTCCACTTTTATTTATTTTGTTTTATTTACGAAAAGGCTCTGGGGTCCTATGAGTTAGATAGATGTTAGTGAGGAAAACGATTTTCGTCATTATTTTTGAGTCATGTGACCCTTACAACCCCAAGATGCATCTACCTTTTTTATATTTACCATTAATTTTTTGATGGATTTTTTTGATGGGTTTCTAGGATGCCGCCAATTGACAAATTGTGTGACCTAGGGGAGATTATCTAACATTCCCAACTTGACCAATAGTTTTATAGGGTGCCTTCTCAAGAAAAGAATGGATTGTCAAGAGGGGATTCATGAGATCTTCTACATGTTATGTTCTCCACATGGTGTCTTCATGTGACCTCATAACGGTCACATGATCACGTATCTCTCGATGTTTTATGTGATCCACACATTGTGGCTACCTTCTCTCTACTTTACGTTTGTGTGGGAAACAATAATACCCATATTTAGTTATTTCTTCCTTTATGTATTTGTTGGTGCTCATTTTCCAGGTGTCAATACCGTCAAATTTGTATTATCCAATGAGCGGTCAACATATGTGGCATGTGACATGTTAATTAATAGATCTCATATCATGGTGCTAGGTTTGATAGTATTTGATGTTGAAGTCTCATGTACTAGGAGTTTTGGTGCATCCGTTTGATGTTTCACATAGAAATCTCTATACATCTTGATTGATTTTTTTATTAGAATAATATGAGAAAAGGTGGGATATAATAATTTTTTGGTGATCATGGATTGATATAGAAGATTGAACCATTTAATAGAGATTAGGGATTCATGTGTTTTGGAGGTTTGGGCATGGTGTTAAGTGCAGTAGGAATTATACCTTAATAGGGTAAAAAGGAATATCATATTTGACCAAGATACTCATTTTACTTCATTATTCTATAGGCAATAGAAAGTTGTTGCTACCTAATAATTTCACTATAATTGTAATTAAATTCAATAGATGGATGATAATATGGAATAGATAATCATTGCACTAAAAAATATTTTTTTATACATATTATATTTTTTTTACCATGGATATGGTTGTTACCTTGTCAAGGTTTCATATAAAAAAATGTTTTCATTTTCCATTAGATAGGCCTTTTTAAAGGAGTTATATGGTTGTCCATGTTGGTCTCTATTGTGATGGAATGAGGTTTGGGATTGTATAGTCCATGGGATAGATTTTATGAATGATAAATTAGAGAATATTTAAAATGTATAGTAGTTGTTTAAAGTGGCACATGGACTGAAAATGTTTTATGTATATTGGATGATGAAATCGATGGAGTTCCATATTGGTTGTCATTGTTACATCCCATCCCAACTTACCACTAAACCGGTATCCGGATCGGTCAGCCACATATCCTTAGCCACATCACCCCATACTCTAGAGGCTACTGACTAGCAGAAAGGGTCTCAGGAGGTGATATTGAGGATACTATACCTTCTTATCAGAGTATCACATCTGTACAACCTGAATAAGAAATAGAAAACAATAGAAAACAATAGATTCATAATTGAGATAAAAGTGGTAAGACATGTTTTTTTAAAGAATGATTGAGTGTTGATGATACATGAGCTAAACAAAAAAAATAACGTATGTTTTAAAATACATAACAATAAATAAATAAATTAATTAAAATAACTAAAAATACATAAGGCAATCTCCATGAGAATCATGATATTCATCTTAGTCCATTACTTATAACACCACAAGTGCAAGAAGCACAACCTAAGTAATCAACCAAGGTCTGTATTCTTGCAAACAAGAAAGTATACATAGGTTCATCAGTACAATGGATACACAATCAGGATGTGACATATAAATCCCAGTATTCCAGAACCAATGAAATCTATCCTAATCCAAATAGATAATCATAAATTAAGAAGTTTACAGGTATAGATGGAAAAATAAATTCAACTGAAAAATATACAACAACCCCTATAAGTTTCTAAGAGACAACTGATGGCTATACCTACTTCAGCCCACAACCAGAATAAGAGTATGATAATGTCACCATATATATAAATATATATATATATATATATATTTCTAATAGGATATATAAAAGTATGTTGTAAATATATTTTTTCATGGATTGTGACATAACTCTTAGAAATCCAATACTTGGGGAAGTTCTCATAGTCTAACCAATGACCCAAGACCAAGATCTCTCTCAATCTCTTGGGATACACATACTGGAAGGGCCAAGATGTAACCCACTGCCATACATCACTATTTGATCTCTCACAGTCTTTCACCTGACTCCAGCTGCTGGTTTGATTGGAACGTATCCAAATATATCTATCACCTGAGGATGTCATATGGTCTATCCCCTAGGTCCAGCCGGGAATCTTATAGAGTCATCCCTCCTAAGGGATCTCACGGTCACTTTACATCACATGCCAATATGGAATAATCATTTAGAATACATAATGAATGAGTCATTCACCTCTCATTCATCTCATTATCCCATTTCAATTATATCCATTTATACAACTATAATATAATTCATATGGAAACACCTCTTATGAATTTCAATAGCCATACCATATTTATAATTTAATACATAAGTCATAACCTGTTATTATTTTAAATTAAAATTTATCTAGGCCTATTCATAATTATATATGTGATTCAACACATGAGGTAAGGACCTATCATGCATGTGATAAGTCATTCCAAATCAAATAAGGAATCATATTTTATTAAAGATAATTTAAACTAAACATGTCAAAAGACATGGTTTATCCATAATACATATATGTCCACCATTTTAATTAACAAAATTCCATTTAACCATTAAACAAACGATGAAAGATCATTTATCAAATCTAAAAGGCACTTACGAGAGGTGTCATGGTAAATATGGAAATTTCCTACATAGGAAATTCCCTATAAAAGTTGGTCCAAGCCATTCAATTTATTAAGATAAAAAGGAAATATAAGGTGATTTGATTTAATATACATCTTCCCAAGGTAGGAAAATACATTTATGAATATCAAAAAATAGTATTATGAAAAATATACCACATCTCAAACACAACCTCAAGCTTAAAGAAACACCAACCCAACAAGTGAACTGGGAAAATTTTTTAAACATAAATTTTTTTCATGAAGATTTCACACCTTCATTGGAGGAGTTTTATTACTAAAAAACTTTGTTGACAAAAAA
Organism: Viscum album; assembly: GCA_963277665.1. Taxonomy (NCBI): domain Eukaryota; kingdom Viridiplantae; phylum Streptophyta; class Magnoliopsida; order Santalales; family Viscaceae; genus Viscum; species Viscum album. The sequence continues at coordinate 2,867,553 of OY728162.1, read as the reverse complement.
ATCAATTATCACATTTAATAATTTCATTAAATTATCAACGTAAGTATTTTAGAATAAACTAACATAAATGGAAAAGAATTATATAATGGTGCGACGAATGGGAAATTGAATAATTAATACTTTTAAAATTAAAAGGTAAAGGAAAGGGATCCTACCTCAAGGAGGATCCTAGACAAACACTTTGGAACTTTATTTCTTAAGAGGAAACCACTTGAATTTTCTTCTACCCCTTCTGAGCATATGAAACCTCACATATATACATGGAAACCATTCCACTATGTACATATTCACATGGATATGAATATAAGAAATGAGATCCTTACATATATGATTAAATTCAAACACCCCTATCTACTCACATGCATAATCATTTTTATATCATACATAAGAACAAATATCCCTATATATATATAATAACTTTTATGAATGAATATACACATAACAAAAGATTATACATATAATAATGTCTTCTGATCCATACATAGTGTGTCACCTTTGACTCTAGAAAATTGAAACCATATGGAAAGGTCCAACACACTACAAATAAAAATACTAGTAACTCTAAAACACCTAAAAGAAAGAAAATTAAAAGGGATAAATAATGAATTGGGTGTAAACCCTTACCTCATATGATATAGGAAACTCTAATTGAACCAATCCACTTCGGCTTCAACGGTAGATGTTTAATGATGATCATTGGAGTCCTGAGAGACCCTTCACATAACCTAACATTGGAGAAAAACTGAAAATAACAGTAACCCTTGACCTAGGGTTTTGGATGAATCAAGTATGGTAATGGGATAAGATAAAAACACACAACCATGGAAGGATAAAAAAGGAGGAGGCTTCACCTTGAAAAACTATACAAAGATCTGATGTAAATCCTGGTTGAGTGGGAAAACAAGGAGTCTATGAGGGGGGTTCATCACGCATCTGGAGAGGAGGGGGAGAGGTGAGTCACACAAAACAAGGTGATAAAAGGGAATATTTAACTTAATTAATTTTAGTTTTTTAAATAATAATTCACATATAAAAATAGGACATCATCCATGTATTGGGCCGGATGGTTTATAAAACTGTGAACCAACCATTCACCCTCCATTAGACACCTAAAGCACCCCACATGGGTTATATCGCATGGTTTTCCAATCTGTGCAAAAACTCTGTGGTAAATAGTGATTAGGTACTAACTACATCCACTAAAAATGTGGGAAAGGAACACATTTTGAGAAACCACATTCTACTCATGCAAACTGCCTTTACCCACCATCAGTAGGCTGCATGGTTTCCTACCTGGGATACATTGTTTCAGAAAAACTGTGATCCCTCTTTAGATCAACAAAAACTAGACTTTCCTAGACCGATTCTCTTGAAACTCCACGATACACTATGGAAACTTCTCAGTCCTTCACCCAAGTCCAAAAACAACATTTTGAAGCATTCCAACAATTGGAATTCTATTTTGAAGATTAGTTCTAAAAATAGATAATCTAATAAACACAAAAGTTCAAATTTATCTAGATTTTCATCTAGTTTAAAACATGGATCATTACAACCTTCCAACATTAGAAATTATCCTCTATGAAAAGTCTCCAGAAATAATGGAAATATCACCCGACCTATAAGGGTCATACAATTTAATTCAAAAAGATTCATTTCATTTCTAAACACTGAAAACACCTCTGGGCATTCATTAAGAATATGTCACATAAGACATTTAAACCTTATCTAGATCTGAACATCCAACTGAAACACCCAAATAGAGCCTACCCAATCTCATATATCTAAATACACAATCTCTTATTCATTGCATTAAGAATCTAGCAAAAGGTTCTTCCCACATTAGATTTTAACATCAAAAGTGGGAAATTACAAGCCACAACACTCAAAACATCAGAATTTTCTTTCAAAACACGCACTTGGAATTTTAAACCCTATTCGAATGATAATGACATGATGAAGTGATTGGTTTTTCACTGACATCATTTATCCAGGTTGAGCCAGATTTCTATAAAAAACTCTAGTCGACACAACCGAAACACATCTACACATCATAACGTGAGAAAATTTGTCACTCACAAACTGTACCCATCAATAGATATGAAAAAATATCAAAGATTATTTTGATGAATTATCTTAAAACACCCATCTTAGATGGCCAATGCCTTATAATAGGACCACAATTCCTTCTCCCAAGGAAACTTTAACTCATAATTAGGTAACTCACTAAAGTCTACATCTGACTTCCAGTGATGTTTCCTAATTCAAGCATCAGTGATACTTCCAACTAGCTCAGGATAACCTCATATTGAACAAAAATAGATTATACATGATTGTTCAATTGTATTACACATTTAATAATTACAATAGATTCATTGACAGAAGGCCACAACATCCACATTAGATACTCAAACGATCCTAGAATGACATTTTTCTAGTGATCATGTTAGAAGAAATGACTTGTGTCCAGGAATCCACCCATGGGGACCCTACATGGGAACCGTGGGGCTACTTAAAACCAACCAAGACTCAACAAGATCCATTTTTCCAATATGAAATTCCAATAGAACTAACAAACAATCAAAACAGCTCTTAAAATATTTAGCATAACAAAAGACATATTCTCTCTTAGAGCATCTAGGGTGGCATCTTGTCACAATGATGAATAATATAATGGGATTGAAATGGTTTCTATTCATTCACAATCGACTAATGGAAAGAAGAACTGTCATTCCACAACTATTTGACTTCAAAAAATATAATCATATTCCCCTGTCGACACACCATTATTAATTGATCGTAAGCCTTCACTACCCAATGCTTCACGTGAACGTTAAAGCTTACCCACAAATTTCCATCAATACCAATGAAATTTAATAATGGTTACATAAAAATCCAACCTCATAAAATTTGTTGATCCAAGAAAATACCAACATGATTCCAGACTTGGAAGTGTCAAATGCCTTTAGACCTTACTATCCATTTTCAACAGGTCCTCCATTATTTTGTTCCTTCTACTTGGAAGGGAACATAAACAATAGAACCAACATGATACTCTCTACCTTAGGTGTGTAATAACCATAAAAAGAAGAGATAAACTAGAAGATCTGTAGGGTCTTGAAAAATCTGTAAAGGAGAATGAGAATTCCTTTTAATCCAAGGGAGATTCTACCCAATTTCCCCCAAATAATTGGTGAAAATTATGGAGAATACTCAAAGGATAGAACAAGCCGAACCGGTCCACAGACCGGTCCAATAGTGACAAAACGTGGCTGGTTCTGTGAAGCACCCCCCTCCACGGACTGTTGTCGTTCGTGGAACGGAGGCGGGGATCCTCTGCGGGTGCGAAGCAGGATATGCGCCAATCGAGTCCACCGTCACGAACCGACCCAGCCGCGAACCGCATCGACTGGCCCAGACCACATCTGTTGTCATTCGCGGAATGGAGGAGGAACCCTGCGTGACCGTGATGCACTCCCATATCTAGTTTGGTTTGCGGGGAAGGTGCATTCAATGCCCCCGTGAGTTGAAGATTGACCAAGTTATTCATAAACCGGGTTTCCGATCATGGGCCTCCACAAAAGGTGCCGCATGACCACAGATACTTCTCTTTCCCCACTCTATAAAAAGAGATTGAGGGGAGGAGGATAAAAGAGGAGGAAGGAGGAGAACAAAGGATATCGATCAGATTCGGGTGGAAGGATTTCGAAGGAAGGATCTTAGGATTTCTCAAACAGTGAAGTTCTAGTTCGCGAACCAGAACAGGTATGAAACTGGAAGAAAATTAATAAGGAACTGAAAATTCATAACAACTTGGTGAACCTAGAACTTAATATAAGAAAGAAAAGAGGATCGTTAACTATAGTCCCTCCGTGGATGCGCTCCCCACAGACCAGGGAGTTTATGACCCTTTTCGGATCTGTCACACCACGTAGCACCCTCTTATGCGGGCGAATCCCCGACCGACGTCGCCCTCAGTCGCTACTGCTAGCATGGACCCCTCCGCGTACGAACCTGGTACGCGGGCCAAACCCAAATCCATGAACCGCCCTGGTTCGCGGGATTTCCAACAGTCCGCGAACCGCCCTGGTTCGCGGGATGCTCATCAGTCCGCGGACCACCCTCATTCGCGGACTGACTCTCCAACCCCGTAGCACCTCCATACATGAAGGACACCACCACTCATACACCTGTGTGGCCCACCAGATCCTTTGGAGTTCGCATTCACTGAGCTGGATAAAATCCTTCCAATCTAGCCTGATTCTCCATGACCCCCTCATTGCCCCATTCATCGGCCCCAAACTGAGCCTTCCACCAGAGCCACCGGACCCGTGTGATGTATCCTTAAGGTACATCAGTGCACCGTTTTCAGTTCACATACCCATGGTAAGAGGGGGTGAATGGGCAGATTCGTTCACCTACCCCGACAGAGGAGAATTGTCAGTACCCACTGACTACCACAAGACCTGAGTAGGATATTCCTACTCCGATAACGGAATGGTCCTTCATACCCGTTCTAGCCAATGATGTCTCTTCGCATATCCTGGAAATGACGGAGGAGCATGTATCAATCCCAAATCATATCTTGTAGACTTTCTAGAATATGATTTCATCAGTGACAACATGAAGGACTCGGGACCATGAGCCAGTCTCCCTAATTGAGGTGACTCGTCTAAGAGACGAGATTGCCGCCTCCGAGCAGATCTGTATCCCTACTTCCACCCAGGAGGGTCGTTGTCCATATTCCACGATGCAAGGGAACCCAGATTGAGTAGCTTCACTCATTCCAACTGGGGGACACCCGTCCATCGCGGTGGATGCTCCAGAGTAGGTATATATCCCTGCTAAAATTCAATATGTTCGTTGGCGTATCCCAGAAACATCACGAGACCCAATTAGATAGGAACCCAAAGGTGAAGGCCATTGTCAACAGAAAACGGTCCCCTCTACCTGCAGGAAAGCTCCCCGAACGCACCGAAGGTAGCCGAAAAATAAAGAGCGGGTTCATGACTCCGCTCTGATGGAAGCTGGGGTTCCAGATGCTGCTAAGCTCATATCGAAGGCTTCGAACCCTTCCCACCCATTACCATATTATGGGAGCAGCAGTAGCAGTTGTGAATGTCCTCCCCGCAATGTCTCTACCCACAGCACTGAAGGTCCTATCGAGAGCACTCGTGGGGGCCTCTCCCACAGGCATGTAACGATCAATCACGAGAGCTCCTCTTTTGATGCAAGTTACAGAAACCCTCCACCTGACCAAAAGATCAAGCAGCAAGAAGGCCCTCCACTTGCTGCAGTCCACACTGAAGGTCCACCCCGGGGTATACACTACAAGCACTCTCCATGTAGTGGGACCATAGATTATGACGGTAGTCCATGCTATCATGGTCGCAACTGCAGAGGCCCTCTCTACAGTGACGTCTCATCCCGACAAGGAGGCCCTCCCCTTGTTGTGTCCTTCCCTGAAGGTCCTCCCCATGGGTAACGTTGCAACGACACTCTATGTAGCCAGGCATCAGATCATGGTGGAAGTCCTTGCCACCCTAATAACGGAGGTCCTCCTTGTAGAGACGTCAAGAAATGAGAAGGCCCTCCCCTCCTTGTGGTGCATTCTGAAGTCCCTCCCCAGGGTGTACCCCACAGATATTCTCCCTGCGACAGCTGTAATTGTAGTCCTCACCGTTGCATAAGCTGTGATGGTTGTCCTCGCCACCACAACCACCATTGCGAATGTCCTCCTTGCAGTGACCCCAAGCAACAAGAAAGTACCACCCCTGTCTAAGTGTGTCTTGAAGGTCCTACCCTTGTCACGGTGTGTCTTGAAGGTTCTCCCTAGGATGCACATCGAATGTTAAACCATGATGGTCATCCTCACCATGATCACAGTTGTTGCGAAGTCCCTCCTTGTAACAACGCTACACAACCAGAAGGTCCTCCCCTTGCTGCGACATGCCTTGGAGGTCCTCCCCAGGGTATTCACTACAAAATTCCTCTATGCAGTGAGGCGTCAAGTAGTATTGGTAGTCCTCTCCATTTACGGCCTCCATTGAAAAGTTCCTCCCCGCAATGACATATAATATAGACAGGAAGGTCCTCCCCCTTCGAATCAAGCACATAAAATCCCTCATATGTCGAGGCACTCAGAAGGACGGGATCAAGCATGTCAGATTCCAAGCTAGTCGCCAACGACACCCTTCTTCAATCGGGGGACGTTTTGGGGACATGTTCAACTTCTGAACCACTTCAGAATCGCCCACATGACAATTCAATACCTACTGGTCCCAATGCTTCCGACCACACTATCAGTGAGAATCTCAATTAGGCCGATCAGGTAGGAGAATCTCTAGCTGATGAGTATGTCGACATGTTTCACCTGAGGAAAAGACTGGCCAGAGATGACATACCAGTTATGTTTTGGCCCATGGCCACCTCTAAATTAGACATACCCAGAAAGTTGTATGAAGAATTCATGCACGACATCCGCTACAATATATTGACAACCCTCCACTAGGTGAAATCAATCTTCCATTCCTATGACAGTTATGTAGACCATGCCAAGAAAATAGAAGATCTCCTGCATCACATGGACTTGGAAGATCTTCCATCGGCGCGACAACAGCAACCTGAGAGGCGTAAAGGAAACATAAAGATAGCCTGCCTCTGTGCACTGCACTAGCTACGCCGCCTCATTGGTGATGCCCCGATGGGAGTCCATATTAGAGGATGGGGAGAACATGGATCTCTACATTTCACTCCACTCCCCACCTAGAAGAACCCGTTCGGCATGGTGTCTTGCAACGTCATCACACCAAGACAGCAATCGAGTGGGGTCCTTGCTCAGGAGAGACAACACGCCCAACAGAGACAGGCCATGGGTAAGTCCCAGAAGCGTCTGGCTCGATAGGAACAAGCCATCCAAGAACTCCCGAATCAGGCCACCGAGAGCATACAATATGCCTCTCGCCTAAAAAAGGCCAATCAGCGGTCATTTCCTTCCTCCCTAGAAGGGATTGATTCACATCAGAACTCGGCACCAAACCCTGTTCACCCCCGACTGGGGGAACGCAAGATCAGGTAGGTAGCGATAGCAGAAGCCACTACCGTAATCCAGGGTCAACCCCAGCCTGTAGGGATGGGGGCATTTTTAACAACAAATTCCCTTGTAAGACCAATAGAAACTGGAAGAGACTCAACGTCCAAAGAATGGAGCCAACCCCAGCCCTTAGGACTGGGGGCATTTTTACCACCCCAACAACAACCTTCCCCATGAGAATTAGTATTCTCTCGTTCAGGGAGGATATTCAGAAGAGGAGGTTCATGCCCTATCCCGTCCTTTGAATCATCATTCGCTTCAAGAGGGAGGCATACCATAAGGTCGCATCAAAGAACTCTTTGTGTCACCATTTGTCAAGGAGCCTGAATGAAATCCCGGGACAGAAGAGGGAAGACCAATAAAATATGTGGGTGATCTTCTTCCTATTTGGAATATGAAATCTTCTCTACCCCGTGATATGCATCCACCAATGCCATAGAGGTTAACCCCATGGGTAACACCGAATATGATGCAAATCCGGATCGATCGGGAGACGATGGTTCCGGTCAGGCTGTGACCCACAACGAACTACTAGGTGTGCACACTCGAAACTAGAGGGCCACCATAAATATGGCTACCCCTTCAGCTATCCCTCCTCCGACTACCCTGCGATCTTCCAACAAGGATAAGAAAAAAGGACCGGTTACCCTTAACCCGCCTCCTGCTCTCGATAAAAATGAGCCGCTCATGCTCGAAGAGAGATTCGCTCGACAGGAAGAGGAAATGAAAGAATTGAGGCGGATTAACACTGAGCTGCTCCATAGGAACCGTCTTATTGAAAGTACATTCCAAGAGGAGTCACATCATGCACTCCCAGTTAGTGCACCTTAAATTCCAACCTTTTCCCCAGCAAACGAAGCACGGTTAGGGCTCCCGCCCAATGAGGTTCCCAGCCCGTCCAATTACCTAAATGTGTATCCGGATGAATACCAAGACATACCTCCACTCAGGAAGAAACATGAGTGAGTATGTATGAAGCCTCAGAAGGTGTCACAAACGGCACATGCACCCCTGGTTCCAACTGAGCTGGATCCTCAAGCAATGCCTCGGGCTACACCAGCCCAAGACTGGGCCAAACAGGATGTAAACCAGGGTCTCACCAACACCATCGAGGCATTAATAGCTCGATTAGAAGCAATGTAAGGTCTACGCGCTCCGATACAGCCAGAGAAGAAGCCCTACCTAGATTGGGTGAGCAATACACCACCTCCACACAATTTTGGGAGCCCTGTATTCCATATCTTCAATGGATCAGGTGATCCGGAACAGTAATTTATGCACTACGCGTCTTATTGCGACCCTATGATGGGATCTCTTGGACAACAAGAAGCAGTGAAACTCAGATTCTTTGTATGGAACTTGCAAGGATATACCTTAGTTTGGTATACGAGTCTGGCAGCCCAGTCAATAAAGAGTGGGGAAGACCTTAGGCAGTAGTTCTTGTTCCACTTCAGCTCAATGCTACCTAAAACAACAGTTAGCGACCTCATGAACTTCAAAAAGAGGTAGAACAAGAGGGTCTCATCTTTCATCGCTAGATGGAAAGGTTTTACCTACTCCCTGAACATTCCATTTCCTCAAGACGAGTTGTTTTCCATATGCATCGATAATCTTCGAGATGAGCTACGAACACCGCTCATACCAGTGGAGTGCACCACTGGCTTCCGCCATCTCTCGGACATTGCCCATAGAATTGAGGACTTCCTGCAGCAGACTAATATGATGTCCCGAATAGCCTCACAGGATCCTTCAAAGAGGGAAGCTAGAGCTGAAACATCCACTGTCACTCTCAAGCTAGCCCCTGTGCCTGCTCCACTGCTCAGGCCTCCACCAAATCATCAAGGGCCCCCTGTATATCAGCGTTCTCCTCTGCCTAAGCGGGATGATCAGAGAGGATCAAAGCTGAACAAGTTTGAGGAACGAAGACACAAAGTATACTCGTTCCGAGAGGACCAAGCCTGTGGCTACATCATCGCAGCCATGAATTGAAACTTGCTCTACCTCCCAGAGCCATGAAAACCCAAAGAAGTCAGCCGTAATGATAGGCCGGATTACTGTCCCTACCATAGAATGTCGGGGCACAATATTCGAGAATGCTTCATCTTCAAAGACCTCCTACAAAGGATGGTTGACTCTGGGAAAGTCAAGTTGGGACCACCCCCAGCACATGTGGCGTACATTTCTACTGCAAACTCTGACGAGGGGGAGGGGTGGCAGGAATTCACCAGCAAGAAGGGGCAGAAATTTGATAGCTGGATGACTCAAGAGACTATCAATCGAGCCCAAGGAATACTCCGAGCTCGACTACAGCAGCCAGTGTTGCCGAAAACAACTCATGATGCCGCACATCCGAAAATATCAGCCTCACAACCCTCTACGAGCCGTTCATCCATGAATAATCAAAAAGAGTGGAAACAAGCGCAAGAGGAGTAGTCCGCAATGAGGCCGAAGTTATCCCTGACACTGTCAGATTTTATGCCCCCAAACATGGTGGCACAGGCACCGACCCACCAAACAGCACCATCAAGGACAACCGACCAGGTTGACTTGTCAGAGGATGAGGAACCAATATTTGGTTCCATCAACATCATTCATCTAATGGAATAGTTCCCTGATGTAGGGTATGGTTATGGACCCGAGTTACCGAGAGAAGGATTCGGGACGAGGAATCACAGAGGCAGGGGATATCAGGGGAGGAACTGTCGCGGTCGAAACCAAACCTACAGTTGGACCTCATCTCAAATCGTCAATATCACAGAAACCCGCGGAAGAGCCCTTCAACGGACTCAACATGAGAAAGAATGTCCTTCTACCTCCACAAGCACCCACTCAGGCCCCATTATTCTGCGGTACCCATCAGAGGAAGAATAGGTGTCTAGCCACTTAGAGCGGAAAAATAGGCCGGGCGGGCTGAGTCCCCAGAACATGGGGACATCATCGGCATATGACCCCACAGCCAGTCCCTCCTTGTCACGTATTCCAACTCCTAAGATTCCTGCTAAAACTCTCACACCAAAGGAGAAGCGTCAGTCACAAGAACAGAAATACGACATCCTTAAGCAGTTGGCCTCGGTACCAGCCATACTATCGATCCTGGATGCCCTGAGTTTGTCATCAGACCTTAGAGAGGCACTTATAGAAGCCTTGATAAGACCCCAAGAGTTTCAAGCCGAGGTAGCTATCGCTGAGATTTACCAGACGGAGACTAGCTCAGCTGAATGTGATGCAGTGATTTCCTACCTTGATCTGGATGAAGATTTCATCATGCAAGGACACATCATACCAATATATGTGTCAGGCACACTAGATGATGTTGAGATCCGTAAAGTCCTTATTGACAATAGATCTGGAGTTAACCTCCTTCCCCTACGGACACTCCGTAAGTTGAGCTATAGTGAGAGTGATTTAATACACTCAGCTACAACTCTATTATGTTATGAAAATATTGAACAGAAGACTGTGGGAAAAATTATGTTAAGGACCCATTTTGGCGACCTTGTGGCCTACTCAGAATTCCAAGTGGTCCGACAGAACACAACATTCAATGCCCTGTTGGGAAATTCGTGGCTCCATAAGCACATGGTTGTTCCTTCATCCTACCACCAGTGTATCAAGTACTGCGTCAATGGGAGAAGTTGGAAATTGCACACCGACAAGGCCCCTTTTGATCTCTCTGAGTCACATTACATTGACGCCTGGTTTTATGAGCAAAAGAAGAAGAAGCCTTTGGTCAATGTTGTCGACTGGATCCCCACTCCAAATAGTCTAGAAATGGTTTCTGAAGACCCCCTCAGACAGCTTGGAAGAGACTACGTACTACCCATCAACCATAAGTAGATAAGGGGTTCATTTCTGGACACACACTCAGCTGTCCTCATGACTTTAGACATAACGGCCGAGCGTGACAATGCGGGAATGTCCGCCAACCCTCAATTTGGGTGAGAACACTTGAGCGGGGACACCCACAATGCCTCGCCTCCAGAATCCTAGGAGCCTGAGTCAAGAGCTCTCCCCTCACCAGATCAAGATGATGATGATTTGGGAGAAGAAGTGGAGGAAGATCTCGGGGATGCACCTCCCGCATTTGAGGACGGTATCTTCACCACTATGGACGAGATCAGGGAAATAAACATGGGTACCGAGAAAGACCCGAGGCCCGCTCTTGATAGTGCAGCTATGTCCCCCGAGGAGCACAAGGTATATAACTCCTTCCCAAGGCAACACCGGGATGTATTTTCCTGGAATTACACAGAAATTCTAGGAATCGATCCGAAAGTGGCGACGCATCACCTAGGTCTTCCAGAAGACCAACGGGGCTATAAGAAGGTCGCCTGAAGGACACACCCCTCACATTCTTCCAAAATAGAGGAAGATGTTAATAAGATTATTAAAGTGGGATTTATTTGGGAGGTCCAATAGCCCATCTGGTTGGTAAACATTGTCCCCGTCAAGAAAAAGAATGGACCAATCCGCATCTGCATTGATTTCAGAGATCTCAATTGGTATTGCCTGAAAGATGACTTTCCGGTCCTGATCAATGAGTTATTAATCGACGCAATGGCCGGGTATGAGGATCTATTCTTCATGGATGGCTATTCTGGGTATAATCAAATCCAGATGGCCCGAGAAGATGAAGAAGCCACTGCCTTCCGAGCTCCTCAAGGAATATTTTGTTACAAGGTTATGCCCTTTGATCTCAAGACCACTGACACCACATATCAACGCGTCGAGCATCGTATCTTTAAACCATTCCTAGGGAGAATCATTGAATGTTACGTAAATGACCTGGTGGTTAAGTCCAGGAAACGCTCAGATCACCTTTCAGGTCTTGAGACCATCTTCAACAAACTTCGGCACCATAGCCTGAAGATGAACCCCTTGAAATGCGCATTTGGGGTTACCACAGGAAAATTCCTTGGCTTCGTCGTACACCATCGTGACATAAAAGTCAAACATTAAAAGACAAATTCTATCCTCGGCCTGCCACCCCCCCCCCCCCCGCAATCTCAACGAGTTGAGAGCATTCTAAGGGAACCTGGCCTACATCAGGCGATTCATAGCCAACCTGGCTGGAAAATGTTTGCCCTTTACCAGGTTAATGAAGAAGGGAGTCACGTACCGATGGAAAAATGAATTCCAAGAGGCGTTTGATAGCCTAAAGAGGTACCTCTTTAACCCTACCAGTGCTCATGCCCCCTGGTTAAAGGAAGACCTATCATCCTATATGTGACGGCCCTATAGTGGTCGCTTGGAGCCTTCCTCGTGCAGAAAAATGACGCCAGCAGTGAAAAAAGTCTCTATTACTTCATCCGAACCATGATTTATGTTGAAACTCGATACTCAAACATCGAGAAGAGTTGTTTGGCCTTGGTCTTCACTATTCAAAAACTGTAACATTACCTGTAGCATCACGAATTCCATTTGGTCTCGCGTAATAACCCGCTCAAGTAAATCCTCAGCTACCCGATGCTGACCGGGCACCTATCCCGATGGGCAGTCATCCTGTAATAGTTTGACATCTGGTTTGTACCTCAGAAAGCCATCAAAGGCCATGAATTATTAGATTTTCTTGTAGAGAACCCCTCAACAGGGACTACCGCACCAGACATTGAGCTACCTGATGATGACATCTTCTTTGTTCAAGAAGAGATCCGAGCATGGGAAATGTACTTCGACGGTGCATCCCGAAGCCCGCTAGGGAAAAGGATGGAGGATTCCAAATTTAACAAGGTGGGCTTAGGGATAATACTCATGTCCACGGAAAAAGGAATTATTTCCATATTCCTTCCTCCTGTCAGAAGGATGTACGAACAATGAAGTGGAGTATCAAACTCTCATTGCAGCCCTAGAGCTCGCACTCCAGGAACAAGTACAGCACCTTAAGGTAAAAGGAGACTCGGAACTGGTCATCAAGCAAGTCAATGGTGATAATGCTATAAAAAAGGAGGAGTTTATTCCCCTATTTGACCATGTCCAAGGGTTAATGGTGGAATTCTCCATAGAACCAACACTGCCCTATATTCCCCAGTCTGAGAATGCTCAGGCCGACGCATTGGAAAATTCATCCACAACCCTAGCTGACCCATACTAGGATGAAACAATTATCAGTATTTCTCATCGTCGAATGGTCTTGCCATTTGGTCAGACTAAGACAAAAGAAATCAATGAATTTAGTCCTACACCTGAGCCATAATCTCCCGCCATCGGCTGGATGACCCCCATTGCATGCTACCTTCAATGGGGAGAACTTCCATAAGATAGGGCTGAACGAGAGAAAATAAAGAGAAGGGAAATCAACTTTGTCCAACATGGCGGCATAGGTCAGCAAGAGGTCCTCTACAAACGAGGCCTCGACAGAGTCCTCCTCAGATGCATTGATGGATAAGAAACTGTTGCCATCATGACTGATGTACATGCTGGAGTATGTGGGGCACATCAGCCGGGTCCATGCTTTCCCATCAAGTTTGAAGACTTGGGTACTATTGGCCCATAGTGGCATGAGATTTCGAGCACTTTACCGAAAAATTCCACTCATGCCAAATTCATGCCTGATTCATACACCAACCCCTAGAGTTACTTCATCAGGCCAAGTACTACATGCCGTTTTCCATCTGGGGAATGGACATCGTGGGACCATATCCTCCCGCCACAGCCAAACAGCTGAAGTATATCCTCACAGCGACCGACTTCTTTTCCAAATGGGAAGAAGCTGTACCCCTTAAGGAAGTCGGGGTAAGATGCATTGTCAGCTTTGTGAAAACCAATATCATCACCAGATTTGGTGTCCCTCATACCATACTGACAGATAACAGCACTAAATTCTACTCTGCTGAATTGGAGAAACTATACCATGAATACGGTATCAAGGCTAACCACTCATCCCACTACCACGCAGCGGCCAACAGACATATATAGGATTTCAACAAGACCCTGTCCAACATTCTCAAAAAAATTGTCGACAAAGACAAGAATTCATGGCTAGATAAACTCCTCCATGCATTGTGGGCTTATCGAACCACAATATGCACCACTACTCAGGCTACTCGGTACTCATTAGTATATGGAACAGAAGTGGTTCTGCCCATTGAGCACCAATTTCCCTCACTCCGAGTTACCATTTGTGATCAGTTATCCAATGATGAGCAATCAGAAAAGTGGTTAGGTGAATTGGAATAGCTAGACGAGAATCAGTTGCACACTTTACACCATATGGAAGTATACCAGAACCGAATTGCACGAGCCTTCAATAAAAAGGTCCATCTTCAGTATTTCATGGAAGAAGAATTGGTGTTGGTCCTCCGAAACCCAATGATACCCGTAAAGAAACCTCCAATGTTAGAGCCCAAGTGGGAGGCACCATATGTTATACACAAGGTCTACTCCAACAGAGCGTATGCCCAGATATACATGGACGTGAAGTTAACTACCGCTCCTACAAATGCGAGATTCCTAAAGAAGTATTTTGCATAGATAACTAAAAGTAGTTATCGTCCGAGCTGCAGGACGTTAAACTACCAAGCGGCCAACAGTCCAAACTCTATGACCCTAAACTAGGAGTATTTCGTTCTCACTGCATGACAATAAACTACACGGATTTTCAGAGAACTACATACAGCTTGATTACTGACCTTGAAGGATAAATAGTGATGCTAGGGTCCCCAATCATAGCTCAGCCATCCCTAAATAAAATTAAAAATGACCTCCCCCCCACCCGTGTATGGACCAACCCTGCACGGGATGTATTCCTCGTCCTTACCACATGACGTTAAACTGCATGGATAAATATTAAAAATGCACTCTTCCCCCCATGTACGGACCATCCCTACACGGGGTGTATCCCTCATCTTTATCGCACGATGTTAAACTGCATGGATAAGAAGATTAAAAAATGCCCCTTTCCCCCGTGTATGGACCAGACCTGCACAGGGTGTACTCCATAGAGAACTACATATGGCTTGATTCCTTCCCTCGTAAGATACATAGAGATTTCGAGATCCCCTATCCTGGCCTAGAAACTACCAAATGGAATAAAATTAAAAAATGACCCCTCCCCCATGTACGGACCAGACCTACACAGTGTGTACTTATTTTAGAGAACTACGTGCGGCTTCATTCCTACTCTCTCAGGATACTTAGTGATTCCAGGATTCCCCATCATGGCCCATCCAAAACCAAATAAAAGTTTAAAGAAATGTCCTCTCCCCGCATGTACGAACTAGCCCTGCACAGGGTGTATTCCTCATCCTTAACGTACGACGTTAAACTGCATGGATAAGAAAAAAATGCCCCTTCTCCCTGGTGTACTAGACATACCTGCACGAGGTGTACTTCTTTCAGATAACTACGTGAGGCTTGATTCCTGCCCTTGCGGGATACGTAGTGACGCCAGTGTTCCCCATACTGGCCCAGCCATTAAAAAATGCTCTCTACCCCTGTGTATGGACCAGACCTACACGAGGTGTATTCATAGTCCTCACCGCATGATGATAAAACTCCATAGACATCATAGAACTACATGAGGCATGATTCCTGCCCTCACAGGATACGTAGTGACACCAGGGTCCCTCACCCTGGACCAGCCATCCCAAAATGAAAGTCAAAAATGTCCTCTTTCCCTGTGTACATACCAGTTCTAGATGGGTTGTATTCTTCGTCCTCACCACACAACATTAAAACTACACGGACTTCATCTTCACCACACGTCGTTAAAACTGCACGGACTTCATCCTCACCACACGATGTTAAAATTGCACGGACTTTGTCCTCACCGCACGATGTTAAAACTACACGGACCTCGTCGTTACCACACGATGTTAAACTGAATGGACTTCATCGCAACCCACCCCAGATATATAGAGAAATGAGAAGGAAATACTCCTCGTGCATTTGGATGCATCCTCTCCATACATCAGATTACAGGGCCCGGATAATTATGGATCTTCATAACCATTCACTTCCATCGTATGTGGAAAGTCATCAACTCAGGGAAACCTTTGCATGACTATGCATACCATGCACTCAGTGGCTCTGCATGTTGATAGCCCCTGCCCTGTCTACAAAAGGCAACATTTCCTCAGGTGATACTCTTCCAAGATCTGTATGCTTACCGGCCTCAGTTCTCCCATATCATATCTCCCGATCTAGAAATTTGTGGAGCAGTGGTTTACAAGTTCATTACCCTCTCACATCCGAATGTTTCCAGGGTATCCCTACCTGGTTAGCCTATGTGTCTGCCCGTGGTTAGCATGACGACATGAATCTACGAACATCAAGCCATGGCTTGGCAACTTTGACTCAACGGGCAATTGCGGTGAAGATGTTTTCATTATGCTTGAACACCGTTATCCCCGCATGTCGAACTCTGTAGTGTGAGGAATCTCGGATTTTCATAATCATTCATGGCCATCAGAAGTGGAAATTCAACGAACCGGGGACACCTTTTCATGACTATGCATACCATTCCCTCAGCGGATATGCATATTGATAGCCCCTGGCCCATCTACCAAAGGCAAGATTTCCTCAGGTGGTACTCTTCCAACCTCCGTATGCTTATCGGCCTCAGAGCCCCCACACCACATCTCCTGATCCAGGAAACCTCAGAGTTACAATTTACAACCTTCATCCCCCACCCTGTTCATAGTATATCAGAGCATGGTAACTCAGTTATCTGTCGAGTGACTGTAGAAAAAGTCACCCAATGGTCCGAGCTATATGACCACTAAACTAGGAGTACTTTGTCCTTACCGCACGACGTTAAACTGCATGGAGTGAAGGTACACCTCCATGTGCAAGATAAATCAGAGTATGGAGCTCTCTAAGCTTTAACAACAATTAGGTCCGAATATGCCTGACATGTCTAGATATTTGTCTTACCAAATGACAGACTTAGTGGCCCAGAAAATTATAGATCCTCATAACCATTCACATCTATCAAAAGTGGAATGTTATTGACCCATGGACACCTTTTTATGACTATGCAGACCATGCCCTCAGCGACTCTGCATATTGATAGACCCTGGCCCGTCTAACAAAGGCATGATTTCCTCAGGTGATACTCTTCCTAGATCCGTACGCTTTCCGGCCTCAGAGCCCCCATATCATTTCTCCTGATCCAAGAAGCCTCGGAACAACGATTTACACCAATCAACCCCTCTCCATGTCTTGGGAATGCTGATGTGTTCAAAGCCCAGTTACATTATCATCAAGAGCGGCCTTTTCAATACCATCCTTACCACATGAAGTTAAACTACACATAACATCTTGGCCGCTTTGCATAAAGATGCAAAGACTAAGAATTAAACATCTAGTGAAATGCCTCCAACTCAAGCATTTTCAATGGTTTAAAAATTCCACCCATCCTCGCTGCATGACGTTAAACTACACAGCATCCTTTAATAATGATCCTTGTCTTTACCGCATGACGTTGAACTGCACAGAAGTCGTCCTTTCCGCATGATGTAAAACTGCAGGGTCAAACCTGTAACAGGTTCTGTATGGAAAGAAGGATTTTTTCCTCCCTCAGTGCATGGGTCAGACCTGCACAAACTACCGTCCCACCCCTGCAAGAGAAGGAATGAATTCACCCATTCTTAAGAAATTTATCTTAGATGTTTCTCCCATATCCAGGAACCCTCTCCTCATAAACCATACTCTATACTCAAAAAAAGCCGAACCCTTGTAATCCATCCTTGGTGGTCCCAAATATTAAACTTCCTTGATGTTGCCCGACTATCGAGAGAATGAAATAATTGACCTAAGGACACCTTTTCATGACTATGCATACCATTGTTTCAGCGGCACTGCATATTGATCTCCCCTGGCCCGTCTACCAAAGGCACGATTTCCATAGGAAATGCTTCTCTCCATATGACTCTTGGCCTTTGAGCCCCCATATCCTTCGAGGGATTCAGAAACCTTCTGAGCAATAGTTTACCAACCTATTTCATAACCCTGGCTGAATATAGTGGAACGTCTCTGATGAGATTACCGAGAACCAGGAGAAGCCATTCCACTTTAAAGAATGTCCAGGCTGCATGACTTTAAACTACGCCGAGCTCCAACCGTCCTTCACGCTAACTAAATTCATAGGACAGGGACCCTGTGTCCACATTCCTGATTAATACAGATGTTCTAAAACCCTTTCAGACGTCACACACGCATTCTGAGCCTCCCCTGGTGGTTTTCATAATTTTCCAAGACACCCATGTTGGTTTCCATAAGCCGAACATCCATGAGGTCCTATGGCCATCAGAAATGGGGAGTCATGGACTTAAGGAAACCTTTGCATGACTATGCATACCATGCCCTTAGTGGATCTGCATATTGATTACCCCTGGCCTGTCTACCAAAGGCATTATTTCCTTAGGCGATGCTCTTCCTACCTCTGCACACCGATACGGCTCCCATGCCTTGAGACATGCCCTCCATGTCTTTCAAATCTAAACATTATCCCCCCACATGCGTCTAAAGGATTTAAGGACATCTTTTAATCGACCAAACCTCATTGGGGACCTCTCTCCACCATACATGGTCAAAAATGTTCGACCTAAAACATCAGTAATGATAGTCTTGTCGAGGGACTTTAAATCGTTCACAAAAAGAGGCGCAAAGCCTGTTAGGTCGAAAACCCGAAAAGGGAGACCTAAAAAAAATCCGAGCCATACCCACTGGGTCCACACCAAATGGGTCCTGGAAAAATTATGGTATTAAAAGAAAAGACAAAAAGTTTGTGGGGTTTTTCGACAAAACCCTAGCAATAGTCAAACTATGCTCGCTGAATACCATGATCCAGGAAAAATTTAGTGCTCGTTTTTATTTTTTCAATTTTCCTGATCTCTGATTATTCTAGGTTCTGTGAATTAACATATACAGGAATTATGAAAAATAATTCATGTCACAGGATAAGGCAACAAGAGACTGAGGAAAAACATTTCTTTGTTACATAACAAAGTTGGTAAGAAGGGCATCCACAATCCGGAGCCTCCTCTGGCATGAAAGGTTATTACAGGTGGTTTTCAGCAGTTTCACAAAGTTGTATCAGGCGCTAATGAGAATCCGTGATTTCTTGATAGAGATTCTGCAGTAAGGTTGTCTCATATTCTTCACCATCCCACAATGCTTCCGCCTCCTGGGCTGCCTTTGAGCTCGCCCTCATCTCCTCCTCCATCTGTCGCTCCCCTTCTTCAATTATGGCAGTGACATTAGTCTCTTCCTGATGTAGCCACAGTATGTCATTCCTCAGAACCTCCATTCGAGAATGCTGCTCAATGACTTCTCCCTGGAGTCTTGCAACTACCCCGACCTGATCATGAGCCTATGTTAGGCAAAGCTATCGGGTCGCCGAAAGGTAGGCTTCTGATTGAGCAGTAGAAAGGAGAGATTCGAAACCACTCAGTCTTTCCTGGTTAGGGACCACCTGCTTGACTATATCATAAATACCATGGTAGTCAAAGACATCAAATCCCAGCAGCGTAAACAGATTTTGTAGCTTCAGTAATTTGGTCGGCATCTCGGCCAAGGGCGTCTGCGAAATCATCTTCCAAATTTTCTCCCAATCCCTTTGGCGAGCATGTCTAAGACTGGAAATGAATTTTTGATCAGGCTTGGAGTCACACCTGGATGAAGATACATACTCATGGATGAACGTCACTATGGAGGGACCCAATGCGGTTTCACCAGCAAACTCTGGCACTACAGCAACATTTCCCCCGGTGGTTGTGGTCACAGGAACGATCGGATTCGACGGCACAATCGCTAATGCCAAAGGTCTTGGTCCTAAAGCCTGAGAGTTGATAAGACATATAAGTATCCCTAATCATAAAAGGGAAGAGGAAAGAGTCAGTGGAAAGAGATTGAGAGACTTACCTCTGGTCATCAAGGTGTCAGTATCCTCAGGCTCTTCGCCGCCGTAGCCACTCGAGGAAGACGCTACATCTTAGGGAGGCAAGGGAGTCCTGGGAACCCCGAGAGGTGTCCAGGAACTAAGTCCATACGCAAGGCCAGCAACTCTCAAAGATGTCCCCAATCGGTCGGCTATGGAGATCAAGCCAGGGGAAATCACTCCCCGGGTAAACAAAATAATGGCCTGCTCTGGGTTTCCAACAACAGGCCTGATGGCGGGATCTTCCTCTATTGCCACAGGATCCATTGATTTTGGGGCAGTTGGACACATCATATTTAGGGCCTCTTCGGTAGGAACGGGATCCCCATCCTCCTCCGTATTTATAAAGGCTTTATGATTAGAAAGAGTCTCGAATTCTAGCTGTTCCTCCTCTAACATATCTCGGACTGATGATGGAAGGAGTAAAGTGTCCACATCACTATCCCCTTCAGCAGGGCCCACCATTTCATCACGCTCAGGTGTGGCTACAGGTGATCCCTCATGTGATAAGGGGGAAGAAGGTATAACTCCTTGGGCTGCCACGACCAGGTCTCTGAGTGGCCTTACCCCATGCACCAAAGAAGTTAATAACTAGAAGAATCAGAATATACGATTTGACAATCGAGGAAACGGGAAACCATGATTACCCTACGTCCCTTGTCTGAGCCATTCCGATAAATGGGACGCCTGCTGATGTCACTGTATTTTCCCAGGGGATAGTTCTTCTCTTAGAATGTTGAAAGGAGTTGTAGGAGGAAAGAACCTAGCTGGGTCTGCAATGGTTGCTTCCATGAGCTCGGATATTCCAGGATACCCCTCCTCGGTGATCAACGTAGCAAAAAGCACGTGTTCGCCTGCTGCGATGCCACTGGGAGTATACTCTCATGAAGGAATTGACACCTGGGATTCCTCAGCACCCTGTATAAAGGAAGAAATTTTAGAACCTTCACAGAGGAGGAAATCCATAATGGACGAACATGAAAAACTCTTCTTCAGGATCAGAAAATTCGAGATACCGTATAATCATGGACACCCGGGTAGACCCATAAAGCCAGTTCCGGAGTGAATGAATGTTTGCGTCCATCTCCATCAATGAGGAGACTATTTCATCCAGATCCAGTTCCAGCAGCAAGTGGGGTGGAGAAGAGATCGTCCCAATACCCGAAAGCTTGAGAGGGCCCGTTTGGAGTAACGCCCAAACCTCTTCATCCGAGCCACTGACCCTCAGGTCCTCCCAAATCCTACAAGCATCTGGAAATGCGGTCGTAACAAGAACAACTAGCTGGGGGGGACTCGATAGGGTCGGGAAGTGACAGGGGCTTGTGGGGGCACCAATGGTCATGTTTGTTTTCGGGATCTCGTCGCCGCCCTAGAACTCTCTGGAGCTACCTTTGGCCGGCACCCCACGGGCAGGGGGGGGGGGGGAATTCCCTTGCTTCAGCCGCGGCCGGGAGACCACCGAAATCATCGCCCCCTGAAGATTGATCACTCTCTTCTTCCTCCTCGTCAGTCACTAATCGCAGCATGTCCTAGACTCAATGATTTGACATTGCATTACCCGTGCATGAACGTAAGCCTTAATGTCCTGGAGATACTTCTTGTCCCTCTCCGGGTCCACACTATAAAGAATGTCAACATGAGCATATATGTAGCCCATCCTGTCAAATTCCACATCTGATTCCTGGAGGTAAAGCCACAGATAATGGGGGTACTAACTGTGAAAGGATGATCAACCTTTGAATTCATCCCATTCACCCTAGGCCATCAGAAAGGAAGCATCTATGGGAACAACCAACTCTCTTTGGGAAGATTGATGGTCTTGAGAGGATAAACCTCTATCCGTTAAGATCTTCCCCAGATGCATGGGACCAGTAGGGTTGCGAATAACATTTCCCGGCCTGGTTGAAGCACTATCCCCCTTTTTCTTCCTCTTGCCCTTCGATGGAATAGGACTTGAGACAGTGGGCACCGACAGCCCTATCTGGCCATTCGGGTACAACTACACCCATGAGTCGGTATAGCTCTTAGAAAAGAAAGGCACGGAGTCTGAAAATGCATGAATCATAACCTCGCAACCAGTATCTTCCCAGGTAAACATTAACCACATTTGCCTGACCACCATTAAATGGTGGTTCACGCAGGCGCCATTGAGTGCGGGAAGACACAGTGCCCGGACGCAGCCAAATTGGTGTCCGAATCGGTAAGGCGCGTACCCCTCATAGATCAACTCCCCATCAATACGAGCCACCATAATGCCCTCTTAGAGGGAAAAGAGGTAGCCCCGCTTTCTAAACTCCTCTGATATGGTATTCTTAATGGCACCGGTCGGGCAGGGATATGGTCGAAAATTGAAATGATCATAACTTGAGATCTGACTTGACAGCAGACACATATTATGAACCTTTTGTTCTCCATCCTTCTCTTGGGTCACCCACTCTTCAGGCATAACCCCAATGGTCATTTGCAAGTACAGTCGGAATGCGGTACCCGGAATTTGAAGAGGGTTAATGAAATTGTAGCAGTTCTCGATATGCGCTCCCAACCATCCCCAAAGGATCTAAAAATGGCCGGCTACTCAGTTTGGCCGACTCCAATCGGTAATATTTCTATACAACTGAAAAATCCTAGCCAACACTGGGACGACCAAGTTGAAGACGTTTCCAGTAGTCAGTTGTGCTGCCATAACAAAAGTGGAGACCCGTACGCCCCCATTCTCGCGTACGGGCGATAGCCAGGCACTCAAGAACATGGCCAGAAACGCCGCTAGATGGAGCAGTCGATCAACATCCAGGACAAGCTCCCAGTCCCAGTTGTTGAACTGGACTTCCTCCAGGATAATCCAGTAGCTACCCCTATTCCTTCAGGACTCCATCGTAGGGCAGGTCGTGGGCCTCCGTGGGAGAGACATAGACTAGATCTCTCTAGAAAAATCCTTTACCCATTCACGATATGGGACAAGTTGTTTTGGAGACGTATCCTTTGAATGCTTCTGGGCCTGGTCAATAAGCTGCTTCACCAAGGGGGGAGTCCTCTCTTTGTTTTTCCACACAGAAGAGGGAGGCAGAAATTTGTCATACATACCCCCAACAATGGGGACCCATGAAATATGGAATAAGTCCTAGAGAAAAATACCCACATCACCATGGACTAGATGGAATGTGTTGGTTTCTGGACTCCAACGGCTCATAAGTTTCCTGGTAAGGGCTTGAGGCCAATAGGTATAGGTTTAGGACACCCAGATAGCTTCATACAAACCTACGGCTTTCAATTCTGCTTCAAACTCTGCATAGCTCTGGCGAACCCAGAAGGGCCACCCCCAATTTAATGACTTAAATTCCCATCCGAGCCTAAGGTCCTAGTCTGCTGACCAGCCATGCTAGTTATTTACCATAACATTGCGGGAAATGCTTTAGTAACAATGAATTGTCCCATCCAGCTGACGTTGTTCCCCTTTTAGAGACACTGGAAGGTGATTCAACATGGATCCGGCAACGGTATCCCTAATTGAAGTCCACCCTATGGTGGATATCACATATCGAGGGATAGTGTTATTAAATATCCATGCTGCAGGGTTGTTGTCATGAGATGGTACTGGAATCGGTGTATCAGACAGTAAACCAAACCCGTAGGTAGGAAGGCTGTTGGAAAAGGGTTACTCCCACTGTGACTCGGAGATCTGATCAGTGAGTAAGGAGCATAGTGGGGAGTGGAGAATTCCATCCTTAACAGAGCTGGCCACATCTTTTAGGAGTTGATCACCAATTGGGAGAGGCTCGGTAGCATGCCTGGGTGCAAGGTGAGGGGGAACCATATTTTCTCCCTGAATTATAAAAAATTAGGCAAATGGTTCGTCCAGAATAATAAAATCTTGACAAAAATACCAAGCATGTGGAAAACAAGTCAAGAAGCCTTCATGATGAGGTCCGCAAGTAGGCCTCAAAATGTGGTTCACGATGACTGCATCCCACGAACCAACCCTATGTAAAAGATGTCTGCAAAATCTTAATTCCAGATTTAAATAATTAGGTTCAGAAGTCATTAGATATTTTCAACGTATGGAAGGTTTCAGTCTGCGGACCATCAAAAATCGCGGAGCGAGTTCCTACGTGGCCCGTCGTGACTTACTTTTTAATTAATTAAAACAATTAGTTCATGCCTGGGAAATTGGTCCATGAGGTGAAGGAGACCATGAATGAGGAATGGTTTGTGGAAGTGGCAACTGGTTCATGGTGGTTCACGAAAGTGGTAGCTGGTTCGCGGATGAGGCGTTTCGCAAATGAATGAGCACGCGAAGACAAAAAAGCTATAGAGCTCTAGCTTCACAAAGAATCCGGTAAAATACAAAGGAAGGGCCCCCGTATTTATAGGTGTGGTCCCCTATTGGGTCTACTCCCCTACCAAAATCTATCCAAGTTTCAGGACCACTCTATATTGGAGTGTCCTCTTCTTCATTCTGATCAGACCCCATTCTGATGGGGCCATTTGTAGGGTCCGGAAAAATCCACAAAGGAGAATGAGAATCCCATTTAATCCAAGGGAGATTCTACCCAATTTTCCCCAAAGAATTGGGGAAAATTATGGAGAATACTCAAAGGATGGCATAAGTTGAACCAGTTCGCAGACCGTTCCAATAGTGATGGAAAGCGGCCGGTTCCGCGAATCACCCCCTGCAGACCACTGTCGTTCGAAGAACGGAGGTGGGGATCCTCCACGGGTGCGAAGAAGGACAGGCGCCAATTGGGTCCCCCATCATAAACCACCCCATCCATGAACCTCATCGACCGGCCCGGACCGTATCCGTTGTTGTTCCCGGAATGGAGGCGGAACCCTGCGAGACAGCGAAGCACTCACCGAGCTAGTTTGGTTCGCGGGGAAGGTGAGTTCAATGCCCCCCGCAAGTTTCGGATTGACCAAGTCATCTATAAACTGGGTTTCCGATCATGGGCCTCCGCAAAAGGTGACACATGACCACAGATACATATCTTTACCCACTCTATAAAAGGAGATCAATGGGGAGGAGGAGAAAATAGGAGGAAGGAGGAGAATAAGGGAGATTGATCAGATTCGGGTGGAAGGATTTCGAAGGAAAGAGATTAGGATTTCGCAAACAGTGAAGTTCCATTTCGCGAACCAAAACAGGTATGAAACTGGTAGTGAATTAATAAGGAACCGAAAATTCCTAACAACTTGGTGAACTGCAAACTTAAAATAACAAAGAAAAGAAGATTGCGAACCATGGCCCCTCCACGAATGCACTCCCCACAGACCAGGGAGTTTATGCCCCATTTATGATCATTCGCACTGCAAAGCACCCTCCTACGTGAGCGAAACCCCGAACGGCATCACCCTCGGCCACCACTGCTCACATAGACCCCTCAGCGTACCATCCCGATATGCAGTCCGAACCCAAAGCTGTGAACCGCTCTGGTTCACGGGATGCCCACCAGTCCGCGGACCCCCATGGTCCGCGGGATACCCATCAGTCCGCGGACCACCCTAGTTCGCGAATGACCTCTCCAGCCACGTAGCACCTCCCTACGTGAAGGGTGGCACAACTCATACACCTATGTGGTCCGCCGATCCTTTGTAGTTCCCATTCCCTGAGCCGGATAAAATCCTTCCAATCCGGCCTGATCCTCCTCAACACCCTCATTGTCTCATTCATCGGCTCCGAACCGAGGCCTCCACCAGAGCCACCAGACCCGTGTGATGTATCCTTCAGGTGCGTCAGCACACCGTTTTGAGTTCACATACAAATGGTAAGTGAGGGAGAAGGGGTTTCTCTGGCCCTTGAGCGGATTCCCAAAGCATTCCTGGGTTCACATTCCCATGATAATGCGGATTCCGAGCCTAGGAGTCCCCTTTCATCCCCTCCACTTGTTAGGACCGAAGAACTTCTCCCCTCCCCGGGGAATGGCAGGCTACCCATTAGAAGGAAGCCCCCATGCACCTCCTTACTTCCCCAAGACCATGGCCAAGGAAAGACGTAGTGGGGAAGGGTGCTACTCCGCTCTTATTTGGGGCCATGTCTCTATCCCGCTGCGCTTTGTCGCCATGGGAATCCATCTCGGAGTAAGCCCTGACATTTTGGGCCACTCCATGCATAAACCCCACTCCACTTCCCACAGACGCACCTTTTGTGATGTGATCATCTAGTCCCTGCTGCCTCTTGTTTCTCACACCAAGCATGACTCGTGTGGGCTTAGAGTAAGCATCGACCATGACATCCTCTTATGGACCTCCTCAGATTGTAAGCCCCAGTCCATTACCCTGGGCCTCCTCAGCGTGTAAGACCCATGCAAATCATAACTACATGGACTTTGATTCCCCACCACAGGGATACTTTAGAAGCCTCTAAGTGGTTCAAGCCCGATCACCATTGGACCCCCGGGTCCAAGTTCATGTCGGTTCTCCGACACTCCCATCCGAACTATGTGGACTTTGATTCCCAACCACAGGGATACGTAGGAAGCCTCAAAGAGGTTCAAGCCCGATCACCGTTGGACCCCCGGGTCCAAGTTAACGTTTGTTCTCCAACACTCCCATTCGAACTACGTGGACATTGATCCATGTCCCCCAGGAAGGGTATATAAGAAGCCTCTATAAGGTTCAAGACCAACAACTGGTCGATCTGACTATCTTCACGTCGGTTCACCACACCAAACCTAGGTATCCTTGAGTGTAAGTCCCATACCAAACCTAACTACGTGGATTCTGATTCCTCTCATGAGGATACATAGGAAATCTATACCACGGGTTCGATCCAAACGCTCAAATTGTTATCTGTCCCCCCTGGATGACAATAAACATTAGAGTTCCAGATTACGAGGCTACCAGTGCCGTCTTAATGAGTCTAGACTTTTCGGGGTCATTAATACAATGAGGGATGGTAATCCTCGGGTATAAATTATTTCGAACCCCTACGTCAAGTTGACCATAGCTAACCAGGAAAAATCTGTGGATACTATGCTTGGGTATAAACCAAAGATTTTCAAACATATGAATACATCTTAAATCTATAAGAGAGTCCTGGAACATGCAATAATTCCCCCCAAAAGGGTGTGATGAGCCCGACATCCCATCCTCTCGGCCAATGTGAGTTCTTAAGCATCGCTGGTCAAACCTCCCAGCGAACGCCTGCCTTTGGAAAGAAGGTCCACGCATTGATGGATATGGAACCATTGGAAATTTAGAGGCGAAAACGGTGGACCCGATACGAGTGATTAAAGAGAACCCAATCTCCTCTAATCAACCGTCGGGTAGCGCACGTTTCTCCCCCACGATCCCATCATGCGCCGCGAGACAATATCACAAGCGCACTGGACTGAAAACACATTTAACAAATGTGTGATTCTCATCTGTTCCGAACTCGAAAACATAAAATAATTACGTAATGAAACCAAAAACAAATGGACCGTCATGTACCCACACTCAAGTATTTTGAAATTAATCTCAGTCGCTGAGAAAAAACAAGATTAATTTTAACTCTCAGATCACTCTATTACAGAGATGACTCAAGGTTGTACTCAATAGCTCATGTCTCAAAGATTCTACAAAAATCATCTGGTTCATTATACCATTTAGCACTCAACAATTCCATGATTATCAATTCATACTACACAAAGGTTGCACGAGAAAATGGAACATCCTAGATACATCCCTTAAGATTATCAGCCCGATGTATTTATGTATCATATGTCTTATACAAAAGATTAAACAACAAATTGTATTGTCCCTCATGACCATAAAACAACTGATGACCACCTGAGTAACCTAATAAAAGGGAAGGGTCACAAGGCCTAAAAAATGGATGAACATTACCAGGACATGTCTAAATAGATGATACAAAGAACTGGTCTATGCTCACACCCATAAGAATTCCATGGAAAGAATGAACACTTGTCTAATGAAGGGTGTTATTGGATACTCAAAATCCTACATGGGACAATGACACTCGAACGACACCAAACATGAGAAAACTCATGGTACATGTAATGAATTAAGATCTAAGGTTTCTACCTACCATGGGATACCCCCATATGAAATCATAAGTTCTTACCCCAAAATAGGTCAAATCAAACATAAGGTCAAGAATATCAATAGATAATCATCAAAGTAATTTATAAAGAAAAGGATTCCTAGAGAAAATACTCGTGCATCCATCCAAGGAAACTCAAACTACCCTTACATGAGGGTGTAACGCCCTGAACCTGGATACCTAGATCTGGTTTATTATTTTAATACATTGGAATGATTACAAAGAATCAAATACCGAAGTACAGATCAGTTTAGCCATTTTAAAAAATACATTACAAATATGAACATTACATTACACTTTCTAACATAAAACGCAACATAAATAATCCTTTTAGAACACCATAATTCCCCTTTATTAACACTTCATATCAATCAAAATACACTTCTTGGAATCCTAGGAATATAAAACATAAGAAAATGGTGATCTTGTATGCTCAATAAGGGTAAATAATTTAGCAGAAGCTATTAAATTTTGAGGCAAGATGTATAATAAAAATTTTAGGCTTTTAAACATAAAAAAAGAACATAATATGGTAAAAATAGGTCAAAAATTACCATATAAACAAGCACATGAATATTCTACATGTTGAATAATCACATGTAATAACTAATTTCATAATGAGGGAATTCATAATGCAAGATATTATAACTACTACGTAAAGGCCTTGTGCCAAGACCATTCCCAAATATTTTTTCAAGGCCTTGTGCCAAGACACGAGTTTGTCTCATGAGACCTACTGATGCATCGATGGGATATAGTGAGCTCATCTCATCACTTACCACGTCCAACAAATTCCTCACATGAAAAGGATGAAACATAACATAAACATTCATATTAAAACTAGCATACAAAATGTCAATAATTTAACCTTAAACCATGTATGGTAAAAAAAATATCACATCCATAGTCCAATATATCATAACACATTAAATACAATATGGAAAATTTTATTATAATAAATCAAGATCAATAAATAATAATATATAGTAAAACATGTTGACATATTTGAACATGATCAGAAAAAAATCATTGAGAGAAATATCCATTTTCCATGAAATCATTTAAGAGACACCAAATTTATAAAGGATGTTATTAAAAATATATTTTTGAATCAAAGTTTCCCATTCCAGTTTGAAACATTTGAGAATAATTATCACTTTAGAACAATCATATCCATATAATTAAATCCTTAAAATCATTTTGTAAACATGGACATTAATTAAAAATATTTTGAAAACTAAATCCTTCAAACATTTAAAATGACAATATAGTTAAATATTACCTTCTATAAAACATTAAAATATTTTTTTTTGTTTTTTTATGAAACATGGACATGTATAAAAAAATGTCCCAGTAAATACTTACACATATAGAATCTTGTATAATCAAGAGATTGAGGAATTAACCATTACCTTGTACTTTTCTATATTCGGAGGTACGTTAACCTCTTGTAAAATGGTTAAATAATTGTTATTAAATTATACAAGAAAAACATACATAAATATGATATCATATATGATCATTTAATATTTATTTGTTAATAATATTTTTGTATTTTCATTGTTTTAGTTGTTAACTGATTTGTTTTCCTTTATATGTTTTTTTTATGAAAGTCATGTTTTTTATGGATAGAATGTATTTGATTCATATCCAAAAAAATATAAATTTCATGAAAATTATTTATTTAATCATCTAATGAATATTATTATTTATTGGTTATGATGGGGAATGAAATCTCATCCCGTCGTGGAGACAGTAAGCCATACAAACACACGAGGAAGAATATCATTCTATTGATGGTGAAATCGTATGTAATTAGATCATATATTATATATAATAAATAATTAAAATGTTATATTTATTATTTAAATCAATTATACTCATTATTATACCTATCCAAATAAAGATGTGTTGAATAACAAACTATACCACAACGTGGAGACGGTAAGTCTTACGTATGCACGTATAGTGACCTTTTCATTCATTGGATGGATGAAATAATGAATATGGTAGTACCATATTTATAATAACATCTCAGTATGTAGAAGGTATTGGATTTATTATTTTAGTATGGAAATAACCAAGAAAGGGGAATTAGAAGAAGATAAGAACTTTGAAATAGGTGATAAGATAATTATCTCTTCTTCGGGTGTTTCCTTTTGATTTGAACAAAAGGGATCAATAGGTTATATTTATGATAAAATTAAGGCCTATAGGATGAATTTATGGTATTTGGGAGGAGATTTGAGTAGGGTTTGTAAGATCCAAACGGATTTGGTGGTTCGAATTTAAGAGAAGGGGAAGTACCATTTTATAAAAGAAGTGAGGATCACTTTAGGAAAAGCTTGAAATATTAATTTATTATAAAATTATTTTCAGATTGTAATAGATCCAAATGGATTTATTTCTATGATAAGGTGGGTATGGGTCAAAATCATCTCAACCAATAGGTTTTAGACATGTTTAGGCCACCATATTATCCTTATCTTTTAGATTTAACCCTTGGTTAAATAGTTTAACTTTTACCAGGTCTTCTTGTATTTATATACTAAATGGTTAATATAATTACCATAATGTGCCAAGAGAACCAGAAGTGGTTCATCAATGATATATTTTTAATTATATAAGTCATTTTTAAAAAAGTTATACTTTTAGGACTATTATATAATTTAATAAAATAGTATTTGTTTTAATTATTCATTTTTGTAAATTTTGACAAAATTTGGTATTTAGTTTTTGTGAAAGTCATAACAACTTGATTAATTCTAAATAAATACATTAAATAAATCCTAACATTTCAAATTAAACTATGAAATTATTTTATGGAATAAAATGTTTCAATTTATATTTATTTAAATATTTATAATATCAATTATTTTAATCTTTAATTAATAAGGTAATTAGTACATCATCATTATGGCCTAAATAAATTTAATTATTTTATGTCTAAATTAATTAAATAAAATTCTAAGATGTATTAAATCTTTTTATCTTTCTAATTAATAATTATAGTCGAATTTATCTTATGTAAAACCCTATATTAAAAATGTTTTAGTTATTGAAATTTGAATTTAACACTTTTAACTCTTCTTTAAATAAAATATAATAAATGTCCTAATCAAACCACAGTGTATAAAATAGGATAATATTTTTAACTTAAGGTTCATTTTGGTCGAAAAATACTAATCCAATAGAATTATGACATGTGTTGTGGTAATTGTATATTATTATAATATTATTTTTACCTTTAATTACCCTATTTACTTTTAATTGTGGTAAATAAATTTCAAAAGTTATTGTTCCCCAAATTTTTTTTACATCCTATTAAACCAAATTTTAATTATTGATGAAAATTGTGTGTATCAATGTTTTGAAATCAAATTCACAGAAGTGGTAAAATAACATTTTATGCTAATTTTTAAATGTCCCTAGAATGTGGATAAAAGACGTTAAAAAGTTCGATAAAATTTTATATATCTAATATTATTATAAAATGACTAAAATGAATTACATTGGACTCATTTTTGTATTATGTAACTATTTTTAATTTAAGATAAGTTTTAAATAAATATAATTATTTAAATGGAAAAGACAGTTTATTATGTACTATGCTGTATTTTCCACTATTCATCAAAAATAGAATGTTTTCAGAAAAATACCGAAAATCCACCCTAAGAAAATTTCATATTCTGAATTCAAAAATGAATTCTATTTTAAAAAATTCATTTATTAAGAGTGTCTAAAATTTATTTTATTATCATTCACAAAATGACATAAAATTAGTTCTTTAAAAAATATTTGTTATAAATATATAACTATTTTAACAATACATATAAATTTCATTATAAATATATTTTATTTATATGAAAAGCGTATAAATAACATTTAAAATTAATTTGTTACTATTCGAATTATAATATTTAATTGATAAATAAATATATCATTTAAATAATTATAATTCGAATGTGTTGTTTTGTAAAAACTCAATCTTGCACATAACGCAAGCCAAGCCGGTTTTGCGTGAAATATAAGATATTAAATTAAATTAAAGAGATAAATTACTATGAAATCGTGGGGTGTTACATTCTCCCATTTTCAATAAATTGCGCCCTTGAAAATTGAAATTGTTTTTCGAGAATAAATGGTTGAAAATAGAAAATAACTTTGTGGAAAACCCACATTGGAAATAGGGTTAATAGAATTTACTCTTTATAAGAGGGAAAGCGAAATGAAAAAGTAACCACCAAATTAAAATTTATAATAGGAGAACATTGGTGGTAATTAGAGACACATAATTGGAGTAAAACACAAATATTTATAGGGAGTTATTGAGGTCATCAATCACAAACAAGTGAACAATAAATGGAAAATTTAGGGCCTCAAAACCATAAATCTATGATGATTTAAAATATCACTCATTCATCAAAACATAAGGTATTATGATAAAAAAAATTTATATACTTTATTTTTTGAAAGGGAGGTATTAATTTACTATCAAGATAAGAACTCAAGAAAGCATACTTAATTTCATTACATATCCTAATCAGATTCTCATCATTGGGTTGTGCTTCTATATATTTTATCTTCATCCCTTTCATTGTGAAATGAATGGTAAAAATGATTTTTTTACGCCTAAAGCACATTTGATAAATCATATGGTCCACAAGTATTCCATTAATACTCTAAATTTTTACTAAAAACCAAAAGGTTAGGTCAAAGTATATTATAAATCATATTTTAATCTCATACAAGATATCGAGTTTTTAACTTACTCAATTCCAACCTTTAGACTTATCCCAAATACTTGTGTCTAAACTCACAATCGAAAAATTTATAAGGAAGGTCAATATAACGTAATGAATATTTATTTTTTCACATAAGAAAATGTGAATTCCTTCATCACGTATTCTATTAAAACATGGTAACAACATGAATTACCATAAAAAAATTTGAATATGTATATACTTCTTTATTCCTTTTGTAAAAGATGGAATACTGGATATACTCCATAAATTCTAAATGTTGCGAACTCATAATAATGATGATTTAAACCTCTTTTTAAACAAACCATTAATCAATTCCAAGTATGTAAATAATATCCCTTGTACTTTATCCAAATAGTTATCTCTTATTCCAAAATCATTATCTTAGTTTCAAAAACATATTATGGGTTATATTTCGCCCAACCATATATTTTCCAAAATGTTTAAATTGAATCTTTTTCACCTTTCTTGGTACCATACAATCTCAAAACTTTAATGAAATAGTACTACATTACAATCATTATATACTCTATAATTAAAATAACTTGTAAAACATTAATAAAATACTCAAATGTCACAATTATTTAATAACAACATAAGAACACTAATCATTCCTCTACATCTTTGGTAGTGTCATAACTTGTTTATTATCTAATAGCATTATTTGGGGTATACTATGATGATTGGGACATTGATTCTCATACTGTCCCAACTCCTTGTAGATGAAGCATTATACATTTGAAACCTTTTTCTTACCCTTGTAATCATGATCTTGGTGTCCTTTTTATCCAAACATATAACAAACTCCCATTCCTTTCAATCATTTACCAAGGTGATTCTTTCCACATTTATCACACATGGGAAAATACACTTTCCCTTCTTTACTTTATCCATATTTTTCTCTAATACCCTCTTCTTCTCTTGCTTCCCATAAAATCCAAAAGACATAGAGAATTCATTACTTATCTTATTAAAGAATTATTCTATTTATTCATATGTTGAGAATACATTGGAGACTATTTCCCTTCTAAATGTTGGCATAAGAACATGAAAGATAAGATCCTTCTTACTCTATGGATCATGCATATTGCTAGAGCTTTCATTCCTTCTATTAGGAACCATTTCTAAATGATGAAATACATAAGGTTAGATTATATCATAATATATAATCCAAAAACTAGAAAAATTATCAGAATTAATTGAATATTTTCACACATCGAGTCTCATAATCCGAAAAATGGTTTCTTTTCTAACATATATACTCATAAATCCTTCATAATAGTTGGTAATAAAAATTTGAATTATCTAAAGAATATCCCTTGAGAATGTCAAACCATGTGGGCATTAAGGTATGTTGTAGTGTTCCAGGTTACACAGATTCAGGATCGGAACACCTTGTCAGAGTTGTTACTCCTCTGTATATCTATGCCAAAACCACATCCACTGGTAGTATCAATACAAGGATGTATTTCTTAGAAAACTCATAGAATATACACATTAACAAAATTCTACGAAGTTCTTTTATACTAATCTTCAATGCCTATCATATAGTAATGTTTTCTAATAAGAGTTTATCTAAATATAGTTTCCAAGGTTATTGCTAAACTTCCTCTGATACCAACTCTAACACCCCCATCCGAGTTAATCAAATACAGTGCATTATTTTAATACATTATCATGATTACATGGAATCAATTACCTAAGTACCAATCAGTTTAGGAGTCTTGGAGAATAGATTACATACCTAAACATTACATTACACTTTCTATCATAAAAAATAGCATAAATAATCCTTTTAGAACACCATAATTTCCCTTGATTAACCTTTCATATCAATCATAATACACTTCTTGGAATCCTGGGAAAATAAAACTTAAGAAATAGGTGATCTCAGATGCTCAGTAAGGGTAAATAATTCAACGAAATCTATACACTTCTAAGGAAAGTTGTATAATAAAAACCAAATCCTTTTAAACATACCACTTGAACACAATATGGTAAAAATAAGTCAAAAATTACCATATAAACATGAAAATGAATATTCTACTAGTTGAATAATCACATTAATAACTAATTTCATAATGAGAGAGTGCATAATTCTAGACATTATAACTACTATATGAAGGCCTTGTGTAAAGACCAATCACAAATATTCTATCAAGGCCTTGTGCCAAGACACTATCCTGTCTAATGAGAGCTACCAATGCATTGAGGGGCTATACTAGTCCTCTCCCAACACATACTAAGTCCAATGCATTATTCATATGAAAAAATGAAAAATAACATAATCATTCTTATTAAAACTTGCATACAAAATTTCAATACTTTAACCATAAAACATGAATGGTATAAAAATATAGCATCCACAGTCAGACATATCATAACTCAATCAATACAATATGAAAGATTATATTATATTAAATCAACCTTAATCAAGAATAATATCCAGAAAGGATGATGTAATTATTGAAAATGATCAGTAAAACTCTTTGAGATAAATATCTCTTTTCCATGAAATAATTTAAAAGTCACAAAATTTATAACAGAAGTCATTAAAAAGAATTTTTGAATGAAAGTGTCTTATATCAATTTAAAACATTGGAAAATAAATATCATTTTAAAACAGTCATGTCCATATAAATAAATCCTTAAAATCATTTTAAAAACATGTAAATTAATTAAATATATTTAGAAAAATAAATCCTTAAAACAATTAAAATGATAATCTAGTAAAAGATTCCATTCTATAAGACTTTAAAATATTAATTTTTAAAATATTTTTATGAAACATGGACATGGATTATATATACTAGTACTCACTCGTGTTATTGCATGGCGTATTCGATTACGAGTTTTCATTTTAATAATAGATTTGTATTTAAAAAAGATTATAAGAAACAATAATATTGAATAAATATTAATAATAATGTAATGTTGTATGATAATGGAATAAGAGTGCATAGAATATAGCGACACCATTAAAATTTATGACAGAGATAATGGATTGATTAAAAGTATATGAATTTATACATTTTGAGGATGGAATTTTGAATTCATTTTAAACTTCAACAATCACAATAACAGTAATGCGTGCACTGAAAAAAAAAGTGAAACAAAAATAAAAGATAAGACATTGGTTTTGATAATAAAAATGAGACATGTGAAAATTATTTAATTAAAAATAAATTGTATGAGTGGGATTTTTGTGAAAAAATAAAATAGATTGAAACTATTCATTTATTATATATAATAATATGAAATGAGAGAGGCAAAAATGTTTTCACAAATGCACCAAATATCTTAATCCTTACAATGCACCTATGAGTTCCTTGTCAAGCCAAAAATTTATATACAAAGGACAAAGAATGGGAGAATAATTAATATTTACGTCCCTAGAGATGCAACATAATAATGTACCATACCACCCAACACCTTTAACATAACCTGATCAAAAAAATTCAGATGAGAAAACCTTTGGACATTCAACCAAAACCAAGAGGAATGACCCAACCTACCGTGGTTAATAACAATGCACTAGATGCAATATGAGTGTAGGCTTCTAGCCATCCTTCTGTGCATTAGTTCCTTTTTTTGTTGTGTGCATATGTTCTTTTTTTTGTTTCCTCACCTTCTTCTTCCTTCTTTTTTTCCTTATGAGAAATCATCGTCTCTATCATCCTTGCTCAACTATTTCAGAAGACATGATTTACAATGGAATGCATGGGAGAAAGGCATGCATTGGAGAAAATTCATAAATCAGTATAGTGTAATTAAAATATGACATAAAATTATTCCTAGGCTATGATATGAGAACAGAGTAATTCATAAAGGAATGCATGGGAGAAAATTTATAAATAAGTACAGAGTAATTCATCTCCCATGCTCAGCTATGAAACAGAGTAATTGATTTACAAATGCAACATTGTTAGTTTAAAAAGGAATGCACGGGAGAAAATTCTCCACTGCCCAGATATAAAGGCAACATTTTACTATTTCATAGCCTAAAGAAAACATTTCTAGTTTCATCTCTCACACGTGGCTATAAATATTCATGATTACTCTGATTCATAAATCAGAAAATTCTCCCACGCTCAGCTGTGAAACTAAAGTGTGGAAAATTCATAAATCAGTAGAGAGTAATTGATTTACAAAGGAATTACTGGGAGAAAATATATTGCAGTATATTAATAAATCAAAAATATATTCTTGAGTTTGTTTCATAATTAATTTAATCACATAAGAAATGAGTAAAGGCCTAACCTATTTTGAGTGGAGTATGGGCTCCTCCTAGGTGATTGCTCCACCAATTCTGGTCTAGCCATCCTTCCATGTCTTCTCCCTATTTTCAGTGGAATATGGGCCCCTCCTAACTACATAAAAAAATATTGAGGGTCACAAATATGAAGGAAATTTATGTTATGTATGGATGTTTTAGGTGTAGTTTTTTCAATGACATATGTGACGATCAATGGGGTTATAATAGATTCTATTGAGAGGCCTATTTGAGTTCAAAGAGAAATTTTCTTGGGATAAAATCCAAATATTTAGAATCATTGAATGATATTTTATTAAAATATTGTTGTTTTACATGTAGTTTTTGGTATTCCATGTGTGTAGATCACTATGGTTGGGCTAGATCCCGATTAGTGGACTGTTGGGGAACAAATAGAAAATCATCCTAGAAAAAACCATAAAAGTTCAAATAATTGAATGATATGTGGGTAAAATATTGTTGTTTTAGGTATATTTTTTCATAAGAAATATGGATACAATTATGCAAAAGAAATATTTTAAAATATTGTGTATGAGCAGTTAGGAAATAATAGTACATGCAGTCCAAAAAATAGATAGTTTGGAAGAAAGTTTACATAACAAAATGTGTACATAAAAGGATTTATTTCATAAAATAAGGTTCAGTTTTTATCAAGACGAATTTTCTTTTCACTATTTTTTGTTCTATCATTTAGAGAGATTGTTTCATCCACATCTTGGTTAGAAAAAGACGGTATGTCCTTGTAAGTAAAAGGCTGATAGCAGTCATTTGATTGATTACTATTGTGAATCCCACATTTTGGATATTGGGTCAACAACACTGTGGATCCTTGCAGCAGTTAGTATGGGGGGAAGCAGTGAATTTTTTTGTATACAGTGGATAGTCATATTTAGAAAAAATTGACATTTGTAGAACCAAAATAAAAAAAAATTATAGGAGATGTGATAGATGTTACCTCTAAAAGTTGAAAAGTATTCTGAAATTATGATATTTTTTGTTTCATTGGTCTGGAAGAAAGAAGCACAATGTTGATTTTAAAGTGGGGAAATAGACTAAAAATAGGGAGGTGAAGGGTGAAAATCTAAATAAAAATGTGAAGGATATAATAGAAGGGAGAGGGGAAATTTAAGCATCAAAAAATGGGATTCAAGATCTATTTCTGGAGTATCACTGTCAGAGAACTGTATATAGGAAAACTATAGATAATAATAAAACATCTAACATGATTTAAACACTAATTGTGAATAAGATGAGGATGAAGATTCTCCAGTTTCTCAACATGATTCCATTACATATACAATTAGAGAACTGATAAAAAACAATATCATTACAGTAAACAAAAAATAGGGTGAATGAAAACATAGAAACTGCTATTTTGGTCAATGCATGGAGTACTAACGATAGAAATGATTCCAGAAAACCATATTTACCACTAAAATTAGTGTTCAACGTCCCAATATTATCCTTCTCTGTAAATACATCATTTATCATGTGTTTCATGGAAACTTGGAATCTCCTGAAAGTTGTTTAGAAAATTAAAAATTAGCTTCTTGGGAAAAGCCGGTTCTAAAATAAAATAGACCACTCACTTAACATTCAGTAGACTGCAAAACAGAAACATATAAGTAGTAAAAAAATGTATAAAAAATGGTATATAACGAACCACAGAAATTAATCTCTTCCAAAAGGTTAATATTAGTAAATATTTCAGAAGAATCAGATGAGTCGGCCACATAAAACCCCAGGAAAATATCTACTATAGATAATGTCTCTGAATTATTTTATATATATCAAATACCTACAAAATACGATGGATTAGATGTGGTGTTTTGGGAGGATGAACCATAGTAGAAGATGAAAAAATTAGTGCCGAAGATACTGACGGTGTATTGTGGGTAATAATGGATGATGGGAGGGGAAATGTGATCAGGAACCCAAGGAGCAGCGGTGGAGGGGTGACGAGAATGGGAACTATAGGAGCGTCACCAAAGGGGAAATAGTAGTGGGAACCGTAGGAGCAACGAACTAGTTCAAAAGGGATTTAGAGAGAAAACCGAGAGAGGGAATCAGTAACAATAGAGGAGGATGAGCGGGGAACCTAGGAGCAACGGTGGAGGTGAAACATGAGCGAGAACCATAGCAGCAGCGGGAATCGTAGGAGAAGAAAACCTTGCTTAGGAATCATAGGAACATCGAGAAATCTGGAGCGGCGGTGAAACGAGAGCGGTCGAGGAATGGAAAAGGGACGAACAGTGGAAAATAGAATCATGGGAGAGGAAAACCATGATGTGGAGCGCGAGCTGGAGTGGGAGCGGGAGGGAAAGCATGCTAGAGAAAGAGAGCGGTGGGGGTCGTGGAGGTGTCTAGGGTTGAGACGTATGTAAAATGGGATGTGGGGGATTAATAGATTGACATGTGGCATTGTAGAATACCTAAGATAAGTATATTTAGTAGATATTCATAGTACTGTTATAGGTTTGAACATTAAGTGACAGTCTAGAAATGTCTAATTCCTTAAAAATACACTTGATGAATTATATTTCATTTTCGGTAGCCAAACACTTCAATAAAAGGTTACAGGACCTGGTTTATAATTCCACAACTATTAATTTGAACAAAAACAATAAAATATTGGGATAGTTCACCACTACATAGACCATAAATAACAGAACTATAACATTAACAATTGACCGGAAGGCCTCTAGACCTCACATACCTAATAAGAACTAAAGTAAGCTCTGTATGTCCAACGTTATAAAGCCCAAAGATATATATATATCATGTGTTACTATAGTAGGTTTCATTATAGTTTATTTCAATTATTTTAAAATGTCAGAAGCTAGTGCATGATCAATTTCACACTGCCCTAATTGCCAATTACAATACTACTTCATCATACTGCAATAGGGGTAAACATTCAAGTATGTTTCAGAGATATTAAATTCCATTAAAACTTATTTGGTGAATTATATTTCATTTTTGGTATCCAAACACTTCATTAATTACATACATGACCTACTGCTAGGGTAAAAACTATCTTTCATATACTGGAATAACACAATATTTGCATCCTTGAGCATTAAATTATCTTCTAGGAACCTGATGATTGGAGTCAACTGAAAGTCATAAGAGAAGATTGTATTTTAGTTACATATTATGCTGATATTGACCTACCTAGAAGCAAGAACGTATGTCCCTTACTGAGATCTTGTAGGAATGAATCCTCAAGGATCATTTGAATCTTAAACTTTGGTCGCACCAGAAGTCACATGACCAGAAATATCAACTTGAGGGGATGAAATTCTCATCATCATATCCTCACCCAATCATTAATGGGATGCAGAACACCCTATGAATAGATTTCATCCTCAAGCACCTCGATGAATTTTTTTCTATCGGTGTGGGGATCGTAGAAGGAAACCATTGAATATCCCATCATGGTGAGACATATCTAATCTGTAATAAGACAATTCCACACCATTTTAGTGGTGGTGAGATACTGGTGGTGGTTTTAGGTCTCCTTCAGTTATGGTAAGATGGAATTATTGTTAACAGAAGGTTCTATTTTTTGGAATTCACCATGTTTTCCTAGAAGTACCTGTACAAATAAAATCATTATGTGAAATGGTGTTGAATAATCTACCTATATGCTGGAAAATGAGAACAAACACACTCATACAACTAATATAAATAAAAAAACACTATTTCAACTTCCACTTTACATATTTTTTTGAATTCATTGGATTTTCTAAAATTGGTGTGTGTTTGTTAGCATATGGTTCTGCTTGTATGCATGAACTATGTTTTAACAGAATTACCTATACAGAATAAAAATATTAACTAAAATGGTTTTTTAAAATCAGGCTATATGCTGGAAAATGATAAAGAAACACCCATATAGGTAATCTACAACAACAAAAACACTCTATTTTAACTTCTAGTTTTCCTATATATTTAATTTATTAGATTTTCTAAGTATGTGTATGTCATTTAAGTGATTAACAATTCTAATTCACCCCTCTTGTGATGTATTTTCATTTTAAATCCATTAAGGAATTTCTGGATAAGATGTTAGGATCTGATTTGGGGATATTTTTTGGACTGAATATCATGGGATCATCATATGAAGGATATGGGATTGACACATGAGGTTATAAATCTTAACAGGATAGGTCACCTTGTGAATAAATAAACATTTTAGGATTACAGCCTATTTACTATAAGCTTGAATCTTATCCACCTAAATAATATTATTTATGTACTATGAACCATGTGAAAGGATATGACAAGGTTGAATTATTATTATTATTTTTCTCAAGAGTGATTATGGAATTCCATGAGGTTTAATACGATGTGATTCCCATTATAGCATTGTATCACCAACTACTCATGCATAGCACATCGTGATATTTTTCATCATCTCTTTAGTCTTATGCCACTCAAATTATTCATAGGAATCATGAAATTCCTATTGAATAGATGTCATCCTTTTCATGATCTTTCTAAACCCTGATTATTTTGAAATGTGATTGTTACCAATACCAAAATCAATATGACATATAAAGAATTCTTCATTCATATGATACAATTTTAACTTGTTCACTTACAATTTTCTTTTCAAGTAATGAGATTCCATCAAAAGATATTACCATCAAATTATCTAGAGAACAAATCCAAA
This sequence comes from Viscum album, assembly GCA_963277665.1. Lineage (NCBI taxonomy): Eukaryota > Viridiplantae > Streptophyta > Magnoliopsida > Santalales > Viscaceae > Viscum > Viscum album. Next base: position 2,825,828 of record OY728162.1, on the reverse strand, counting down.
TCCTGTGGTGGAACGATTAAAATTTTCTGTTGGAGTTCCAACTAATTTGGCACCACAAGTTCAGCTTCCTAGCTCCATGTTGAGAAATATCTTTATAGTACCCTATTTACCACAAGAAGATATAATAGGAAGAAATGGTGAGGAATTACTTCATTAAAAGAGGAACAAAAAGATCCAAGTCGGCTATAAACCTCATAGAAGAAACATTAATGGCTAGCAGCATACCATGGCAGCATAAGCATCTGATTTTCCTCGACGCACAGACTTCTCAAGGCCTATAGCAGAATTTTCACAATGTAAATCAGCTTCCCATAAATCAAAAACAAAACATTTCAATATGAAAACTCAGGCTTTGGTCTGCCCTTCCCTCATCAAGCCAAATTTCTTAGTTTCCCACAAAGAAAAAATGAAAAGAGAATGCCAAGAAGTTGATAAACCAATACCACAATAAAAACCCTTGATCTAAGAAATGAAATGCAGCAGTAACTGAAACTAAATGAATTTTAGAAGATAATTACACATCAATCATATAGTCCATGTCCTCTGTCGATATCCTGTGTTCATCCTGTAGGTATATTCTCCATACTCTGTAATTTGTGGGGAAGGTAAGTTATTTAATTCCATGGAAATGGGTGATACTAATTGTGATAAACCATATATATATTGAGAGATACTAATATGAACACAAAAATGATTATGATTTTCACCTCTCAATGGCATAAAATGCCAATCTACCTACCACGCTATGAACTTTGTTTGATTGAGTCATCTCCTTTACTTCAAAATATTTTGGTAGACCGTTAATAAACTCATCATCCTTCTGTATTTTCTCAGTTATTAAGAAGCACAAACTATCATACACAAAAAAATGATCACATGAACCACCAAGTTTACAGAAAAAAATCTCATAAATCATGTGCGTTGCTGATGGCAGTATTAAATGAAGTTTTCCATAGCATAAGTGTTTTCTGAGAGAGCGAGATAAATTTACCTCTTATTCAGCGATCTAGAGTAATCGACACCCCAGATTCTGCCATCACAATTCGAACACCTATACCGATGATGTGAAGGTAACAAAATCAAGAGAAATGGGGATAAGAGAATATAGTTTAGTGGAGATAAGGTCACTGTAATCGGGCGGAAGAAAAATACCTTGGTAAGGGCAACGCCAACAAAGGAGAGCCAAAGATCAACTCCCAGACTGAACCCACCCCTCTAAAGAGCATCTAGCTTCCAGTGAATTGTATTGGGAGGGATTTCATCTAATGACAGTGCCCGAATGTCATGGACAGCGAGCTTGGGCTTGAAGGCAGATCGCTGATTGCAAAGGAACGTCGATAGCGAGAGAGGTGAGGTAGTTGAGGACATCATGGGGAATCTGTGGGAAACCTAGGCCAGGAATATATTTGAGACGACCATGACCAAGAAAGACATAAAACGTCGACATTACAGTCAACTGCTGGAGAAGGTGATCAGAGGCGATACACATGGATTTTATAGTCAAAATCGGTAGCTGGTGATCAGAGATAGATGGGTGGGAGACCGTGACCATGAGGAAGGTGATGGAAGGAGTACGCTGGATAGCTAGGTCATGACCCGTGGGTTTCTCAGTGCAAGGAAATGCGGGAGCGACTCATGTATGGGGAGGAAAAAAAAATTAATCCGTGGGGAGGAGGTACGTGGAGATAAAGGTGATGGACACGTTAGAAAAATGAGACGTGTGGATGGACACGTGGAAGCTATAAATTCCAGGATTAGTATAGTTAGTATATCACCCTGTAAATACTTACACATTAACAATCTCAGATAATAATGAGATTGAGGAATTAACCCTTAACTTCTACTTTAATTTAGTCGAGGGTACATTAACATCTTCTATTATAGTTAAATAATTGTTATTTAATTATAAAAGAACCAGAAACCTAAATATGATATCATATATGATCCTCTAATATTTCTTAGATAATAATATTTCAGTATTATCATTGTTTCGGGTGTTAACTAATTCATTTAACTAAATTTGTTTTTTTATACAAGTCATGTTTGTTATGTATAGGATGTGTTTGATTAATATCCATAATAATATTAAGTTCTTAAAAATTATTTTTTAAATCATAAAATGAAAATTATTCTTTAATGGTTATGAAGGGGAATGAAATCTCATCGCATTGTGGAGACAGTAATCCATACACACGCATGAGCGATAATATCATTATATTTATGGTGAAATTGTATGTATTTGGATGGTATATTATATAAATTTAATCATTAACATGTTATATTTATTATTTACATAAATTATACTCATTATTATACCCATCCAAATAATTAAGTGTTGAATAACAAACTATACACGATGCGGAGACGGTAAGACGTACATATACAGGTATGGTGACTTTTTCATTCATAGGATGGATAGAATAATGAATACAATTGTACCATACTTATAAAAACATATTAGTATGTTCAAGGTAATGTATTTTTTATTTTATTATGGAAACAACAATGTAATAGGATGTAGAGGATGAAAAGAACTTTGTAAGAGGTGATAAAATAATTACCTATTCTTCGGGTGTTATATTTGATTTGTACAAAAGGGATCCATAGGTTGGTTTTCTAATCAATGTAAGGCCTATAGGTTCATGTGAGGGTAGTTGGGAAGAGATTTGAGTAGGGTTTGGATGAGCCAAATGTCTTTGGAAGTGTGAATTTAAGAGAAGGGTAAGTACCCTTTTATAAGTGAAATGGGGACCACTTTAGGAAAATCATGAAATATTAGGTTATTATAAATTTATTTTTGGCTTCTAATAGACCCAAATAAATTTATTTCTTGGATAAGGTGGGTATTTGTCTAAATATCTCAACCAATAGGTTTTATACATTTAATTATTACCATATTAACCTTATATTTTAGATTTAACCCTTACTTAAATAGTTTAACTTTTACCACGTCTTCTACTTTTTTTAAACAAAATGGTTAATATTGTTACCATAAAATGCCAAGTGAACATAAAGTGGTTAATTAATGATATATGTAGAATAATTTAAATCATTTGGACTAATATTATATATTTAGGACTATTATATAAGTTAATAAAATAGTATTTGGTTTAAAAACTAATTTATGTCAATTTTGACACTGTTTAGTATTTGATTTTTTTGAAAGTCATAACAACTTGATTCCTTATAAAAAATAAATTTAATCAATTCTAGTATGTCATAATAACCTATAAAATTCGTTTATGGAATCAAAAGTTTCAATTTACATTTATTATAATATTTATAATATCAATTATTTTAATCTTTCAATAATAAGGTAATTAATGCATCGTCATTGTGGAATAAATAAATTTAATTATTTAATGTCTAAATTTTTTAAATTAAATACTATGAGGTATAAAATTATTTAACATTCAAATTATTATTTATATTTGAATTTATAATATGTATAATCCTATATTAAAAATGGTTTAGGTATTAAAATTTGAATTTAACACTTTTAACTCTTCTTTAGATAAAATATAATAAATTTCCTAATCTAACCGAGTGGAACAAAGAGGATTATTTTTCTATACAAAGGTTTATTTTGGTCGAAAAACACTTATCTAATTGAATTCGAACATGTGCTGGTGTAATTTTATATTATTATTATTTTATTTTTACATTTAATTACAATATTATCTTTTAACCGTGGTAAATAAAAAACTAATGTTACTATTCACAAAAATTATTTTCATCTTATTGAACCAAATTTTACATACTGATGACAACCGTGTCTATTGGATTATTGAAATTTAATTCACAGAAGCAACAAAATTATGTTTTATGCAAGTTTTCAAATGTGCATAAAAGGTGGGTAAAAGATGTTGAAAGGTTCAATAAAATTTTATATATCTAATATTATTACAAAATGACTCAAATAATTTACATTGTACTAATATATATATTATGTATCTATTTTTAATTTAACATACATTTTAATTAAAAATAATTATTAAAATGAAAAATTTGGTTATTTATGTATTATGCTGTATTTCTCACTATTCATAAAAAATGAATGTTTTCAGAAAAATAAAAAAACTCACTTTAAGCTAATTTGATAATATAAATTAAAAAATGAAGTCTATTTGATGAAATACAATTTTTAGGAGTGTCTAAAATATAATTTATTATTTTTCACAAAAGGACATAAAACTAGTTCTTTTATGAAAATAGTTTTTCTAAATATATAACTATTTTAACAAAACATATACATTTTGTTATAAATATTTTTTTTATGTGAAAAAATTCTAAAAAACATTTAAAATTTATTTTTCACTAATCATATTATAATATTTAATTGATAAAAAAAATATCATTTAAATAATTACAATACTAATGTGTTGTTTCACAGAAACTCAATCTCGTGTATAATGAAAGACAAGTTAGTGTTGTGTGCAATATAAGCTATTAAATTACTTTAATGAGACAATGTACTATGAAATATTGGGGTGTTATAGAGGGTCTAAATTGAGTAAACCACTATACATTTCATTTCCAATCCCATTACATTTAAACACATTTAAATATTTGAACATAAAAAATATTTAATGCAAATCATCAAATACCATTTTAAAACAAAAACACAAGGTACTTGATTATGAAAATTTCCTAAAGGAAATACATGCATGTTTCATATAAAATCAATTTAAAAAATTAAAAATGTATTAATATCACAAATTCATTTGGAAATTTATCATTTAAATTCATTTTTATGTCATAGCTGATATGGAGACCTTAAAGGGTTCAACTAAGCTAACCTAGGTTCTCTAGTAAGCAACCGAATAGAAGTTGCTCAATTTTCCATGTTTTGAACACCCATAGAAGGTTGTCATATAAGTTAAATATCCCAACATACCTACATGGATATAGATTCACATTAATAATTTTACAAATTCATTTTAGATTATAAATTACATAGACCTTTACACTTATAAACATTTCTAAATATATCAATCTATTACATTTAATATGGGATTCCATTTCTCAATTAATAAAGCAGCCATACACTTAATGGATTGATAATTGTCTCACATTAATAAAAACCAATACCATTAAAAATTATATCATCCTCCTATACAATGGTCCAGTCATAGAGGTTCTCATTTTATAATCAATAAAGTGAACATACACATTATAGATTGCAATTTTTCTCCCATTTATCAAAGTAAATTTTCCTAAACAATTGAATTCTCACAACCTTTTAAAATGGATCAAATACATCGGTTACCTTTTCCTAGCTATAAGGATCCCATACACATTACAATTGAAAATTGGTTCCCATTGTAATGACAACCAATAAATTTATCGCATCAAATAACATTCACATTAACTAAAAAACATATTATTAAAATCTGTAACACAAAGAATGAAGTTATAATCATATAATCATAGAATATGAAACCAAAAAGGCATGAAACGTTGTCCAGAAATATGTCATATAAAAAACTAATCATGTTATACAATCAAGCATGGCATTAAACTCAGGGCACAAAATTAAATCAGCAAAAATTTCTACAAATTCAACTATAAGGCATAGAATATAAAGACATACTAAATTTCAGTGTTCCTAATATGATTTATGAATTGTTTAATCCTTGAAGAACCAAAACAAGGGTAAACATACCATAAAATTCATAAATCAACAAGGGGTATAAAAATAAACTAATCAATCTCGGAGAAATATCAATCAACTATATTAGAAAATAGTATAAAAAAAATTCTAGCCTTAGGTACTTGGTAATTTCTCATAAATAGGGCAATAACTCCCAAGAATGACTATTTACTAAGTGAAAACACAATCATAGTATAATTTCTAACAACTAAAAATAGAAAGAGAGAGTAAAAATTTGACTATGATACCACATTTTAACATCTATACCCAGCTTACCACTAAACTGGTAGTCATACCACTGGGTCACATGGCCTCAAGAACATATCCCCATATTCCATAGGCTACCGACTAGCAGTGAAGATTTTAGGAGGTGATAGTAGGGATACTATAATATCTTATCTGAGTTTCACAATAGTACAATCAGAAAAACCATTTGAAAATAGTGGAACAAAATATAGTAATAACAATGATAAATGTTTCCAAGGACATTTTATAGAAATCATACATGATAAAATATGATACAAAAGCTAAACAGTTAATTTATAACATGTTTTACAATACAAAACAATATAAGACTCTGGTAAATATAAGAACTAAAAATCCCTAAGCTGATCTCTTTGAGCATATTGATATTTAGCTTAGTTATTTTCTGCTAAATTCTTTGGTACAAGCATCACAACATAAGTAATCAAGCAAGTTATATAGTCCTATGAACAATAAAGTCCTCTCAGGAACCCGAGTGCAATGCCGGCCTAAGCAGGGTGTGAGATATAAAGCTCAGTTGGTTTGCTGCCATGGTGTCTAGACCAATTCAGATAGTGAAACATAAATTAAATAGTGTTTAGTTATATAATGAATAATTAAGAGAACTAAATAAATAAACCACAAACCAACTAGATTTCCAAGGGTCACCCGACGAGAATACAAAGTTTGGCCCATAGCTGGAAGATGAGACTGATCATGTCACCATATATATATAATACGATATATATAAAAATAAATATATTGTAATTATATGTTGGTATGGATGGGGACATAAATATGATACATCCATTTCCAGGGGAAGCTCTCGCAGTCTAACCCCTAGCCCAACTCGAAGAGCTCTCATGAATTCTTGGGATGCTCATATAGATAGGAACGAGATATAACCCACTATCATCCATCACTAGTGGAGCTCTCACAATATATCCCATGGATCAAACTAATATAAGTGTTAGAACATTCCCAAATAGATCCATCATTAGAGGAGCTCTAATAGTCTATACCCTAGCTCTAGTTGGGATGCTGACACCTTCATCCCTCCTAAGGGCTCTCACGGTCTCTTGGTTCCACATGAAAATCTCACAGATTCATTTCAATAAATGACTATCATAGTCCTTTGGAAACAAATTCTTATATGGTGTAATAATTTAGAATGAATAATTCCCGAGGCATTAACCTCTCATACATTTTAACACCCCAAACATCCACAATGCACTTCTTCTTAAATAATTCAATAGCTTGTGCTACACGAAACACTGAGTTCGAGTGAACCACGACCTATCAATATAGCCATTAAAAAATGGTTATGAGTCATATTAAACACATTTAGAAATTAATATATTCCATATAATTTTATCATTCATCATCTGTGTTTCTTAGAGCAAATTCAATTTTTTAGATAAAAGAAGTATTTTTTAAAAAATACTAGCTTTCCAGTTTTTAATGGATAACCCTTTCTAAATCTAATATTTGACACTATTATATATTAAAAAATTTAAAATAAACCTCTTTTTTATAATCAATACATAAAAAATTATTTTGAAAAAATATTGGGTGTTTTTCTGATAACTTTTATATTTTAATAAGTTGACAAAATACTAAATTTTAATTGAAAATTGATTTTTCATCTAATTTATCTATATTTTTATATTATCATTTAAATTGGATTTAAATTATAATTAGGTTGATATTTATTATTTAATATAATTTAATTCATTTTAATTAATTTCACATTTACATTTGATATAATCATGTGTCAATCGTTTGATGGTTACAACTTTTTTAAAAACTTCTTTTCTCATTTTGACAATGGTGTTTAATTTTAAATTTATTAATGAAAATATCTTTTTTTAATTAATAAAAATGGATTCCATATTTGGATTCATAATTTCCAAATCATTTAAATAGGTATATATTATCTTTTGACTTTATGAATCGTAACCAGCAATTATATTTATCTACCATGGTTAAAGGGTAAATGAGGTAAATAAGGGTAAAAATAATATTATAATAATATATAACTACCCTAAAACTTGTCGTAATCCTATTGGATGAGTTATGATCAAACACGAAAACACATGGGATGCACATTTGGCCTCTGTAATTCACTTTTACGTGATAATCACATTTTATAACACTTAATTTAATGTAAATGTAAATATAACATAAACACGTTTCTTCAAACTAAAAAAAATTAAATTGTGTTTATATAAATTACATATTAGACAATAAATATTCATTATATATTTAAAAATATTTACCACATCATGGTATTTTAATTATAATTTTTATTCATTAAATAAATAAATTTAATTGCGACACAATGAGGATGCAGTGATTGCTTCATTAATACAAGATTATAATAAATGATATTATAAATAAAAACATTAATAATATTTACATAATTTACATTAGACACGAATTTTATAGTTTAATTTGACATGTTTGGATTTTTTCAATGTATTATTTGTTCAAAAGAATCATGTTGTTATGAATTTGATAAACATCAGGTATGAATAGTGTCAAAAATTGACATTATTCATAACTGTAAATATAAAATAGTTTATTAAATTTTAGAAAATCTCTAAAAATATAAGATTAAGACAATTGGTTAGGATAAGTCCTAATATTTCATAAATTACACTTTTTTTCGTTTAACATTTAATTCAATTTACATTAACATAAAAAGTTTAAGTGACATTATATTAAAGTAAGATTAAAAAAAGTAAAATAAGGGTTAAACAAAAAGATAAGGATAAAAAAATTCTATACATGTCTAGAAATTATTTGATGAATTTATTTTGAACTAAAGTCATTTTATATTTTAATTAACTGAATTTTGGACAATTTTTAAATGAATTTTAATTTCTAGTAATTTAATTTTTCAAGACTTTCCTAAAGTGCCCCTCCTCCCTCTTATAAAAGGCATCCTCCTCTACACACTTCCACACACCTCTAAACCCCATTGTTTGGACCATAATATGATAAAAAATCCCCCAAAATCCCTAACTTCAACCTATAAGCCTTACTTTGGACATAATTTAACTAAAATAATTCTTTTGGCACAAACCAATCGGATTTACCCGATTAAGAGGTAACAGATTCTCTCCAACGTATTTCTTAATTTTCCTTCTCAACCCCATGATATCTCTTTATTTCATTATTTTATGAAACTATAAGAATTATAAATATACTATAATGTTCTTATTATATTATTTATACCTAAAATTACACACACCTCTATCAAATGGATACAAACATACTATTTCCGTGTACGATGAATTACTACCTCACGAAACAATGATTGTCCTTTCCTTCTTTACCATCAATAATGGTAGCCACTATGATGGACAATATATTTATAAGTGATGTATATTGTATTTATTTTCTCTATATGATTCCAAAATTTATATTTATAACATATATTTAGCTTTACAATTTTTTTTAAATACGATAATTTTGTTTGAGGAAGTGTAGACTATTGCCCCCTCAAAGCGATATGACTCATTCATGACATAGATGAAACATATAAAGGATGGTTCGAATAAACCTATGTAACTTATATAACATAAATATGATATTTTAACTATAATATACATATCTATAATTTAGTTTTAATTCTATTAATAAAATGAAGAAATGAAAGTATTTTTCATGCATACGTACAACCTACCGTCTCCATGAACAGTGAACATCATTTCTAATATCCAAATATTATAGATTATTCTAAATACCTATGTGATAAATATATAATATAATTTATTAGTGGTTTACTTTTTAGATATGATCAATCCATGATATATATAATATGTACAAAAAATAATAAGTCAATACTTACTCAAGAATCTAAGCAGTTAATACCTGAAATGATGGAAATACAAAAATATTAGTAAAACAATGATATAAGGGAATAATATATGATATCATAGATAGGTATGTGGTTATATTATAATTTAATAACATAATTTTAACCATTATATAGTATTTTAACACACCCTCAACTAAACAAAAGCACAGGGTAAGGGTTAATCTCATGATCACATTATTATACGAGATTATTTATGAGTATGTACTTATTAGAACATATTTATCATACATGTACATGTTTCTTAAAAATGTTTTCAAAAGGATAAATTTTGATGTTTTATGTAAGGGAATATTTAATTAAAACATCATTTTAAATGTTTTCATTATTTACTATTCTAAATATTTCTCATTAATGTCCATGTTTTCGAATGGTTTTAAGGATTTATTTATATGGACATGAATGTTAATTCATTTAAAGAGATTCAAAGTGGTATGAGAAAAATTGATTAAAAAATATATTATTAAAATTTATATTATAAGTGTTATATTTTTGAATAAATGATTTCAATGAAAAATATATATTTTTCTCAAGATATTTTTAATGATTTTATAAAATTATGTTCATTTATGTCAACATCCATTGTCAGGTTTTTTGTTTAATTGAGTTTGATTTATTATGATATAATCTACCACATTTTAATGAATATTTTATGACATGTTTTATTGTGTATGTTCTATTTTTATGCCATTAATGGTTTATGGTTAATGTTTTCACATTTTTTATTCTTGTTTTAATAGGAATGTATATGTTATGTTTGACCATTTCTTATGAGGAAAGCATTGGACATAGTAAGTGATGAGTGAGACCCTCTATAGCCCTATAATTCATTGGTAAGTCTGATGAGATAAAGTTAGTTAGTAAAAAACCCTTTTTATTTGTTTTCCAAAATGTTTTAGATTGTTAAGAGGATAGATCTTGACACAAATTAGACGGGATTCTAGGCACATACTTAAACTATCATTAGGTTATATCATGAAGTTAGCTATCTTGAGGATATATATTGACAGTGCAGATGTTCAAAAATATTAATTCCCTCATTATGATATTAGTTATTAATATTCCATGAGATTATTTGACTAGTATAATATCAATGGTTATGCTTCTTAAATATGGAATTATTTATTATTGCTTTATTTTGATCAAGATTATGTTTAAATAGAATGTGTTTCGGTTATAAATATTTCCATAAGTTTTATGATTATTTATTCATAAGTTCTTATGTTGTATGATTACCGTTAATGTGCGTCTGAGATCGCCCCTTTCATATGTTTTATTTTCCCAAGATTCCATGAATTTTATTATGACTGATATGCTGAGTTAAGCTATGGGAATAATGGATTTATCTAAATATTATCTATAATGTATTTTATATTAGAAATGATAATGTAAAGTTAATGTATGTTATCTATATTCTAGGACTTCTAATATAATTGGACCTTCAGTATTTGATTCCTTATAATCATGACAATGTTTTAAAATAATACATCGGCTCTGGGAAACTGGGTTCAGGGCAGTACAGTTGGTATAAGAGGAAGTTTAGAAATAACTTTGAAAACATATTTATAAAAAATTGGTTAGGGAATATTAACCTAATATAGACTTAAAGGATAAGTATACAAGAAAAAGTATAATTTTTGTATGGTAGATGATTATATGGGAATTCCAAGCAAATACATCATTGTATAGATACTACAAGTGGGTGTGGTTCTGTCACAGATGTACATAAGGGTGAAAACTCTGGGAATCATTCTCATCATACGAAGATATAGTATCATGCACTATAATGATGGAAATGAAATTCTCTATATCTTATGACATTAATGGAAATCAAGTGAAGAGAAGGATTTTGGATCAAGAGATAGATAAATTAAATAAGTGTAATAACTATTTTACCCCTTCTGATAATTTTATAACGAATCTCTTTGGAAAGTTATTGAAAGGTATGGGTGTTTGTGATAAGTGTGTAAAAAGGGTCACGAGGAATAAAATGTAAAGGGAAGAAAGAAATGACTGATACTCAGTTTTTTGAATGTAGTGATATAGGGAACTATGAAAATAAATGTCCAAATTTTCGAAGAAATATAGCTTAAATAAATCATATTGATCAAGGTCATGCTTATAATGGTACTACAGTTGAAACTGAAAAATTAATGTATTTATGTTTTTTGGATTGATGTTTTATGTAATTTGAATATTTTATTAGAAATGTACTATTTATAAGAATTATGGAGTAAAGTAGGATTGTACTGTAATACAATTTCTTTTAGGATTTGAGATTGTATGGTAATAAGTAATGTAACACAGTGGCAGGTTAATCATTTTTGAAATTATATGGTCAGGGGAAAGATAACCCCTTATATGTTTCTAAAACTGAGATTATAAAGAGATGACTGATTTGGATAAAGTAAATTGGATTGTATTTTTTAAGGATAATTTTTTCATAAGGTAATTTTAGGAATGTTATAAAAATATAGTTTTAAGAAATGTAAAACCCATAGGCCTGGTGTCTACCCATTGTGTTGGAAAAGGATACATGAATCAAACCCAATATGATGTCCTGGTTTGTATAAAAACAATTTTAGGATAGATGATGTATAAGTTCATTTTTCGAACCCTATACAATAATTATAAATAAAATATTTTGAATTCCATGAGTTTTTAGTAAAAATTAGTAAAGGATGGAACTCTAATTTTCAATTAGGTATGATTTATTTAATTATTATTTAAGGAATTAATTATTTCTTAAAATTGTTTTAAAGGACATTAAAACCAAAAATGTTTTCCTTGTACTTATTCTTTGGATGACTCCAATGGTCCCTTATATCACCACTAATTTCTAGCTTTGGGAATGTTATTTTTTTCCTCAAAAATTTCCATATCACCCTCCATCAGTACATGATGGTTATATTTTTCTTTAATATCCATATTTTTTCTACATGAACCCCCTGTATGTGTTATCTGTAGTAACCTACATACATCTATTTATTGATTTTAAAATGGTGGTATCATTACCATATATTTCATTGTGGGATTTCAATAAATATATTTTGAAAAGTCCAACCCCTTATTTTGAATTATGTGTTTAAATTGTAAGGACACGATTTATTTTTTGAGGGGATAATGTAACACCCCAAGCTTCAATGATACACTTATTTTTAAATAATTAAATAGCTTATGCTACACACACCACCATGTTCAAGCACACAAAGGCCTATCAATCTACCCATCTAAAAAGTGGTTATGAGTATTATTAACCAAATATTTAATTTTATATATTCCATATAATTTTAACATTCATAGTATGGGTTTATTATAACAAATTCAATTTTTGAGATAAAAGAATATTTTTTTAAAAAATAATATTGTTTCAGGCCTTTTAATTGAGAACCTTTTTTAAATTCAATATTTGAAACTTTTATGGATAAAATTGTAAACAAATATAATTTCTAATTAGTATAAATACATAAAAATTTGGTTTGGATAAATTTTTGGTGTTTTTCTAACAAATTTCAAATTTTAATGAACAGTGAAAAATACGGCATTTTAATTCAAAACTTTTTTTTCATCTAATTTAGATATTTTGTTATATTATCCTTTATAATGGTTTTAAAGTATAATTAGATTAATAATTTATCATTTAATATAATTTAGGTTATTTTATGTGATTTCACATTGAAATTTTATATAAACATGTGTCAATCATTTAATGATGTTTTCTTTTTAAAAACCCAATTTCTCATTTTGACAGTGGGATTTAATTTTCAATAAATTACTAGAAATTATGTGTTTTGAATTAATAAAAAATGGGTTCCGCATTTTTAATCCAATGGTAAAAATTGTTTAAATAGGTAATTTTTATTTTTGGACGTTATGAAGAATAATTTTAGTAATTTTTTATCTACCATTGTTAAAGGGTAAATGAGGCAATTAAGGGTAAAAATAATATTATAATAATTTTATGTTTCCCTAAAACCTATCCTAATCCTATAGGATGAGTTATGGTTGACCCATACATCACTTGGATAGAAATTTGGCATTTTGAAGCCTCTTTGGTGTGATAATGACATTTTATAACACTCAATTTAATGTGATGGGAAATATAACCTAAACATGTATCTTCTTACAAAAACAATTTTAAAATAGGTTTATATAAATTATCTATTATACTATTAATTGTCATTATAAATATAATAATATTTCATACATCATGGTTATTTATTAATAATTTGTAGACACAAAAAAGAAAAAATTAATTATGAAACAATGATGATGCAGTGATTGGTTAATTAATACAAGAATCAAATAAATGATATTATAAATATTAACATAAATAGTATTTGACATAATTTTTTATATCCACGAATTTTATAGGTTAAAATGACATGTTAGGAATGATTCAAGGTATTTTTTTATGGAATTATGTTTTTATGAATTTTTAAAAATTCAAGTATGAAGAGGATTAAAAATTGACATAATTCATAATTCTCAATCTAAAATAGTTTATTAAATGTAAAAAATCCGTAAAAATATAAAATTTGACCATGTGGTTAGAATAAGTCCTAATATATCATAAATGAAACTTTTTTTAATTTTAACATGTAATTTTAGTTATATTAACACAAAAAATATAAATAACATGATATCACCGAAAGATTAAAAATGGTAAAATAAGGGTTAAACCAAAAATATAAGAAATCAAAAAATATTCAATACACATCTAAAAATTAATGATTGTGGGGATATATAACTAAACTCATATTACCTTGTAATTAAATTATTTTGGATCATTTTCAATTGAAATTGAATTTATAATAAATAAATATTTTGGGACTTTTCTAAAGTGCCCCTACCCCCTCTTATAAAAGGCCACTAACTTTACCCTCTTCCACAAACCTCTAAAGACCCTTGTATTGACCAAACTCTTCCCAAATAATATTATAACATCTCTCACATCCTCTTAAAATCATTACATTGGATAGAAGGAAAATCAATAAAGCCTTTTTAAAGAAACCAAATGGAGTTACCTGATTAAGAGGTTACATATTATCGCAAACTACTTTTTTAATATTTTCTTATACACCTAAAAATATATATTTATTACATTATTTTATTAAAACATCAGTATACTCAATATACTAGGATGTTTTTATGATAATGTTTCGACCTCCACTTAATCAAACCTCCATCTAATGGATACAAACATACTGTTTCTGTGTACGATGAATTACTGCCTCATGAAACAATGATTGTTCTTAATTTCTATAACACTATCAATGGTGGAAATTATTATAGACAATGTAATTATATGTGATATATATTAAATTTATTTTCTCTCCATGACTCTGTAATTTATAATTAGAACAAACCTTTCTTCTTTCTCATTTGTGTAAATACGATAATTCTATTTGAGGAAGTGTGGACTACCTCCCCCTCAAAAGGATATGACTTGTTCATTCCATACATGAAACATATAAAGGATTGTTATAATAAACCTATGTAGTATATATAACATAAATATTATACATTAAAAATAATATAAATATATATCATTTAGTTTTAATTCTTTTAATACAATAAAGAAATGAATGCAGCGTTACGGAATACGTACGACCTACCATCTCCATGAACAATCCACTTCATTTATAATATACATATATTATGTAATATTATAAATACCTACGTACTAAATATATAAGATAATTTCTTAATGGTTTAAATTATGGATATGATGAAACCATGATATATTTAATAAGTACCACAGATAATAAGTAAAAACTTACTCAATAATTTAAGCAGTCAACACCCAAAATAATGGTAATACTAAAATACTATTAAAAAATGATATAAGTGGATAATTTATGATATTATAGATGTGTATGTGGTTCTGGTATAATTTAATAACATAAATTCATCATTATAAAGAAGGTTAATGCACCCTTGACTAATTAAAAGTACAAGGTAAGAGTTAATTTTACAATTTGATTATTATCTGATATTGTTTATATGTATGTATTTACGGGGGCTTATTTATTATCCATATCCATGTTTCTAAAAAATTATTTGAAAGGGATTATTTTTAAAGTTTTAGAAAGTGACTCATTAACTAAAACATCGTTTTATATGTTTTAATAGTTTATTCATCTAAATCATTCAAATTAATGTCCATGTTTTCAAATGGTTTTAAGGATTTTTTTATATAGACATGAATGTTAATTCCTTTCAAAAGTTTCAATGTTGAATGGGAATCTTTGATTCAAAAATATATTTAAAAAATGTCTTTTATAACTGCATGGATTTTGAATAAATTATTTAAATGAAAAGTTGTATTTTCTGAATATGGTTTTAATGATTTTATTAAATGATTTTCATCTATGTCAACATACTTTGTTGGATTTTATGTTTAATTGAGGTTGATTTCATATAATAAAATTTATCACATGGTATTAAATAGTTTATGATATTTTTGATTGTGGATATTCTATTTTTATAGCATTCATGGTTTATGGTTGAAGTATTAACAATTCATATGCTAGTTTTAATATGAATGATTATGTTATGTTTCACACATTCATATGAGGAATTCCATGGACTTAATAAGTGACAGGTGGGGCCCTCTATAGCCCCTTGATGCATCGGTAGGTCTCATTAGATAATTCTATTTAGTGACAAAACCTTTGTGTCTATTTTCCTATTAGTTTTAGATTTTCATGAGGTTATATATTGACACAAAATAGGGTGGGTTATACCCAAATACTTAAACTCTCATGGGGATAGATCATGATAGTATCATTCTTAAGGATATATCTTGATTGTGTAGATGTCTGGAAATATGAATTCCATCATTATGATTTTAGTTATGAATATTCTATGTGATTATTTGACTAGTGGAATATCCATTTTTATGCTTATTTGATATGGTATTATTTATTCTTGCCATATTTTGATCAATATTATGTTTAAAGGGTTTGTGTTTCAGTTATACATCTTACCATAAGGTTTATTATTATTTACCCATAATTTCTTCTATTGTATTCTTACCCTTACTGAGCATCTGAGATCACCCCTTCATTTTTATTATACCAATATTCCATGAAGTGTATTATGATTGATATGAAGGGTTATGCTAGGGGAATAATGGATCTATATAAGTATTATCTATGATGTATTTTATGTTATAAATTTTAATGTAATGTTAATATATGTAATCTATTTTCCTAGAATAATAAACTAATTAATCATTCAAGATTCTATTTCCAGTAATCATGAAAATGTATTTAGATAATACACCAGTGCTGGGAAACTGGGGTTGGTGAATTACATGAATTTCATCATCTCATTTCATTTACACCCATTTTCAAAACTATAATATAATGCATAAAGAAACACCTCTAATAAATTTTAATGGACATACCATATTCATAATTTAATACATAAGGCATAAAATCTTATGATTTTTAATAAAACATTATAAATGTTCAGTCATAATTATATATGTGATTCATCACATGAGCCAATGACCTCTCATGCATATGATTAGTCAATAAAAATCCATTAATTCATCACATTTTATTAAGTATAATTCCTACTAAACATGTCGAAAGGTATGGTTTAACCGTCCAACATATATTTAAGCCATTTTAATTAATGAAATTTTATTTAACCATTAAACTAAGGATCGAAAATCATTTATCAATGATAAGAGGAACTTAAGAGAGGTTCCATGATCAAGAGATCAATAACAAAGATGTGATACTCCTTATAAAAGTGGTGCCAAGCCATTCAATGTAATAAGACAACCAAACACTAAAAGGGGATTTGATTTATTAAACATATTCCCCAAGGTGGGACAATCCATTAATGAAATTAAATGAATGTCATAGACAAAAAATACCACATATCAAATATAAACTCCAGCTTAATAAAATAGCAACACAATAATACAAGAAGGAAAAATGTTGGAACATTACTTTTTAGCTTGAAGAAAGCACACCTCCATTGGAGGAGTTTTATTACAAAAACAATACTCTGTTGAAAAACAAATACATTTATCACATTTAATCTTTTTATTAACATTATCAATGGAATCATTTTAGAATAAACTACCATACTTTTAAAAGCATTAAATAAAGGTGCGAGGAATGAGAAATTAAATAATTAATGAATTATTAAGTAAAAAGGCATGGAAAGGGATCCTACCTCAAAGAGGAACCTATCTGAACAATTTTTCACATTATATATTATATGATGACCAATCTAATATAATTATATCCCCTTCGAGCATATAGACCTTCACATACATATATATAGACACTTAGCCCCTATGCATATATTTTCATGGCCATGAATATGTGAAAGGGGATCCACACATATATTCTTATATGCATACCCCAATATTCTCTCACACACATATGAATTTTCATATCATATATAAGTAAACATATACCCATATATATGTATATACACTTCCCTGGATGAATATACATATAACAGAGGAACATACATATAAATATGCCTACTAATGCATATGCGTTGACTCTCCGTTGAATTCAAAGACACAAAACAACACAGAAAGGTCCATCACACTACATATAAAAATACTAGGAACACTAAAACATCAAAAGGATAGAAAAATAAAAGGTAGAAGTGAAGTAGTGGGTGTAAAACCTTAACTTAGATTGAGAATGAAACCTGAATCGAGCCAATCCGATATGCTTTCAGCGATGAATTTCTAAACACAAGAAAGTGAGCCCCAAGAGACCCATCACATAAACCTAAATTAGATAAATACAAAAAATATCATTAAACAACAACCTAGAGTTTTGGATGAATAGTGAAAGCTGGCGGGGGAAGAAAAAAATGACCAACCATGGATAGAGAAGAGGGATAAGGATTTACATTAAAAAACCAGTGGAAATCTGGGTACAATCAGAAAAACATGGAGGATCTGAGGAGGTGGGATCATCGTATGCATGGATATGAATGAGAGAGGAGAGTCAAGTAATCTTGGGGGATAAAATAATAGATTTAGGTTTTAAAATAATTCATTTTTGTTATAATTAAAATAATTATAATTTGAAAATAGTTCTTCGCGCATGGGTTGGAAAACCATGTTCTAACCATGGGACCTACATTGGACACCTGAAGTACCCCACACGTGGTTTCCCGCATTTTTTTCCTATCCATGAAAAAACTATGTTGTGAATAGTTCTTAGTTAATTAGTCCTTACAATAATTGGGTGGGTTTGGAACATGGTTTGATAAACCATATACCTCTCATGAACACCGCCACTTCCCACCTTTTGTAAGCCCCCTGGTATCATTATGGGGGATGAATGGTTTCAGATAAACTGTGTTCTATTTGTAGATCCCTTAAAACTTGATTTTCCCTTTCCTACACTCCCAAATCTCCTTGTGACACCATAAAAACTTCTCAATCATTCATCTAAGTCCAAAAATACCATATTTATGAATTTTAACTGTCAAATTCCATTTTAAATCATGGTTTTAAAAACAGTCCATAAAGTAAATGAAAAATTTCAAATTTCTCTGGATTTTCATCTGGTTTAAAACATGGATTATTAGAATCATGTTTTCTTAAGGGAATAAACTAATTGTGGGAAGTTGATGTTTTTATTGGGGGTACCCTATCTCCTTGACTTATCATTCTTTTAGATGTGTTCCATAATATTTTTGAGTGAGCGTATCAATTTCCACTTCCTCCAAATGTCGGTCAGATTCCAGAAACCATTTATACATCATAGCACGAGAGATATCATCCTGAAAATTATATTCATATTTTTTTTGAATTGGATATTGATGATTGTTTTATGTGTGTGTAGAGGATATTAAATTTCCTTGATCACTGGGAGAAATATCTACATTGTCAATTCATTAATTTAGTCCATATTTTATAGAGGCATAATGATATACTAGAGAGTACAAGCAATTGTTAGCCATATAGGAATACTCGGTATCTAAATTGATTTTGGTTATTTTTTATGGTTTGATGATTTGATTGACCATTTAGTAAATTATAAGGGATGGTTTAAATGGTTTTGTTTCTTAAGTTATTTTTTATGATGTTGGTTCCTGATCTGGTTTCAACATTTTATATTTGTGAGCTATCACCCTAGATTAGTGTTTGTTGTTTTAGTGGTTAGTGTTTTATTTCAGGTTTGGTTTAGTTTATCTATGATTAAAATCATTTTACTATTATCAAATATAATATTTCACAACTTTATATCATAGTACATAGACTAATTTATGTTTTATAGGTGTTTGGAAGATTTTATAGAAAGTAGTGTTCAGTTATAGATAGAATATAATCTATAATATAACCTCAAATCATGACTTTTATATTATAAAATATACTTATCATTAATATATTATCAGTTCAATAGTTCTTAAACATAACA
Organism: Viscum album; assembly: GCA_963277665.1. Lineage (NCBI taxonomy): Eukaryota > Viridiplantae > Streptophyta > Magnoliopsida > Santalales > Viscaceae > Viscum > Viscum album. The sequence continues at coordinate 2,805,631 of OY728162.1, read as the reverse complement.
TGGTCCTTTTATATAATTCAATAATCTCTAAGGTTATATAAATGGGGTTCTATACATTGTGTTTCATGGCGTGGTCTCATGCATTCATGGCTCAATCTCATTCATTCATAGTGTCCTTCATTTTTCATTATATATGAGTTTATCAATGGATGAGATTTAAAACTTGTCTATTTTATCCATGAAACATAGTTCAAGGTTTATTTTATTGGTTCCTCTAACTCAAGTATTACTGTAAAGTGATGATAAGGGTCCTGGAATTATCCTTTTTTAATTGGATTAGATTAGTTTATTTAATCTGGCCTTGAACGAGGGATATTATAGGGGTGTTGCATCATGAATTTTTTATATTAAGGGTATAACTAATAGGAAATACATGATGATAATTCCTAATTCCAAAAACCATTTTTTTTGAAATTTCGTAGTGTAATGATAATCTACCTCATTGTGACCCATGTTTTTTACTTTTTAGATATAAATTTTGTACACCTTGATTTCTCTTTGATCACTTTAAAATATCATTATCTAATTATATACTATGATATTTTTAGAGTATTTTGTGTCCATTAAATATTTTTATATCATTTTCTTCTTAAGATTATGAATTTAACATCCCATTTTAATACATCCCCTTCCCAACCAATATTATTTTCTATTTTTTACAAAGATTATTTTGGTTCTAGGATAATTTTTTTTTGTTAATATTTTGGTTAGTAGATGATGGTTATATTTGTATTATAGAATTCATCGGTTCCATTATTATAATTTTTATTCAATAAATTCTATTATACTTGTTTTAATTTTCAAAAGATCATTAATTTATTGATTTAGTTAGGGGAAGTAAAAACTCACTCTTCTTCTAGGTAAATAATCAAATTATAATACTCTTAATTTTTTTGTGTATGCAATATTTTTTTGAAGAAACTGGTTCTTTCTCCAAATGACCAAAGTATTATTTGGTATATAAAAAGTGATATTACATGATTCTAAAATATGGGATCATATTACAATTTTTTACATGAACTGGGAGTAAATCATCAAGGATATCCTCCATCCAAGTAACATCATGACCCTCTCCTTTATTGAAAATTCCATCTGCAACCATATTCACTTCACAATATTTATGAGTGATAATATGGTTGATGTCTTGGAGTGAACAAAGATCCATCCAATGATTAGTAATCGACCAGGACAAATAAATCACACCATTCCAAATCACATGCACTGTGGTAGTCTAATCACTTTCAATCTATATGTTATTTGGAACCTAGTTCTTTTCAAAATAAATAGCATGAATCACACTCATCATTTCGGCCCCTAGAAATGTGGCAATACCACAGATTCAAAAGATGCACCCTAGGATATAACTAAGATGATTCTTGAAGATGGATCCACATCTGACATGGCCTGTATTTCTTTTAAAAGCACCATACCCATTAATTTTAATACAACCAGGGACCGGTGGTTGGTAAAAAACATCAAATGTGAGTCGCAGTTGGAAAAAATTGTCATCAACCTATAGTCACCGAAGAATCATTAAGTCTTTCACTGTGCTGTTTTAGTACCCCTTGAAATCAAAACATCTTCGCATATAGTAATGAGGACATGTATCCAACCTGAATTAATGTTGAGTGAGTAATTATTATGAAGAAATTCTTTTCTATCATACCAGATCACATGATGAAGCTCAGCGATTGTTGCAAGAAATAAATTCCAGATTTTTTGGGAGTTAGCCATATCTACAAAACTCTTTATAAGAGCATTAAAAGTGTTAATAATCATCCATATGATATCAAAGATTTCAAAAACATTGTTCCAAAGAGTAGTGACAGTATCACAATAAAATAATAAATGGTTGGAATCTTCTCTATATTGATTACAGAGACAAAATTTTGAGAAAATGTGGATTCTAAAAGATTGTAGACAAGTATCCATGGAAACCATTTTGTAGGATATATTGCAATAAGAGTAAGTCTGTAAGGCTTTATCTATGGATTATCAATGTTTTTGATCCATATAAAGTCATTTCAAGAGTTGTGAAAAAGTTGTAATAATTTTTTTGAATCCATCATACCATTGTGTGAAGGATCCCAGATTAAAAAATCATCCCTGTTAGAAGTATCATATATTTCAATTACAATCACAAAATTATCAGGGAGACTATCAGGATGAGAAATAATAACATCCTTAATAGTATTATTAATATTTTAGGAGTTTATTTAGTAGGTACCATTGAAATTTGAGAAGCACCTGTCCAGTTCTTCTAACCAGTAGTTCAGGGAGGATTTCCTGGAAACCATCTATCTATAGTTGATCATTATATTGACATACACTATTTAATGGAAGTACAAATAGATTTGTTCATAAAGTTCATGTTTCAATTATTCAACTTATCAAGAAACCTATTTTTATGAAAGTAATATAAGGATATTTATTGTGTATTAGGTTCCATGTAAGTCTAGATTGAAGGGCCTTATTACAGAGAATTAAATTTTTAATGTTAAGTCCACACTTATCCATTGGTTTGAAATATGGATACCATGGTAAAGTCACTAATTTTCTATCTGTGGTGCTTCCATACCAAATTATAATCCCCCACTTTGTTAAATTTTTTTACTATTGACAAAAATTGCTTATTTTTTACGCTTTTGCATTGATTTTTTTATGTTTATTAGAACCACCATTATAAAATGGATAATCTCATAAATATGGTGATGTACTAGTTCTATATATTATAGATATGAGTTTGAAACTAATTATTATTTATTGAATACTAAAAATTATGGAATACTTAAATCTATGTTGGTGAATGTTACTAAAGTGAATGTTTATTGTTTCCAACATTATGTGGTTAGTGTGGGGAAGTGATGGGTTGTTTTTTATAGTTACGGTTGACTAAGATGGTTGGAATGTTTTGAGAAACAAGACTATTATGGTTTTTATCTGTTATTATTTGAGTTTGTGATTGATAATGTGATACATGTTTTGGTTGGAGTTACAGTGGGTGGTCGATATCGATGGGATGTGAGTGCCTATCGAGTAGTAAGGTTGTAGTTTGCTCTCTATGATGGGAATGAGTGGATGTGGGGTTATTCATGGGATGATGGAGTGCATGGTTTATGTTGGGTTCACTTTTATTTCAAAGTAGAATAGAATTTAATAAGAATAAATAATAATATAGAACTGAAAATACAATGAATAAATGTGGACATTAGATTGAATTGGATTGTCATTAAATATAGAATTTTATGTATTACAGAAGGTAACCTGACAATAAATTGTAGATTAGGACGTGGAATGACATATTATTAACCAAGATTCAAAAAGTGATTGAAAAGGATCACTTGTATTAGAATGTGTTCTAGTTTTGGTTATTATAGTTGGTAATTTTGGTGGTGTGTAGAGATAGATGTGTTGTAATTGTTAATGGTTATGAAATGGTATTATTGGTGTGGAACCACCCATTTTGGGATTATCTATGAAATATTTTATATTTATAATGAATTTTATAATTATTCCATAACAAAACCAACTTGAGTAAGATATCCTTACCACCACCTTAATGTTTTAGGTTCTTTCTATTTCCCCATATTTTGATGACATGGTCATATGGAGGTGTGGATATGAAAGGGACACATGAAAAGACATTTTACATTTGTGTGTGGGAATATAAAATCCTTATGAAACTATTTTAGGGTTTGTTTTTGTAATATTAATAATGTTGTATTATTAAAAATTGATGTGATACATGTTAAGGGATACTTTGTAAGGGTGTTGATAGTTAACCTAATATGTGCATGTTAACTATGTTGTTAAATTACTGATGCATTATAATTATACTTGCATATTATAATAAGTTATCATAGGTATGCTTCTACTGAGTATATATGTTATTCTATCCCTGATATATTGAACATTTTTCATTTCTCAAGGGTGATTTTGGTTACAGTGTAAGAATGTTCTAGAATTGAACATGAAATTATATCTGGATCTACTGCAATAGATATTATATTGATTTTTATAGAATTTTATTTTCCAAACATATTCTTGTATTGTTGGATAATTGTGGATATTTTATTATATATGTTATGGTGTTTATAATTGGATTATTTATTTATTATATTCTTATATAAGTGTAATAATCACTATTTCAGTGTTTTATTTGGTCATTGGTAGTTGTCAACTCGAGGATGATTAATGATGGGCCACAAGGTTCAATCTAATTATCATTATAGCCCCAATATAGGTTTAAATTGAGGATGATCCATGATTGAATTTATGAAATAAACTCCTATGAAACTCCTTCAAGACATTTTGAGTCATTCTTAACATTATTTTAAAAGGTATAGTGTAACACCTCAAGCTTCCACGGTATGATTCTCTTTGAATAATACAATAGTGTGTGCCATACACAACTTCGAGTTCTAACACAGGCCACAACCAATAAAACTAGCTATTATGAACATTAATACCCACTTTTTGAAATTTTATATCTCAAAATGGACTTCATTTTTGGATTCGGAATATCTAAATTAGCCAAGGGTAAAATTTTGGAACTTTTCAGATAACATTTATATTTTGATGAATAGTGAAAATTAGTAAATTTTAATTAAAAACAACTTTTTTAATAAGAATAATTAATAGTGATAAATTATGAATTTGAGTGGTTTTATACCTATCCCCACCTTAACCATTAAATAATCCACTTTGGAGCCATTAGAAACCGAATATGAATTTTTTATAAAATAACAAATCTAGCTTTTCCAAAGGTGCCCCTCACCCCTCTTATAAAAGGGCACCCCCCCCCCATTCTCACTAATTTACACATTAAAATCCTTTTGAATCAGCCAAACCCTTCCCAAATACTCTCTCAACTTCCCTCACTTCAACCTAGAGGCATTATTTTGATCATAAATCCAACCTAAGGAGCCCTTTTGATCAAATCAAAAGGAAGATCCCGAAGAAGAGGTAATGTTTTCACCACCCTCTTTCAAGTTCCTTTCTTCTTCCACTTATTCTTTCTTTTTTTATTACCATTATTAAATAATAACTCCAGTATATTATAAATACTTTTATGTTATTATAAACATGGTACAACCATATTCAATATTCTATCCATTCTTTGAATGACATGTCACCATATTTGCGTACGTACGGCTTACTGTCTCCACGTCGTGGTGTAATTGTTATTTAAAAAATTATTATTTGGATGGGTATAATAATGATGTGTAATTCATGTAAATAATAAATATAATATGATAATTATTCTGTATATATGATATACCATCCAATTATATATTATTTTAATATCAAAATAATGATATTGTCACTCGTGCGTACGTACAGACTACCGTCTCCACGAACGTGATGAAATTCATTCTCCACGTATCCATTCAATTATAATTCTCATTTGATGATTAAAAATAGGGTTTAAGGAATTCATATAATTCTGTATATGAATAATATACAACCTATCCATAACAAACATGGCTTATGTAACAAAACATATAAAAGAAAATGAGTAACTTAACACCTGAAACAACGATAATACTAAGATATTATTAACAAAGCAATGTTAAAAGATCATATATGATATCATATTTATTTAAATGATTCTTGTATAATTTAATAACAATTATTTCACCATTATACAGGAGGTTAACCTACCCCCAATCAAGTAAAATTACAAGGTAAGGATTTATTTCGCAATCTCTTCATTATCGGAGTTTGTTTATACGTAATAATCTACTAGGACTTATTTTTTCTTGGGACCGGTTTTGACCGGATCCTGGACTTCTCTGGTAATCTACTGGGACTTATTTATCATCAAAAACCATGTTTCTTAAAAATGTATTTCAAAACATTTTTAATATCTACTAGAATATTGGTTAAAGTCATTTATACCCTTGTTTGACATTTTATAAGATGTTTATAAAGGAATCTTTCCGTCATTTTCCAAACAAGGTCCTTTTTAACCTTTTTGACAGAATTAAGGTAAGAATGACTTTTTTAACTTACACGATGGGTTCAGCTATTTTCCGCCATTATAAAATCTTCGAAACTTCCCTTACAATCTTATAAGAAACCTTTAAAAGGAAATGTTTTATTTTATAATTATGTGACTTTTAAATGATTTAAAAAAAGATATTTCTATCAAATAGTTTTTATTTCATCTATGTCAACATCCATTAATGGATTTTAAGATTATTTTAAGTTGATTTATTATGATACAAAACATTCATATTGTATTAAAGGTTTTTTGATATGTTTGACTGTGTATGTGTTATTTTTATACCATTCATGGTTTGTGGAGAATGTATTCATATTTCGTATGCTAGTTTTAATATAAATGTTTATGTTATGTTTAAAACTGCTCATATGAGGATTGCAAGGGACTTAATAAGTGGCGGGTGGAGCCCGTTATATCTCCTCGATGCATCTGTAGGTCTCATGAGACAAACTAGTGTCTTGGCACAAGGCCTTGAAAAAATCTTATTTTTAGTCTTGGCATGAGGCCTTGGCTATGTGGTTATGATAGTCTGGAATTATGCATTCCATCATTATGAAAGTGGTTATTGATATTGCTTGTGATTATTCGACTAGTATAATATCCATGTGAATAAGTAAATGGAATTATTTCATTTTAGTTTTTCCATATTATGCTGAATTTCAAGTTTAAAAGGACTTTGTTTTAGTTATACATTGCCTTAAATGTTTATTCTTATTTTTGAATGTTCCCGCTATATTGTTACCCTTACTGGACATTTGAACTCACCACTTTCTATGTTTTATTTTTCCCAGGATGTGAACAAGTATTTAATGAATGACCTGCAGGGATAGTATGAGGGGATATGAGTGTGGACTATGGAGACTATGTTTTTGTAGTTTTCATTTTTATGATGTAATGTAAAACTTTATTAATATATCTAGTGTTTCCAAGGCTACTAAACTAATCGGTATTTTGAGACATGATATTTTGTGATCATGCAAATGTTATGTAATAATGCACCGACTCTGGGTAACTGGGGTCAGGGTGTTACTGTTTGTATCAGAGGAAGTTTAGTACAAACCTTGGAAGCTAGATTTAGATAAACTGTGATTAGAGCACATAGACCTAAGATGGACTTTGAGAATTAGTATAGAAGAACTTCCTAGAATTTTGGTATTGTAAAGATTTTGTGAGTTTTTCGAGCAATACATCCCTATCTAGATACTAGTAGGTAGAGGTGGCTCTGGCACAAATATAACTAGGGATAAAACCCAAAAACACCGCTTTGAGATAGACTCGAACGAGAACTGGTGCACGACAATGGGCCTTGCTGCACTCTTGGTTACGATAATCTCGGGGGATATGCTTAGGATAACTCTCATTTTTTTACAAATCATTATGAAGTTTTTATGAGTATATACTTCTGAAAATAAAACATTTTTATGATTATGGATTATATCAATAAATAGTTCAATTTATGTTAAGTGTTTTATAAGTATGGAATTATATATTTTGATTCATAAACTAATCTAGTTTATGAAATTGTTTAGAAATGGTGCCTAGGGGAAGAAATGGAAACCGTATCAATGCACGCACTCCATGTAGGGATTTCCCTCCTCCTGAAGATAATTATAGTGGAGCTGGTGATGCAACTGGTGATGATAAGCTAATCACCATACTAGGACAACTCACTCAGGTTAAGAATAATTACCTTACCCATATGGAGCACCCAGATCCACAACATGGAGGATCAATGTTAGATCGCTTCATGAGGAAACAACCACCAACATTTAATGAGAGTAAAAATCCCTTAGTAGCTGAGAAATGGATAAATTCCCTAGAGAAAATATTTCAGGCTTTGGGGAGTAGTGAAAGGGAAAAAGTTATCATGTCAGTTTACCACCTCACTGGAGATGCTGATCAATGGTGGTCATTGATTCAAAACACAAAGGAATATGATGAAGTATCAAATATTGAATGAAGGGAGTTGAAAGATCTATTTTTAGAAAAATACTTTCCTCATGACCATCAAGCAGATATGGAAAGGCAATTTCTGAGTCTGAGGCAAAAGGAGGATGAGAATGTCGCAAAGTATGAGGCTAAATTTACAAGGTTAGAAAGGTATGCTAGAGATTATATACGTAACCCAAGAAGTATTATTTATCATTTCTTTGATGGGTTAAAACCATTTCTTCATCGAGCATTAGTGTCACAATCCTTCCCGTCGTATGAAGACATTGTCTCATGTGCTATCAAGACAGAAAAGGAACTCTCTAAGTCTTATGACTTTAAAGCAAAGAAAGAGAAGAAGAGGTCTACTGATCAATCTGGGAATGGAAATAAGGGAAAGAATGGAAAGGCTAAATATCCATCCTGTAGTAAATGTGGGAAGAAACACCCTGGTACTTGCATAAAAGGAATGGGAATCTGTTACAAGTGTGGTGAAAAAGGACACCAAGCTCATGATTACAAGTGGAAGAAGGAAGGTACCGATGTCCAATGCTACAATTGCATGGGGATGGGAAATTATGCAAATGAATTTCCTAAGCTTCAGGGGGACTTACCTCAGAAAAGGCCAAGGGATCAAGGCCAATCTTATGTTATCACTACTACTGAGGTAGAAGCTCTAAAAGACGTGGTGGCAGGTAATTTAATGGTTTCCTCAAGTTTAGAAAATGTATTATTTGGTTATGGATCACCGCATTATTTCATATCTTCCCAGTTTTCTACGAAAATTATATATTTCCAATTTCATTTAAAAAGGGAGTTGTTAGTTAAAAATCATAAGGAAAGTATCATTGCAACAAACTTTTTTGAATCAGTCCCCATTAGGGTACATAAATGTTCTTTTCCCGCTGATCTCATCATCATACCTATGATTGAGTTTGATATAATCCTCAGTATGGGTTGGCTTTCAGACCATGATGCGAAGATTTAATTTAAGAATAAGGAGGTTACGATTTTTGATGATGATGATAAGGAATACCTTATCTTTAGAGAAGAATCGTCACCACCTAATTCTTATCTAGATCCACCCCCAATAGCTCGAGTAAATTCAATTATTGGGGAGGAAGATAATAAAATGACTATGGGTGAGAAAAGGAATGTTCAAATATATGATGTACCTATTGTGAAAGAATATGTAGATGTGTTTCCGAAAGATTTACCTGGACATCCTCTAGAACGAGAAGTTGAGTTTTCCATTGATTTAATTCTTGGATCAAGGCCTATATCGAAGACCCCTTATAGAATGGCCACTATATAATTAGTTTAACTAAAGAAACAACTAGAGGAATTGAGTAATATGTTATTTATTCGCCCTAGTGTTTCTCCATGGAGAGCCCCTGTTCTTTTTGTTAAAAAGAAAGATGGATCTATGAGGTTATGTATCGACTACAGGGAGATCAATGATATAACAATAAAGAAAAAGTATCCCCTACCTCGCATTGATGATTTACTTGACCAACTGCATGGAGCTCAATACTTTTCAAAGATTGAACTTCAATCTGGATACCATCAGTTGTTTGTAAAGAAGGAAGACATTCTGAAGACATCATTTCGAACCAGGTACGAGCATTATGATTTTACAGTAATGCCTTTTGGGCTGGCTAATGCGCTCTCTGTATTCATGGACCTAGTGAATAGAGTTTTAAAGGAATATCTTGATGACTTTTGGTGGTATTTATTGATTATATCTTGGTATACTCCAAAAGATACGAAGATTATGAAAATCAATTGTGCATTATCTTGATGACTCTGAGAAAACGTGAATTATATGGGAAGTTTAGTAAGTGTGAATTCTGGATTCAGGAGATTTCTTTTCTTGGCCATATTGTCTCTAAAGATGGAATCTCTATTGATCCCTCTAAGACAAGAGCAATCCAAGAATGGCCAGCACCAACGAGTATAACTGAGGTACGTACTTTTATTGGTTTAGCAGGTTATTATCGACGTTTCATCCAGAATTTTTCCCGATTGGCTAACCCATTAATGAAGCTCACATGTAAAGGGGCAAAATTTGTTTGGACAAAAGAGTGTGAAGAATGTTTCGAGGAACTGAAGAAAAGATTAGTCAATGCTCCTATATTGATTCTTCCATTGGGGAATGATGGGTTTGTTATTTATAGTGATGCATCGAAAAAGGAATTGGTTGTGTCCTTATGTAGAATGATAGAGTTATTTCCTATGCATCACGAAAGTTGAAAATTCACGAGCAAAACTATTTTAATCATGATCTCGAGTTAGCTGCTGTGATATTTTCTTTGCAGATATGGAGACACAACCTCTATGATGAAAAATGTGATATTTATACTGATCACAAGAGTTTGAAGTATATTTTCTCACAAAAAGAACTCAAAATGAGGAAAGGGAGATGGCTTGAATTACTCAAGGATTATGATTGTACAATACACTACCACCCGGGGAAGGCAAATAAGGTAGAAGATGCTTTGAGAAGAAAAGATCATGGAGTTTTGAACAATATGAGAATTGAAAGGGATCAATTTTCATGGATCTAGTGAAGATGGACATGGGAATAAACATGGAAGGTGAAACATCAATGATTTTTCAAATGGTTTCCAAACTATCTTTATTAGAAAGGATTAAGAGTTCTCATACTGATGATGAAGAATTTCAAAGGAAGATTAAATCTGTGAATGATGGGAGATTGAGTGACTTTGTGTATGAAAATGGAATTTTGAAATTTGGGAAGAGACTTTGTGTTCCCAATATACCTGATCTAAAAAGGGAATTGTTAAACTATGCTCATAGTTCCAATTTATCTATACAGCCTGGGAGCACCAAAATGTATAGAGATTTGAAGGAAAATTTTTGGTGGGACAACATGAAGAGGGAGATTGCAGATTTTGTGTCAAGATGTATGGTTTGTCAACAAGTGAAAGCTGTAAGGCAACAGCCCGGTGGAGTATTGAAACCTCTTCCCATACCTGAGTGGAAATGAGATAATATTACAATGGAATTCATAATGGGGCTACCAAAGACTCCTAGAAGGAATGATGCAATATGGGTCATTGTTGATCGTCTTACCAAGTCAGTACATTTTCATGCTATAAGAGAAGATTTATCACTCGAACGTCTAGAAAGACTATATATTAATGATATTGTGAGACTTCATATAGTACCCCTATTGATTGTTTCTGATCGTGATCCCCGTTTTACTTCAAGGTTCTAGAAAAGTCTTCAGAAGATCTTGGATACTGAACTTCGTTTGAGCACTGCCTACCACCCTCAAAAAGATGGACAATCAGAACGGACAATTCAAACCTTAGAAGACATGTTGAGATCATGCTCACTTGACTTTTAGGGTATGTGGGATCAATATTTACCTCTGGTAGAATTTTCCTATAACAATAGCTTCCATTCAAATATTCAGATGGCACCATATGAAGCATTGTACGGAAATAGATTTAGCACACCAACCTGTTGGGATGACGTTGGTGAAAGAAAACATGCAGGCCCAGAACTGGTGGAGGAAACGATGGAAAAGGTGAAGGTAATCCAAAACCACATCAAAGCATCTCAAAGTAGGCAGAAGGGCAATGCTGATAACCGAATGAAGGATTTGGAATTTCAATTAGGAGAACATGTTTTCATGAAGGTATCTTCATGGAAGGTAGTTACACGTTTCGGTAAGAATGGTAAATTGAGTCCAACGTACATCGATCCTTTTGAAATTCAAAAAACGAATTGGGGTTGTAGCTTACCGTTTGGCAATGCCACCAAGTCTCTCCAAAGTTCACGATGTGTTCCACGTATCACTGTTGAGGAAATACATGCATGACCCAACACATGTACTCACCTATGAGGAATTATAATTGGAACCCAATCTGTCTTATTGTGAAGAGCCCATCAGGATTCTTGATACAAGAGAACAAGTGCTTAGAAACCGGACGACTCGTCTGGTAAAAGTTCTATGGAGAAACCATAAGATGGAAGAGGCAACGTGGGAACCCAAGGAACTTATGATGAAGAACCACCCGAGTCTTTTCTAGAAATTTCAAGGACGAAATTATTTGAATTAGGGGAGAATTTAACGCCCCAAGCTTCCACGGTATGCTTCTCTTTGAATAATACAGTAGCGTGTGTTGTACGCAATTTTGAGTTCTAACACACACCACAACCAATCAAAATAGCCGTTATGAAAAGTAATACCCACTTTTTGAAATTTTAACTCTCAAAATGGACTTCATTTTTGGATTCTAAATATCTAAATTATCCTAGGGTAAAATTTTGGAACTTTTCGGATAACATTAATATTTTGATGAATAGTGAAAATTACTAATTTTTAATTAAAAATAACTTTTTTAATCACAATAATTAATAGTGATAAATTATTAATTTGAGTAGTTTTAAAGTATATTTAGAATATATTTTTACCATTTAATACAATTTTTGTCATTAGAGATAATTTCACAATTAAACCAGACATAAACAAGTGCCAGACTTTTGATAGTTATTATCTCTTAAAAACACGCTTTTTATTTTAACAAAAGGAATTAATTTTAAATTAATTTTTGCCACTTCTGTGTTTTGAATTTGGAAAAATGTATTCCATATTTGTAATCAGGATGTAAAAATTTTTTAAATAGGTAACTTTTATTTTTATACATTTTGAATAATTACTTCGGTAAATATTTTATTTACCATGGTTAAAGGGTAAATCTGGTAAATAAGGGTATAAAATAATATTATAATAATTATAAATTACCCTAAAACGTGTCCTAACCTTATTGGTTGATACATTTCAGACCATGGGAATATTTGGGTCGATTTCGGGACCCCATGGAGCCACTTGTAAGTGGTAATGACACTTTATATTAATTAAGTTAAAATAAATACAAAAATGAAATAAGCATATATCTTTTAGAAAACCAATTTTTACATAGGGTTATATATGTTGGATTTCATACAATAAATATTTATTAGAAATATAAAAAGATTTCATAGATAATTATATTTTATTTATAATTTTTAGACATTTAATAATTAATAATATTTATGACCCAATAATGATGCAATATTTTCCTTATTAATGGAAGAATCAAATAATTGGTATTATAAATGTTAAAATTAATATAATTTGAAATTTGTGATGACATCCATGAATTTTATGGATTAATATGACATTATAGTATTGCTTAAATAAATTTGGTTCGAATTAATAAAACTGTTAAGACTTTAACAAAAATCAATTATTGAATAGTGTCAAAATTGACAAAAAAGAATTTTTTAAACAAATATTTTATTATTAATTGATATTAAATTCCTAAAAATCTAAGGTTCGGACAAGAGACTTATATCATGATACGTGTATCATTAATGGACCACTTGGTGGGTCTTTTGGATGTATATATATGTTTATTAACTATATAATATAAAAATACAAAGTGATATGGAAAATGTTAAACTAATTAACTAAGAGTTAAAACTAAAAGATAAGGTTAATATAGTGACCCAAACCTGTTTAAAACCTATTGTTTGAGTGGTTTTATACCTATCCCTACCTTATCCATTAAATAATCCACTTTGGATCTGTTAGTAACCGAATAAAAATTTATTATAAAATAATATTTTCTAGCTTTTCCAAAGGTGCCCCTTACCCCTCTTATAAAAGGGAACTCCCCCTTATCACTAATTCACACATTAAAAGCCATTTAGATCAGACAAACCCTGCCCAAATACTCTCTAAACTTCCCTCAATTCAATATAGAGGCCTTATTTTTATCATAAAGCCAACCTAAGGATCCCTTTTGATCAAATTAAAAGGAAGATCTCGAAGAAGAGGTAATGTTTTCACCACCCTCTTTCTAGTTCCTTTATTCTTCCACTTCTTCTTTATCTGTTATTACCATTATAAAATAATAAATCCAGTATATTATACATAATTTCATGTTATTATAAACCCGGTACAACCATATTCAGTATTCTGTCCATCCTTTGAATGACATGTCACCATACGTGCGTACGTACGGCTTACCGTCTCCACGTCATGGTGTAATTGTTATTCAAAACATTATTTTTTGGATTGGTATAATAATGATGTGTAATTAATGTAAATAATGAATATATCATGATAATGGTTCTTTATATATGATATAACATCCAATTATATATTATTTTAATATCAAAAGAATGATATTGTCACTCATGCGTACGTATGGACTACTGTCTACACGAACGCGATGGGATTCATTATCCACGTATCCATTCAAGTATAATTATAATTTGATGATTATAAATAGTGTTTAAAGACTTGATATCATTTTGGATATGAATAATATAAAACCTATCCATAAAAAACATGGCTTATGTAACAAAACATATAAAATAAAATGAGTAAGTTAACATCCGAAACAACGATAATACTAAGATATTATTTACAAAGCAATGTTAAAAGATAATATATGATATCATATTAATTTAAATGATTCTTGTATAATTTAATAAAACTTATTTCACCATTATACAAGAGTTTAACCTACCCCCAACAAATTAAAAGTACAAGGTAAGAGTTTATTTTTCAATCTCTTCATTATCCGAGGTTGTTTATACGTAATAATCTACTGGGACTTCTTTATCATCCACATCCATGTCTCTTAAAAATGTATTTCAAAACATTTCTAATATTTACTAGAATATGGTTTAAAGTCATTTATACCCTTTTTTGACTTTTTATAAGTGGTTTATAGTGGAATTTACTTGTCATTTTTTAAACAAGGTCCCTTTTAACCTTTTTGACAGAATTAAGTTAAGAATGTCTTTTCTAACTTATACGGTGGGTATGGCTATTTTCCGCCATTATAAAATCTTCGAAGCTTCCCTTACAAGAATATAAGAAAATTTTCAAATTAAATGTTTTATTTTATAATAATGTGACATTTAAATGATTTAAAAAAAAGATATTTCTATCAAATAGTTTTGATTTCATCTATGTCAACATCCTTTGATGTATTTTAAGATTATTTGAAGTTGATTTATTATGATACAAAACAGCCATATTGTATTGAAGTTTTTGTGATATGTTTGACTGTGGATGTTTTATTTTTATACCATTCATGTTTTATGGAGAATGTATCGACATTTTGTATGCTATTTTTAATATGAATGTTTATGTTATGTTTAAACCTATTCATATGAGGAATGCATTGGACTTAATAAGTGACGGGTGGAGCCCGCTATAGCTCCTTGATGCATCGGTAGGTCTCAGGAGAAAAACTAGTATCTTGGCACAAGGCCTTGACAAAATATTATTTGTATTCTTGGCACGAGGCCTTGGCTATGTGGTTATGATAGTCTGGCATTATGCATTCCATAATTATGAAAGTGGTTATTGATATTTCATGTGATTATTCGATTAGTAGAATATCCATGTGAATAAGTAAATGGAATTATTTCATTTTATTTTATCCATATTATGTTTAAGTTCATGTTTATAAGGCCTTTGTTTTAGTAATAATTGCCTTAAATGTTAATGCTTATTTGTTAAATTTTCTTCAATATTGTTATCCTTACTGGGCATTTGAGCTCACCCCTTTCTATGTTTTATTTTTCCTAGGATGTGAAGAGGTATTTTATGAATGACCTGTAGGGATAGTATGAGGGGATATGAGTGTGGACTATGGAGACTATGTTGTTGTATTTTTCATTTTTATGATGTAATGTAAAACTTTATGAATATATCTAGTGTTTCCCATGCTACTAAACTAATCGGTCTCTAATGACTTGATCTTTTGTGATCATGCCAATTTTATGTAATAATGCACTGAATCTGGGTGACTGGGGTCGGGGCGTTACATATAGAGTGACTATGAATATAAAAATGATAGAATGGAATGTGTGTTGGTCATGTGGATGGGAGGATAGCCTCTTCCAAACCATTTTATGTGGATTTATTTCTTACTCTCTAAATATCCTAATGATTGATGATATTTCTATAAATCCATCCAATATACCACTATGGGTTTGATAACCCTTCATAAACTCTGTTATAGTGATTCAATCCAAATTTCATAGCAAAATAATAATTTCTATATGATTTAGATAATTTCCATAGTTCATATTATTGATTAGTGGTTCCATGGTATTTATACAATGGCTTGACATTACATAACTATGAAATTTGGGGGTTTTCTATACCCATAGAGGTTGTATAATAATAAAGTGTTTACATTTAGTCTTTAATAAAGGCTTCTTTTGTATTCTCTAGAAAATAATCAGAACCAAATACTGTAGTTCCTAAAAACAAGTCATTTCATAACATTTATATTCACATGATAGGGAACATATTGGTCCATTTTAATGTAACACATCCATGATTGCATCTATGAATTTATAATACATATTGAATAGAAATTTTTGTAAATAGTTCCTCGAAATAGTTGGTGTGGAACTTACATATGATAAGCCCTTTTTAGTTGACTATAAATGGAATAAGTCCTAATAGATATCAGTTTACTTCAAGAGGATAACAGCCTAATGAGGTGTTTTGGTTAGATGGGATATAGACCATTAAAAAGATATGGCCCTATCTGAGATACGACATAATGAATAAGGTTCCTGATGAATATGTATGATATTAATAGTTGTCTGAGCTCACCAAGAATACAACCTATCGTAGAATGGATCAGGTTATTTCAGGATGAATACATCTCTGTGAAGATGTTTCATAGTTAATATGATCCTTTTGGAAGATAACATGTGTCTAAGAGGAAGTACATCCCAATGAGTGGGGATGTCAATGCTTACAAGGACATTTCATTTGTGAGAATACATATTGAATATTTCATGAATTTTAAAGAACAATGATAATGAGTTTTTGATATATAGTTTAAACATAATAGAGGCATCCAATGTATATTCTTAAAGTTGGAATCACATCTCTCACAATTCAAGTGACATTTTTTAATGTCTTAGGGATGAATAGTTCCAATTGTTTTATAACATAAGATAAGGATGTTATTATATAGTTCAATGTCACGTGAAAATGATATATGTGTGACAACATAATACTGAGTGGGGATTAAACATGGTTGGCCTATACATGATTTCTCTTATATTGAATATGAATGATTTGAAGAGAGATTTATAGTGTACACACATTTAAATTCCATGATGTATGTTTTTTCATCAAATTTGGTAATAATACTTTGAATAATGAATCAACTCATGGTGGATGTGGCCACATAAATAAGAGGTATTAGAATACTCATATGCCACCCTGGATACTGTTCAGGAACTAAGAGAGCATGGCCGGGGCACATGAATGAATATGTGAAACCCTATATTAGATGTTATCCCATGTTTTTATCAACTGAGATCCATTTTTTATTTATATTAATTAAACTATCAATGGTAATGTGGATGGGACTAACATATAAGGTTGTGGTCCAAGGCCACATAGTTCATTCATTATAACCATATCTAGTATGAGCATGTTGAATAAGGGGAGAGTTCCCCAATGTCCTCATGATAAATACCACATTGAAAAAGACAGTCTATGATTGTGATCATACTTCCCGTTCTATATATCTTGGTGTTCAATTCAAAAAATAATCTTTTATAATTTAATACATGACTGATAGGGTCCACATTGGTGTATTTATCCAAACCATGTAATCTGGTGGTTTTAGAGTGGTTCTTTTTATTTTAATTCCCACAAAGAACACCCAATAGGTATGATTCTCTAATATTAAAATTCAGCTTTATATGGTTCCATAATTTATAAACCAATGATGGAAAATCCACCAAATATAGATCTAACTTGAATTTCCTACCCTGAACCTAGTAGAGGTCTATGATAAGTATTCTTTCATTAGGAGTGTAGTGGACTAGAAAAAATTTTTATTTCCTCACCATAATTCAAAATTCAATTAATATAGATCAACATCATCTTACTGAATGGTTAACATAATTGTTTTTTGTCACCCTAATGTTTGTCTAGGAATTTTTTCCCTGAATTATCTTGATTGAGGGAAAAGATAAATCTTTCATATTCACCCTAATTTGGGATTCTAGTGAGTTGTCTATACATAAACCAAGTGAGTGTTCAAGAGTCATTCTTGGAAATTGTAGACTATGGTAATTCGTTTTAGATTTATAAACTCAATAACACTGTTCATGGGACTGATACCATTTGTTCCATATATTTCTCAACAAGATATTGTTGGTGTTAATTGAAATAATAATTTTTATTCTAAGTTGTAGAATTTGTATACAGATAATATATATGCTAGTTTAAATGATCTTAATTTTCATCATCTATGTTGGAAACCTATGGGTTTGTATTTGATTTTTTTAATTACATAAATATATATAAATATATATCTAGTGGTACAATTACTTTTTTTAACAATATATCTTTGAAATTGATGAATTGATTCTTAGAATATTTTTATGGATTTTTTAAATCTAAAATAGATTATGAAGAAGGTTATTTTTTTATGTAGGAGAGAAATATATCTTGATGATATACTATACAATGGAACCAATTTTCTTGTTATATAGAATATCGATAGTTTGACGTGTATCTATGGAGGATTAATGTTTTCTACACCATAGAGGAAGATGAAATCACAAAATGTATTTCTATTCCTTTAAAAAGAGTCCATGATGTATATTTATGACTTATAATGTCATATTAAATATCATTTTAGGATGTAGTGATATATGATGCATTGTATGAAAGGTAAAATATATGAAATCATAGATGGACAATGGAAAGGGCTATTAGCGTATCCACCTACTCAATAGATATCAACCAAGAGAAATGAATTCTATGGCCAATGGTAGTAGTACTTGTGAGCCAAAGAGTAGGTTGATACCGGTAAGTATGATAGATCCCCAAAATACTAGGTGGCATGACGGAGAAATATAACACGTGAATGGTAGAACATGAACCGTCAAGATAGGTAAAACCCTAAAATATTTATTTGATGGCATATATCAAGTATTTACTTAAATGGAAGAATTTTTTTTAGAATAAATATTGATGTGTGATTCAGAAATTAAAAACTATTGAAGTGCAGACAAGTGTCACCTATCGACGGTTCAAGAGTCTGGTGCTCTACTAACATGTATAGAGGTACTTGGGTGTAATCCTCGGTAACGATAATTTTTAATATTTGATTGTTTTTTTTATTTGTATTTTTAGTTGTGGAGGGTGGGGGGTTGTTTGTAGAGATAAAATGAAATGATTTATTTATTTAGATTGATTTAACAATTTTATAATGATTTGGGTGAGTTCATTATTGGTTATTTAAGCTTATCATATCATTGAACTTTTCTTTATATTTCATTAAATTATCTCCCACTTTACAAGATAAATTTGATCAGAATACGCAATTATTAATGCTATAATCCAAGAAATAATAAAAATGGGGTTCTAATATAAATTAAACCTTTATTATAGTAGTTTATTTATGGTTCCAATAATCCATGGGTTCCACTTGTTAAACAAAACATGCAATTAACCCATGAATTTTTTAGTTTATCATACAAAATGTTAACATGAAGAATATTCAACGAGAAAAACACCTCAATTACTTAATATCCCCAAATTAAGACTCACCCTAATGGTATATTTACTCATCCCTTGAGATATTTATTTATATTTTTTGAATTCTTATGGTGATGGGTTTAAAAGAAAATAAAGATAATGGGACAAGAAAAGAGCAGTGCATCGAACACACACATGATTTGTGATGAGAGGTAAAATCACACTTTAGATTGAATGATAAAGCGAAAGAAGAGAATGGATTTTAACATGATTTAAACTATTTTAATAAAATTAATGATAAACTATAGAATTTAGATGATAATAATAGATTATGAATAATCTTGCATTCATATTGAAACAAAACTACCACAAAACAATTAAAATTTTACAAATAAAAACAAAAATAAAAGAAAATGAAAATAAAAGTAGAAGAGAGGTATCTCTTGTTGAAACATGATCAAGGAAAGACGTACCAAGACCTTGTAAAGTCTCTAGTCATTCCAAAATTCCACTTTAAGCTTTGTAATGCCAACTCACTATAAGGGGAGGAGGAATATGAATTTATAGCTTATGGAGGTGGACTATTTCCTTTCTAAATCTTCCCCTTCACTTGGATCTCCATGTTGGTACTCAAAAAATTTTAATCTAGTGAAAGTTTATTCATAAAAGTTTTATATAAAATATTTTTTAGTCTACCCTCAAAATTTTGTAGATATTGGTCTAAAGTATCTAATTTTATAGCAGTTTTAATTAAAAAATTTAATCATTACATTTCAATACTGACATTTTTGAAGGAAGAAATGTGAATGGATCCATGACTAAGAATATGCCCTCAAATCTAAACAATTTATTCTACAATGTCTAACACCTAAATCTTATCTTTCACAATGAGAAATATCATAATGAATGGATATATATATAAAGATAAAATTCAATAAATGTGTGATGAGTAAAATTCACAGACAACATGGTGGGACGGACATCAGAGCCTCCGTTGGAGACCTTTTCAATGGATTTGGGACATGAAAGTTTTATATGTGGTTCCTTGGAAAAATCAAGAACATATAATGGATTTTCATAAATTTTAGTTTCTAAATTGAGCCCAAAAATTTAGGAATCATGGATGGTCTAGTTTTTTCACAAACTCATTGTGACTTCTTGTGTGGACCATATGAACATTCAAATTGAAGAATTGGAAAATGCTTCCTTTTAATGAGATGTTCTAAATTGAATAAGAGTCCCTAAAAAACAAGAATCACAAAAATTTGATGAGAAGGATTTGATTTATGATTAAAATATTAAACTCAATAGACTCTGGATTAATTATAATAATTATAAAAAATTATATTTAATATTAATACATGAATATTTCACACCAATTATACATGTTTCGTAGAAAATTAGTAAAGGGAGTAAATAAAAATATTGGATGAAATTAATAACTTCAATTACCCCACACTTACTCTTCTTCATGTCCTCTTGTAAAATAATATATAAATACATAAATTAATCTTTTTAACTCAACAAAAAATATTAAAATTTTGTTTTCCCTAATCAAAGAAGGTTTATAACAATTCAGTCTTCAATATTGAATTCCTGCACAAATTATTATAGAAAAAATATTCGAAAAACAAATACTTTTATTCAGAATAAAATTTTGAAATGGAAAATGTGGGTACTCAGAACTCACTCATCTCAAGATGATAAAAACTTATTTATGGAGGTTCAATCATTCACCAACAAAAAGTGAAAATCATAGAGTTTTAAAGATCTCTCAAATTTTTATTCCCTATCATAAAGTTCATAAGAATCAATTAGTCTTTTTAGGGAGTCTTATGTGGAAATGGGATGGAACGAATTTAATATCCAAGAGAATGGAAAAGATGGGTAAAACACTACCATATAAGAAGCATTACACAATTTGAAATAATACATGGAAGGTTATTGAAACATATATTTATAAGGTCAGGATTGTATGAAGAAAGACACAAAAGAGGATGGAAATTTGAAAGGTAGGGGAAGATGAAATATTTAAAAAACATAAAACTTCTCCCATTGATATAAGTGTTAATTTTTCTATTTTTTTTAATGTAGAACATAAAAAAAAATCTCACACTCAACTCCCAAACCATGTATTATATCCCCACAACACTAATTGTTATAAGCATAAAAAGATCCATGGTTAAGGAGGAGTGATTTTTTACCTACCCAAGATAGAACCTTTTTTATTTTTTATATATTTTTAAATAATTTTTGAACACTTGTCAATAAAATTTAAAAAATTTAATAAATAAAATTCCATTACCCAAAATCAATGAATGACAACCTCTTTCATACACTAAAATGTATTCCATCTCTCTATCATATGACAACATATAGAAAATCAAGGAAATAGAACACAAAATAAAATCAATTCCCCCAACACATAAATTTCAATAAACTATGAAATGTAATTCCTTGAAGATATTGGGTAGGAAAAGGTATTGGGCTTGTAATGCGGCTATCAACGAAAAGGTTTTCATAGGCCTGAAGGGGCTTTCAAAGAAGTATTAATGTAAGGTTAATGGGTTTTTTTTGGCTATTGTGATTCTCATGTGGTTCCGAAAATGCCTCTAAAATATTAAAGCATGCTAAAGTAGGAAATTCAACTCAAAGGACCACAAACTCTAGACTCAAAATCTATGGTGAGAAGAACATATTTTCAAAATATGGGCATAGGTGGCTTGGGAATGAAAGTTAATGTTGTTCCTTTTTATTGGGGAAGATTCATTTTCTAATTAAAAAAATTGAACATTAAAAGATGTTGGATTTAACACAATATTATTTATCCATATTTATGGTGAAAATACAAAATTATTGAAATTAAGAGTTGCCTTTTGAATCCCCAAAATGGTTGGAAAATTTTCAAAAGTATATGGTGAGTGATTTTGACTTTGTTTTTATATTTTTATATTTATTTTTTTAGTGTTTTTTCAAATACTCACCCACATATAAGAGAAATATGGAAAATTGGTTTGATAAAGAAAGTGGTAGAAAATGATAATAAGAGATGAAAAATAAAAAAGAGAGAAGGATAGGAAGAGATGAAGAGAGGGAGAGAGAGAGAGAGATAAATAGATAGAGATAAAGGGAAAGAGGTGACCTAGTTTGGATTTTGTGGGTCACCGTCTCCTCCCAATAGTGGGTCAAATGTAGTGGTTGGGGATCTGATAGAAGTCAATATGGTTCTAGATATGTGTTTCCTCGTATGGTTGTTCTTTAACCAATGTCTGTTAACTATGAATTTCTGTTTGGAAGAGGGTGCTTGGACTTTCACTACACCGAATGGGTAAAGATGAATTATAATAAAAGGACCTACCCAAAGAGAATTATATTTACTTGGGTGAAGTTGAAATCATAAATTTAAGAGAATTACCTTTTCAACATCTTGAAATAACATTCGTAGGATGTGTTTTTCATGGAGTATCATAGTCATTTCATTTTAGATATATGAATTCTCATTTGAATCTAGTCAAAGATCCTCCAATTTAATCAACTACCAAATTCATTATTCACCAGATTTTTCAAATCCAAAATCACTACTTTTCATAGCAAAGAATGACTTATGTTGGATTTCAACTAGAAAATGACATTCTCCACCAAGGACTATGCTAAATGGATACATTTTGAAATTTGTTTTATAAGAAATTTTATAAGCACAAAGTGCATCACAAAGTCTTTCCAATCAGTCTTTTCTAAATGGATTTGCAGTTATCTCGAGTAATATTTTCACTTATCTATTTTAAAGTTCATCCATGTCATTTTTGGGGCTGATATTCCATTTAGTTTTTATGTAAAATCCCATTATTTTTAAAAATATATTATATGTTCTGGTTTCATAAGTGAGTTCCTAAATAACCTATCAAGGAATGAAGTGTTCCAAATGATTAAAAAATATGAAATTTTAGGAACTCAATAACAGTATGTGCATCATTGTTCCTAGTGGGTTTAGAATTGACCCACCTAGAAGCATAATCAGATCCAAAACAATATATGAGAATCCTTTGGAGGGTGGAAATGGTCCCACGAAATCGATGCCCCAAACATTTAAGATCTCATAAAAAATTAAAGGCTTTTGGGGCATTTCATTTTTATTGGGAAATTGTGCCCATTTTTTGGAAATAGAGACATGATTTTAGAACCCATGTGAGTCCTTGAAGGTTGAAGGCTAGATGAATCCCAAGTCAAAGACTATTCAAGAGGTCCTTTCTGGTCCAAAGTTTCCACCACTGGGCATTGAGTGACAAAATACCAAGATGGAGGAATATTCATCTTCATTGACAC
This sequence comes from Viscum album, assembly GCA_963277665.1. Taxonomy (NCBI): domain Eukaryota; kingdom Viridiplantae; phylum Streptophyta; class Magnoliopsida; order Santalales; family Viscaceae; genus Viscum; species Viscum album. The sequence goes on along the minus strand of OY728162.1, from coordinate 2,781,809 downwards.
ATCTCCTAATTACCAAGTCAGCCCCATTTTTTCAAATATTATCATCATCTTAAAAATAGAATTTTTATTAAATTTTTTGTTTCAATTTTTTATATTTTGAATTATTTTTAGGAAAAACACCATAAACCCAGTAGTTTAAAATTGGTGCATATCATGGTGACTTTTAAGTGAGCGATAGAAGGTTCCCAATGGAGAATTTGGGTTCAATGATTTCTGAATGAGAAGAATTATAAATTCAACTCAAGTGATCAGCCAATAGTTTTCCTTTTATTGGTATATTATTAATCACAATGTAAATTTATTGGTGGATAAGGATCCATCTTATTATCCTTGTTTGAAATCACTTTTATTGATTAAGAAATCTATAGCACAATGGTCAGTGATGTTGATGATTTTGGCACCTAAGAGAATGGGACCAAATTTATCTAAGGCAAAAATGACCAAAAAAATTTATTTTTCCATCACATTACAGTTATATTGAGTTTTATACAATGTTTTTGAGTCAAATAGATGACATGAAGAATCATTTCTCTTATTTTCCCAATAATGTCTCCAATGGACCTATCAGACACATCACACATCAATTCAAAGGGTTAGGAAAAATATGGGGGTTGGATTATCGAGATAGATGTAAGAACAGATTTTATTGCAATGAAGGATCTCTTTAATGCTTCATAGAAATGGAATGAAACGTCATTTTAGAGTGCCCATGTCAGTGGGAGGGAAATCCTACTGATGTTATTGATGAATCACTGATAGAAACTAGTGTGACCAAGGGATGAACATATTTTTCAAACTTTTGTGGGTTTTGGAAGAGATTGGATCACCTCAATTTTGGTAGGATTGACTTGAATAACATACTATGAAATTATGTTCCCTATAATGATCCCATTAGTAACCATGAAGTGATATTTTTAAAAATTTGTCCCAAGGTTAAATTTTACAGACATTTGAAGTAATAGAGATAGTTAATGCAAGAAGGATTCAAATGAATCATCCTAAATGGTAATGTCATCCATGAATACCTCCATGTAATGCTCAATGAATTTAGAAAATATACAACTCATAAACCTCTGGAATGTTGAAAGAACATTTCAAAGGCCAAAATAAATTCAGCTATATAAATATGTTCCAAAGGGGCAACTGAAAGTAGTCTTTTCTTGGTCTTTTGGTGTGACTGGGATTTGAAAGTATCCCATGTATCCATTGAAAAAGCAATACTATGACTTTCTAGCAACTCATTCAAGAATTTGATCCTGGAAAGGATGATGGTAGTGATCTTTTTGTGTTTCGACATTCAATTTTAGAAAATCGATGCACACACTCCACTTGTTCTTTACCCAAGTTGTTACCACATATATATGTTCATTTATGACAATAGTTATCCCACCCTTCTTAAGCCCCACTTGAAACAAACTAACCCATTCACCATCTAAAATTGGGTAGATAATACCAGCTTGGTGGAGTTTTGTAATATCATCCCTGACTACCTCATGTATGATTATATTGAGTCTTATTTGTAGATGTTTGATTATTTTGGATGTCTCTTCACGATGGATGTAATGCATGCAAAGATCAGGTTTGATTCTTGGTTCATTATCGACATTTTGCCCTAAGTCCTTTTGGTTTTCTTCTAACACCTGAACATGTTTGGACTCCTCGGATTCAATAAGTGTGGCAGATAATATGACACGATAAGAGTGATCATGGATGAGGAATGCCTATTTCAGGTGTGAAAGAATAGGTTTTAGATCAGTCTCATCTTTAATTTGTGGTTTAAACAACTGTAGAATGTAGGAAAGGATTTCTATTTATTTTGATTCATTACTATCCATTGTGGTGCAGTTTAGATCAGATTTGATGTGGGATTCTAGAAAGTTTTCAATATCTTTTATATTGATGGAGTCTATGAATAAATGGTCCACATAAACATCCCCATTTATGACTTCTTTAATCATGGTACAAATTTCACAAGCTCTTATATCATTAAAACCTGATGAAAATGATGTAATGTGGTTCAATTTACTCTAAGAAGTGTCCTATAAAATATGGAATGAGAAGGCAGAGTGGTCCTCAGATGGGTATCACATGGTCGGAAAAATGTTGAACTTGACCAGTAGGTCAAAAAATTCCATTTATTGGATACCCACATGGACATCGATCATAGTTATTTCTATTAGGAGAAATGGTTTTTCTATAATTAAGGGAGATTGAGAAGAATGCATCTAACCTTCCATGTAGAGGTCATAGAAATTAGTTGGGGAGATAAGATCATTAACTCCTACAAGGGAATATTCAATTATTCCCTTCGGACTGGATGTCCTTCGATTGGCTAACTGGATGACAACACCTGTTGGGTGAAAGGTACCTATACCATGGTTGGAGAAGATGTATTTGGGCATGAAAATTATTGAGGATCCTAGGTATATGAGTGAATCATCAAATTTTTAACTCTCTATTTAGCTTGCAACAATAAATATCCATTGATATTTGCACTTAATGGGTATGGACTTCTGGGATGAAACATTATCAAATGTCCTAAGTTTCCTATTATGGTTATATAACTCCTTAAAAAACATGGCATAATTTGTAATTTGTTTTACTGAATATAATTGAGGAATGTTCAATTTAATGTGTCTAAACATGTCGACCATTTCAAGATCTGGTTCAAAGGACTTACTTGTTTTAGAGGTAGTTTCAGGAAATGGAATGGGGTTCCTTAGAGTAATGGAAGGAGGTGAGGTAGTGGATTTAGGTTCATTTTATGGATTTTTGGACTTTTCAATTGTATGATCAATGGTGAAATGTTCATTTTAGGATCCATCATGAGGATTGGAAAAAATTTTCCCGATCTAAGTGCAATTTCACTTACATTACCCTTGGTGTTGGGAAATTTTTAAAATGGGAGTTGGGAAGAATTGGATGGTTGCTGCTGGATAAGTTGGGATTCAAGTTGAAAAATTTGGGTCTCAATGATTTTCAGGCTAGAACGGGTGAAAGAGGAATGATCTTTTACAATGCTTCCCCATGGATTCCAGGAAGAAGAGAATTATACCGAATTGGGATTTCCTTTATTTTGGTTCATTGAAAAGTGCTCATATTCGATTGGGAGTAGGTAAATCTCATTAGGATAGTGGAATCTAGGAGGATCAAGAGGATTATTTATTCTTTGAGTCTGTGAAAGAAAAGTACAATGTTGTGGGAAGTTACCTACACCTTTACCATATTAGAATTTGTTTGAGTTTTGAGGAGTGAATTGAGGGGATGATAAATGGGATTACCATACTTCAAGATTGGGTAAAAGGTTGATGATAAGTGCTCAATGTGCGATTTGATGATATTTCTTATTAACTAACTTGATTATTTAGGGTTGGTGTTTCTTCTGGGCATATGCTGCATTGAGCTCTATTAGTCCAAATTAATGAGATGGTTCCTCTTCAATTTTTGGACATGTGTCAGTTGGATGAGCTGTGAGCTACCGATTCCACAATTCTTGATAGGTCTTGGAAATTTTGATTGTAGAGAATATGAGGCTGTGGATTTGGTAGCCACCACTAGTGGTCTCACAAGACTTGTAAGTTCGCTCATCCACTAGATCACCTTGTTGGGCTCTATAGATTGATTCTCTTAGACTTTTTTTGACTTGAGCATGTGGTCGACTATAGAATTGCTTCATGTTTGCAATCATATTTTTATAAGATCTGATACAACTACAAGAGTATTGTCAATAATATCACCACCACTTGTGACATCAATGACAGTTCACTCCATTAAGAATAACCCTTAATTGAAATATTCGATCAAGAGTTGGTTAGGGATTTGGTGATGTGGGTAGGTTGCCACAATCTTGTTAAACCTATACTAGAACTCATGGTGTGATTCATTGGAGAATTGATAGATAACACTAATTTCCTTTTTGATAGAGGTAGTATGAGAATATGGAAAGAATCTTTCTAAAAAGAGTCTCTTTATATCAATCCTTGAGTTTATAGAACTAGGAGGGAGGTAGTAGAGCCATTGCATGACAGAATCAGCAAGGGCGAAAGGGGATTCTTGAAGATTGATTTGGTATTCAAAATCCCATTGAGGATTTACGGTAGATATCACCACATGGAACTCTTTGAGTTGAAAATGTGGATCCTCATTGGCTAGCCTGTGGAAATTATGTATAAAATGAATCCAACCCGATTTGTGTTTACAATCGGCCTCAATGTTTGGATATTAAATACCAATTAGATGGTAATTAATTTTAGGGGTAGTCATTTATTCCAAGGTTTATTCCCTTGGATCAACTATTTCTAGTTGAATTTCTTGTAAAAAAGAATGGTTGAAGAGTGATTTGATTATCCCTAGTGTTCCTCCTATGTCAGTGAAGAGTTCACTCATTTTTTGGGTCAAAAATATCTGATGGATTGTTTGGAAGGCTATGGGAAATTTATATAAAATTTGGAAGGATGGTGAAGGTGGGGTTTTTAATGTGTTTTTTTCTATTTTTGGTTTTTATGAGAAGGCATGTCTTTCTTTGTGTTTTTATTTGAAATTTCATGTTAATTTTGTTATTTTTTTTAAAAAAACTACTAACTAATTAAGGAATAATCTCTAGAAATGGTTCCATTTGAAGCATTTAAGACTGTCACATATCGATCGTTCAAGGGTCCAGTGCTCTGATAATGTGAATAGAGATACTCTGGTCAAATACCCATTGATGATACATTTTAATATTAAACTGTTTTTGTGATTTATTATTTTAATGGGGGGGATGTTGTTTGCAGATATAAAATGAAATGATTGATTGATTTAGATTGATTTAAAAATTTGATAAAGATTAGGGTGACGTCATTATTGGGTATTTAAACATATGATATCATTGAAATTTTCTTTATATTTTATGAAATTAACACCCACTAGACAAGATAATTATGATTAGAATACCTAAGAGTTAAGGATTTAATCTACTAATTTACTCATATAGGGTTCTAATCTCAATTAAAACTTGCTTGTGGTAGTTTATTTATGGTTACAATAATCCATGTAATCTAAATGGTAAATAAAACCTACTATTAATCTCTAGAATTTTATGTTTTATATACACAATGTCAACCTAAATGATACTCAACGAGTAAAAACCCAACATCACATAATATCCCCAAATCATGGCTTAAAAAACTGTATATTTAATCATCCAATGATATGGTTATCAATATGGTTTCAATTTTTATGGTGATGGGATTGAAATAAAATAAAAATAACTATATAAGAAAAGAGTGGTGCGCTGAACATACACACAAAATGTGAAGAGAGGTAAAATCAATCATTAGATTGAATGAGAAAGAGAATGAATAGAATGGGTTTTAACCCGATTTAAACTATTTTAATAAAATTTATATTATAAAATATAAGGTATATAATAATAAGAGATTATAAATAAATTTTCATACATATTTAAACAAAATTACAATAAAACACTTACAATATTACCAAAAAAAATTAAAAAAAAGAACATGAAAATAAAGGTGAATGAGAGGTATCTCTTGATGGAACAAGATCATGGAAAGTCCTCCCAAGACCATGGAAATGATCTAGTCATTATAAACCTCTTATTTAAGTTCTATAATGTCAAATCCCTACCTAGAGAGGATGGAGATTCATTTATAGTGCAAAGAGGTTGATTGTTTTCTTTCAAAAGAATCCCCTCCAATTGAAGCACAAATTTGATTCTCTAAAAATCTTAATATGAATAAATTGTCTTCTACGGAGTTGTTTACAGTCAAGTTTGCATTCTAGAATCAAATTTATGTGGTTATTGGACTCAATTAACTAATGTGATGGAAGTTTGATTATAATATTTTAATCTGTGCATTTCAATCTGGACTTTTTTGAAGGCTGAAATGTGAATGGGTTTTTGAATTAGAAGATTATCTCAAATCCAAACAATTTATTCTACAATGTTAGCTAGCTATATCAAATATTTCACACTGAAAAATCACATAATGAATGAATATAAATATTATGATAAAATTTAATAAAAGTGTGGAGAGTTAAATTAGAGGATAAAATGGTGGGATGGACATCAACGCATCAGTTGGGACCCTTTTAATTGGTGTTGGGACATGAAATTTTTATCCATAGTTCCTCTATATAATATAGAACATATTTTAGAGTCTCATCCAATTTGTGTTTATGGATTGAGTCCAGAAATTCAATCATAATGAATAGGCCAGTTTTTTCACATATTCTTTGGGCCTTCTTATGTGAACCATATGACCATTCAAATAGATTAATTATAAAAATATTCCATTAAATGATATGTTATAAACTGAATAAGTATCCCTAAAAAATGAATCACACAATTTTGATTAGTTGGATTATATTTATAATTAAAAAAATTAAAATGACTATACTCTAGATTAATTAAAATAGAGTTCAAAAATTATATCTAATATTTAAAGATGAATATTTCACACCAATTATGCACATTTCATAGAAAATAAATAAATGGAGTAAATAAAAATTTATAAATAAATTAATAACATCAACTGTTCTACAATTAAATTGTTCACAATAAATAATTTATTATTTGAAATTCATTAGAAGTTGTTGTATTCCTATTCTTTCATGTAATGGATACACCATTAGGGTTATCTAATATTTTTCATGTAATGGTGGATCTAATTTTATGTAATGTTTTTTCATGAATATATTTTTGGAACCAGAGATTTACTTTTCTATAAATGGAGTATAATTTGTGTTTGTTTTCAATCCTCTCACGTATGATTAGGGAGACTTGAAGGAAAATGATCATACAGTTCAATCACTTAACAGTATGGAAGGTGGCGTCGTTTCCCAGTATTTTCCAAATTTTTGAGGTCCCAAATTTGGTGAATGGAAAACATTAAGGAAAGGGGTTTTTTTGATGGCCAAATAATAATATGGAAACGGAATGTGTTTTTCAGAGATGGGATTCAAGGATTGTGTTTTGCAAAGGATTAATGTATTTTGGTAGTGTGCTCTATGATTATGAGAAATCGTCCCCCATAAAAAGTATTTTTCTAAAATAAAAAATTAATAAATATGGTACAGTAGTAGATTTTATGAAGACTAGATTGAGGATTTTGAATATATGTAGCTTTGTGATTTGAGATGGTGTTACTTCACAATTACGAGAATTGGAGCTCTACGGTAGTGTGAAGGGTTTTGATAGAAATCATTATGGATACGATGATATTTGTGAACATAGAATTTCCAATGAGCATTGTGAATGGAGGAGCACCGCCAAGATGTTTTTTTGAATGATCCATAAAATGTGATGGAGGCAGTGGAGCTTTGTGATCAACTGAGCCTATTAATAAAAGGCTACCACTCTTCATTTCTTATGGAAAGTTTCATAGAAAATCTTGAATCGCTCGAATTTCACAAAGTAAGGGGTTATCTGTGAAACCGGTTTTCTATGAAAGATTGATTTTGGATAAACAACTATTTTATCCTTGACCAAAGTAAATTCTTCCATTTATTGAATGCTTTGTGAAGGTGGGATGTTTTGCATTGGCTCAGTGAGCCGTGAAGGAAGGTTTTTCCGCAAAGGTAGTGTACTTCACAATGGATGGTTGTTCTAAAATGGTGAATGATGTTTGTGATGTAGAGTTATTTTTGAAGTAGTTATAATTTCAAAGGAGTGATAATTGATAATGAGTGAGATCTGCGAAGAAGGATCATCACAGAAGAGCTTTGAGAAAGAGCATTGTGAGAGACAGTTTTTGAAAATCATTTTTAATTGAATATGGTTTTCAGTGTGCATCAACTTTGTAATTCGATCCAATAAGAGTATTGTACTAGATAGAGACATATAATTTAATCCCAAATCATTGAAACGAGATTCAAGTCAATAAACTGAGTTTGACTTCTCTCAGAGAAGTGATCCAGGGGAGTCAATATAAGTGTTCCTAGGGACACAGTGATCTATCCCAGTACCATTGTAAAGCTAGTGTTCCTAGAACTGACTGACTGTGTTGAATCTTTTGTATTCCAAAACTAGTGAAGATTTGTGTATTTTGGTATGACTGACACACTATTGGCGTATGCTACTTGGAAATATCTCTTAGCGGTTATCCAAATAAAAGTTTTGGGTTTCCTATCTACATGTGGTTGTTTTATTACTATTCTAATCCACCATATAAGTTCAAAGAGTTCCTACCAATGTGGGAACATGATCCATCAGGTTAAAAGAAATTTTGACATGTTGATTCACCCCTCCCCTCTTAGGGTGTTTTGGGGTCCTTTAAGAATGAGATAAGCAACATTATAATATAGATAAACAATATTAATAAAGCTGATTTGAGTCTCCTACTCCATAAAGTTGTGGGATAAATTATAACTTATCTTATATACTTGTATACATGGAATTCATCTAACTATATAATGGTTAAAATATTACTTATTTATGGTAAACTCTTATAAAGCATGTGGTTGAATACATCATAGAGATATGGATGCACCACAATGTTGATATTATGGAGAAGTCCATGATAATGAAACACATTGGGATATTGAGGGTGTTACCTAGGAGATGTATTTTAATTGATGTATTAAATCCCCCATGAGTCTATTCCATACTAAAAATAGAATATTCCCCATCTAGTTCGACATTTAATGATGTTTTAAGGGATTATGTTTTTAAAATAGGTATGTTTTGATTATGTTAAGGTGAAATAATTGTGGATATTATAAAAAATAGGTCATTCTATATGATATATAGTCAATGAAATAATATTTTATAGATATTACATTTTATGTTGTATTAAAATGTGTTATTAGATGGTAAAGGAATGAAGATGGTAACTATGTCATAGAAGAAGAAACTATATAATAGTCAGACATATTCCCAAAAAACCAACAATTTTCAAAGGGGAATTACATTAGGTCCCTCAATCCAATTTAATTTCTTTACATAACAAAACAATTTAGCGATACACATAGAGAAATCAAAAGAATAATGAAATAAGGATTATTAATTTGAATGGTCAAATTAACAACTACTAGTTTATAAAATTTCATTTAGCAGTTCTAGAAAAGAAATTTGATTTTATAACATATTTATGATCTAGAATTAATTGATGAGAAGTGGAGGATAGGATTGTTCTTGGTAGTAAATGAATACATTTCTAAATAATAAGATGTTGCATAATAGATGACTGAAACAGTGTAAAGAATATAAATTCCAAGCTTTTTTTGGAATCTGATGAGTGGTTGTTATATTAAATCTCATGTAAGGTGAATACTTCTAAATATGACACTAAGAGTATGATAAGAATAAATAAGAGGATATCAATGAAATATTTGTCTAAATTATGGTTTATCAAAAAAAATTATGTTATAATGTTCTTATCGTCTGATCCAACATGTTATAATTTTATAAAGAAGTGATCAAAGAGGGATAAATTTTGAGATAAGTGATACCAGTGAGATATTCATCTACCCTAAAAAAATGTAATGGTATTAATCTAGTGGAGGAATCCCATATCCCCCATATAGAGAGTTTTGGTGTTTTAGTGCATCAACGCATTATTGATCACATCCTCATTAGATTATACTATATTGTTTTAAAAGTAAAAAATCTTTTATTTGTGTTCATGCATGTTCATACACTGCAAGAAAAAAAGTGGGTAAATAACCTATGATTGAAATTTTTCAAAGTATATTCATGTTAAAAGATATTCAGATAGAAAAATCATCCAGAGAAAAAGAATGTACCCACATAAATAATATATTATTATTTTTATGGTATGCACCATTAAGGTGAATGTTTTTAAATTTGAAACTAGTTACATACCATGATACACCCCAATAATTGAATCTAAAACAAATAATAAATTTTAGTTACATTTATTTGGTATCAAACAAATTATTAATTTATAACTCTATCTATGAATCTATAAATTGCTTCATTTGGTCTTGAAGTATAATTTTCAATAATAATTATATTCAGTGTTCTAATTATAGAGGGAATATAATTATAAAAGAATAACAATTCTTCCTAAATTTTATAATTTGGATTTTTTGGGAAAACTAATATCTTTTCAAAGGAATCAAGATTCACAAAAATAGAAGGCATGGATGATACATATTGTTTGTCTTTTAATCACTTTCATGACAGTTTAAGAATGACTGAAGAATTACATAGGTCAAGTGATGTTTATAATACTTATGAGGAGGAATCCCCAATGAAAGAAAAAATCAAAGTTCTTAACTCGTCATAGGATATTTATTTGTAGAGAAATGTTGAAAATTGGAAATTTAAATTAGATAAAATTCAACAAGATATATATATCAATTTATCAAATTTTAAGGTTTAAAAGTGTAAAATCTTAAACAATAGGTTTATTAAGATGGATATATATTTGAGTTTATAAAATGATTCCAGGGATAAGGATTTAAATGTAATTTCTAACAATGTTAAAAACTCATATGTGATATTTTGGTAATCATTATAAAGCCAAAAGGGTAATAATTTCAATTATATGAGATATTAACAAAATGCTTATCTTAAAAAAAGTATGTGAGATACCAAGGATTCATTAAGAAATCAAATGGACTAATGATTCGACTAATAGAATGTAAAAGAATATGTATGAAAGGTAGTGAAATGTCTGAAAAATGAACTCATCTATCAAGGGATTATATGTTAATTGGGAAGTCTCTAAAGAAATAATTTGTTTTTATATAAGAAAATAAATGAAAAAAATCATAAAACTAGAGTAGGACAAGAAATTATCCAAGAAGTAAATGGAGTAATTTAATGAAAAATGGTAAGCTTAAAAATATGGTTAATTTTTATTTATTATTATATTATTAATCTGAAATTGATATTGAATTAAATGGGAATAATACACAATTATATACTATATTTTAGAATACTACTACCCAAAAAATACCATGTTTCAATGGAAAATATAGTAATTTTTATAATGAAAAATTTTCCATGCATGAGAGGTTGATATCCGTACACATTACCAAGAAAAAAATATAAATTATGTGCATGAAACATAACCCAATGAGTTCTATCAAGAAATAAAGGAAACTGGAGGATTCCTATAAGAATTTATAGTAAATGGTTTCATTTTTTGAAAATTTATGTGATCATTTCATTGTTTTAATCTTTATTTTTTTTAAATACCTTATTTGGATACATTGGAAAATTTTAGATACTAAGTTTTTAGGATCATAAAATAATTATAACATTAATTTTGGAAATTCTAATATCCTTAAACACGCCTCATTCATAATACTGAGAAGATTATAATTAGGGATTAATGAATTAATCACAATACACATTCACGTAAAAATATGTTAATTTGATTAAATTATTTCAAAGGATATATGGAGTAGAAGCCTATAATTAATTAATTTGAAGAGGAGTTCCAAATCTAGAATAGATTCAAAACATTCTTTGAATTGATTGATAATGGTTTTAGAAATAGAAAAGAGTTCATATTTTTTTATAATGAAAAGGATCAAGCGAATGGAATGACCATAGAGAAGGAATTTGTTGTAAAATATTATAATTATTACATAAATATTATAAATCTGGACAAATTGATGTAATTTAAAACTATAATAGAGATGTAATTCCATGCGGTAATGTTGTATAATGAAAATTTTTGGTAACTTGGGTATTTTTGGGAAACAATACCTCAAGTCATCACATTAGTGTTTTGGATAGATTGTGTTGGTGAATCAGTATGGTTGGTTTTGCTGAAACACATGTGTATGGTGATACAGTTTTCTAGTGTTTTCCATTTTTATTACCTCAAAATCAATATTTTTTGGAGAAGGAAATATTTATTCCTAGAACCTATTCTATGCAGATTGTAATAGAGTTTGTGGACCACAAAGGAGTTAGCAGTCCATGAAGTGTGGAGTTCACAGACCACAAATGAGGTATGCATAACCATGAAGGATAGAACATTTTTTGGATGATGGAGCTATTTTTGGAAACCAAAATGAAAAAATGTGGTACGAAGACCACTTAGAGAAATAATTTTGTGGGAGGATCATAATTTGTAGAAGGATCATCCTTTATAAGAGGATCATTGTTTATGGAATGGTGGTAGTGATTTTGGATACCGCAAATGATCAAAGTGCTATACAGATCACATAGTAGTAGGTAGTGAAAAAAGTACCACATCAGAGTTTGGGGTAGTTTTTATTAGTAGGGTTTTAAGATCTATTTTATTATATAAATACCCATAATATGTTCATTATTTAGAGTGTATTTTATTAGAAAATATTATCTATTCAGGAGGAAATCAGTGAAATCTGATGTAGTTCACGAGGGATAATTGTGAAGTAGGAAGTAGTTCAAGGAGAATTGATTCCAAGAAGGAAGAACAATTCAAAAAAGGGATTGTAGGGTTTTAAAGATTGAAAATGAAAAAGGAATATAGAGTATGTGTGGTCTGTGATAAATCAGTCATCCATGAAGTAGGGGTCATCTTTGATATAAGAAATGTTCCATGGAAAAAGAGTTGGCCTGGAGAAGAAAAAGTTGTCTTCGAAGTAGGGATAGTCTGGGAAGAAGAAATGGTCTGTGAAACACAAACACTATGAAAAGAATTATAGTTTGTGGAATATGTAGGATAGTTTTTAGTGGGTAAAAGGAAGTTTGTGAAGGCAATAAAATAGTTCACGAAATCAATTTCTATAAACTAACAGTATGATGAAAAGTGGTACTTCAACTATGAATCTATCTATAGCTAAGGATTCATTAATTATTGTTAATTAGGTGACCTATATTTCAATAAAATATTAGTGTATCCTTTATAGAGAAGTGTTAAAATGATTACTCTAATGTTCCTACTTTCCACAAGAAGTGACCCAAAGAAAAAGGTTCAAGGAGTGACCCTTGGGAATGTAGTGAGCTGACTATAAGCCTTTTAAAAGAAGTGATATTAAGCATACAAGTGATATAGCCCATATGGGAAAAATATGGAAGTGGTCCTAAGTGGATTTAGTACATTATCACATAATCACTTCATGCTACATGATAATAACCCAATGAGAGTGATCCATGTAATTTTTTTCACATGCATGGTTTCAATTATGTTTATACATTGCTATGGTAAAGGAAGAGAAGTGGATTTTGTTTAATGAATAAACAAGATCCAAAGGGGTTGTTTTTTGATATGTCATACCCTGATTCACACCCCTCTTAGGGTATTTAACATAACTGGGAAAATAGGTACTGAGAAAGAGAACAAACATAATGATGTTTAGAAGAAACTAGATTCCATTATAACTTACTAAGATTTAAAAAGATATGACAGGACCAAGGAAAAAATGGAAAATCGTGCTATGGTGTTTCAGCATAAAAGGAAACCTATATTAATTTATAATATTACTCTCCCCATATGGTTTAAAATTTTATATTTTTGAATTTGGTTCAAGATTAAGGTGGGATATTATCCATGGTATAAGTTTGCTAAAATTTAAACTATAGGGGACCTCATTTCTTCTAGGTTATATAATGGTCTATTTTTATGCTTTTAACTTGATAAAAAAAGTTAATTAATGAATCTATAAAAAAATTTAAAGTCTTCCACTCACTTGACTTATAAAAGGCCACCCTTTCACCACAATTCTTCACTCTTTAACACCTATTTAGATAATAAAACAAATTCCTTTTTAACATAAAAAATTCCCTCCCCTTATCCTATAAGACTTAGTTTAGGAATAATGCAGTCCTGGTAAGTCTTTTTGTTCAATGCCTAGATAAGTGTTTATGGTCATCAAGAAGCGTCTTTATTTTGTTTCATTATCTAAATTATTTATTTCATATGAAATCATGATGATATAATTTCATTATTATATTACTTATAGTTTTATATTTATATAAAATGGTCATGAAATATAACCTTATCCACCTCCATCAAATGGGATATTAAATCATCATTCGTGTGTATGACATACTACTTCTTGGAGAAAAGATTTCAATTGTTATTCTATTTCCACCAATCTTATTTTGGTAGGATGATATATATAAATTATATTTTTGATATTTATAACAAATTTATACCTCTGAAGTCATTATATCTTATATATACATTTATAATCCATTCTATAGGGCATAGGATAGCCTCACACATTTGTTCGGCATACTACCGCCTCATGAAGCGATGTGATTTTCCATTTACTAATAATTTCCATTTAATGTAATAATTTTATATATATTGATTATATATTACATAAATGAAATTAATATAACATTCATCACATATTAATCATTCTTTAAGGATAATATATATCATATTCTTTCTATCTTTTTCAGTCACATTAAGATGATAACATCATTCATGTGATTGTCGAAAATCACCTTAACGACGTGATGTGAATCACTTTTCATCACAATAACACATTTATTATATTTATATTTAAACAAGTAATTTTTTATATATGATAGTATGGTCATTATGTAAGGAAAAAGTATTTTTTCACCTCCTCTCCATAAGGATCATTTAAAAATTAAAATGATACTAATGCATATGTATGATATACCATCTCCATGATCAAAAAATAAATCATATTTCATAACCTTATTACATGATTATTTTTAAAAGAGTAAATTTTATAAAAATATTTAAACATCATCATTATTATTTTCTTTTGATTATAGAACTATAAAACATGTGTGAGAAACATATATTTCATAACAAACTATCTTGAGAAAAAAGGAAATTAACACACACAAAAATTAAAAAATTGAAATATTATTAATTAATGTGTAATAAGATTTTATAAAATGATAATATATGATATTATAATTATAAATACGTTTCAAATTTAATTTAATAAAATTTTTAAAACCACAATACATGATGTCCATGGTTGTTTAATTAAATAGATGCATGAGGTAAGGTATTTCATCTCAATTTCATTTTAATGAGGAACATTGTAATGTTATGCATGAAATTTATTTGATAAAGTGTATATAAAACACATTTGTCATTTAATATCATGAATAATTCATTAATCATGGTATTTTAAAATTTATTTTGAATTATTTTAAATAATATTATTGGAGTTACAATTTTAAAAGTTTCAAAGATTATCATAACTGAGTTTCTTTTCATTCGGTTATCTAAATTCTTCATTATCATTGATATCATAATACAATGTGTATAATGACTTATTATTATCCAATTTTTTTTTTCTATATTTTTATGTATATATAATGTGGTCACATTTTTTTTTAAATTTTGTAATTCTTACTTCAACATTGTGACCATGGAAAGGGTTTATTTCACAGTATCATTCTAATCATGATTGTTTATTATTAAATTTTAGTTGAATGAAATTATTTGAAATTTTTATAGAAATACAATATAATTTTCTTATCCTATATTTATTAATGAAAATTTCAAATTATTGTACGGTTTTTTCACTCTTTGGTACCTAAAATGAATTATAATTGTTTTTAGGAAAATCGGACTTCATTGCACTCTTTAGTATGAAATATGTTATCATCCAACATCATGTTTTCTAAAGATGTTTACAAATTTTTAATAGTAAAATATTGGGCTAGGTTCCACATACTATTTCCATGAACTGGTTGGTCACATGACCTCAAGCGTGTCTCCCCATTTTATAAAGGCTCTTGACAAATAATGAGGATCTAATATCGATCATGAAGAGACTATACTATAATTTTTTTCTTTATTATAGTAATACAAAAAAAATTAATAATAAGTATAACCAAATTATATAACATAACTAGAATAATATCAACATTACAAGGTGACCCAAAATGGAAAGAAATATCAAAACTAAAAAGTATATATTCCATGAAAATGTACATGAAAAGTGTCAAAATGAAACCTCAAAAATAAAGAGACTAACTTCTCCCAAGAGGGTCCCAAATCGTGTTCAGTTAACTCAACCATTCTCTATCCCATATCATCCATATGACACTGACTTTTCCCTTAAGAGATCCAAGAAACATAATTTCTATTCTAGTAATGATCTTGTAGCCTGAGTAGTGTGTGAGTACAACTTAGTAGGTCACCACTAACATCATCTAGAATAATATCCAATCAATTAAACTGCATGAAGTTGTTTAAGGAAATAAGTATAATGCATAATTAAATAGTTATTACATTATCAATAATTATTTATTTAACCACATAAGCCATCAGGTTCTCGAGGACAACCATACCTCAATACCTGCTTCGGCTTGTTCCAGGTCTAAATCATGTCATATATTAAATTCTTATTTCGTTATGACACATAGTATTAAATTTTCCAAGTAATTTCAATTTCTTTATTATAACTACTTTGAACTATATTCTAATGTCGATGTTTTAGGGGTAGAATTACATGTCTACCACCCCTTGAGTATTCGGAGAATTATCCCTTATCTCACACCTCATGAGTATTTTGAGATATATTCTCGACCCCATACATGTAGAATGCATGTTGGGTGTGAAACACCATATATAGCACCCAGTGAGTATTTAGAGAATCAAACCCTATCTCACACTCCATTTATTAGTCAAGCATATATATCATGGGTGTAGAACTCCATGTATGGAACCCCATTTCAGAATCACACACCCATAACAAAACATATCACAATATCACATCTATCTAGATATCACATGTTTTAACATTTTTATGTCCATGATACCATTTAGAATCTCATAAGTTAATGACCATGTTACCATTCACCATTTCATAATTAAATCAAGAATTATTTAACAACATAATTTCCATTACGAAGTCTAAAATTACTTAATCATGTCAAACTCATTAATTAATTTTATAATTAGTTGATCAAAGAAATTCGATTAACTAATCATGTAAATATGCTTAATTAATTAAACAATTAATTCATCATAGTAATTTTATTAATTAATTCATCAATTAATTAATTTTGTCAATTCCATAAGTTAATCTAATAATTAACTAATCACATCACTTCTATTACTTAATACAAAAATTAAAAAATCACATCAATAACATTAATTAATGAAAAAATTAATTAATCTTATCAAAACAATTTCCTAATTCAACAATTAATTAATTAGGTCAATTATCTTAGTTAATTAAGTAATTAACTAATAAGGTTAACAACATTAACTAATTTTAAGTTAATTAATCACCTCTATAACATTAAGTAATTCAAAATTAATTGTTCAAATTATCCAATTAATTAAATCAATAATTAATTATTCCTAATTCACAATCACAATATTAAAATAATTAATTCATTAATTAATTATTCCTACCTTATAAAATCAAAATCCCAACAATCCACATTAATCAATTCTACCAATTAATTATTCGAATTGAATTAACAAAATAATCCTTATTAATTAATTCATTAATTAATTAATCTGACCCATTCAATGGAATTAACACACCAATAACCATTTATTAATTAACAAATTAATTAATATATCTCATTCAATTTCTTTAACACAACAATCCCCATTAATTAATTTTCTAATTAATTAATCTAACTCTATCTGTTCAATTAATTCACCAATTAATTGTTTATGTAAAATCCATTAATTAATTCATCAATTAATTAAAACCATTAATACAAATATTTAATTCTATAATTAAATAATCAAATTACTCAATTAATTAATTAATTAATTAATCTCATCAATACCATTATTTAATTCAATAATTAAACAATCATATTACTTCCATTAATTAATTCATTAATTAATTAATCCCATCAATCACATTATTTAAATCAGAAATTGAATAATCACATCACTCCATAAATTAATTCATCAATTAATTAATCCCATCAATCCCATTATTTAATTTAATAATTAAAAAATCACATTAATTACATGAATTAATTCATCAAGTAACTAATCCTAATTCAATCAATTCAGTATCCCAATTAATTATTCAAACTCAATAAATTCAATATCCCCAATAAATTCCTCAATTAATTTATCCATCATAATTAATTCAATATCCCCAATTAACTCATAAATTAATTATTATAACATATTATCATTATTAATATAACAACTAGCCTATCACATTAATCTCCTCAATTAATTCCCTAATTAATTAATGACACCAATCACATTAGTTAATTCACCGATTAATAAATCAATATTCAAAAAATTGATATCCCTTAATTAATTCAATAATTAATTATCTAATCCCATATCAATATATCATAATTAATTCAACAACTAATTATCTTATTCAATAATAAAAATTTTATATATTTAACTCACCAAATAATTATCCCCAAATCAACAATATCAATTTCCTCATAATAAATTTTACAATTAAATATTCATGATCTAAAATCCCAATATCCTAATTTCACATTTACCTTTATTAATTAATTCCCCAAATTTATTAATTTAAACAAGAATGAAATTGATAGTCATATATTTGAAATTTTACAATTACATACACATCATTGTAATCAAGACTATGGGATTTGAACATAGACCACCTACCTCAAGAATGGTAATAGACACTAACCAACGGATAATCCCCAATTTCAAACAGAATGATCAAGATGACAATGAAGAAAACAATCTATATCCCAATGCTAAATCTAAAATCAAATGAATCCAGATCCCACAATCCTAGATATAGACTACAAAACTATATGTAGATCCATTACAACAAAAGATAATCAACACTTTTAAGGATGAGAGAATATTTGGAGAAGAACAAAAGTGATACGAGAAATCAATCTAAAAGAAACCACATACACAGAGAGAGGAATATTTGAGAACAAGTCTTTGAATCATAAAGAACGTAGGTAGGGAGTGTAATTTTCACTTTCTAGGTTCTTCACAAAGGTTCCCTGAACCTGGTTAGTCACATAACCTAAAACGCATTTCCTGAAATGCCAAAGGCTACCGACTAGAAGCAAGGGCCAAGGATTGATAATGGGGAAACTACTCCCTCATTGCAATAGGATACACATCAAAATAACAAACAATAAACAATAGTGGAAGTAGTAAGACCATAAGACTATTGAAATAAGGGGATACTGATAGTAATGTATCAACTGGAACATATACAAATGATGTATGTCACATGTGTCTAGGAAAGAATCCAAACAAGTCACAGTGCTGAAAATACAATACTAAAACCAATTTATAGAAAATTAGTAAAATATAAAGCATTGCAGGCCTAATCTTGGTCCCAGGATCTCCATCTCCAACAACAATGTAGTAACTAATGACGATGGGTTCTTTCCATTAACTACACCTGTAACCATATAATCTATTTGGGTCCAAAATACTATCCCAAAAATGGTGTGAGAAGAATCCCTGTAGGAAACCCCCAAAAGGTCTATGCCTAACTATCAGTGAATTTATATAGTAGATAATATTCATAAATGAAGTAATAAACTAGGGAGTACTCAAAAGTAATCAATCCTACAGTTTTCAATTACATTCATTTATATTTTTTAATTATTAAATACATTGAATAATGAAATATTGGGATCTAGCCTAAGCTCTATATCCCTTGTGTAACAGTAAAATATATGTCTTTAAATATTATATAAATAATCTAGTAAGACCGAGTCTAAGCTTGTGCTTTGGCATGGCAGACTCATAACAATCATTCAATCAATCAGAGGTAACCCTTTGGAAAATTTCTCATAGTCTAACCCCTCTGGTTTAACATATCAGTAAATCAATACATAATTACCCTCTAGAAAATCTCACACATTCTTACCCCTTTGGTCCCACACAACACTAATCATTTACAAACGACCTTCTGGAGAATTCTCAAGGTCAATAACCGATGGTCTACATAGAAACAATAAACAAAAAATGATAACTTAAAATATCTCACAGTTAATTCCCTAGTGTCTAACATTCATTTAATAATGACCAACTAGGTAGATATCATGGTCTAACCCCTCTAATCTATGAACACCTGGTATCTGTCACAATAAATACCACTGGTTCAACATAACAAAAATTAATATATAAAAGACCATACTTTGGTAAGCTCTCACAGTCAAATTCCCCTTGGTCAAACTTCCACAATTTGAATCACATGCATTTCATATAATCAGTAACTCCATCCTAACAATAAAAGTAATGGATATCAAAATATTCATAACATTCATTCTTGACCAAACAACCATAATTGATCAAACAAGGGAAACACACCAATAATCAAAATATATAACCATATGCATAAGAAATAATCCTTTCTCAATCAAATAAACCATATCTGGTGTTAAAAAGGGTTAAATTCCAAAATAAACAATCCCCCAAACATGGTTATTCCACACTTTAATCATATATAATCCAAATACAATCAAATAAAATCACAAACCACTAACCTCGATGACGTGTGATCAATACTCTTTAACATCAACCCTTGAATCAGCAAAAACGACGTAGATCTACAAAAAAGTGAAAAAAAAATCATCCTTAAAATACTCATGATATTTGAGGATTTAGGAATGAAGGATCTAGAGAAAGAGAGAACTCACCTTTGGGAATACAATGCACCTGGCGTTGTCTCAATCAGGTCTTAGACGAATAATCCGTAGGGGATTGAAGTTCTTCGGTGTTTTTTTGCTCTCCTATATGAAGAACGGGGAGAAGAAGGGTGTTATAGATGTGATATGCAACCCCACACCAATATATAAAATAAAAATTAAATTACACATCAAGTTCACTTAATGTACACATCGTTTACTAGCCTCAATCGACACCCACTTTAAGCATTCTTCATAGTCACCTACACGACAATGTACTCAGCCGTTACATGGCCAGTACACGGCATTATGCGGTACCCAGGTACATGGAGTATACTCTTGAGTACACAGTGTGTACTCTTGAGTACACCACGTGTACTTAGAACATTTCTATTTATTAATTTTCCATAAAAAAACACTCGAAATCAAGATCCATACCTGAAAGAAAGATCTGGGTTTTACAAAATCCCCCCCCCTTAAATAAATTCATCCCCAAATTTCACTTCATAGGGTAGTGAAAAACAAACTTCAAACAAATCTGGCCATTGTTGTCAAATGTTGGGCTCCCTCTCCCATGTCTTGTTCTATACTCGTTTGTGCTGGAATATCACCCATACAAGAGGAATAAACCGCTCATGGAGAACCTTCGTGCTGTGATCCAAAATCCAAAAAGGGTTCTTCTTGAAGGATACATCCACCTGTGACTCAACATACTCATGTTGTAAAATTTGAGAAGGGTATGAAATGTAACGATGTAGCTGATAAATATGAACGACTTCGTTCATAGACCTGTACCTCTGAGGTATTTATAACAAATAGGCAATCAGACCAACACTCTCCAAAACCTCAAATTGGCCGATGTATCTCGGTGAAAGCTTCCCCTATCTCATAATCTTCATGTTTCTCAACCCTTATGTGATACATAATAAACCCTTATCTCTGACTGCTAACTCTAGAGGTCATTTCTATGGATCAGCATAAGATTTCTGGAATTATTGTAATTTATCTATCCTCTTCCAAATCAACTCCACCTTCTCAGGGGTCACTTGGACAAGATGAGGTCTTATCTCCCTCTCCTACATCCAACTAACATTGGGGTGATTGGCATGGCCAACCATTCAAAACGTAATGAGGTTACATATGAATCATTTCCTAAAAATAGATATTTTTTGAAAACTCTACTAGGGGTATGTGTCTTTCCCAAGAACCCTCGAAATTAAGGACACTTGCTTGAAGCATGTCCTCCAAAACCTGAATTGTGCACTTAGACTTGCCATCTATCTAGGGATGTTATGTTTTACTCAGAAGTGCCTGTGTACCCAAGGCCCTTTGTAGTCCCTTCTAGGCACAAGATGTAAACTAGGTGTCCTTGTCCAAAACAATAGAGTGTGGAACCCCACGCAACGGTACAATCTATCTGATGTACAACATTCATTTCCCATCAACACTGAAGGTTTCCTTAATCAGTAATAAATATGAAATCTTTGTGAATCTATCCACAACAACCCAAGCGACATCATTCCCTAGAGGTGACCTCAGTAAATTTTTCACAACATCCATTAAAACATCATTAAAATTTCACTCGAGAATGGATAACTAATTTAAAATCTATGTCGGTCGCTGATGCTCCTCCTCCACCTACTGACACGTGGAACATCTCATAACAAAACTAGATACGTACCTCTTAATACCTGGAAACCGAAACTGATAGTGTAGATCTGGATACATCTTTCTGACACCAAGATGAACTGACCACACTGAGGAATGAAAATATCACATCAACTCCTCACAAATATCTGCTGACACCCATACACATCCATGAAAATGAAAGACCTCATCATCGTATATGGTCCCCCCAGGAGTAGTGTCTTCACCTGAAATCCTCTCTCATAATACTAGTCCTTTGGAATCTGATAGCTACCTCATTAGCACATGATATAGAAGGGTATAGGTAATAGCTATAGAAGATATAAACATATGGACCTATCTTTCATGCACCTATAAATTCATATCATATAACAGATTTATAATATTCCACTCTCTATTGGCCTCCTAAACTGTCTGTATATGAGTCCTCATACTCAACACCTCAGCCAAAACATTTCTTTTTCTATGCATGTTGTCAATATCAATGTCAAAGTACTGAAAGTACTCAACCCACCTTCACTATCTCAAATTATGATCACACTAAATAAAGATATACTTGAGGATTTTGTGGTCATTGGGTACCACAAAGTGCACCCCCAAGAGGTAATGTCTCCAATAGCACAAAACATGCACAACTGCATCCATCTCGATATCATGTGTTAAGTAATTCATCTCATGTAGCCTCAATTATCGAGACTAATACGCAACGACTCCTTACCCTTGCATCATCACTACTTCCTTCCAGATACCTAATACATCATCTTAAATAGTGTAACTTTTTCTTAGCTCTGGAGAAATCTGTATTGGTGTTGATGTCAACCTCCCCTTCAGCTACTGAAAAGCTGAATCACATGAATCTATACACAAGTACTTCTCACCTTTCTTATTCAGGACCATCAATAGCACTGATAAGTGTGAAAATAAATTTATTAATCACCTATAGTATCTAGCCAACCCTATAAAACTTTTTACCTCAAAGATTTTCTTCAGTTGATCCAAGGAAAGTACAACTCTCACTTCCTTTGGGTCCACATATACTCTTTTCTCTAAGATTACATGAAACTAAAAGTGAATCTTGTCCATCCAAAAGTGGCATTTTGATATCTTAGCATATAACTGATACTCTCTCTGTGTACTCGAAATGATCTCAAGATGGGTGGCATGGTCGTATCAAGTGGGGGAGTACACCAGGATGTCATCCACAAAGACTAACAAAAAAGAATCCATGTAAGGATTGAACACCCAGTTCATCCATTCTATAAATACCTTAAGTGTGTTCATGAGACCAAATGGAAAAAAATAGTCTTATAGATGACACCTAGTTTGAAAGGTTGTAAGAGGTATATCTGATTGTCTAATGTGAAAATGATGATAACGGGATCTCAATTCAATCTTCAAGAACACCTGGTCTCGTCGAAGATGATCAAAGAGATCATCAATCCTTGACAAGGGATATCGGTTCTTGACCATCGACTGGTTCAGCTATGGATAATCCACACAATGTGTGAGGGTATCATCAATCTTCATCAAAAAAGGAATATGAAATGGGTTTCATCCGGCCCAGTACTAAACCTCAAGCTCATTTCCCCAAATGCAAGAGGTTTTCGACTAGTAGAAATGGACAAGGTCTAATAATTGGGAAACTATACCATAATTGGGAGAGTATACATAGCAGAATAACAAACAGTAAATAATAGCATAAGCATTAATACCATACAAAATAGGAAAACTGTGTAAGACTGATAGTAATGTAACTAATGGATCCCATATAAAGATGCATGCACATGTGTCTAGGAAAGTATCCAAACATGTAACAATGCTGGTAATACAATACTAAAACCATATTATAGAAAATTAGTAAAATCCAATAGCATCACAATCCTTAGCTTCGTCCCAAGCTCTACAACTCCAACAGTAATCAAGTACCCAATGAATAAGGGAGCTTTCCCTTATCTATACATGAAACCATATAATCTGTTTGGGTCTAAAAACGTGACCCAAATTGGGTGTTTGACAAATCTTAGAAAAAACCACAAAGAGATATTTGGATAACTGTCATTGAGTATATATAATAGGTAATATGAAGAAACTAATTAATAGACTAGGAAGTACTCAAAAGTAAACAGTCCTATAGTTTCTAATTTCATTCATTTACATTTGTTAATTATTCAATACACTGAATAATTAAATTCTTAGATCTAGCCTTATATTTGTATCCCCTATGGAATAGAAAAATAGATTTCTCAGAAGACCATCTGAAAAATATAGTAAGACTGAGTCAAATCTTATGCTTTGGATTGGCATACTCATCACAATAATTCAATCATTCAGGGGAAACCCTTTGGGAATGTTCTCATAGTATAACCCCTCTGGTTTAACATGTCATCAAATAAATACATAATGGCCCTCTCAGAAATCTCCCATAGTATAACCCCTTTGTCCCACATAACACTAATCATTTATAAATGACCACCTGGAAAGATCTCATAGTCAATACCCTATGGTCTTCAAATTAACAATAAACTAAAAATGACCACCTGACAGCACTCATAATCAATTCCCTAGTGTCCAAGATTCATTTAATAATGACCCTATGGGTATCTCTCAAGGTCTAACACCTCTGGTCCATCACCCAATAGTATCTCTCATAGTTAATATCGTTGGGTCAATATAACAACAATTCATACCTAAATGACCCTACTTTGGGAAGCTCTCACAGTCAAATTCCCCTTGGTCAAACATTCACAATGGGAATCACTTGCATCTCATATAATCAGTAACTCCATCCAAACAACATGAGGCAGGGAAATCAGAACTATCCTAATAGGCATTCTGGACCAAATTTCCATAATCGATCAAAAAGGGGAAACACACCCATAATCAAGGTATAAAACCTTATTCATATGCAATAAAACTTTCTTAAAAAAACATATAAGGTATTAAATAGTGCTAAATACCAAAACATGAAATATCCCAAACATGGGTATTCCATACATTAAGCATATATAATTCAAAGACAATCAAAGAAAGGAACAAACCACCTACCTCGATGTCTTACAATCAACACTCTTGAATGTCAGCCCTTGAATATTTTAATAACAATGTAGATATATATAAATGTGAAGAAAAAACTTCCTTGAAATTCTCATGAGATAGGAAGAATCATGAAGAAAGGCTCGTGGTAAAGATAGAAATCACCAGTGGGAATCCAATACACCTGGCGTCGTCTCAACCAAAACTTGAATGGAGAATCGGTTAGGGGTTCGATGTTCTTCGTCATTATATTTCTCTCCTGTAGGAAACATGTGTAGAATAAGGATGTTATAGACGTGATACATGACCCCTCACTAATTTATCAAATAAAAAGAAGAGTACATAGTGTGTTCATTTATTGTACATGCAGTATTCTAGCCTCAACTAGACATCGCTTTAGGTGGTCTGCCAAGTCACCTACACAACTATGTAACTGGCCATTACATGACTAGTACATAGTTGTATGTTGTAACCAAGTACACGACATGTAATCTTAATTACACGATGTTTACTTTGAAAATTTTTATTTCTAACAATTTCCTCAAAAATACCTGAAATCAAGATCTATACCTGAAATGAAGATATGCGTTCTTATAGGGGTCTATAGGAATCCCTTCGAGATTCTCCAAAAAATGAGATAATTTGATTTTGGTCGATCTAGGGTCAATTTCAGGTCAATATAGGGTTTTCAGTAATTTTAAAAGTAAAATTTGTAACTTTAATTTTTTCATCCAAGGTTTTTGGTCCCAAGTTACATGATTAGAACTAACCATGCAAGTTAACTATGAAAGGTTTCAAACACAGGCTTCACACTTTTTTTAACCGTGGACAAACCATGCGACCTAGCTGAACACAAAGTTTAACCATGGAAAACCATATGCAAATTGTGCAATAGATTGCAAACATTGTTTTGAACATGAAAAACCCATGAAAAAACCCTGCACAATCATTTCTAATAATCTACTTTGTCAAAAAATCCATAATTTTTACTAAAATACACCCAAATAAATACTCAAACAAGTTATATTATAAACAAGCTAACAGAATAACTATAAACAAGCTTGTGAAATCTAAATATATTGATTGGGATCTTAGAATCTCCCCATCTTATAATAGCTCTTAATAGAAATTTACTCCCATGTGTCACTATGTTTCTGTGTTATATGGTCGGGCAACTATTACATCTTATCCTCATATCTTTCCCATGATTTCACTAGGATCTTTCCATGTTTCCGCAATACATGAACCATCATCACAGTCTTTCCTCACAATATCATCTCACTAAGATCTAACACGCGTATCAAATTCCCTTCAGAGGATGAAAGGATATCAAGATAGACATCTGTAATATACCTGTCATGTTTTGAAAATCATTATACCAAAAAACTACAAAAAACCATCCAAAATTTGCACTTATCCTTTCCAAGAAAAACTTCCTGGAAAGGGTATCTATCCATCACCTCCATGGCTCAGCAGAACATTCTCCAACTAATTTAAACATGCACCCTACATGTTACTCATTGTAATTATGATGCCAATACTTATAACACATGGTATTTCTCCACACACCTAATACTAACACATCTCTCCCTACCATTGGATAATTTTTAACAATTCTTGTTATTCAACTAAACCACCACAGGCCATGGACCATAGTATTTATCGACCTATGGTCTCTCTAGAGAACCTCATCCATATACTATTGATGGAGTACCTTCCACCATCCAGATCCACATATACCACTTAATAAGTTCAACCTTTAAGGGTGACCACATCCAACCAAAACACATTGAGGTATCTAGTAATAAATATAGAGATTTATCAATGGACCTAGGATTATGTCAAGGTATGGGATATTATCTTCATTAACTAAATGTAAACTATGATGTCATTAGTGGACACCAAAACAATCCTGCCACAAACGATGTTACCTCCCACTATGGAAACACCTTAATATATTGAATTCCTTAGGTTTCCCTACCCACCAAAGTCTCACCATAATGGTCCATAACCGTATGGTCCTTCTCCCAACCTGTAACTAAGTTATCAAACTAGAGAATTCTCACTACCTAAACCACTCAAATTATGTGAAAAATAAACAACACAACAGATGGATTTAAACAAAACCATTATAAGTCCTTTCTCTAAAATCCACATTTTCAAAATTGATGCATTATCACTACCCTTTACAATCCTACACCTATTTCCTGGTAAACAAGTGTAAACTCATTCTCATCACTCATATTTTCATATTAGGATCACATTTGTTCAAATTTTACAACATTTTGTTTCAATTCTCAATTTCATATTAGGCCCTATTTTTAGTTAAAATTCATGATCAATGAAATATAATTCATGTTCCACAACTTACCCATATCCTATTTTCTCATGCATTCCTAAAATGATGTAAGTCACAACAATCCTAAGTGCCTTGTTGGATTCATTAAAACTCAAATCTAATGAAATAATGTGACATGAGTCAAATCTTAGAAAATATCAAGAAAATAATTACAGTACACAACAATTTCTTTTCCCAAGGTGAAATAATATTCAACTATTATATGAAAAAACAATAATTCCCACCCTGGTTACTTGGGTTCTTCCCAATAAATGGGTTAGCTACTCTCATGCATGAGTACATAACAAGGGCATGACTCTTATTTATCTCTTGACTACCTTTCACAAACATTAAGAAAAATGAAAAGGAAAATAAAATTGGTCTTTGAAACCACTTTTCAACATCCTAACCTTGGTTCTGTGCATCGATTCCCGGAGCGGTTTGATCACATTCCCTCAAATGCATCTCCTCATATACTAGAGGCTTCCGACTAGTAGTGCGGGTCTAATATCAATCATGGGGATACTACACCTTATTTTTTATTTATCAGATTAAAACACTAGTGGAAATAATAAAAATTACCAAATGATATAAAATTACCATAATAATATCAACATCACAAGATAACCCAAAACTAGAAATAAAATATAAAAAGTGAATAGTAGATTTTCCATGCTAATATATGTTCCAAGTGTCAAAATGAATCCTCCAAAGTATAGAAATTGAAAACTCTCATGCAGGCCATGAATCGAGTCTGGTTCTATCATCTAAGATCCATCCCTTGTCATCCATCTAAAAAAATTTATTTCCCATTAACCTATCTAGAAAATACATTGTATAATCAGGTACTGATCAGGCATCCTGAGTAGGGTGTGAGTACAGATCAGTAAGACACCACCATTGTTGTCTAATACAATATCAAGTCAATAAAAATATATGTAGCTGTGTAAATAAAAATGTAAAATTCATAATTGAAATGTTATCATGTTATCAATTATTCTTTATAAACACACATAATCCATCGGGTTCCCATTGACACTCATATTTCAGTACCTGTTGTGGCCCCCAACGTGTCTAAACCATGTCATATATTCAATTCTCATTTAATTATTACACATGGGATTACATTATCCATTCCACTTCAATTTTATTATAATAGAATCATGGAACCATACTCTAATTTCATTGTTTTCTAGGTAGAACGCCATGTTTATTAACCCATGAGTATTTGTAGAATTAGTCACTATCTAACACCTTTGGGGTATTTGGAGCATGAGTCCCCATCCTAATTATTTAGTATATAGGATGGGTGTAGAACTTTGTATCTATCACCCCATGAGTATTTGAAGTAGAATTCCCTATCTTACACCTCATTTATCAATCATATATATATATCATGGGAGTAAAACATCATGTATAGTACCCCATTTCTCAATTATTCACACATAACATAATGTATCATGTTATCACTTGTATCTCAATATCACATTTTTTCAGATTTGAATGTACTTGGTCTAGTTCATTATCTAATAAGTGAAACACTATGTTACCATTCATTATTTCATAAGTAATTCAACAATTAATTAACCACATAATTTCCATTAAAAATTCCACAATTAGTTAATCACATCAAACTCGTCAATCAATTATACAATTAATTGATCACAAACATTCTATTACTAAATTAAATTATTATTTATTTAGATAAATGTAAATAATTAAGTAAATAATTTTCTAATCGCAACATTTTAAAAAATTATTTAACTAATTAACTTACCAAGTAAATTCATTTTGTCAATCCAAAAATTAACTAATCTATTTAATTCCATTAGTTTATTCTACTATTAACTACTAAAATAAATAAAATTTATCAATTTGATAATTAATTGATCATGTTAATAACATTAATTAATTGAAAAATTAAATAATTAAGTCAATTCCTTTAGTTAATTTATAAATTAATTAATCAGATTAACAACATTAATTAATTCAAAAATTAAATAATCAAGTAAATAACATTAATTACTTCTAATTAATTAATCATATATGTCCCATTAATTAATTTAATATTTAATTATTCCCAGTTCACTATATCAATATTATAATTTTTTTTTAAAAAATTAATTATTCTAATTCTTTCAATTCCAAATACTAACAACCCACATTAATTAATTTTACCAATAAATTAATCCAATTAATTAAATTGAATTAACACAACAATCCCCACTAATTAATCCACTAATTAATTAATCTAACTCATTCAATATCATTAACACAGAAATACACATAAACTAATTCACTAATTAATTAATCTATCTCATTCAATTGCATTAACACAACAATCCACATTAATGAATTTTACAATATATTAATCTAACTCAATCCATTCAATTAATTATCCAATTTATATGTCACATCCATTGCATTAATTAATTAATCAATTAAATAGTCCCAACAATATGACTATTTAATTAAACAATTAAATAATATAATAACTCCATTAATCAAATCATTAATTAATTAATCCCATGAGTCCCATTTTTTAATTCAATAATTAAAAAGTCATGTTACATCCATTAATTAATTCAGCAATTAACTAATCCCATAAATCCTATTATTTAATGCAATTGTTAAATAATCACTGTACGCGATTAATTGATCTATCAATTAATTAATCCAATTAATCCCGTTATTTAATTATATAATTAAACTATCACATTAACACCATTAGTTAATTCATAAATTAATTAATCATGACTCAATCAATCCAGTATCCCAATTAATTCATCAATTAATTGGTCTAACTCAATAAATTCAATATACCCAATTAATTCCTCAATTAATTGTTCTATCTTAATGAATTCAATATCTCCAATAAATACATCAATTAATTATACAAATCATATTTCATAAAAAAATTTGAAATTAATTTATCACCTCAATCTCTTTAATTAATTCTCCAATTAATTAAGAACACTAATCCCATTAATTAATTTGGTGATTAATTAATCAGTGTCAACAAAAATAATATCCTATAATTAATTTAATAATTAATTATCTATTGCAATTCCAATATCTCATAGTTAATAAAATAATTAGTTATCCCCTTCCATAATAAAATGTTTTGATAATTAACTAACCAATTAAATTTTCCCAAATCAATAATATAAATTTATTCGTAACTGATTTAACAATTAAATATTCTTCATTTAAAATATCAATATCATAATTTCACATTTCCCTTAATTAATTAATTCACAAAATTAATTAATTTAATAAAGAACATAATTCCTAAAAATAAAAATGAAATTCTATTTTAATATATAGAAAATTGTAATCAAGACTATAGGATTTGTATTTTAGACCTCCTACCTCATGAACGATGATGAATTCCTACCAAAAGATAATACCCAATTTCAAATGGAATGTTCAGGAATGAAATGAAGAATATGATCTAGATCTGAAACCAAGATTTTAAATCAAATAAATCAAGATCCAAAGATACATGGTCTAGATCCTACAAAACAAGATCTAGATCCAACACAATAGTGGATAATTGTACCTTTAAGAATGAGAGAATATTGGAAGATGAATGAAAGTGAGATGGGAAATCAATTGGGAATAAACCACATATCTGAAGAAATGTAGACCTAATGACTAGGCTTAGAATTGCTAAGAAGGGAGTTTGGGAGCATTAGGAAACACTTCAAGAGCACCAAAAATGATATAATTTTATTTGGGTAAAGCTAGTGTAAGTTTGGGGTTGATATATGAGTTTTAGTACATTTATATATATAATTCATAACTTTAACTTTTGCATGCATGGTTTTCTAGGACAAGTCACACTGTTACTTCTAACCATGCACCTAAACCATGAAACATTTCACACATAGGATGAGCCCATATTTTAACCACGTGTAATCAATATGACTAGGCTGCACACTAATTTTAACCATGCACAACCCTTGTACAAACCTTGTGAAAACCGTGAAAAATGTTTCACTCTTTAGTTTAACATTGTGAAAACCATGAATAAACCATTAAAAGCCTCCCATCCTTCCAAAATTCTACAAATTTCACCTAAACACACCCAACTCAAGACTCAAACATGTTATACTCTAGAAAGGAAAATTAATAACTATAAATAATCTTATGGAATCTATTGAAAATGGTAGGGATCATACATTAACCATTTCATAGTAATTTATTAAATCAATTTTTACCCATTTTTATAACATCATTAATTTTTTTTACAAATTAATCTTTGTCAGTTTCAATTCAATCCCATTTTAGATTTTATAGAAAATTTTAAAATAATCTTTTTATTGAGTTCCAAACAACTAAATGTCTAGCCCTTTTTTTCTATAAAATAGAAAAGTTATTCTTAACTTGTAAGACATTTATAGAGTTACCCAACGTCATGATCATCTTTTATTTGAATCTTTATCTATAGATTTATAAGGATATTTTTAAAGAATTTTTTTTCATAATATTCTTGAAATTCATAATTTAAATAAGCTATTTTCAAAGAAACATTTCTCAAAATGTTTGGAGATTTTCAAAATGGAATGGATATTTTCCTCAAGAATGTTTCTAAATAAATTTTTATGGAGTTTTAATTTCTCAAAGACACCAACAAATTAATTAAATTATTATCCACTGGAGATATGTCATATTGATATCATCTGTATTATTTCTATTGACGGATTATGATCCTTTTCATCATGTATATGTTATTTTGATGTCATTTATCATTTTAATATATATGGTTTATAAATATTTTTTTATTAGGGAAACAATTAACATATGATATATTAATTTTTAATTTTAATTTATATATTGGTGATATTTCACCTTTTCATATGAGGAAGTCAATAGACATAGTAAGTGGTGGGTGTGACCAATGTAGATTTCCCCATAATTCCACAAAAGGGTTCATGGGAGAATATCAGTTTGAAAAACCATCTGATTTTGTATGCATAAGTTTAAGAATATATTATAAAATGTTCTTATAGTTTGTGTCTTGTGAAAGGTATTAAAACAATTGAGAATCCAAACATTATGTCTTTAAAACATGTAGTTTTAAATTGTCTTGTAAAAGGTATTAATTGTAATTATCATTTAAAAGGTATTTATAGTATTATTATGATGTTGTACATTATGAATTACCTCATTAAGAATTTATTTATTGATATCCATGTTATTATTTGATTAATTAGAATATAAATGGTTATTTTTAAATATCTTGTGATTATTTATACATAATTATTTGATCGTTAATTATTTATTCCATATAATCCATGAGTTATTTTTTAAATTTAATGTGTTACAACTATTTTCATTTCAATATTAATTATTCCCTATTTATTTGTAGATTATATTTTACTCTTACCCGTGATGATAATTTTATTTTACACTTATTATTCTACTTTTCTAAAGAGTCCAAAGTGTGTACTATATTTTATAGGATAGTTTATTATATAGGGAATAATTTTATTCTCGAAAAAAATTATTTTGTAATTTAAATTTCAAAGGAAATGTAAGACTCGTGTATGTATCTAGTATTCCAGTAAAATTAATCTACTTTTGTCCTTTGGGAAGTGATTCCTTATATATTTTAAAAATTTATTGATGATGTCACTAGATCCAAGATATTAGGGTTGGGTTTTCTACACTAAATATCACTTTTATTATGTTTTCCATGAAGAAAATCACTTACCCATCTTACTAATGTTCTCATTTAAATTCATTTAATAATTTTTATTTTGTTCAATGTGGTGAATTAATTGAATCTATATATTCCATTAAATCCATGTATAATTATTGGGTTAATATATTTATATCATTAATTTACATTGAATCATCCTAGAATATAGATGGATATAATTATGCAGATTTGATGGTGGACTTTCTTGATGATAGATATGAAATGTCCACTGGTTAGTTGGTCCATTGTGTCCAGACATAGAAATTCTCCAGAAGGGTCACTTTCCAACTTGTGACGGCCCACCAGCTGTCTAGTTATTTCAACCCATACATTTCATACATTGATAGCACATATTAATATACGAATATTGATTTTATATCATAACTATATATTCTAGAAATGAATTGGTCTATTACATTTTGAATGAAATGAACAAATACAATTTGTCAATAGAAGATCTAGATCAACTCCCACAAAGTTATTCATAAATAATACCGTTCATTGAAATATCATGTCTAGTAATTGTTTTACATAACCTGGTTAAAGTAATCATAATAAAGGGTGATATCATATTATTAATAAGGATAAAAAATAGATATGTAAATTATCCACCATGAATAACATGAATATAAGTGTATCTGAACATAAGTAAAACATCAGAAAAAATCTTAACCATCTTTTCACATATCATTATCATGAGTCATGGAATAATTATTTTCAGATTAAAAGTCATGAATAATAATGGAAAAAATATAACATAATCCATGGGAAATATAATTAGTATAAGACATCAGTTTGTGGAGTACACATAATAATAGAAAATAATGTACTTTGTAGTCAATGATCATTAACACAAATATCATAATGGAATGGTTTCACTCTATAAAACATCATTTTAGTCAAAGTTCACTAAAAATACTATCATAGTTGAACAAGTCCCTTAATGAACTGGGTTCACTCCCAATTCTAATCCAATTTATCTAATGATATAGTAATCATCAAATAATTCTTTTAAGGGAGGTATATTTTATACTCTTCCTTTGTAATAATCTGACAATTGTCCATAGATATAAGATACTAGTCATCCTTGGTAATAACATAGCCACCATCCTTGTTTATTACATTACCACTACCGGTTAATGAAACCATGTGTATTTCTACCACAAGATCATAAAAAAATCATTATATCCTTACATCATTACCCATGAAATGAAAATGTGTTTTATAATCATCTAATTAATTCACTGTAACATAACCCATGGAAAATACATGGGTTTTATAAATATCTCATCTATATAAATGTTAAACATCAAAAGAAATATTACAAATGGTTGTATCCCTAGTAAATCATAAATGAATTCAATGATATCATCATATATATATATAATTATTTTGAAAGATCACTTCGAACATTTATTGTGGAAAATATCTATTTCACATTGAAATAACATTTTTTAAACATATAGGTTTTCAAAATTATTAAAGAAACAATTTCATTGAAAATATTATTTGAATATTCTATTTGAATATTCAAATTAATGATCAGCCATGGTGATGAAAAATTCCATTCAGGAAACATATATTAAAATAATAAATCCCTTTCACACTTTTATATAAAAAGAAAATAATAACATAATTTTATATATTTATCAAGATTCCTATATTTTTTTAAAATCCCTTAATGGGTAAAAATGAAAGTAATAAATCAAATGTGAATTATAGAAAAAAAATTAATATAGGTTTATTAAACAAAAATACATTCAGAAACAGATATTTTTGAACAAATAGAATAAAAAGGGTAATTTTCATTAAAATAGGTTTTCTATATAATAATTAATAACAATGAGGATAATACATAGGAAAAAATTTATTCTCTATAAAAAAACTAAATTATAATAAAATCAATTAGTCTCTCGATAGGTAGTTAAAAATATTTCATCATCATAAAGATAATAAAAACCCTCTCTAAAAATGATATTCGAACATGAAACACTTACCATATTAGTATCTTCTAAATCATCTTCCCCATGATATAGTGATCCTACAATAGATATGTATAAATCAAAATTTTCATGAAAATAATCATAAAATACATTCTTATGAAGTATATACACCACACAGTATAACGAATTGTTACGTATGGCATGTGTCCCATAGAAATAAATATGAGACAATAATCCCTTACCTTTCAACCAAATTACATTATTTTAATTAGAAAATACTTTATAATAAATATAGATTAATTATAAATATATTACATAAAAATACTCATATATATAATTTTATATATGATTTATGTACATCCTATTATCACACATTTTTTTAAACACTTTATTAAAATCACTATTCCGTGTGATATCTCCATCATTTTCATGTATATAATTCTTTGTTAGTTTTTTTATTATTGTTTTGATCATGGTTCCATTCACTTTTGAATGATAATATTGATATAAAAACATATATATTCATGGGTGTCAATCTTTTGATAGTTATTGTTTCTTTAAAACACGCTATGTGTTTTAATAATGGGAATTAGTTTTAAATTAATTAATGTCACTTATAAGTTTTGAATATCACAAAATATAAATCATTATTGAAATTGGAATATCAAATAATGATTAGGATGATTTTTTTTGTATTTTTCTGAAAAACTTCAAATTTTGATGAATAGTGAAATCACTTAGTAGTAGTTAAAAAAACTGACTTATTCATATAAATGAAATTTTACCGATTCTGTGAATTGAATTTAAAAAATCTGAAATACATGGTTATTATCAAGAAGTAAAATGTGGTTCAATGAGATAAAAGTAATTTTGGGTGAATAGTAACTCTTGGCTTTTATTTACCGCAGTTAAAGGTAAATAGGGTAATTCAAGGTAAAAAGAATATTGTAATAATTCAAAATTACCTTAACACATGTACAAACCTTATTGGATGAGTAATGGCCGACCATGTGCATATTTGGATCTATTTTGGGACCACATAGAGCCACTTATGAAAGATAATGACACTTTAGATTAATTAATTTAATGTAGAGGAAAAATGAAATAAATAAAAATATTTTTGTAAATTAATTTTCATATGGTGTTATATAAATTATATTTTCGACTATGATTGATATTATCTTCTATATTAATGATTTTTGGACCTTTAGAAACCGAATATCATTATATAATAAAATAATATTAGCACACTTTTTTAAAGAGCCCATTATCTCCCTTATAAAAGGAGACCACTTTTAACCAATTCCTCACACCTCTCAAGCCATTTGGGTCATCCAAAATCTGCCCAATTAAGCTCCCTACATCCCTATACTCCTCCTAGAAGCCTTACCTTAGGAATAAGGCACTTCGTGAAGTCCTTTGGTTCAAACCAAAGGGAGTTACCCAAATTAAAGGTAACAATTTCTCTTAAATTGTTTTATTTTATTTTACTTCTCCAACACCTAGAATCTTTTTATTCCTTTCTTTTGTAACAACACCAGTATCCTAAATATAATAGGATATTTTTATGAGATGGATTATAACTACACTTACACACACCTCCATCTAATGGGTGAAGAACATAATGTTTCTTTGGATGGCAAACTAACACCTCATGAAACGATGATTTTTCAAATATCTCCAACCACCTCTCATGGAGGCCATTATGATGTCACTGTATTTATATATGATATATATTATGTTTATTTTTTTCTTTATTCTTGTGTAATTTTTCATTT
Organism: Viscum album; assembly: GCA_963277665.1. Classification (NCBI taxonomy): domain Eukaryota; kingdom Viridiplantae; phylum Streptophyta; class Magnoliopsida; order Santalales; family Viscaceae; genus Viscum; species Viscum album. The sequence goes on along the minus strand of OY728162.1, from coordinate 2,744,875 downwards.
ATAGAAATACTTTATGGTTTCCATAGTGGGTAAATACGATAATCTCATTAGAGGAAGTGCGGACTACCACCCCCTCAAAGTGATATGACTCGTTAATGCCTTTTATGGGACGTATAAAGGATGGGGTTAATAATATTTTATAATATATTAAGATGGAATTATAATATAACTAAGTATCATTATTTTTTAAATTCCATTATAATAATAAATAGAAATAGAAGTAGCGTTCATGTGTACGTACGACTTACCATCTCCATGAACGGTGCATTTCATTTCTTACCTATAAATGTCATGTGATATTATAAATACATGTATATATTGGATATATATGATATATATTATATCTAAATCATTAATATATTTCTGAAGATAATATATATCTTACCACATGAACAACTTGTAATTATAAGGTGTTCATTTTTTTACTCAAATACCAAATATCAACAAAAAGACCATTATTAACTTAAATGATTACATAATGTTTATAACATGGAAATAAGTGATATAAAAGGAATAATAAAATTTATAGAAGGTTCTTAAGAAATTATAAATTAAATTTATTTTATTATTCAGGAGATTAAATAACGATCGATTCAAGTCAGACACGAGGTAAGGGATTTTCTTATCTCACTTTTAATTCCATGAGATTTCCATTATTCGTTACTTATTCATTTCATGTGGTGTATTTTGTAGTGAATTTTGATATATATTATCATTATTATCATTATATTCATAGTATTCTGTGATTAATTTGGTTGTTATTAACTTTTGGTTATATGACTAAGTTTAATACAACATGGTAAATCATTTCATCTCACTTTTTATTCCCGTGAGATTCATGCTATACTTGCCACTATTTACTTTTTTGTGGTGTATTTGCTGCCCATGATTGTACTATTTGTGTAATATACTTTAATTTATGAGTATTTAAATCTTCATTGTATGATCCTTCTTTCATTTGGTGTATGTTTTGTAAGTTACCGAATCGTTAAGGGAACCTTTCACCCCCTTCTTTTTAAAAGACTTCTTTTTGCTATGTATTTTAATTTAAATATTATTATGTTGGGATATGTTATTCTATATCCTTATTGATTTAAAAATTATGTACAGGTGATTATATACCCTTTTAATCTCATCAACCCATTTTCTGAATTTTAAAGTGATGTCGCTAGGGTGTCGAATTTTTACAAGGGAACTTCTTAATACAATTTCAATTCTTTGGGTTCAACTTGTACTTCTTGAATATGTCATCCTATGAATATGTGTGAATGACCTATGATTGTTTTACACATAATATCCAATTATATTTTGTGTATTTATTTTTTTCATGCTTAATTATGTGATTGATTTATCCTTCATTTAAGGATACCATCTTTATAAAGGATTTCATCTGAATTTACATTTACACTGATACTCCAATGTTGTTATGAACCAATTCAATTTTATATGGTGTATATACTGTCATTTGGAATATTATATCATGAATACCTTTATTCTTATGATATTATAAAGTTCTGATTAAATTTTATTTTTCAATTGTTTGTATTCAAGAGTCTCTCATTTTGTTAAAAACTCTTTAACTTAAAAATCGTTTTAAATGTTTTAAAGATTTATTATTCTAAATATTTCTCATTAATGTACATGTTTTCAAATTGGGTTTTAGGATTTATTTATATGAACATTAATGTTTTCAAATTCTAATTCATTTAAAATCATCAAATTGGTATGTGACACTTTGATTCAAAAATCTATTTTTAAATGGTTTTGAAAATGATTTGATATAAAATTGTTTATTTCAATATCTTGATTTGATATATTGGAATGTGGAAATGTTATATTTTCGTTGTACTTGTGTTATGTGTTAAGATTATGTTATGGTTATTGGGTATTTTTTACATATATGGGTTGTTCCGTGATAAACATAGGGTGGGTGAGCCCGAGATTGCTCTCCAATGCATTGGGTAAGGTGATAGAGGTAAACGTGATGTTTCTCCTAATATATTTAGAGAATATACTTTTATGGGTATTCCAAGTGTAACTCCCTATGTAGCTTTGATAGCTACAGTTTAAGTTTGATATTGATTCCATAAGTAACCTGTATGATTTATGATTTTTGTGTGTTATTCATAAATCTAATGATTTTTTAAGGTATGTTATGATTGGAAAATATAGTTTCATTGATTTTTATTTATTGATGGGATAATGTTTTAATTTATTATTTTATAATCCTTACTGAGATTTTTAGGATCATCCCAAGTTTTTGAAATTTTTTCCATGGGACTTAAAGATGAATAGGGTCAAGGATGGGATCAAGTAAAACTCATGCTGTCTAAAATATGGAACTAGACATGTTCCTTTTTACGAATTTTTATTTTTTGGAAAAAATAGATACTGAGTAGTAGTGTCTACTTGTAATATTCAAGTTGTTATGTAATATTTATGGCCTAATTCTCTAAAACTCTAAACCGGAAAAGATCCTCAATGTGAATTATTCATTTAATTCAATATTATGTAATATTATAAGGTCGGGTCCATATAGTTGGTATCAAAGGGAGGTTCAGACAACTTTAGGGATTATGAGTTTTCATTAGACACATGGTTAGTCCCTATATTTATTATTTCAGTTAAATACTTGTTTATAACTTTTTCAGATCAAGGAAAGTTAGTTACAAATGGATGGAGGAGGTTCTCAAACGACATTCCTATCTCTTCCTGATGACATGCTTGCAATAATTATTACAAAGTCATGTTTAGATGATTGTGAAACTTTTCCTAGCATAAAACTCACTTGAAAGTAGTTGTTTGAGATATCAAACACCTCCACTATACCTCATTATCACAGTGGATCATGGGTTATATTTCGACAAATCCTATTTTCACAATATTCTCATATTTTCAATAAAGGTAAATATTATCGAGGAATTTTAAAATATTTTACCTTACCACAATATTTTGAAGCATATTAGGATTTTAAAAAAGGTTCTAAAGAAGGAGACCCTTGCGCGACCTGTTTATATTTTCTTATACAATATAGTTTCTCGTGAAATACCTATGGTATTATAAAAGGGCTATTGATTGAATGTTTCTACTCAAAGTCAGTCCAACTATTTTATAGAAATCATGTTTTATCAGATGTTTTGAAATTATATGTCATACATGATTATTTTCCAAAACGGTTTTTGTGTGAAAACCCATATGACCCATGTTTTACAAGGTGTATTTGGTTGGAGGAAGAAAATGATTTTGAAGGATATATAAATCCTTGTTACGGTGAATGGAACTTCTACCTACGTGAACAAGATGATGATGAAACAAAATGGACACCATGATCAAGGTATGATGTTCTCATTTTGGGGATTGTTTTATTTTATCATATGGTGGTGAAATAATACTTCAAGAATTAAGATGTCGAGATCATAATGAATTTGGAAGAAAATTAGAGGTATAAGGAAACCATTGACGTTAAAACATATTTGGGTTATTTTTGAGTTTTATAAAAAGGACAACTCGTAGGATGCGTGACAACTCGTCGCATCCGGCAAGGCTACAGGAATCGAAACCACAACCGAAGGGAGACAAGGGTTCATCGCCTACCACTTGCCTACTTTAAGTCCCTAGTTAGTATGACTTATTATTTTAGTAAAATGTTTTTATGGAATAAGAATAAGTTGATTTTTGGAACTTATGTTTTATCAAATGGATATACTTAGTATAGAAAAATGATATAGTGATTAAGTGATAAAGGTTGTTGTGGAAGACGTTCTATCTTTTGAGGAAACACAATATGCATAAGGAAGATAGAATAATATGGATTTCAATTATGGAATAATGGTTGAAATTTTAGTTTGTAAGAATTTATGTTTCTATTGTGTACATATGATGATTTGGTTTATTTATGAAAATGATTAACATATCATGGAGAACATGTGATTTGGTTAATTACTTTTAAATATGATACTTTATGAGTAATTGTTTTTATTTGGACATAATTGTTATCTTGGAAGAATATGTTATTAAATCCTTATGAGATTTGGGTTTCAATCTTACTTTGGATCAGTTTTGAAGAATTTTACGGAAGGTTGTTTTTTTGAATGGTCTTTGTTGAACTTTGGTTTTTGTTTGAAAATATTGAAGATTAAGAGAAGTTTTTCTTTTCGTAAAAGATTATCCTTTTTGGGTATTATCTGATCTCGCACTAATAATTTTGGATTTAGTTGATGTCTAAAGATAGGGGAAATATATAGTTCTTCTTTTGTGAATTATATGATTCTCACGAAGACGATTCTTACACTTTTGATGTGACCAAGTATTTTTTGAATTCTTTTTGTTTAGAGAAAAGATAAGTTTTGGTAGAAACTTATTAAAGGATGAAACTCTTCTTGAAGGTAAGTATAATTCCTTATGTTCTTATTCTATGTAGTAAATGAATTCCTCCAAATTATTAAAAGGGATGTAAAACAAAAACATATTTGGTTTACGTTTCCTACTGGGTAATCAAAGACTATTTAACACATCACAAGTTTGTGATTTTCTGGTGGTTAAATTTCTCCTAATCATGTTTTCTATCCTCTCTATCAGAACTTGAATGTTTTTTCTCTCTTCCATATCCATGTATTCCTACATGGAATCCTAGTACGGGTTATCTTGGGTGACCATTGTACTTTTCCTTCTTTCTTTTAAAGTGATAGTTTTACTGACTTTTTTTCGATGTGGGACTTTTAATGAAGTTTCCAAGCCTAGTTTTTGAAATTGTGAGGACGTAATTCCCAAAAGCGGGAAAGGATGTGACATCCCAGGTAAATAAATAATAATATATATTTCATATTTATTAATATTTTGGAATTAAATATTAATTTTACTTTAAAGGGGTTTCTTTGTTCGATAGCATACCTGATACGCAACAACGGGTTTCTTTGAAATCATACGTCGCACACTAATAATATAATATTATTATTTTAAATGGTAGTTAACTCATAGCCTTTTTATTGGCGGGAATGAAAAAACCTAACTTAAATATTATTATACATGTTTGTGAAATGTATTTACATTTATCCAATAAACATTAGAGGCTTAAAATGTGAATGAATCTAATTTTAAGCATATTTTACATTAAAAGGACGATTTACCACCTTTTAATGGGGAACCCTCTTTAAATATAATTTTTGTAACTTTAATACATTCTATTTGACAAAATAAAATCTTTCTTTAGAATGGGCACAGTAAAATTTACTTTGGGTAAATTTTTGGAATTTTTTGATAAAGTTCATTTGCTAATGAATAGTGATAAATAATGTATTTTAATTCAAAATTGTGTTTTAATATAATTTATTTATATAGTTAGATTATATTTATATTTGGTTTAAAAGTGTAATTAGAATATATTTTTACCATTTAATCCATTGTTGGTCATTGTAATTAATTTCACTTTGAGATTGGATGTAAACAAGTGTCAATCTTTTGATAGTTATTGTTTCTTAGAAACACGCTATTTGTTTTAACAACGGGAATTAGTTTTCAATTATTTAATGCCACCTCTATGTTTTGAATTTATCAAAAATTTACATCATTTTGGAATTCAGAATATCAAATAATTCTTTGGCTGAATTTTTGGCGTTTTTCTGAAAAACGTCAATTTTTTATGAATAGTGAAATCGCTTAGTAGTTGTTAAAAAACTAACTTATTCATTTAAATGAAATTTTACAGCTTCTGTGAATTGAATTTTGAAAATCTGACATACATGGTTGTTATCAAGAAGTAAAATGTGGTTCAATAAGATGAAAATAATTTTTGGTGAATAGTAACTTTTGACTTTTATTTACCGCAGCTAAAGGTAAATAGGGTAATTCAAGGTAAAAAGAATATTGTAATAATTAAAAATTACCTTAACACATGTCCTAACATTATTTTATGAGTAATGACCGACCATGAGCATCTTTGGGTCTATATTTGGACCCCATAGACCCACTTATGAAAGATAATGACACTTTAGATTAATTAATTTAATGTAATGGAAAAAATGACAAAAACAAAAATCTTTTATTAAATTAATTTTTATAATGGTGTTATATAAATTATATTTTCGACTATATGTCATCTTATCTTCGACATTAATGATTTTTGGACCTCTAGAAACCGAATATCATTACATAATAATATAATATTATCATAATTTCCTAAAGAGCCCCTCATCTCCCCTATAAAAAGACACCACTTCTAACTAATTCCTCACACCTCTCAAGACATTTGGATCATCCAAAATCTACCCAATTAATCTCCCTACATCTCTCTCCTCCTCCTAGAAGCCTTACCTTAGGAATAGGGCACTTCAAGAAGTCCTTTGGTTTAAACCAAAGGGAGTTACCCAAATTAAAGGTAATAGTTTCTCTTAAATTGTTTTCTTTTATTTTACTTCTCCAACCCTAAACCCTTTTTATTCCAATCTCTTGTAACCACACCAGAATCCTAAATATACTATTATGTTGTTATGATATGGATTAAAACTACACATACACACACCTCCATCTAATGGGTGAAGAACAGAATGTTTCTGTGGATGGAAAACTAACGCCTCACGAAACGATGATTGTTCAAATATCTCTAACCGCCGCTCATGGATTCCATTATGATTTCTCTGTATTTATATATGATATATATTATGTTTATGTTTTATTTATGCTTCTGTATTATTTCATTTATAGAAATACTTTATGGTTTCTATAGTGGGTAAATTCGATAATCTCATTAGAAGAAGTGCGGACTTCCGCCCCCTCAGAGTGATATGACTCGTTAATGCCTTATGTGGGACGTATAAAGGATGGAGTTAATAAAATTGTATATGATATTATACTGTAATTATAATATAACAATGTATCATTATGTTTTTAATTTCATTAAAATAATAAATAGAAATGGAAGTAGCGTTCATGCGTACGTACGGCTTACTGTCTACATGAATGGTGCATTTCATTTCTTGCTTCAAAATGTTATGTACAATTATAAATAAATGTATATACTGGATATATATGATATATATGATATACAAATAATTAATATCATTCTGAAGTTAATTAATATCTTACCACATGAATAACTTGTAATTATATGGTGCTCATTTTTTTTACTCAAGTACCAAATATCGACAAAACGACCGTTATTAACTTAAATGATTACATAATGTTTATAACATGGTAATAAGTGATATAAAAGGAGTAATAAACTTTATAAAAGGTTCTTAAGCAAGTATAAATTAACTTTATTTTATTATTCAGGAGATTAAAGAATAATCGATTCAAGTCAAACACAAGGTAAGGTATTTTTTTCTCATTTTTAATTCCGTGAGATTTCCATTGTTTGCCACTTATTCATTTCATGTGGTGTATTGTGTACTGACTTTTGATATATATTATCATTATTATCATTATATTCATGGTATTCAATGAATAATTTGGTTGTTATTAACTTTTGGTCATACGAATCAGTTGAATACAACGTGGTAAAGTATTTCATCTCACTTTTTATTCCTGTGAGATTCATGCTATACTTTCCACTATTTCCTTTTGTGTGGTGTATGTACCTCCCATGATTTTACTCTTTGCATAATATACTTTCATTTACTAGTATTTACATATTCATTTTATGATCCTTCTTTCATGTGGCATATGTTTTGTAAGTTACCAAATTGGTAAGGTAACCTTTCACCCTCCTCTTTTTAAAAGACTTCTTTTTGTTATGTCTTTTAATTTACATATTATTATGTTAGGATATGTTCTTATATATCCTTATTGATTTAAAATTTATGTACAAGTGATGAGATACCCTTTTTATCTCATCAACTCATTTTCTGAATTTTAATGTGACTCCGCTAGGCTGTTGAATTTTTACAAGGGAACTTCTTAACCCAATTTGAATTCTTTGGGTTCAACTTGTACTTCTTAAATATGTCATCTTATGAATATTTTTGAATGAACTATTATTGTTTTACACTTAATATCCACTTATATTGGGTGTATTTATTTTTTTCACACATAATTATGTGATTTATTTATCCTTAATTTAAGGATACCATCTTTATAAGGGATTTCATTTGAATTTACATTTCCACTAAGACTTCATTGTTGTTATGAACCAATTCAATTTTATATGGTGTATATACTGTTTTTTGGAATATTATATCATGAATACCTTTATTCTTATGATATTATAAAGTTCTTATTAAATGTTATTTTTCAATTATTTTTAGTCAAGAGTCTCTCATTTTGTTAAAAACTCTTTAACTAAAAAATCATTTTAAATGTTTTAAAGATTTATTCTTCTAAACATTTCACATTAATGTCCATGTTATCAAAATGGGTTTTAGGATTTATTTATATGGACATTAATGTTTTCAAATTATAATTCATTTAAAATATTCAAAGTGGTATGGGACACATTGATTCAAAAATCACTTTTTAAATGGTTTTGAAAATGATTTGATAATGCTTTGTTTATTTCAAAATCTTGATTTGATATATTGAAATGTGGAAATTTTATATTTTCTTTTATACTTGTGTTATGTGTTATGATTTTGTTATGGTTATTGAGAATTTTTTACATATATGTGTAGTTCTGTGATAAACCTATGGTGGGTGATCCCTTGATAGCTCTCCAATGCATTGGGTAACGTGATAGAGGTAAACATGATGTTTCTCCTAAGATATTTAAAGAATATACTGAGATAGGTATTCCAAGTGTAACTCCCTATGTAGCAGTGATAGCTACAATGTAAGTTTGATATGGATTCCATAAGTAACCTTTATTATTTATGATTTGGGTGTGTTATTCACAAATCTTATGATTTTGTAAGGTATGTTATGATTGAAAAATATAGTTTCATTGATTTGTATTTATTGATGGGATAATGTTTTCCTTTCTTATTTTATAACCCTTGCTGAGATTTTTATGCTCATCCCATGTTTTTAAAAAAAATCCACAGGACTTAAAGATGAATAAGGTCAAGGATGGGATCAAGGAAAAGTTATGCTGTCTAAAATATGGAACTAGACATGTTTCTTTTTAAGAGTTTTTATTTTATGAAAAAATGGATACTGAGTAGTAGTGTCTAATTGTAATATTCAAGTTGTTATGTAATAGTTATGACCTAATTCTCTAAAACTCTAAACACGAAAAGATCATCAATGTCAATTATTAATTTAATTCAATATTATGTAATGTTATAAGTTTGGGTCCTTATATTTTATTATTTTGAAGGATTGATTAAAAGAATGATAAATGATAAATCAAAATTAATGATTCATAGTTTTATCATAATATATATATATATATATATAATTTAATCATTAAATTAATCCATATTAACATTAATTTAATATATAAAGGAAAAATTAGTTACATCATTTTATAGAGGTGGTAGTCCAAACATACACACAGTCGATGTTGTCCTTTTCCAACGATTTGGAAGGTAATAAGGTTGTTTTGATAATATTATTATAGAATTGTAATTTTTTAAGAATTATAATATATAAATAGTAAATGCATCTTAATATTAATTCATTAATGATGGTGATGAAACATGAATTGTATTTTTATTTAGATATGGTATGTCGTATGTATGCATGAGTGACATTTTCACTTCCCATATGATGAAAATAAGTTTAATAAATGTCCTTTCATAATAAAAATAACATTTTAGTGTATTTATAATAAATATTATATTATTTTTGGATGAATATATTATATTTAATGTAGATAAATGTATTAGTGAAAAGTAAGTAATCAGTTAAGGTGTTTACCTCTTTTTGTAATAACTTCTTTAGATCTCCTCTTAATGGATCTAGGGTTTTTTTAGTTTGGAATATAAGAACCAATAGAATGTATATAGTTTATTGAATAAGGGAACATGGTATGTTTTATTAAATATATAATTCTTTATCTGGTGTGAGTAAAATAATGGATATGTGCTTATTTATAAATGAGGGGAGGGATAATCTATGAATTTCACTAAATATTAAAATATATTGATCTAATTATCAAGAATTATTGGTAAATATAGACGAAAAATTAGTACAGGATTCCATTTTTACCATATTTTATCCCTGTTGTTGTCTTCTAGTTTTTTATAATTTTTATGTAATTTAATATGATATTTTTTTCATCAAATATCATTATTGAATGTCTAGACACTCTTCATTTAGTTTTACTTGAAATAACTTAAGAAAAATATGGAATTAAAAAATAAATATTAACACAAAAATATTATTTCATTTTCATCTACAAAATTCATAGTATTCATTAAAAAATTCAAATTTTACTTCTTTAAACATTTTAATTCCATTTATTTTATATTTTTATTAATTAAATTAATACTGCAATGGTGTTTCATCAGATTTTAATGCCATTATGACTTTTATAAAATTTAGAAATAAAATTATATCGAGAAATTTAATTTAATGAATATTATAATTTCTCATTTTATCTATTCATAACATGTATTTCTTTATGTTGACCCATAAAATATATTAAAAACAACGAGAGTAATATTTTGTAAATTTCAATGATTTAAATACTATATAAGAAATTTTCATGGAGAAGTGTCCTTTAAAAAAATAAATTTATTTCATAAAGAAACAAGATTCGAATTAAAATAATGAAATAAAAATTGATATAAAGATGTATGGTCTTATACACTAGTTTTAACCTTGATTATCCTGATTTACCCTTTACCGAATTGATAAATTTTACAACAGTTACAAATCATAATTACCCAAAACAATATGGAAGTAATTATAAAATTTGGACCTTCTTATTCTTAATACGTAATCCATTTTATGAAATTAAATTTTCTAAATTGATAGAAAATAATTTTACAGTTAGTGTACATCATGTGATGAAAACTAGTCGTCAAAAAACAATTAGCATAAACTGAGGTTTATTCATATTCCCTGAATATAAATTTTTTTAAAATTTCTAATAAATGTAGTTGATAATATAATATAATAATTTAACTAAAATAAATCACCAATTTTAATTAATTTACATTTTTAAGACATAAAATACATTATTCACATAAAAACAAATTTCTTTAGAAAAACGGTTTTATGTAAATACGTTTTATACCAAATTAAAACATAAAATTTATTACATTGAACACAATTAGTTTGTTTAAAATAAATGAGAACCAATTTTTTATTGAAAAAAATTTATTATAAAATATAAATTTTTACATTCTTGAAATAAATATAACGTTTTCAATAAAATGTATTCTTTTTCACTATTCATTAGAAAAATTATAGTTCTATGAAAATACCAGAATTCCACCATAATACACTTTTTATATGATAATTTCAACCATGAATTTTTTTTATGATATAAATTTTTTAATGTTTCAAAAACTTTTTATAATATATTATCCTAAAAACAATAAAAGTAATTTTTATGGTAGTTTATTTTTTAAGAATAATATAACTTTCCTAAAAATTGAATTCATATTTTTTATATAATAAAAAAATAACTTTATAATGTGTAATATATTTTTATATATCTAATAAATTATTAAATATTATTCATACCCACCAATTTAATGGAAACCATATATTTCTAACATATTAATAATTTAATAATATGTCACCATTCATTTAAACTCGGTGTTTGGTTTTACGCAAGCTAGAGGAGAGATAAAATTATTTATAGAGAAATATTTATTAAATTCATTTGGTGTTACATTCCCCCTTTAATAAAATTCATTATCAAAATTTGAAATAATTCTTTGTAATAAATGGTTTGATATTTTGAGATACATATTGTAAAACCCACCTCGTTAAAATGGTTAATTAATATTGCACACAGGTAGATAGAAAGGGAATAATGAAGGTCACCCAAAAACAAGGTTTAAAAATTTGATTAAATATGTGGGAAGTGAAAATATGGACATGTAAGATAAAAATTATTCTTAAGGAATGAAAGATTGGGATAGAGAACATAGTCTAGAAAATGTTAACCACTAAAAAACCATGAATTTTTGTGGGCATAAAAGGCTATTTATTCAGTAGAATTTAATGTAAAAGTAAAATATATTTATCTTAATAACCTTTTTCTGTAGTTTAGGAATTATTTTACAATCTATAAAAAACACAAAGAAATATAATTACATGACCAGTATAATTTCATCCCTTAATAAATTTCCACAAAAAATTAGAAATTTACTTTAAATGATGAGTATACAAGAAGAATGTTTTTATTAGTAATGTAATAAAATGAAAAACATAATTCATAAATGGATATTATAATATTCCCTATTTAATTAAATATTAACCGAACTGTAATGGTTAGTATAGTCTAATTCTTAGAATAAATAATCCATCATGTTAAGAAATACAATGTTAACCACCAAAGCATCCATAATAGCACCCAATTTTAAAAATAGATCATACAAAAAATAATTAAACATAAAATTCATCAAAACCATCCAATCTAAGATTAATTTTAAAATAATAGAATGATATTATAACATATTAGTTATAAGTAAATATAGAATATATCTCTAAATAAGATAAATCACTCTTATTGTGACATACCATAAGTGTATATACCATAATTTTATTATATTAATGATATCCTAATAATTTATATAAACAAACATAATCACCAAAAAATCATATATGATGGAAAATAATAATTTGACATTTATTCCACAAATAAATTCTCATAATGATTTATTTCACAAATAAATTCCCAAATTACAAAGATATCATGCATGCTTGTGGTGCACATTACCTTTTAATTTTCCATTGATTGCTTGTTCAAGGTCATGTGGCATTGCTGGGTGGGACTGGATGACCATTTTATACTAAAACAATATTAATATAATTTATAAAAGATCCCAAAAAATATTAGGAATATTCATAAATATAACATTTATCACAAAATATAAAATATTCCCCAAATCCTTTCAATTCCATTAATGTAAAAATAAGTGTTTTATCCTAAAAGAATACTTTATGTTGACATGAAGGGTAAAATATACCATATAAAATAAAAAATATCCCAAACTATATTTAACAACCTCAAAATACCATCACCTAATACTTAAAAAGTTTGTATATGAATTTGTACGTATGATCACCATAAACACATAAACCCATTATGTTTATTATAATACCTATTTTTATCTTACATGAAGACATATATTATTAGTCAACCCTCATTTTTTAGTGATTCTTATAACCAAATTTACATTTGAAAAAATAAATCATGAACATAATTTATGAATCCTATTTCATAAATAGTTCAACCATTTCACATCAAAGAGTTTCATAACATATGTCCTTCCCAATTCTACTAGTTTTTCATTAGAAGTAATTCCATGAGTATTTTATGAATTTTATTTTAGAATAAATTAAATATCATTGAAATATTCTATTACACGCAACACCCGATTAATTTTCTATAATATATAACACTGATTTTATCTTGCATTACATATAACACTTTTTAAAAAAAATGATGTTATATTATCCAAAAAACCAATCATAACATTTCCATTAAAATTAGAAATATTAATTTTTATACTTTTTTATAAAATTATTAATTATAATATTTTAAAAGAAATGAATCATATTTATTAAAAATAATTAATTTTATGATAAAATGAAAATATGTTTTAAAAATAAATTTTTTTAACATAAACGGGTTTTTTAAATTTTTCTCTTTGAAAACCTAATTTCTCAACACCTCTATGTGAATAATTTTAAATTAATTTTTTTAAAAAAATTAATAAAATTTGGAAAAATTGATTCCTTAGTTGGAATTAGAATATTTTATATTATTTAATATGTACAAATTAATTTTTACTATAATGAGTAGTAAAAACATTAAAAATTATATATTGTAGTCATGGTAAAAATGCATTTACTGGTGGTTAATCTAAAAATATTGTAGAGAAAATGACTTAAAAACATTACTACATCCTTTCTTCCATATTTAGACCTTATAGTTTATTATCCATAACAATACTCCACTTTAATATGTTTCTCATGAGAAATACTTGGTTACAACTTTTATTTTCAAAAAAGTAAACTGTGCTACTCACCACACATATTAATGGACACCCATCTCCTATCTTTTTCACACAATAAATCCATTTTATTATCACCCAATACCTTCCCAAATCACATAAAAATTCCTTAATCTCATCCTAGAGGATTTTTTTGGTCACCAATCCAATCTTCAAAGGATTATTGTGAAAACCTGAGGTTACTCGAGAAAGGGGTAACATTCTTCATTGAGAATTTTTATATTATTTTTTCCTCAAAAAAATTAAATTAAAATTATACCACGAATATATAATATTATTATTATATTATATATATTTATATGTTTTTTTTATGGTAGTTATGTAAAACCATCTCCACATCCACTAAATGGTTTTTCAAATTACCATTCATGTGTACAAAAACCTAACTCACTACAAACAAAGGTCATTATGTTTTCCATTAAGACCACTCATGACTGGTTATAATGACGTATTAGATGTATATATATGATTTTTACTATACTATTATACTTATGGAATTATTTTATCATGCATACCTTCCTAATTTTCATTCTGTACAAGTATTATAATGTTGCTCGTGTGTACAACAGACTATCACCTCATGAAGCGATGTGATTTGTTCATGCATTACTTGAGACATAATAAATATGGGTTTAATGAAAAAATTTATATATGTGTAATGAAAATTAATTAGTAAATGTATGTTTTTACCTTTTTTCATTAAATCCTTCAAGAAAATAGAAACAATGTTGATGCGTACATACAATCTACCATCATTATGAGTAGTGTATTTCGTTTTCTATCACAAACCTTAATTAATTACTATAATAACACATAAAATGAATATAAATGATTTTTATATAATGGTTAAAATTATTCATTTTTGGAATTTGTTTTAATTTAATATAATAAAATATCAAAAATCAAAACATAAATTAAAAAAGAATTTATTGACTCAAACATGACTTTACAAGGAATGTTTTAATAAAGGGTTTATAAAATTCCATATAAAGTCATATATTGTATGATATATGTGATAATGGTTATGTAATATTTGTATAATTAACATATATTTATTATAAAGGATGTTCGAGCATGAACTAAGGATGTCCATAATTAAGATAAGATATTTACAGTATATCTTCTATTTCATCGAGACATATAAAAATTCACAACTTGTTTCATTTTTGTTAAGTAAATACTATCCCATTAACATGTTATATAATGAATCAATTTATTTTAATAAACTTAAATATTTCATTTTATGTTATTCATTATTAGGAATTCAGATAGAAAATATTGATAATGTTGTAAGGGATTTTCATCTAACTTTTTTTCATTAATGCATAATCAATATTAACAATATGATTGTTTTCTGTGGTGTCTATTCTACCTTTAAATGTAGTATATTAATATTATCCATAAAATTATGGGGATTTAAATATCCATTTTTGGATATATCTTCCATGATGATTATTATTCAAAAATACTAAAGAGGCCATATTTTTATGCCTCAAACTTCTATCTTAGAGACCTATGATATATTATAGACATATCATCTTCCAAAAGATGTATCTACAACACATTTCACATGTATTATAATGATTATAATTATTTTAAATAAATTAAATTTTTAACTTAATGTCATTATCTTATTAGAACAATGATTATATGTTACGAAAGTGGTATGATTTTTATTTTACAAACTAATATTTTATCTCGATTGTTTATGATTACACTTCCAATGAAATAATGTTGTTATCCACCTCTCATGAAACTCTCATAATATAATAACCTCTAGTCAGGATGTGGGAATAAATTTTTTCGTATCATTTTCCTCTCTATAGGTACCCAAGATTTAAAGAAATATTATTAAGAAAATATTACATTATTTCACACTTCTGTCTAAAACCGTTTTATATTAAAAATGTTTTTTTTCTAATTATGTTTTAAATTTTTTATTCAAATTACTAATATTATTTATTATAGGAATTTCTTCCCATATTTAACCATTTTAAAAAAATGAAGGGAATATTCATTTCATTTTAAAAAATATATACCATTTGTAATTTACAGTGAATATGAATGGAATAATTATTTTATCATTTGTGACAAGAATATTAATTTTAAAAATTATGAATATTATGTGAATTTATTCTTCTATCATATGTTTAAATTCTTAATTTCAAAGAAAGGATTTTAAATTTATTTTATTTTTTTTATGTTGAAAGGAAATTTTTCTCAAGAAATTATTTAAACATTCTAAAAGACACCTTATGTTTTCAAGGTTATTTCCAATATAAATGATTTTCAAAATTTTTATTTTTTAAAAAGTGTTTTCAAGGTGTGAATGATATTCCCCTCATTGTTTTAAAAAAAACATTTATAGGTTCTTTTATAAGTATCAAAAATTTTTTTCAAATAAAATAATTACTAAAATCTTCTATAAATTTTTAATTTTGAAAATTGGTTTTCAAAGAAAAGAAATTTTCTTCAAGAAATGATTCATTTGATTTATCATTTAAAATATTTTTCAATATTATATGAATTAATTTGAAATAAAATTTTATTTAGTAGGGATACGAACCAAGGATATCCTTCATATTATTAATCTAAGTGTTTTATTTTATATAATGAAAAGAAGTTTATGAAATCCATTTTCTCCCACAGGTTATAGCATGATAAAATTCCAAGTAAAACTGATTATTTCTCCATGGGTTAATCAATGGTGAAATTATGAAATGATTATGAATCATATTTCTTTTCCACATGTTAGGATATGATAAAATTATCATAAATCCCATTTCATATAATGAACTAGCATTAAAACATTAAATTACCATTAGTTTTATTCAAGAATGAGATTTCTTTCACATTGAGGATATTTTCAGGTTTAGGGAAATTTTAAATTAGGAAATTATAAATACATAAAAAAATATTCATACAAAGAAAATACTACTAAAATAATATCCATTTTTTCCAAATATAAAACTTTTATAAATAAAACATTATTTCATTGAAAATTCATTAAAACACCCAATGTGACTACTTCATTTATCTCACCCATCCTTATACCCCTTTAATTTTTTTGTAAATAATGGGATGAGAATAAACATCTTATTAAGTGACATAAAAAATAAAATTTTTAATCTAATCAGTACATGAAAATCCATTAAAATCATTTTCATAAATAGAAAAATCTTGTAGTCCCCTTTAAAAATCATTACAATATCACTATTACATTCATACTTACAAATTGATTAACCATACTATCAAATTCTATATCTAGGGTACCCCGATTCATTAAATAGCTATAATGGGGCTCACCCATTATATCTTCAGCTATAATGGTCGCAACCCAACATATATTATTCTTAATGGGGATTAAAACATCATATATTAAGTTTTAATGGGATAATCCCATATTAAACAATGTCTAATGAACACATCATAAATAATAATCATGATAACTTGTTTAAACCCCTGAGCAAGACACATTCAGATTTCAAAACAAGTTTTTTTAAATCACTCTAAAAATATTAAAACTTTACACATAATAATGAAGTCATAATATTAAAAAACTAACATTGAAAACATATATGAAAATCATTATGATAAAAATAGTCATGAAATAAGGAGAAATCGATCATGCAATATATATAAATATTTTTTTTGAATTTCATGGAGGAGACATTTAAAAATATATAAAAAGGAAAGTCCCTTACAAATCACATGAAAAATATTCCTTTTCGCAAGACATGAGATAAATAAAAACATTAATACCTAGATAAATAAATTTATAAAAACCATTTTGAAAAAATAGACATGAAATTGAATTATTTAGAAGAATCAATCTTTAAAACATTTAAAATGATGTTTTAGTTAATGATTCTCTTACCTCATGGTTGAATTCCATAAAATGTGTTCAAGATTCTTATATAATTTTTTTAATAGTGTTATTAATTTATTAAAAAACTAAACTAACATTTATAATAACTTACATAATATTCTTATAATATTTCCCACCCATTAATTTAAATTATTTTGTTATTTTCATTATTTCAGATGAATTGTATTCATGGTTTCCATGTTTAGTTTATTATAGACTTATTTATCAAAAATAAATAATAATATGGAACTCATAACATATATATATACATTATTAAATTTAAAATATTACAACATAATTAAAACATCCCATGATGTTGGTAAAGGGAAATGAAAACTCATTATCCACAAAGGTGCTAAATCGACGCACCATGAACGATGATTTTGTTAGTTATGAATAAAATAAAAAGATGCTGGATTTTAATTTTAATATTATATAAACACACAAAAAATTACAGTATATATTTGATATTATTGTTTCTGTGAAACATTGGATAGTATGTGAGGATAAGGTAGAAGTGAAAAATAATTTAAAAGAGAAGAAGAAAGAATCTCACCTCTTGAAATTTTCCAATTGAGAACATCCTCGTGGCTCTTGTAGCTGGTAGTATTATGATTCCATAAGATCTAGAATATATAAAAGGATTAGTATAATGGAATGTTTAATATTTTAGTTGAGAAATTATGCGTAAGGTGATTATTTTTTTGTGAAGGAAATAGCCTCCTTTTTATAATTGAGGTGAGGGGTAACATATGAATTAATCAAATTATTAAAATATAATATATCTATTATAGGTTTTAAGACCAACAAAATTGTCTTAAAACTAAAGATGATCTCATTTTAAAATTAATATTATCATTATTTTTCTTTTTTATAAATATTTTGATTTTAAAATTAGTTAAAAAAATATTTTATTCTTGATTTTTTTGTCAAAATAAAAACTATTCATAAATATGAATTTAATCACATAAAAAAAATCCTGAAAATTGAAATTAAATTTTTCATTATATCATATACACGTTATACTCATCTATTGAAATATTTAATTAACATAAAAATATTAAAATATATTACTTTTATTATTTTTAATACCATTAGTATGAATTATTCGTTAATTAAATAATTACTGCTTCATAACTATTCAATCCATTAAGGTATATGCTTTTCCCCAAAAAATAAAAGTTAATGAATATGATAATTATATTATATTTAAAAATACTTTTATTTTTCAAAAACAATTTTGGAAAAACTCATATTAAAATATTATGTAAATTAAAAATTATAGTGTGAATAACTTGACTTACTTATAAATAAAACATTATTAAGGACTTAAAGTGTTTCATGTGTCTCCAAAAATGTCTCAAATTCCAATCAAAACAATATAATGGTCGAAATATAATCATATAAATAGATTTATCCATAATTTGGGTCATTTAATAATTCTTATAATTTTAATTAAAAACTGTTTTTTATTTTTCTTATGCCTTTACGAGAACTACATCAGCATTTGGTAGGAATTAATGTTAATTATTTAATATATAAAAAAAGAAAATCATAAAAATAAATTAAATAACTTTAAAATAAAATTATAGATTCATTCATTATTTATATTCACTAATATACATGTGAAGGCAATTTCTTAAATTTTTTATCTTGTCTTTTCATACCCTTGACAATTATTCCATAAGAATTTTGATAAGAATAATGTTATATGACTATAAAATTATAAATTAACAGAAGAAATATCAATAATACAATATAATAAATAAAAATCCTTGAAATAAAATTTAGCACCATGTTATTAATTTTAAGGAACCAAATTTTACATTTCCAAGGAAACACATGAACTATGTCGGCCCTGACAATAATTTTTACACATATCATGAAATAAATATTACATAAATATTTTGAATTGTTTTTGTATAATATTAATCTTATAAAATAGTAAATTAGTTATTAAATGAATTTAGTAAATTTTATTTTATAATTATTTCTTCATGATGTGATAAAAAATTACTATATTTTATAAAAACCCATATTTTTACTATTCAAAAAAAAATTATTATCTTCCAAATAATTCTCAAAATTTAATACTAATATAATTTCAAAAATATGTATTTAAGGAAAATATTCTTTTCAAATTAAAATTATTTAATTCATAAATAATTTTTTTTTTAAAAATAACCATATAATACATCATTTTCAATAATTACCTAACCTAAAGAATATAACTATGTAATTCAAGAAACTAATTGATATGAATCTATAAATACATGGACTCGTACAATCTACCTCCTTTTTTTAAATTTTTTCATTGAAATTTTATTCACTTATTAAAAAAAATTGGATACTTTTCACTCATATTATTTTCAAATTCCCATGTTGCTTCTTCAACCATGTTATTTCTCCACAAAACCTTAACCTAGTGAATTACCTTTTCCGGCAATAATTTCTCTCTGTAATCAATAATATGAATTGGTTTCTATTCATAATAAATCTTTACTTCTATATAAACCAATTCTGGGCTCAAAGTATGAAATGGATCTAGCTCATACTTCTTAACATCGAAATAAGAAAAACATTGTGTACTTGCGATAAACATGGACACAAGGCTACTCGGTAGGCAAATGGTCTAAATTTTTTCAGGATTTCATAATGTCCAATGAACCGTGGACCTAGAATTCCATTCTTACCAAAATCTATATGACATTTTCATATATATGTTTTAAACAAAACATTATCACCTACCTAGAAAGGAAAGGTCCTTCCTCTTGTTATCTATAGAGCTTTTCTTCCTACTATGAGTTTTCCTCATGTGTCGCTGAATCAATTGAACTTTCTCTACCATGTCCTCTACTAATTCAGGTCCCATCAACATCCTTTCCCTAACTTAATCCCAAAATTATGGAATTTAACACTGATTTCAATATAATTCTTCAAAAGGTGCCATCTATATACTGGAATAAAAACTATTATTATAATGAAAACTCAACTAAAGAAAGATGTTTATCCAAAATTCATTGGTAATATATTAAACAATCTTAAGGAATATCTTAAAATGTATGAATTATTTTCTCTTAATATCCTTCATATATAGTATTATTGGCTATTCTAAAATTTAATTCAGTGCCTAGTGACTTTTGATTGACTTTGAAAAATATTTAAGTGAACCTTGGATCACGATAAGATATAATAGAGAAGGAAACACAATGTAACCTGGCTATATTATTTAGATACAATTGTGAAATTTGATCTAGATATAGGGTTTCATGAATAGGGAGAAAATGAGCATATTTATTCATTCAATCAACAATATCCTAGATTACATTGTTACATTGATAAGTATTTGGTAGTCCCACAATGAAGTCCATTGATAAATTTTCTAATTTCCACACTGACACTGGAAAAGGCTGAAGTATTCCTGTTAGTAAATTTTATTATTCTTTAACCTGTTGACATGTAAAACATTTCATGGTAAAATTAAAAAATCACTTTTCATTGAATCCCACAAATAATACTCTCAAATGTCTAGGTACATCATTATCCTAGAGATATGAAATGAAAATAGAGAACTATGAGATTCACATAATAACTCTTTCATCAACTGTGAATCACAGGGAACACATAATCTCTTCTGAAATATCAATACACAATCTTTATCAATGTAAAATTCAGATAAAATACCCTTTTTAATAAGGTATTCCTTCTCCTGTAACTCATGCTCTTCCTTCTACAATTTCTTAATTCTATCAGATAGAGATAACTGTATTGACACTTGAACAAAAATAGAGGAATTTATTAAACCAAAAACATCCAAGATAAAATACATTAAATAATTAACCAAAGGGTCATGTTCTAAGAATATCATAATTAGTATATAATTACTTTTTTGACTCAATTCATCATCTGATTTGTTTTATTTTCAATGATGGTAATGAATCATTCAATAATAATCCTTGGATAGATATAGCCCTCTTATCTGTTTCATGTTCAATTATTTCTATAAGAACATAGATCTCTATTTCAGGTATGGATCTTTATTTTGTGTGTTTCTGAGGAAAAAGGGAGAATCCAAAAATTTAAGGAGTACACGCCGTGTACTTAGAATAATGTTCACGTCGTGTACTATCTGTGTAATGGCCGAGTATATGGCTGTGTGGGGTGACCTAGAGACTGCCTAAAGAGGGGGCCAGTTAAGTCATGTACACGGTGTGTACATTAAAACAACAAGATGTGTAATTTTCTTTTTTATTTGTTAAGACAGACCGAAGTCGCTTGTAATTTCCAAAAACACCTTCTTTAGCCCTATTTCATCCATGAGTGATAGGAATTACCAAATATTCTCTGAGCCCTCAACCCTCCATCCATTCTCCAAATCAAACCCCATCGATTGTGTTTGAAACACCTTAGTTAGTTATTCCTTCTTCTAGAGCCTCTCCTCTTGATTTCTCCTCTTGCATGAGTTATTAGATGTTGAGTGTTGTTTTTTGATGTTTTTGTATATCTGTGGTGTTCTAGTTCAATTCAAAGGTTGAGGTTCAACTAGATTGATCGTACAACGTCAAGGTAGGTGGTTTGTGCCTTTCTATAGTTTTTTTGTGTTATATGTGCATAAAGTGCCTGATAATCTAGTTTAGTGTATTGTGTTTTTTTGTAATTTAACAATGTTTCTTACTGTTATTCTTTGTTTTCATAAGTAAAGGTGTTTGATTATGAATAGTTTTTATTACCATTCTATATTTTTGTTTTCCGATGTATTTCTATATTGGTCGTTGGGTCTAGAACTGCCTATTAGGATGATTTGATTTCAATCCATAGTGCTATTAGGGTGGAGTTGTTATTAAACTAAATGCTTGTGTTATGCTTTGTAGTTGTTTATCCAAGTAGTCTCTTATTTTTACTTTGGTTTATGAACACTGTTTGTGCATGAATGTATTACACAGAGCTAAGGGAACCCCGTGTAGATATAAAATAAGGGGAATGGACACTGAGGTCTTCCTCGTAGTTTCTGTTATACTTTTCACATTGTGAGACCATGAGGGGGTGGACATGAGTGTTCCCTTAGAGTGTCTACAATATACTGTTGCAAGACCATATGGGGAATTAGACATTGAGTGCTTCCTAACAGAGTCTATAGTTACTATTAAAAGGCTGCACGAAGAATTAATGGTGAGCGCATCCTTAGAGAGTCTTTGTCTAAGTTGAACAAGAGGGGTTAGACTATGAGTACTTCCAATATGGTTGCTTGTGAATATTTGGTTGAATAATTACTAAATGTAAATGAATGTAGTTGACGCTGTAGGTTTTCTTACTTTTTAGTACTTCCTAGTTATTAATTCATTTGGAATATTTTATACTATATTAAATTAGTGGCTATTAGGCACAGATATTTGGGTGGTTTCCTACTGGGATTCGTCTCACACCCTGTTTGGGTCATGATTTTGGGCCCAAATAGATTATATTATTTTAGGTATAGATAAGGGTAGGCTCCCTTCTACTTCAGGTACTTGATTATTGTGGAGGTGAAAAGAATGGGACCAAGATAAGGCTTGCGATGATGCTGGAGTTTATTTGTTTTATTTGTACAAGGATTAGTATTAGATTTCATCATTGTGAATTGTATGGATTCTTTCCTAGACATATGTTACATGCATCATATATATACATGTGCTCTAGTTGTTTAAGTACTTTCAATCTCCCGTTGTTTACTTATTGTATGGTATTACTGCTTCATTGATGTATATTATTGTTTATCTTCTATGTTACTCTTCCAATGAGTGAATTGATTCCCCACTATCACACCCAAGGCCCCCACTCTTAGTTAGAAACCTCTGGTGTCTGCGGAAATGCACTTGATGTCGTGTGACCAATTGGGTACGTGGCAACTTTAGGAGGCACCCAGAACCAGTACGTTACGAAGAATTATTAGAGGCATGTTCATTTATACGTTTTCTTATTGATTGGATCCTATTAACAGTGATAACAAGGAATGGGTAGTCAGTAATAAGTTGTGTCCATGAGTAGCTAACCTTTGTACAGGGAAAATCCAATTTACCTGAGTTATTACAATTTTCTGGTTTTTCAATTTTTACAGTTTATTTGATTTCATACATGTGTGATTCACATGATTTGTGTTGTTATAATTGATATCTGAGGTTCTATTTCTGTTGCAACCCAGTGGAATTAGGGTATTCTATCTCTGCATCATATAGTCACTTTTTAAGCTTCACAGGCTATGCATTCTTGTCATGCCATTTAGGGTGCATTACAGGTTTCTTGTTGTTGTGATAGATATTGTGCTAGATATGCATGCTATTGTGATATATATCTTGATAAAATACCTAGTATTTGATAGGGTATTTCTAATATTTAATGTTTTATTGGAATGGGAACCAAACATTCGTCCATGAGGTGTTATGGGCCCTCATGGAGTATAATTTGGTAGAGAATGTGATTGATTTCACCATTATACTTGTGATAAACATGAATATGATACCAAAAATTGATTTGTGGGGAGTATGGTCCCCCACAGATCAGAATTTAGAACTTAAATGTTTGGTTCAGTGTTTTATATGGAGTTCCAGAGTATTTTCTGAGGGTTACTGTTCAAAAAAACCCAGAATACATCGTGTGTAATGATGAATACATGCCATGTATATTTCTATTCGATAAATAAATTTTATTCTTAATTATAGAATTTGTAATCCTTGATCATGTGACTGATTGTGTAGTCAGAGACACATGGTTGGGAACTCTTGGTGGAACACAGCGTGTACTGGACATACACATCATGTTGTAGAGACCATGTGTCCAGATGTGTGACTAACAAAATGGATGGATAACACCCCATGTAGAGTTGACCATGTATCTATTCGTGTCACTAACAACATGAGTCAGTGAAATCCATCTAGTATCGGCCATGTCTGAAACATGCAGGTTGTGTTTTTTGTTTCCTAAGAGAACCATGTGGTTTAGATGTGTAAATGAACTTGGGAAAGGGTAAATGATTCAATTACACATCGTGTCAAGGGGGAACATACTGTGTGTATAGGGTATTACATGAACAATGCTGGAAGAAGTACACACCCATGTAAAGTCTTAAGAGAACATGCTATATAGGGGTCATACATGATGTGTATCCATGTTTTGAAGAACACGAATAATTTATTTATCCTATTCCTTTCTTGAACTTCTAAGTTTCAGTCCTTGATAATCCTAAACTATGGTGTGCTTGGCCTTGCAGAGTCATGCCACCGAGATGTCATTTGATTTTACGCTAGATATAGGGAAATGATATGACACCAGACATGGAAGATCAGAGACTACTAGGGGATCCTCTAGTCGTTCCCATATTGGCACCAGCTATCATTTCCGATAAATGTGCTGATGCAAAGTTCTGAGAAGGATTCATGAGGTTTATACAGACCTTTTAGGGAGCATTTCATTATTCCCCATCTATGGAAGAGTTGACATGGTTTTTTCGCAACAGGATCCTCCTAGTTTCTCAGAGGATGGAGGACCTCAGGCTGCAGAGTCATGGTTAGAATCCATGATGTCTATTTAGAGAATCTTGAGACACCTCGAGAGAGGATGGTGAAACATTGTATGTATATGATCCAGGATTCTGGCAAGATATGGTGGGATGTGATATCACATGAGGGACGCCAGTAGGTTATGACTTGGGATGAGTTTCAGTGTGCCTTATATGATTACTTCTACATGGATACTTTTAGGGCCGACTAAGAATGAGAGTCCATGAGTTTTGAGTAGGATACGCTCTTAGTTATGGACTATTATTCGAGCTACAAAAAGTGACAATGCTTCACACCCATTCCAAAGGGTGATGAGTTAGTTTTAGTGAGGGAGTTTGAGGATGGTCTCTGGAATGACATCTGATCTCAGGTGAACATATTCAGGTTGACTTCCGTCACTTATATAGTCAATCAGGTGTTGATCACAGAGTGCAGTCTGAGGGATTCTGGGGTTGTGAGCTATGGTGGCTTGACATCTGGAGTTGGTACCCCTCTGATTGACTGTAGGAAGCACTGCAGGGAGTCAAAACGTAGAGATCCGAGTAGGCATAATACTTATTCTTGTAGCTACGTGGTGTGGTACCAGTGTAGGAAGGGAGGTAATGTGAGTCCACATTGCCCGAGAGACCTATTTTAGTGCCAATATTGTAGGAAGATGGGTCATATTTAGCATTTTGGTCATATTTTATCACTATCATAGGGTGATAGGTATTTTTATTTGACTCCTCATACCCGAGCAAGACCACCAGTCCCACATCAGATTAGGGGATGGAGTTATTCAGGCTATTCAAGGTGAGGAAGAGGTCATGGATTTAATGGTCAGACATATGGTTTTCGATAGTTGCAAGATGAATTAGCTCAGGGGCCTCATACATCTTCATAGGGCTGCGGTGCAGGTTAGGCATTTGTGCTGAAGCAAACCCAGCAGAAGAAGGATCATAAACCCTCTACAGTTAGAGGTACGATTCTAGTAGCCTCATTTTTATCTTCTGAACTTTTCAAAATAGTGCCATCCCATAGTTTCATATATTTTGCTTTTGTGGAGATCCTTGGTCACTGTATATTTATATCTGCTGATATCTTGACACTGGACAAACCGTTGGGGACTAGAATGGCTAGTGGACGTCAGTTCAAGGAGTTCCCTCTTGAGGATGGTGGGTGTCTCTTATTATGGAGCCTTTATGTCTTAGAGATGAAGTTTTATGATTTCATTATCGATATGGACTGGTTATTTCCCTTCTAGGATGTTTTTTATTGCTATTTTCATAGGGTGAGTTTCACATCACCAGAAAGAAATTCACTTCAACATAAGGGTGAATGGGATTACTAGGCGATAAGAGAGAAACCTGAGAAACATGTGTTGGGAGGAGTTATAACCCATACTTGTAGTGTATATCTGGATGACCCTGGGACTTCACAGATGAACATTCCTCTAGTATTGGATTGTTTCAAGGATGTCTTTCTAGAGGAATTTTCATGTTTTCCATTATATTGATAGGTAGAATTTTCTATTAAGCTTGTACCAAGAGTAGTACCGGTGTCCATTACTTCTTATAGGATGGATACACAAGAGTTATAAGAGCTCAATAACAAGTTAGATGAGTTATAGGCAAAGGGTTTCATCTAACCCAGTAATTCTCCTTGGGGTTCGCCTGTCCTCTTTGCGAAGAAGGTGGTCAGTACCCTCAGACTTTGTGTGGATTATCAGAAGATGAACCAATTGACAGTCAAGAACCAATATCCCTCGATAAAGATTGATGATATATTTGATCATCTTTGAGGAGCTCGGTTGTTCTCAGAGATTGACTTGAGATCCAGTTATCATCACATGCACATTAGACCATTAGATATACTTCTTACATACTTTTAGAGAATGTATATTCAATACAAGTATGTGGTTATGTCGTTCAGTTTCACGAATACGCCTGTAGTTTTTATGGCACGGATGAATCGAGTGATCCATCCATACTTCAATTATTTCGTGGTAGTCTTCTTATACGATATCTTGGTGTACTCTCAAACTCGACACGACCATGCCACACATCTTGAAATAATTTTTAGTACACTGATTGACCATTAGTTATATGATATGCTCTCAAAATACTACTTCTGGATGGACCAAATTCAATTCTTGGATCACGTTATCTCAGAGACAGGAGTTTTAGTAGACCTAGAAAAATTGAGAGCAGTTGTTTCTTGGGAGCATACAAAAAACATCTTTGAGGTAAGGAGTTTTCTAGGGATTGGTGGTTACTAAATATGATTTATATAAGACATTTCACACATAGAAATTCCATTTATGGGCCTGACTAATATGGCTGTGAAGTACCTGTGGTTAGATTCATGCAAGTCAGCAATTCAGGAGCTAGAAGGGAGGTTGACTTCAGCACCGATACTATTTTTCCAGAGCCGGGAAAGAGCAATAATTTTGAGTGTGATGCATCGGGTATCAGTCTAGGAGTAGTGCTTATGTAGTGGAAGGAGTCATTAAGTATGGATCTAGACAGTTGAGGCCACATGATAGGAGCTACAAAACACACAACCAGGAGTTGACTGTAGTTTCTCATGCTTTATGATGTTGAATACATTATCTATATGGAGAAAATTTTGTGGTTTTCACCAACCACAAAAGTATCTAGTATATATTCACTCAGTGAGATCTGAATTTGTGACTGTGAAGATGGTTTAAGTACCTTTAGTCCTTTGATATTGAGCATTCTTAATACCTTGGAAAGGTAACACAGTGTCTGATGTGTTGAGCAGGAGGACCCAGATACATGAAGTTCAGCAGGCTAGTAGTGAGTAGAGCTTATGGATTTATACTATGAGATTCATTTTGAGATGCATGAAATATATTGATAAATATTTCTTTATTCTATACCTGTTACATCTACTTTACTTGATCAAGTATGAATGATGCAGTTATAAAATGTTTAAGGATTAATTTTACGGAAGAGTGTTTCAGGAAATGACCCTATTTATAGATGTATATTAGGTAAGTATGAGATCCTTTGTTTTCATGGTTTCATATGGGTGTCAGCATAGATATGCGAGGAGATGATGCAGGATTTTCATTCATCAGTTTGGGAATTTCATCATGGTGTAAACAAGATGTATAAAGATCTACACAGTTAGCATTGGTGTCTAGGCATGAAGAGAGATGTTACTGGTTTCTCCATGAGGTGTTTCACCTATCAGTAGGTGAAGGTGGAGCATCAACAACCAGTACGGATTTTTTAGTAGTTACCCATTCTCGAGTGGAAGTGGAATTATGTCATTATGTACTTCATGATAAGTTTACAATGGTCGCCTTGAGATAATGTTGCAGTTCGGGTTGTCATTGACAGACTCATAAAGGTTTCACATTTCTTACTGATTAGGGAGACCTTCAGTGTTGATGATTAGGGAAGGTTGTACATATGGAAGATTATAGGTTTTTATGGGGTTCCACACTCCAATGTTTTAGACAGGGATTCACATTTTACTTCTCAGGTCTAGTAGGGACTACAGATGGATTTAGGTATATAGGTACTTCTGACTATAACTTACCATCCCCAGACAGATGTCCAGTCATAGTGCATCATTTAGGTGTTAGAGGAAATTCTTTAGGCATGCTTCCTAGATTTTGGAGGTTCTTGGGGGAAGCACATACCTCTTGTGTGATTTTCCTACAATAATAGTTTTTAAGAGACTATTCAGATGTCACTATATGTCTCTTTGTAGGGTAGGCCATGCCGATCACTCCAATGTTGGATGAAGCAATATTGGCAGATGTGTTGGGACTTCGTCTTGTATAGGAGTCCATAGAGCATGTGGAGTTGATTCAAAAGAGGATGGATACTTCACATTCATGAAATAAGTTTTATGTTGATCAATGGAGATGACCTCTGGAGTTTGAGGTCAAGAATCGGGTTTTTCTACCAGTCGTACTAAGGTTGGGACACAAAAGGATTATGAGACAGGGGAATCTTTCACCAAGATAAATTGGTACGTTTGAAATTTTGGAGAGAGTCAGGCTAGTTGCCTACCGATTAAAGTTACCTCAGATGTATTAGCCAATGCATGATATCTTCCATGTTTCTCAGCATTAACGTTATTTCTGAAACATGTCCCATGTTTTCCAACCTGATGAGGTTGAGTTAGAGGTGGATGAATCCTTTGAGGAGTATCTTATCTGGATATTTTATCACAGTGTGAAGGTTCTCCATATCTTTTCTATTCTTCTAGTACGGGTTTTGTGGTTGGACGGGTGGGTATAAGATGGGAAATGGGAGAGGGGGGCCAATGTGGGATCATAGTGGCCAAATATGTTCAAGGATTCTTCTTTTTTGACTCCTCATTAGGGAAATTTATGGATTAATTTCTTTATTTAGGGAATTTAGTAAGAACTAGGATATTCATTTTAGGTATGCATCATGATTTTGGGTGTTTTTGGGGAAAAGGGGAGTATTTGAAAATTTACAAAGTCCACGTCATGTAATTATGAGTACATGTCATGTACCCGATTATCGTGGGTAGCCATGTACTAGCTATTTAACGATTGAGTACATGGATATGTGGGGTGACCTATAGACCGTATAAAGAATAGGCTAGTTAGGAATGTACACTGCATGTATATTAAAAGAACATGCAATGTAGTTTCTTTTTATTTTATAAGTTGGACTGAGGTTTCTTCTAAGTTCCAGAAACACCTTCTTCTAGCCTCGTCTCGTCCAGGAGTGAAGGGAATCATAGAATCTAATATGATCCCCCAATCCGCCGTCTGTTCTCTGAATCAGACACTTTCGATTCTTTTGGAATTTCCTTGGTGACTAATTATTTTTTATAAAGAATCTCCCCATGATTTCTCCTCTTCCGTGATTTATTTCAGGTTGATATTTTTTGACATTTTTGTAGATATATGACATTCTAGGTCGATTCAATTCCTAAGGTTCAACTAGATCTGTCGTAAAATTTCAAGGTATGTGTTTTGTTCCTTTTCATTGTTGTCTTTGAGTTAAATGTGCAAAAATATCCCAATACCCAAGTTTAGGGTATTGCGTGTTTTGGTAATCTAACCTTGTTACTTCCTGTTATGCTTTGTATAATTGAGTAAGGGTTTGTGATTATGAATAGGGTTTATTACCTTTATATGGATGTGTTTTCCCTTGTTTGTTTGATATTGGTTGTTGGTTCTAGAACTAGTTATTAGGATGCTTTGTTTTCCATGCCTAGTACTGTTAGGATGGAGTTTTTATTATATGAAATGCTTGTGTTATGATCTGTAGTTGTTTATCTAGGTAGTATTTGATTTTTTACTTTGGTTTTTGAACATCTTTTGTGCACGAATGTATTACACATGGCTGAGGGAACCTAGTGTTATTAGACCATAGGGGGAATAAACGTTGAGAGCTTCCCAAGAGTGTATGTTATACTTTTCACATTGTGAGACCATATGAAGAATGGAAGTGTGTGATCCCTCAGAATTTCTATAGTATACCTTTTTGAGAAAAAAGTTGGAATTGGATGTTTAGTGCATCTTTAGAGAGTGTATAGTTACCATTAAAAGGCCATAAAAGGAATTGATGGTGAGTGCTTCCTTAGGGAGACTTTGTCATAGTTGAAACAGAGGGGTTAGACTGTGAGTACTTCCCTGAGGGTTACTTGTGAATTTTTGGTTGAATAATTATTAAATGTAAATGAATGTGGTTGAAAATTTAGACTTGTTTAATTTTAAGTAATCCCTAGTTTTTACTTCATTTTGAATAATGTCTGCGATATATATTTATTGACTATTAGGCACATATCTTTTGGTGGTTGCTACTGGTATTCTTCTCACATCATGTTTAGGTCACGATTTTGGACCAAATAGATTATATTTTTGTAGTTTTAGATAAGGGCAGGTGCCCTTCTACTTTAGGTACTTGATTGTTGTGGAGTTGGAGAGCATGGGACCAAGTTGAGGCTTGCGATGCTACTAGAGTTTACTTGTTTTATTTGTACTTGGTTTATATCTATATTTCTGCATTGTGACATTTTTGGTTGATTTCCTAGACATATGTTACGTGAAACATTTATATATGTTCTCCAGTTGTTTAATTACTTTCAGTATTTCAATGTTTACTTATTTTATGGTATTACCACTTCGATGATATATATTATTGTTCTTCGGTTGAGTTACTTTTCCAATGAGGGAATAGTTTCCCCACCATCATACCCAATGCCCTCACTACTAGTCACCAGCCTATGACGTTTGGGGAAATGTTATTGAGGCCATATAACCAACTGGGTATGGGAAACCATTGGGTGGCACCCGGAATCAAGACGTTACAATTTTTGAGTTCATATATACTTAAAAAATTTATGATTAGTATATATTTCACATTTTACTTCATACAAATGATGCCTCAAAATTTTTAATGTAGAAACAACAAAAACTATTTCCAAATCATGTTTAGGTTAATTTAACTCATGAGGTTTAAACTAACATATACCATAAGAAATTACATTATCATTCTGCATTAGTACACAACCAATTCCTTTCAATAAAGAAACATTGTAGATGAAAAATTCACCATTTATAGAATGTAGAGAAAAAACTAGAGAATTTACCAATTTTATTTCAAATTCCTAAAAATAATCAACACATTATTTCATATAGATTAATATAACCCCTTTTCGAGTTAACTTAGTTTGTCAAAAATATAATTGTGCAATGTTTTCGACCAACTTCCAGTAATATCCTTACATATCGAGAAAACTAAAATATTCAGTTATATTTTTCGGTGCTCTCCATTCGTTAAAAACATTCATTTTTGTATGATCAATATTAATTTCATATTTAGAAACAATTTGACCAAGGGAATAATTTTTTAAACATAAATTTAATCTTATAGAATTTTATATATAGTATCTTTTCTTTTATGGTTTTCAAAAAAAACCCTTAGATTGTTTCATTTTCCTCATTACTTTTTGAATAAACTATAATTTCATCAATAATTACAAACAAATAAAATATCCAAGAACTCGTGGTTTATTATTTTTAAAAGATCCATGAATATAATAGGTGCATTAGTTAACCAAAACAAAATAACTAAAATTTTATAATACCCATGTCTAATACGAAACATAGTCTTCAGAATTTATGATTCCTTTACATTAAAATAATGTTACCCAAACCTCATGTCAACCTTCTAAAAATACTATTCTCCACAAGGTTGATAAAAAACTTCCTCGATATGCTGAAATTGATAATTTTTTTAATAGTGATGTTATTAAAGGCTCTATAATCAATGAAAAGTTTCATTGAACAAACTTTCTGTTTAACAAATAGGTTTGGAGAACCACATGTTTATGTTCTAGGTCACATGAATCCTTTATCTGATATTTCATGTAATTTTTTTCAGTTCTAGAAGTTATACATAATATATTAGATAAGGGGTTTTTGAAATTTCTTTAACAAGGGAACTAAATCAACAGTAAACTCAACTTCTTGATCTGGAATAATATTGGTAAAATCATTAAAAAACATCAAGATACTCATTTAACACTGGAAAAACATTAATCTCAACGGTTCCATAATTTTAAAAAATATGTTCCTGATAACCTTCATTTATATCTTTTAATCTTATCTTAGCTTATTGATAAGTTGTTAGTTATATAGGTTCATTATTGTACTCAAACTGAAAATATTTATGAAAAGAGACTTCTTTAGATCTAAAATTAATATTAGTTTGGTAAAAAAAATCAATATTTACCCATGACAACATAAGACTCTAAAAAAGAGGAAATAACATGGTTTTTAGGTATATTACTCCCATAGAAAATGACTAAAAGACTCCTATAATTTATTTTTTCCTTAATATTTCCTCCATTAGTTATCTCCATAAGTTCTGGATTCATTTCTTGAAGAGGATATTCAAAATTACAATAAACATTATCAAAAATAAAAGAATGTGTAGAACTTGAATCCATCAATATATTAGTGTATTCTATAAAGACATATAATTTACTTGATACCACATTTTTTGATGGTTCAACAACTTCTAATGTTGTTTCAGAGGATTCTTAAACACCCTTCTATTTTCAATCTTGTTGATTTCCCATATGAGTGAGTATCTTTGGAGACACATTAAAAAAATTACGCAACTCCTTACAATTAAATAATCTTACCATCGACTAATCATCATCATTTGGATCATTTTTCTTGAACCAATGTTTTATGTGTCCAAGAATTCCACATTCGTAGAACTTCTTAATATTTAGAAGACATTCGTGAGGATTATTTTTTAAATTATTTTCACAAGAAGGGAATTTGATTTTATTACCTCAAAATTTCATTGCTGAATTACTCCCCATATCCTCCCAACCTATATACTTATTATTTTTATCATCACAAGAAACATATGTTTCAATATAATCCATTTTAACCTTAATCTACACAATGAATCACTTTCACATAGATTTTCAATTCTCATATGGACAAATAACTTCATAATGTAGGTTTAAATCATGAGTAAAAATGATTAATTTTCCTATCAGTATCCCAAAAAAATATATAGCTCATTCTTGTCCACTCTTTTGAATTTTTCTTTATATCCAGCTACAAAAGTTTCATCTTTGTTTCTAAATTTCAAAAAATATATTTTCCATTCGAATTCAAACAACATTATGGAATTATTTCTCAAGGAAAAGATCCTTGAATGTTTCCCATTCCTTGAAATCGTGATCTTATTTCTCTCTCATAATCAAAACCAAATTACACCATTGATTAGATTTACCTTCCAAAAGATAAACACCAAGGGTTTCCATTTTTTTTGAACATCCCAAAAAATCAAATATCTTTTGCAGATCATTGATCTATCCTTCTGCTACCATCTGTTTAGATGATCCCCTGAATGATGGGGGTCTTTCCTCCAAAATTTTTACAAATAAGACTTTTTAATTAATGGAATATCTTGTTCAAATATAGAATGAATACAACCACGATTTATCTCCTGATTGAATTGAACCATTACTGTCAAAAACTACTCAGTTCCAACTCCAATTATTCCTTGTTGCAAACTCTGAAAGATATCAGATCATTAGTGCCTTCATAATTTTTCTTCCCTATTTCTTCTACAATAAACCATTATGAATATACATATCTCATTTGAAGAAAAATGGAAATCTTCAAATGCTATATCATTTTAAATTAACCATATTGTAAAATTATTTTATGTTATTCTATTAACATTATTATAACCCCTATGGTTATATAAACCATACTTTGCTACCAACGATAAGGAACCAACCATAAAACAATACATAATCTTGAGTTTTAGTTAATATTATTGTTTCACATTGGGGATCTTTTTAGGTTTATATATTTATTGAATTATGACATAATACTTTCATAACAAACCACCTTCATACAATGAGGATATTACTGAAAAAATATCCATTTTTAAAAAATATAAAACATATTAAAAAAACATCAACTATTTGAAAATTATTCAACACATTACATGACTTTATATTTTTTCATACCCATCCTTATAGGGTCTGAGCACAAAAATGATCAGAAAGGGACATAATGAAAGTAAATTTTTATTCAAGTGAAAACATGAAAAATCCATTAAAAACCATTTTCATAAAAACAACATATGCACACATAGAAAAATAATATAGTCACCTTGTAAAATCATTACCATATCACTCATACATTAACACATACAAATAGAATAACCTTATGTTCAACTTCCATCTCTAGAGTTCTGAATGCATTGGAGAGCTATAATGGGACCCACCCATTATATATTGAGCTATAATGTGCTCAACCGAACATATAATGAGATTAATGGGGATAAAACCATCATAACATGAGATGTTATGGTTTCAACCCATAATGAAAATTGTAAAAGGAACATATCATGAATAAAAGTCTTGATAACTCATTTAAACCCTTGAGAAAGACACATTCATATTTAAATATACCATTTTTTCATAAAAATCGCCTTAAAATATAACAAACGTGAAGATAATAATTAAATAATATCATTAAAATATAACTATTAAAATATATAATAATAAAATTATAATAATAAATATTCATTAAATATTAAGAAATTGTACATGATGTATATATAAAAAAAATCTTTTTTGAATTTCAAAAAATAGACATTTAAAAAGATTTCAACAGGAAAGTCCCTTATATAACACATAAAAAATATCAATTTTTTAAAAACATGAGAGAAATAAAAACATTAATACCCATATAAATAAATTCATAAAAAACAATTTTAAAACATGGATAGGAATTATAAATATTTAGAAGAAAAAATATTTAAAACATTTATAACAATGTTTTAGTTAATGAGTCCCTTACCTTGGTTTTTACATCCTATAAATGTGTTCAAACATACGGTATAATGGTTTAAATAATGTTACTAATTTATTAAATATACACACTCATGTTTATAATTAATTATATAATCTTATAATAAGACTTTCATCCATTTATTAACAATATTATTTTTATTTTCATTGTTTCAGGAGTGTTCATTTCATGGTTTAGAAGGTCATTTTATTTTGGAATTACTTTACAAAATAAAAAAATACTCTATAAGTGAATATATATATATATATATATATATTTAAATTAAACTATTATAAGAGAATTAGAACTTCCCATGATTGTGGTCATGGGAAATAAAAAATCATCATCCATGAAGGGGGTGAATCGACACACCACAGACAACAATTTTATAATTTATGAATAAAAGGATAATAAGAGGGATTTTAGGATGAAAATACCATTAAAACAAAAAATAATATTTTATATATATGATACTATAATTTTCATGAAACATTTCATAGGAGGTGAGGATATGCTAGAAGTGAAAACCAATTAAAACGAGAAGAAGAAAAAATCTCACCTCTTGACAATTTCTCTTTGACAAATGCCTTAGGACTCTTGGAAGTGGTCTTTTAGTGATAAAATAATCTCTAGAGGTTTTAAATGGATAAGGATAATGGAATTATTCAGAGTATATTCAAGCAATAAGTCTTAAGGTGATAAATGTTTGGGAAGTATGGATCCTCCTTTTATAATTAAGGTGAGGGGTAACCTACGAATTAATAAAATTATTAAAATATAATAAATCTATTATGGGGTTCAAGACATGAAAAATTCCTAATCACTAAAGGATATTACGTTTTAGAAATAATATTATAATTTTTGTCCCTTTTAAATAATTATTTTTATTTTAAATAATTTTATAAAATATTTTATTCATGATAATCTTGTTTTGTCAAAATATAAAGTATACATAACTATGAGTCTGAACACATCAAAACTAACTTTCAAAATCGAATCCAATATTTTATTATATCATATAAATATCATATTCATCTAGGAAATTCTATAATTAACTTGAAAATATCAAATTATATTTATTTTATTATTTTTAATACAATTAATTAGATTTATTCATTAATTAAATAATTACTGCGTCATAAATGTTCAAGACATTATGGTATTTTTTCCCAAAATATTAAAATGAAAAATTAATTAAGAAGATAATTTTTTTATCTTTCCAAATACTATTATTCTTCTAAAAACACTTCTGGAAAACCTCATATTATAATATTATATAAATTAAAAATTATTGTGTGAACAACTTGACTTACTTTTAAATAATATATCATAAAGGCCTTAAAGTAACTATTGTTGGTCAAATATGTCCCAATTTTAAATAAAATAATGATAATATCTGAAACTTTATCATTGAACAATACTTACTTAATTTGGGTCATTTAATAACTCTTATAACTTTAATTAAAAATGTTTTATTTTTTTTTTCGTTCACAAGAACTCCATGAGCATTTCACATTGATTTATATTATTATTTCATATATAATAATTAAAAGTAAATTGTTATATTAAAAATAAATTAATTTGGTTTAAAATAAAATTATATATTCGTTCATTATTTTTATTCACTAATATACAGGTCAAGTCAATTTCTTAAATTTATTATTTTGAATTTTCATACACTACACAATTGTTGAAAATGCATTTGGATATGATTACTTTTATATTACTATAAAATTAGAAATTAAAATAAAAAACATCAATAATACATAATAATTAATAAAAAAAGTCATGAAAAGTTTTCTTATCAATAAATTATTATTTATAAGGAAATACATTTGACATTTTCAGTGCTGCACGGACACTGCTTCTCCTCTGATAATAATTTTTGCACTTATCATGAAATAAATTATCACATAAATTTTTTGAATTATTTATATACAATTTTACTGTTATAAAATCATAATTTACTTATTCAATAAATTTAATAAATTTTATTTCATAATTACTTCTTCATGATGTCTTAAAAAATACCGTATTTTAAAAAAATTATTTTTAACTATTCACCAAAAAATTAACTTTTTCAGAAAATTCACAAAAAAATGATTATAAGTTTATTTTAACATGATTAATTTAAAAATGAAAATAGTTTTATAAAATCCAAATTTTATAATTGAAAATTAGTGTTTCAAATAAATAACCATATAACAAATTATTTATTTTAACAATTACATAACATAATTAGTATAAATATTTAATTCAATAATAATAATAGATTTGATTCCATAAATACCTTGGCTATTACATTTCATCTAATGGGTTATCATATGATTAATGTTTTATGATCTAGTGTAACACATGTTTATGATTTCCATTATGTGATGATTTGGAACTATATATCCCTCAAATGCATTGTGAAAATATTTATATCACATGAGATAACCATGACAAGAATGAGGAGTGAAATTAGATTAGTAAAAAAATTGTCTATTATTATATTCTTGAGAGTAAATTGTGAAAGCTGTGATGATTTTTGTAATAAACACATTCCACTATGTTATACATAGTAGTGAGCCTTTCCTAATTTGGAAATTATTTTATATACTTATGTGTATGCCTAAAATCAATGTCTTATTCCAATATTATTCTCTCATAGAGAATGTTATTTGATTATCTTATGACTAATGTCCTATTAACATCGAATATATTTTCCATCACACCATATTATGATCTTTAATATATAGGGCAGGGTTTTAAAATGTTATGAACATGTTATTATACCCTTATGCTCATGTTATGGTTATGTATCTCCCTTGTTTTCCCATTCTGATCATCAAAGCTTTCATATCTTATTTTAGTAACCCCAACCCCAGTATCCTAGAGTCGGTTCCTTACTTTGTAACATTTGAATAGATACAATATTCAAATACCAAAGTATAGAAAAGTTTAGAAGTTTTGAAATAACCAAATTAAATACATGATTCCCATTTTACATTGGAGAATAATTAAATTCATAACAAAAGTAAAAACTCAACATCTTGAAACTCATTCCAAGAATTCGTCATCATATCTCAGGGAAAGGAAAAAAATTAAGGGGGAGGTAAAGTTCCTAGAGAGGGTTAACTAATGTAGAATATTTCATTATTCAATAATGAATAATCAATATGAAAAATTAAATAACTGACAACACATTCCACTTAAATATTTGGATAAAGAAAAAATAAATAATGAAATGGAAATAATAGAAAACCATGTCATTAAGTAAGTTAACTATGAATGAAATGAATACATATATTTTCAAAGTGAATGTATAATGTATAATAAAAATATGAATACAAAATGAAGGGAATTTTTAATTATTGGACTTCATGTTTCCTAGGCACATGATAACATTACTGTCAAGATCTATCCTTAGGATAGTTTCAAACATACTATGTGAAAACCCATATGATCTGGCCACCTAATTCATCTCACGAAACTACCAAGGCATATAAGGGAATTATTTAACAAGTCCCAACCAATGTATTTCTTGTCCATAAAATTATTCAAATATTGAATAATCTATTTAATTATTATAAAATTATCCTTACCAAATATCCATTTTTCATAAATGATACATATTGGTTATTATTTTCCCAATTAATCGAGTAAAATTCAGTGTAATCACCATTTGTAAAAAAATATGATTTATGAAATAATAATATCCATAAAAAATTATAAGGTTATTTAGAATAATTTTAATATCCAATGAAAAAATGATTAAAATAAATTGATTTTTAAGAGTTTTTTAACCTTCAAAAAATAAAGTGAGATTACACAATAACTTTTATCACTTAGTAATTTTCAAATTAAATACCCTTTAATGAAATTATTCAAAACTAAAACTTAAAATACCATAAAAATAAATTATTCATAATTTTAAATGTAAAATTGGTAGTATATACACCATCTAAATATGAGTTGGTGTATAATAACAAATAAGTCTCAATGGAATGTAAAAAAAGGCGAAATCCCTTACAGATGCTCCCTTTTGGTTAAAGGCACTTTAACCTCTAGTATAATGGTTTTGAACATGTAATTATCTTATAAAAACGTAATAATATTTGTAATATCATATAAGATCCATTTATAACATCTTATCCCCCATTATGTTAATAATCAACCATCATTTTTGTTATATCTGGTGTTAATTTCTTTGTTTATCGAGCAAGTTTTATTGCTATTTTTTCTTCCTCTTAATTAGATCATGATTTAATCATATCTAGAATTTAAAAAATTATTTGAATATAATATATATTTATTATACATTTTTCTATATAAATCCATAACATTTGGTGACAGGAAAAAAATACACCGTTCATGGAGATAGTAAGTCGTACGTACACATAGATAATGTTTCCATTTTCATATCATATTGGATGAAAGAAAAGTATATGTATATATATATATATTATCATTCCAGTGTCATAATTTTATGTTATATATCAAATATTTTTTTAAAAAAACTATCTTTAATTCATTCCACGTAAGTGTTAACTTATCACATTGCTTCATGAGGCGGTAGTCCACCGTACACACAAATGACATTATCATTTTCCAAAAAATGGAATGAATGAAGGTATTTGTTGTATAATAATTCAGCAATCATAAAGGCATAATAAATACCATATATATCATATAATGATTTTTATAGTATGTTAATCATTATTTGAAACCTTTAATGGTGGTACTGGAAGAATGAACGACATCAGTTCGTGATGTGGTAGTCTTCTATACACATGAATGGTGATTTAATAGCCCATTTGAGGGAAGTGTGTGAAGTTGTATGTTTTAAACTTAACATAACAACATATAAGTACATTAAAGATACCTAAATTGCTATATATTAATGATATATGTTTAATTTAATGTGTATGAGAAGTAAATAAAATAAAATAAATTTTAGAAAGACATTACTTCTTTTTCAAGTATTCTCCTTTGTTTTGAAATAATGACACCTTAAGATTCATTTATTCATAATATATTGATTCTAGAATATGGTAGGTATATTTAGGAGTGATTTTTGAGGGTTTCTATGTGCCAAATGGGTTTATAGGTGATAATAAGTGGGGGGAGTGAGTGCCCATTTATAGTGGAGAAGGAGTGGAATTATTAAAAATACAAAAAATGAAACACTATTGGGAGGTCTAACATAATTAATGTGACTAAAATAATGAAAAATTATATATAAAAGTTTTTATAATATATAAATATGGCTATCCAATGGTTTTTAGAAATTTTTTGGGTCATCCCCACAACTTATCTTTTATGATTAACAACTATGTAAACTCATTTTTACCTTAATCACTGTGATTAACATTAACTATTTCCTCCAATTCACTTTTTTTTAAAATAAATTTGAAAATATAAATTAGTCTTATTCTAAAAATGAAATAATTTTTTTTCCAACTCAACTCATATATTTGGAATAATTTAATTTAAATTTGAATCTTCAGACAAGATGACAAAGTAGTGTTTCAAATTGAAAATATTCGAAAGATTAAAATGTTTTTATATCAATATTAAATATGAAATTGATTCCAATGATCTAAAAAATTTCAATATATGTATAATTGATATAATTTATCAATAAAACTAATTTCAATAATAATTTATCATTATAAATTATTTAGATAAAAAGTTAATTTATAATTAAAATTCAGTTTTCACTATTCATCAAAAAATCAATCTTCACAGAAAAATACCAAAAATAATATTATTATAATTTTGACCTTATGAATTAAAAAAAAAATATTTTCAAAAATAATTATAAAATTTTCAAATTTGGTATTAGTATAGTTGCTCCATTAAATAGAGGGAAAAAACCTTTTTAGAAATACAACTTTTTATGTGTAAAATTGGATTTTTTCATATATTATTCCTATAAAATATATATATTTAATTTTAAAATATTTTTTCAAATATATAATATATAAATATATTTAATTTCATATTATAATTAATATAATTCATTATGATTATACATCTTCATTGAATAAAAATAGTTTTCTATAAAAACATATATACTATATTCAGTTGATTTTTGTTTTCATTTATAACTAATTGGAAACCAATGAATTCGATAATAAATTTTCATAATTTATTTAATAATATTCGTAAAAAAATTAATATAAAAGGAATATTTTTCAATTTATATAATAATATTAGTAGTATTCAATAAAACTTGGTCATTTGTGTAATATAAGCTATTGAAGAAAATCATTATTATGTGTAACGCTGGCTGACTCAGTATCATGTGAATTCAAGCTATATAATAGATTGAATTTATTTAAGATGTTAAAATTGTTTTAATTTATTAGTTTGTTATATTCCTTTTCATGCATGGTGTTTTGTGACATACATGATATTTAATAAATATTTTCCTTTGTTTATTTGTATGGAGTTACATTTTCATTACCTTAAATTGTTTTTCTATATACTATTTAAACATTATCTCAATAATACATGGTTGCATATTTTAGAATTAACATAATTTAAAACCATCATCCTAAAAGGTTTAATATAATTATCTATTAATATGGGAGAATGGGATGTCAAAAGTTCATATGGAATAATCACATTACTAGGTTTCTTAGTTGGAGAACGCAGGGGGAAAAGAAAACATAGAAATGGAAAAGGAAAGTGACACCCAAATAATAATGGAGAGTGATATAGAATATGTTAATGACCAAAAATCCATAATTTATTTCTTTGGAAAATTTCTTTGATATCATCAGTAATGATGATAATTTGATAAAGTTTTTCAGGACCCATTTCCTCAGGTAGAGAAATTCGTTCACTCTCTAAGAATATAAGGAAATATAATTAATGAAATTATACTATTTCATAGGTACAATATTATACTTTGGTTGTGCCTTGAATTATATCCACTTCATCTCATAGTACATGTTTCAGCACATGGTGAAGTAATACGTTAATCTATAAAACCTCATCCAAATTACAATAAAAAAGACTTCAAAAATGATTTACCTTATAACATTTCTAAATAAATATGATATATTACCTTAGTATGTCTCTAAGATTGAAAAATGAACTTATTAAAACATCATTTAATCTAAATTTTCACATATCAAACATGTGAATAACTTCTTCATGTATTTTTTTGAAACAAAGTAATTACCTGAATAAACATAATACCTTATTAAAAACATGAATGATACTTCATTCCTCAACTAAAACACATGTTATTTGATATATTCATTAAATCAAAAAATGAGGTTGACTCTATAAATGATATCATAAAGTTTTTTATAAATTAAATAATATGTTCCAATATAGTAAATATTATCCAATTTAATTTTTTCATGTAGATAATATCATTATCTAACCATCATTATCTCAATATCAGAAATATTTTAAGGGTTCTTAATCAGGGGTTTTCCAAGATGTTCAACTTTCCACTGAATCGCATTTTTTTGGTACCATTCATTACATGATTTAAAATCTATTATGAAATAGTATTTTAATACAATCCATATATATTTATCAATTAATATGATGAAAATATCATCAATAAAATATGTTTATAACATATTTTGCATATATAAATACATAAGAATGTTAATTATTCCACATTAATTGTATCAATCAAATATTCTTGACCATGATCCCTTATATTCTTATATGGTGACTCTAATATAGATTTGTTAACAAGCAGGTAATATAGGGTCATAATAAAACCATATATGGTATTTTATAAAATAATTTCGTTTTATAATTCAATTATAATAAATATATATTTAATATATTTGGGGATTTAATTAGTATGATGAGGGTCAAGACAAAAGGTAAAGGAAATTTCAACTCACTTTTATTTACATGAGATACATGACTTATTCACCACTCTCTTCTTGAGTGTGGTGTATGTACTTACCATGAATATATTATATTTATCATATACTTGAATTTGGGGGTATTTAAATACCCATTTTTTGAACATTATTTCATGGGGTTTAATTTTGAAAAGTTACCAAATATGTATGATAGTTTGGTCTCAATTAGTCTTCTTTGAGAGTCATGTTTTGTTTTGAACATAAATTTTTTTCAAGGGGTATATAATTCTATTTTACTTGTTATATTATGAAAATAATTCTATTGAGGATATTTTATACTTCATTTAATTTTCATTTCTTACATTGATAGTGTGGTCCCAAGTTACTAAATATTAAGAGTTTATTGAAACAATCTAATCATTTTTTGAGACTGTAAATGATTAAGCTTCCTTTGGTGAAATATTTTGATCCATATCTCAAGAAAATTATTGAATTTTACTCTCATTAGGTTATTAATGATATATTAATGTATTTGTACCATTTTATAATCTTTTGTACATAATATAGTTAAGAATGTGGGTTTAATAAATTCATACTTAACCCTCCCTTCGGTCAGAAATCTATATTCCTTCAAATATATATTTTATAAAAAGGGTTTCCATGAATATTATACCATTATCCTATAATC
Source organism: Viscum album (assembly GCA_963277665.1). Classification (NCBI taxonomy): domain Eukaryota; kingdom Viridiplantae; phylum Streptophyta; class Magnoliopsida; order Santalales; family Viscaceae; genus Viscum; species Viscum album. Next base: position 2,700,553 of record OY728162.1, on the reverse strand, counting down.
ATTAAAATAAATATTATACTTATTGTTTATTTCCCAATATCTTCAAAGGAATATAATTTTATATTTCTAGACAATTAATTTTTATAACCTTCTTACCTTGAAAAAGTAATGTTCTTTTTACCTCATATGACATATATGTATTTATCCTCCATCATTTCATTAAATAATCCATTTCATTTTAAAAAGATTAATCTTTCTGAAAAATTTTATAAAATTAATTTTCAAGGAAAAATGTTTTCAACATTTTTTCAAGATTCTTTTATAAGCTTTCCTGGAAAATTATTTTTAGAATGTTTTCAATCATTATATAAATGTTTTCAATATATTTTCAAAGAAATGTGTTTTAAAAAAAGTTCAAGCTTCATTTATATGTTTTCAAGTAAAAAGGTTTTCAAATAATTTTCAATATTTGTTTATAATTTTTCAAAGTGTTTTCAAATAAAAAATATTTTATGATGTTTTAAATATTTTTTTATATATTTTCAAGCAAAAGGTATTTCAAAATAATCTCATTTTTTCATTATGAGTGTTCAAGGTATTTCATAAGAAAAATATTTTTCAATGTTTTTCTGTATTAAAAATCATTTTTTCAAAGATAAAAGGATATTTTCTTCATGAAATGATTTGGAATTATATTACAAAAAAATAATCTAAGATGAAATTTTTTGATGTTACTCATTACTTTATACGAAATGATCTAAGGGTTCCATTCATATTCTTTCTATGAATGTGTAATTTGTAATTTCCTAGTATTTATGAAACATGTTAATATTTTATGGGGTACATGTTTTTAAAATCCATTTCTATTTCATGGGTTATGTGTAATTACTTGTATTTTCAATTTATTATTTTTTAAATATTATATAGATTAAACTTGAGACCATAATCTGAGAAGGAATGTTATCCCAAGGCCTGGTATGCTCGAAATATTTGTTATAAATATGTTAAAATATTTAATATTAGGTGCATGAATTTTTCTTGAAATGGTAGAATAAATTATAAATGGTTGGACAGATCATAAATTGGAGGGAATAATTTCAATCAAAACAACATCTTTTCCATAGGAACAACCTAACATTGTTCTATGTGGGTCAGTTGTGGAATGTTGTCACTAGAATTTTAAATGAATAATATAAATTAGTAAAAAAATTAGATGACACACAACTTTGTGATAGTTTTATTTTCAATAATATATTTGTAATAGATCCAAGATAAGTCTCATGTAACACCCCAAGCTTCTACGGTACGCTTCTCTTTGAATAATGTGATAGTGTGTGTTGTACGCAACACCAAGTTCTAACACACTATAACCAATCAAACTTGCCGTTATGAATAGTAATACCTACTTTTTGAAATTATATATATTTTATATTTCAAAATGTACTTCATTTTTGGATTCGGAATATCGAATTTAGCTTAAGGTGAAATTTTGGTACTTTTCGGATAACTTTAATATTTTGATGAATAGTGAAAATTACTAAATTTTAATTAAAAACAACTTTTTTAATCAAAATAATTAATAGTGATAAATTATTAAATTGAGAGGTTTTAAATTATATTTAGAATATATTTTTACCATTTAATACAATTTTGGTCATTGGACATAATTTTACCATTAAACCGGACATAAACAAGTGTCAATCTTTTGATAGTTATTATCTCTTAAAAACACGCTTTTTGTTTTAACAACGTGAATTAATTTAAAATTAATTTCTGCCACTTCTGTGTTTTGAATTTGGAAAAATGGATTCCATATTTTTAATCAGGATTTTTAAATTGTGTAAATAGGTAACATTTATTTTTAGGCATTTTGAATAATTACTGCGGTAAATATTTTATTTACCATGGTTAAGGGTAAATTAGGTAAATAAGGGTTAAAAATAATATTATAATAATAAAAAATTACCCTAAAACGTATCCTAACCTTATTGGTTGATACATGTTCGACCATAGGCATCTTTGGGTCGATTTTGGGACCCCATGTAGCCACTTGTAGGTGATAGGGACACTTTATTTTAATTAAGTTAAAATGAATACAAAAATGACACAAGCATATATCTTTTAGAAAAACAATTTTTACATAGGGTTATATATGTTGGATTTTTGAATTCAAATATTCATTAGAAAGATAAAAAGATTTAATACATGATGATATTTTATTTATAATTTTTAGAGATTATATAATTTAATTTATTTATGACACAATGATGATGCAGTAATTACCTTAATAGTGAAAATTTAAACTAATTGATATTATAAATACCCAAATAAATATAATTTGAGAATTTTAATGAATTAAAATATTTTTCTAGGATAATATGACATATGAGGATTTATTTAATTAACTTTTTTAGAAGTAATAATGCTTTTATCAGTTTCACAAAAATCAACTATTGAATAGTGTCAAAATTGACATAAAAGAGTTTTTAAAATAAATATTATATTATTAATTGATATTAAATTCCTAAAAATTTAACGTTCGGCCAATAGACTTATATAATGATAATTGTATCATTAATGGACCACTATGGGGTCTCTTAGATGTATATAGTAAGTTTATTAACCATATTATATAAAAATACAAAGAGACATTGTAAAAGTGAAACTAATTAACTAAGAGTTAATACTTAAAAATAAGGTTAATATAAGTACCCAAACCTGTATAAATTCTATTGGTTGAGTGTTTTGTGACCCATACCCACCTTAACATTTAAATAATCAACTTTGGAGCCATTATAAACCGAATATGAATTTATTATAAATTAATATTTCTAGCTTTTCCAAAGGTGCCCCTCACCCCTCTTATAAAGGGCACTCCTCCTTCCCATTTCTTCACACCTTAAAAGCCTTTTGGATCGGCCAAACTCTGCCCAAATACTCTCCAAACTTCCCTCAATACAACCTAGAGGCCTTAGTTCGATCAGAAAGCCAACCTAAGAAGCCCTTTTGATCAAATCAAAAGGAAGAACCCGAAGAAGAGGTAATGTTTTCACCACCCCTTTTCAAGTTCCTTTCTTCTTCCACTTCTTATTTCTTTGTTATTACCATTCTAAAATAATAACTCCAGTATCTTATATATACTGTTAAGTAATTATAAATATGGTACAATCATATTCAGTATTCTATCCAACCTTTTAATAACATGTCACCATATGTGCGTACGTACGGCTTACCGTCTCCACGTCGTGGTGTAATTGTTATTCAATATATTATTATTTTGGATGGGTATAATAATGATGTGTAACTCATGTAAATAATAAATATAACATGTTAATTATTCTTTATATATGATATACCATCCATTTATATATTATTTTAATATCAAAGGAATGATATTGTCGCTCGTGCGTACGTACGGACTACCGTCTCCACGAACGCGATGAGATTCATTCTCCATCGTATCCATTCAAGTATAACTATCATTTTTTGATTTAAAAATGATTTTTAAGGACTTGATATTATTCTGGATATGAATAATATACAATCTATCCATTACAAACATGGCTTATGTAACAAAACATATAAAAGAAAATGAGTAAGTTAACACCCGAAACAACGATAATACTAAGATATTATTAACAAAGAAATGTTAAAAGATCATATATGATATCATATGAATGAATATGATTCTTGTATAATTTAATAATAATTATTTAACTATTATACAGGAGTTTAACCTACCCCAACCAAGGAAAAGTACAAGGTAAGGGTTATTTCACAATCTCTTCATTATCCGAGGTTGTTTATACGTAATAATCTACTGGGATATCTTTATCATCCACATCCATGTTTCTTAAAATGTATTTCAAAACATTATTACTATTTAAAAGAATATGGGTTAAAGTCATTTATACCCTTCTTTGACTTTTTATAAGTGTTTTATAAAGGAATCTTTCCGTCGTTTTCCAAACAAGGTGCTTTTAACCTTTTCGACAGAATTAAGGTAAGAATGTTTTTTTTAACTTATACAGCGGGTGCCGTTATTTTACGCCGTTATAAAATCATAGAAGCTTCCCTTAAAATATTATAAGAATATTATCAACGAAAATGTTTTATTATATAAATATATGACTCAATGATTTCAAATTATAAAGAGATATTTCTCTAAAAAGAGTTTTGATTTCATCTATGTCAACATCCTTTGATGGATTTTATGCTTATTTGAAGTTGATTTATTATGAAACAAAACATATATATTGTATTGAAGGTTTTGTGATATGTTTAACTATGGATGTACTATTTTTATACCATTCATGGTTTATGGTGAAAGTATTGACATTTCGTATGCTAGTTTTAATATGAATGTTTATGTTATGGTTTAAACTTTTCATATGGGAATGCATTGGACTTAATATGTGACGGGTGGAGCCCGCTATAGCTCCTCTATGCATCGGTAGGTCTCATGATACAAACTAGTGTCTTGGCACAGGGCCTTGGCAAAATCTTATTTGTAGTCTTGGCACGAGGCCTTGGCTATGTGGGTATGATAGTCTGGCATTATTCATTCCATCATTATGAAAGTGGTTATTGATATTGCATGTGATTATTCGATTAGTAGAATATCCATGTGAATAAGTAAATGGCATTATTTCATTTTACTTTTGCTATACTATGTTGAAGTTCAAGTTTAAAAGTCTTTTGTTTTAGTTATACATTGCCTTAAATGTTTATGCTTATTTTTGAAAGTTTTCGCTATATTGTTATCCTTACTAGGCATTTGAGCTCACCCCTTTTCTATGTTTTATTTTTCCCAGGATGTGAAAAATTAAGTTATGAATAACCTACAGGGATATTATGTGGGGATATGAGTGTGTAATATGGATACTATGTTGTTGTAGTATTTTTCCACTTGATGATGTAATACTTTATGAATGTATCTAGTGTTTCCAAGGCTACTAAACCAATCGGTCTTTCGAGATTTGATCTTTCTTGTGATCATGCCAATGTTATGTAATAATGCACTGACTCTAGGTAACTAGGGTCGGGGCGTTATAGCTCATAACCATGGAATCCTATGGAGGACCTAGAGAAACCTATCGGCAGGTGACAACAACAATATGGATCTGATATAGAAAAATTAAATTCATGGTAGTTCTTACTAATAGAGATAAGGAAAGGATTGATATTCATGAACGAGTAATCATATATCCAGGTAGGATATGTTATTGTAATTATTATTTCCCATTCACAATTCATTTGACGCACATAGAAATATCTGCGAACATATTAGCTTACGGATTGATCTTCCTTGTGGGATGAGAAAAATTTATGAGGATTTTCGTGATTGTGAGTATATAGAATTTTTTTCAATTCTATTTTCATTCTTATGGGAATTACTAAATTCTATAAAAAAACAATAGACAAGGTTCGTTCCTCAGGGCTTGTTCCTTATGCTTCCCCATGATTTTTTTCTTTCTTGACACAGGTTCTTCGTTCTTCAACCTATTTTGAATGATCAATTTTTGTGCCTTCAAATCTTGGCACAATGAACTCAAATTGGAGATCAGATATTGGTTCAACTTGATGGAGGTTTTATGGTGATGGTGAATGATGAACCAAAGAGGTTTGGAAGAATCCATTCTTTCAGAGAGATGCATCAGGTTGAATTTAATCATATTTCTGAGTCGATTGAAGGCCCAAAACACATCGATACGGAGTTAGGGTGGTGAAATGAACATTGTTCTAGAATTTTGAGGAGAACGGTCCACCAAAATAGGATCTATGATATTATTTTAAGTGTGCGTAGGAAGAACAATACTTTTTTGTAAAATATGGAACACATTTTGTGTAGTCTCGACTACACAACATGTGTTCATCATTGGACCACATGGCGTGTACCCTAGTTGGTAGACAGACATGGGGTGGAGTACACAGGTTACCTACACGGCTTATACTCTCCCACGCGGCATGGCATGAAGCAGTAATACGGACTACATCATGAACTGGTACATGGATAATCCTACACGGGCTCAAGTCATGTACTAGAACATGTCCAGAGTACACAGGCGGACCCTATATAGTAAGACATGATGTGTGATTCATTTTACATGCCATGTACCTCAGATTCTACACAACATGTTCTAAACAAATCGTACATTGGTCACAATCATTACCCGGGGTCATGGGACATAGTGTGTGAACCTACTACATGTCTTTTAACCCTTCATACATGGATTGATCCACTTCTCCTCCATACCATGGACAAGTTTTATTTGTGTTTGTTCCCTTCTTGTTTTCCTTAGGGTTATCAAGAATAATTTCCTTCACATAGGGCTATGATACCTTCCACAGTACTTCCAAGATAGAGTATTTGGAATCCCCCAATAGGCCTAAAGCGAGATCCTCTATTCATTCTTCATTCCCTATGTGGATTTCTTGGTATTGACGTGACCAAAACTACACATGCACTGATCCTATACATAGCAAGTTAATCTAGATTTATTTTTTGGTATCACCCCATGGCACTAGTTGTGATCCTCATTTGGGTATCATATATATCTCTTAAGATCTATTAGTGTATCTCACTCATGGAGAAACCCAACAAGTAGTACCTCTCAGATGGAATCTATCAGTGCTACCAGACTCAAGAGTGTGTTCTCCCATATGATCGCTTCATGGAATCTTTGAGCTAAATTCCTAGGGCGGGTCTAAAGTGGTTGTGATTTACCTCTAGACTGTTCATCTTGGTTGAGTATATCTAGATATTACTATTATATGTGCTATAGATATATACCTGTGTATTGATGAATATATCTTTCCATTGTTATATTGATTTGTAGTTCTAGAGTGTCCTATTAAGTATTTTTATACTCACCCCTACAGGGTCATTTCCCTCATTTGTCACATCTTGTGTAGACGATCTTCCATTTGATGAAGTCCTGGCAGACCAAGACCAGATGGTTCTTTGTGAGATAAGGTAGGCTGGTTTTTTCATACTAATATAGACAGAAGTCCCAGTACCTTTTCTTACATGTTAGACTTTTGTTATAGACTCTTTTTGGTGGGATTGTATTTTTCCATGTTTTACATTGCTTTACTTACTATCGTACTATGTTTGTGGGATATAGCGATACACATGCATTGGTTTATTAGTATTTTTTTTACATTTCCTCATTTTTTTGTCTTGGAGATGTGTTCATGCATACTGGTATATAGGAAATACACACCATGTTAGTGATATAACAACTCAATGCTTGACACCATCCCCAAGACAATTGTAGGTGAGTTTGGGGAGTTATGACTTGGGCCCCACTGGGACGGGTTGTGATAAAGTTGTATCAATGTGGTCTGTTATACTTTAAGATTGGGAGTCTATGAGAATGTTTTAGGGAAATAGTGTTAACTATTTTGAGTTTTACTTTCTTGCCAGGGACTTTAGAGTTGGTTTGGAGGCCAATATATCTATACAACAGGACTCTGATAACCAGCTTTTCAGCTTGGTACATGAGAGAACTAGTTGCGGGGAAAATAATGGTATGTGCATCATATAGGAAGGGGTTGTTATTTTTATGTCCTTCTTGAGTCAGATATCCAAATATACTCATTGATTGTTATATATCTTGTTTAATTTTAGGATTCCTCTATGATTCATATCAGCTAGGATTCAATAGCTTGATCATATGGATGACTCCATTGGTGATATCATTTTGATACGTGGATCATTTCCCTAGATGTTACTCTGGTTTGTGCAACATTTATACATCCACATGTAGAGAAGCACATGGTACCTACAATACCAGTGGAAGAGGAGAGTAAGCTGATCATGCTTCATGAGTTTCAGCAATAGAGTCCCCTCAGGGTCTCAGGTGAGACAAACCGTCAGGCAGTTGAGGATGGGCTCATCGTGATGGTCTGAGTTTTCAACCTAGTTAAGACACTAGCAGATCAGATGGTAGTGCTCATAGAAATCATTCTACACAGTAATTCATGATGATGGTGGAGATTTTCTATCCAGACATATGATGTGGTGACTCTTTCATGTATGGAGTTCAAATTCCTCTTCGGAGAGGAGTTCTATCCTTATATGATTAGGTATGTGCATATCTAGGAGATTTTTCAACTCTATAAGGGTATAATGTTAGTATCTGATTATTCATCAAGGTTCACCGACTATTTTAGGTACTCAATGGATATGGTCTGAGATCCATTCAATAAGGATCAGACCTTAAAGAAAGGACTTTGTGTAGACATTAGATCTTGAGTTATACCTCTATGTATTCCTACTTATTCTGGGGTGAATGATTGATCTTTTGTGGTTGAATGATTATTGGCTTAGTAGATACATCCGATAATAGTCAGCAGTGGTAAGGAATGTGAATAGACCTTGGTGGCAGGGAGCCAACGTCAGTACCAGGGACTTGGACGTGTGATACATTTCAGGAGGAGGTCCTAGGATAGAGGATCAATAGTTCAGGGCTCACGGGGTGGGTCCATTCAGTGGAGAAAAAGGAAATGCAACTAATGTGACAATAGGAGAAAAATAATTAGAGATTGTCTGAACCTCTATGTAGTATACATGGGTATTGTGGATGGACCACCAAGGTAGATACTATTGGAGATGCTATATCTGTACGGAAGAGGACATGGTAGTGAAGCTGGGACAATAGTGGGAGGTGGTCGATGCTTTGACTAGTTACCAACACCACCCCTGGGTGGTCCGTGTGAGGCTCTGGGAGCTGGTGGACAGGGGAGGGGACAGCTATATGTTGTCAATGATTACGACCCAGGGGATATGTGAATTATTAGAGGTATGAACTGTGTATTTTATTATATGTCATTCATACTGATAGAAATAGGTGATAGTCCTTCCTTTCTCACCAAATACCTTGTATGAGACCTAGAGATTCCAGTTGAACTATTGACTCATCCCTTGTGTTGGGAGACTCCTACTAGAGAAGACTAACTGATCACACGCATGTGCTGACTATGTGACCCGACCCTTGGAGATGTTATTTTTTGTTTGGAATCTCTTGGTGGCAGCATTAAGTCCTAACGAATTCATTCTTTCTATGTATTGGTTATCTACAGTCCATGTCCAGGTTGACTGTTTTAGGTGAAGGGTGTGGTGATTCCGTAAGGATGGAATGAGGTTTTCATTTTTTAATAAAAGGAAACCCAAGCATCATAAAATGGACTCTTTGATAGGTGGATGTAGCTTATTACCCATCTATTGGATTGCCTTCCCCTTGGTGTATCAGATGTTATGAGTTTCTTGTTTCCTGTTGAGGTGAAAGTGTACAAGGATTTCTTTCCTAATGTTGTTCCAGGTTTACCTCCCCCCAGGTAAATAGACTTATGCATTGATTTACACTAAAATATGGCACTAATATATGTATGATCATATCATATGGCTACTGTAGAGCTTTGCGAGTTGAGGGTGCAGTTGGCGGACATTCAGAGGAATGGCTTTGTGAGACCTAGTATTTCACCCTAGGTGGCCCTAGTTTTTCTTCCCTAATATGTATAAGGGATAATGATGTTGTGAGTGGACTAAAATTGATTTAACCAAGTGACCATGAAGAACAAGTATCTGCTACTAAGTATTGATGACTTATTTGATCATTTGAAAGGGGAATGATGGTTCTTGAAGGTTGATATCAGATCAGGCTATCCCCCGCTGCAATTACGGGGTGATAATATGTCAAATACAACTTTTAAATATATTTACATTTATTATTAGTACTTTTTTATTCCTTTTGGAATGAATAATTCCCCAGCAATGTTCATGGGATGTCGGAACCAGATCTTTCAGTCTTATATGGACCGGTTTTTGGTATTCATCATAGAAGATATTCCTGTGTACTCGGAATATGAGGAGGATCACATGAGAAACATAAAGATAGTTCTGAATGTACTTTGAGAGCACCATATTTATTTTTAACTCTTGAAGTTCTAGTTCTGTATTCATGCAGTTTTATTTTTGGGACACGTTATCTCAGTCGATGGAGTGGATGTGGACTCGACCAATGTCCAGGAAGATTGAGCATGGGATCCACCTAGGAGCATGAAAAAGGTGTGGATCTTCCTTGGGCTTTTAGGATATTATCAGAGATTCATACCTGATTCTCTACGATATTAGTACCTATGACAGCTTTGAATTGAAAAGTGTATCATTTTGTGTAGATATAGAAGTGATAGTAGTCTTTTTAGTTGCAAAGGTAGAGTATGTTGAGCACTCTGATCTTGGGATTTCTAGAGGAGGGTGTCAAGTATGTTGTATTCATAGATCCATCAGTAACCAGGTTTATTTTTTCCTGATGTAGAGGTGAGTGGTGATCGGATATGGTTCACACATGTTGATACCGCATGAGTAGAACTATGCGACCCATGATCCAAAGTTAGTAGGGGTAGTATTCGCATTGAATATGTGGAAACACTTCCATATGGGTGAGCAGTTTATTATCTACTCCAATAACAATATTCTCAAGTATATATTCTCTCAGAAGGATTAGAACTTGAGATAGAGGTGTTGGCTATAGATCCTCTAAGACTATGAATTGATATTTTCTATACTCCTGGAAAGAGGAACGTGGTGGTAAGTTCTCTCAGTAGGATATCTATTTCACTGTTTCTAAATGTGGAATTGAAGAAATTAGCCTCATTATAGTTATCATTAGTTGATGGAGATGGTACAACTTACATCTAGTTAATATTTTTCATCACTCCACTCTTATAGCGAATCATGGAGGCACAACTTGGGGATACAAACTATGAATCTATAAATTATCATATATCCATCGGGCATTCTCTAGTTATGTATTTAAAAGGTGGGGATCAAGTCATTCATTTCATAGGATGTATAGTATTACCAGTGGAATTGTGGGAGGAGGTTCTGAGAGGGTTTCATACATCCCATTTTATGGTATATCCAAATGTGATGAAAATTTTCTAGAACCTCAAATGTAAGTTTTGGTGGCTAGTGATGAAGAAGATAGTTTCATTTTTTTGTTTCTTGATGCCTTACTTGTCACCAAGTAAAGGCTGAGCAGTAGGTTCCGGTGGGTTTATCCCAATCCCTTAATGTTCCAGAATGTAAGTGTGATGGGATGTATATGAACTTTAGGATGGTTTTACCACATAAATCCATGGGACATGATTCCATCTGAGTAATTTTTAACCTACTCACCAAGACAGCCCACATCCAGGCTATCCGAGAGAAAAGTTCATTAGAAATATTGAGAACCATATATATTCAGAAGATAGTTCAACACCATGAAGTTCCATCAAATATTGTTTCAAATATTGATGCTCGATTTGCATCCCTATGGTGGAAGGGATTACAGGTGGCATTTGGGACCCAGTTACTCTTGAGTACATATTTTTACCCACAAAATGATTGATATACGGAGTGGACCATTCAGGTTTTGGAGGACATGATATGGGCTTGCAAGATACGCTTTAGTCATAGTTCAGAGGATCTTTTACCATTTGTGGAGTTTTCATACAACAACAATAATCATTCCAACATTAGTATGGCACCATTTGAGACTTTTTATGGGCAACCATTCTGGTCCCCACTTTGTTGGACTGATCCAGGAGACTCTTCACTCATGGGTGAGGATTTGTTGTAAGCTACTATAGAGAAGGTAAATATCATATAGGAGAGGATGAAGACTACACAGAGCTTTTATTGGTCTTGTATTGATAGGCAATGAAGTACTTTTGATTATGAGAAATGAGGCAATGTGTTTCTTTGGGATCCAAATTAACATGGATTGTGGAGATTTGGATTAGGATGAAAGTTATATCTAATGTTTAGCAGCCCTTTTCAGTTACTATATAGATTTTGTGAGGTGGAAGACTACTTATCTCTACCCCCACAATTGGACGGAGTATGCGACGTCATCCAAACTTTGCATCTAAGGTTGTAAGTGTATGACCAATTTCATGTCATCAACAAGGGTGAGCTAGACATCGAGGATGAGGAAGCATTTGTATAGTACCTAGTAGAGATTGAGGATAATTAATGGGACATTGATTCCATTTTTCTGAGTCTAATGGAAGAAAGAGAACCTTCATGAGAGTACTTGGGAGTTGGAGGATTAGATTTGTGCTTAGTACCTCCAACATTTTAGAGCAGCCTTTGTTTTGGCATTACAGGGACATAAATTCCGAAGGTGGGGAGAATGTAATGACTTAGATATTTGATGTATTATTTTTTAAATTTTATAAGTATTTATTTTGAGACCAGGAACAGAGAAGAAATGTGATTACAATCCCTAGTGTTCCCAGAACAATTTTTTAAAAATTATTAAAATATTAAATAGCACGAATGTATGATTTTCTGTAAAAAGTGGAATATCTTCTAAACAGGTTCTCAAATCAGAAAACTGAGGGTACCGTTGTGTTTAGAACATAAACTTTACCATAGGTAAAACATAAAATTGGTCAATGTGGGTAAATTGTGGAAAGTTGTCATGGGAAATTTAAATAATCCCTTTTATAAGAGATCTAGGGTTTCAGCTCAAAGCCCTGGAATCCTATGGAGTCCCTAGAGAGAGAAATTGGAGAATCCTCTCCACATGAGACAATAGAAATTCAGATTATAGAACGATGAACATTGTTCATGGTAGATCATACCAATGATGATAATGTGATGGCAGTTCTTCATCAGTGAGTGATCCAAAATCAAGGTAGTACTCATAAATTCAATTCTTCTTTCTATCTCTAGAATATAGAAATAATGTAGACTAATCCATGAATACATTAGCATGAGGATTGATCAATATTGGGGGATGGGATGATAGTTTTGGGTTTTATTGGGATTTTGATTCTAGAGAACTGTTTTTTATTTGTTTATCATTCTTATGGGATGTTATCTTGGTTGAAATGAACAACATCTAGGGTTATTTTATTGTGTTTTCTCCCCTAATTTCTTGTGTTCTTAATGTGTGCCCATTTTTTTTTGACATATTTAGAATGATCAATTGTTTCACCTTCAATTAATGGAACAACCATGCGAAATTTGAGATCTGGCATTAGGATGACTTTATGGAGTCAGAACAGTAACCACGAAGTATGATTCAAATAGGATTGGGATAATATATTCTTCAGAGGAGATTTTTCAAGTTGATTTAAATATTATTTTTGGGCAGATTGAAGGCCTAAAAGAAATAGATTCAGAGATAGCATGGAGAAATGAACTTGGATCATTATTTTTTAGGAAAACATACCACTATAATATGATATAGGATATCGGATGAGGGGAATAAAGGAAGAACACAACTTTTGGGAAAAATCCAGAACACAAAGCGTGTAGTCCTGGATACACGACGTGTGTTCATCATTGGACAACAATACGTGTACCCTAGGAGGTACACATACACATGGTGGAGTACACGTGTGGCCTATACAGCTTGTACTCTCCCATATAGCCTTTACTAAAATAGTTATATGGACTACCCCATGTGATGGTACACAGGCATGTGTACAAGGGTTGATGTCATGTACTGTCACATAGCTAGAGTACACAGGCAAACCCTGAATGGTCAGACATGGTACATGTCTTTTTATACATACTGTATACTCTATTTTCTACCCCATATGTTCTAAAGACATGGAAGTTGTACATGGGTAATACATGGGGTCATGGTACATGATATGTGACCCTACTATATGTCGTGTACCCCTTCCTACATGTATTGAGCCACTTGTCATTTGTATCCTCTATAGGTTTCATTAGGGTATGTTCCCTTCTTCTTTCCCTGATGGTTAGTGTGAATAATCTCCTACACATCATAATAAGATAAATTCCTCATGACATCCTATATAGAGTTGTTGGAATCCCCTAAGATCCCTGAAGTAGAATCCTTTATTCATTATTCATGCCCTATGTGGAGTTTGTGGTATAAATGTGTCAAAACACTACACAGGTGTCGACCCTCTACATAGCGGGATATTCTAGATTGAGTTTTTGGTTTCACCCCATGGACCTAGTTTTGATCCTCATTCGTGTATTGTATCTCTTTCTTTAGATGTTTTAATGTATCTCTCTTATGAAGGGACTCGAAAAGCATTACCTCTCGGAAAGACGTCATCTGTTCTATCAAACTCAGAAGTGTGTTCTCCCAAATGAGTGCTTGGTGGAATATTTGAGCGGAATTAATAGGGGTAGTCTTTAGTGTTTTTGAATTACCTCTAAACAGTGTGTCTTGGTTGATTATATCTGGATACTCTCGTTATATGTTCTATTGACATATACCTATATATAGATGACTACATCTTTCCTTTGTTATATTTTTTTGTGGTTTCAAGGTATCTTATGAAGAATTGTTATACTCACCCCTACACTATCTTTTCCCACACATGTCATGTTTTTTGAATATGATATACCTTTTTGATAGAGTCCTAGGAGGACCCTAGCATGATGGTTCTTTATGAGACTATGCAAGCCAAGGTTTTCCTGTGGCTATAGACAGCAGTGCGAGTACCTTTTTCTTATAGGTTGGACTTGTGTTGCATACTCATTGTGGTGGTCTTGTATTTGGCCCTCTATTAATTTAATTTACTTCTTTCTTAATTCTAGTTGCAGGATGTATTATTCTTTATTCATTTGTTTATTAGTGTTTTTTTTACATTTTAGCATTTCTTGTGGGCATGGAGATGTGTGTGTGCATACAAGAACATAGGCAATGCCTCCCGTTTTAGTGATATGCATGATCTGTAGTAGTCACCAGCCCCTAGCCAATTGGAGGTGTTTTAGTAACCCTAGTTTCTAGTATGTCAACCTCACATTGTTCTTTTATGTATATAATGTTTAAGGGGGATGTTTGGGAGATTTTGGGAGAACTTTTGGAATGTTTTGTGGCTTTTAACAAGTGCACGATTAGTGCACAATTTGAAGAAATCGTGTGACAGTAGTAGGAAACTATGCAAGATGAGGTAGTGAATTAAGAACAGTCAGCACATGGTTAATGATATAGTGTGGGGAGGTCGTTCGAGAGTATTACCATTTAGTATTTATTGCACGGTTTTTTAATAGTTTTTCTAACAATGTGACTAAACAATGTGCGGGGTAAAACTAAGATCCTAAAAAAGTGGATGTCACACATTTTTTCTCAAACTACCTCATTTTTTCACATATATATACCTAACTCAAGAATCTTTTTTAAGGTTTTATATTCTCCCCCAATCAAACATGAATCGATCTAGAGCCCTTCCATGCTGTTTAGAAGCTCAATTCATGAAATGAGTGCTTCTTCTTCACTGTTCTTGTCATGTTTTCTTAGATATACATCCCCTATTCTATTTTTCGTAGATCTACACCTATTGTGGGTAAATATAAGGTTATTTATTAAATTTATTATTATAATTGTATTGGTTGTTGATAGGGGAAGACATCATAGGAGGTTTCATGGAGTTTTATCCCAGTTTTCTTGGTGTTCTTCGTCTGTTTTTAGTTTCCGCCAAAACGGTCGAGGTAGGTGGATTCAGTCTTGAATCTTGTTAGTATAACTGATTGTAATGATTTCAAATTGATTATATTATATTAATTTTATTTTTAATTGTCTATTTAATAATTATTTGAAACCATCTTTAGTGACAGTTTTGTAAATTGTGGAAATCTAGAAAAATAGGTTTTCTTGAAAATGTGCTATGGTTATTGATTTTAAAATGTTGATTTTAAAATAATGGTTTTTTGAAATTATGGAATGTTTATTTGATTAATATTTTTTCAATAAAAGGATGTTTTTTATTGAAATTAAATTTTTGGTTTTAATTGTGTTGTTTAATAATATTTCAAAAAAAGAATAGGTTTATTGAATTGGTTGAACACACTTGGTTTTGGCATGGGTTTGGCATGTGTTTTGGTGTATGTTTATATGAATTGGGGTGGATAAGGGTGTAAATTACCCCCATCAAAAGTTTGGTATGGATAGGGTCATAAAGTACCCCCATCAAAGTGGTTCACAAAGTGACAGCTTAGTGGAAGGATAGCTCACTACTCGTGATTATAGAAAAGTCTAGGTTTCATGAATGGTTGGATGTGTGGTTAATTGTGATGGACTGGTTATTACAAAATGATATTGAGAGATGGATTTAAATCCATGTTTGGTTGTTTTTCTAGAAATATGACTTACAATAAAATGGGTTAAAAATAGATATTTTTTACTCTTGGTTATAAATGGTTTTTGGTCTTTTTTATATTTAGTTATAAACTTTTTTGAAGAATTTTTTACTATAAATGATTTTATATAAATATTTATAACCTTTATATCCTAGTGGAGTGAGTGGGTAAGTCATTGGGTAAATCCTACTATGTTTTATACTCACCCTTGATTTGGGACTTTTGTTACTTTGCAGATGATATCTTCCAGGACACAGGAAAAGGTAAATTATGACATGTATTTAGAACCACCTCATTTTACATAGCCTATTTGGTGATGTTGGATAATTTAGCTTGGGGAACATGGAGTCTTGTGGTCATATTGTATTTTTTAGTTATTTTATGCTACTTATTTGATAGTTTTTTTTCATCTATTATAGAATACATTGGTTGGTTTTTTATAATGTAAATTGTTGAGATTTCTTGATTTTATCATGCATCATATAGTGTTTGTTTGGTTATGTTTTCTTAGGTAGTGTTTTATTTCTTAATGGTTAAATCATCCCCCAAATTTATTTAAACCCTTCGAAATTTATTTCAATCCTCTCGCATCCAAGGGATGTCTCTTAAGGCCTAGTAATAATTCAAACCCTCCTCAATCCAATGGGAATAAGTGGGTCATTAAAAATGGTATTAGTTTTTTAGATCCAAAATTTTATTTGAGATAAGTGGTATCAACTTGTTTCTTCCTTTTTGGAACAAATATTCATTAGTTTTTTTGGTCTTGGAGTTGAAATTCAGTGTTGTTTATTCCTTGGGTCTTGATCTTAGAAAAGAGTAGGATTTTCGGGACTTAAAATGTAACGTATAAAAATACGTAGCTATTCTTTATATGTTGATATTTAAGTTAACAAGCTTTTAGGTACATAATTGTTTTGGAGAAAATTATAGGATTTTGGAAACTCAATATCTATGTTTTATCCAATGAGAAGATTATAGCAAGAATTCTAGAGGAATTACTTTCCATTATGATTGAATATTTAATTTTTGAAACAATGATATATGATGTGATGCATTGTTTGGATTTTTGAAAATTGTTGAAATTTTATTCAAATGAAAAAAAACTGAAAAGATATTGATTTTTGTATTTTGAAAATGGATTGATTTTTAAAAGAATGACTGAAAATTTTCAAAAATGGTCGAACAAGGAATTTTTTTTAGAAAACAATTTTGTGATATTTGATGTGATAGAATTTGAAATTCTAAGCCTTCAATTTCTAATGAGTGAGCCTTATATTGATTTTTTTGGTTTATAAAATAAAAGTTGTTAGGCTTTATAGAAACCAACCTAAAAACGTATGGATAACATTTTCTCACCTGAGACACAGATTAACCAAGAGATTGTTTAGAGTATCGTCCAACTATTACAAGATATGAACATATGGAACCGAAGGGATAAGACAAGATATTTGGATCATTCCATCAAGTTCAAGAACCAAAATCCACCCATCTTATGGGGTGATTCTAAACCTGAGAAAAAGGCGGTGTGGATAAATAGAATGAATCATATCTGTGATTTAATCAACACACCAATGGATTTGAAATTCAAACTAGAAACATATATGCTTGAGGATCTTGAATGTTCATGGTTGGATATTTCTATCTATGCTAAACTGGATCGAGGCCTTAGTAGGGAGGATTTTGAGGAACTGTTCAATAAATAATTCTATCCTCACACGTTAAAGATTCACATAACGTCGTACTTAATTATCCTGAAGCAGGAAAATATTCTGTCAAATAATTTGTCAGTAAATTCTTTAATTTAGAGTGATTTTCACCATAATATGTGGTGAGTGTTTCCTTTAAGGCACACATCTTCGATTCGGTGATAAGGTATGAGATTATCTCGAAGATTGTGGTGATCTGTATTACTAATTATATAGATATGGTGAATAATGAAATGGTGGCTAAGTGGGATATCTCAATAGCTATGGGAGGAGGATATATGATAATACATATGGGAAATAGTGTTAATGATGAGAGAAAGTAGAAGAGGGGAACATATTTCCAAGGTGGGAGCAGGACTCAAAATTATATGACTATATTAGGGAACCTACTTCTATGGCCCAAGAGCAATATAAGATATTTCCAATCTGTTTCACTTGACCTCGTAAATAGAGAGTGTACAACACAACTTTTATCATCTCATAACTCCAATAATATGGGGAACATTATGTCATATTGTCATAGCTCTCTATGGTTAGGTGCTTGAGAGACTTTTTAGGTGTCGCAATAATCGTATTATTCGACCAGATGAGAGAAGAAAAATCAGACTCATCAGTATAGCAGTGTTATCCATGGTGATTCTAGGAACACCATGACTCCCCAATAAGGTAAATATCATCAAGGCAACAAAGTGAAACGTGAATCAATGATGTAATTGTATGGAGATGAGTAGGTGATTCTATACAATCAAACTAGACTATCTACGATGATAGGTATGATTCTATTGAATTATACCCTTATGCATGTTTTTTTTGATATTGGTGAATCACATTCCTTAATTTATTCTCTTGGTGTTGATTTTATAATTTTAAAACTTGATATGATTCTTTCTCTAATAAAACATAAAACTAATCTTGGTGAAAGATAATTTTGATACATTATATGTAGAACATGTTCTATAAGTGTTTATGGAGCTGAGAAAAAATGGTATTTCATGGTGTGGGAATAGATGTCTTTGATGTATTCTTAGGTATGGATTGGTTAATAATGTTCAAGGCACATATCAACTATTATAGAAGAATGGTTAGTTTCACAACTAAGAATGGAATTGAACATATATTTAGAGGAAAAAAGGTTATAAATGCAGGTGAAATGGGCTTGTAGGAACCAGAACTAGGAATTACCTCTTACTAGATTACAGAATTGAATTTGGAATCACTGGAAAATATTGAGGATAACATTTTTCAATATAAGTGGATAAATTTCCTGATGTGTTTCCCCAAAAATAATTGTTAACATTGATAAGAGAAGTGGAGTTTTTAATTGATCTCCTTTAAGTTAAAAGTCCTATTTCACTTCCTTCTTATAGGATAGAACAAAAAAAAGTTAATGGAGTTGAGATTATAGTTGCAAGAGGTGGAAAATATAGGCTTCATTCGGTTGAGCATGTCTCAATTGGAAGCACCAGTCTTTTTTGTAATGAATTTAGATGGAGCTCATCGATTGGTTGTCAATTATCTTATGACTAAACAAGTTATGATAATGAATTCATATCCACCTCTATGCATTTATGATCTATTTGATCACTTTAGGGGAGCATAATGGTTCTCTAAAACTGACTTATGATTAGGATGTCATCAATTGCGAGTTCGGAAGGAACATATTTCGAAAAAATATTTCAAAAGTAGATATGGCCATTATGAATACTTGGTAATGCATTTAGGTCTTATGAATGCACTAGAAGTATTTATGAAATTGATGGATTAGATATTTCAGTTTTATTAATATTCTTTTATAGAGGTATTTTTGGATGATATATTGGTGTGTTTAAGGAAATGAGATGAAAATAAGAAACACTTGGTGACAGTTTTGGGAATCTTGAGTTATGATTGATTATGTGGAAAATTTTCAAAGTGGGATTTTTTGATACTATAGGTATGATTTCATGGCCATGTGATTTGTAAAAAAGGTGTTCTAGCAGATCCAAAGAAGATTTAATATGTTATCTCTTTTCAGCTGATAAAAAATATATTTGAGATATGAATATTTCTTATTATCGTTAGTTATTATCGACATTTTTTTTTGTGAATTCTCATTACTATTATAGAATCCCGAATTTTTCATCACATAAACTTTCATTACATTTTACAAAACCGAGGATCATTAAGGTTTAGTGTCTTGGAAACCAGGAACTTAAAACATGAAAACCTAAATCATTAATCTTAAACACTTGAAAGGATTCTCCTCATATTCATCCTAGGTTCATTACTGCATCTCATAACCTGGGGACATACATCAAAAGAAAGGGTGAGCAGAAGGCCCAGTAAGGGAAATAAGAGAAACAATTTACATGTGAACTTGAGATACTTCAATAAGGTCATGAAAAGAACTTTAAGGCATGAGAAAGAAATCATGAGACATATCATAATAAAAATAACATTTTTCGTAACTTGAAGATGTGCCTACAACATTTAATATATACAATCATGAACATATCACCAAGGTCCATCCCCAAGGTGTCATTTGAAAATTACCAAGGTTATTCACCAAGATATCGTGAAAATTGTAATCTCTAGTGGCTACATCATTACCCAATGCATTGGAGCGCTATCAGGGCGCACCCTTAAATTTGACTTTATAATCATGTGACCCAAATATATAATCATCAAACATTTCATAAATGACCCATATAGCATAAAATAAATGGGTTTCATTTCATAATCATAACGTTTTAAAAACTGCTTTAAAGACATGATATTTACGTCACTTTAAACCCACGAAAAGGGAAAGCGGGTTTCATGTATGTAAATACTAGAATTTAAAATAGAACATCTTGGTATATATGTGAATACCCATATAGAAGGTAGAGCTTTGAGTATTCACTTAATAAAATAAAATATCATTAGAAAAAAGAGAGAGACATTTTGAGACGAAAATTCTGCAGCATAACGGCTATATTTGAAGGTTTTTAGGAAACATTGAAAAGAGAGGGGACATGGGTAAAACATTCATAAATGACCCATAAAACAGTAGAGGGACAGAATTTAAGGGATTTAAGAACATGGTAATGAAATTTTAAAATATGCCATATGAAATGAAGATCATGAAAGGAAGAAAAAAAATAAGATTTCTCTAATGAAAATTCGGCAGCCTAACAGCGTTACATAAACTTCAACCAAAAATGAATTGATGAGATCAAATAGGGTCTCTCATCATATCAACATAAAATATCAGTATGATAGATATAGAGATCATACCCCAATATAATAAAAATGAATTTCAAGACTTGACATTGAATTAGAACTTTGAAAAGGGAGAAAGGTGCAAGGACCACTTAAAAATTCAGCAGCCTAACGACGCCACTTAAACTTCAAAATACTGATTTGAAGAGAACAAATGGGGTATCTCATAATATGTTCATAAAATATCAGTATGATAGATATAGAGATCATACCCCAACATAAAGAAAAGTAACTTGAAAGAATTGACATGAAAGTAGAACATCAAATGAGAAGGGTGAAGAACCACTTAAAAATTCGGCAGCCTAACGGCGCCACTTAAAACATCAAAATACTGAATTGAAGAGATCAAATGGGGTCTCTCATCATATGGTCATAAAAGATCAGTATGATAGATATATATATATATCATAACTCAACATAACAAAAAGGAACTTGAAAGAATTGACATGAAAGTAGAACTTCAAAACGAGAAGGGTGAAGAACCACTTAAAAATTCGCCAGCCTAACGGCGCCACTTAAAACATCAAAATACTAAATTGAAGGGATCAAATGGGTTATCTCATCATATGGTCATAAAATATCAGTATGATAGATATAGAGATCATACCCCAAAATAACAAAAAGGAATTTGAAAGAATTTACATGAAAGTAGAACTTCAAAACAAGAAGGGTGAAGAACCACTTTAAAATTCGGCAGCCTAACGGCGCCACTTAAAACATCAAAATACTGAATTGAAGAGATAAAATGGGGTATCTCATCATATGATCATAAAATATCAGTATGATAACTTTATAGATCATATCCGAACATAATAAAAAGGTACTTGAAATACTTAACAAGAAAATAGATCTTGAAAAATGAGAAGGGAGAAGGAATTTGTTACAAAAATTTCGGCAGCCTAACGGCGCCACTTAAAACTTCATAAAACGAAATAATGAGAGTAAGAGGGGATCACTAATTACTTGAACATGAAAATGGAAGTAATAGTAGTATAAAAGAACACCATTTAACATAAGAAATGGAGCATAAAAGAAATTACATAAAAGAGATTTCTTGAAAAGAAAGAGAGAGATCAGATCCCTTACCTTAAAACGTAACTCTTAAAACTCAAAGCTTGGGAACTTGAGGGCTTGAGGGCACCTTGGGAGGACTCCTTGGGAGGAAATGAGACCAGAACTTCGTTGGAGAAGAGTGGGGAGTCGAAATGGATGAGAGGATGGCTTGGTATTTATAGGGAAAGTGAGGGGACAAGGCATTAATGGCCAAGGGACACCTCAAAAGTGGTTTTCTCAAAACCATGTGCTCTCCCAAGATATTTCCCATGAAGTTAGGCCACATGGCCCCCCCATACAATAATTCATCACCTTTGGTCGACCATCCCTTAAAATATCTAATGACATCATCATGACACAGTTATGATGTCATTAAACATACTGAAACCCTAAAACTGTATTTTTACTATTCACTGAAAATTCAACTTTCTCAGAAAGATCCCAAAATTTCAACTTAACCAAATATAAATGCTCTGATTTCAAAAATTAACTCCATTTTATAAAAATAATTTTCTAAATATTTTTAATTTATTTTTTAAATAAATACACTATTCACCGAAAATTCATTTTTTCAGAAAAAACTCCAAAAATTACCATAACATAATATCCGTGCTCTGAGTTCAAAAATGAAATCCATTTTATAAAAATAATTTTTTTAAATATTTTTAATTTAATTTTTAATTAAAAACACTACTCACTCGAAAAAACTAATACTTGAAGAATAATTTATGAAACCGCTATTTAACCATTTTATTGAATCACATTACTTAATCAAGGTGCCTAGATTATATTAATACTTTCTTTAAGCGAGATTACTAATCCATTTGGACACATTACTAATTCTAATCATAAAATCACTATTCATAATTTACTATTCATCAATAATTAAGTTGATCTTATTAGACTCTAAATTTCGTACTGAACATAATTGTAGAAGACCATTTTTTGAAAATAATTACACATTTTTAATTATTTAATGTTTACATAAACATTTTTTAAAAAAACTTTCTCAAAAACTCATCAAAAATATGCATACTATATTTATCCGGTCATTTGAAAATTCATAAACTTCATCATAAGAAGAAATCCTAATTTTTTATTTAAAACAAGGGATTACACAAGCCAGTTACAGTCTCCTTAAATAGCCCCTTATCACACCAGCATAGGTCCTATGTGTAAGGTGTGCTAAGGTGAGATATTTTGAGGGAGGCTCGGCCAACAACGCACGAGTAGTAATTTCTATCAGGTTGAACTTCTCGCGAAGGCGATTCCATTCTAGCTTCACACGATGAAGTTCGGCTTGGGTTTGGTCCAGAGGAAAGCCCAGTGGTGCTACCTCCTTCCCAAGTTCTGTTAGATGGGCTTCGATTGGTCCAAGACTACTGGGTGAGGCCATCGAATCTTCTTTCTATAATAATTAACCAAGATTAATTGTATTTAGAGACAATAATAGAAACGTTTAGTTTACAGCGGTCATATTGACCAATGGTCATATAACAGTCAAAACCTAATGGTCTCATTTTAATTATACTCATGTTATCAAATGAAACATTTTTGTTGAGTATAAAAATAAAATAAAATAACACATAAAATTAGGAAACAAGATTTATTCAAAATTTTGGGTCGTTACAATCTTCCCCCCTTAAGAAATTGTGTCCTCGCAATTTTTAAAATTGGGTTTTGAAATTTCATTTAAAGTCCCACATCGGAAAAGGATTCAGTAAAATTATTACTTTAAAAGATAGAAAGGAAAGTGCAATGGTCACCTGAGTTAACCCATAATAGGATTACATGGAGGAAAACATGGATATGGAAGAAAAAACAAAGGGTCATGTTCTGGGTGAGAGTGATAGAAAACATGATTAGGGGAAAGTTAACCATAAGAAAATCCCAAACTTATGATGTGTGTAAACGGTCTTTGATTACCTAGTAGGAAACGTAAACCAACAACATTTTTTTTACGTTCTTTTTCATAATTTTAAGGAATTCATTTACTAAATAGAACAAAAACATAAGAAATTATACCTACCTTCATGTAGAGTTTCATCATTTAATAAGTTTCTACCAAAACTAATATTTTCTCTAAACTATAAGCATTATAAACTACTTGGTCTCATCAAAACAGAAGAATCATCTTCTAGAGAATCACATAATCCACAAAAGATTAACTATCTATTTCTTCTATCTTTAAACATTATCCCAAAAAAAGAAAGGGTAAGGTAAAACAACTCTTCAAAAAGAAATAATCCCATAGGAATGCAAACTACTTTTAAATCTTCAAAGTTCCATGGTACTACCCAAAGTTCATCATAGACCATTCCATAAATAACGGTACTTAAAATTCCTCAAAATAAACCAAACTAAAGTTGAAACCCAAATACAAGAAGGATTTAATAACATAGTCTTCCAAAATAGACTTCATTGTTCATATCCAAAACACATCAACCACTCCTAACATCTTATAACAAAATTAGCTAACCGAAACATATTTTACCCAAGATAGGTTAATCATTCCCATAAGTAAACTAAATTATTATAAGTCCACCTTAAATTCATCGATTCTTCAAAATATAAGTCAACCTTACTCCTCAATGAAAATACCGTAGTAATCTATTTACCTCGATCATATAGGGTCCCCAAAATAGTAAACATCTTCCAAAATAATAATCATTTTTTAATCCCCTAATCATCTCTTTCATATTAATACGACAATCATCGCATTTCCTATCACATTGGTTTTTGGGACATGTTCTTCTATTTCCCTCCATTAACAAAGAAAAGAAACTATAATTAGGGGCTTAAATACTTAGCTAATAATAATGAAAAGGAAACTTTAAGCAAAAAAGGATAAACATGTAGAATAAAAGTATATCCTAACTTGTGATCCCCTAGGTTCCAATCTAGGTTATCAATGATCATATATTCTTATGTGAATCTTTATTTTTTTTATCCCTGTTCCATTAATAATGGTTCATACTAAGCTTATGAATTTACCAAAGCATATCCACCGGGAGTGTCATAACCAAGAGTGCAGCAAGGCCCATTGTCGTGTACCAGTTCCCGTTTGAGTCTAGCTCAAATCGGTGTTTTTGGGTTTTACCCCTATGTACATCTATGCCAGAGCCACCTCTACCTGCTCGTATCCAGACAGGGATGTATTTTCTTGGCAACCCATTACTCAATACTCACCAAAATACCAGGAATATTTCCTATATATAAACTTTTCTATAGGCTTCTTCCAAAAGTTTTCATATCCTAATTTCCACAAATAACTAAACCATCCTTTGATACCAACTATAGAATCCTGAATTTTTCATCACATAAACTTTCATTACATTTTACAAAACTGAGGATCTTTAAGGTTTAGTGTCTTGGAAACCAGGAACTTAAAACATGAAAACATAAAACATTAATCTTAAACACTTGAAAGGCTTCTCCTCATGTTCATCCAAGGTTCATTACTGCATCTCATAACCTGGGGACATACATCAAAAGAAAGGGTGACCAGAAGGCCCAGTAAGGGAAATAAGAGAAACAATTTACATGTGAACTTGAGATACTTCAATAAGGTCATGAAAAGAACTTTAAGGAATGATAAAGAAATCATGATACATATCATAATAAAAATAACATTTTTCATAACTTGAAGATGTGGTTACAACATTTAATATAGAAAATCATTAACATATCACCAAGGTCCATCCACAAGGTGTCATTTGAAAATTACCAAGGTTATTCACCAAGATATCGTGAAAATTGTAATCTCTAGTGGTTACATCATTACCCAATGCATTGGAGAGATACAAGGGAGCACCCTTAAATTTTCCTTTATAATCATGTGAGCCACATATATCATCATCAAACATTTCATAAATGACCCATATAGCATAAAATAAATAGGTTTAATTTCATAATCATAACTTTTTAAAAACTTCTTTAAAGACATGATCTTTACGTCACTTTAAACCAACGAAAAGGGAAAGCAGGTTTCATGTATGTAAATAATAGAATTTAAAATAGAAAATCTTGGTATATATGTGAATACCCATATAGAAGGTAGATCTTTGAGTATTCACTTAATAAAATAAAATATCATTAGAAAAAAGAGAGAGACATTTTGAGATGAAAATTCTGCAGCATAACGGCTATGTTACAAGGTTTTTAGGAAACATTGTAAAGAGAGGGGACATGGGTAAAACATTCATAAATGACCCATAAAACAGTAGAGGGAAATAATATAAGGGATTTAAGAACATGGTAATGAAATTTGAAAATATACCATATGAAATGAAGAACAAGAAAGGAAGACAAAAATAAGATTTCTCTTATGAAAATTCGGCAACCTAACAGCGTTACATAAACTTCAACCAAAAATGAATTGATGAGATCAAATAGGGTCTCTCATAATATCAATATAAAAGATCAGTATTATAGATATAGAGATTATACCCCAATATAATAAAAAGGAACTTTCAAGACTTGACATGGAATTAGAACTTTGAAAAGGGAGAAAGGTGCAAGGACCACTTAAAAATTCAGCAGCGTAACGACGCCACTTAATCTTAAAAATACTGATTTAAAGAGATCAAATGGGGTCTCTCATCATATGGTCATAAAAGATCAGTATGATAGATATAGAGATCATACCCCAACATAAAAAAAGTAACTTCAAAGAATTGACATGAATGTAGAACTTCAAATGAGAAGGGTGAAGAACCACTTAAAAATTCGGCAGCCTAACGACGCCACTTAAAACTTCAAAATACTGAATTGAAGAGATCAAAATGGGTCTCTCATAATATGATCATAAAAGATCAATATGATAGATATATAGATCATACCCCAACATAACAAAAAGGAAGTTGAAATAATTGACATGAAAGTATAACTTTAAAATGAGAAGGGTGAAGAACCACTTAAAAATTCGCCAGCCTAACGACGCCACTTAAAACTTCAAAATACTGGATTGAAGAGATAAAATGGGGTCTCTCATCATATGGTCATAAAATATCATTATGATAGATATAGATATCATAACCCAACATAACAAAAAGGAACTTGAAAGAATTTACATGAAAGTAGAACTTCAAAACGAGAAGGGTGAAAAACCACTTAAAAATTCGGCAGCCTAACGGCGCCACTTAAAACTTCAAAATACTGAATTGAAGAGATAAAATGGGGTATCTAATCATATGATCATAAAATATCAGTGTGATAACTTTATATATCATACCCCAACATAATAAAAAGGTACTTTAAATACTTAACATGAAAATAGATCTTGAAAAATGAGAAGGGAGAAAGAATCTGTTACAAAAATTTCGGCAGCCTAACAGCGCCACTTAAAACTTCATAAAACGAAATAATGAGAGTAAGAGGGGATAACTCATTATGTGAACATAAAAATGGAAGTGAGAGGAGTATAAAAGAACACCCTTTAACATAAGATCATGGAGCATAAAAGAAATTACATAAAAGAGATTTCTTGAAAAGAAAGAGAGAGATCAGATCCCTTACCTTAAAACGTAACTCTTAAAACTCAAAGGTTGGGACCTTGAGGGCTTGAGGGCACCTTGGGAGGACTCCTTGGGAGGTAATGAGACCTGAAATTCGTTCGGGAAGAGTGGGGAGTCGAAATGGATGAGAGGATGGCTTGGTATTTATAGGGAAAGTGAGGGGACAAGGCATTAATGGCCAAGGGACACCTCAAAAGTGGTTTTCTCAAAACCATGTGCTCTCCCAATATATTTCCCATGAAGTTAGGCCACATGCCCCCCATACAATAATTCATCACCTTTGGTTTACCATCCCTTAAAATATCTCATGACATCATCATGACACATTTATGATGTCATTAAACATACCGAAACCCTAAAACTGTATTTTTACTATTCACTGAAAATTCAACTTTCTCAGAAAGATCCCAAAATTTCACCTTAACCAAATATCAATGCTTTGATTTCAAAAATGAACTCCATTTTATAAAAATAATTTTCTAAATATTTTTAATTTATTTTTTAAATAGATACACTATTCACTGAAAATTCATTTTTTCAGAAAAAACTCCAAAAATTACCATAACATAATATCGGTGCTCTGAGTTCAAAAATGAAATCCATTTTATAAAAATAATTTTTTTAAATATTTTTAATTTAATTTTTAATTAAAAACACTATTCACTCGAAAAAACTAATACTTGAAAAATAATTTATGAAACTGCTATTTAACCATTTTATTGAATCACATTACTTAATCAAGGTGCCTAGATTATATTAATACTTTCTTTAAGCGAGATTACTAATCCATTTGGACAGATTACTAATACTAATCATAAAATCACTATTCATAATTTACTATTCATCAAAAATTAAGTTGATCTTATTAGACTCTAAATTTCGTACTGAACATAATTGTAGAAGACCATTTTTTGAAAATCATTACACATTTTTAATTATTTAAGGTTTACATAAACATTTTTAAAATAAATTTTCTCTAAAATTCATCAAAAATATGCATACTATATTTATCCGGTCATTTGAAAATTCATAAACATCATCATAAGAAGAAATCCCAATTTTTTATTTAAAACAAGGGATTAAAAAAGGCAGTTACAGTCTCCTTAAATATCCCATTATCACACCAGAATAGGACCTATATGTAAGGTGTGCTAAGGTGAGAGAATCTGAGGGATGCTCGGCCAACAACGCACGAGTAGTAATTTATATCAGGTTGAACTTCTCGAGAAGGTGATTCCGTTCTAGCTTCACACGATGAAGTTCGGCTTGAGTTTGGTCCAGAGAAAAGCCCAGTGGTGCTACCTCCTTCCCAAGTTCTGTTATATGGGATTCGATCAGTCTAAGACTACTGGGTGAGGCCATCGAATCTTTTTTCTTTAATAATTAGCCAAGATTAATTGTATTAAGAGACAATAATCAAAACGTTTAGTTTACAGCGGTCATATTGACCAATGGTCATATAACAGTCAAAACCCAATGGTCTCATTTTAATTATACTCATGTTATCAAATGAAACATTTTTGTTGAGTATAAAAATAAAATAAAATAACATATAAAATTAGGAAACAATATTTATTCAAAATTTTGGGTCATTACAACTATCTTCGCTTATGAATTTTTTGGAAAATAATAATTTCCCAGTGTCGAAATGGGAGAACATTGCGATGGATTTTGTTATAGGTCTCCCACAAACAGTTTGGAAACATGATGCCATATGGGTGATAGTGGATAGGCTTACCAAGTAGACCCATTTCATCCCTATTAATGAAACTCATATGGTGGAGGATCTGTCCCAAATTTATAGCCATGAAATCGTAAAGAAACATGGAGTATTTGTTTCGATAGTTTGAGACAAAGATCTGTGGTTCACATATCATTTATTGAAATCCATACAGAAATACCTTGGTACCCAGTTGACTATGGGTATGATGTATCATCTTCAGACGGATGTTCAATTAGAAAGGATGATACATACATTGGAAGACATATTGGGGGATTTTGTAGTGGATTTTGGTGGATCATTTGAGGATCATGTTCCATTAGTGGAGTTCTCATATAGTAACATCTATCCTGCCTAAAAATATGTAGCTCATTTCGAAGTGTTGTATGGGAATCCTTTTTTTTCTCCATATTGTTGGTTTGAAATAGGTGAGACTTCATTAGTTTGGATGATCCTTGTCCAATAAATTAAAGAGAGTATTCATTTTATCAGAAAGACAATGGAGACAGCTCAGAGTCATCAGAAATCGTATGCGGATCATCATCGAAGACTGTTGTCATTCAAGGTGAGTGATCACGGGTTCTTAAGAATCTATCCAAGGCCTAGACATTGTCATTTTATGAAATAGGGTATTTTATCCCCTTGATATATTACCCCTTTTAAGGTACTAGAATGGTTTTTGGAGGTGTAATATCAGTTTTCATTGACATCATAGTTCATTTCGGTGTATAATGTGTTCCATGTATCTCATTTGAAAAAGTATCAACCTGATCCTGACCTTGTTATCAGACTGAATCATATTGACCTAGAGTCGGATGCTTCATTGGTACATTTCTTTGTATAGATTGGGGATAGTAAATAGAAATAATTTCACGGAAAATGCATCTGTCTAGTGCGGGTTTTTTGGTAACATGTTTAGATTTAGGAAGAGACTTATGAATGCGATAAGGAAATGAAAGAGAAATGGATGGAATTTTTTTAGGGAAATGATTGTTTTCTACATTACAAGAATGTAAAGAAAAACGGTGGGGATAATTTAGTACCCCTAGTTTTTGGTATATTACAATTAAATTTTTATTTTTATGTATATAATGTTTAAGGGTAATTTTGGGAGAGTTAGAGAGAACGTCTCAAATTTTTTGGGGCCTTTTTTCAAGTTCACGGTTAGTGAAAGGTTTGAAGAAACCATGTGACAATAGCAGGAAACCATAATGGATGAGTTAGGGACATTATCATGGGTTTTCAATGGTTAAAAATTCAGTGCAAGTACGCAATGCGAGGGTCTTCCTCGACAGTTTCTAATACACAATTTTTCTAACTGTGTGACTAAACTGCGTGTTGGGTCAAAGTGAGATACTAAAAAGTATATCTCATACATTTTTACACTAACTAGATCTTTTTTTCACTTATGTGGACCAAATTATATATTCTTCTCTCTTGAAGGCTAGATAACCTCTCCCTAGTGAATTGGAATCGATCTAGATCCTTTCCTTAGTTTTTATAATCCTAATTCATGTAGTAAGTTCTTGTTCTTCACCGTTCTTATCACATTTTCTAAGATCAAATTCTCCCCTCTTCATTATTTCATAGATTTATATTTATTTTGGGTAAATATAAGATTTTTTATGAAATTTATAATTATATTTTTCCTGGGTGTTGATATGGGAAGATATATAAAGAGGTTTTGTTGATATTTAACATGGTTTTGTTGGCATTCTTCATCCGTCTTCAATTTCCGCCAAAATAGTTGAGGTAGGTTGTTTCACTCTTGACTCCTCTTATTTGAACTGATTTTAATTCTTTAAAATTTGTTTCCCTAATGTTGAATTGTTTCTTAATTGGATATTTAATAATTTTTTGAAACCCTCATTCTTTCCAATTTAGTGAATTGTTGAAATCATAAAATTTGGGTGTTCTTGAAAATGTTCTTGGGTTATTGATGTCAAAAATGTGGATTTTAAAATTTGTATTTTTAGAAATTGGGGTACATGGATTTGATTAAGATGTTTTTAAAAAAAATAATGTTTTTATTGAAATTAAATGGTTGGTTTGAATTTTCTTGTTTAATGATTTTTCAAAAAGAGAATGAGTTTATTGAATTGGTTGAACACACTTTGTTTTAGAATGGGTTTTGGTGTGTGTTCATATGCATTGGGATCGATAATGGTGTGAGGGAACCCCATCAAAACATTGGGATGAATATGGGTGTGAAGTAACACATCAAATAGGTCTATTAAGTGATGTCCTAGTTGAAGGATATCTCACCACTCATGAGTATAGAAAGGTTTAGGTTTCATGCTTGGTTAGATGTGTGGTTATCTTAAATGGAATGGTTATGGAAAAATGATATTGAGAAATTGTTTTAAATCTTAGATAAGTTGTTTTTCTAGAAAAATTAGTTGCTGAAAATGGGTTAAAATTTCACTTGTTTACTCTTACTTATAAATTGTTTTGGAACTTGTTTATATTTAGTTATAAACAATTTTGAAGATTTTATCATATAAATGGTTTTATATAAATGTTTCTAGCCTCTCTATACTAGGGGAGTGAGTAGGTAAGTGATTGGGGAAATCCTACTGAGTTTTCTACTCACTCATGCTTTTGTATTTTGGTGATTTTGCAGATGCTATCTTCTAGGGAATGAAAAAATGTAAAGTATCACACATATTTATCACGACATCATGATACATGGTATTTTTGGTGATGTTGGAGCATGGATCTGGTAGATAATGGATTCTTGTGGTCATATTTCATTATTTAGTTGTTTTTACATTTTTTAGTTGATAGTTGGGTTTTAAGTAATTTTAGAATACTTGGTTGGTTTGTTTTAATGGAAATGATTGAGCTGTCTTTATTTTATCATGCAGCATGGTTGGTTTGTTATGTTTTCATGGGTAATGGTATATTTATTAATGGTTAAATTATACCCCACTTATATATTAAAACCCATTTGAATTTATTGATAGCATATGGTTTCTTGGGATTGTTTCTTAAGGCCTATTAATTATTCACCAACTTCTCAAGCCAATTGGAATAACTGTGTCCGTATAAGAGGCGTTAGGGAGTCATGGCACTGTCCCTAGTGGGATCGGTCATGAAATTATGATTTTTATGAAATCAATAAAAAACATGTATCTTTTCCCACACATTTTAATATGTTTACATGTTCATTATACCCACACTACTACAACATGTCCTTTTATCATCACTAAAAACCGACATTAACAGTGCTAGAAAAGTGATGTTAATGCCAGTGTAGATAAAGGGGGTCCCATTTATCAGTGCTCTGAAAAGCGCTGATAAATTCCACCTTTATCAGCGCTAAAAAAGGTGCTGATAAAGGGGGTCCTTTATCAGTGCTTTTTTAGCATTGATAAAGGTGGGACTTTATCAGCGCTATCTTGATCGCTGATAATGGGACCCTTTATCAGCGCTCTTTTAGAACTGTTAAAGGAATCCTTTATCAGCACTCAAAAAAGTGCTGATAAAGGCACAAACCCCTTCACCTGCACAACTGGCACCTACACATTTTGCACACCTACACAAAATAGCAGCACCTGCACATCTGCACACCTGCACAAAATAGAACCTACACACCAACCAAGAACTGAAAGACGACATAGCGCACAGAATATTTTGACAAACAATGATATATAAATTTACTTAACATCATGAATTCAAATAAAAACACACTGATATATACATTTAAAAAAAATTACATGGTTTCAATTACAATTATCCAGCAATAGTATAAACATTAATGTTTCATCCTTTGATATCTGTGATCCCCTCTCAAAAATTGCCGTCCACGGTATTTGTTGTTGAACAAACCATCTGAACTCAAGGAAAAAAATCACCTATATAAGAAAACAAACATTATGTTAGTAATAAAATAATGAAATAAATTAAAACATTAATATGATAGAATATATTAATAAGGATATTTGAATGTAAAATATGGAAATAATAAACTCAAATTTTTTCATTCTGATAATAATGAAAGTGAATAATGTAAAATCAATATTTTTTTGGATGATTTATCTCATTTAATAAATACTGATTCTTTATCTAATGAAAAGCTTTACCGGTCACATCGTGTGTCGGATTGAGGTGCATCTAATTCGTACATGTCACAAATGACTCATGGATAATTTTATTAAAGTATCAAAACAATCCAAACGCATTTTCTCGGTTTGTAGTATGTCACTTGTGTTGTTTTCTAAAGTTAATGTCAAATTTAAATTGATATCAGACACTTTTAGCCATACCAGTCACACCATGCATTTGATTGAGGTGAGGTTGATTCGCACACAACCAAAATGACTCATGGATCATTGTCCTAATGTATCAAAACAATCCGAACGTTTTTCCTCGGTTTGTTGTATGTCACTTGTGTTGTTTTCTAAAGTTAATGTCAATTTCAAATAGATATCAGACACTTTTATCAATACTGCTAAAAATGTGCATCGGATTGAGGTGAGATTGATTCGTACACATCAGAAATTACTCATGGATCGCTATCCTAATGTATCAAAACAATCCAAACGTGTTTTCTCGGTTTTCTGTATGTCCCTTGTATTGTTTTCTAAAGTTAATGTCAATTTCAACCTGATATAAGACACTTTTAGCTATACCGGTCACACCGTGCATCGGATTGAGGTGCGATTGATTTATAAACCTCAAAAATGACTCATGGATCGTTTTCTTAAAGTATCAAAACAATCCGAATGTGTTTTCTCAGTTTTCTGTATGTCACTTGTGTTGTTTTCTAAAGTTAATGTCAATTTCAAACTGATATCAGATACATTTATCCATACAGGTCACACCATACGTCGGATTGAGGAGTGGTTGATTCGTACACATCAAAAATGACTCATGGATCGTTTTACTAAAGTATAAAAACAATCTGAATGCATTTTCTCAGTTTTCTGTATGTCACTTGTGTTGTTTTATAAAGTTAATGTCAATTTCAAACTGATATCAGACACTTTTTTCCATACCGATCACACTATGCGTCGGATTGAGTTGTGGTTGATTCTTACATGTCACAAATGACTCATAGATCATTTTCATGAAGTATCAAAACAATCCTAATGCATTTTCTTGGTTTGTCGTATGTCATTTGTGTTGTTTTCTAAAGTCAATGTCAATTTCAAACTGATATCAGATAATTTTATCCATATCGGTCACACAGTGCATCATATTGAGGTGTGGTTGATTTTTACACGTCAAAAATGACTCATGGATCATTCTCCTAAAGTATCAAAACTATCTGAACATGTTTTCTTGGTTTTACATATGTCAATTGTGTTGTTTTCTAAAGTTAATGTCAATTTCAAACTGATATCAGACACTTTTAGCCATACCGGTCACACCGTGCATCAGATTGTGGTGAAGTTGATTTGTACATGTCACAAATGACTCATGGATCTTTTTCATAAAGTATCAAACCAATCTGAACGCGTTTTCTTGGTTTTCCATACGTCACTTGTGTTATTTTCTAAAGTTAATGTCAATTTCAAATTGATATCAGACACTTTTAGCCATACCTGTCACACCGTGCATCAGATTGAGGATTGGTTGATTCATACATGTCACAAATGACTTATGGATCATTTTCCTGAAGTATAAAAACAATATAAACGTGTTTTCATGGTTTTCCATGTGTCACATTTGTTGTTTTCTAAAGGTAATGTAAATTTCAAACTGATATCAGACACTTTTAGCCATACCTGTCACACCGTGCATCGGATTGAGGTACAGTTGATTCTTACACATCACAAATGACTCATGGATCATTTTACTAATGTATCAAAATAATACGAATGTATTTTCTTGGTTTTCCATATGTAACTTGTGTTGTTTTCTAAAGTTAATGTCAATTTCAAACTGATATCAGACACTTGTATCCATATCGGTCACACTGTGCGTCGGATTGAGGTGTGGTTGATTCATATACATCAAAAATTACTCATGGATCATTTTCCTAAAGTATCAAAACAATATGAATGTGTTTTCTTAGTTTTCCATATGTCAGTTATGTTGTTTTCTAAAGTAAATGTCAATTTCAAACTAATATCAGACACTTTTAGCCATACCGGTCACATCATTCTTTATATTAAGGTGTGGATGATTCGTACACATCACAAATGACTCATGGATCTTTTTCCTAAAGTATCAAAACAATCTAAATGCATTTTCTCATTTTTTTCATATGTCACTTGTGTTGTTTTCTAAAGTTAATGTCAATTTCAAACTGATATGAAGCACTTTTAGCCATACTGGTCTCACCATACATTGTATTGAGGTGAAGTTGATTCATACATGTCATAAATGACTCATGGATCATTGTGCTAAAGTATCAAAACAATATGAATGCGTTTTCTCAGTTTTTCATATGTCACTTGTTTTGTTTTTTAAATTTAATGCCAATTTCAAACTGATATCAGACACTTTTAGCCATACTAGTCACACCGTGTGTTGGATTGAGGAGAAATTGATTTTTACACATCACAAATGACTCATGAATCGTTTTCCTAAAGCATAAAAAGAATCCAAACGTGTTTGCTCAGTTTTTCATAGGTCACTTGTGTTGATTTTAAAATTTAATGTCAATTTTAAATTGATATCACGCACTTTTAACCATACTGGTCATATCGTGCATTGGATTGAGGTGTGGTTGATTCGTACACATCAAAAATAACACATAGATCATTTTACAAAAGTATAAAAACAATCTGAATGTGTTTTCTCAGTTTTTCATATGTCAGTAGTTCATAAGAGTCTCTCATTAAGTTATTATTTACTAGAAACTCAAATCATTTCTAAAACCATTTTTCAAAATCTGAGGATATGAAACATAAGAAATGGTTATCATAGATTCTCAATAAGTGTAAAAAAGGGAGATATCAATGATAATATAAATATAACATAAGTAGTAGGAATTCACCTTCATTGTCCTATTTCTTTACATTCTTCCATCAGGGATGATGCCCATTCGTTTTTAAACACATCTATATCATCTTATGAATAGAAGTTTTTGGGACAGTCATGGTAGTACTAAAAAAATATAAATACACAAAGGATTATTAAATATTTTAAATGAACTAGTAATTATTTTCAAAAATACCTCTTCAGGGATGCTAATTTGTTCATGAAATATGATATCTTTTATAAATTTACAAACATAATAACTACAGTACTTTCCATTTGTTTATTTCAGAAAATGAAGATACATTAAGAAAAATAAGTAATCTGTTTTGATATGTATTTGTATAGTGAAATATAATTATATATACCATGATACTTATCTATTTATAGATCTCGTGCGCCTTATAGTCCTTATGCCCTGGATTAATTCCATCCTTTAGACGATATTCATACACCGCCCTATCATAACAGAATCCTCATTAAAATATAATATAAATTATATAACCAGATATTTAGTTCTAAATTTTTTGATCTATTGTATTAAAAATTGACAATCTCCATCATGTGTGGTCGGTTTGTTGGTCCTCCATACAGTGAATCCAGAAAATAAATCTTTGGTGTATCCAAATTGACTGCAATGAGCATCCAATGATGCCTAAAAACACAAAAAGGAATAAGTAATGATTAAAACGAAAATATAATTGATATGATTAAAATGTTTATTTTTCCCCTGAAATGTTGGTATTAAAAAGATCATGTCAGTTGTAATTTTACATTGAAATGTTCTGAGAAGGTTTGACATTAATTCAGCCCGAAAATTGGAATCTATTTATTTTTGTTGTGTAGACATGGTGTGAGGACTAACGAGTCTAAATTTGTTTTCATGTGAAAATCCCTTCAATTGTTTTTCATATATACGCCTGAGAAAAATATTAAATTTAATTAGCCATAATTATCAGAGTGTATCAGCTTCTTTAAAATCAAATCATGAAAATATACCTCATGTATACATTTATAACTAAGGCATCTAGCCAGTCGTATGTGATGATTTCAGCTACAACGTCAGCACTAATGAAATCTAATGTTTCCTCTCCATACATATCTTTTTCCCAAACAATTGTGTGATTATTCCCACCTTTCATTTTCTTATCCACATGAGCTTGCAATGATATTAATTGTGGATATAGAACGGGTGGGGAGAAGGTGCCCTTAGTAGATTTTTTTGATTGGTTGGTTGATCCTTTTGAGGCATTATTTCATTTTAACTCTTTCTTTTTGTCCTTCTGTAATAACATTCATCGATTTAGCCCTTTTCTAATTAAATGTTAAAGTTTCTGCTTTAAAAATGAATTGGAAATGAATACCTCATAGTCGACATCTTTTTTTACAAGATTCGACAGCCATGAAATGAATGTTTCAATAGATTTCTCCACCGTATGAATGTCGTCATCGTCATTTGGCATGGGTAGCTCGGTTCTCAGCTCATGACCTACGTTAATAGACACTTTGACATGACCATTTGGAAGTGGTCTGGAGTGTAGCATGTTATTCTGAATATTGAACACCGTAGCCCTCACTATAAGGTGATGGGTGGGAGTTGAAAGATATAAATCATAGTCATTTTCACCCAAAATAATACCATTACAAGAAAGGTATCAATGTGTATGTGATTCAAATTTCATATAAACAAATATTAGAACATTGATTACCTTGGTTAAGTCAGGTCTTTGAGGGGAATGGATCGCCTCAACGCTTTTGGGGGTGTGAGGCGGGTTGTTCTTGAGATGTTTCATCTCTTCGCCTCTCCCCCACCAATGTTTCTAGCAACTCTCCCTAAAATTGGAATTTTTCTTCAAGGGTAGCTTGTCTATCTCTCATTATTTTATCTCTTTATTCTGTTCCTCCTCTTGTTTTATTTTTCTGAAAGTATTTCTGGGGTGTCACCCCAATACCCGCACCTCTGACGCGGCAATATAGTTATGGATGTTTCAAGGCCGATAAAAGTATGTCTGCATCAGGTGTGGGTGTTGTTGATTCCTGTGACAATTTCAAATAGAAAATATGGGAAAATAAGTAATCATAATTATGTAATAGTGATTTAAAGAAAAACAAATTTATATTATGTCATACTTACACATGTTTCCCACAATTTTTCTGTGTTTTCATCTACCAGTTTCCCCTCTTTATTAACACGAGCCTCCTTCCATAGCACATGGCGTGGGATGGAAGTGGCTTGGGATTTTGATTTATCAATCTGCATATAATCATAGAAACATTTTTACATTGTTGTTTTATGTCACATAAAAGTATTATAATACTTTTAAAATACGTACCAATTTTTTTCAATTGAATCATACCCCAGCTTTGCTTTACGGTAGGGGTACGCTGGTTTTGTTGCTCGTTCTTTATTTTCAGCACTCAGTTGTTTTTTCATAAATAAAAAATTTCCATCAAAGTGATGAAAACAAGCAACATTAAATGTGTTACCAAACACAATGTACCTGAAAAGTCTGCTCCACATGACGGTTGAAAAATTCATCCCACGCTCTTTGGGATATCAAGTGTGCATAAAGAGGAGGTGGGTGTGGATTGATTTTCACTTCAGCATCTTTCAAATGAAATTTCGTTAAAATGGTGAAAAAGCCTCTATGAACCCTTCCTTCCATTATTAATACATATTCTTTGTGCAAGACATCTACTATAAATGCACTCTTTAAGAGATGATGTAGAGTTATTCAATATTTCAGTATTTTATATTATTTTTATTTAATAAATTAAATAAATTATATCATAATGTTACCTTAATCTCTTCCCACATTAATGTTTTCAGCCCACTGACAATATGGTGCCACGAATATATACCAATCGGCACGTGTTACCGAGTGACGATTCCAATGTAGCTACTAAACAGGGCTTTGGTTGGGTTTACATGCTGGCATTGCTTATTCCATCCCACCTCATATTTGATGCCCTTGGATTTTTCCTTAAGGATTTTTCCTAAACCTATCAAACTACGGTGCACCTGTTTTTTTGTGCCGACGGGGTTTCATTACCTACCATTTCCTCAGTTTATGCATCATCATTATGTTACTCCAGAGTTCTAGCATCGACACTAGTACCAGCAACAACAGGTTGAGAAACCTGTTGTACCTCAGTAGTGGGACCAGCAACAATAGGTTGAGAAACATGTTGTACCTTAGTAGTAGGACCATCTACAGCAGGTTGAGAGACCCATTGTACATCAACAGTGGGACCAGTTGCAACAGGTTGAGAAACATGTTGTGTCTCGGGATTGGGTGCATCAGTAGGTGAAGAAGTCATTATCTACAGAAGTGGATTAACATTTAATTTAGATCACATTAAAGTATAAGCAAACAGATAATAACATAATGTAATGAAATCTATATTACAATAAAAAAATAACCTGATTATTGAACTCTTTTTATAAAGGATGAAAGGATTTGACCACTCTATCGACTATCCATATCCCTTAATTGTGGTCTCCTCTAACATAAAAAATGTCGTCTACATTGGGACCACTGCTAAATGATTGAGAAGTCTTAATGAAAGGGTCATCCTCCGTTGAATATTCATCTGACCCTTCAGTTTTTTTGGTTGATAACAGAACAATTGACCAGTTTCAGTTTGTGGGATCTAGAACATAAAATACTTGCACTGCATGTGATGCCATTATAAACAGTTTGTCTTTCTCCCCTTACTGAAATCAACATTCATAAATCCCAATTCATCTATTTTAATAGAACTCATGTTATCAACCCACAGGCATTGAAAAATCATAACTTGGAATTCT
Organism: Viscum album; assembly: GCA_963277665.1. NCBI lineage: Eukaryota > Viridiplantae > Streptophyta > Magnoliopsida > Santalales > Viscaceae > Viscum > Viscum album. Next base: position 2,660,511 of record OY728162.1, on the reverse strand, counting down.
GTATAATATAACTCCTATATTTGTTTGATTATTCCAAAGTATGACATATTCGCATAAATTGGATTTCATTCCTCAGCACCGGAAACATGCATCACTTTAGCAACAAGTGTAACCCCACTATTCTAAATGGTATTGTCTTCATCATGTTCATTAGTATAAAATTTATAACCATTAACTACATAAGCACTATAAGATAATACATACACACTAGGTCCTCCGGCTAGCCATCGAAGTCAGTCTGAAATTGACTCTGGATTTTCATCTGACTTATTAAAAATATGGTCCTGAAACCATCCAATAAACTGTCGATTATGTGTATCTGATATCTATTTGTCAGCCCTAAATGGAGTCAAATGCCTAAGAATTTCTTTGTGGGTTTCAACATATGGGTCAACATTGAAATTGTTATGAAAAACATAAAGGTGGGCCTGCTCCCGATCTGTAATATTGATTGTGACATCCTCTCTTCCAGAAATTCCTTCACCCTCAAGCTGCCCAATGTGACAAGATTTAAGTAAGCCAATTCTTTCCACACCAGAAAGGTATTCGGTATATAATTCGACGGCTTCCTCAACAATATATCGCTCTGCAATACAACCCTCCGAATGACTTGGATTTTTGACAAACCCTTTCAAAATCTGCATATACCGTTCAATGGGGGTACATCTATCTGTAATGTACAGGACCACATAGTTGAATCTCTCTTACCAAGTGAACCATCAAATGAACCATCATATCAAAAAATGAAGGCGGGAAGAACATTTCTAAATCACATAATATGACGTCAATTTCTCCTTCTATAGTTGGAAATTTCTACGGGTCTATAACTTTGCTGCATATAGCTTTGAAGAAGAAACACAATTTCGTTAATGTATGGGGGACATTCTTTGGTAAAATGAAACGTAAAGAAATAGGAATGAGATTTTTCATCAAAACATGGCATTAATGTGATTTCAGACCTTTTAACATCAAATTTCTCATTAACACGAGGTTCATACTATTTTAAGAATACCCCTCTGGAACCTTTACGTCATTCAAGAAGTTCCAAAAATGATATCTATCCTACCTGGATTAAGTTTAAGCAGAAGGAGGAAGAAATGTTCATTTTTAACCCTTCACTGGTTCCAACTCTTCTCATATTCTCATCTCAACCATGTCCAACCTAGCCCTAATTCCATATTTTGTTTTTCCAGGTGTATTTAGAAACGTGCCGATGACACTATCAAACACATTTATTTCTACATGTATAACTTCAAGAAAATGTCTGAAATAAAGACAATTCCAGTATGGTAATTCAAAAAAAACTAATCTCTTTTTACAACTGATTTTTGTAAGGTTTTTTGAAGCCAGTTTACCAAAATTAGTGTCCACATTTTTAACTTTCTCAAACAATTGATCGCTTGTTAGTGGAGACGGTGTTGTACGCTATTCTAAACTTTCATCAAATGATGTCGTCCAAGATTGGTACTTATATCTTCGGGGTAAAAATTTACGATGTCCTACAAACATGGTTTTCAATGAATGTTTCAACCTAATTGATTTTGTACCTTGTTCGCAAATGGGACTCCCTGGAGTTCATTTAATGCTATATTCTGACAAATTTCCATAAGCAGGGAAGTCATTTATCATCCCGTACAACATGGCTCTCAAAGTGAAATCATCCTTTTTGTAAGCATCATACAATGTAACACCTGAATCCCACAATAATTTAAAATCTTTGATCAATGGATATAAATAAACATCAATATCATTACCCAGTTGTTTTTCTCCTGATATAATCATATATAACATGATGTATTTTTGTTTTATGCATATCCAAGGTGGTAAGTTATAATTTACCAATATAATCGGCCATGTACTATGACTGTTTCTTTGAAAACCAAAAGGATTAACTCCATCTATAGATAACGCAAGATAAAGGTTTCTCAACTCGTTTCCAAATTCAGGATACTCATGATCAATTCTCTTCCACTGAGGAGAGTCTTCTAAGTGACGTAGTATCCCATATTTAATTCTTGTATCTGTATGCCATGTCAATTGTCATGCAGTCTCCTCACTACCATATTGGCGCCTAAACCATTGAATGATTGGAAAGTACCATACAAATTTAGTAGGACTGGATTCATCTTTCTTGTTTTGAGAAGCACCACACTTGGGGAATTCTTTAAGTGATTTGTGGTCTTTGAAAAACAGTATACAGTCATTCTGGAAGGCATGTATTCTTTCAGATATCATACCCATCGAGTGTAGCATTAATTAAGCGTCGTATGTTCATCTTGGGAGCTCATTATCTTCTCGGAGCATGTCATTCATGAGAGAAAGTAGTTCCGTAAAACGGGCGTCACTCCACACATTGTCTTCTTTCAAATTATATAGCTTCAGTACAACTGACAGTGCTGTATATTTAGTGCAACCAGCATACAATGTCGTCTTCGCACAAATTTTTAACTTCTCAAACAATTTTGGGAAATCACTAAGTTCATCTTCGACGATCGTTATCATTTCATCAATACGATATTCATCATCATTAACATATGTAATCACATCCTCCATAAGGTTATATTCATTGTTCATACTTGTAATCATATTAGATGATCCATAAAACGCAGTGTTATCCTAGCCACTACCTACATTCTTTGTTTACCCATGTTTATTCCAACATGTATAACTCTGATCTATTCCATGACAAATCAAGTGTTCTTCCAACTACTCTGGACTAATTTGTTTTGAATAAAAATAGCGTAAACACGGACAAAGGATTTTTGAAGGGTCATATGCATGATCTTTTGCAAACTTGATAAAATATTTCATGCCTTCTTCATACTCTTTTGTCAATCAATGGTAATTCAACCATTATTTCTTTCTATTCATCCTATTTGAAATCCAAAGTATGGTTATATAGGTTAGGGGATAAGTAATATGAGTATAATTTAGATAAAAAACTAGATACTTCAAAAATGGTGGGGGCGTGCTAATTAATAGCAAATCTTGGGTGGTTCTTGGGATTCATCCATTCTCTTCCTATCTTTGATCCCCCGGATGAGGGGAGGTTATTGGGAGTTTTTTATAGTGTGTTAGTGAGTTATTCCCTCATACTTCCTCCATTACATTTATCCTTTATTTTCCTATGATTTTGGATGATTTTAACTATGATTTTGTGATGATTTCACTATATCATCTTCAAATCAATTCAGATGATGTAGATTTTGTTTGTATTAGCTATAGGTTATCCTATTATGATTAACACACTATATTTTGTGTGGTTTAGGTGGTGTTGTGTTTCCCATTGAGTTTTTAAAAGATTATTATTAATTAAATTAAGGTGAATAATTAATTATAATTTTCTATAATTAATTATTTGGGAATTGTGCCTTGAGATTGGTTATCAATCATTGGTACAAGATTAGATAAGGCATGTATAGTCTTGGTTGAGGATGAGTTGGTCTTGGTGAGGGGGTTAATCCATTTTTTTAGGTAGGTGGACCCCATAATACAAAACCTTGTTCCAATTTATACATGATTTTGCATTCATGCATGAGTATATGTGGTCTAGTGAAAGGGATAGAAATCAATAGCAACCTAGGTAAATAAATAGGGTGTTTTTGATCCACCAAGAGATAGAGTGAGGGTTCTATTAAATGTTTCCGAGTTTGTGATCATCCAGAGATTATGTCTCCATGGAGGTGAGTTTTCTAGTTGTTTTTATGATAGGATCAGGTTTTTTATGAGATTTGTATAGCCTAGTTAGGTTTTATAAGGATATTTGAGTAGCTATTAGAGTCTTAGGCCTAAAAACATGGATAATATAGTTTTATACCTCACGTATGATGGGGAAAACCCTCTTAAGGATATATAAGAGTAATGTAGTGTGTGATGAGTAGGATATTCAATATAGGGATTGGGGAAGTGTAACATAGAGTATTTCCTCCTTATAATTGGATTAAGAGATCTCCAATGAGAGATATGATATGGTACCTAAGTGAGGGTCATTGTAATAGATTGGATGACATAGCATAGGGTATCCAAGGCTCTTAGTGTGAGTTTCTTAGGATGGTTATTATTTAGTTTTAATGAGTTTTAATGTGAGAATTATAAGATGATATAGACTAGACTATCAAGGCCTAGATCAAGTATATCATATGGGTTGTGACATTACCATGTAGAGATGATTGTGTGTTCATATCAATGAGTAGAGATGTGTTAGGTTTGTAGAACCCAATAGATTCCCTTATAGGAAGAATTAGAATGTTGATAGGTTGGGAATAGTTTTCATGAATAAGCATGATGGTTTTAAGGAGATTATTATTCAAGGCTAAATGGATGGAGACTTTTATCATTTATGGTCAGACCGACTAAGAGATTGGGACTTCATATGACTTTCACCTAGTTGAAGTGTGATCATCCATGGGTCCCACATATTGATGATGTGGTCTAGCTAGAACAAGAGGTTGGATATCTAGATACCCTCTTTAGATTACTACTTAAATGTTTTTTTGGCATGAGACAATATGGATGGACATTATTTAAGTGATATGGTGTTGGTAAGACCCTACTTTGAGTGAGAAGGCATTGTTCAAAGGGAATTGGTGTGTGACTTCCATGGAATCCACCTATTGATGGTGAATTTTGACTTTTGATAGAGGTTGGATATTGTGATTCCCTCCATAGATCATTTTTTGTATGATAATATGCTGTGAGATATAGAAATAGGGATCAATTAGTATTGGTTTGGAGTAGTTATGTGAGAGGTTGTCTATATCGATTCCCTCCTCAAATAGTTTTTTATGTTATGTGATGGTGAGACCCACCGTAAGTGATAGGGGAGAAGCTACTATGTTGTGGAATTAGAGGATATGTGAATCACACCAAATGTGAGAGGTTGGTGGCACTGTTATGTTTTAAGAAAGGATGTGATATTTAAACTGGTATATGACCCAACCCAGAGAGAGTGGGTTGTGGGTAGGAATTTGTAGTAACCCTATTAATGTTCATTTTTTTCAAACCCAAGGAGAATAGTGTACAATATAGAACATACTAAACATATGTCTCATCAGGTTGGCATGTCTCACCTAATGACATGAATTCACCAACACGGACGGTTCAAACCCTACCTGGACTTACTATGGGGTAGTATCCAAAATCAGAAAAAGTTCCATACTAAGGGCCACTATATGGAGTGAAATCCTAATCTAGTGTAACAAGATTTCACAAAAAATACTCTCTCTATTCAGGTTTCTATCACAAGGATATAGTGGGGAGAGCTAATCAAGATCAAACAAGTAACCAACCTCATATACATGTGTCACACACACGAGCATCACACACAATAATCACGCCAAATCATAATTAATCTCAATATTGACAATAAATGAAAACATAATTAATTCATGCAAATTAAATTTTACTCACCCTAAGGAGGAGGAACCGGTGGCGGAGGAGGAGGAGGTGTCGACGGCAGAGGCAGTGGAAGCAGCACGAAAGCGGCGCGGAGGCAGCAGAGGCAGATCAGAGGCAGCGGAGGCAGTGGAGTTGGAGGACGAGGAGGAAGAGGAAGACGATGAGGAGGAAGAGGTGGAGAAGGAGGATGAGGAGGCTGTGGTGGAGGGGAGTATGAGGAGGACCCGCGATAGAGGAGGAGGAGGAGGACCCGCGGTGGAGGAGGAGGAGGAGGATGACCCGCAGAAAGAGGGGGAGGCGGAGAAGTAGGCGCTGCAAGAGGAGAATGAGGTAGCGGCCGCAGCAGAGGAGGAGGCGAAGGAGGAGGCGGTGGAGAGGACGAAGTGGTGGAGGCACAGGGTAGGGCTTCTTCGATTGATAGGGTACGGGGAGGAGGAGCCACGACAATAGGAGGAGGAGGAGAAGTAGGTGTCAGAGTAGGAGATTGAGGCAGCGGTCATGGTAGAGGAAGGAGGAGAAAGAGGCCGCGATGGAGAGGAGGCAGCGGCGAAGGCACAGGGTAGGGATTCCGCGAAAGCTTGATAGGGTACGGGGAGGAGGAGGGGGACCCATTTGCACTTATAAATCCCACTGGGACCATTATCAGTGCTAGTATAAAGCGCTGATAAAGGGGGTCTTTATCAGCGCTGATAAAGGGTGTCTTTATCAGCGCTTTTCATTTTAGGGCTGATAAAGACCCACTTTATCTGCGCTTTGGTAGTGCTGACAAATCCATACTTTATCAGCGCTAATAAAAGCGCTGATAAATGTATACATTTAATAATTTTTTTATATTATTATATATTTATTTAAAATGATATTTCTAATAAATATATATATTTATTTATTAATAATTATAACTCTAAATAAATATATCTTTATTTATACTTATAAAATTATTTGAAAGGTATATTTATATATATATCATTGAAAATATAATAAAATATATATTTATTTTTGAAATATAATGTAATTTTACTATATGTGTACATTTTTTAGAACATATATATTATATGGGGAACATAATGAATTATAAATCAATAAAACATCAACGTGATATGTAATTATAATCTATAAATGAACATTATTCATGCACATATATGATCACATACCATATACTCATGATATTCATTGACCCCAATTCATTGGATAATACATATATATTTATAAATATAATAAATTTAATAAATTAATAAATCTAATAAATCTAATAAATCTTATAAATCTAATAAATATGTTTATTATTAATCTTATAATTATTTAATTATATATATATTTAGTTATAACATGTGTTTTTATTTAATTTATATAATAAACATTATTAGTGCTAAGAAAAGCACTAATAAATGTAACCTTTATCAGTGCTAAGAAAAGCGATGATAAAGGGATATTTAAAGCGCTGATAAAGGGTAAATTTATCGGCGCTTTTTTAGCGCTGATAAAGGGTAAATTTATCAGCTCTTGTTTTAGCGTTGATAAAGTCTTACCCCTTTATCAGCGCTTTTCCGTTAGCACTGATAAAGGCAGGTTCCTACCTTGCCCAGTTTTGTGGTAGTTCCATTTATTTCCATGGGTAATGATATGATTATTTATGACGTTGTGGAATATATATGTATGATTTCACTATCATATTGGTGGGACATATATCTTCATCCAATTCATTGGGTAAAAATTTATATCACATGAGATAGACATGACTGGAATAGGGTTGTACTCGGTTCAGTAATATAGGGCTGGAACAGGGGTGTACCAAGTTCAGTAAATGATTTTTCCACTAAAATTTTCTTGTTAGAAATGCCTTTACTACTATGGAAATCATTATATATTCTTATTATTATTCTAAAATTCCATTTTTTATTCCTATATTATTCTTTCATATCTTATTCACTATATTTCCTTGTGATTCATTTCTTATGAACTACCAAGATTTATGACACAATTCATATTTTTGATCTTTACTACACAGGGTATGATCCAATATATTTTTTATCATGTTATCATACCCCTATTCTCCTGTGTATTCTTACATTTTTATCTTGTTTATCCTTACTGAGCATCTGAGATCAACCCTTTTTATGTTTCCTGCCCTAGGTTGTGAAGATATTTGTTAAGTATGATGTGTCTATGAATGTTGTTAGTCAAGAATAAATGATTTTGAGATAATGTAGATCACTTATGTATTAGTGTTCAGGTTTCCATGTATCCAAAGGTACTAGACCAATTACACTCTTTAGGGTCTGTCGGTGTACTATTTTATGTATTCCAAAAACTTTATGTACTGATAATTAATGGAAAGTGTGGGTAACTATTGTTGGTATCAGAGAAAAATATTAGTTAACATTTTTAAAAAAGGAAGGTAAAACTTTAGTGAGATCCTTAGGTACATTTGAAAGGATATGTCTGGAAATGTCTCTAAGGATATGTATATATATGATTCAATGTTTAGGAAAATATCCTAGAATTTTTTAAAAGGATAGAGTGAGTTGTCTCGTAGAAATACATCAATTTTTGGATACTACAAGTGGATGTGGTTGTAGCATATATCTACCTAGGGTTTACAACTCCATCAAGATGTTCTGGGATTGACTTGTGGTAATCTGGTACACAACAACATGCCTTGCTACACACCTAGTTTGACACATCTAGGGGATAAACATTGGGTATTCACAAACTCTTCATGAACCATCATAAATAAGTTAAATATAAGTTTCTTATGATTAACCTAGGATGAACATAGAGTGTAACAAATTATGGAAGGATTCATGATTTAGATATCACATAAGTAATTATTTTCATGACTATATGGTTTTTTACTATGATAATTAATGCCCACGCTATGATTTTTGTTTTAGTCAATGGAAGGAACTAGAAATAACTAGATTAATGTTGAATGTGATGGGAGATTTGGTGATTAGAATTTAAGTGGGATGAGAAATAGAGTGAAGATGTAGTGATCATTCCTAATAAGTTTTCACGGAACATGATTAACACTGTTTACCTTAACCAACTCTCGGAATCTCCAAGGAAGAGAAAGAAAGAGTGAGCTGAGAATTCAGTTAATAGAGACCATAGAAGAAAGAATATTCAATTTCATTTTTATCAAGAATGTGGAAAAAATAACCTAACTAAATATCTTACAGGAACAAGAATATGTTTTGACTGTGGGAAATAATGACACATATAAAGTGAATTCTAGGGGAAATGAAGATTTTGTTTAATTAAATGGATAAGAATATTCAACTATTTAAGATATCATCAAAGGTTATGTGTTTTATGTGTGGAGTAAAGAGTAATTATGAAACTCATTTCCCCAAGATGAAGGATCTTGATGCGATCCAGTAAGTTTTTATGAGTAACAGTTATATTAATAATGATAAGAGACTACATAAGAAATGTGAAAGGAAAGAGATATTGTGTAATAGAATGATGTAGCCTTATTAATGACATAAGGGTGAAGTGGAATAATAATATTTTTAATTGTTGGTAATAAAATATTATATTATATGAATGATGAAATATACAAGGATTTTTCTATGTATGTTTTTCCATTAGTATTTACATTTTTATATTGAATGTTCCCGATGGAATGGTGATGTGATTTAATGATAGGGTGATATTTTAACTATGGGAAGGTAACCCTTAATATGTTCTTTATGTTAAGATAATGTTTTCCGGATAAATATATTTGGGTTAAGAATTTAAATATTGGATGGTATTGATTACCTTGGATCTAAGTATGGACTTTTGGATAGGTGGTTTATGCAATAATTGATTATGTTTATATAATTTTTTGATTTAATGAATATATTCAATATACTTTGGAATAAAGAAGCATGCATTTTTCCAAAATTATTTTTGGTAATTAAGGTTATTACTATTTTTCAAAGGAATACAGGACAATGGTATTCAATTGTTTGAAATGTTAAAAAAATAGTTTTATGTTCATTCTAAATCATTTGATTTCCTTTTTTTGGAAGAGTTATAAGATTAACCATTCAAGAAAATATTAAGTTACACTTTGGAAGAATTATTTATATACTGAGTTTGTATTCAAAAAATTGGTTAAAATTATATTTAGTAATTAACCTTGTCTCTTATATGTACATTGTATTTTGTAAAATTATATTAGTGAAATTTAAAAAAATGACATCGTATATGTCAGCTGACAACCAATAATTTTTGTAAAGGTCGTGGGTCTTGAACACATGAATGAAGGACGATAAGGGTTTCATGACTACCACTAGACTATGCGATGTCCCCATTAATGTATATTTATTTTTTATGAATAAATATTTATGATGAAGAAATAGTGTTAATTTTTCTATTAAAATATTAATGTTGTAACCATATTGATTTTTGATGATAGTTATAGATAAATAGTTAGAGTTTTCAATCTTTTACAATCCTTTGGATCTGCTAAAATTGTATTTTAGTGCTTTGGGAATAAAACATAATATATAGACATCCATTTTTTGAAGTAGTGGATGAATTATAAAATAATAAATACATAACCAAAGAATGAAATTTTGTTTATAGAAACATATCATGTAAGTAAATTTCTTTATATAATTGTTTAATATAATAATTACTCAAATATAAGATAATAATACAAAAATTGTTATCCTAATACATTAATTTTTTTTAACCATTGGCCTTATAAATCATCACAGATTTATGACTTTAAGGACCTTAACATTTCTTTGATCATTAATTTTTTTTGTGATTGATGAACTCAATCAATCCCTATAAATATTTATTTTTTTCCTTTCATTACCAAACTTTACACCGAACATATCTTCTCCTATATGGAAACCCAGTTATATGTTACTTTGGGTAACTGTTATGGTCTCAACATTCCCTCTTTAAGGGAAATTTTAGTATAAATTTTAATGATGTTGGTTTCAATGAATGAATACTTCAAGTATTAAACCTTTAAAAACCCAGATGAATTTTCAGGGAGAAATTGATTTTAAGGGCAGGTAGATTGTAATACTTCGAGATTTTGTGATTGTTTTTTCAAAATAATTTAACCTTTTTGATATTTTTCATTTCACACAACACCTAAAATAGTTTTTTATGTTAACACATTATGTTTGGATAGTTTTATAAGTAAAAAAAGTTAATTATATATTACATAAAACATAAACATTTTATTACTCTATATAGAACAAGGACTTTCCTCGATGTCTTGTGTAACATGCAAGATCGGGTTTTACCGAATAATAGTATATCATAAAAATGTTATTTTTTAATAAAATAACATATTACATAGATTTAAAATTATTTTTTATGAATATAATTAACTAAATTATGAAAATATGTGGTTTAAACAGACATAAGATGAATTCGTAAGTTACTGATTAATTAAAATTAAATATGAAAAATGATTGAATATAAAAGAAAATAAAATTATTACAGTCAAAAAGATATTTTACCATAATAAATTAAGTTAATTAAAATTAGTGAGTGATATTAGTTTAATTTATATCACATAAATTCCATAAAATATTTTTGATATTAATCAAATAGATTTGATATACATAAGAAAAGAACAAATCCAATTTTATGCTTAAAATTATTATTTTTATTAAGTCATTTTTATCCCATTTTAATAGAGCACCAATTTTATATAATTTTTTTAATTTTTATATATTTAATATATAAAAATAAACATTTCATTTGTATTTAAAACATAATAAATAGTTTAGGAAATTTTTTTCTATTTCTCTGTAAGTTTTATCTTTGAATGAATATTTAAAAATACTAGAATTTAATTCAAAACTACTTTTTCATCAAATTTTTCAATAATGTTAAATTAAATTTTTATTTGGTTTAATAGTTTAATTGTATAATATTTTTATAAATTAATCCAATTTATGTCATTGGAACCAATTTCACATTGAAATTGGATATAAAAACGTAGCAAACATTTCATCATTTTTTACTTTAAAAACTCATAATGTTGTCTCGACAAAAGGATTAAATTTAATTTAGTTTATTTAAATTATATTAATGTAATTAAGAAAAATGGATTAAATATTTGTAATAATCATAATTTATAACATCTAATATGGAAAAAATTGTTTTTAACCAAAAAATGAGTGAATGTGACTAAAATTTATTACACTAGTTAAGAGAAAAAAATAGGTTAATAAAGTATTAAACCTAAAATTTATGACGCAAAACGACCTAGACACTTGTAAAGCATCACTTTTATGAATATTATTCATAAATTAACCCTCCATCATTGAGTTTGGTTTTATTGGTATAATTTGTTTATGAAAAAATGTGGGTACACCTAACTTGTTTCAAAAAATGTCATGTGTGTCCTTTCCCTTCCACCTAAAAGGCCACCACATCACCACATTCCTCATAGCTCTAAAACCCATTATGTTATTCCAATATCGTCTATAATACAATTCCCAAAAATCCTTCATTACACCTTTAATACTTCCCATATGATGTATGCAACCCAATGTTTCCTTTTGGTTGAAACCAAAAAGAGTTACCCAGTGAAGAGGTAACATCTTCTATCGAACTCCTTTCTATTACTTTAATTATCCCCCACATACACTCTATTTATTCAATTCATGAATGAAAAATGAATTATTATAAATATAATTGGATTTTTTATGCTAATGGTTTGACCTGAACTTAAACACACCTCAATATAAATGGTAATGAACATACTATTTGCATGTATGGTGAACCACCACCAAACTAAATGATGATTGTTCATATTTCTTTGACCACCCCTATTGGTAGAAATAATGATAGACACTATATTTAGCTATGTAATATATTATATTTTTTATGTATTTAATATTATTAATTTATTATAAAACACATATCATTTTAGTTTTATTTTGGTGTAAATAAGATAAATTCATTTGAGGAAGTGTGGACTACTACCCCCTTAAAGTGTTATGATTCATTTTCACACCACATGGAATGTATTACGGATGGGTTTAGTGAACTTATATGATATTTAACATTATAATTATACTTTAATGATATTATATACATATATAGATATATTTCATTTTCATTCTTTCATTCAACGTGACAATAGAAATAGAAACATTGGTCATGCGTGCGTACGACTTACCATCTCCATGAACGGTTTATTAAATTTTATACTTTTATATTCTATAGATTATTATAATATAAATAATATATATATATATATATATATATATAATTTTTATATCATATTTTACATTCTAGATTCCATGATATACATATAATGACCAGTGATATAATAAATTAAGACACATATGGAAAACAAAGTGAATATTACCTGAAGTGGGAACTTAACATAGGATTATTAAAAATAGGGTAATATAAGGTCATAATATAACCATATATGGTATTATATATAAAAATATATTTCTTCAAAACATTTATAATAAATTTATATTTATTATACAAGTGGTTTTAAGAAGTATGATGGTATTCAAGACAAAAGGTTAGGGAAATGTCAATTCACTTTTATTTTCATGAGATACCTTCCTTATTCACCACTCAATTATTTTGTGTGGTTTATTTACTTTGAATTAATGTATTATATTTATATTATACTTTAATTTATGGTTATTTAAATATACCTTTATTTAAAATTATTTCATGGGGTTTAAGTTTCAAATTATACCAAATTGGTAATATTGTTTTATCTCGATTTACCTTCTTTGAGACTTCTGTTTTATTATGCACCTAAATTATTTTTCAACGTGTATATAATTTCATTATTCATGTTATATCATGAAAATAATAATTTTCATTATATTTTATGATTAAATTAATTTCCATCTCTTACATGGTTATTTTGGTCCTAGGTGACCATATATAAAGATTTTATTGAAACAATCTCATCATTTTGGAAGATTATTAATAACTGTTCTTCCTTTAAAGAAATATTGTGATACATCCCTCAAGAAAAATCTTGAATTTTATTCTCTATAAGTTATTTATGATATATTAATATATTAATACCATTTTATAATCTTTGGTAAATAATATAGTTAAGAATATGTCCTTAAGAAATCCCAACATGACCCTCTCTTCAGTCAGAAATATATATTCCTTCAAAACCTTGTTCTCTAAAAAGTATTTCAAATAATATTATATCATTATCCTAAAATAATTAAAAATCATTTTTACACTTTTGTATTTTCCAAATATCATCAAAGGAATATACTTTTATCTTTCCAAAAATGGAATTTTCTAACCTTTTTCCTTTCAAAAGGAATTTTCGTTTTACCTCATATAACATGTATGGATTTACCCATCGTCATTTCATTGAATCATCATTTTCATTTTTAAAAGGATAATATTTATGAAACTATATTTAATTAATTTTTTGGGAAAATTGGTTAGAATGTTTTGTCAATATTATTTTATAATTTTTTCAAGGAAATTTTTTTTCACAATGTTATCACGACTTATTAAATGTTTTAAATGTAATTTAAAAGATTTTTTTAAAAAAACATTCGTGGTTCATTCATATGTTTTCGTGTAAAAAGGATTTCAAAACATTTTAAAGATTTATTTATATTATTTCAATGTTTTTTCAACGAAATAAGATTTTAAGTTGTTTTGAAACATATTTTATATGTTCTCAATGAAAATGGTTTTCAACATGATTTCATGTATTCATTATCATTTTTAAATTTATTTTCAATGAAAATGATTTTAAAAGGTTATATCTATTATAAAACCATTTTCAATAAATAAAGTATATTTTCCTCAAGAAATGTTTCTAAAAGATATTTGAAAAATAATTTGCATCTAAGAAGATATTCATTGATGTTAATCATTTATTTCATAAAAAATATATTAAGGTTCCATTCATATCCTTTCTATGAATGGCTAATGCTCAATTTCATCTTTTTTATGATAAAAATTTCTCTTTCATGAGTTACAGATTAATAAAAGTAATTTCTCTTTCACGGGTTATGATTTTTGAATAAATGATTATAAAACTTGTATATTTTATCACATGTCATGATATGTTTACATATTTGTGATACCCATTTTTTTACATGGGTTATGATATGATTATTCATGATCTTATGGAACATGTATGTTTGATTTCACTAAGACATGGGTGGGACCTACATATCTCTTCAATGCATTGGGTAGAGATTTATATCTCATGAGATAGACATGTATGGAATGGGGGTGTACTTTGTTTAGTAATACAGGGATAGAACGAGAGTGTAATTTATAGACCCATACTTTTCAAACATTAAAATTGCATAACTTTTGTGTAATAGGTAAACATTATACAAACATACACCCAAACACCATATTTGGTCTAGTGACTTTGGAAACATAGAAACATAACAATGGTAAATAATTGAGAAAAATCATCTCCCACTAGGTTCTTCTTGACTATCACCCTTATTAGACATATCAAAAATAGTACATATCATCATAAACTATGGGAAAAAAATCATAATATGTGTGATATAAAATGATCAGTAAGGGTAAACAAGGGATACATGTAAGTATAAACATGAGCATAAGGTTATGAGAATGTGATTCTGAAAAAAGATGATAAAACCGTGCATACCAAATATCATAACTAAAATCATGTCACGAAGAATGGTAGTTCATAAGACATTAATAATAATAAAACAAAAATAATAATCAATGAAAGCATAACATAGAAATAAAACATGGAATTGTGGCAGACACATAAGTACATGACATGATTTCCATTGTATCTAAGGAATTATTGCTAGGGACATCGTAATGGAAAAGTCCTTTAATGAACCAGGGGAACTCTTGTTCCATCCCTGTACTACTGAAATGGGTGAACCCTCATTCTATCCCAATATTACTGAACTGATTAACCCTCATTATGACCCTATCTATCTCATGATATATAAATCATTACCTGATGAATTGGAAAGTCATATAGGACACACACTTATCATATTTAAATCAAACATACATGTTCCAAAATATTATAAATAATCATATAAAATAGCCATGAAATGAATTGGTTATTATAAACAAGTAAACATATCATAACCTGTGGAAAAAGATATAGGTTTTATAATCATTTCATCAAAATCATAACCCTTGAAAGAGAACTATATTTCATAAACATAAAACCCATAAAGGAGAAATGGGTTTCATAAAGACCAAGAAATTAAGAATAACACATTCAAATAAAGGATATGAATTAATGTTTTAGATCATTTCAAAGAAAGTAATGTGTAACATCAATAGATGACATCTTAGATGGAAAAGAATTTTGAAAATTCTTTTAATTGTTTATCTTGAGTAAAATATCATTTATTTTTTGAAAAAATATTTTTAATTAATAAAACCATTTATAAATCATTTTCATATAATATATCTATTAAAACATATAAAGAATGCTTGAAATCATTTTAAAAAACATTTTCCTTGAAAACATGTAAAATAAGATTAAAAAAATTAAAGTAATTTTCTCTGAAAACACTTTTCGAACCATATAAATAAATCTTGAAAAAGTTTTGAAAACCATTTCTTTGAAAATTATTTTAAAACATATAAATATAGCTTGAATATTTTTTGAACCCATTTCTTTGAAAATAATTTGAAAACTTATAAAAAGGGCTTGAAAACGTTTTGAAAATAATTTCATTAAAAATACTTTAAAAACATATAAATAAAGTTAGAAAAAAATTTAATTACCATTTTCCTTGAAAATATACTTTAAAAAAATTTTCATAAAGATTAACCTTTTAGAAATGTGAAGGAAGATTCAAAGAGATGATGGTTGATAAATCTGTACATATCATATGAGGTAAATAGGCCATTCATTTTTTTAACAGTAAAAAAGGGCATAAAAGTATTTCTTGGGAATGAGAAAATAATATTTCTTTGAAGAGATATTTAAAAGATAAATAGGGTAAAAAATTAATTTAAATATTTTATGATAATGGTATAATATTCTTGGGAACCCTTTTTAGAAATCATTGATTTCCAATTGAAGAGAGGGTAAAGTCAGGCATCCTTAAAAACTATTTCTTAACTACATTATGTAACACAGATTAGAAAATGATACCAATACATGAATGTATCATGAAATAGTATAGTGGAATGAAACTCATGATTTTTATTGAGATATGGATCATAATATTTCAACAAAGGAACATAAAAATAATCATTCTTGAAAAGCGATGAGATTGTCTCAATAAACACTTATAACATGGTAACTATGGATCATACTCTAAAAAAATAAATTTTCATGAAGCATATAACATAATGAAAATATTTAGATTCATGATATGTAAAATGAAAGTATATACCGGTTGAACATAGATTCTAGGTGCATAAGAAAAATATGGGTCTCAAAGAAGGAAAATTGAGACAAAAGTATTTTATCAATTTGGTAAATTTTGAAACATAAACCCCATGAAAGAAGGATAATAAAATGGAAATTTGAATACACATAAATTTAATTATAAGATACATATTATAAAATCATGGTTATTATATATACCACACTAAATAAATGAGTGGTTATCATAATATATATCTCATAGAAATTAAAAGTGAGATGAAATCCCCTTACCTTGTGTCTTCACTCTCTTTGTACTCGTACATAATTCCTATATAACAAATATATGTTTATTATACATATGTTACAGAATAATATTCTTATTTATATTACCATATATGTCTTTATTATGAGATTATATTACTTTCTTGTTAATAATCCTATGTTATGTTTTCGCTTTGGTTAATATTTGATTTGTTCTTCACATGAGACTTAATTGGTTATATCGTTTGTACATATACATATATCATGATTAAATAATGTGTAAAATTATATAAGTATTAGTTATAAAAATTATATTTTTATTATAATAATCTATAGAATATATTATTAGTAAATTTAATACACCATTCAAAGAGATAATAAGTTGTATGTATGCATGAATATTGTTTTTGTTTTTATTATTGTATTTAAAGAAAGTATGTAAATGAAACTTGTATATATATGTATTTATATATATAATTTTTTGTATTATAATTAATTTATCATATATGTCATATAATTTCACGGAAATCATCTTTAATATATTTCATGTGGTGTGGGAATCAATAACATCACTTTGAGGGGGCGGTAGTCCACACTTCCTCAAATGAGATTATCGTATTAACACAAAATGGGAAGTAAAAAGGTATGTGTTGTAAAAAATAATATATAAGATTAAACAAATAATAAATATTATATATAACATATATAAATATAGTTTCCATCATAATAGCCACCATGTTTGCTTGTAATTGAATGAATGACACTCATCGTTTTGTGAAGCTGTAGTTCGTCATACCAAGAAACAACATGTTCATTGCCTAGTATATGGAGATTTGCATAATTTTAAGTTCAAATATTTTCATAAAAACGTTCTATTACTTGTAGGATACTGGTTATTTCCTATAATAATTTACTAATGAGAGTGGATGGGGTGGATATTGAAAATAAAGGTAAGGTGCTTCTGAGAAGACGTTACCTCTAAATTGGGAAACTCCTTTTGGTTTGTTTCTAAAGTCTTACTTGAGAGTATTTCTAAAAGAATAAATTATTAATGGTCAAAGTTAGTATTTTCGGGAATTTTAGTAGACATTTCTTGGCCAAACTTAAAAGATTTTAGTGGTCTAAGAAATGGGTAGAGTTGGTTCCCTTTTATAGTGGAGTGGAGTGGAACTCTTGTAAATATTTGAAGAAGGAATTCCACCGACTTTTTTCATGATTTTATGGAACTAATAATGGAAAAAGGTCAGTAAGTGTGATTATAGGGTCTAAATATGGCCATAAAATGGGTTTTGGACATGTTTCTAGGTCGTTTTTGGGTCTTCAATTTATGGTTTAGTAATTTATTAACATAATTTCTATCTTAACCGGTGTAATTAACATTAATCACATTCACTAATATTTTTGGTCGAAAAAAATTAAACATATCAGACATTATAAATTATTCTAATTAAAAATATTAAATCCATTTTTCATAATTCTAATCAAAGTCATGGCATAAATCAATTTAAAATTAATTTCACTGACGGGTCGACACTGTGGGTTTTTAAATTAAAAAATGATCAAAAGTTTGATAAGTATTTAAATCCAAATCCAATGTAAAGTAGATTCCAGTGACCTTAATTGAATTAATTGGTAAAATATTATATAAATAAACTTTTAAACAATTCAAGAATATAATTTAATCCTTAAAAATAAATTATATTAAAATAAAATTTTGAAATGAAATCCAGTATTTTTAACTATTCAATAAAAGATGAAACCTTACATAAAAATACCAAAAGTTATCCAATAATAATTTTTGTTTATCAAGTGAAAATATTAAGTTTATTTTGACATATTTTATCTATAAAATAATCAAAAAATGGATTTCAAATGGGTTCTCTATTAAAAGGTGGTGAATCTATCTTTATAAAAAAATATTTTTTTATGCAAAATGGTGGGTTTGTTCTTATCATATGTCTATCAAAACTATTGGATGAATATAAAAAATATTTTATTGATTATATAAATAAAATAATAAACTAATATTAGTTACCAATTTTAATTAATTTAATTTAGTAGGTTAATATAGATTTATGACTATAATAATATTTTCCTTTATATTCAATCAGTTTTCATAATCATTTCTAATTAATTGGTAACCTATAAATTCATCTTATATTTATGTAAAACTAATATTTTCATAATTTATATGACAGGATTTTATATTTATCATCTTAATGGATTGTATATATTCCATTATAATAATATTTTTAAAAATATATTATAGTTAGGTCACACTGGGTCTCACATGGTATGCAAGCCATCAAGGATGGCCAATCGTGCATGTAATGCATGCAAACCTTATTGTTATGTGTAACGTATTCCATGTTGGTGTTATGTGTAACAGCCTGAGATTTTATAACATATATTCTTTTTAATTTATTCGGTTGTACGCTACACCAATATTATCTTGCGCTATATGCAACACTGTATTAGCTTGCAGTATATGCAACACTAATCTTGGATCGTGTTACACACAATTTCAAGTTTTTTTTATAGTAGTTATTCTATGAAACATTGAGTGTCTATATATATATATATATATATATATTGAATGTATAAATTAAATATGGTAGGATTTTTTTATACGCAACAACAAAGGAGTTGTGCACTGCACACAACACTAACTTGGCTTTCATTACACGCAATCGCGACCTTCCTCGATAGCGAGTGTTGTACGCAATACCGGGTTTCACTAAACAATGATATATTATTATAATATTATTATTAACTATCCATTATGAATGGTATAAACTAAATTTTTAATTTTATAACATTATTATTTATCTTACACATTTTCTAGAACATGGTATAAGAACAAAATAATTTTTTCGGGTAAAATAAGTATTTTTCAAAAAATGCAGTTTTGCCGCCTTTTGATGGTGCACCCACTTTAAATCTAGTTTTTGACATTTTTATAAGTTAAATTTGACAAAATATAATTCTTCTTTGGAATCAGTATATAAAAATTTACTTTGGGTAAATTTTTCATATTATTCTGATAACTTTCATATTTTAATGAATAGTAAAAACACGCTATATTTTCATTAAAAACAAATTTTTTCATCATAATTATTTATATGGTTAAATTATAATACTGAATGGTTTTAAAGTATAAATAGAATATATTTTTACCATTTAATATAACTTATGTCATTAGTTTTGATTTTACATTGAATTCATAGGTAAAATCATTTCAATCTTTTGCAATGTTTTAACTTTTAAAACTCGTTTTCTTAACAATGGGATTAATTTTAAATTAATTTCTTCAACTTATGTGATTTGAATTAGGAAAAATAGATTCCATATTTGGAATCAGTAGGTCCAAATTATGTTAATATGCTACTTTTTATTTTTAGGAATTATGAATAGTAACTACGGTAAATTTTATTTTCCATAGTTAAAGGTAAATCGGGTAATTAAGGGTAAATATAATATTATAAAATTACCCTAACACTTTTCTTAATATAATTGGATGATTATATTTTTCCATAAATCATAATTGGGTATAAATTGAATCTAATGGAACCCACTAGTATTTGATCATGACCTTTAGTTTATTTTATTTAAAGGAAAGTGAAATATGTCTTGCTAAAACTTTAATAATTAAAGTATTTTTAATATAAGGTTATAAAAAATATAAATTTTGTTATAAATACTCATTTTAAAGCTAAAATGTTTTTATTTATCATGGTAATTTATTTGTACTTTTTAAGAGTTATTTAATTACCTTATTATCTTATACATAAATGATGCATAAATTATTTATTTAGTGAAAAATCAATAATATAGTTTTTATTGAAATAGTAATACATATCAAAAGGCCCAAAAATATGAAAAAAACTTATTTTAAGTGTATATATAAACTCTAATCATCCACTGGCCAAATGTTCGACCATTTGGATCCTTATTAAGGCGATTATGACACTTATATTATTTTATTTTAAATGATTCCAAAGTTGTCACCTTCATAATTTAATAAAAATAAAAATTTTAATGTTGTTATTTTAAGATGATAAATTCAAGTAAAATTATTATTATAAAATATTTTAGCTTTATCCTCATCATATGATTTTATTTTTAATTTTTATGCAACAAATAAGTATATTAAATAATTATACAAAAATGTTGTACTAATTATTTTATTAAGAGATATACCAAATAAATGGTTTTAAAAATAATAAAATAAATATTATATGAACTATTTAATGTTCTCCAAACATTGTTTTAGAAAAAATTTACATGTTATAAATCTTGTAAATATTTTTTTATATTATGTCCACTGTGATTATTTTACTAAAATTAAAATAAATGAATAATGTCAAAATTGACACTATAGTTATTTTATATATATAACATGTTATAAAATTGTTATACAATCACAAAAAAATTTAAAAATTATATATTTAAATTTATATTGTCTAAAATTTCATAAAATATCCAATTACGGACAATTAGCAACACCTAAGTAATTATTTATAACAATTTAAAATTTAAAATCTTATAACCACAAATAAAATTAAATAGATTAAATAAGGATAAATCAAGTTGATAATGTTTAAAATAAATTACCAACATGTATAAATTTTATTGGTTGATATGATTACAACCATATCTCATCTAAGTTCAGAATTGGGTCATTTTGGAAGTTTTTATGTGGGGTTTGAATTTATTATAAATTAATATTTTTGAGGTTTCCAAAAGTGCCCCTCTCCTCCCTTTTAAAAAGGGCACCCCTTTCCTCTTCTCTTCACACCATTTGGAGCCTTGAAGATCGGCAAAACCCTGCTAATTCCTCTTCTCATCCACTTTAGTTATATCATAGAGGTTCTGGTCTTCTCAAAAGACCAACTCAAGTGCCCTAAAAAGAAGTTTGAAGGAGGTCTGTCGAGGAAAAGGTAATCTCTTCTACCGACTCTTCCAAGTTTCTTTCTTCTTCTACTTCATCTTATTTGGTTGTTTCATTATAAAGTAATAACATCAGTATTACTTATATACTGATATGTTATTATAAATATGAAACAACCATATTTCACTTTCTATCCATCCTATGGAAAATGAAATCACCGTGCATGTGTACGTACAGAATACCGTCTCCACACTATGGCGTAATCAGTTTTTCCACCACCACCTTACTTGGATGGGTATAATTTTGTAAATAAAAATTATATATGATTATTATAATATCATACTGATTCTAAGATATTATATCATACACTCCAATTCCATTCAATAAATATGGGAACGATATCATCGCTCGTGCGTACGTACGGATTACCATCTCCATGACGCGATGATATTCATTTTCCATGTTAACAATTCAAGAATGAATATAAAGTATATATAATAAGTAATCATGAAATATATGACATAATAATGCTACTGGATTTATGTATATATATATATATGTATGTCATCTACTTAATTCCATTCAATTCAATAAGGAAATGAAAATAGTGTTCATGTGTACGTACGGCCTACCGTCTCCATGAACGGTGTATTTTACTCCATTTATCGATCTATTATATATATGTATATTATGAATATATATTATATATAAATCATGTTTTATATTTTGTAATTAATTAATCATGATCTAAGTTATCATATTAATAATTACAAGTCAAAACACGGATAATAAATGAAATGCTTTTACACAAAACACTACTTTAACATGGAATTGACAAATAAATGGATAATATAATGTTGTAAGTGAATCATATATGATATCATAAAAATTAGTATGGTTATGTTACAGGTGAATAATATTTTTAAACCCACTATATAGGAGTCTCAGACACATACAAAAAAATTGGACATAAGGAAAGGGAAAATATCGCAATCTCAATTTTTATCCGAGATTGTTTATACTTCAGAATTTACTGGGGAATATTTATCATCCACATACATGTTCCATCAATATGTAATATTATTTCTATCCTCCTAAAATTTTTTAAATTCAATATTACTCATTGGTCAGTTTTAGTAAAAGATATGAAAGGAATCTTTTGTCATTTTTCGTATAAGGTACTTTTTGATTTTTTCGGCCAAATTACGAGAAAATGTTTTTTTAAATTTTACGGCATGAACAGATTATTATGGTTTCATAACGCCTAATATTCATGAATATTACTCTACAAGTTTTCATGGTTATTTTCAATAAAATCCTTTTCTTTTAAAATTTTGTGGCATTTTGTGAAAAGAAAATGATTTTGAAGAAAAAGGATATTTTCCTCAAGAATTCATTTCAAGTGTTTTATCAAAACTATTTCCCATCTAAGATGAAATTATTTAGCATGTTTATGTTTTCACGTATAATGTCTTTATTATTTACATGGTGTAATTTTTCTTATGATGAAATGATATCCATTTGTTTTATATGGATTATGTGATGATGGGATGATGTTTATGAAACCCATTTTATTCTTTGGGTTATGATGAATGATTTATGTTTAGGTTATGGCACACAAGTAAGAATGATTTAACTATGAGATGGGTGGGACCTATATCTCCCTCTAATGCATTGGGTATGGATTTATATCTCATGAGATAGACCTAGCTGGAACGACACGTTAATCTGGTTCCGTGATACAGGAATGGAACGAGGAGTGAACTCGGTTCAGAAAGGGGCTTTGTCCACTAAGATGGTCTTGGCAGCAATGCCTTGGCTACTAAGGAAATAATATCATGTGCTTAATGTTTTACCACAATTACAAGTTTTATTTCCAAGCTATTTTTTCATTATTAATGTTTCTTTATGATCTATGCCTTACGTACTTCCAGGTTTAATGTCATTGCTCAATATTTTGATGTTTGATCATTATGTTCATGTTTTTAATTTCAAATTTATATGATTTGTTTTATTTTATCCATGATTACCCTTACTGAACATTTTAGCTCACCCTTTATATGTTTTCTTTTCCCCGGGATTTAATGAAAGGTTCTAGGTAAGAAAACAAAAGGGGATGATCTTTATGGGAGATGTTGAAGATCGTTCACCAAGATTAGAAGATTATGTTCCATGTTTCCAAAGACACTAAACTGTTACGGTCCTTGAGTGTTGGTTCTTATTATGTATTAAGTATTCCGCAAAAGTAATGTAATTTCCATGTACGACAAGCTTTAGGTCTCTACAGTTGGTATCAGAGGAAAGGATTAGTTAACCTTTGGAAACTAGGATGCAAAAACTTTAGTTAGATCCCTAGAGATATTTCTAAGGTATGTCTAGGGATGTCCCAAAGTTTAAATATAAGTATAGGTTATAGTCCTATAATTATGGTAATGATATTATAATTAATCCTATGATGTTAGATATTGAAGGTACTCCCCCTTTATTATGTTGTTTTCCTCTAATTATTTTTTCCTCTCACACTGTTCTTTTTGGGTTTTAGACGATGGATGGAACCCGAAGGAACCATGTTGATCAATGTAATGGAAAATGGAATGATTATCCTACCAAACAACTAAATCTGATGGGTGATGGAGTGAAAAATCTTATTGATATACTTACGCAAGCTATGAATCATTCTGGATTTTCAAATGATCAGAGAATGGAACAATATTCTATTGAGTCTTTCATGAGGAAACGTCCACCTTCTTTCAATGGGTCTTCTGATCCACTTGTTGCTAAACAATGGATCAGTAGCATTGAAAAGATATTTTCCATACTTCACTGTTCAGAGCATGAAAAATATATTTTGGCTGTTTACCGTTTAAAAGGTGAAGCAGACCAGTGGTGGACTCTAATTAAGAATACAAGGCCCCAAGATGAAATTGAATCAATGGAATGGGATGAGTTCAAGAACTTATTTTTCAATAAGTACTTCCCTCGTATTCTTCGAACAAATATGGAAAAGGAGTTCCTTGAGCATAAGCAGATAGATGATTAATCTGTTGGTATATACGAAGTAAATTTTACAAGGCTTTCAAGGTATGCATCTGGATTTGTCATCCAACCTGAAAGTAAAGTTGATCAATTCTTCAGTGGCTTAAAACCAAGTCTTAGAAGGGAATTATCTATAAGAGACTTCAGTATCTATGAAGAAATTGTGTGTTGTGCTATCAAGGTAGAAATGGAAGTTGGTGTTATATATCCATCTCATGGTTTTGACAAAAAATGAAAGATAGAGTTCAAGGAAAAATCTTAAAACAATGGTGAAAAGACGATGAATGTTTCTTTATTCTCAAAGTGTGGAAAGAAGCATGGTGGAGATTGTCTTAAAGGGACTAGAAAATGTTTTAAGTGTGGGAAAGAAGGTCATCGAGCAGCTGAGTGTTTAAGTAATGCAAAAAGGGTTGCTAATGATATGAATAAAGAAAAGACTGCAGAGAACGCACCGCCAACACTTCAATGCTTAAAGTGCAAGGAAATGGGGCATTATGTTAATCAATGCCCTAATCCAAGGGTTAATGATGATCAATGTGAGAAACCTCTTAATCCAAAGGACAAAGGGAAGTCCCATTCCATCACTATTGGTGATGTTGAGTATGAAAACGATGTAGTGGAATGATTATGTCTTTATGTAATGGGATTCCAAAATAATGTTGTGGAATCTCAAAGTATTGTGGAATATTGGAATATATATGTATTGGTTTATTGTGGTTTTCAATGATTATATGGTATCGGTAACCATGAAAAGTGATTAAAATATTTTTGTAATGCAGATGATATGTTCATAATGAAGGGATAAAGAGAAAATAATATGTTTGATAGTATTAATGAGTTCATGACTAGTATAAGTACAAAGTGATATTACGGTTTGAGTATATGGAAATTTTTGGATTTTGGTATGTTGAAAGAGTTAACTTTTGACAGCATTCATGTTTTCACTAAGGTTCAATGGGTATTCATTTTTCAAGAGAGTACATGATTATGGTATTCAAATTTTTGTAATTTTACCAACAAGATATATCGTATGATGTATGGGGGATAAATGATGGTATTCACGTGCTTGTTATGTGACCTTTCTAGTAATATTTTTCTTTATATTATGAGATTGAACAGATATATTTTGGATAAGTCTAAAGACTGGAATGAATTATGTCAGACATCAGATAGTATTGTTTAAGGCTAGAATTGTTTTCGATATTATTTTTGTAATGTTATAATAGTGTAGTTTTTGAAAAAAGACAACCTGTAGGATGGGCAAAAACCCGTTGCGTCAGACAAGGTTGCGGGAATCGAACCCACAACTGATGTGAGACATTCCTTTATCACCTACCACTAGCCTAAAATAATTCCCTGGCTAGTATAAACTAGTTTTATTTTATTAAGCGGTATGATAGATGAAGTATAAGTCCATTTTTGGAATCATATACGATTAACCTCACCATAGATGGACTTATGTATATTTGATAACTTTTTCTAACCTTTTGTTTGAGACATGTGGAATGACCCAGCATTCTATCAAATGATCTGCTAACAGTTCACGAATAACAAATTCAACTTCATTTCTTAAATAGATAAATTGGAAATTGTTCAAGGCATGAACAACAATGAGATTGTACGAAAATCATGTAAGTATTTCTTTTAATTCATCAACTTTAGGGAAATGATCTTGAAAACCAAAAATGTTGTTCTAGTTATCTTATATCTGATTAATCATATGGTATCTTAGATCATCACAAATTTATGGCTTTGTGATTATTGGATTTTTCATAGCCATGTTCTCTACCACTCTCCATCAGAATTTGATGGTCATATTTTTCTTCCATATCCATATTTTCACCTATGTTCTCCTATGTGGAAACCCAGTGATTAATTAATTTGGGTAACCATTACATTTCATACTTTAGTTTTTAAATATATGTTTTGGTGTTCCTTTTTACAATGTGGGTTTCTATGAAAAAAACTCTCATGTAATAAACCATTTATAACCGCGACAAATTTCTGGGGTGAAATTCATTTTAAGGGGGTAGAATGTAACACCCCGATATTTTATAAGATATATTCTTTTTTAATTTATTCTATTATACGCTACAAAAATATTATCTTGCGCTATATGGAACACTGTATTAGCTTGCAGTATACGCAACACTAATCTTGGATCGTGTTACACACGATTTCATGTTTTTTTTATTGTTGTTATTATATGCAACATTAAGTGTATATATATATATATATATTCAATTTATAAATGAAATATGGTAGGATTTTGTTATACGCAACAACAAAGGAGTCGTGCACTACACACAACACTGACTTGGCTTGCATTACACGCAATCGTGACCTTCCTCGATAGCGTGTGTTGTACGCAATACCGGGTTTCACTAAACAACGACATATTATTACAAAATTATTATGAACTAGCCATTATGAATAGTATAAACTAAATTTTTAATTTTATAAAATTATTATTCATCTTACACATTTTATAGAAGATGGTATAAGAACAAAATAAATTTTTCGGGTAAAATAAGTATTTTTCAAAAAATGCAGTTTTGTCGCCTTTTGATGGTGTACCCACTTTAAATCTAGTTTTTGACATATTTATAAGTTCAATTTGACAAAATAAAATTCTTCTTTGGAATTAGGATATAAAAATTTACTTTGGATAAATTTTTTCATATTATTCTGAAAAATTTCATATTTTAATGAATAGTAAAAACACGCTATATTTTAATTAAAAACAACTTCTTTCATCATAATAATTTATATAGTTAAATTATAATATTTAATGGTTTTAAAGTATAAATAGAATATATTTTTACCATTTAATATAACTTTTTTCATTAGCATTGATTTTACATTGAATTCATAGGTAAAATCATTTCAATCTTTTGCAATGTTTTAACTTTTAAAACTAGTTTTCTTAATAATGGGATTAATTTTAAATTAATTTCTGCAACTTCTGTGATTTGAATTAGGAAAAATGGATTCCATATTTGTTATCATTAGGTCCAAATTATGTTTATATGCTACTTTTTATTTTTAGGCATTATTAATAGTAACTACGGTAAATTTTATTTACCATAGTTAAAGGTAAATCGGGTAATTAAGGGTAAATATAATATTATAAAATTACCCTAACACTTGTCTTAATATAATTGGATGATTATATTTTTCCCTAAATCATACTTGGGTCAAAATTGAATCTAATAGAACCCACATGAATTTTATTTTGAACTTTAGTTTATTTTATTTAAAGGAAAGTGAAATATGTCTCACTCAAACTATAATAATTAAAGTATTTTTAATATAATGGTATACAAAATATAAATTCGGTTATAAATACTAATTTGAAATATAAAATGTTTTTTTATCATGGTAATTTATTTTTAATTTTTAAGAGTTATTTAATTACCTTATTATCTTATACATAAATGATGCAGAAATTATTTATTTAGAGAAAAATCAATAATATAGTTTGTATTGAAATAGTAATACATATCAAAAGGCCCAAAAATCTGAAAAAAAAACTTATTTTTAGTGTATATATAAACTCTAACCATCCACTGGACGAATTTTGAACCATTTGGATACTTATTAATGAGATTATGACACTTATATTATTATATTTTAAATGATTCCAAAGTTGTCACCTTCATAATTTAATAAAAATAACAATTTACATGTTGTTATTTTAAGATGATAAATTCAAGTAAAATTATTATTATAAAATCTTTGAGATTTATATTCAACATTTGATTCTATTTTTAATTTTTATGCAACAAATATGTATATTAAATAATTATACAAAAATTGTGTACTAACTATTTTATTAAGAGATATACCAAATAAATGGTTTTAAAAATATTAAAATAAATATTATATGAACTATTTAATGTTCTCCAAGAATTTTATAGACAAATTTGACATGTTATAAATCTATTAAATATTTTGGTTAGAATATATCCTCTGTTTTTATTTTATTTAAGTTAAAATAAATGAATAATGTCAAAATTGACACTATTGTTATTTTATAAAAATAACATATTATAAAATTGATAGAAAATCAAAAATATATTTAAAAATTATAAATTGAAAATTATATGGTCTATAATGTCATATATTATCCAATTATGGACAATTCACAACACATAAGTAATTATTTATAACATTTTAAAATTTAGAATCTTATAACCACAAATAAAAATAAATAGATTAAATAAGGATAAATCAAGTTGATAATGTTTAAAATAAATTACCAACGTCTCTAAATTTTATTGGTTGATGAGAATACAACCCTATCTCATCTAAGTTCGTATTTGGTTAATTTTGGAAGTTTTATGTGGGGTTTGAATTTATTATAAATTAATATTTTTGAGGTTTCCAAAAGTGCCCCTCTCCCCCATTATAAAAAGGGCACCCCTTCCCTCTTCTCTTCACACCATTTTGAGCCTTGAAGATCGGCCAACCCCTGAGAATTCATCTTATCAACCTCTCTAGTTATATAATACAGGTTCTGGTCTTCTCAAAAGACCAACTCTAGTGCCCTAAGAAGAAGTTTAAAGGAGGTCCGTCGAGGAAGAGGTAATCTCCTCTACCGACTCTTTCAAGTTTCTTTCTTCTTCTAATTCCTCTTATTTAGTTGTTTCATTATAAAGTAATAACATCAGTATTACTTATATACTGATATATTATTATAAATATGAGACAACCCTATTTCACCTTCTATCCATCCTAAGGAAAACAAAATCACCATGCGTGCGTACGTACGAAATACCGTCTCCACGTGGCGTTGTAATCAGTTTTTCCACCACCACCTTACTTGGATGGGTATAATGGTGTAAAAAATAACTATATCTGATTATTATAACATTATACTGATTCTAAGATATTATATCATACACTCCTATTCCATTCAATAAATATGGGAATGATATCATCGCTCGTGCGTACGTACGGATTACTGTATCCACGACGCGATGAGATTCATTTTCCATGTTAACAATTCATGAATGATTATAAAGTATATATAATAAATCATCATGAAATATATGAAATAATAATTCTACTGGATTTTTGTATATATATATGTATGTGATCTACTTAATTCCATTCAATTCAATAAAGAAACGAAAACAGTGTTCATGTGTACATACGACCTACCGTCTCCATGAACGGTGTCTTTCATTCCATTTATCGATCTATTATATATTTGTATATTATGATTATATATTATATATAAGTCATGTTTTTATATTCAGGAATTAATTAATCATGATCTAAGTAATCATATTAATAATTACATGTCAAAACACGGATGATAAATGAAATGATTTTATCCAAAATGATGCTTTAACATGGAATTGACAAATGAACGGATAATATAAAGTTGTAAGTGAATCATATATGATATCATAAATATTATTATGGTTATGTTACAAGTGAATAATTTGTTTAAACCCACTATACAGGAGTCTCGGACACATATGGAAGAAATTGGTCATAAGGTAAGGGAAAATATTGAAATCTCAATTTTTATCCGAGATTGTTTATACATCAGAATTTAAGGGGGAATATTTATCATCCACATACATGTTACCCCAATATGTAATATTATTTCTATCCTCCTACAATTTTTTAAATCCAATATTACTCATTGGTGAGTTTTAGTAAAAGATATGAAAGGAATTTTTTGTCATTTTTCATACAAGGTACTTTTTGACTTTTCCGGCCAAAGTACGAGAAGAATGTTTTTTAACATATATGGCATGAACGTATTTTTACGGTTTCCTAATGCCTAATTTTCATGATGATTACTATACAAATTTTTCATATTTATTTTCAATAAAATTCTTTTCTTTTAAAATTTTGTGGCATTTTTTGAAAAGAAAATGATTTTGAAGAAGAAATGATATCTTCCTCAAGAATTCTTGTCAAGTGTTTTATCAAAACTATTTCCCATCTAAGATGAAATTATTTAGAATGTTTATGTTTACAATTATAATGTCTTTATTATTTACATGATTTAATTTTCTTATGCTGAAATTATATCCATTTTTTATATGGATTATGTGATGATGAGATGATGTTTATGAAACCCATTTTATTCTTTGGGTTATGATGAATGATTTATGTTTATGGTGTGGCACTCAAGTAAGAATGATTTCACTATGAGATGGGTGGGACCTATATCTCCCTCCAATGAATTGGGTAAATATTTATATCTCATGAGATAGACATGGCTAGAACAGAAAGTTAATATGGTTCAGTGATATAGAACTGGAACGAGGAGTGAACTCGGTTCAGTAAGGGAGTTTGTCCACTATGATGGTCTTGTCAACATTGCATTGGATACTAAGGAAATAATATCATGTGAATAATGTTTTTCCACAATTAAAAGTTTTATTTCCAAGCTATTTTATCATGATTAATGTTTCTTTATGATTTATTCCTTACGTACTTCTATGTTTTATGTCATTTCTCAAGATTTTGATGTTTAAACATTATGTCCATGTTTTTAAGTTCAAATGTATGTGATTTGTTTTATTTTATCCATGATTACCCTTACTGAGAATTTGAGCTCACCCTTTATATGTTTTCTTTTCCCCAGGATTTAAAGAAATGTTTTAGGTAAGAAAACAAAAGGGGAAGATCTTTATGGGAGATGTTGAAGATCTTTCACCACGATTAGAATATTATGTTCCGAGTTTCCAAAGACACTAAACTATTACGGTCCTTGAGTGTTGGTTCTTATTACGTATTAATTATTCCACAAAATTAATGTAATGTCAATGTACGTCAAGATTTGGGTATCTATATTATTTGTATAAAATTCCAAGATGGTTCCATTTGAATGGAATTCTTGACTTAGTGAAAAACAAATTTTAGTGTTCTGTGAAATGAAAAATATCAAAAGATTAAACTAATTGGAAAAAAATTCAAAAAAATATCAGGGTGTTACATTCTTCCCCCCATAAAATGAATTTTACCCTTGAAATTTATTTGGGTTATTAGAAGTTTAATACATGAAATTATAATTCAAAGGAACCCACATTGTAATAATTTATACTGAAACATCCCTTAAAAATGAAAATTTGGAACCATAAAGGTTACCCAAAGTAACATATTAACTAAGATTCCACATAGTAGAACATAGGTTTGATGTGAATATTGGACATGGAGGAAAATAATAAATGTTTATATGGAGTTATTTAGGTCATCAATCACAAATTATTGAATGATCAAAGGAATGCTGAGGGACTCAAAGTCATAAATATGTGATGATTCAAAATTCCATTAGTTCAACCGAATATAAGGTATTATAACAAAATACATTTGTACCACTTTCAGAATGTTGAGTAATTATTGAGAAATGTATATAAACAAAATTTTATTCTTGGGTTTTTCTTTGATAAAATTTATAAACTATTCGTTACCTCATGGAATGACTGTATAGAAAAAAATTTGATGCATAAAGCAATAAAATACTCTTTTAACGGATCTTAAGGTCCATAAAAGAATGCAAATTCAAACTATTTGTTTCTCCAAAATCAATACGAATTAATCCATATTTATAAAAAGTAACACTACTAGTTAATCATAAATATTTATTCAACAAAAAAATTATACATTAATCCAAACATCACATAGGCTAGGGGTAGTCATAAACCCCTTATTGTCCTCTAGTCACCTGTTCAAGACCCAAGGCCTTTCCAAACCTGATTAGTTGTCACCCGACATACATAATGTCATTTTCTAAAAGAACAAAAATATAATTTCTAAAATTTTAATGATGGGAATCTTTAAAATAAGGTCAATCAATAAATATCCTTTAACAAAGTTTTTCAATACCAACCCAGTGCACAAATACATCCTCTGAAGAATAACATAATATTTTAATGATTGGTTAACCTTATAACCATTATCAAAGATGAAAATCAAAAACATTAGAAATAGATTCATGAAATCATCTTAACATTCATTCCCATGTATATCACAAAGTCACTCTTGGTTTTCACATTCCAAACATGGGAATACCCTCCTCTATATTCACTTGAAACATGGTAATAATCTGAATTACAATAAATCATTTTAGAAAACAATCATTCTTATTTATTCCAATGTATATTGGATCTATTCCTTAAAAGTAAAGATACTGAAATCTTCATCAATAATACATAAACCTACTATCAAGAAGTCCTTACTAGCTTCTTAGGTAATAAATACTATCCAGTTTACTTATTTTTATCCCACATGTCTTTATCCATACATCATTATCTTAAAATAAATTACATATTAAGGGTAACCTTCCCTTAGTAAAAATATGAACTTGTCATTAAATCACTTCACCAGTCCAACATAAACATATAAATACTAAGAGAAAAAAACATAAGTCAACCAATCCTTGTATATTTCATCATTTTTAAATTTTGAATCCAAATATATATAAATTATGATTACATCATAATTAATCCATTAATAAGGCTACCCAATCCTATTACACAATACATATGTCCCTTCACATTTAATCCATAGCCTTTTCATCATCCACAATGTAACAATTACTCGCACCACCTTATTGGTTCCCTTTAAGATCTTTCAACTTGGGATATTTAGTTTCATAATGACTATTTATTCTACACTTAACACACTTAATCTTCGATGATTCCCTAGAGAGGCCAATATTCTAATCCATTTTATTAACTTAACTCTTCATTTCTACCTTGCATTCACTTACTTTGTGTTATTAATTTCTGTTGTCAAAACATTTTCTTATCCCTCTAAGTCATTCACATAGGTGATTCTTTCCACATTCATGAAACAAAGGAAACAAAATATTCTTTCTTACATAGTCTCCATTACTCTAACTCTTAGAAAACTCATTATTTCTCTTCCTTGGTGAGTCTGATAGATGGATGAGGTAAAAATTGTTAACCATGTTATGTGAAAATTAATTAGGCATGATCACAATATCGTTCACTCTAGTTGTTATCCTACATGATTTCTCATTATAGAATCTTCTATCAAATTCAACATTATTCTACTTACATTATGTTCCCTCCATTGACTATAACAATAAGAATAGTGTGATAATTTCTTATCATATTAGAAAACCACATAGTCATGAAAAAATCACTGATATGGTATCTAAAACATGTTAATATCTTTAATCTGAAACACCCTAAGTTCATCATAGGTTACTCATATCCAACTGGTATTTACATACATCATTATGGTTCGTGAAGAGTTTGTGAATTCCCAAATCATATCACCCAGGTGTATCAAACTAGGTGTACATAAATTCCCATTTTCATGTACCATATATCCCCGAGTCAAGCCTAGAACATCTTGTCTGAGTTTTTACCCTAGGTACATCTGTTCTGAAGCCACATCCACATGTACTATCCAGATAGGGATGTATTTATAGGAATCCCCTCACTCTATATTTTACCAAAATTCCAATATATTTTCCTAGAAATTACTCATCCTTATACTAATCCTTAGATATATCCCTAGACATATACTTATATATATACCTAGGGATCTCACTAAACCTTTCTCATCCTAGTTTCCAAAGGTTAAATATCCCTTTTCTATGATAACAACTATAGTGACCCTCTCTTTTCAAACATTAAAGTTACATAGATTTTGGTAAATATATAAAGATTATTCAATCAAACTCCTAATGAAAATATTTGGTCTAGTTCCTTTAGAAACATAGAAACATAAAACTGGTACTTAACTGAGCTACATTATCTCCCACTAGGTTCTTCTTGACTAAGACCCTTCTTAGATATATCAATCATAGTACATATCATTATAAAATGGTGAAAACAAAACATAAATGGTATGAACTCAAATTCTTAGTAAGGGTAAACTAGGGAGACATGTAAGCATAAACATGATCATAAGGGTATGAGAATATGATCCTAAAAATAGAAGATCATACCCTACATATCAAATATTATAACAAAAATCATGGAATAGAGATTAGAAGTCCATAATACATTAATCATAATGAAATAATTAGAATAAACCATAAAACCCTATCATAGGAATAAAACATGGAATTTTTTCAAACACATAAGCATATAATATGATTTTCATATTATCCAAGGCATCACTATTACGACCATATTAGAGTACAGAGTCCTTTACTAAATCAGGTGAGCCCCCTTTCCATCCCGGTGTTACTAAACTGAGTGAACCTTCATTCCATCCCTATATTACTGAATCAAGTTACCCTTATTCCAACCCTATCTATCTCTTGAGAAATAAATTTGTACCCAATGCATTGGGGGAGATATAGGTCTCACCCAACTCATAGTTAAATCATATATACATGTTCCACAAGATCATAAATAATCATATCATAACCTAGGAAATGATATGGAGAACATAAATATATAAATATATCATAACATGTTGAAAAAACATACAGGTTTCATAATTTTTTCATCAAAATCATCACCTGTGAAGGACATACCGATTTCATGAACAAATAATCCATGAAGAATTAATAGATTTTATAAGGACTCTGACATTAAGTATATCCCATTCCTAGAAAGGATATGAAAGGAACCTATATATAATTTATTAGTAATTCATGAGTAACATCGATAGATGTTTTCTTAGAAGAAAAATAATATTGAAATATATTTTTAAAAATGTTTCTTGAGGAAAATATCATTTCTTATTTGAAAAATAATTTTTAATACATAAAACCATTTGAAAATTATTTTCATAAAAACATATTTTAAAACATAAAAACAATACATGAAATCATTTTAAAAACATATTCCTTGAAAATTTTAAAAAACAAACTTCAAAAAATTTAAAAAATATTTTTATTTGAAAAAAAATTGAAAACTTATAAAGAAATCATGAAATATTTTTCAAAATCATTTCTTTGACAAAACATTGAAAAAATATAAATATATCTTGAAAACATTTTTAAAACCATTTCTTTGAAAATACTTTGAAGACATATAAATAGATTTTAAAATTCTTTTGAAAATCATTTCATTGAAAATATATTGAAAACTTATAAATTGAGCATAAAACATTTTAAAAAACCATTCACCTTGAAAATATATTTTAAAAAAAATTCATAAAGATTAACCTTTTAAAAGTGTGAAGGAAACTTCAAAGAGATAATGGTGGGTATATCTATACATGTCGTACAAGGTAACAAGAACTTTTCTTTTTCCAGGGTAAAAAGCGAATAAAATACCTTATTGGGAAACAGAATATAATATTATTTTCCTGAGATAGGTAAAAGACAAAAAGGGATAAAATTTAATTTATATATTTTATGATATTGGTATAATATTCTTGGGAACCCTTTTAGAAATTATTGATTTTTGACCAAAGAAAGTGTAATGTTGGGCTTCCTTAACAACTATTTATTAACTATCGTTTGTAAAAATGAGTAGAAAATAGTTACAATACATGAATTTATAATGAAATAATGTAGTATAAGGAAACTAATTAGTGTTCTTGAGATATGGATCATAATATTTCAACAATGGAACACAAATATAAAGAGTATCAAAAAGTGATGAGATTATCTCAATATACTCTTATGGCTTGGTAACATGGGATCTTACTATCCAAAAATAATATTATAATAATATTATAATATCATGAAAATATTAGGATTCATGATATCTAAAATAAAGGCATATACTTCTCAAAAAAATAGTTTAGTTCCATAACAAAACATGGGTCTCAAAGAAGTAAAATTGAGACAAAACTATTTTACCGATTTGGTAACTTTTGAAACTTAAACCCATGAAATAAGGATAATTAAGTGGAAATTAAAATATACATAAATTTATGTATAATATAAATAGAATAAAAGTATTGTTAGTATATACACCACACCAAAGAAATGAGTGGTGAACAAAACATGTATCTCACAGAAATTAAAAGTGAGATGAAATCCCTTACCTTGTGTATTGACTATCTCCGTACTCGTAAAAGATTCATGCATAATAAATATAATTTTATTATACATATTTTAAAGAATAATATTCTTATATCTATTAACATATTTTTTTTATTATCACCATGTGTTACCTTCTTGTTAATGATCCTATGTTAAGGTTTCACTTCAGGTAATATTCTCTTTGTTCTTCGCATGTGTCTTAATTTTTTATATCGTTGGTCCATATACTTATATAATGATTAAAAGATTTATAAAGTGATATAAATATCAGGTATTTCTAGTATATCTTTATTGTAATAATCTGTATAATATTGGAGGATGAAATGGAATACATCTTTCATTTAGATGGTAAGTCATTCATATGCATGAATGATATTATTTTATATTTTCATATTGAAATAAAGTATGTAAATGAAATATGTATATATATATAATTTTTATAGTAGCATTTATTTATCATATATATCATATAATTTCACTAAAACCATATTTAATACTTTTGATGTGTTGTGTGAATGAATCACATCACTTTGAGGGGGTGGTAGTCCACACTTCCTCAAATGAGATTACCGTATTAACACCAAATGATAAGTAAAAAAGGTATATACTGTAAAAAGGAATATATAAGATTAATTTAATAATAAATATAATATATAAAATATATAAATATAGTTTCCATCATAATTTTTACCATGTTAGGTGGTAATAGAAAGATGAACAATCATCGTTTCGTGAGGCAGTAGTAAATCGTACATAGAAACAAGATGTTCATTGCCCATTAAATGTATGTGTGTTTATGTGTAGAAAAGAATATTTTCATACAAAAACCTATTATATGTAGTATAATTTTACCCTCACAATAATGGAATAAATATAGTGTAGGTGGTGGAGATGGAAAATAATGGAAATGAGCTTGAGAGATGATATTACCTCGAACTCAGGTAGCTCCTTTTGGTTTGTGCCAAAAGGCTTCATTGAGAGGCCTTATAACCAAATATAGGCTTCAAGGTTTATGGTATGATGGTTTTTAAGTGTATTGGTAAGGTATTATCTTAATATAATAGGTTCAAGAGGTGTGAGGAATGGGTATAGGTGGTACCTTTTTATAGTGGAGGTGGATTGGCACGATTGTTAATATTTGAAGAGATAATTTGACCCACGTTTTTCATGTTGTGTGTGGATGAAATAATAAAAAAAGGTTGATAAATTTTATTATAGGGTCCAAATATGTCTATAAAATTGTTTTTGTACATGTTTCGAGGTTATTTTGGGTCTTAAATATAAGTATTAATACTTTATTAACCGAATAACCAATGTAATTAATTTTAATCACTTTCACTATTTTTTTTGTAAAAAACAAATTTGACTTTTTTAAACAATATAAATTATTCTGGTTACAAATATAGAATCCATTTATTCTAATTATATTCATAACATGATTTTTATTCCTAAAATGAAAATATGAAGTCTATTTTGAGATATTAAATCTAAAAAAGTTATAAAAATTGAATTTAAAATGGGTTCTCCATTAAAATTTGATGAAACTACCTTTATAAAAAAATAGGTTTTTAGGAATAATGATAGATTTGTTCTTATGTTATGTCTATCGAATTTATTGGATTAATATCATAAAAACTGATTTATTGTATAACATATGTATTAGATTAATATCACTTACTATTTTTAATTAATTTAACTTACTAGGTTAAGATCTCTTTGTGACTATAATAACGTTTTTCTTTACATTCAACCAATTTTCCTATTCATTTCTAATTAATTGGTATCCTATGAATTTATCATAAATTTATATAAACCACATATTTTCATAATGTAGTTAATGGTTTTTTATATCTATCAATTTAACGTCTAGGTTATATTCCATTATGATAATATTTTTTTAATAATATATTATAGTTAAGTAACACCCGGTCTTGCATGTTATGCAAGCCATCGAGGAAGGCCAATCTTACATTTAATGTATGCTAACCATGTTGTTACATGTAACATACTCTATATTGGTGTTTCATTTAACAAATACCAAGCTATCACCATTTGAAATTAATTTTTTTACTTACTGAAAAACTATTTCTAGTGTTCTGTGAAATAAAAAATATCAAAAGATTAAATTTATTCAAAAAAAATTCAGAAAATCTCGGGGTGTTACATTTACCTTATTTAGTAACACAAGGATATAATTGGGGTGTACCCAGTTCAATAAAAGATTTTTTCCACTAATATGGTCTTAGAAGCAATGCCATAATTTCTTTTTAAACCATTATATATGCCTATATGTTTTCTAATATTCCCTATTTTATTCCAATGTTATTCTTTCATGGATTATGTTCTTTATTTACTTTTGAATATTTATTTATTAACTTCCATGATTTATAATATGATTGTTATTTATGATCAATGATATGCATGGTATAATATTCTAATTTTTTCTTCATGTTCTCATACACCTATGATTATGCTTGTGCTTACATGTTTCCCTTGTTTACCTTTACTGAGCATTTGAGCCCATCCCTTTTTAGGTGTCCTTCTCCAAGTTATAAAGATATGTATTATGTATTATGTGTCTAATAAGGGTGATAGTCAAGAAGAACCTAGTGGGAGATTATTTAGCTCACTTATGTACTAGTGTTCATGTTTCTATGTTTCCAAAGGCACTAGACCAATTATGGTCTTTTAGAATCTGTTTTTGTAAAGTTTTATATATCTCAAAAAAGTTATGTAATATTAATGTGTAAAAAGCATGGGTCTCTATAACAAAACCATAAATTTGTTCCTTACTTCCTTGAAAT
The DNA here is from genome assembly GCA_963277665.1 of Viscum album. NCBI lineage: Eukaryota > Viridiplantae > Streptophyta > Magnoliopsida > Santalales > Viscaceae > Viscum > Viscum album. Next base: position 2,620,849 of record OY728162.1, on the reverse strand, counting down.
TACTTGATTCACCAATATACAAAATAGCAACCTTAATAATCAATTTTATAACTTATTTGTATCCATAACCTTGTATAAAGTCTATTTATATCTATTATGCACATGTATATTAGTTATTATATGATTTCTATATCACACGTGAGTAATCAAGACCATTTTTATCTAGTTTCATAAAAGTAGTGGTGCTCATAATTTATCTCCATAATGTCATAAATCTTATTTATTAAATGTTATTAGAAATTATTCTTTATTATTATTTATAATATTATATTTTAATTCCATGTATGTTTTTTATCATACTTAATGATAAAATCTACAATTAGCATGTTTTGGTGATTTTTAACAAACAAACATTGGTAACAAAATTAGTGTGTTTAGTTTAATTTAACCATTACAAAACCAAAATAATAAAATCATAATAAAATCATATATTATTAGTAATTACCTTATAATTTTCATTTATAATATTATTTTATAACATTATTTAAGTATGTGGTTAGACCTACCCAAACATGAGCACACTATAATTAATGGGTTATTATGATTATGAAAGTGATTTATTTTGGGAATAATCTCATAATAACATAATCATAATAGAATTTTTTAGATTCATTTACTATATTGAGTCTTATTTCAAGAGAGTTAAATATGTTATAGAGAATAAAAATGAATAAAAAGATACATTATTTCATGGATATGGTAGTATACCCAAAGAATGATTAATGATTTCATTTATCAAATAATAATAGAGAAAAGGTACATTATTCTTTCCTCTTAAAAATAATTTCTATATTATATACTTCACCCTTAATCTTTAATTTTAGACATATAATCAATAAAGAGAGGCTATGTTGAAAAATTGAAACCATCGATTCATGGAGGAGGTAGTCTGCATAGCACTTGAATAATTATTTTTTGTTTTCCATAATTTTTATGTTAATATATGGTAAATAAGTATTCTATTTTAATAGTATCATTTATTATATTTTTTCATTAAATTAGAATTAAAATTTTTTATTTTGGAATGTAAGAATGAAGATAAAAGGAATTAAAATAAAAATAGTACTCGAATAAGGGACCTAGGACTTACCATGGAAGAATTCTTGGAAATGGAGGTATTACAATAATATATTGTGTTTAGATGCCCAAGGATAAGGAATAATAATAATTTAGTGATGAAAACGAATTTTTATGATAGTATTGAAGGGCGGAGAGAGTTCTCTTTTATAAGTGAGGGTAATGGAATTTCTGAAAATATTTCAGTCTTATATGAAGAGAGTACATATTTCAAATTTGATAAAGTCTTAGAAAATTAAAAATAGAACAGAAAGGGATGATATAAAGTAGGTAATACCACAACATCTTTTTTAATACATATTTTAAACTAATTTTATGTCCTTTACTATTACAATATTCACATTTCACATTTTTTTAATTTTGGTGACTAGTTTTTACATAAATAAATTAATTTTAATGCCTTAAAAACATACCACATTATATATATTTGATAGTTTTATTCTAAATATTAAAGCCATGTTATAAGGTGAAAATTATATTTTTAATAAAGCTCCATTTTTACATTAATTCATGACACATGTAAAAACATATTTTTAGATAAACTGAATTTTAGAATCATATTTTTTTGTTGGGTGATATTATAAATGCTTTTACTTAATGGTATAATTTAGTATAATGTAAACAAAATATTTTTATTTTAGTTAAAGAAATCATTTTATTACAAAATTTAATTAAAAGTAATGACCAAAAATATTTTCTTTCCTTTGAAAATATTAATTATGATTATAAAAATTAAAAAATGATTTAGAAATTTAGAATAGTATTTCATAATATATATTTTATCACATAAAATAAATATTTGGACTATTAAATTATTTTATAAACATATTTTTTTTCTTATTTAAATATAAAAAATCTACAATTTTGGTAAAAATGTATTTTTCATGATTTATATAACAAATCAACTACTTCCAAAAAAATCAAAATATTAATCAAAATATAATATTGAAATGAAAAATCAAAATGAACAAATAATTTTTTTCAAATTTTTATTCTAAAATTTGATGATTAAATATTTAAATAATGTCATTAAAATATAATGAAAATTTTTTAAATTGGAAAATTACATTTTAGAAATTATAATAATACATTTTCTTATTTCTAATCCATTTATAATACCATTTGTGTTATTATATTATATATATTAATCATATAAAAAATTTAACTTATCTATAATATTTTTATTCTCTCAAAATAATGACTAAAACAGTATAATTTTAGAAAACATACTTTTTATGAATAAGGTGATATTATTATTTATCTAGTTATCTGAATTGAAATTTTTAAATGCATTATTATTTCAATAAAAAATATTTTTACTGATACCTCAAAAACTAGTTACCTCTATACGTTCCCATAAAGATAAATGCTACATTATAATTATTTAATAATGTTTTTTTGTTTTTTTTTCTCGTAGAGAATACTATTATACGAAAAAATTTAAATTAAAATATTATATAATATTTTAGAGTTCTAATTTGACCATTGTTATTTGTTTAATATGTTGTATTGTTTTTATAACTCATTTCATTTTGAATTTAACCACTTAATAATATTGTAGTTCTCGATCCAATCTATAATATCTCTTAGCTGAACCACATTTGTAGTAGTAATACCATATAGTAAAGTATACTATATTTACATTGTTTTATCATAGAGACATACTCTATACCAAGTTGGTTAGATTCACCATCATAGATAAACAACTATATAAACATGTGGTTGTAGTTTTATTTAGATAGACATTCCAACTACAATCCTCCAAAAATTGGTCAGATTCCTAAATCAAAAATCATCACTTCTAAAATAATTAACACCACAGTTGAAAAAATTAATTCAATTAATACTTAAAAACCCCAATCATGGATTCTTATAGATTTTATCCATTGATAGAATAACCAAGTTCTTCTACATATATGTTTACTCATCTTCTTGATAATGATCATTCTCTACAAGAATAATGGATCTGGTTAATCATATTTTTAGTACCATTAAAAGAAACAATATTTTTCAAAGATAAACAATAGAGATGGTCTTGAAACGCTAACAATATATATGATTATTTGGATTCTCATCTTTCTAGATATACTCATATTCAATTTCTTCCTCTCTAAAATGATTTATTATCTCTTGAATCTTTTCCATTCTCCATGTTATAAATGTGTATCATGATCTATATAATTTTCTCACATTGTCTTCATATGATCTCTCAATGTTATATAACTAATTCTTTGGTTATTTTATTTTTATATTAGAATAAATATTTTGAATAATTTGCTTCCATTCATATTTGAATAATCTTTAATATTTGTGTGAATGTGTGATATTCTTAATTAAAATGGTTAGTGAATTCCAAATTTCTATTTTATTCAAACTCATTTAAATCCCAATCAACTAATCTTATGAAATTTTTATTTTAATTATGTTTTAAAAAAAAAATTTGCCCACTAAATTAGTTTCATTTAAATCATTTGAAATACCACATTACTGGTACTATGATGGGGCACATAATTATATGGAATAGACCTTTTATATATGACACCTTTTTATCCATCTTCATGTTCATATTTAATCTTTCCATGAATCATGATACATATATAATCTTAATGATTAATCAGCAAATAATATATTGGAATAAATATGATAATTAGTTCTTAATTTGAAAATAAATTTTTATTTGAAAAATCCTTTTTTTATATCAACATATTTTTATATTTCCTCTTTGGTAATATTTAGGGGGGGAATGAAATGATAAACTTGGTTCAAAGATCTCCTACGGTATGAAAAATTTATACTACTTATGATATTATCCATTGAAAAATCATGAAATGAAAAATATCATAATGACACCTCAAATATCCTCCATATTAAAAACAATTCCTACTACCAGAATTAATGTAATATTAATTTTATATTTCCCTAAAATATCTTTTGATCATCTCTGATGTAGAAGAATTTACATTAACATTTTTCAATATAGACACAATATAGGTGAATTCTATTATAGGATGGACCATTTATATTAATTATCTTTTTCCATATACCTAAATACGTTTGTATTTTACTAGATCATTACATATAAATATGATTCAACCAAAACCTTATTTTCAAATGAAATAAATATGATGAAGACATGTGATCATATTTCCTTGATGTAATTCAGTTTTTTCCACATTATCCTTGACAAAGTTCAGGGACTACCTTTGAATTTTTAATTCAATATCAAAATTTCATTCTCGTAGTGTAATTTAACTTTTATATAAATTTAAATTTATCAAGGATAATAATAAGTAGTTTCTGGATTTTGGTGTTTCTTTTAAATAATCCCTTCATAATAGTTAAACAACTTCTGAGTTTTGGTGAAATAATTACTAGATTAATTTATTATTATTATTTAGAACTTTGATAAATCACTACATTTAAGTATATAGTATAATGAATAGTTGATGCTAACACATGTAACCATTACTACTCAATATATCTATAGTACCTTCTTAAATAATACCAAGGCCTTACAACATCTAGGAATTGAGGTAGATATTGTTTCATTCCACAATAAATATTTATTATTTACTGAATATCAGTTTAAAAATTAAAAAAATTAAATTTTTTATTTTTTAGGAATGACTCCATATTAGTTATTCAAGTTTTAAGCACAACCTACAAACAAATACTGATTTATTAATAATAAATACAACCTATACAATTTTCACTTCATCCTAATATGTCATTATAAAAGGACATATAGAATATAGAACATAAATAAAAAGAATGAAATGAATTAAAAAATAACAATTAATAACAATCTCAACAAGGGTGGATTAATTGCAAACCCCTAGTGACATTCAATGTACTCTCTCATCTATAGGAATAACACTATCCATTATAATACTGGTTCTCAATTTGAGTACAATGTAATCTTCTATACTATTCTAGTAACATTTAGAATAACACCAAATAAGAACCTAGAATAAGTGATTAATGATTTTTTATTATGATTATCAAAAGAATACAAAAATGGGATGAAACCACCTTATATATCCCCCCTTTATTAAATAAAAGGATTTGGTCAAAATATGGTTAGCCTTGATAACCAACATGTGTTACGATAATTCATTATCATTAGTCGTATGATCATTTGAACACTTCAAAAGATATTGATTAGTTCATGAATCCATACATTAATCATCATACTAATTTATGAATAATGTAAACTAATTGGAAGATGTGAAAGTTTACATTTACTCAAAATTACATACCACATTTCTATCATAATCATTGATAGGTAATAGTCATATTATACAACAAAATAATTATTATACCAATATTATAATATATGAAATTGAGGATATCATAAAATCAGATATATCTCATTTAGTGAATTCCCTTTAGTCCCCCACTAGTACTAAAATCTGGTAAGGACTTTAAATAAAAGATAAAAACTCTCTGTGAATCTATTAAAACTATATTAGGTACAGTTGATAAATCTATCTTCCTTTTCAAACATACACTTTAGTGATAAATGTTAACTATTATATGGCTGAACTATCTAAACATACAATTCATTAAAAAATTGAAACAAAATTTTCTTCTATATTTTATAGATTTATCAAAAGTGAATCCACTTATAAAACATAAATGCTATTGATGCTCGAATGTTTTATGGTGTGTGTAACGTCCCATATTTTGAACCAGGTAAAAAAGACCTTGGGTTTTTTTGGTAGATGGGATGAAACTTTTTTTTATATATTAAATTTATATCCATTAATTTTGACACTTGAAAGTGATATTTTAAGATGATGTTTAATTTTGGAGTGCTTTTTTGAGTTTTCTATTGAGTTTCTTGAGAATCAAACTTCAAAAGCACCATTTTATAAATTAGAAAATTGAGGTACATAGTTGGTTCATAATTAGTCTGAATGTGAGGGTGAAATCGTGAAACCCCTTCCCTTAAGTGGAATAATTTTTTAAATCATGCAACCACACAAGTGAAACCATGTGTCCTAGTCTACTAAAGAAGTAAGTGTCAGACAGATTTGTTGAACCTGTTCAAGACCCAAGGCCTTTCCAAACCTGATTAGTTGTCACCCGACATACATAATGTCATTTTATAAAAGAACGCAAATATAATTTCTAAAATTTTAATAATGGGAATCTTTAAAATAAGGTCAATCAATAAATATCCTTTAACAATGGTTTTCAATACCAACCCAGTGCACAAATACATCCTCTAAAGAATAACATAATATTTTAATGATTGGTTAACCTTATAACCATTATCAAAGATGAAAATCAAAAACATTATAAATAGATTCATGAAATCATCTTAACATTCATTCCCATGTATATCACAAAGTCACTCTTGGTTTTCACATTCCAAACATGTGAATACCCTCCTCTATATTCACTTGAAACATGGTAATAATCTGAATTACAATAAATCATTTTAGAAAACAATCATTCTTATTTATTCCAATGTATATTGTATCTATTCCTTAAAAGTAGAGATACTGAAATCTTCATCAATAATGCATAAAACTACTATCAAGAAGTCCTTACTAGCTTCTTAGGTAATAAATACTATCCAGTTTACTTATTTTTATCCCACATGTCTTTATCCATACATCATTATCTTAAAATAAATTACATATTAAGGGTTACCTTCCCTTAGTAAAAATATGACCTTGTCATTAAATCACTTCACCAGTCCAACATAAACATATAAATACTAGGAGAAAAAATATAAGTCAACCAATCCTTGTATATTTCATCATTATTTAATTTTGAATCCAAATATATATAAATTATGATTACATCATAATTAATCCATTAATAAGGCTACCCAATCCTATTACACAATACATATTTCCCTTCACATTTAATCCATAGCCTTTTCATCATCCACAATGTAACAATTACTCGCACCACCTTATTGGTTCCCTTTAGGATTTTTCAACCTGGGATATTTAGTTTCATAATGACTATTTATTCTACACTTAACACACTTAATCTTCGATGATTCCCTAGAGAGGCCAATACTCTAATCCATTTTATTAACTGAACTCTTCATTTCTACCTTGCAGTCACTTACTTTGTGTCATTAATTTCTGTTGTCAAAACATTTTCTTGTCCCTCTAAGTCATTCACATAGGTGATTCTTTCCACAATCATGAAACAAAGGAAACAAAATCCTCTTTTCTTCCATAGTCTCCATTACTCTAACTCTTAGAAAACTCATTATTTCTCTTCCTTGGTGAGTCTGATAGATGGATGAGGTAAAAATTGTTAACCATGTTATGTGAAAATTAATTAGGCATGATCACAATATCTTTCACTCAAGTTATTATCCTGCATGATTTCTCATTATAGAATCTTCTATCAAATTCAACATTATTCTACTTACATTATGTTCCCTCCATTGACTATAAAAATAAGAATAGTGTGATAATTTCTTATCATAGTAGAAAACCACATAGTCATGAAAAAATCATTGATATGGTATCTAAAACATGTTAATATCCTTAATCTGCAACACCCTAAGTTCATCATATGTTACTCATTTCCAACTGGTATTTACATACATCATTATGGTTCGTGAAGAGTTTGTGAATTCCAAAATCATATCCCCCAGGTGTGTCAAACTAGGTGTACATCAATTCCCATTTTCATGTACCATATATCCCCGAGTCAAGCCTGAAACATCTTGTCTGAGTTTTTACCCTTGGTACATCTGTTCTGAAGCCACATCCACATGTACTATCCAGATAGGGATGTATTTATTGGAAGCCCCTCACTCTATCTTTTACCAAAATTCCAAGACATTTTCCTAGAAATTACTCATCCTTATACTAATACTTTGATATATCCCTAGACATATACTTATATATATACATAAAGATCTCACTAAACTTTTTTTCATCCTAGTTTCCAAAGGTTAAATAACCTTTTTCTATGATACCAACTATAGTGACGCTCACTTTTCAAACATTAACTTTACATAGATTTTGGGAAATATATAAACGTTATTCAATCAAACTCCTAATGAAAATATTTGGTCTAGTTCCTTTAGAAACATAGAAACATAAAACCGGTACCTAACTGAGCTACATTATCTCCCACTAGGTTCTTCTTGACTTAGACCCTTCTTAGATATATAAATCATAGTACATATCATTATAAAATGGTGAAAAGTAAACATAAATGGTATGAACTCAAATTCTTAGTAAGGGTAAACTAGGGAGACATGTAGGCATAAACATGATCATAAGGGTATGAGAATATGATCCTAAAAATTGAAGATCATACCCTACATATCAAATATTATAACAAAAATCATGGAATAGATATTTGAAGTCCATAATACATTAATCGTAATGAAATAATTAGAATAAACCATAAAACCCTATCATAGGAATAAAACATGGAATTTTTTCAAACACATAAGCATATAATATTATTTTCATATTATCCAAGGCATCACTATTATGACCATATTAGAGTACAGAGTCCTTTACTAAATCAGGTGAGCCCCCTTTCTATCCCGGTGTTACTAAACTGAGTGAACCTTCATTCCATCCCTATATTACTAAATCAAGTTACCCTTATTCCAACCCTATCTATCTCTTGAGAAATAAATTTTTACCCAATGCATTGGGGGAGATATAGGTCTCACCCAACTCATAGTTAAATCATATATAATTGTTCCAAAAGATCATAAATAATCATATCATAACCTAGGAAATGATATGGAGAACATAAATATGTAAATATATCATAACATGTTGAAAAAACATACAGGTTTCATAATTTTTTCATCAAAATCATCACCTGTGAAAGACATACCGATTTCATGAACAAATAATCCATGAAGAAGAAATAGATTTCATAAGGACTCTGACATTTTGTGTATCCCATTCCTAGAAAGGATATGAATGGATCCTATATATAATTTCTTATTAATTCATGAGTAACATCGATAGATGTTTTCTTAGAAGAAAAATAATTTTGAAATATATTTTTAAAAATGTTTCTTGAGGAAAATATCATTTCTTATTTGAAAAATAATTTTTAATACATAAAACCATTTGAAATTTTTTTTCATAAAAACATATTTTAAAACATAAAAACAATACATGAAATCATTTTAAAAACATATTCCTTGAAAATTTTAAAAAATAAGCTTCAAAAAATTTAAAAAATATTTTTATTTGAAAAAAAATTGAAAACTTATAAAGAAATCATGAAATATTATTCAAAATTATTTCTTTGACAAAACATTGAAAAAATATAAATATATCTTGAAAACATTTTTAAAACCATTTCTTTAAAATTACTTTGAAGACATATAAATAGATTTTAAAATTCTTTTGAAAACCATTTCATTGAAAATATATTGAACACTTATAAATTGAGCTTAAAACATTTTTAAAAACCATTCACCTTGAAAATATATTTTAAAAAAAATTCATAAAGATTAACCTTTTAAAAGTGTGAAGGAATCTTCAAAGAGATAATGGTGGGTATATCTATACATGTCGTACAAGGTAACAAGAACTTTTCTTTTTCCAGGGTAAAAAGGGAATAAAATACCTTATTGGGAAACAGAATATAATATTATTTTCCTGAGATAGGTAAAATACAAAAAGGGATAAAATTTAATTTATATATTTTAGGATATTGGTATAATATTATTGGGAACCCTTTTAGAAATTATTGATTTTTGACCAAAGAAAGTGTAATGTTGGGCTTCCTTGACAACTATTTATTAACTATCATTTGTAAAAAAGAGTAGAAAATAGTTACAATACATGAATTTATAATGAAATAATGTAGTATAAGGAAACTAATTAGTGTTCTTGAGATATGGATCATAATATTTCAACAATGGAACATAAATATAAATAGTATCAAAAAGTGATGAGATTATCTCAATATACTCCTATGGCTTGGTAACATGGGATCTTACTATCCAAAAATAATATTATAATAATATTATAATATCATGAAAATACTAAGATTCATGATATCTAAAATAGAGGCATATACTTCTCAAAAAAATAGTTTAGTTGCATAACAAAACATGGGTCTCAAAGAAGTAAAATTGAGACAAAACTATTTTACCGATTTGGTAACTTTTGAAACTTAAACCCCATGAAATAAGGATAATTAAGTTGAAATTAAAATATACATAAATTTATGTATAATATAAATAGAATAAAAGTATTGTTAGTATATACACCACACCAAAGAAATGAGTGGTGAACATAACATGTATCTCACAGAAATTAAAAGTTAGATGAAATCCCTTACCTTGTGTATTGACTATCTCCGTACTCGTAAAAGATTCCTGCATAATAAATATAATTTTATTATACATATTTTAAAGAATAATATTCTTATATCTATTAACATATTTTTTTTATTATCACCATGTGTTACCTTCTTGTTAATGATCATATGTTATGGTTTCACTTCAGGTAATATTCTCTTTGTTCTTCGCATGTGTCTTAATTTTTTAAATCATTGGTCCATATACTTATATAATGATTAAAAGATTTATAAAGTGATATAAATATCAGGTATTTCTAGTATATCTTTATTGTAAAAATCTGTATAATATTGGAGGATGAAATGGAATACATCTTTCATTTAGATGGTAAGTCGTTCATATGCATGAATGATATTATTTTATATTTTCATATTGAAATAAAGTATGTAAATGAAATATGTATATATATATAATTTTAATAGTAGCATATATTTATCATATATATCATATAATTTCACTAAAACCATATTTAATACTTTTGATGTGTTGTGTGAATGAATCACATCACTTTGAGGGGGTGGTAGTCCACACTTCCTCAAATGAGATTACCGTATTAACACCAAATGATAAGTAAAAAAGGTATATACTGTAAAAAGGAATATATAAGCTTAATTTAATAATAAATATAATATATAAAATATATAAATATAGTTTCCATCATAATTTTTACCATGTTAGGTGGTAATAGAAAGATGAACAATCATCGTTTCGTGAGGCAGTAGTAAATCGTACACAGAAACAAGATGATCATTGCCCATTAAATGTGTGTGTGTTTATGTGTAGCAAAGAATATTTTCATACAAAAACCTATTATATGTAGGATAATTTTACCCTCACAATACTGGAATAAATATAGTGTAGGTGGTGGAGAGGGAAAATAATGGAAATGAGCTTGAGAGATGATATTACCTCGAACTCAGGTAGCTCCTTTTGGTTTGTGCCAAAAGGCTTCCTTGAGAGGCATTATAACCAAATATAGGCTTCAAGGCTTATGGTATGATTGTTTTTAAGTGTATTGGTAAGGTATTATCTTAATATAATAGGTTCAAGAGGTGTGAGGAATGGGTATAGGTGGTACCTTTTTATAGTGGAGGTGGATTGGCACGATTGTTAATATTTGACGAGATAATTTGACCCACGTTTTTCATGTTGTGTGTGGATGAAATAATAAAAAAATTTGATAAATTTTATTATAGGGTCCAAATATGTCTATAAATTATTTTTTGTACATGTGTCGAGGTTATTTTGGGTCTTAAATATAAGGATTAATACTTTATTAACCGAATAACTAATGTAATTAATTTTAATCACTTTCACTATTTTTTTTGTAAAAAACAAATTTGACTTTTTTAAACAATATAAATTATTCTGGTTACAAATATAGAATCCATTTATTCTAATTATATTCAAATAAGTGGAAGAAATAAAATCCAACATTTTTTACTATTCATTAAAAGATAAAACCTTGCATAAAAACACCACAAATTAATTATAACATGATTTTTATTTCTAAAATGAAAATATGAAGTCTATTTTGAGATATTAAATCTAAAAAAGTTATAAAAATTGAATTTAAAATGGGTTCTCCATTAAAATTTGATGAAACTACCTTTATAAAAAAATATTTTTTTAGGCATAAAGATAGATTTGTTCTTATGTTATATCTATCGGATTTATTGGATTAATATCATAAAAACTGATTTATTGTATAACATATGTATTAGATTAATATCACTTACTATTTTTAATTAATTTAACTTACTAGGTTAAGATCTCTTTGTGACTATAATAATGTTTTTCTTTACATTCAACCAATTTTCCTATTCATTTCTAATTAATTGGTATCCTATGAATTTATCATATATTTATATTAACCACATATTTTCATAATTTAGTTAATGGTATTTTATATCTATCAACCTAACATCTTGGTTATATTCCATTATGATAATATTTTTTTAATAATATATTATAGTTAAGTAACACCCGGTCTTGCATGTTATGTAAGCCATCGAGGAAGGCCAATCTTACATTTAATGTATGCTAACCATGTTTTTACATGTAACATACTCCATATTGGTGTTTCATGTAACAAATACCAAGCTAGCACCATTTGAAATTAATTTTTTTACTTCCTAAAAAACTATTTCTAGTGTTCCGTGAAATAAAAAATATCAAAATATTAAATTTATTCAAAAACATTTCAGAAAATCTCAGGGTGTTACATTTACCTTATTTAGTAACACAAGGATATAATTGGGGTGTACCCAGTTCAATAAAGGATTTTTTCCACTAATATGGTCTCAAAATCAATGCCATAATTTCTTTTTAAACCATTATATGTGCCAATATGTTTTCTAAGATTCCCTATTTTATTCCAATGTTATTCTTTCATGGATTATGTTCTTTATTTAATTTTGAATATTTATTTATTAACTGCCATGATTTATGATATGATTGTTATTTATGATCAATGATATGCATGGTATAATATTCTAATTTTTTGTTCATGTTCTCATACACCTATGATTATGCTTATGCTTACATGTTTCCCTTGTTTACCTTTACTGAGCATTTGAGCCCATCCCTTTTCATGTGTTCTTCTCCAAGTTATAAAGATATGTATTATGTATTATGTGTCTAATAAGGGTGATAGTCAAGAAGAACCTAGTGGGAGATTATTTAGCTCACTTATGTACTAGTGTTCATGTTTCTATGTTTCCAAAGGCACTATACCAATTATGGTCTTTTAGAATCTGTTTTTGTAATGTTTTATATATCTCAAAAAAAGTTATGTAATATTAATGTGTGAAAAGAATGGGTCTCTATAACAAAACCATAAATTTGTTCCTTACTTCCTTGAAATTACTTGATTCACCAATATAAAAAATAGCAACCTTAATAATCAATTTTATAACTTATCTGTATCCATAACCTTTTATAAAGTCTATTTATATCTATTATGCACATGTATATTAGTTATTATCTATTTTCTATATCACATGTGAGTAATCATGACCATTTTTGTCTAGTTTCATAAAAGTCGTGGTGTTCATAATTTATCTCCATAATGTCATAAATCTTATTTATTAAATGTTATTAGAAATGATTCTTTATTATTATTTATAATATTATATTTTAATTCCATGTATTTTTTTATCATACTTAATGATAAAATCTATGATTAGCATGTTTTGGTGATTTTTAACAAACAAACATTGGTAACAAAATTAGTGTGTTTAGTTTAATTTAACCATTACAAAACCAAAATAATAAAATCATAATAAAATCATATATTATTAGTAATTACCTTATCATTTTCATTTATAATATTATTTTGTAACATTATTTAAGTATGTGGTTAGACCTACCCAAACATGAGAACACTATAATTAATGGGTTATTATGATTATGAAAGTGATTTATTTTGGGTATAATCTCATAATAACATAATCATAATGGAATTTTTTAGATTCATTTACTATATTGAGTCTTATTTCAAGAGAGTTAAATATGTTATAGAGAATAAAAATGAATAAAATGATACATTATTTCATGGATATAGTAGTATACCCAAAGAATGATTAATGTTATCATTTATCAAATAATTATAGAGAAAATATACATTATTTTTTCCTCTTAAAAATAATTTCTATATTATATACTTTACCCTTAATCTTTAATTTTAGACATATAATCACTAATGAGAGGATATGTTGAAAAATTGAAACCATCGATTCATGGAGGAGGCAGTCTGCATAGCACTTGAATAATTCTTTTTTTTTCCATAATTTTTATGTTAATATATGGTAAATAAGTATTTTATTTTAATAGTATCATTTATTATAATTTTTTATTAAATTATAATTAAAATTTTTTATTTTGGAATGTAAGAATGAAGATAAAAGGAATTAAAAGAAAAATAGTACTCGAATAAGGGACTTAGGACTTACCATGGAATAATTCTTGGAAATGGAGGTATTACAATAATATATTGGGTTTAGATGCCCGAGGATAAGGAATAATAATAATTTAGTGATGAAAACGAATTTTTATGATAGTATTGAAGGGCGGAGAGAGTTCTCTTTTATAAGTGAGGGTAATGGAATTTCTGAAAATATTTCATTCTTATATGAAGAGAGTAAATATTTCAAATTTGACAAATTCTTAGAAAATTAAAAATAGAACATAAAGGGATGATATAAAGTAGGTAATACCACAACATGTTTTTTAATACATATTTTAAACTAATTTTATGTCCTTTACTATTACAATATTCACATTTCACATTTTTTTAATTTTGGTGACTAGTTTTTACATATATAAATTAATTTTAATCCCTTAAAAACATACCATATTATATATATTTGATAGTTTTATTCTAAATATTAAATCCATGTTATAAGGTGAAAATTATATTTTTAATAAAGCTCCATTTTTACATTAATTCATGACACATGTAAAAACTTGTTTTTAGATAAACTGAATTTTAGAATCATATTTTTTTGTTGGGTGATATATAAATGTTTTTACTTCATGTTATAATATAGTATAATTTAAACAAAATATTTTTATTTCAGTTAAATAAATCATTTTATTACAAAATTTAATTAAAAGTAATGACCAAAAATATTTTCTTTCATTTGAAAATATTAATTATGATTATAAAAATTAAAAAATGATTTAGAAATTTAGAATAGTATTTCATAATATATATTTTATCACATAAAATAAATATTTGGACTATTAAATTATTTTATAAACATATTTGTTTTTCTTATTTAAATATAAAAAATCTACAATTTTGGTAAAAATTTATTTTTCATAATTTATATAAAAAATCAACTACTTCCAAAAAAATCAAAATATTAATCAAAATATAATATTGAAATGAAAAATCAAAATGAAAAAATTATTTTTTTCAAATTCTTATTCTAAAATTTGATGATTAAATATTTAAATAATGTCATTAAAATATAATGAAAAATTTTTAAATTGAAAAATTACATTTTAAAAATTATAATAATACATTTTCTTATTTCTAATCCATTTATAATACCATTTGTGTTATTATATTATATATATTAATCATATAAAAAATATAACTTATCTATAATATTTTTAATCTCTCAAAATAATGACTAAAACAGTATAATTTTAGAAAACATACTTTTTATGAATATGGTGATATTATTATTTATCTAGTTATCTGAATTGAATTTTTTAAATGCATTATTATTTCAATAAAAAATATTTTTACTGATACCTCAAAAACTAGTTACCTCTATACAGTCCCATAAAGATAAATGCTACATTATAATTATTTAATAATGTTTTTTTGTTTTTTTTTCTCGTAGAGAATACTATTATACGAAAAAATTTAAATTAAAATATAATATAATATTTTAGAGTTCTAATTTGACCATTGTTATTTGTTTAATATGTTGTAATGTTTTTATAAATCCTTTCATTTTGAATTTAACCACTTAATAATATTATAGTTCTCGATCCAATCTATAATATCTCTTAGCTGAACCTCATTTGTAGTAGTAATACCATATAGTAAAGTATACTATATTTACATTGTTTTACCATAGAGACATACTCTATACCAAGTTGGTTAGATTCACCATCATAGATAAACAACTACATACACATGAGGTTGTAGTTTTAGTTAGATAGACATTCCAACTACAATCCTCCAAAAATTGGTCAGATTCCAAAATCAAAAATCATCACTTCTAAAATAATTAACACCACAGTTGAAAAAATTAATTCAATTAATACTTACAAACCCCAATCATGGATTCTTATAGATTTTATCCATTGATAGAATAACCAAGTTCTTCTATATAGATGTTTACTCATCTTCTTGATAATGATTATTCTCTACAAGAATAATGGATCTGGTTAATCATATTTTTAGTACCATTAAAAGAAACAATATTTTTCAAATATGAACAATAGAGATGGTATTGAAACACTAACAACATATATGATTATTTGGATGCTCATCTTTCTAGATATACTCATATTCAATTTCTTCTTCTCTAAAATGATTTATTATCTCCTGAATCATTTCCATTCTCCATGTTATAAATGTGTATCGTGCTCTATATAATTTTCTCACATTGTCTTCGTATGATCTATCAATGTTATATAACTAATTCTTTGGTTATTTTATTTTTATATTGTAATAAATATTTTGAATAATTTGATTCCATTCATATTTTAATAATTATTAATATTTCTGTGAATGTGTGATATTCTTAATTAAAATGGTCAGTGAATTCCAAATTTCTATTTTATTCAAACTCATTTAAATCCCAATCAACTAATCTTATGAAATTTTTATTTTAATTATGTTTTAAAAAAAAATTGTTGCCCACTAAATTAGTTTCATTTAAATCATTTGAAATACCACATTACTGGTACTATGATGGGGCACATAATTATATGGAATAGACCTTATATCTATGACACCTTTTTATCCATCTTCATGTTCATATTTAATCTTTCCATGAATCATGATACATATATAATCTTAATGATTAATCACTGAATAATATATTGGAATAAATATGATAATTAGTTCTTAATTTGAAAATAAATTTTTATTTGAAAAATCCTTTTTTTATATCTACATATTTTTATATTTCCTCTTTGGTAATATTTCGGGGAGGAATGAAATGATAAACTTGGTTCAAAGATCTCCTACGGTATGGAAAATTTATACTACTTATGATATTATCCTTTGAAAAGTCATGAAATGAAAAATATCATAATGAAACCTCAAATATCCTCCATATTAAAAAAATTCCTACTACCAGAATAAATTTAATATTAATTTTACATTTCCCTAAAATATCTTTTTATCATCTCTGACGTAGATGAATTTACATTAACATTTTTCAATATAGACACAATATGGGTGGATTCTATTATAGGATGGACCATTTATATTAATTATCTTTTTCCATATACCTAAATACGTTTGTATTTTACTAGATCATTACATATAAATATGATTCAACCAAAACCTTATTTTCAAATGAAATAAATATGATGAAGACATGTGATCATATTTCCTTGATGTAATTCAGTTTTTTCCACATTATCCTTGAAAATGTTCAGGGACTACCTTTGAATTTTTAATTCAATATCAAAATTTCATTCTCATAGTGTAATTTAACTTTTATATAAATTTAAATTTATCAAGGATAATAATAAGTAGTTTCTTGATTTTGGTGTTTCTTTTAAATAATCCCTTCATAATAGTTAAACAACTTCTGAGTTTTGGTGAAATAATTACTAGATTAATTTATTATTATTATTTAGAACTTTGATAAATCACTACATTTAAGTATATAGTATAATGAATAGTTGATGCTAACACATGTAACCATTACTACTCAATATATCTATAGTACCTTCTTAAATAATACCAAGGCCTTACAACATCTAGGAATTGAGGTAGATATTGTTTCATTCCACAATAAATATTTATTATTTACTGAATATCAGTTTAAAAATTAAAAAAAATTAAATTTTTTATTTTTTAGGAATGACTCCATATTAGTTATTCAAGTTTTAAGCACAACCTACAAACAAATACTGATTTATTAATAATAAATACAACCTATACAATTTTCACTTCATCCTAATATATCATTATGAAAGGAAATATAGAATATAGAACATAAATAAAAAGAATGAAATGAATTAAAAAATAACAATTAATAACGATCTCAATAAGGGTGGATTAATTGCAAACCCCTAGTGACATTCAATGTACTCTCTCATCTATAGGAATAACACTATCCATTATAATACTGGTTCTCAATTTGAGTACGATGTAATCTTCTATACTATTCTAGTAACATTTAGAATAACACCAAAGAAGAACCTAGAATAAGTGATTAATGAATTTTTATTATGATTATCAAAAGAATACAAAAATGGGATGACACCACCTTATATATCATCCCTTTATTAAATAAAGGGATTTGGTCAAAATATGGTTAGCCTTGATAACCAACATGTGTTACGATAATTCATTCTCATTAGTCATATGATCATTTGAACACTTCAAAAGATATTGATTAGTTCATGAATCCATACATTAATCATCATACTAATTTATGAATAATGTAAACTAATTGGAAGATGTCAAAGTTTACATTTACTCAAAATTACATACCACATTTCTATCATAATCATTGATAGGTAATAGTCATATTATACAACAAAAATATTATTATACCAATATTATAATATATGAAATTGGGGATATCATAAAATCGGATATATCTCATTTAGTGAATTCCCTTTAGTCCCCCACTAGTACTAAAATCTGGTAAGGACTTTAAATAAAAGATAAAAACTATCGGTGAATCTATTAAAACTATATTAGGTACAGTTGATAAATCTATCTTCCTTTTCAAACATACACTTTACTGATAAATGTTAACTATTATATGGCTGAACTATCTAAACATACAATTCATTAAAACATTGAAATAAAATTTACTTCTATATTTTATAGATTTATCAAAAGTGAATCCACTTATAAAACATAAATGCTGTTGATGCTTGAATGTTTTATGGTGTGTGTAACGTCCCATATTTTGAACCAGGTAAAAAAGACCTTGGGTTTTTTTGGTAGATGGGATGAAACTTTTTTTTATATGTTAAATTTATATCTATTAATTTTGACACTTAAAAGTGATATTTTAAGATGATGTTTAATTTTGGAGTGCTTTTTTGATTTTTCTATTGAGTTTCTTAAGAATCAAACTTCAAAAGAACAATTTTATAAATTAGAAAATTGTGGTACATAGTTGGTTTATAATTAGTCTAAATTTTAGGGTGAAACCGTGAAACCCCTTTCCTTAAGTGGAATAATTTTTTAAATCATGCAACCACACAAGTGAAACCATGTGTCCTAGTCTACTAAAGAAGTAAGTGTCGGACAGCTTTGTTGAACCATGTGAGGATGGAACATGACCATAATAAATCATTATATCTTATCAAAGAGTTAAACTACATTAGTATCGAATGGTCTGGCTAACCGTACACCTAGAATGTATGGTGTAAGGATTTGGAAAATGCTAAGGTAATGGTCAGTACAAAGTTTGATTTACCATGTGGCCAAACCATGCGGAGTGTAGCTCTTGGGTAGTGAGGGTTTCATAGTTTACTCAAGGTTAGATAAACTATGAAGCCTAACCATGCGCCTCATTTAAATGGGAAAATGATTGTTTTCCCCTCTTATATTAAATGGGGATTACCCCTTGTATCCTCCATTTCCCACCCCAGAGGT
Source organism: Viscum album (assembly GCA_963277665.1). Classification (NCBI taxonomy): domain Eukaryota; kingdom Viridiplantae; phylum Streptophyta; class Magnoliopsida; order Santalales; family Viscaceae; genus Viscum; species Viscum album. The sequence goes on along the minus strand of OY728162.1, from coordinate 2,601,122 downwards.
CCCTATTGCTCCATGATCTCCCTATCATTCTCCTTGGTAAACTACCTTTGTTTATTGTCTACATAAAGTGTTGTAGGGTGCATTGGAACCATATTTTTAAGCTCTAAACTCCACATTATTCTTTTTTTTACCTCACCATATATAATTTTAAATATATGTGATCTATTTTTTCCTATTTTTTTGGAATTTGATGATTTTTCTATAATCTCTTGATTCAGTTCGAACCAAATATTTATAATGTAATAGTGGACCATCCAAATAATGATGTATCTTGACTATATAATTTTATCTTAAATTCACATCATTTGTAGAATACATGAATTTTTCATCCTTCTATACCTCTTAGTTGTCACTGTTAATATATAGAATGCCATTAATTTATTACCCAAAACTAATTTTATTTTTTAAACCCCCCTCAATATGGTTAGAGGTTATAACCTCATCCTGAACCACCCCTTGGGGAGGGTTTTCTTAAACACAACTAATAATTATGTTTTTTATTAGGAATCAATCATCCTTGGTGTTTTTTGTTAAAATTTTTATAGTTATAATGAAATACTCATGATGGGTGAGATTTTCAAATCACACCATCATGAAGTATTAAATTATTACACATGATTGAGATGATTCAAGGTTATATAGTTGAATCATTGTTGGAGATTTAATTTTTTCTATTAAAATCATATTTATGGTGTGATGTATTATAAATGAAAATGTGATTTCATTGATTATTTGCAGAGTGATTCGTATCATAAGTATGTGTGATTCCCATGGACATCAAAGTTTTTGTTGAATGTAATTGATATCTTGTGACTTATAAATAAAATATTCTAGTGATAAAAATTATATAGACTATGTAAATGATGATATTATGAACTGTCTCTAAAATTTTTATGTGGATTATACTAAAAATAATCCTATTTTCCTTGAGTGATATTGGTTGTTTCTTTATCGAACATCGAATATTGTCTCATTGGGAAAGCGGGATTACCTAATATTAATATTATGATTGGATGTAGTATGGTTAGGGTAATTGGGAATAAAGTATCACACCCCCAGGTTGAGGATGATGGTCATGGTGTTCTCCATCAATTAATATGTTGTGAATTTCATCTCACACCCCATTAATTGGTATGTTAATCATAATGGTCAATTATTTGGGAAAGATGTTATACATTAATTCCATATCAAATTTAAAATTTTGGTCTTAAGAGTTTTTTATTATGAGAATATTATTTATTATTATTAATTTCCTCATGATATTTTCATATGGAATTTACTTATTCATTCATAAAGTGATTATAGGAATAAAGTCTCTTATAGTGTAAGACACTCTTATGATGATAAAAGGACATCTGAGTTACACCTTGGGTCCTATGTACTATTACATATTTATATATATGACTATATACCTCACATATATATAGAAAATATATAAATAAACACTCATATATATATATATAGAATCATGGTGATAGGTTCATAGATATCTTCAGTTAGGTCGAAGCATGTATAGTCGTACATGTGTCTTTGAGGAACCAATGTCTGACTTTCTTGTATTTATTATTTTAGATCTTCTTTAATTTGATATATCTATAAACTTACTAATATTATATTCATGTACTTTTTTTAATTATAAAATCCTGGTGATTATAACACCTTGATATTTTGTGAAATATTTTTTTCAGATAAATTTAATCTTTTTTATATTTTAATTTTCCGAAAACAATAAATATAAATTATGTTATATGAAGGAATTAATTTTTTTATTTTATTTCACATAACAACATGTTAATAACTCACTTCATGAAACACTTATATTATCTTTGGGTGTAGACAACACTATATTTTTCTTGTGTTACCCACAAAACCAAGTTGTACTAAACTAAAATGTGTGATTAATAATATTATTAAAATGTTATTACAGTTATCACATAGCCATTGAAATTAGAGTTGTTAACTAGATAATTAAATAATGAAAATATGGTCTAAACAATTATAAAAGATGAATTATTTGGTGGTTAGTAAACTTGAATTTAAAACAAAACCCTTTTAAAACTATTGGAAATATTTTGTTAGAAAACTATATTTAGGAAATCAAATAAGTTTTACAGTGATAAATAAATTTATAAATTTTTTATAAAATATTTTAAGGACATATATATATATATATTAAATAAACCATATAACATTTATCTTTTGTGGTTTATAGGCAAAAGATGAGATAAATCCAATTTTATGAATAAAAAGTTATATTTTTCTAAAAGGTAATTTTACAACCTTTTAATGGAAAACCTATTTTAATTCTAATTTTAGACACCTTAATAAATTTTATTTTAAAAAATAAACATCATATTTTAAATATAATATCAAATTTTACCTTGGATAAAATTTTATATTTTTCTAAAAACATCATTCTTTGATGAATATTGAAAAACACTGAATTTTAATTCAAAAAATCTTTTTCATCTAATTTATTAAATTAGTTAAATTATATTTAAATTTAGTTTTAAAGTATTATAATATAAATTATAAAACAATTAATCCACTTTAGTTCATTTTATCCAATTTGATTTTGAAATTGGATATGAAAACAATGTAATATTTTGGACCTTTTCACTTTAAAAACCAGTCATCTCATCCCTTATGCGGTATTAAGTTTAAATTATTTTCTACCACATATTTGATTATAATTTGGAAAAATTAATTCCATATTTGTAATTAGATTAATTTACTATTTATGATAATGTCAAATTATTTTTTTTTTCAAAATTATTTGTGAAAGTAATTATAATTAATTATAACGATTAAGGTAGAAACAATATTACTTAATGGTTAATCATTAACATAAGGGAAAAAATAACCTAGAAACTTGTCCAAAATTACTTTTATGGATATATTTTGACCATGTAAAATATTTTATTTAATATGTAAACTTATTTTAGGAAAATTATGTAAGGGATACCTCTCAATATTGTTCACCTTTTTATATTTACATGAAGCCCACTCCTATACTATAAAAGCGAACTCACCCCCACCCCCTGACTTCTTTAAACATATAAAGTCCATTTAATCAGAAACAATATTCCAAAATCACCTCCCAACTTCCTTTCCTTCATCCTATAATCTTACCTTTGTGAATAAATCTAAACAAGTAATCACTTTGGTGAAAACCAAGAGCAGTTACCCAAAGAAGAGGTAACATCTTTTGATAAGATCTTTTGTTTTATTTTCATTATCCACACCCTCAATTATTCTCATTCAATGATTATATAATATCTTTATTATACTAAATATACTTATATGTTCTTATTATATTTTTTATACATATACTTACACACAGTTCCATCGAATGGGTGATGAACTTACCATTTGTCTGTACAGAGGACTACCAGCTTGCTAAATGATGTTGTTCATTTTTCTTTTAACACCTCTCAAGATAGGTAATTGTGATGGCAATTCGGTTTTGATATTATATATATGATATTTATGATGTCTTTGTGACTTTTTTAATATTATATAAAACTTATCTTCATTCTTTCCATTTTGTGTAAATATAATAACTTCATTTGTGGACGTATGGATTAACACCTCCTCAATGCGATGTGATTAATTAACAATTTTCATAGAATGTATTATGGATGGGTTTAGTATATTTATATAATATTTATGAAATAATAATTCTATTTTAGTAATATGTATATATATATATATCATTTTCTTTCCTTCCTTCAATTCGATAATAAAATGAATAGAACATTCATGTGTTTATACGGACTACCATCTCTATGAACGGTGTATTACATTACATATTTATATATTTTATATAATATTATAAATATATATATATAATATATATATAATTTATATCCTATTTTATATTCCGGAAATAAGGAAATCATGATCTATGTAAATGGATCAAGAATTAAAAGACAAAACAGATAGGAAAAACAAAGAGGATATTACCTCAAATGTAACATTAACATGGAATTGTTAATAAATAAGTAATATAAGTTATAAAAAATAATATATTGTGTTAGATATTGATATCTCATATAGGATAAATAATCTGAGAGTGGTGGTGAATAATGGCATGGAAGAATAAAACTACATCCCCTTCAGATCTTATGGCATTGTTAAACAAAATTTTGTTCCCTCTCTTTCCCATAGTAATGTATGAATGGAAATTAAAGCATGCATGAGACATACTAATTTTACATAGTTCACCCTCAATAGGCTACATCCAAGGAGCATAAAAAACAATGTTCCAAATATACAATATCCACTAAAAGTGCATAATTTTTTACAATGTTTTTAGCAGACTCACAGTCCCTCCTAGTTTACAGCCAATCATGATTTGAAGGCTCACTGGTCTCTCAACTGAAGCATTCTCACTTATTATTCAGAGAATACTCCGTTGATTACTTGATTAAATATGTTTTACACCTCATTTATTGTATCATTATGTGCCACTATTATCTAATTGATGAATACCATTTTATCATATAACTACATGTAAAATTCAATCTTTCACATAACCTTATGGGTGTTCAATGCACAACAATAATGACTTGCACACAAAATTTAATTTTTTTCATAGAAAACCTCTTCTATGAAACTCTCTTCTTATGTGAAACTCCCTTCTTAAATGAAACTCAATTTATACAAAATTCTTACATGATTCATAGCGTCAAATATTGATAATTTACAATCGTGTAAAATAGGATGGTAGACTCTTATTTATAAAAATTTTCGACCCTGCACGCAAGATTCTCACCCGCTGATACCTTACACTCACCATTTCCCCATGCATTGAAAACCCAATTTTTGATCACAATGGATGCATAAGTCTCTTTCACGAAAACTATTCTTCCTTGAAAATCAAAATCAATTACACACCTCTTTAATTTTCCATATTATGATGTGATGAACCCAAACCATGTCTTGTGCGCAACATTTCACACCACCATCAATCTTGCACGCAACTTCCTTTTCCAAAAAACAAGTTTATCCATTCTCCATTTTTTGGACCAAAAACATTGGATTACACTGGGAAACGGAGTCACATTGTATACTATATTTTTTACCACCTATAAAGAGTCCATTATTTTCCTTGGAACTTTTTCAAAAAACACAACCAACCTGAAAATGTTACAATGTTATCTTGAGGTATTTTTTCCCAAAAATCTCCCCTATAGATTTGTTGAAAACTATACATATATTTATTCCTTGTTAAATATTCTTCCATATTCTACCAACATTCTCTTATTGTGATTCATATAGTAATAAAATACATACTCAACACATACTCTAAGCCCACATGAGTATTGTCCGACATGGGAAACAAGAGTAACCTGAAAATAACATCAATGAAGCACTTCATTCTCAAAACCACTCAACTTATTCCATCAAAAACTCTAACTAATGTGATATGAATCTATTGATCGGTCAACATTAGCATTAAAATATTGAAAACTCCCCTTACATTACGTCTTGGTTTCTCATGTTTTTGAATTCATAATAATGTCTATGTTATGCTCTGGTTATTTCCTTATAACACCAATTAATTCTCATCATGTTACTCCCTTGATCAGTTTCTACCCCTATCTCACTACTCCACCTATCAGCTTATCCCCCTATCGTGAATAATACATTTTCTCATTCTTAAAATCCACAATATCTCCTCCTTTTAAACGATCCTAATGGTGACAACATTATTGTCTACAATAGGGTAAATAACACATAACAGTGAATTAAAAAATCATTCTATAGGGAGAGGGGGTCCCATATTCAAATTGTTTCATGTGTGGGGAGTCTAATGAATTTCTAAATCTATTCAATGTATTTTAAATGATTTTTTGGGTAAGTTAATTCTCAAAATTTCTTCAACCTATAGTTCTGTAGCCACAAAATCTAACATTACAAGCCCTTCTTTTACCATCTCCTTGAAAAAATGATATTATTTTTCAATTTGATTTTTCCTTGAGTAACAGATGGGATTTTTCTAATATATATCACTTGAATTATCAAAATGGATTCTGATCAGAGACTTATCTTTTATTCCCATATCATCATGTTACTTCTTCAACCGTAATAATTATGTGCACGCTTGATTAGCCACAATATATTCATCATATGCGGTGCTCAGTGAAATGCAATCTTTTTTCTTTCTTAGAAAAGAAATACACAATCCATAAAGATATAATGAACCACCTGATGTTGATTTTCCAACATCAGTTGATCCATACCAATCTATATTTTTATAGCCCAATAACTCTTACTAAGATTTTCCATTGTATAGAAAACTAAAATCCACCATTCCCTTGATATAATAAAGTATTATTTTAACTGTAAGTATGTGTATTTCCTTGGTATTTTTTAAACATAATTCTTGTAATTTTGAAATAAAAAATATTTGGTTTTGTCGCTATTAAGTACAATAGGATTCCAATGATCTTCTTATATTCAATTACATTAATAGCTTTTCCTTTATCATCACATGACAGTTTCATCTAGGTATCCACCGGAGTTTTAATCTATAGAGAATTATCCATTTCAGATATTTTCAAAACCACCTTGGTATATTTATATTGAGAAATTAATGAGCCATTATTTCCTTATGTTACCAGTAAGCCAAAAAACATCAATTCACAAATCGTTAATATTTCATGGTCACTTTTTATAAATTTGGAAAAATATTAGCACTATGATTCATCTGATCAACTAATAATTATATCATTGACATATATCATCACTATTATCCTTTTTATTATATTTATTGTTTATATACAGATATTAATTAATTCCACTAAGTAGAAAACTTAGATTCTTCCAAAATCGATCTAGTATTAAATACCATGATCTCAATGATTTCTTCAACCAATTTAACACCCTATTCAACTGAAAAACTCTATTCACACCTTCATGAATGATAAAACCATCTTGCTATTCTATTTAAACTTCTTCTTATAGAACCACATTTTTAAATGCAAACTTAAAATCCATCTAGAAAACATTGAACTTTCTTTGTACTATTTTGGCCAAGACTAATATGATCATCTCTAGCCTTGTAACGGGTAAAAATATTTCATCAACATCAATACACTCTAGCTAGGAAAACCCATTGTACACTACTCGTGATTTGTTTTGAATTACTATGACATGTTCATTCATCTTATTTTAAATGACCCATTTGGTCCCAATGAAATTCTTATCTTCTGGTCTTGAAACAATCTCCCACATATGATTCTTCTCAATTTGGTCTATCTCTTCACTCATAGCCTAAACTCAGTTTTCATCTATATATGCTTTATTAAAACATTTAGGATTTTCCTAAGATAGGAAGGATTCATGTTGTAATGACTTCATTATTTTTGTTTTAACTGGAATTTTCTGATCACCAATGATATTTTTCCTATCAATTTCATATGGGATATTTGAATTCTGTGTAGATATAGATTTGACCTTCTCCTTCTCATCATCAGCATCTTCTTCTAAGTCAGTATTTGTAACTTATAATCCCTCTATTTTACTTTTGTCCTCATTTCCTTCATTAGGGAACTGTTCACTGTACTGTTGAATATTTATCTCATTTTCCACTATTGTGATATCATTGCTTTAAAAATATTTGGCCTCTAACTAAAGAATTTATATGCTTTTATTTTTCCTAATTATCCATGGAATATCCCCTCTTCTACAATTTACTAAAATTTCTTGTGCCTCTATTTAATAAGAAAAAAATTATTTCTAAATAATCTAAATTATTTTAAGGTAGGATTATTTCCACACAAAATATCATATAGATTCTTTTCTTCCTTTGGACACAAAAAAGTCCTATTGGATATGTGGACCAACGTAAAGACTTATTTGTTCCAGAATTTCTCTGGTAAGTCTCTTTCAATGACCATTGTATTGGACATGTTGTTGATAATTCGATTTCTCCTCTCAACCACTCCATTTAGTTGAGGACTTCTCAATAAAGAAATATGATTCCTTATACCGTGTTTCGTGATATAACCTTCCACTTTACCATTTTAAATTCTCTACCATTATCATTATGGATAATTGGAATCTTATTTTGAAGAATCCTTTCTAATTCCCTCTGATATTGTTCTATTCAAATGAACACATCATCCATATGGTAAATGAAAAATAACAATTCCATCTTATTGAAATAATTAATGAGAAGAATGTAATACCTCTTCCCGACAATGTCTCTTAGTGAGATAGTTCCACATACATCAACAAGAACCAATTCAAGCACTCTGGTTGACTTCAGTTCCTTTTCCTTGTATGACTCTCTGATGATCTTCCCCCCATTGAAAAGCATCACATGTATGATTATGATCACATGATAGACTGTGGAGGTCTCTAGTTGCATCACATTTTATCAGATCTTCTAGGGATAGCTGGAATACATGACTAAGTCTTTTATGCCACAATTTATTTTTATCTACTCTAGATAAAAATCATATATCATTTTCCCCACTTACAAGATAATGATTCCCATTTTTCCTTTTTCCTTATAGAACAACGGTGCCATCTTTACCTTTGACAATACACATCTTCTTAGTAAATCTTATACCATGATCTAAGTAACATTTATAACTGGCACTAAGAAAGTTATTCCTGAGAACTTCTACTACAAAGACTACATAATTTATTATATCTTTTCCCACAAACATAGCATTTCCAAAGAAATATATCTTGGAACATTCATCATTTCCAAATTTGAAAAAAAAAATTCCATATATTATGACCATAACAAGATCCTTATTTCCTTTCATATTGGATGTGCAACCAATATCATGGATCCATACACCAAAATGATCTGATGTTTTAATGGAAATTTTGGTAACCACTTCTTTACCAACTCTTTTCTTATTAATCCATGTTTTTTGAATTCATCCACAGTATAGATTTATAATATTGATCTTCTTTAGAGTATGATGGATTAGCATTATCTTGTAAAGCTAAAAATAGATTTTTCATGTTTATATCAACTATTGATTCTTTTATTTACTTATTTTAACCACATTGGAAATACTTTGGAGCATCCCTATACATGGTTGATGTAAAATATCTGGCCATGTGACCAAATCATCCCCAATAAAAACAATTTCCATCAAAATATATTCTAGATTATTGGGATCTATTTGGATTCTACTATTTTTTGTGGCTTTTGGTATCTCTTGGTTTTGGAACACAAATTTTTTGATTGTTTCATCCTTCCACAACAATAACACCAGATGTAGGGTGAATTATTACATACCACTTCAACACCATTGGTTTCCACTTAGGTTCTCTAAGTTTTCTCATTCTGTTTATACCCAAATCAATCATCACTCATCGACCACATACTAGTATCTTGTCATCATTTATCATAGGTATTTGTTTTTATTCAAGACCCAGATATCCCTTAACATTTGAACATGATCTTTTCTTCTTTTCTTCTAGAGATTTATGCTCCACTTATTCCTTTTTTGTGAACTGAATGATCTGATTTCTAGATAACATACAGGGATACAATAGTTTTTCTTGATCCTTAACTTTTCCTTACAGGCCGATAAATTCTTATTCAAGTTATTCCATTAATTTGATTATATATTTTTTTATTCAAACCATTTATCATCTTTTTCTATTCATAAAATTTGATTTTATGCCCACTAACTATTTTTGAGTCCTCTATCATTGAATACTTGGGATTCTCAATTTTATCCATTAACTCATACTTCTAGTATTTTTGCTACATCATGTAGAGTTTGGAATCCCAAACCACTTTGTTGGTTTTTTTATTTTGTCTCTCCAAACATCTATCTATTCTAGAGAGGCATCTAATTAATCATTAAAATTAACTCTTCCTTTAACTTCTTCTTCATCAATGTCTATTTTTTCCTTTTCTATGCATTATAGAAAACTGTCACCATAACATTTTCTCAATGATATTTGTAGTTCTTCATCTCATCAACCTTAGATTCATCTGAACAATCAAATTCATGTGAAAGAATAATATTTATCTTGAATAAATTTCTTTTAAACTTTTTCTTACCTTTAACGTAGGATGAATTCTTATTCCTGGGAATTTTGAATCCATCCTCATCATCATACTGAAATTTATTTGGGCACATTACTAAAATATGACCATCTTTTCTACATCAAAATCATGTAAGTGGAATTTTCTCTTTGAACTTTCATTTTCCTCTTTGTAGATTTGAATAAAGGAATGAAATCACCTCATCAGTCTCTTTTCTTCATTAAAATATTCAATGGTGAGCTTCTTAATGGACTTAAATGTCACCTCTTTTGAATTACCTTTTCCCATAGACTCAATGTTCTCATTTATCATCTCATATTTAAAATGATTATAATTGAAACTATATAATTTCAGTCCCTTAGGATTTTTATCCTTTAACACAAAATATATTCAGATTAAATTAAGGTGGAATTCTTATCATGATGCTCTTAATAATATTTACATATTCAATAGTTTCTCTAAGACCACACATGTCTTCCACAACCAAATTCACCCTGTAAAATAATCCATCAACAGACATATTTGGGTTCATTATCTAATATCCATACATGTTCCACAAAACCTCCATATTTTCCTATCTTAACTTTTAATCACCTTTATAGATATTCAATGGATTTTCCCACATAGAATTTTATGTTTCTTGGACATTACCTTTATATAAATTTAATTGGATAGGGATCCCACTAATGCATTAATTCATTTTGTTTCAACATATAGTTCTCTTTACTCATCCTCTAATAGAGCACCGCTGTCAATACTAGTCCAAATTCCATGTATCCATGCTTTAAATACATCCACTCTCAAATATTAGATGTAGTACTGCATCTGACTATTCCATAACTAAAAATTATTCCAATCAAAGATTAAAATCCATTTGTGATTGACAACCTTCATTGAAACCCTTGAGATAGAAAAAAATAAGTTAACCTTTGTCACTGATACCAATTTTTGGGCCCATTAGGTTTAATAACCCAAGAAGGGGGTGAATCAGGGTATGACAAGTTAAAACTAATTTTCCTTTGAATATTGTTTTGTTGTTAAACATAATGCTTTTCTCTTAGTTTCTCACAATAATGTATGAATAGAAATTAAATAATTCATGGGAAACAATAATTTTACTTGATTCACCCTCACTAGGCTACAATCAGGGATTTTAGAAGGACAATGTTCTGATTTACCAATTCTAATAAAATTGTACTAATATTTAGAAAGATCAGAGTGGACTCATTATCCCTCCTATTTTACAACCAATCACAATTTGAAAGCTCACTGCTCTATCAACTAATGTTTTTTAACTTCTTCTTCAGAAGATAATCCTTTTATTTCTTGAATTAATATGATTTACATCTCATTTAGTGTATTGTTAAGTTCAAATTTCATGCAATTTATGAATAAAAATTTACCATAAAACTATTGGAAACTTCAACCTTTCACACAAAATTTTGGGAAACTATTAGAAAATTTTAATTCCTTACATGCAATATTTATCTTTTTTCATGGAAAAACTCTTGTGTCCATCTCCATTCTTACATGAAACTCCCTTTTATCATAATTATTATGTGTTTCATATCCTTGTATTTCTTTAAGGGTTGATATTGTGAAATGAGGGGTGTCCACTTATTTATAGGCATTGTCAACCCTATGCGCAAGATTCTCACTCGCTAACTACCTTGCACGCAATATTAACCCAAGAACAAAAACCTGATTTGACATTGCGTTGGTTACATAAGTGTCTTTCTCCAAAACTCTTCTTTTGTGCAAACTTAAATCTTTCTCATAGTTCATTCATTTTTTATATTTTTTTGTGTTCATCCCAAAACATGTCTTTTGAGCAACATTCTAAACAACCTTCAATATTTTACATAACTACCTTTTCCAAAAACACCATTCTCCATTCTCCAATTTTTGGTCCCAAGAAAAATGATAAACACTGGGAAACAATGTCACCATGTATAAAATCGTTTTGTATCACCTCTAGATAGACCATTCCTTTATCATGGATCGTTATCAACAAACACAATCAACCCAAAAATGATTCAATGTTACTATTAGGAATTATTTAAAAAAAATATAATAATATATTTTTGTGGTAGATGTATATTAAACATATATTTTTTATAAAGTATTTTGGAATGAGTACAGTGATAGTCAATACTTAAGGTAAACAAATTTCATCTCATTTTTATTTATATAACATTTATTCCTTATTCACCACTAATTAATTTTTTGTGGTATATATACTTCCCATGAATATATTATATAATTATTATCCATAAATTAATGGTTATTTACATATCTATTTTATTATCTCTCATTCATGGGGTTTAAGGTTCAAAAGTTACCAAATCGGTAACTTTTTTTGTCTCAATTTTCTTTCTTTAATACACCTGCCATGTTATGCACTTATATTCTTCTAAGGGGTTTATACATTTCCCTTTAAAATGTCATATCAATAATATACTTCTTTTCAAAATATTTTAATATTTATTTAATGGTATTTTTTCATGGGGATTATGATTCAATGTTACCAAAGTGTTAACATTTAATTACTACAATCTCATTGTTTTTCAGGTTTGTTAATTATTATGCTTCAATTGGTAAAATATTATGATCCATATCTTGATAAAAATCATGAATTTTACTATACTATATTTATATATAATATCTTCATGTATTACTACCATTTTAAAATATTTGGTACTTCAGATGATTAAGAATTTTTTTTATGAAAATATGACTTTATTTCTATTTTGAGTAGGAAATATGTGTTATTTAAAAAATATTTTATCAAAAAATTATTCAAAAAAGTTTCATGTCTACAAAGTGATTCATATTTTTTTTAAATACATTTTTAAAGAAAATATTTTCAAAAGGTTTTCATGATTTATTTATATTTTCTCAGTGTGTTTTTAATGAAAATAGTTTTAAAAAAATCATGAAACATTTATATGATTTAAAAGTATTTTCATTTTAAAGGGAGTTCAAAAGGTTTTAAATATTTATTTATAAGTTTTTGGCATATTTTCAAAGAAATAGGTTTTAAAAAATTTATCATTATTCCTTTATAATGTTTTCAAAGCTATGTCCAATGAAAAAGGTTTTCAAAAATAATATTTTCTTTAAAAGTGTTTTTAATTATTTTCAAGATTAATTTATAATTTCTCCTGGAAAAAGGTTTTCAAAATGATTATAATATTCCTTTATAAAAATTAAAATCTGTTTTCAAAGAAAAAGGTTTTCCATCATGTTTTATGTTTAAATTTTTTTTAATTTTCTTCAATATTCCTCTATAATTTTTAAAGGAAAAAGGTTTTATAAATATTTTAAATATTATTTTATAATCTTCCAAAGAAAAAGGATTTCAAAAAAAATAATGACTGTTTTATAATTTTTCAAGGAAAAAGGATTTAATTTTTTCAATATTCCATTATAATTTTTATGTTTATTTTCAAAGAAAATGATTTTCATATTTTTTTATATTTAAAAAAAATCTTACAAATAATAAAAGATATTTTCTAAATAAATTATTTTCAAATAAATTCTTAATAGTTTTGTTCCACCTAAGAAAAAATATTTTGGTCTTAGTCCCAACTTAATTTCATTTGATCCAAGGGTTCTGTTCAAATTATTTCTTTTATGGGTTTTTTTATTGATGGAATGATGCTTATGAAAATTTTTCTCTATTAGGAATTATATATTTATTAAACATATTTCTCTTTTACGGGTTATATGTTTATGAAACCCATTTCTCTTTTAGGGGTTATATGTTTATGAATCTATTTTATCATTAATGGGATATTTTTTTATGAAACTCGTTTCACATTCATGGGTTATTTGTATATGAAACCCACTTCTTTTAATAGATTATTATATGATGAAATTATTATTAAACCTATCTCTTTTCCATAGGTTATGATATTATTGCATGCTTATGATACCCATTTCATATCTCGGGTTATGATATAAAGAATTTTTATGATCTAGTATTGCATAGATGTATGATTTTATTATGCCATGGGTGGGACTTATATATCCCTATAATGAATTGGGTAAATATGTATATCTCATATGATTACAATTGTTGGAATGGGGAGTAAACTCGGTTCAGTAAAAAACGATTCTCCACTAAGATTATATTGGGATTGAACCTTGACTACAATGATGGTCATGGGAGTAAACCATGACTTCCTGGATGGCATGTAGAGTGAACCCATACTATTAATATGGTCATGGAATTGATTCCTTGAATACTATGGAAATCATTTTATACACTTATTTTTATGACAAAATAACATGTATTATTCCAATGTTATGTTTTCAAGGATTATTCTATATATTCCCATATGATTCTTGTCTTATGAATAACCAATAATTATGAAATTATTAATGTGTATGATCATTGATATGCAGATTATGATCTTCTTAATGTTATAATCGTGTTCACATACCCATATACTCATATTTATGCCCACATATATATCTTCTTTACCATTAATGATCATTTGAGTTCACCCCTTTTTATGTATCCTTTCCTAAAGTTATGATGATATGTATTATGTGTGATGTTTTGAAGAAGGGTTCTAGTTATAAATTACCTAGTGGGAGATAATTTACCACACTTTTGTACTTGGGTTTATAATTCTATGTTTCCAAAGTCACTAAAATAATATGGCCTTTTAGAGTTTTTGTGTGTAATATATTATGTATTACTAAAAAATGAATTAATGTTAACGTATTAGAAGAAAGGGTATCTATTTTTAGTATCAACAAGGTTTATATATCCTTTAGAAACAAGGATGAAAACACATTAGTGAGATCCCTGGGGATATATCTAAGGATATTTCTAGGGAGATCTCCAAGGATAAAACTATAGTGTCCTAGATTTAATAGAAGGTGTAATAATTTAGACATCTTATAAGTGATTTGTCAAGATTCTATTGTTCTCTACTATAATAAGTTCTTCTCACACAATTCATTATATTTTTAGTAAATGGAGGGAATTAGATTGAACTGGGTTAACGTTGAATGTGGTAGAAAATTCATTGATGAGTAGTCAAATGGGATGATCCATGGAGTTAATGGTGTTCATATCATACCTAATTAGTTTTATGAAAATTCACTACTACAAAACAAGGTTTATCTAGTATGGGAGATTTAACAGTTCTAGTTAAAAGCATTATTAAAGTCCACCTTTAATAGTGCTAGAAAAATCATTGTTAAATTCGGGTATTTTAAGAGTGTTTTTTAGAGCTATTACATGGGTTCTTTAACAACACTAAAAAAGAGTTGATAAAGGATCCCCTTTATCAAGTTTATTTATTATTGATGATAATAACCACCCTTATATGTGCCACAAGTTTGAATAATATATTCAACGTCGATGATTTGGCATCGGTTTTTAATAAACTGATGAAAAAAAATTCTACAGGAATTTTTTGGAGTCATGTTTTAAAATAAACTAATACAAAAAAAATTATATTGAGTATTTGGGGGAGGTTTAGTAAAAACGGATTCCATAAATAGTAATGAATCAGTTTCTCACATTAGTTTTTTTATTAAAATTAACATAATAAATTTTAAAAAAAATCAACATATTCTTTTATAAAACCTAATAACAAAAACTAGTTTTAGGAAAAGGTTTCTATAAAAAACGATGTTGAAAACATTTTTAAAAAACATGGGATCATTAAACCCTCATTTTTTTGATCCCTGAAACTTGATCTTGACTCACGACAACCCTGACAGAGACTCGGTGATCCTCAACTGCCATTTTTATTTATTTTATTTTATTTTTATCATCATTTCATGCTTTGTGGACATGATCGTTTATCCTCTATAATTATTTCATCATCCACAGAAGTGTTTCCCTTTGGAAATAGTTTTCTATCCAACCATCACTCATCATTTGTTTTTATTTTTCATTGTTCGTGTTTAATTTTGATTTATACAAACAATTTTTTTATATCTTACATTTTTTGTTTGTCTAAAATACTTGAGGGAGTAAGTTCAAATAAATGAATCATTTTCCTTGTTGAAATATGAATTTTTTATTTTTTTCTTAATTTAAAAGTTAAATTATTTTTTCTTTTAGTTATATTATTGAGTTATTGTTTCAATTATTTGTATTTAGATTATTTATATTTTTAAATATTTATTATAAATATTGTTCATTTTGATAAATTTTTTATTTCATGAAATTATCAAATGGTCTGGATGAAATTATGCAATGAACAATGATATATTATGTCATCTTTCATCAATATAATGTACATCACATGTAATGAATTGATATTTTTTACCTTTTAAATTAATAAAATTTTCAAAACCTTTAAAAAAATGAAACACTTAACTAATGTAAAATCAATGTAATATGATCTAATACATGTTATATGATTGAAAAAAATACTAAATTTTAATATCCATAAACCACATGTATATATTATAAAAAATACTATTTTTAAATTTTGAAGATATATAATTTATATCACAATAGTATATTTTTCATATAAAATATGTTAACATTTTGTATAATTAAACTTAATAAATTAAATTGACCACTTAAAAATTATTGAAACAATATATTATATTTCCATATATGAACTAGTATATTAGAATTAATTAATTTCATATTCTTTTTCAATAATATTAAAAAACAATAAACGTTCAAATGGTCATATTTCAATAAAAGATGTCTCACAAAAACGTGATTTTATAATTGGAATTTCTACATGATTCATTACATGTGACATCCATTGGATCAGTATGTAACACATCAAAAAAAATAAATACCTTTAGTAGTTTCATTTTTACTTTATTCCTAATATTATTTGATTATTTCTATCTAATTACTAATCATTTTTTTGAATGTGTTTATGTTTATAATTTATCTATTTATATTATTTATTTAATTTTTTATATGTTGTAAAATATTCATCAATTATTTTGTGATATCAGGTGTTGAATTGATCTTAGTTGGATAAATTTACAAATTAACATTAGTGAATATGAATAAGGAGTTGATTATTTATAGTAATTTTCTGAACAAAATATTCAAAACATATATTTTATTTTCGATCCATGTGTAGAGTGTTTGAATATGTGAAAGATAAACTCCGATGAAATCAAGGATCAACTCATTTTATATCATTTTAGCCTTAATTATACATGTTAAATATGGCATGTAGAAATAACTGAAAATTCAACAACTAATATTTATGGAAATATTCATAATGAAGAAAAGGATAAAATTACGAAATTAATTCATGATTTCTGTGTTGAAACCATAAAGAACCACAATTGTTGAATGGTTGTATGAAGATTATGAGAAAAAAATAATCCCAAGTTGCAGTAAATATACAGTTCTATCATTATTAATTAGATTAGTTAACTTGAAATTAAGAAATTGGTGGATTGATAAATGTCTCTCTAACATACATGATATTTTAAAAGATGTAATTTTACAAGGAAATAGGCTTCCAGATTCCAATTATGTGGAAAATAAAATATTATACCAATGGGATTGGTGTATAAAAAGATACATTCTTGCCCAAATGATTTTATATTTTATTGGAATAAATATGAGTATTTATCAAATTATCCTACATGTGAGACATCATTCTATAAGATTTATGAAAAATTCAGTTCAAATTCATAATCAGGTATTGAAATCTATGCTCATAAAAAATAAATTTTGTATACTTTCTAATAATTTCCTCCAATAATTCTTTTATATAATTTTGATAATTCTATTATGATTCATTCTCAGGTACCTGAATAAAATCTTCTTTCTAATGAAATTTGGTAACTTCCAATAATTTCTCATTTGAAGCATATACTTTCAAATTAAATTTTTGAAAAAAGGATAAGATATAATTTTGATGAGTGAATATCTTATGGTAACTTACATTGCCCAGATGATTTAACACAGTGGAAGATATTGGATAAATAATTTCATGATTTTGGAAGTTAAATTATAAATTGTAGAATGGGATTGGGTACTAATGTAATGAATCCATATAGAATACAATGTATCCAACATAGATTATGGTTGGGTTTATTGGTAGTTTACAAATTTTACCCACATATATATATGATGAAAAAATATGTTATGATTAGATTGAGGATTTCTTAACCAAAATAGTCGGGGAATGATATATTTTTGTATCTTCCACCATTGATTAATGATTTGAAACTACTATGGGGGACATATGATAATTTTTTCAATTCATACAAGAAATATTTTTTTCTTCTTCATGTTATGATAATGTTCAAAATAAATGACTATCATGTATACGAAAACTTATCTGGATATAATGTTAAGGGAAACAAATCATGTTCGATTTGTAAAGAAGATACTTAATATTATCAATTGAAAAATGGAAGAAAGAAATTGTACATGGGACATCTAAATTTTTTTCAAAATGATAATCCTTATCGTTGATTGAAAAAAAATTAATAGTTTACAAGAATAGAATCTTCATCCATGACCATTGTCAGTTGAAGAATATTACGTCAGGGTGAATAATATTGATATGACATTGGGAAATAAAATATTCTCGTGTCTTCTATTTTTTTTTAAGAAATATCCTATCTTTTTTTAAACTAAATTATTATATATTTTTTGAGATAAAACATATCATTGATGTTATACATGTTGAGAAAAACATATGATATATTTTTATTGGAACTTTTTTATAAATAAAATAAAAGTTATAATATGTATTTCATACAATATTAGACTTGATATAAATGGGATTTCATTTATAGTTATCTCCCACAACGAAAATAAAAATAACATGGTAACCTCTAGCTTATCAAACATTACCCTAGATTGAGAAGATGAATTTTTTTTTGTGTCTTCATGGTATTAATGTACCCAGTTATTATTCTTACAATTTGAATAATTTGGTTTCATTGAGGGATTTTAAATTAATAGGTATCAAATCTCATGATTTCATGTATTGATGAAAAAACATATACCAGTCACACTGCATGGTATATTGACGATAGTTTTCTGAAGGACCATCATCAAGTTATGTACCTTTTTTAAATCTATTTTTAGAAAAGTCATTGATCCAAATTTGTTAGATGTGTTAGAGAATGAAGCTTCTGTAATTCTTTGTCAACTAGAAATTTATTTTCCACCTATGTTTTTTGATATAATGGTTAATCTAGTGATTAATTTGGTGTGTGATATAAGAATATGTGGGCATATTTATTTACATTTGATTTATCCTTTTAGAAGATATATGAAAATTTTGAAGGGATATGTTAAAAATCCTTATCTATAAGAGGCCTCTATTATTCATAAATATGTATCTGAAGATGTTATTGAGTTCTGTACAGATTATGTTTTTGAAGTAAAGCATATTGGTCTCCATATATCTCAACATATGACAGTCGATAGTGAATGTAGATGGAATCAATTCTTAATGATAAAGTTCAATCCACATGATGAAGTGATGCATGCATATTTATACATTTTAAAAACACAGATGATGTTCAATCATATATATCATAACATATTACTGAATTAAAGTTATGATATACAAAAATAAATGAATAGTGGCTAATTATTGAGCATAAAAATATATTTGATTAATAGTTTAAAAATAACTTCATCAAAGATATATCAGCATTAGAGACATTGAAATGGTTGGTAGGGGAACCATCACTTAATGTGATCACATGGTCTAGTTTTTATATTAATGGGTACATATTTTACACAAAAAATAAAGATGAAAAATATACCATTCAAAATATTGGTATAATGGTCATCGCTGAAGCACTGCATTTTTCAAGTGCAAAAGGTAAAAACCCAATTACTTCATTAAAGCCATATTTTGGAGTTCTTGATGAGGTATGGTAAATTGAATATATAAAATTTTGAGTCACCTTGTTTTAGATTAATTGGTTTCCAAGAAATAATGGTGAGAAACATGTTGAATATTGGTTTAAAATACTTGATTTGAAAAGATTTAGTTGCAATGAGGAACTATTTATCATGGAAACACACAAAAAAATATTTTATATCATCTATCCATCGAATTATCACGGGTCTATCATTTTTTGAGGGAATAAATACATTTGGATGATGAGGAAGATAATGATTTTATTGATTTATATTAGGCTTCTGCATCTATTACACTATTTCTAGAGAACAATGACTATAATTCATACATAATGCATGCAGAATGAAATAATAATTATAAAGTGATATGGGAAACACTAAATTATTCTCGTAATCAATACAGTAATTATGTACATTATATTTACTTTTAGTCATATTTATGCATATGAGAAAACCTTTTCAAACTTTTATATTTAAATTTATAAATTATTCTGTCATTTTTAAAGATTTTCATTATTTAATAGTTTAACTTGAATATTTTTTTTAGTTATTAATCATAAAATTATTATTTTTTAAACCTTACACATGTATTCCACTTTAATTACTTACATATTTCTTTTTTCCTATTTTTTTATAATTTACATGTCTAATAAGTATAGCTATATAATAATTTCATTACATTTTATTATGTTAATGACTAATACATTTCTAAAGTTAGAGGAACACATACAAAGTGATTTTTATTTTTTCATACTATTAAATGTTCAGTAATATAAATATTTCTGAAGAAAAATTTTAATTTAAAAAAATTATTATAGAACAACTTATGATACCTCATTGGTGGAGTCTTCTTCTTTTACTATTATAAAATCGATTTTTGGTGGTGGTAAACATGTAATTAAACATTTACCAAAACATTCACTTTCTCATGGAGATGAGATATTTCATTTTAGTTTTTATTTTAATAAAAATGAAATTGGTCCTAATGGAATTATGTTTATTAGTTATATTTATACATAGATTCATTGAAATATTTTTATTTTATATTATGATTGGATTTCTTTTAATAAGATGGTGAAAAATCATCTTTGGGAGGCTATAATAATAAAATATTTCAATTGATTTATTTAATCTCCTTTTTCGAATATGATATATTTTAAATGACTAATATTTATTTTATTCAATTTTAGATGAAATATAATTTGGATGAAACAAAATCAATTTAGAATAAATGTTTTTATTTAGAGTCATTCAATGGGGAGATTTCAAAACAAGTTGATAAAAAAATATATTTTTTGTAAAGAGAAAAATTGAAGACCAATGCCTCGTGTATGGGTTTTTAGATGCAGATACTTGGAAAGAAAATATAGCTGAAATGATAAATCATTTCTGGTATGATAATTATATTATATTGTAATATTTATTATATTGGTAGATAATTACTTATTAGTTTACTTTTTCTATAATAGGCATCCAAGAAACCCAATCATGACATCCAGTTGTAGAATTTATACTATCATACTTTATCATGTGGAAGGTATCATTTATTGGAGAAAAAATTGATTAACGAAAAGTTCGAAGCATTAAGAGGTTGTTCTTCTAGTGGTTCTGATGAGTTCCAGTTCATTTCTCCATCTCTCCCCACCCACCATGAAAAATATAAAAAAGAAAGGATAATAAAAAATGAAAAGTGTATTATATGGAAACCTAAATTGGTAGTTGAAATAATTGTAAGTAAATATTTTTTATTTTTAGTGTATTTTTGTATTTTAGAAATTTATAAAACTAATATACCATTTTCTTTTTTATTTTTAGGATAAACTTCAAGAGAAATATATATAAGGGCCTTTTATCCCTGAGGGTAAGAGGGATATCCTAACCACATCATTAGGAAAACCTGAACACCTCGGTCATTTGTGAGGATATAAAGCGGGTGTTAATATCCAGAATTTTTTTGGTCATTAAAGTAAGAAATCAAGAGATCCAAAAATCGAATCCTTAAAATCTGATATGAATGATATGAAACATTTTTTGGGTGATCAAATTCAATCAATGTTATAGGCTATGTTAGAAAAATTAATGAGATAGTCACAGTCTACATAGCCTTCTCGGCCTTTCCAGCCTTTTTAGTCGGCTGCATAGCCTATATAGTTGAACCTACCTACCCAGACTGCCTAGATTTCCCACTCATATACTATATCTCTTCACTCTAACTCAATATTATACTGTTATTTTTATGATGCAGATCTTCATATACATATTGTAGCATTTTCAGTATAGAATTTTTTGTGGAATTGTGTACATCACCAGCCAATGTAGATGGGTCAGCATATATTATTATTACATGATATTACTAATACTACTACTCTACTACCATTTTATACTGAGAAGGTTACCATAGTTGGTGATTATATTGGTCATTTGTTTACTTTGGTCATCTGGACTTCTTCTTTATCTTTAATTTGAGGTATTTTTATATTAATATTAATTACATTTGTTTGAAAATTACTTATAATTTTTTCTGAAATTTAACTTATAAAAGAGTATATAATAACAAAATAAAAGGCAAAAGGAAGAAAAAGGTTCAGGATCAAACAATTTTAGATAATTATAATATTTATGGTCAGATATAAAGGTTATCTCAGGCTTATTATTCCTTAAATAATATCAATGAGTTTTAGAAGAATTTTAATACATGTGGAAGAGATAGTCCATTGAAAATATTCACAAAAAAATATCATAGATCTAATTGGTTTTAAAGTGCTCGGTGTGACTGTGTTTCAATTATTTTCCTTATAAGTAAATTGATGTGTCAACTATTATTTATTTAATTAATGATTTTTTAAAATAAAGAACTATATTAATTTTTTAATTAGTTATCTACACTTGATTCTTATTCAAAATGAGTCCACAGTCATTTATGGTTTTATAGAACTAGAATTCATTTCAACAAATGTAAAATATGTGAAAATTGATGATATGGTTAAATAAATATTGTATAGATTTCCAAAGATATAGATTGGGTGTTGGTTTATTCCATTTATTGATGGTTAAGAACACAAAAAAATTATGAACCATTGTTTATTATACTTTCATTAATTGTAAACTTTTTGTATTGTATGGGGAATTTGATGTTATGCATATTCAACCCAAGTGAAGTCATATTATATTGGTTTTTCACTTTATTTGGTGATGTTCATAAAAATATTATCTCCTTGTTAGAAATTTAATCTTTCTTATTTTTTATATTTTTATAATATTTGATTCTTATTGTATGTAGATGTATTATTAGATGATATATATGAAAATGCAAGTCATGGGAAAAATTTAACAAAGGTCACTTATCAATAAAGAACCCAAATGAAATAAAATATGTGAAAGTAATGATAATTATTTTTTATATTATATATTATTCTATTTTTTGATATATGTATATATATATATATATTGGTTTTTATTATCAATTCAATGTTTTATAACCACTGTGGAATCGTCGAAAAGGATATGTTGAATGTGGTTATTATGTTCTAAAATTTATGAATGAGATAATGACAAATAGGGTAACTAATAAATTTAATAAGGTTAGTTATATTAATTATTTTATATTTTCTATCGTATTATTCTATTTTTTAATCTTATATCATTCAATGTTATTTTAGACATTCAATTATGTTGATTTTTATACTCAAGATAAACTTAACCATCATCGATCTTTGTTTGAAAACTATTTTTTTGAGTTTGATTATGATTTATGGTATGTATATTCTAATTTTTATGATTAGTATTACATTTTCCAAATAACATGTG
This sequence comes from Viscum album, assembly GCA_963277665.1. NCBI lineage: Eukaryota > Viridiplantae > Streptophyta > Magnoliopsida > Santalales > Viscaceae > Viscum > Viscum album. The sequence goes on along the minus strand of OY728162.1, from coordinate 2,577,432 downwards.
TTCAAAAACAAATAATTTGGTAGTAATAGGTTTTTAAACATAATGATCTCAAAATAATGCTCCAACATCAACTGATAATGATCATGTTGTAAATTTTAGGTATGTGTTTTTTAAATATTATTTATAATACAAATGAGTATATATTGTGCTGATTAACTTGTTAAAATTATGTTTGTTTTTTATGATTTGTATTTAAAGATACATGTTGTTCGATGGCTGTGTACTGTATTTTCTATTACTAGGATTCTGATTTATTTGGCTGTTTAATATTAAAAAAATTATAATTTTTTTTAACTATTGGCATTAGTTACTTGTGGAACAAAATACTCAAAATAAAGGCGATTCTTGTTTTGGGCATTAGTTTTCTAAAAAACGACAAAGAAAACCTTATTTTCAACATCACTGTTATAAATGTCACTTAAAAACTGACATAAAAATTGAAAAAACCGATGTTAAATTGTGTTTTTTCACTAGTGGGACTCTTTAAAAGTGATAATAAAGAACTAAAATTTATCATTATTAGTAAAAGTGTACTGATAAAGGGGGACCATTATCAGCTCTTATAAAAAACAATGTTAAAAGGGGGGTCTTTATCAACACATTTTTAGAGGTGCTAATAAAGAATACCTTTTATCAATGATTTTTTATAAGTGGGGGTAAATGGTATATATCAAAAAAAATTGATAAAATTATTTTAATATATAAATATACTTATATTGAAATAAATATAATATATATTTTTTAAATATGTGTTAGATATGGATAAATAAAAATTTACACTTAATATATAAGTTATTCAGTGAAAAAGGTTTATAAAATAATTAATATAAATTTTTAATTAATATTTTTATAATTATTATATAGTAATTTAAATTTAATAAAAATTTGAAAATAAAAAAAAATAAAATATTAAAAATAAGTTAAAAACATAACTCGGACTTCAAAAGACCATAAATTGTGATCTTGGTGTTTGTTTGGATTCTACCACATATCAAATAAAATCTTACAATGATCTATCTGGTGTGTTAACCGAGGGACCTTATTCAATGTTTTTTAAAGGTCAAAGAGGCCCTGAAGTCATCCGAAACTGATTCTTCTATTAGGGTACCCTAATATTTTAACATTCGATGAATTTTCACCAATGTTTAAGCAGATATTATTTCCTTTTTTATTGGAATTGAATTTATTTCCACTTATTACATTATTATTGATATTATGGTTTTGAAATTTTATCATTTATCACTATATAGTTTTATTTATAATTTAATATGTGAATATTTTATTATATATACTTACCATAAATCACTTGTATAGATGCATATATCATTATTTTTTGTAAAAAAAATATATTTTTAAATATATGAAATAAATATTTATTATTCATTATATTTAATGTAAATAATTCTCCATTTTTCCCTTATAAGTATGAAATAATAGGTAAATATAAAAATTTTATATATACATATGTGTGGGTACTAATAAACGTATATATATATACATTTATATTATTACATATATAAATTATATTCTAAAATACCTAAATTATTATTAATATATAATATATATAAATAAATAAATTTTTCAATATATATATATATATCACATGTCTCAAAATATTTACAAATAAATATAAAATTCATTAAATACACAACAGAACTCACATGGCCTAATCATGAAGGGATTCAGTTGCATATGGGAGGTCCATAGATCAAATCTAGGTGCATTTAGGAATTTCAGGTAGCCTTATAGCACTAAAGATTTTGGTGGGGTGTGTGACGGTGGATGGGTAGTGGAAATCACTGAGAAAGGGTGATTGTAAGCACTGATAAAGGTGAGTGTTAGGGTGTGTGAAAAAATAATTTTTCCCATATTTTTGAACAGTGATTTTTTTTGGAACTATTAACCCCCCACCCCCCCCCCCACATCGCTCGCAATATTAGTTACTTTTAAGAATTGATAAAACCCATAACTTGTGTTCTTAAAGCCCTGATTTGTATCAGTGATGATAACCAACTTGTACATAACCAAGTCGTGGACTCGACAAAGAAGAGAAGGAATGAGTTTGCTAAGATTTAAGGTAATGGAGACCATCGTGGAAAGAATATTTAGTTTTATTTTGATTTGAGAATGTGAAAAGAATATCCCAAGTGAATTTCTAGAGGTAACATGAATATTTTTTTTATGTGGAAAAGAAAGACACGAATAAATTAACTAAAAACAAAATAAGAGGATTTTGGTTAATGTAATAGATGAGAGTATTGGGCTCCCTATGAAATCATTGAAGAGTATATTCTTTATGTATGGAATGAATAGTCATTATAAAAATACATTTCCTAATTGTAAAGACCCTAATGAGAATCAAAAAGGTGTTATGAGTCATGGTAATATTCTAATGATGATTAGACTACCGATAAAATGTTAATTGAATGAGGTTTTAAGTAATAATAAAAGTTAACATTTTTAATGGAATAAGGATAATGTATAATAATAAAATTGATTATATACTTTGATTCAATAATTAATAATGGTGAATTATGTAATGATTTTTTATTTAGGTTTTTTGTTAACGATTTTCAAGAAAATGTTTAATGGTTCTGATGGACTGGAAAAGTGATTTAATGGAAAGTTTTCCATTTGACTAATGGAATATACCCCTTGACATGTTTCTTATATTATGATAAATATGTTTGGATAATGATATATTGGATATGAATAAGTAAATTGGATGATATTGATTACCTTGTAACTAATTAAGGATTCTATGACAAGTGGTTTATGCTATCGTGGATGATGTTTGTAACTTTTTGTATTAATGGAATATATCAAATGACTATTGGAATAAAGAAACATGCATGTTTTTAATAATTATTTTGGGTAATTCATGTTATTACGATGTTTCAAGAGATTAAATGATGAAATTACTCACATTTTTATTATGTTATAAATAAGTGCTACTTGGGGATATAAAGTGGCTACCTGAAAGGATGTTTTTGACAAATTTAGTGACCTTATTTCTACTTTTTTAACATTTTTCCTTCAAAAGGGTTATAAGGTTACAAATTTATGTAATGGTTTTTGTTAAACTCTAGTTTAGGTTATATATATTAAATTATTATCTTTCTATATAACCCTTTATTCATATTGGATAACTTCTAATAACATTTTGGAGGTGATAAGGATAGACAAAATTACCTCTCATTCTATTAATGGATCTCATGATCTGCTAATTCATCTGAATTGAAAAATCCCCCTTTATTTTTTGGAATAAGAGATTATGTGGAAATTTATTAAGGCACAAAAACTTTTCGGTTTTATTAAAATAATATAATAATATCATTTCATTAAAATTCATCAACATTATAAAAAATGGGTCTTTAAAAATATTATCTTATTATCATCATTTTTTTATATTAATGATCTTTTTTCAGCCTCTTTGGGTTATGGATTTTTTATAATCATCTTTCTCCTACGCAAATTATCTATCACTATCCATCATAACTTGATAGTTATGATTCACTTATATTTCTATGTTCTCACATTCCACCTATTTTCTTTAATATGGAAACCTAGATATGAGTAACTTTGGGTAACTGTTATGTTTCCAACATTCCCTTTTGAATAATGTTTTAGTATTTATTTTTACTATGTGGGTTTCTATGAAAGGAACTTAAAATTGTGAAACCATTGATAACCTAGTTTAATTTCAAGGGTAAAATTCATTTTTATAAAAATTATTAGTGAAAGTAATTAAAATTAATTTCAGTGATTAGGGTAAAAACCAGATAACCTAGTGGTTAAACATTAACTTAAGTGGCCAAATAACCTAGATAGTTTCCCAAAAACCCTTCTCTGGACATATCTGGACTGTGTCCCATCTTGGATAAAAAATAGACTATTATATGAGTCACATGATTTAAAGTTGACCTCTCAATAGTGTTTTCTATTTTTTTATATACAAGAATTCCACTCCTCCTATAGTATAAAAGGGAACTCCCCCCCCCCCCACACACACATCACTTAATCACACCTCTTGATTCATTTTTATGGGAAAAATCTTACCAAATAATATCAAAAATTACATCCCACCATCCTAGAAACCTCACTTTTTTCATAAATCGATCCTAGGAATCCCTTTGGTGAAAACTAAGATGAGTTAACCAAAAAAGATGTAACATCCTTCAACAAGCTCTTTTATTTTTATCTCATTTTCTACTACCTGAATTATTATTATTTATTTATTTTATAATAACCTCTATATAATAATTATATTTTTTTTTATTCTAATGTTTAAACAGACACCTATATATGCATACATCAAATGGGTAACAAACTTATCGTTCAGATGTATGACAGACTATTGTCTTGCAAAACAATTTCATTTGTTTTTCCTTTACAACTTATCATGGATGGTAATTATGATAGAAATATGGTTTCTATATTATTTTAATTGAATTTAGGATTTCTTTATGATTCTTTAATTACTATATAAAACATACCATTATTCTTACCATTTTATGTAAATATGATAACTTCATTTATGGACATGTGGTCTACCGCCTCCTCAAAGCAATGTGATTCGTTCACACTTTTTATGGAATGTATTAAGGATGGGTTTAGTGAATTTAAATTATATTTTTGAAATAATAATTATACTATAATAATAATAATATTACTATTATATATATATATATATAGTTTACTTTATTTATTTCAAAATGATAAGAAAATGAAAACAATGTTCATGAGTATGTACGACCTATAGTCTCCATTAATGGTGTATTCCATTTCATATTTTTATCATTTATAGAATATTATAAATATCTCTCTATATATAAAATATATGTTATTTATATACTATTTTACATTATGTGAATAAGTAAATCAATAACTATTTAAGAGTATAAGAAATAATAAATCAAAACATATACAAAAAATAAAGTGTATATTACTCGAAACGTAACATTAACATAGAATTAGTAATAAACGGGTAATAAAAGGTCATAATAAAATAATATATGGTATTATATATAGCAATATGATCATTTTTTAGATTTATAATGAAGTTATATTTTTTATATAGGAGTTTTGAACAAGTACTACAATACTCAAGACTAATGGTAAGGGTTTTCATTCTCACTTTTACTTCTGTGATATTATTCTTTATCCACAACTCATTTCTTTTGTGTGGTGTATATACTATCCATGAATATATTATATGATTGTTATATGTAAATTTATGTGTATTTAAATACCCATTTTATGATCTCACTTTCATGAGGTTTAGGGTCCAAATGTAACAAAATCTATAATTTAATTATGTCTCAATTTTCCTTCTTTGAGACACATGCCATGGTATGAACCTATATTATTCTATTAGGTGTATACACCAAAATTTCGTATGATATGCTGTAACTACCCGACCCCAGTTACCCAGATTCGGTGCATTATTTTAATACATTGGCATGATTATAAGGAATCAAGTCCCGAAGGACTGATCAGTTTAGCAGTCTTGGATAATATATTACATACATTAATGTTACATAACACATTAGAAAATAGAAAAAAACATAAATGATCCTTTTAGAACTCTATTAATCTCCAAGCATAACCCTTCTTATCAATCATAATATACTTTTTGGAATCCTGGGAAAATAAAACATAAGAAAGGGGTGAGCTCATATGCTCAGTAAGGGTAAATAATTTAGCGGAAGCTATAAACTTTTAAGGCAAGATGTGTGATAAAAACAACATACTTTTTAAACATAAAAATTAACATAATATGGAAAAAATAAATCAAAAATTACTATATAAACATGCACATGGATATTCTACTAGTCGAATAATCACATGTAATAACTAATTTCATAATTAGGGAATTCCTATCACCGGACATCATTACCATATAGTCAAGGCCTCGTGCCAAGAATACAAATAAATTTTTTGTCAAGGCCATGTGCCAAGACACTAGTTTGTCTCATGATATCTACCGATGCATCTAGGAGCTATAGCAAGCTCCACTCATCACTTACTAAGTCCACTGTATTCCACATATGAATAGTTGAAACCTAACATAAACATTCGTATTAAAACTAGTATAAGAAATTTCAATACATTAACCCTAAAACATGAATGGTATAAAAATAGAACATCCACATTCAAACATATCATAACTCATTTAATAGAGGATGGAAGATTGTATTATAATAAATCAACCCCAATAAAAAATAATATCTAGTAAAGGATGCTGAAATAGTTGAAAATGATGAGTAAAACTTTTTGAGAGAAATATCATTTCATTTAAAAGTCACACATTTAAAAAGGAAGTAATTTAAAAGAGATTTTTTAATAAAAGTGTCCCATACCACATTGAAACTTTTGAAAAGAATTATCAATTCAAAACATTCATGTATATACAAATAAATCCTTAAAATCATTTTGAAAACATGGACATTAATTAAAAATGTTTAGAAAGATAAATCTTTAAAACATTTAAAATTATGAACCTGATAAAGAGTAATTTTCCCAAATCCTTAAAATATTCATTTTTAAATCATTTTTATGAAAATGGACATGGATGATAAAAATTTACCAGTAAATACTTACACATAAACAATCTCAGATAATAATGAGATTGAGGAATTAACCCTTACCTTGAACATTCCTTTAGTCGAGGGTACATTTAACCTCCTGTATGAAGATCCTAGTACATTATTAAATTATACTAGAACCATATTAGTATTTATTTTATCATACATTAATCATTTTCGATGATATACTATCCATTTAATAATAATTTTAATGTTAAATTAACATTTCGGGTAATAATCGCTTTCTTTATCGTACGTGTTTTAACTTGTTACTCTTGATTGTATCACTCAGATAAAGATTTAAATATTTCCAGAATATAAAACATTATTTATATATCATATATATTAATAATATAAATATGTATAATATACATATATATGAAATGAAAAACACCGTTTATGGAGATGGTAGTCTGTATGTATGCATAAACGTTGTTTATGTTTCCATATCGTATTGAAAAAAAACTAAGTGAGTAAGATATATGCAAGTATATATATATATATCTCTCTCTCTCCAGTAGCATTATTATGTCATATATTACATACTTATTAGTAACATATATTTTTGTAATCGTCAATGAATGGTGAATGTGGAAATGAATCTCATCGCGTCGTGGAGACGGTAATCCGTACGTACGCACGAGCGATAATATCATTTTCTTAAAGGTGTGGAATTGGATGGTATATTAATTTTACAGATAAATTATCAGGTTATTTTCATTATTTATATACATATTATTTATCATTATATCCATCCAAATAACAAAGTGTTGAATAACAAATTACACCACGGCGTGGAGACAGTAAGTCGTACATACACACGAATGGTGACATTATCATTCATAATATGGATATAATAATGAATATAGTTCTTACATATTTATAATAACATCACGGTATATATAAGATAGTGGAGTTATTATTTTAAAAAGTAAACAACAAAGAAATAGTAAGTGGAAGAATAAGAGAACTTGAAAGAGGGTGGTGAAATCATTACCTATTCTTCAGGTTCTTCTTTTTGATTTGGTCAAAAGGTCTCATTAGATTAGCTTTATAACCAAAGTAATGCCTTTAGGATGAATTTAGGATAGTTGGTATTATATTTCTTCAGGGTTTGGAGGATAAAAATGGCTTTAGAGGTGTGAATTTGAGAGAAGGGGAAGTGTCCTTTTATAAGAGGGGTGAGGGGCACCTTTGGAAAAACATAAAATATTAGGTTATAATAAATTCATATTCGGTTTATAATGGCTCCAAAGTGACTTATTTTGAGGCTAGTGTGGGGATGGGTCGAAATAATCTCAACAAATAGGTTTTATACAAGTTTAGGTTAACATTTTTACCTTATCATTTAGATTTAACTCTAAGTTAAAAAATTTTACTTTTATCATGTCTTCTTGTATTCTTAAACTATATGGTAAATAAACATACTATATACTACCAATCGAACCCCAATTGGTTCATTAATGTCATATATATTATTATATAAGTCTTTTGGTCGAACCTTATATATTTAGGACCATTATATCAATTAATAATATAATATTTGTTTTAAAAACTATTTTATGTCTATTTTGACACTATTTGATATTTATTTTTTGTTAAAATAATAACATCATGATTAATTCAAAAAAAAAATTAACTAAGTTAATAATAACATGACATATTAACCAAGAAAATTCGTGTATGTCATAAAAACTTTGAAATTATATTTATGTTAATATTTATAATACCATTTATTTTATTTTTTCATTAATAAGGTAATTATTGCATCATCATTGTGTCATTAATAAATTTAATTATTTAATATCTAAAAATTATAAATAAAATACCATTATTTAGTTACCCTATTTATTTTTCTAATGAATATTTATAGTTTAATTTATCTTATGTATAACCTTATATTAAAAATGGTTTAGTTATTAAACTTTGATTTTTACTCTTTTAACTCTTCTTTAAATAAAATAATAAAAAAAGGTCTTCATCTAATCCAAGTGGACATAAAGGGTAATATTTTATTCCTAAGGTTTTTTTTTGTCAAATTACACTTATCCAATAGAATTAGGATATGTTTTAGGGTAATAATAATATCAGTTTTACCCTTAATTACCCTATTTACTTTTAACCGCGGTAAATAAAAGTAAAAAGTTATTGTTCACCAAAAATTGTTTTTATCTTATTGAACCATATTTTACTTACTTATTTCAACATTATGTGTCAGATTTTTGAAATTTCACTCACAGAAGCTGTAAAATTAAGTTTTATGTGAATTCGCAAATTCTCCTAGGAGGTGGGTAAAAGAGGGTGAAAAGTTCTATAAAAACTTTTATATATCTAAAATTATTATAAATTGACTCTAATTAATTACATTGAAATTATATAAATATTATGTATATATTTTGAAATAAAATAAATTTAAATAAAATAAATAATTATTTAAATAAAAATTCGGTTTTAAACGATAACTTAGTGTTTTTTCACTATTTATCAAAAATTGAACGTCTTCAGAAAAATACCAAAACTTCACCCTAGGATAATTTCAATATTACAAATCTAAAAATTAAGTCTATTTTACCAAATTAAAAACATTTAATTTTCATTTGTTAATTTAAAATTAATTCTCATTGTCAAAAAAATAGCGTGTTTTTAAGAAACAATAACTATCAAAATATTGACACTTGCTTATGTATAATTTTAATGTGAAATTAATTCCAATCACCAAAATTGGATTAAAGGGTAAAAATATAATCTAATTATACCTCCAAAACATTAAAATGTATAATTCAACACTATAAATTTTTTTTATTAAAAAAGTTATTTTCAATTAAAATATAGTATTTTTCAATATTCACCCAAATATGAAAGTTATCATAAAAATGCCAAAATTTTATTGAAACTAAATTCTTATGTACCGATTCTAAATAAGAAGTTTATTTTTTCAAAAATAATATATAAAAGTTTTAAATATTTTATTTAAAAAGGGTTCTCCATTAAAAGGCGGTAAAATTTCATTTTCTGAAAAATAATTCTTTTATCTAAAAAAAATAAATTTGTTCTTAAATTATGTCTAAGAATCTTATAATATGGATTCTAAAATTATAAGGATTATATAATGTTCAAAATTTAGTTAATACTATTCAAAACTTCTTTTGAACGGTTAGTTTGGTAAGTCGAGATGCGCTTGAACTCAGTGTTGTGTATAGTGCATGTTATTGCATTAATTTAAAGAAATAACGTACTATGAAATCTTGAGGTGTTATATATATCATGAATCTACTTAATTTTATGATACATTAAACTTCACGTAATTTTATTAATACATGGGATTATGACTCAATGTTACCAATATTGTGACAATTTATTACTGCAATCTCATCATTTATCAGGTTTTTTTATGATTATGCTTCAATTAATGATATAATAGGATCCATATGTTAATAAAACTTATTAATTTTATTATAATATTTGTATAAATGACATATTCATGTATTATTTCCATTTTTCAACACATTGATAATTTATATTATTATTAATTTTTTACGAAAATCCAATTGCAAATATATGTTCATTCAAAGTCGTGCTTTCTAATAATATTTTATAAAAAATTATAATTAAATGGTTTTTTAAATGGGCTATAAATATATTTCAAATACAATTTTATCCAAAAAATCATTTTTTATTTATGGCTTTTAAATTTATATTCATTGAAAGGGGTTTTTAAGCATTATTTATAAGTTTTCAAAGTATTTTCAAAGAAAATGTTTTTCAATTGGTTTTCAAAAATTCATTATAAAATTTCAACGTATTTCCAAATAAATAAGTTTTAAAATTGTTTTAAATTTTCCTTTATATGTTTTCAAATATATTTTCAAAGAAAAATTTTTCCACTATTTTTTTTAAAAAAGTGTTTTAATTTAATTTCATGACTCCCTAATAATTTTTTGAGGAAAAAGGTTTTATAATTGTTTTAAAGTTTCCATTATAAATTTTCAAAGAAAAATTATTTTAAATTATTTTAAAGGATCATTTATATGTTTCAAAATCTATTTTTAATGAAATATGTTTTCAAATAAAATTATGTTTAAATAGTGTTTTAATTATTTTCAAGCTTCCATTATAAATTTTCAAGGAAAAAATTTGCGAATTTTTTTTAAGAATACTGTATAACAATTAAAATAAATAAGTTTCAAAAAAATTCCATACTTTATTTATATGTTTGAATGATATTTTTAAATAATATTTTTTTTCAAAATGTTTTATGTTGTAAAAAGTATATTTTTAAGAATAAAGGATATTTTAATCAAGTAATTATTTTAAAATATTTTCCAAAAATTATGTTCCACCTAAGATGATATATGCTGGTGTTACTCATAGAATAATTGGATTTTATCCAATGGTTCCATTAATATTATTTATTGAAATGGTTTATGTAATGATGGTATAATGTTTATGATAGTCATTTCTCTTTCACAGGTTATATTTTTTTGAAATTAAATTTCCATTCAAGAAATATATGTTTATGAAACTCATTTCACATTCATTGGTTATATGTTTATGAAAAATATTTCTCTTTTACACAATATGTGTTTATAAAACCCATTTTTCATTCACTAGTTACATTCTTAGGAAACCAAATTCCTGTCATAAAATGGTATTTGATGAAATGATTATGAAATCAACCTCTTTTCCATAGGTCATGATATGATTACATTTCTAGGATACCCATTTCATTTAATGGGTTATTTTATGATTTATTTTTATGATCTAGTAGAACAAATATGAATGAATTCATTATTATATAGGTGGTAAATATATCTCCATTCAACTCTTTGGGTAAATATATATATCTCAGGAGGTAGACATGGTAGGAATTGAGTGTGAGCTCAGTTCAGTAAAATAATTTTTCCGCTAAGAAGGTATTAGGAGTGAACCTTTACTATTATGATGTTCATGTGAGTGAGTCGTGACTGTAAATGTCTTATGAGGAGTGAACCCATTCTACTAAGATATATCGGATGCGATTCTCTGACTAATATGGAAATAATTTTATTGTCTTATGTGTCTTACACAATTCCATGTATTATTCTTATGTTATGTTTTCATAGATTATTCTCTAGATTCCATTATGATTCTTCTATTATTAATATCAAATAATTAATAAATTATTCATGTTTATGTTCTTTGAAATGAAGGGTATGATATTCTAATGTTATAATCATGTTCTCATTCCCTTATTCTCATTTTTATTCTTACATATCTCCCTTGTTTACTATTACCGAGCATATGAGATCACCCCTGTTTATATTTCCATTCCCCAAGTTACGATGATAAGTATTAGGTATGATGTTTCTAAGAATGGTTCTACTCATAAAGATCCAAGTGGGAGATAATTTATCCCATTTATATACCAGTGTTTATGTTTTTATGTTTCCAATGGTTCTTAAATAATAAAGTGTTTGGTCATTTTTTGTGTAATGTATCAAGTATTACACAAACATTATGTTATTTTAATGTATGTGAGGTGAGGGTTGCTATAGTGGGGTCCAACTAGGTATATCTCACATTCAATTATATCCTCCATTTCATTGGGGAATCCGAAAAGATCTTAGGTTTTCTTGATCAAGTTCATAGATTATACTTTCTTATCGTCACCCTTTTTGGATATGATAGAGTGAAAGAGTAGTGGAATGAGCCTATGCACATGATGCGATTGAAGATAGTTATTGCATAATTTATTTATTTATTTCCTTTATTATTTGTTCGATATAATATTTTTACCTTTCTGTATATTTTGTCTTAGAATTTTCATGCATGATCACTTATTCGTTATTTATTGATTATAAGTAATTGTTATATTTTTTTGAATTTGTATTTATTTCATCTATTTTATTTATTACAAATCCATGGGTTATAGTCTCCAAAATTTACCTCCAATAAACCCTCACGTGTATTCGTATGCCTACAAAGTATGGGGAGGTGTGCATAGGGCTAAGTGGCCGACCATCTTGGATCACTGTTTCAGTGGATCTCAGGTTGGGATGCTATAGTTTGATCCTTATAAATCATTATCGTCTCAAGATGAAAACATCCATGATAATTTATATCATTTATTTCATATGTATTCTTTCATAATCAAATTTCTATGAGATTTAATGTCCAATATACATAGAACATCTAAATCTATTATAGTGACAATCAAATATTATTGATTTTATAAAATAAGATGAATATGTAAATGGATAAATTAGAAGTCATTCATCAAATAGATGAGCACATCACATGTCCCTCATCAAAGTAGTTGAGCACATAAAATATTGATTTTAAAAAATAAAAAATGGGCCTATATATATTAACCTAAAACATGGAAATAGGCCCTTGATATGTGGACCTAGAGTATTTCCATAGTCTCCATGGATTTTGGCCACTATTTCCATTTCAATATGGTCCTCGTTAAGTAAAAAGTTTATAATCTTGACTTTAGGGACTTAATATCAAGAGTCCACATGGATTGGGGATATAGGACACTCTAATGTTTCCATTGTGCATGGTCCACAAGTATTATGGTCATAATTGGAACTAATGTGTATGGTCTGCATTGACTATTGAAATAGTATTATCATGCACACTTCTAACTAATTTCTCATATAATAGGGGTCTCTATTTCATATCAATAGCCATAGTTCACATAGACTGTGGTCCTATTCTGATAATAGGATACATACAAACATGGTTTATATTATACAATGTTGATAAACATCCCTAGGAAAATAGGTTTTGTGACTGTGGCAATAGGTTTGTGGTCATAGGTAAATTTGTTATTATTAAAAATATGAAGGTCCTCATGCATGGTATATCTCCAACATTTGATAAAGAAGATTCAAAATAATAATACAACTATAAATATATCAATGACCATATGAAATTACAAATCAAATACATTTGGTGGTTATTATTTATAAAATTTCTCATATTATTATATCATGAGTCTATTTTTTATGTCATATATTAATCATTATATTATTTAAAAGATTATACCAATTATAAACATAAAAATTTATAAATAACCATAAAATTCTTTAATGATAACGATTATGGAAAAATAAAATTCATACTTGGGATAGATATTTTCAATCCACTATATATGTAATATAGATCACCCCAAATTTGAAAGGATAAAAAATATTGATTTTTTTAATTGTAATAAATTATAGAAACATTACAAATAATATAACTTTTTTTTATTCCAAAATATTAACAAATAACCTCATGAATTTGAAGTGCTAATGTTTTTTAAAATGGATGCACTACGTTATACTCAGTAACCTTACAACATATCTTTAAATCTCCCCATTCAAAAATATCTTAATGGATATGAAACTTTTGAAAGATGTTTTCCCCTATGGTGTGACCATTATTCTTTAGACTCAGATATTAAATCATTTTATTCAAATTAATTTCTAATTGGTCCAGTAATTATGAGAACCACCCACAAACATAAATAATGTTTTCCCCAAAAAACGTTTTCATAGCATTTATACAATGATGTACTCTACCTACTTATCAAGTATACTAAGGTGAACTCTCTATAGAACTACCAATTAATAGATACAACTTTTAATAGAAACAATAACCCAAAATAAGATATTCTATTGAAGCATCCCAAATCCCAGTAACCTGGAGTTGGTGTCTCATTTATTACATTGTCATATGATACAATAAATCACATCCTAAAGAACGAAATAGTTTAGTTCTCTTGATAAACTAGATACAGGCAGGAGTGAAGAAAATTAAAATATAATTTTTTATGAGTAACAATATTCCCTATAGAATATCCTTTCCTTTCAGTCATTATAAACATCATGGATTATTGGGAAAGGAAACAACATAAGAGTGATCCCAAATTCTCATAATTGTTAAGTACGTTGGTATTTATCTGAAATAAATAAGAATAATTCACATGGAATAGTAAAAAACTAAATGATAATTCCATTTAGATAACTGGACTATTATGATAAGATAAGGAATAATAAATATAGAAATCTAAATAACATAATACACATAATATTTATTCGAAAAATAGAGACTAAATTACGTACAGAGAAAATATAATTATGAAAATATCAGGGGTAATAATTAATAAATTCATAAAGAATGAAATTATTATTTATTATATGTCATTATAACATGAATCATAATTCTTTTAATGTCAATCATTTTCAAAAGATTCTATAAAATTGGTAGTAAAAAATATATCATTCTACTTACCTTATTTCCCTCTTGATACCTTCCGATGCATTTTGGGGCTATATAATACAAGGCCATACCAAACACTGTATATCCAAATCATTACTAATATATAAAATAATTGATTAAATTATTTAATTTATATGAACTATCATGAAATATCCATATTTAGTGAAGAATAAATATTTATCAATATTTTCCTAAATAAATAAAGATCTTTCAATGTAAACATCCAAAGAAAAAATTATATATAGTTTTGGAAAAAATCATATCCATGATACAAAGAGTATGAATAATTAATTGAGATAAATTTTTTAATTATAACAAATAATTGAATATTTCAAAGAAATATTAATGACAATAAAAATGAATCAATGATGTTAATGTTAATACATTCTTTGGTAGAAATAGTCTTAAAACATCCCGGGGAAGAATAATTATTCTATCAATACAAAAACCCCATTACGGTAGAAACAAAGGGTTGTTGTCATTGAGGAATATAAATACCATAAAAATATATTTAAAAACCTTATTGAGTAAAATAAACTTCTTCACATTGAAAATAATTTTAAAAAACTAAGAGTTCACAAAACTTTTTAAAAATAATTTTCTTTTAAAATTAAATTTTATAATTATAAAGTATGTGTTAAAACATTTTAGGGGTCAAGATGGCAAGAAATTATATTTATGAAATACATGTTAGAATAAATATTCAATTTACCTTTTCAAAGAAATACAAAAATGATTTATTTTAAAAATAACATAAAGATTCATTTCTAAAATTTTTTAAAAAAATAAAAAAATGGGAAAAAATTCCTAAATAAATCATTTTCAAAATATTAAAAAATTAATTGTTTTTAGAAAATAATATTTTGGAAGGAAACAGATTTCAAACAGAAGGGGGAAATGTTACAGGATTTACTTAAAAACATTTTTTCAATTATTTTAATTACCATAGAGTAGTAAAATTGGTAAAATTTCATGAGAAATTAATTAATAAGGATAGGATATGAAAATTAAAGGGCTTTATTATCGAATAATTAAATAATTTCCATAAATATATATTCAATCATAAACAGTCCCAATTAATATGAGATTGTGAAATAAACCCTTAAAAAGATTATAAATTTGAAGTGATAATTCAACAATGGAATGGTTTTCTATTAAAAATGTAAATCCACATAATATAATTTGATATGAAATATAATATAGTAAATATTACATACACACATAGTCATATAAAATGAAAAACAATGAAAAATTAATATAAACTAATGAAATGAAATTGAATTAGAAAATTATTTACCATATAGTAATTTTCAACTCAAAACCACTTTCAAGACTAAGTTAAAATTGAAAATAAAAATAATATAAATTATTGAGTATTCATTATATTAAATTTTAAAGGGGAATTATATAAACCCTATAAATAAATTTGGTACATTTCATTACAATATCCCTCAATAAATGAAATTGATATGATGGCCCTTACCTCACTCTTCTTTTTGGATGAACATGATTTAAACTCTTGTATAATGCTTATAAAAAATTTATTAAGTCATAATATAACCATATTAATATTTATAATCTCATATATTATCCTTTTATAACATATTATTTTCTATTCATTCATTATTTTTCATTGTTATTATTATTTTGGGTGCTAATTTCATTATTTTATAATCTATATTTCACCATAAAAAATATCATTCATGAACATATCATATAGTATAATCATCCCTTGAGAAATAATAATTAGATAAATATAATATTTATAATTCAAATATAATTTAAACAACATTCATGAAATATTTTTTGTGAAATTAAATACATTATGATCATAGATATGGTAGACTATACATATGCATAAGTAACTTTTCCATTCTTAAATGTTCATTATGGAATGTTGGTTTGTAATATATTATCTTTTAATAATGATCATAATATCTTATATATCATTCTATTTATTTAAATATATATATATATATATATATATATATCGTCCCATTTTTTTGGTTTTTAAAGTAATGTCACATCACTTCATGAATGCGGTAGTCCAGACATACCGAAGTATAGTTACCATAATTTAGTGAGTGGAATTGAAAGAAAGAAGATGTTGTATATTATATTTTTAGAATGATAAATATGTCATGAATATCAATTTAATGTCATTTATATCATATATAATCATTTAAATCACATTTATCACCATCCATATAAAGCACTAGTGAAATATGAATTACATATCTTTGCAAACCGCTTGTCTTTTTTATAGACGACCAATGTTATCTTATCCCCTATATAATGAAAATTTTTTTACGAAGTGAGTAACTCAAGAGGGGTGTGAAATGAGTTCCCCAATAACTATATTTTTGTAAAAAATGTTAAAACAAAATCCTCTAATTCAATAAATATTCCTAGTTAATCAAATTGAAAAGTTTAATATAACTTTGACATTTTAAAATAATCCTCAATTATTGATTTTTTCCTAGTGACATCAATATGAAAATTACATTATATTTTGAAATTAATTTTATCAAATATATATATATAATATATTATTAACTCTCAAAGTGTAGGTTTTATTTATAGTATAAATTAAATAGAGTTTAAATATTAAAAATTAAGAAAACAAAAAAATCACAGAATTGAATAAAACAAGGGGTTCAGTCTCAATACAAGAAAAAATTACCTCTACCAGTTGATCAATTTCTTCCAAGTAGATTATATAACTATAATTTGATCCAAAATCTACATTGGTTATACAAACAACAACTTACAAGCTATCTAGTATCAAAGTCCTCTTCCATAGTTATATACGGGAAGAAAAAACTCAGGCCACACAAGGAACTCTCTAAAAAACACTATAGGTAAACAAATGAAAATAAATGGTTATGAATATCATATATTCTCTTTTTATAGTTGTAACACCCCAATATTCCATGGTATGCTTCTCTTTGAATAATACAATAATGTGTGTTGTACACAACTTCAAGTTCTAACACACCACAACCAATCAAACTAGCTGTTATGGATAGTAATACCAACTTTTTAAAGTTTTATAAATTTTATCTTTCAAAATTGACTTCATTTTTGGATTCGGAATATCGAAATTTTCTTAGGGTGAATTTTTGGTATTTTTCAAAAAACATTCAATTTTTGATTAATAGTGAAAAACACTAAGTGATAGTTTAAAAACGAATTTTTATTTAAATAATAATTTATTTTTATTTAAATTTATTTTATTTAAAAATAGAAACATAATACCTATATATTTTCAATGAAATTCATTGGAGTCAGTTTGTAATAATTTTAGATATATAAAATATATATTAAACTTTTCCCGTCTTTTTCCCACCTCCTTGGAGCATTTAAAAATTTACATAAAACTTAATTTGACCGCTTCTATGAGTTGAATTTCAAAAATCCAAGAGACACGGTTGATATCAGTAAGTAAAATTTGGTTCAATGAGATGAAACTAATTTTTGGTAAATAATAACTTTTGACTTTTATTTACCGCGATTAAAAGTAAATAGGGTAATCAAGGATACAAATGATATTATAATTACCCTAACACATGTACTAATTCTATTGGATAAGTGTTATTCAAACAAAAAAACCTTTGGAATAAAATATGATCCTTTATATCCACTTGGATTATATTAGGACATTTATTATTATTTAATTCACAAAAGAGTTAAAAGTGTCAAAATCAATGCTTAATAACTAAACTATTTTTAATATAGGGTTATACATAAGATAAATTACAATATAAATATTTATTAGAAAGATAAAAATACTTCCTAGATAATTTTATTTTATTTATTATTTTTAGACATTAAATGGTTTATTTTATTTATGACACAGTGATGATGTAGTAATTACCTTATTAATGAAATATTAAAATAATTGATAATATAAATAACCAAATAAACATAACTTGAGACTTTTTATGAATTTTAGTAATTTTATAGGTTAAAATGACATGTTAGGGTTGATTAAATGAATTGTTTTTCAATGTAATAATGCTGTTATGAATTTAGAAAAAAAATACCAAATAGTGTCAAAATTGACATAAAAGAGTTTTTAAAACAAATATTATATTATTAATTGGTATTTTTTTCCTAAAAATATAAGGTTAGGCCGAAGAGATTAAATAATATTATATATTTCATTAATGAACCACTTGGGGTTCTCTTTAATTTTTATAGTAAGTTTATTAACCATATAATATAAAAATTCAAAGAGACATGGTAAATGTCAAACTATTTGACTTAGAGTTAAATCTAAAAGATAAGGTTAATATAGTGACCCAAACCTGTCTAAAACCTATTGGTTGAGTTTTTTTAGACCCATTCCCACGTAATCCTTTAAATAATTCATTTTGGATCTATTAGAAATAGAACATTATTTTACTATAAAATAATATTTCATTCTTTTTCTAAGGTGCCCCTCACCCCTATTATAAAAGGGAACTTCCCCTTCACTCAAATTCACACATTAAAAGCCATTTGGCTCGGCCAAACCCTTATCATATATCCACCCAACTATCCTCCTTTCATCCTAGAGTTCTTAGTTTGATCAGAAAGCCAGCCTAAGAAGCACTTTTGATCAAATCAAAAGGAAGAACCCAAAGAAGAGGTAAATATCTCACCACCTCTTTCAAGTTATTTTCTTCTTCCACTTCCTCTTTCATTATTGTTTCCATTATAAAATAATAACTCCAGTATCTTCTATATACTATTATGTTATTATAAAAATCGTACAACCATATTCATTATGTTATCCATCCTATGAATAACATGTCACCATACGTGCGTATGAATGGCCTACCGTCTCCACGTCGTGGTGTAGTTGTTATTCAATACATTATTATTTGGATGGGTATAATAATGTTGTATAATTTATGTAAATAATAGATATAACATTTTAATTATTCTGTATATATGATATACCATCCATTTACTTTTTATTTTAATTACAAAATAATGATATTGTCGCTCGTGCGTACGTACAGATTACCGTCTCCACGAATTTGATGAGATTCATTCCCCATCGTAATCATTCAATAATAATTTTCATGTAAGGATTAGAAATAATATTTAAAGAACTTAATATCATTCTGGATATGAATCAAATACACTCTATTCATAACAATCATGGCATACATAACTAATCATATAAAGTAAAATGAATCAGTTAACAGTCGGCACGATGATACTACTAAAATATCAATAACAAATCAATATTGGAAGTTAATATATGATATCATATTAATGTATGTGGGTCTTGTATAATTTAATAACAATTATTTCACCATTATAAAGGAGTTTAACCTACCCTTGACCAAGGAAAAGTACAATTTAAGGGTTGATTTCACAATCTATTTATTATCTGAGGTTGTTTTTATGTAAGTATCTAATGTGACTTCTTTATCATCCACATACATGTTTTCCTAAAAATATATTACAAAAAAATTACTACTTACAAGACTATGGGTTAAAGTCATTTACACCCTTATTTGACCATATACGTTTTGAAAGGAAACTTTTCGTCGTTTTCCAAACAAGTTATTTTATGACTTTTTTGACAAAATTATGGTAAGAATTTTTTTTAACTTATACGGCGGTTGTGGCTATATTAGACCATTATAACATTGTCAAATCTTCCCTTATAATATTATACTAATATTTTCAATATAAATGTTTTCTTTTATAAAAATGTGACTTTAAATGATTACAAAAAATAATGATGAGATATTTCTCTCAAACTATTTTGATTTCATCTATTTCAACATCCTTTAATGGATTTTAATATTTTTTGAAGTTGATTTATTATGATAAAAATCATCCATTTTGTATTTAAGGCTTTGTAATATGTTTGACTGTCAATGTGTTATTTTTCAACCATTCATGGTTTATGGATAAAGTATTGACATTTCGTATCCCAGTTTTAATATGAATGTTTATGTTATGTTTAAAACTTTTCATATGAGGAATGCATTAGACTTATTAAGTGATGGGTGGAGCCCGATATAGCTCCTCGATGCATCGGTAGGTATCAGGAGAAAAACTAGTGTCTTGGCATAAGGCCTTGAAAAATTCTTATCTGTAGTCTTGGCACAAGGCCTTGACTATGTGGTTATGAAGTCTGGGATTATGCATTCCATCATTATGAATGTGGCTATTTATATTGCATGTGATTATTTGACTAGTAGAATATCCATGTGAGTAAGTAAATTGTATTATTTTGATTTATAATTTCCATATTATGATGAATTTTATGTTGAAAAGGCTTTTGTTTTAGTTTAATACATTGCCCTAAATGTTTATTCTTATTTATGAAATAATCTGCTATATTGTTATCCTTACTAAGTATACGAGCTCACCCATTTCTATGTTTTATTTTTCCCATTATGTGAAGAATTATATTATGACTAACCTGCAGGGATATTCTATGGGATATCAGTGTTGTCTATGGAAACAATGTGGTTGTACTTTTCCATTTTATGATATAATGTAATCCTTATGAATGTATCTCATACTTCCAAGGCTACTAAACTAATCATCCTTTCAAGACTTGATCTTTTTTGATCATGCAAATGATACATAATAATGCACCGACTTTAGGATTCTGGGGTTGGGGTGTTATAGTTGGTATCAGAGGAAGTTTAGTACAAACCTTAGAAGATATATTTAGAAAAACTCTGATTAGAGAACATTATCTTAAGATAGAATTTGAGAATTAGTATAGAAGAACTTTCTAGAATTTTGGTACTGTAGAGATTTTATGAGTTTTCCAAGCAATAAATCCCTGTCTGGAAACAAGAAAGTAGAGGCTACTCAAGAACTGATATACCTATGGGTAAAACTCGAAAATACCACTTTGAGATAGACTTTAATGGGAACTGGTGCACGACAATGATCCTTGCTGCACTCTCGGTTACGAAACTCCTGGGGGATATGCTTAGGATAATCCACATTTTCTCTAAAAACCATTATGAAGGATTTATGAGTATATACCTCCTCAAAGAAAACATTTTTTTTATGATTATGGATTATACACATAAAATGTTCATTTTATGTTAAGTATGTTATAAGTTTCGAATTAAGTATTGTGATTCATAAACTAATCTAGTGTATTCCATTGTTTAGAAATGGAGCCTAGTGGAATGAATAGAAACCATATCAATGCACGCACTCCATGTAGGGATTTCCCTATTTCTCAAGATAGTTATAGTGGAGTTGGGGATAGAACTTGTGATGATCAGCTTATCACTATAATGGGACAACTCAATCAGGTTATTAATAATAACCTTACCCGTATGGAGCACCCTAATCCACAGCATGGAGGATAAATATTAGATCACTTCATGTTTCAACAACCACATAAATTCAATGGGGGTAAAAATCCATTAGTATCTGAGTAATGGATAAATTACTTAGAGAAAATATTCCATGCCCTGGGGAGTAGTGAATGGGAAAAATTTGTCATGGCAGTTTATCACCTCACTAGAGATGCTGATCAATGGTGGTCATTGATTCAAAACATAGAGGAATATGATGAAGTATAAAATATGGAATGGAGGGAGTTTAAATAAATTTTCTTAGAAAAATACTTTCCTCATGACCTTCGAGTGGGTATGGAAATACAATTTCTGATTCTGAGGCAAAAAAGGGATGAGAATATCACAAAGTATGAAGCTAATTTACAAGGTTATCGAGGTATGTTGTAGATTATATATGTAACCTAAGAAGTAAGATTGATCGTTTCTTTGATGGGTTAAAACCATTTATCTGTCGAGAATTAGTCTCACAATCCTTCTCATCATACGAAGATATTATCTCATGTGTTATCATGACATAAAAATAATTACCTAAGTCTTACGACTTTAAAGCAAAGAAAGAGAAGAAAAGATCATCTGAACACTCTAGAAATGGAAATAAGTGGAAGAAGAGAAAAGTTCAATATCCATCATATTGTAAATGTGGGAAGAAACACCCTGGTACTTGTCTGAATGGAAGAGGAGTCTGTTACAGGTGTGTTGAAAAAGGCCACAAAGCTCGTGAGTGAAAAGGGAAGAAAGAAGCTATTAATTTTGAATGCTATAATTGTAGAGAAAGGTGAAATTATGCAAATGACTGTCCTAAGCATCAGGGTAACTTACCTCAGAAAAGTCAAATGGATCAAGGCCAATCTTATGTTATCAGTACTGCTAAGGTTGAAGCTCCGAAAGACATAGTGGAAAGTAATTTAATTGTTTATTCAAGTTTAGTCAATGCTTTATTTGATTCTGGATCATCACATTGTTTCATATCTTCCCAGTTTTCTAAGAAAATTAGATATTTCCAATTTGATTTAATAAGGGAGTTGTTAGTAAAAACTCCTAAGGGAAGTATCATTGCAACAATGTTTTGGGAATCAGTCCCCATTAAATCATATAAATGTTCTTTATATTCTGATCTCATCATAATACCCATGATTGAATTTGATATAATCCTTGGTATCGATTGGATTTAATACCATGATGCGAAAATTTATTATAAGAAGAAGGAATTTTTTATTATAGATGATGATAAATAGTACCTTATCTTTTGAGCAGAAACGTCACCACCTAAGTCTTATCTAGATCCACCTCCAGTAGCTCAACTAAATTCAATTATTGGGGAGGAAGAGAATAAAATAATTGTGGGTGAAGAAAAGAATGTTCAAATAGAGGATTTACCTATTGTGCATGAATATTTTGATTTGTTTCTAGAATATTTACCTGGACATCCTTCATAAAGAGAAATTGAGTTTTCCATTGACTTAATTCAAGGTTCAAGGCACATATCGAAGTCCCCTTATAGAATGGAAACTATGAAATAAGTGGAAATAAATAAAAAACTATAGGAATTGATTAATAAGGGATTTATTTTCCATAGTTTTTCTCCAGGGGGATCCCCTGTTCTTTTTGTTAAGAAGAAAGATGGATCTATGAGGTCGTGCATTGACTGTAGGAATATCAATGATATAACAATAAAGAACAATTATCCCCTACCTCACATTGATGATTTATTCGACCAACTTAATGGTTCTCAATACTTTTCAAAGATTGAACTTTGATTTGGATATCATCATATGTGTGTTAAGAAAGAAGACATTCTGAAAAAATCATTTTGAACTATGTATGGGCATTACGAGTTTAGAGTAATGCCTTTTGGATGGACTAATGCGGCCTTTGTCTTCCTGGATCTAATGAATTGATTTTTCAAGGAATATCATGATGAATTTGTAGTTGTATTTATTGATGATATTTTGGTATACTCCAAAATCTATTAAGATCATGAAAATTACTTGCTAATTATTCTAAAGACTCTTAGAAGACATGAATTATATGGTAATTTTAGAAAGTGTGGATTCTGGCTTCAGGAGATTTCTTTTCTTGGCCATATTATCTCTAAGTATGGAATATATGTTGATCCTTATAATACCAAGGCAATCCATGAATGGCTGACACCAAAGAGTATAACTGAGGTACGCAGTTTTATTGGTTTAGCAGGATATTATCAGCGTTTTGTCCAGAATTTTTCCTGATTGTCTAACCCATTAATGAATCTCACACGTAAAGGGGTTAAATTTGTTTGGACAAAACAGTGTGAATAATGTTTTGAATAATTGCAGAGAAGTTTATTCAATGATCTTATCTTGAATCTACCATTGTGGAATGATGGATTTGTTATTTATATAGATGCATCAAAGAAAGGACTTGGTTGTGTCCTTATGCAGAATGATAGGGTTATTGTCTATGCATCACGACAGCTAAAACATATTAAGAAAAACAATCCTACTCATGTTCTTGAGTTAGCATCTGAAATATTTTCTTTGAAGATGTGGATAAATAATCCCTATGGTGAAAAATGTGAGATATATACTGATTACAGGAGTTTAAAGTATATTTTCTTACATAAAGAACTCAACATGAGGCAAAGGATATGGCTTGAACTACTCAAGGATTATTATTACACCGTACACTACCACCCGGGGAGGGAAAATAAGGTGGCAGATGATTTGAACAGAAAGGATCATGGAGTTTTGAACAAGATGAGAGTTGAAAAGTATCATATATACAAGGATCTAATAATGTTGGAAATGGGGATTACCATGGAAGGTGAAACATCAAAAAAATTTCAAATGGTTGTCAAACCATCTTTACAAGAAAGGATAAAGAGTTATCAGACCGATGATGGAGAGTTTCAAAAGAAGATTAAAGTTGTGAATGATATGATATTGAGTGACTTTGTGTATGAAGATGGAATTTTGAAATTTGGGAAGAGACTTTGTGTTCCTAATATACACGATCTAAAAAGGGAATTTTTGGATGATGCTCATAGTTCCAATTTCTCTATACAACCTTGTAGCACTAATATGTATAGAGATTTGAAGGAACATTTTTGGGGGACTACATGAAGAGGGAGATTGTTGATTTTATTTCAAGATGTATGGTTTGTCAACAAGTGAAACCTGGAAGGAAACAGCCTGGAGAAGTCATGAAACCTCTTCCCATACCCGAGTGGAAATGGGGTAAAATTAAAATAGACTTTGTCATGGGACTACCAAAGACTTTTAGAAATAACGATGCAATAAGGGTCATTGTTGATCTTCTTACCAAGTCAGCACATTTTATTGTTATAAGAGAAGATTTACCACTTGAATGTCTTGTAAGACTATATATTAATGAAGTTGTGAGAATTTATGGAGTACCCCTATCGATTGTTTCTGATCATGATCCACGCTTTACATCAATATTCGGGAAAAGTCTTCAGAAATCCTTGGATACTAAACTTTATTTGAGCACTGCCTACCACCACCAAACTGATGGACAATCCGAATGGACTATTCAAACCTTAGATAACATTTTGAGATCATGCTCACTTGACTTTCAATGTATGTGGGATCAATATTTACCTCCGGTTGAATTTTCATATAGCAATAGCTTCCATTCAAGTATTCAGATGGAACCATATGAAGTGTAATACGGAAAGAGATGTCACACACCAACCTGTTAGGATGATGTTGGTGAAAGAAAACTCATAGGCCCATAACTTGGGGAGGAAACGATGGAAAAGTTAAAGGTAATCCAAACCCACATTAAAGCAGCTCAAAGTAGGAAGAGGATCTATGCTGATAACTGAAGGAAGAATTTGGAATTTCAGTTAGGATATCATGTTTTCTTGAAGGTATCTTCATAGAAGGGTGTTATATGTTTCTGTAAAAATAGAAAATTAAGTCGCAGGTACATCGGACCTTTTGAAATTCTAGAATTAATTGGGGTTGTAGCTTACCGTTTGGAAATGCCGCCAAGTCTCTCCAAAGTTCACGATCTGTTCCACGTATCACTGTTGAGAAAATACATGCCTGACCCAATGCATATAATCACCTATGAGAAATTAGAACTGGAACTCGGTCTATCTTATTGCGAAGAGACTATCAAGGTTCTCTATACAAGGGAACAATTGGTTCAAACTAGATGATTCATCTGGTAAAAGTTCTATGGAGAATCCATAAGATGGAAGAGGCAATGTGGGAACTTGAGAAACTTATGATAAAGAACCACCCAAGTATTTTTATGTAGTAATATTTTAGAAATTTCAAGGATGAAATTATTTTAATTAGGGTAGAATTTAACACCCCAAGCTTCGATAGTACGCTTCTCTTTGAATAATACACTAGTGTGTGTTGTACTCAACTTCGAGTTCTAACACACCACAACCAATAAAACTAGCCATTGTGAATAGTAATACCCGCTTTTTGAAATTTTATAAATTTTATCTTTCAAAATTGACTTCATTTTTGGATTCGGAATATCAAAATTATCTTAGGCTGAATTTTTGGTATTTTTCTGCAAACATTCAATTTTTGATGAATAGTGAAAAACACTGAGTTTTAGTTTAAAACCAAATTTTTATTTAAATAATTATTTATTTTATTTAAATTTATTTTAGGTCAAAATAGATACATAATACCTATATAAGTTCAATGTAAATCATTGAAGTCAGTTTATAATAATATTATATATATAAAAAATTATTGAACTTTTTACCGTCTTTTACCCACCTCCTAGAAGCATTTACAAATTTACATAAAACATAATTTTACCACTTATGTGAGTTCAATTTCAAAAATTTGAGAGACAATGTTGATATCAGTAATTAAAATGTGGTTCAATGATATGAAAATAATTTTTGGTCAATAGTAACTTTTGACTTTCATTTATCACATTTAAAAGTATATAGGGTAACCAAGGGTAAAAATGATATTATAATTACCCTAACACATGTCATAATTCTATTATACAAGTTTTATTCGACCAAAAACAACCTTAGTAATAAAATATTATTCTTTATGTCCACTTGTATTAGTTTATGAAATTTATTATTATTTAATTCAAATAAGAGTTAAAAGTGTTAAAATCAAAGTTTAATAACTAAACCATTTTTAATATAGAGTTATAAATAAGATAAATTAGACTATAAATATTAATTAGAAAGATAAAAATATTTTCTACATAATGGTATTTTATTTATAATTTTTAGATGTTAAATAATTTAATTTATTTATGAAACAATGATCATGCAGTAATTACCATATTAATTAATATATTAAAATAAGTGATATTATAAATACACAAATAAATGTATCTTGACACTTTTTACGAATTAGACTAATTTAGTAGGTTAATATGACATGTTAGGGTTTATTAAATTATTTATTTCAAAGTAATAATGCTGTTATGAATTTCAAAAAAAAACAGAATACCAAATAGTGTCAAAATTGACATGAAAGAGTTTTTAAAACTAATATTATATTATTAATTGGTATTTTATTCCTCAAAATATAAGGTTTGGCCAAAAGAATTAACTACTACTATATATGTCATTAGTGAACCACTTGGGGTTCTCTTTGATGTTTATAGTGAGATTATTAACCATATAATATAAAAATACAAAGAGACATGGTAAATGTCATACTATTTGAATAAGAGTTAAATCTAAAAGATAAGGTTGATATAGTGACCCAAACCTCCTTAAAACCTATTTGTTGAGTTTTAGTTTGACCCATACCCACCTTATAGTTTAAATAATTCATTTTAAAGCCATTAGAAATAGAACATGGTTTTATTATAAAATAATATTTCAATCTTTTCCTAAGACACCCCTCACCCCTCTTATAAAAGGCCACTTCCCCTTCTCTCAAATTCACACCTTCAAAGCCACTTGGCTTGGACAAAACCTGCCCAAATATCCTCCCAACTATTCTCCATTCATTATAGAGGCCTCATTTTGATTATAAAGCCAACATAGGGAGCCCTTTTGATCAAATCAAAAGGAAAAACCTGAAGTAGAGGTAAATATCTCACCACCTCTTTCAAGTTATTTTCTTCTTCCACTTCCCCTTTCTTTGTTGTTTACATTATAAAATAATAACTCCAATATATTCTATATAATTTGATTTTATTTTAAAAATTTTACAACCATATTCATTATTTTATCCATCCTATGAATAACATGTCGCCATACGTGCGTACGTATGTCTTACCGTCTCCACGTCGTGGTATAGTTGTTATTCAATACATTATTATTTTCATGGGTATAATAATGATGTATAATTTATTTAAATAATAGATATAACATGTTAATTATTATTTATATATGATATACCATCCATTTACTTTTGATTTTAATTACAAAAGAATGATATTGTCTCTCAGGCGTACGTACAGATTACCGTCTCCATGAACGTGATGAGATTCATTCCCCATCGTAATCATTCAAGAATAATTTTCATGTGATGATTAAAAATAATATTTAAATAAATAAATATCATACTGGATATAAATCAAATACACTCTATCCATAATAATTAGGGCTTACGTAACTAATCATATAACGAAAAATGAATCAGTTAACAACCGAAACGATGATACTACTAAAATATAATTAACAAATCAACATTGAAAGATAATATATAATATCATATTAATGTATATGGTTCTTGTATAATTTAATAACAATTATTTATTCATTATATATAAGGTTAACCTACCCTCGACCAAGGAAAATTACAAGTTAAGGGTTGATTTCACAATCTCTTTACTATCCGAGGTTGTTTTTATGTAAATATCTACTGGGACCTATTTATCATCCACATCCGTGTTTTCTTAAAAATATATTCCAAATTTTTTTTACTACTTACAAGACTATGGGTTAAGGTCATTTACACCCTTATTTTACCATATACGTTTTTAAAGGAATCTTTCTGTCATTTTCCAAACAAGTTACTTTATGACATTTTCGACAAAATTATGGTAAGAATGTTTTTTTAACTTATACGGTGGGTGCGGCTATATTCCACCATTATAATGTCGTTTAAGCTTCCCTTACAAGATTAAAATATTATTTAAAAAATAAATGTTTTCTTTTATAATTATGTAACTTTAAATGATTTCAAAAAAAATAATGAGATATTTCTCTCAAATAGTTTTGATTTCATCAACGTCGTCATCCTTTAATGGATTTTAATCTTGTTTGAATTTGATTTATTATGATACAAATATTCCATTTTTTATTGAAGGTTTTGTGATATGTTTGATTTTGAATGTGTTATTTTTCTACTATTCATGGTTTATGTATAAAGTATTGACATTTCATATGCTAGTTTTAATATGAATGGTTATGATATGTTTAAAACATTTCATTTGAGGAATGAATTAGACTTAGTAAGTGACGGTTGGAGCCCGCTATAGATCCTCGATGCATTGGTAGGTCTCATGAGACAAACTAGTGTCTTGGAACAAGGAATTCACAAAATATTATTTTTATTATTGGCATAATTCCTTGACTATGTGGTTATGATGTCTGGCATTATACATTCCATTATTATGAATGTGTCTATTGATATTTCATTGATTATTCGACTAGTAGAATATCCATGTGAGTAAGTAAATGGCATTATTTTGATTTATATTTTCCATATTATGATGAATTTTATGTTGAAAAGGATTTTTTAGTTTAATACATTCCCTCAAATGATTATGCTTATTTATGAAAGTTTCCACTATATTTTTATCCTTACTGAGCATCTGAGCTCACCCATTTCTATGTTTTATTTTTTCCAAGATGCGAAACTTATATTATGACTGGCCTGTAGGGATAGTCTATGGGATCTCAGTGTTGTCTATGGAAACAATGTTGTTTTAGTTTTCCATTTTATGATGTAATGTAATCCTTGTGAATATATCAAGTACATCCAAGGCTACTAAACTAATCGGTCTTTTGAGACTTGATCTTTTGTGATCATGCTAATGATACATAATAATGCACCGACTCTGGGCTTCTGGGGTCGGGGCGTTACAATAGTTTATGTGACAGTGTTTTGATAAAATTAAAAAAAAAATTATAAAAGAAAAAGAAACAAAAAAATGGGAAATAAATAATATATAAAAAAAGTTAGTGTTGTTGGGAATGAAGTGATTCAGATTCTTGAGTCTCCTCAGATGTAACTTGGTGTGGATATCGATATGTTTCTCTAAACGTAATAGTTCTATCGAGTTGTGTAGTGTTGTCTTTTTCTATCTTTAGTAAAGTATTCTTATCTTTAATGAGTTTCACTTTGTTACAGATGAACTTAAGTATAATTGTACCATGTAATCTATCAAATTATGATCCTTCTATTATTTTGTTGGGGAACTACTTGATGATAGATCATCCAATAGAGAGTGTCCTTCACAAATATATATATATATATATATATATATATATATATATAATTGATGGAATGTACAAGCATTGAAGGATTGTCATCAATATTTTTTGAAACCTCAAACTAGAATCTGACTTTATCATTAATGAATCCATGGAATAATCAGATAAAGGACATTAAATTAATTCCAACAATTTTTTTATTGGGATAATTTAATTCAAATTCCTCAAAATAGAAAAATTGGAACATGCTAACATTAAATCCTTCCTTAGGGAGAGTAAGTCTAACTATGAGCTACGTTGGTGGTGTGTAATTTGGGGGTGGTTCATATAGAGGTAAATCGTCTTAGGTGGTAGTTAATCAAGCATTAGGACATCTGATAGTGACACATCTCTACCTATGGGTCATATAGAGATGAATAATCTCTGGTAGCGATTCAATTATGGGGTAGTTCAGGTCTGGTGGTGATTCATCTCTGACAGTGATTCATGTCTTACAGTGACTCATCTCTGGTGGCATGTCATTTATAGTGGTGACTCATCTCAGGTAGTTATTATTTTCAACACATATCAAAATTTATTCTAAATAAACATTATAAAAAAATAAACTATCATGTGACATAAAACTCATTAAAAACACAAGAATCGTGATTTGTGAGCATTAAAGCAAGGAAGGTCCAACACTCTTCCTACAAAAGAAAAAGGACCCAACAATTTCCCTATTTTTGATGATCACAAATCATGGAATTTTAGAAAACTTGTATAGAATAAACATTGTCATGCATAAAGATGTATTTGAAAAAATTATGATATCTATGTAACAGTTTAAAATTCTAATGTGAGATCTTGAACATAAATTTTAAAATAACAGATAAAAGAATATGGTATCAGAGATACAGTATTATAGGATATAATAAACATAAATGTAAATGCCCATATTTATTATCCCTAAAACAAAAATCCCATAATTATTCTCCCTCTAACATAAATTCCATAATTATTCTCCACCTTTTGGTTTTATCATAAAGTGATGTTGTGAAACGATAAAGTTAATGCAGAAAAAGATGATATGTAAGATAAATTTTTTTAAAGAAAAAAGTGATATAATTACATCTAGAAATAAATATAAGAAATATAAAATGGATTCCCTATCAACAACAATTTATATAAAGATTCACTCTTAGCCTGAGCACTAGTAATAGAAGGTGTTTTTTCATTATCAACAACATGGGGGATAGAGGTATATTATGAGGTAACTAAGGTATTGTTTGTAGGTACTAAAGTAGAATTAGGTTTCTATATAATAATCACCGGATGAATATGTTTTAATACATCCACTATAGCCAGGCTAAGAGGATAAAGATGAGTACGTAAAATAGAATTTGGATTTTGGAAAAAAATTCTAAAATGTATAAGTGTAGTGAATGTATTAGATATAATATAGGTCTCTGGAATGTCCTTAAGAGATACTACTATAGTACTAGAAACTAACAATAAAGGACAAATGAGATTGATTAAATCCATAATAATTATTCCTCTACCCTCAATGGCACTAAATTAACATTTCTTTTCATCCATAAACAACATAAGAATTGGTTTTATCACCTTAAATCGATTGACATACTTCTAGAATTCATTTGGGATTGATTCCATCCAAAGCTTCCCAGTGGGAAACTTGAAATGAGTGTTCAATTATTTCATAGTGTAAATCCTAGAAAAGAAATATTTAATTTCCATTGAGATGGATTACCAATCACTTTTGGCATCATTAAAAATTACCTTACCAGCTTATTAATATTTTGATCATATTTTTTATCTACCTTAGATCCTGCTGATGAGTAACATGTGTATTTCCCAAAATTGCATGTAGTAACTCTTTAAAAAAACATAGAATCAACTCTATATCAGTGGAATCTGAGAGATTAGGATCACTAGATATAGAATACAATGACGGTAAATTCCCCAAAAAATCCATTAAATTGACTAATTGTCCTTAAAGGTTGTCTTCATCTCACCCAACATAGGTATCATGTTCTCCATCTCACTAGCTAACCTTATGTTTGAAATATTATCCAAATAGATGTGTTGAATCATATTCTATTGGATGCATCACAAAAATAACTCAAATAGGTCTTTAGCATAATTCTCGCATAGCTATGTGAATGAAGGTGCCTCATTCCTCAAAATCAAACAAAAATATGATATAATCCTCTCTCTGAAAGAATCTAGATCTGATCTAGACAACAACATCAGAAATCATTTGAGAAGTAGCAGAAGGTGGTATGCATCACCACTCTCATCATGAGGCACAACGGCCTCTACAGGGTCACTTTTGGTAGTTACATATGAAATAAATTCTTAAATCTCTCCTATATCATTTTTTTGGTCAACTAACGATCCCTTAGGATATATCTAAACTATAACATGTAAAAAACGTTCATTACAATTTTGTAGAATTATGTCTCTATCATCTATGTTTCAATAGTCTAATCCAAGCCTCACATACCCTAAAAATAAATCCCACTCATCTAAAGTTTTAACACTCATCCATACATACGACAAGTCATTAGGTTCAACATCTATAAAACCAACTTGGTGGCTATCAAAACTATGGGATTCATATCCCTCAACAAATGAACTCATCACATCTCTTTCAAAAAAAGTTCTTCAACTTTTTAAAAACATACTTGGTCTCTCCACCTAATTAGTTGACAAAGACCATACTATATAAGAATGATATGTTTGGTTCATTTCGTGGTCATCCAGACATTCATGGTCATATTCATCGTCACTTCCTTCTACATAATTATCTCCTTCGTCTTTATCATATACATCACCACCATAATTTCAATTTCCATCATCAAATAAGTATCAATATAATATATAATATTTAAAGGAATAACTCATGAACTGTTCCACTCATGAATATTTTCATTCCTTATCATCATCATCATTCTCACTCAATAATCTCTCTATGTAATGAATAGAAACTGGAGGGTTAGTAGAACCAAATGATACAACTAGGTAGTTAGGTATGTCTGGGTCACTGCCCCCTCGTCAATATTTTTTTCAGCTAAAAAATCTTCTTTATCTCCATCTGAATATTCTACCACCCCATCTGGCTCCATGCTAAGATCAACATGGTTCATTGGTCTACTATGGTGATCCACAAGACTAAAATCCTAATAGATCATATCAACATAATCAATCTATTTCATTATCCATGGGTTCGAATTTACCTTTATTGTTTTATATATAACTTTATTAAAGTAGAAACCACCAAACATCCCTTCAATTACTTCATTCTTTTCCAAAAATCCTTTCATCGCAAGAATGGTAAAAATTAACCTAGGTTATATAAAGGATTTGGGACTGGTTGATTTCTTTCACATCTCCATCATATGAACCATTATATATCTACACATATTGCTTATTTTTCATCATTTTATAATTTGTATGAGATACACATATTGACATCTCATATTAGTGAGGTCCTTGTTTCTAGTGCATAACATGTGATTAATAATATTAAACCGAAATCTTCCCTCACTATACAGTTTAGTTACAATAGATCTTCTCTGAGTTCCATCTCTAATCATATCTACTAAGGAATTATCATATACAAATTATTCATTATCATTCAGAATAGACCCTTGATAGTCATATGATACTCCTTCATGAGTTACTTAAACACATCGCCCATTATTTTGAATAGAAGACTAACTTCTTTCCAACAATCATACTTCTAATCCAATATTTATTTTTCCCAAAACTAATCTTAGTATATTTATAAAATTATTGAACCGACCAATGATATAATGGTCTATCATTATTTGAGAACTAGTCCTCCCATCCCTGGTCCTAGATCACCTCGATCACTATCGATTTCATTGACAACACCCATTAAAAATTTTCTTTTTTCTCAGCAACCACTATTTGATTTGTGAGTTATGGGTTACATATCACAAATTTTGAACTAATAAATTCTCTTATAGTATTATTCGAAGCTCTTGACTCCTCGAGATACAATTCAAGAAGTTTCTTTACTCATACCATTATAGGGGATTTAATTTTTAGGTAATAAAGAGATAAGTATTATGGTTGGAGAGAAAGGGTATGAGAGATTTTGAAAGGGAAACATGTGTGATGGAGAGAGTTAATCAAAATTATACATAAGAACCAATTTATATCATTTAGGGATTTGAAATGGGTAATAGAAATAATAATTTTAAATAAAAATAAATGGTGGATTATCCCAATATTGTCCTATTCCAATAGTTTGTTTTCCAACACTGGGTCATTCCAGTAGTGGATTATATTAAAAATGGGTCATTCCAATATGGGTTTTTACAATGGTGTCTTATCCAATGTTGGGTTATTAAATAGTAGGTTATCCAATTGTGGCTTGTCAAATCGTGAGTTATCCAATGGTGGCTTTTCTAATGGTGGCTTTTCCAAAAATACAGTCCCAAAAAATTATAAACCAAATTTAATAGTTTATACAGTTTAATCTCTCAAAATTCAATGTATTACTAAAAATATCAGCAAGATGATTTTAACACCCTTTCAATTCAATAGTTATATCACCCTTTTGAAAATGATCCCTATAAAATGTATGTATTTCAACAATATGATGTTTTCATGAATGAGAAACTGGATTCCTGGAAATATTTATTTCACTTATATTGTCAAAATTTATAGGGAAATTTTTTAATTAACAGGAATAGTCTAGCATAGTGTGTTTCATCCACACAATTTTTTCACAACAACTTATGGTAGATATATGTTCATCATCAGTAGAAGAAATTCCAAAAAAAATGATCATACTACACTGATAAACTAGAGACTTCCCCAAAATATGACATGTTCTAAAGATTTTTTTATATCATACATGATACCACCAAAATTAGAATTTCAATAAGTCACTAAGTCAAAATTGTTTCAAATATGATAGAATATTCCTAAATTGGTTGAATGTTTTATGTATTTTAAAATTATTTTAACAAAAAGTAAATGAGTCTCTTTTGAGTTCACATAAAAAAATATCAAACATATACACACTAAACATAATATCTATCTAGCTGGAAGTTAATTTTAGTATACATCCAATAATACCTTGGTAAATGGTTTGATCCACTAGCTTTCCAATTTCATCACGATCGAAATTAAATGTGGTACTTATAAAAGTACCAATACTTTTAGTGATATGAAAACTAATAAGTTTTAGAAGATATTTGGTGTACGTACATTTATTGAAAATAAATTCTTTTTTTATTTTGAATAATCTAGAAACCAATATAGAATTATAGTTCACCCATTAATCTCATTTCAAATTAATTTTTTTATATTTTAATAAAAATACTATACAATTAATTTCTATATGATCTACAGATAATATCATCCATATAGATTATAAAAACTAATTTTTTAATTGATTATCATGTAAATTAGGATCTTTGATACTTATTAAAAAAACTTTAGAAATTTGAAAATTTCTAAACATATAATACCAAGCTATATAATCCTATTTAAAATAAAAAAAATACTTTTGTTTATTTAAATACCTGATTTGGAAATAGATTATTTTGAAAACTAGAGGGTTGTTCAAAAAAGTATCATTAACTATATATCAATTTAGGAATACACATTTGACATCCATTTGATATAGTTTGAAATACAAGTGTGTTTAATTGGAAATAATTATTCAAATGGATTTAGGCATAAAAATTGGTGATAAGTTTTCCCCATACTCAATACCCTCTTCCTGAAAACATCCAAGTGAAATCAACCTAGATTTAATAATTTTTATAGTGATAGATTCAACAATAGTTTTTCTGAACACCCATTTAGTTTCAATAGTGGGAGTGTAATTAGGTCTAACTAGAAGTTATCAAAATTTATTTCTATTAAAATAATTTAGTTTTTAGGTCAAATAAATTACTCAAAAGTAATCATTAATTTCATCATTCATGTTATTATAGTCACGATGTGACAAGAAAACATGATGTTAAACCTACTTTCTATAAGAAGATATAGTATGTGTACCTATATCTATGTATCCAACAACATCATAGAGAGGATGGTATTTATTAGTGTTAACTGCTCTTTAAAAACAATTGTTTTGATATCTCATTATCTTATATAGATTCAGATTTGTGTTCTGGATGTTCCTCAAAATTGGATAATTTTTTTACTTGTGTAGATTTTGTTTCAGATGTTTTTGGTATTACTGTTAAGACTGGAAAATTCATCCTCAATGTTTGGTAAATGATCTATAGGCTCATTTGGATATGTCTCATAAAAAATAACATGAATAGACTCTTACACAATCATGGTTATTTTGATAAATGTTCTATTTTATTTACTAGAATTTTAATAACAAAGGAAAATTACTTCATAATTCATGGAAGAAAATTTTCATGATTATTCGTAGTGTTAAGAATTACGAATTTTCAACTGAAAACTCAGCAGTAAATAACATTTTATTTTTAATACTCAATTGCTCAAAATGGGTTTTTGGATAAGTCTAATTAAAAAAATGTTAATTATATAGTAGGATCTATTCATATCCTCTTCTCAAATGTAAATAAGAAGGTTATATTCATACATAATAGTTGAGTAAAATTATTTAAGTGTTTTATTTTTTCATTTTACAACACCATTATTTAATGGGGGTTTATGAGTAGAATTTTTTTTATGATATCTATTTTTTGAAATGGAATATTCAAATTTTGGATTTTCAAACTCACGAACATGATCACTTTATAAGTTATTTATCCTAATTCCACTAATATTTTCTACATACATTGCATAAAATGAAAAGTATGAATTAGATTCACTTTTGTGAACTAGGAGGAATACCCAAGTATACCTGAAAAATAAAACTATATGTACATAGATTTATTGGTTCCCATATAGACTAGAATATATAGATGGTCCAAACAAGTCCTTGTGAACAAACTCGAGGGTTTTATAATTTGAAATTATTTCACTTATTATAATAATTTATTGTGTTGTTTCCCATTTTTGACATCGATTATAGACTTTTGCGTTTAGAAATTCAAGATTTGGTATATCTTTGAAAACACCGTTCTTAGAATGCTTTATATGTGATCGAATATTACAAAGGACTAGTGTCGTATGTTTAAGAAATGATTCTTTTTAAATGCACATATACAGTAAATATTTTGAGAAAATGAAGTTTCTAAATAAAATCATAAACATTATAATTTATAAAAGTAGTAAACACTAAATAATATTTATAGTCAATAAAATTGAAAGAATTATTTTCAAATTTTATATAAAAACCATCATTACATAATTGTGGAATCTTATGCATATTATACTTTAAAATCTATAGAAAATACTTTATAAATTAAAACTGAGTAAGAAATATTGATTTAGTCAATTCCAATTATTTTCCCTTTTTTCAATACCAACAAAAAAATCATTCCAACCATCTAAGTTTTCAAAATATTGAATAATTATTAATCTGCAGTTATTTATTTGTAAGAACCACTGACTAGGTACCATGGACTATTACTGGATGTCTTCACATAGGCTCCCTAGAAAATATGTTTCAAACCAACACTGATTTTGGCACCCAAATCATCAAGGGACCCAAAAATTAGTAATTAAGGATTTAGGATCCCATAATTTCAAAATACATTTCCAATATGAAGTTTTTATACTTTTGTAAATAAATACATTATTATTTCTTAATGGGTAAAAACTAGTTTCATCCCTTAAACTATGAATAAAACTTTTTTTAACAACCCTCCTCTGTCATGGTTGGTAGCCTATAACAATATTATATTTAGGTGAAGTTTATTTTACCATAATTTGAATGAGAATGTATCTCCCATTAGTGAATCTTTCTACATCCTTATATAGTTTCTAATTAAAAAATTGAATTTAGAATTTTCCTTTTATAGTTTTCCATTTTTCTCTTTTTATACAGTAATATTAGATTTAATAGTTCTATTTAAATCATGAAATCTATTTAGAATTTTTTATATATCCCTATGGTAATCAATGGTGTCTTCTAAAATGTTACAATATCAAAACTTCACTACATTTGACATATTTTCATCATTACGTTCCACTCTAAAATTATTTGAAATATCTACAGGAGAAGCAAGAAGGGAATTTGATACCTCAAAATATGTTTTCATGAAATACATGTATTGTCTATCTTTTTGTTCTTATTGGATAGTGTTTTAATTACTTTAGCTATATTTAGAATAAATACAAGATTCATTCATTACTTTATTATATTTCCTATCATTTTCCTTAAATTTATATTTTTTGTTTCATCTTAGGATAAAAATATTTTTCATGCCATTTAATATTAAATTAATAGCACACTATTTCATTTGGTGTGTTATACCTCTTCAAATCTATCCTCTGAATTCTTATGTTTTCATATTTACCTTTATAGATCAATCTCCTAAAGACTATTTTCTTCTTATAAAAATTCTTAAATCTTTTAACTAGATGGGCCCACTCTTCATCATTATCTTCTTGTGATAATTCAACACTTTAAATTTTATCTTGATCAATATTATTCTATTTTGAGGAAGTTGTCTTGAAGTCTATAAAATTATTTATAGGATCATCATCATATTAATTGTTAACATTATGTCTTACCTCCTGCTTCATTAGTCTTCTAATAATCTCTTGGATACATAGTGCACTGATTTCACTTGATTCTCTAATTGATATCGATGTTCTGCTTCATCTTTCTTGTAGACATCTAAGAGTTATCATGACTTCGTATTTTTTAGTGATATTATTTTATAGAGAATTAATTGTATTTAAAATCTCATAGAACTGTATATACATGTCATAAATAGGATCATCATGCTTCATTTTAAATGTATTGTATTGAAAATAATAAGTACTAAATCACATTTTATTCTCATTATATGTTCTTTAATGAGAAACCATTAATGTTGACCAAATTTCAAAATCAATTGTGTGAGAATATATTCTATTGAATTTCTCATCCCTAAAGGAACAACATTGGGAATTCATAGATTTATAGTTATTATTATAATTTTTTTAGTATCATCATCCCTTGTCTTTCAAGTAGGCTTCTGTATTTCATATTTATCTAAAATATAAGTATAAATTTCATAACCCATGATTATAATATACATTTTCATATTTATTTTCCCCCGATAAATTATTGATAAATTAAATAAAGGTGGTCATTTGGTAGAAGAACCATATTTCATATAGTCCATTAAAGAACTAAATTTAGATCTAAAAAAATTAGGATCTTTATAACTCAACAAAAATCATATTTGAAAATATATTTTCAGGAATTTGATACCATATATTGGTCAATGTGATTAAATCAGGAGGGGGTGGGTGGGTTGAATCATGTTCCCCAATAAAAATTTCTCGAACACAAAAGTTAAAATAAAAAATCCAAATTAAATAAAAATTCCCATTTAATCAAAAGAGTTGATTACATTAATCTTATTATTTTAAAATATTCTTTAAATATAGATTACTTATCAGTTAATACAATATGAAAAATTCATTAAATTTGGAAAAAAATTACACAATCAAATAATTAAATAAACACTAGTTAAGATTAACTATCAAAGTCTATATTTTTTTTAAAGTTAAAATAAAATTATTTTTAAGGCTTTAAAATTAATAAAACAATACAAAATCACACAATATAAAAAAAATAAGTGGTTCCTTATCAAGTGGAGAAATAATCCTCTCTACATGGAAATTTTCTACTTCCTATGAGATTATATAACTATAATATGATCCAAAAAATAACTCGATTATACAAAAAAAATTAAAATATTTCCAAGATCAAAGGAATAGTCAATAGTTATAAGTGGGAATAAAATAGCCAAGGCCACAAGATAAAATCTTCTACAAACACGGTGGGTAAAAAGATGAAAAGAGTTAGGTGAGAATATCATGTATTCTCCATTTATTGTGTAGGATATAGTGCGTCGATAATCGTAACAAACAAAAAAAATTCTTGAAATTAAATGTAATAAATATAACAAGAAAGAATCATTGATTTATAAAAGGTATTGATTCTCATTTTGAAGTGCTTTAAATGATTGAGTATCCTCAGATGTAGCTTCATGAGGAGCTTGAGATATTTTTCTTAATGTAGTTGTAAAATAGAGGGTAAAAATATCTCTATTTATTGTCCGTAGGAAAGTGTTTGGATATTCAATTAGTTTTACACATTATGTTGGTAGTATTTAATTAATATTACTAAGAATTTATATTTTGTAACATTCTCAAAAAGACTCATTTTTTGTAGTGAATCAGTCTAACGGTGAGTCAGGATTGTTATAGGTCATCTGGAAGTAGGTTATCTATCATTGACTCATCTCTACTGGTAAGTAATCTTGAGGTATTTCATCTATAATTGACTCATTTCTAGTTTTATATAATCTGGAGAAGACTCATCTTTGGTGGCGATTCAAGTCTGATGGTGAGACAGATCTAGTATTGAGTTATCTTTGGTAGTGAGTCCATTCTGGCAGTGACTCATCTCGGGTGGTGAGTCAAGTCTGGTGGTGACTCATACCTGGTGGTGAATCTTTTAAACAATTATCCAAATTTCAATTAATTATTCTTTAAAAATAATATACAATAATACATCATAAAACCCATTAAAACAAAAAATTTGTGATTTTTTAGCATTAAAAAAGGGAAGGAAAAATTATCTTCCATAAAAGATAGAAGGTGAAAATAGAATATAAAATGGTTTATATAATATAATGAATCTATATGTATAATTATTTTTTAAATTATATATATATAATTTATATTCATCATCATACCCAATTGTGGGAGGTGGTAATATAAATAAGAATGACATTGGATCGCAAGGTCATTTTCCACCATAAATAAGAATGACAATTTTCTAACCCATTTTATGTAAATGGGGATGGGTTTAAGTCATTAAATTATCCTAAAAACAACTAATTATATATATTATATATATAATATTATAATATAATAATTCAATAATAATTTAATGGTGTGGACAAAGAAATAAAAAAACACTCATTGAAAAACACTACCTCTTTTTCAGGTATAATCCTTAATATTTAACCAAAATACATGAAATGATTGATATATTCCAAAAAAGGATTCGATAATTCTATGAGGAATTTTGGGAAGTTATTTGGATAGGTATTGGCTAATTCAATGTTTTTTGAAGGTTTGATGAAGAGAATAATGTGGGTGGTATTTTAAGAGTGAGGTGAGTGGAACACTTAAAATTATTGAAAATAAAAATGTGTACCCAGGTTCATTACATGGAAAAAGTGACCAAATTTAATATTATCAATCTATATACTTGATAAGGTTTAAATATGTATATAAAATATATTTTAGATAAGTTTTTATGTCATTTTAACACATATAATTTTTTTGGCCTCCTAGTAAATCCATTTTCACTATAAATGCGGTAACCAATCATAAATATTTCCACTATTAATTTTTGTCAAAAAATAATTTTACCTTATTAGAAAATATAAATTATTATAATTCCAAATATATAATCTGTTCTTCCAAAATATATTAAATTATTTGGAAATTTTAAATTTTAAATTAATCCCACATTTGTGATGTGAATGTGGGGGAATAAGGTCAAACATACACAACGATTGTTTTTTAAATATTCAATATAATAATGATTAACATAACCTCAATTGGATTAATTTATAAATAATATAACAAATTTTACTTTAAAAACTATTTAAAATATAATTTAAAATTTAAAATAATTTAAATTAAAAGTATGTTTTCAATTAAAATTCATTATTTTTCACTAATCATCAATAAAATTAGAAAAATCCTATAAATTCACCCTAAGATAATTTCGATGTTATAACTAAAAAATTATTTTTTTTATAAAATAAAATTTTATAAAGGTGCTTCTATTTAATTTTAAATCATGTTTGAAAAGTGAGACTAATCTATCTTTTAGAAAATTATTGTTTTTTAAAAAATATTTCATTTTATTTTAAATGATTCATGGTTTATATATAATGAACATATAACGGTAATTATCTTTAATATTTATTATTACTAATACATTTGAATTTATAAGTTTGGTTATAATGTTATACTATATTATTTTTCATTTTAACTCAAGGTTGGGTGTTACGAAAGAAAAAAAGAGATTAAATTTAATGAAATATATTTTTTTGGGTTGTATATTCTCAGTTTTTCACTACATACACGATATCGAATAAAATTTTCTTATTTTTAAATTTATTTATGTT
This sequence comes from Viscum album, assembly GCA_963277665.1. Lineage (NCBI taxonomy): Eukaryota > Viridiplantae > Streptophyta > Magnoliopsida > Santalales > Viscaceae > Viscum > Viscum album. Next base: position 2,534,579 of record OY728162.1, on the reverse strand, counting down.
ACATTATCCCCATTTTAATTAAATTATGTCCTCATAATTTAAACATGATATTGGTATTCATGGGTTTTATATTTTAAAATTCTTTTATTGAAAACTCACATCCAAAAAAGTGTTAAAAAAATTCCTCTTAATAGAATTAACATGGATGTATAAATATCATATGGAATAAAAGATAACTCTTCATATATATATAGGATAAAATTAGTGGAATGTGAATATATGAACATGAAAGAAAATATTAAATAATTATATAGTGTGATATAGGTCGTCCATTATAATAATGTTATCAATCAATTAAAAGTTATGGACATAAAATCCATAAATATGAGGTGATTTAAAAGACAATTTGATTCATCATTTAAAAATATAATAGGATTATTTTTACTCAAGAACCTTTTTTTGATATTTGATAAAAATTACAATTAATGAAATTTATGAAATATAAATACATGATATATTATTATATCATAATCATAATTTGATCTTTTAGTTATACTAAGATAAATTTCCCATTCCTTTCTAACATAATGAAATGAATACACAAGAATGGTTTCTTTGTGGATGAAGAACTAATAGTCACATTTAATAGATTTTAAGACCCTTAAATGAGTAAAAATTCATTCTTTTTAACTCTAACTATTTTCCAAAACCAATATGGTTAATGGAATATATCCAATATAACAAATTAATCTCTAAACCTAAAAAGTAACACCACTGGTTCAATATTATTGTTTCTTTTATAAATAATATACCTAAAAAGTAAAAATTAACCAGGACATCACAAAGGATAGTGGTATCTAGTAAAACTATATATTAATTCATTCAGAGGTTTAAGCCTCGTGGTCTTTCCAAATATAATGGAATTTTCCCAAGAATGTGAGTTTTCCTTTTCCTAAACTATGTTAATATAATTTCTATAGGGTTCCCAAAAAAATGATGGACTTCCATGAAATATAATTTATCATTAAATAACCATTTTACTAAGGTTTCTAATATAACTAGTTTTTTACAATTCCTACTAATCATTTTTTTACTATTGTTATAATAAAATTAATGATAAAATTAAACCATAATTTTATTAATAACTTTAATGTTTTTCCTAAAAAAATTAATAGTAATTATTCCTCAAATAAATATTACATTAAAACATATTCTTGCTGTAAATTTATCACAAAATATGCTTAATCATGGAAGTCTTCCATCATAGAAAAAAAGAAAAAAGGTATTTATGAATATCAATATAGGATATATCTAAAAATAATTTCCCCATGATGGTATCCAAAACTCTTATGTTAAAGGATATATTTTTATATGTGATTCTAAAATTTATTAGAATCCTTAATTGTTTCAGGACTCTTATAACAAAATTCAATTGTTAAAAATACTTCTATAATATAATTATAGAATCCCAAAAAATACATAAAACATTTTTTTGAAAAATTTGTCATTCATTGGTCTAGTCTCTAAACATTAAAATGATAATTAACACGGATAATGCCCATGTTACCCACACTTAAAATAATGAACTATACAAAGATATCTAGGATGATATTTATTTTGATCCCTAGCACTCTTAATTTTTCTGTTTCAATAGTTTTACTTATTCACTTCATTTACACACATATATAATTTTCCATTTTTATTAGTGAACATTACTATGCATCTCTTTCAACATTTCTCACATGATGGAAATCGATCATTCATTACTATTTGGTCTCCAATGTTAGATCTATTAGTAAACATCATCATTCTCTTTGTTTGTTTGTCTAGGATTTAGTAAAGGGATATGTTATTGATTATATATCGAGATTACTAATTATAAATAATCATGATAACTTTCTCCCCTTTCATCTTCCCATTTGGTTTCTCATTATCACCACATTTCCCTTCAAGTTCAATGTTAACATGATTTCTATAGGTTATGTTAATTTAATAAAACCAAAAATCGTAGTGTGATAAATAATAATTTTTTTGGGAAATAATTTGTAGGATTTTAAATAATGACATGTTATTTTCAATATATGACACATTCTTTTCATCCTAGTTCATTCTTTCTCATTATCTATTTAAATCTTTCATAATGGTTTGTAATGAAAATTTTAATTATCCTAATAATTTCCCATTAGAGTGTCAAACCTGGTGAGTAGTAAGGTCCATTTAAATGAACAAAGTGACAATCATGTAAATCTAAATGCACTCTTTTTAGATTTATTACTCCCATATACATATTTTCAAGAATAACATCCACATGTTAAATCCAGATATATATATATATATATATTAAGGAAAACCCAAATAATATATACCTTACCGAAACATTAGGTTATATGTCTATAAACATCCCCAAATTCTATCATAGGATTATGACCCCCAATCTACATTTTCCTATATCAAGTTCCTAAGGTTTCTTCTAAACATCATCTAATAAAAACAGTAGTGACCCTGACCCTAGTAGCCCAGATCTTGTTTCCACGTGATTACATTGTCATAACACTCAAGGTATCACATCCTAATGGACCGAATAGTTTATTAGTCTTAGTAAACTAAAAAATAAGAGAGTATTTTAATTTACAAAATAAAAGGAGAGTAACAATATTCCCAATATCATATCATTTCATGACAATCATAGTAAACATCATGGATTACATAGAAAGAAAATACAGTAAAGGTGAGATCAAATTATCATTAAGGGTTATGTATACTGGAAGCTATCATGAATCAATATGCATAATGCACATGGATGTTAAAATAATCAACACTTATGACATTTTAATAGAATAACTAAAATGATAATATATGGAATAATAAATATGGAAATTAAAATAAGTGTAAAAAAATGACATTTTTTCGTTAAACTGACAATTAAATAAATCCAAACATAATATTATTATAAAAATTTCATTTAAAATAATAATTCAATTCTTAGTGAAGGAAATTATTAATTATCGTATTCCTTCAGTAATATTCTTACCTCTACTATCAGGACCTTTCATAAAACACTTTAAAACTATAACTAAAAACTCATTTAATGCTAACATGCATATTGGAATCAAGATATATGTTGAGCCCTCTGGAAGATTGCTGATTTCATGTTTATAACTGATGTTTTAATAATCACAAATCATCACAACTCATTGATGCTTAATCTGGTTTGATGTCTCATAAACATAATTCCAATCTATGAATGAATCAGTTATCATGCTTTTAACTATGCTTATTGACTTACAAAGTATGTTGGAAGTCTTCTGGACTCACCGATCCATCAGACTCACCGATCCATCAGACTCACCGATCCATCAGACTCACCGATCCATCAGACTCACCGATCCATCAGACTCACCGATCAATCAGACTCACCGATCAATCAGACTCACCGATCCAAGGACTCACCGATGCAAATGAGTCACCGATGCAAATGAGTCACCGATGCAAATGAGTCACCGATGCAAATGAGCCACCGATCAAAATGACTCACCGATCAGATGACAGACCGATGCTGATCAAAATGACTCACCGATCAGATGACAGACCGATGCTGATCAAAATGACTCACCGATCAGATGACAGACCGATGCTGATCTATCTGAGTCACCGATCATTACTCTAATGCTGATGACCTACCGATCTCTTGAACAGTCATAAACAACTGTTTGAATTTCTGTATCTTTATCTTTATTTATTCTAACCAACGGTCATATTAGTTATATTTTAATACCCTGACAATTAATTAATAATGGTTGTCGGATGTCAGGAAACCGTACCTCGTACCTGCGGAAAGGAAACCTTTTTGTCCTACGGAGCACGTAATGTAAATACAAGAAGACTCTGCTGAAGAGTGAGTGCAGCACAGTAGAGAAAAACGAAGAAGAGAAAAACGAAGAAGACAGAGACAACACACACAGAGACAAGGAAGCATACGACATACTCAAGAAGAGTGGTGTGCATACAATAGAATATTAAAGAGCTTCATCGACTACATTCCACTGCCTGTGAACCTGAAGCATACGACACTCTACTTCTCAAACAAAATCGAGAAGAGGATTCAGAATCACTTCTGATTAATTCCAAAACGAGTCCAGTGCTACACTGAAATCACTAGAGCCATTTCTAAACTCTACATCTCTGCTCTGTGATTTATTTATTCTACATTTTGAGCAGTGTGTGTTATCTGCTGTATTAAACACACACACTGACTCCTGTACTTTCACTGGAGGATCTGTAAATCCTCAGCAAACCTTTTACACTACACTTCCCACTGTGGATAGTGGTAGAGGTCTTGTGACCGGGACAGCTGGCTGTTGTTGTTTGTTTTTCCCACGTAGAACTGTGGTAGAGGTCTTGTGACCTGGACAGTGTGTTCACTGTTGTTAACCCCGATCCAGGGTGTGGATCACTTTTATATAAACTTTTGAGAGGACTAAGTCTCGGATTGAGACTGAACCTCTTGGTTACTTCTCTGTGTTTACAGTTACTCTATATCCATACTATACATATTTATTTCATATTCCGCTGCTATTACTTTGAAATATAATCTATCTTCAAAGCTACTTTGATAATTAAATTCGCAAGTGTTTATATTTATTATAAATCAGTAAATTAGTTTCAAAAGTTAATTTAATCATAAGATTAAGTTAAATGAGAACTAATCAATCTTTGAGAAGCTAATTGAACCTTTATAATCTATATAAATTCACTACAGTTTAATTTGATTTTGAAATTGGGGGATTTTATTAGAAACTGCTTTTAACAGAAAATTTTAATTGGAACTCAATTCACCCCCCTCTTGAGTGTCCACTCCGACCAACACTTGGTATCAGAGGAAGTAAATACTTTCTAAAAGTGCTCTGCTTTTGACCTGTGATTTTAGTTGTATTTTAAAGTTCTTAAAATTTCTGTTATTTCTAAATTTTTATCTCTTTAAAATTCTTTTTTGTAATATCATGGATAATAGACTTGAGGGTGCTGCTACTAACCGGCCACCTTTTTTTAATGGAACTAATTATGCTCAGTGGAAACTGAAAATGAAAATTCATCTAGAAAGCATAGGTTTTGATATTTGGACTGCTATTGAATCTGAATACAAAATTCCCACTACTGCTAGATCTACTTGGGATGAACCTACAAGGACTGCTTACAATAATAATTGTAAAGCTATGAATGCTCTGTACTGTGCTCTAGGAGATGAAGAGTTTAATAGAATTTCTGCATGTAAAACTGCATATGAAATTTGGGATACCTTAGTGGTTTCTCATGAAGGAACAACTAATGTTAAGGAGATGAGATTGAATACCTATACTATTAAGTATGATAATTTTAAGATGAAGCCTGATGAACCCATTTTTGATATGTATCTCAGGTTCAATGAAATTGTCAACACAATGACCTCTCTGGGAAAGGATGTTCCAGCAAAGGAACAAATTATGAGAATTTTGAGATGTCTACCTGAAAGATGGAGAGGAACCTCTGTCTCCATTAGATAATCCTGTGACATTGCTGCTCTACCTGTCAAGGAATTAATTGGTAAGCTGATGATGTATGAAGAAGAGCTTAAAGTAAATAAAGAAGAAGATGATGAACCTAAAAGGAAGTCTATTGCCTTCAAGACTACAATCTCAAAGAATAAGGATAAGGAAAAGCTTCAAGCTATCAATGAAAGTTCAAGCAGTGAGGAAAGTGAGAATGATTCTGACAGTGATGATGAGATGGCTCAAATAGCCAGGAGATTCAAAAAGTTCTATAGGAAAAAGAAATTCTTTAGGAAACCAAATTACAAGGGAAAGTATGACCAACAAGGCAAATGGAAAAAGGATTGGAAGAAGAATGACAAATCAGATGATGTTGTCTGCTATGAGTGTAAGAGGAAAGGACACATTAAAGCCGACTGTCCAAAGCTGAAGTATAAAACGAAATATGAATACAAGAATAACAAGTACAAGAAGGCCATGAAGGCTACTTGGAGTGCTTCAGAAGATAGCACAAGTGAAGCTGAATCTTCAGACTCTGAAAAGAATCGGGCCAACATGTGTTTCATGACAAACACTTCTGAGGTAACATCAGAGACTCCTGCTTTTAAGTCATACTATTCTGGAGAAGATTCTGACTCAGAAAACATGTCAAAATCTGAATTGTTTGAATACTGTGACATGCTAGAAGAAACATGTAATGAGCTTAAAGATAAATATAAAGGTCTAAAGAAACAGCATGCTTGAAGTGTTAAGCATAAATCTGATCTGGATATAGAAGTAGAAAAGAATGCTCAGCTGCTTAAAGAGAATACTGAACTAAAATTGTCTAATGAGCAACTCAAGAAAGACTTAGAGAAGTTCACCAATGGTAAAAATACTCTAACACAAATGCTAGGAAAGAAAGTTGCACCTAGATACACTACTGGTATAGGATACCAACCTGGACAAAGGAAAGTTGCCAAAACTAGATTCATTCCTAAATCTGGACAGAAGATAGTTAATTCTGGAACTTCTTATGCCTCAACCAGTTATATTCATAGTTATGAATCTAATAAGGTTTATCCTTCAAAGGATGTTATTTCTACAAATTATATGAGACCCATTAGACAAATATGGGTACCTAAAGTGTTATTGGCTAACCTGTCTGGACCCAAGAAGATCTGGGTACCAAAATCATCTTCCATCTAAATCTGTTTTGTAGGAGACCTGCTTGAAGAGCTATTACAAGAAGATATGGTATTTAGACAGTGGGTGCTCAAGACACATGACTGGAGATTATTCTTGCTTCAAGAGCTTAATAAAAGTTGATGGAGGATTTGTCACTTTTGGTGATAACTCTAAAGGAAAAATCATCGGCCTAGGCCAGATTGGTAACATGGATTCAATTTTGATTTCTAAAGTTTTATTTGTTGATGGACTTAAATATAACCTGTTAAGCATTTCTCAGTTATGTGATGATGGTTTTCATGTTAGATTTGAAAATGATTCTTGCAATGTTTTTAACTCTAAAAATGTTTTAGTATTTTCTGCTTTAAGAAGTGAAAATGTTTATGCTGTTGATTTAGATTCTTTAGCTAAACAGAACATTCCTTGTTTAAATGCTTTTCATAAAGAATCTTGGCTTTGGCACAGAAGATTAAGACACTGCAATGTGCACTCACTTAGAAAACTTTCTAGGAAGAACTTGGTTAGAGACTTACCCAAACTTGAATTTCCAGTAGACAAAGTTTGTAATCCCTGTCAAAAGGGAAAACAACACAAAGATTCTTTCAAATCAAAGAAAGAAGTTTCAACTTATCAACCACTTGAACTGGTTCACATGGATTTGTTTGGACCATCAAGAGTTTCTAGTTTAATTGGGAAGCACTATGTCTATGTTCTTGTAGATGACTTTTCTAGATATACTTGGGTATATTTTCTAGCTCACAAAAGTGAAGCTTGTTCTTACTTTGTTAAATACTCCAAGTCTGTAGAAAATCTTAGTGGACTCAAGATTAAGACCCTAAGAAGTGATCATGGTCGTGAGTTTGAAAATCAAGATTTTGAATCTTACTGCTCACTCAATGGCTATTCTCATAACTTTTCTGCCCCTAGGACACCCCAACAGAATGGTGTAGTAGAAAGAAGAAACAGAACCCTGCAAGAAATTGCTAGAACCATGCTCAATGAATATGACCTGCCAATTTACTTTTGGGATGAAGCTGTTAATACAGCTTGTTATGTCATTAATAGAGTCTTGATCAGACCTGTTCTAAAGAAAACCCCTTATGAGTTGTGGAACCATAGGAAACCTAAGGTAAACTACTTCAATGTTTTTGGCTGCAAAGTCTTTATTCTGAATACTAAAGATAATCTGGATAAATTTGCATCCAAGAGTGATGAAGGAATTTTCCTAGGTTACTCTATCTCTAGTAAAGCCTATAGAGTTTTCAATAAGAGAACCAAATGTGTGGAAGAATCTGTTCACATCAAATTTGATGAAACTGATCCACATGAGCCTAAAACCTCTCTTGGGAATCTTGAAGAAGATTTGTCTATTCTGGACCTTAATGATAAATCTAAAGAACCTGTTATAAAAGCATCCAGTTCTGGACATTCTCCATAATCTGCTTCTGTTAAACCTCAATCTTTAGATGAACCTGAAATTTCTAGTCCTATCTTTTCAAGACCATCTAGGACTCTAAAGAATCATCCCTTAGATGCTGTTGTAGGAAATCTAGATAGAGGAACACAAACTAGAGCTTCTCTAAGAAACCAGGTTGAACATCAAGCTTTTCTTTCACAGTCAGAACCTAAAAATATCAATGATGCTATCAATGATGAATTTTGGGTAATGGCTATGCAAGAAGAATTAAATCAGTTTGAAAGAAACAAAGTCTGGGAATTAGTCGACAGACCTAAGGAAACTTTGACAATAGGCACAAAATGGGTGTTTAGAAATAAAGTAGATGAATCTGGAAATATAGTCAGAAACAAAGCTAGACTAGTTGCACAAGGATATAGTCAAGAAGAAGGTATAGACTATGAGGAAACTTTTTCACCTGTAGCTAGACTAGAAGCCATTAGGATCTTACTTGCATATGCTGCACATCTGGATTTCAAATTATATCAAATGGATGTTAAAAGTGCATTACTAAATGGTTTTATAATTGAAGATGTTTTTGTAGAACAACCACCTGGATTTACTAATCCCCATTTTCCAAATCAAGTTTTTAAACTTTCTAAAGCTTTATATGGTTTGAAACAAGCTCCAAGAGCTTGGTATGATAGACTTAGCAATTTCCTTATTTCAAAAGGTTTTACTAAAGGGATTGCTGATCCAACTCTTTTCATTAAAAGAATTTCTAAAGATGTTTTAGTTGTACAAATATATGTTGATGACATTATTTTTGGATCTTCTAAAAACTCCTTATGTATTGATTTTTCAAAGGTTATGCAAAATGAATTTGAAATGAGCTTAATGGGAGAGCTTAAGTATTTTCTTGGATTTCAAATCTTTCAAACTAAAAATGGCATTATTTTAAATCAAAGTAAATATACAAAGGATCTTTTAAAACGTTTTGGATTGGATAGTATTAAGGAAAGTAATACACCTATGAGTACCACCTGTAAATTGGATGTTGATGAAACTGGGAAACCAGTTGATCAAACCAGTTACAGAGTTATAATTGGAAGCTTACTCTATCTTACTGCTAGTCGACCAGATATTATGTTTAGTGTGTGTATGTGTGCTAGATTTCAAGCTAATCCTAAAGAATCACACTTATTAGCTGTTAAACGGATTTTTAAGTATCTTAAGTATACTATAAATTTAGGTTTGTTTTACCCAAAAGGACAATCCTTTGAGTTAATGAGTTATTCAGATACTGACTTTGCTGGTTGTAAGTTAGATAGAAAAAGCACATCAGGAACATGTCATTTTCTTGGAAAATCCCTAGTATCATGGTATAGTAAGAAACAGAATTCAGTTGCATTGTCTACTGCCGAGGCAGAATACATAGCTGCTGGAAGTTGCTGTGCACAAATTTTGTGGATGAAACACACTCTATTGGATTATGGATTTGATCTTAAACATGTTTCAATTAACCGTGACAACACTAGTGCAATCAACTTATCCAAGAACCCTGTGTCTCACTCTAGAACTAAGCACATTGATGTCAGAAATCACTTTCTAAGAGATCATTACCAGAAGGGTGATATTTATCTAGAATTTGTTAGTTCTGAAAATCAATTAGCTGACATCTTCACAAAGCCCTTATGCTCTGAAAGAATGAAATTTATTAAGCATGAATTGTGTATGACTGATCTGTGAAGCTGATCTGTGAAACTAATCTGTGAAACTGATCTGTGAAACTGATCTGTGAAACTGATCTGTGAAACTGATCTGTGAAACTGATCTGTGAAACTGATCTGTGAAACTGATCTGTGAAACTGATCCGTGAAACCGATCTGTGGAACCGATCTGTCACACTGTTCTGTCAAACCTTTTTTTTAAATATGTTTTATTAATTAGTAAATTACTTTTTATGGGAACCCTAAATGATAAAATAAATGATACGCGGCTATTTATCTTCCCTAAACCTTTGACCTTTCATTTCCCGCCGAACCTCTCAACCTCTCTTCCCCTCTGCTTCGAACCTTCGAACCTTCGAACTCCTGCCTCTCCAAAATCCTCGAATGGCTAAGCAAAAGAGACCGAGCAAAGGACCAGATAGCCCTGTACCTTCAAAGCGTGCTCGAGGCGAGTCGAGCAGTACCTCTCAACGCTCAGTAAATCCGAACCTGGAAGCTCGGATTATAGCTGTAGAAAAAGAAGTAAACTCGGAGTGGCTTCTGTCAAGTAAGTCCCTGTTGCTACAAGTTCTTAAATCGCAAGGATGGATAGACTGGTTTTCAGACAACGCCCGAATAGATTATCCAAAGCTAGTACATGAGTTTTACATGAACCTGAAAGTCACGCTTGATGGTGTGGAAGCTGCTAGGATGTCGTCTGTTGTAAAAGGAAAGAAAATATCTTTCTCATCTAAGCAGTGGGCTGAATGTTTAAACGTACCTCATGAAGGTCGATATGAGGACTATGCTGGCAATATACCCCCAGTCACTGACTATTTTTCTTATGAGCTAGCGCTAGATCTTCTAACTGGAAACAGAGAATCGAGGAGAATCACAGCTTCAGAATTAGATGGTGAAAGCAGACTCCTATTCAAGTTTATTCAGCACCAACTTTGCCCTCGAAGAGGAGATTTTGCTGCTGTTAAGTATCAAGATGTTTTTCTATTGTTTCTGCTCAAAACCCATGAAAAGATAAACCTGTGTAGATATGTGATGGTCCACATAGCTAGTATGCTGAAACCTTCCAAGAAAGCCACAGCGTTGTTTTATTCAAAAATGATATCTACTATGCTCCAGAATCTGGAATGTGTTGATGAAGATGATGAAGTTGTTGAAACAGAGCGTACCTTCTGTCTCAACAAAGAGATCTGCAAGAGGATGAAAATCAATTGGAATCCATGGAAGAAGTGCTGGGTTGCAGATGAAGATAAGTTGTATGAAACCTACAATCCCATAAATCATGGCAAGAGGCCAAAGGATTTGAGAGATCCTGGATTAAAACCAGATGAGGAACCAATTTATTCTGATGATAATGAACAAGAAGAAGCTGCAACTGAAGAAGGAAGTGTGTCTTCTCCTGATGACAGGAGTGATCCAGACACTGCTAGCCCCAAGAAAAGAATAGAATTTGGTCCTGCTAGTCCACCCTTAACCCTACCAGAGACTGAACCTATTCTTGATGATGAAGAAGATTCTGATACTGAGGAATATCACAGTGAAGCCTCTGAGCAGAGTAATAATGAGCAAGGTGATGCTGATGACAATCATGGTGATAATGATGGTGATGCTGATGATGTTGAAGTTGATGTTGATGGTGTTAACAGACCAGTGGATGGTCTTGCTGAAGATCAAGTAGAACAACCTCAGTCAGTACCAGAAATCCATATCAGTGACAAAGCTGACTCATCAAAAATTAGTGGAACAGCAAGCTATGAAAAACCCAACTACACCCTGTGTGCTGCTGTTTGGGATGACTACCCTGGATATGCTGTTTTGGGCTTATAATATTCTGAAGAAGAAGACGAATTGCCAGAATCTGCTGCAGCTGTGACAAGGAACCTTCCAAGAGAAGCAAGGTCTATTCCTACTGTTGATCCTGTACATGTGAATTTACCTGGTTCTGAAATCTCTCGAGCTGATCTTGATAAGTTCAAGACTGAATTTCTAACCACTGTGAGAGATATAGTCAGAGAAGAACTTTCCAATGCCCTTCATCAAGTATCTCTGCAAGTTTCTGAAAATTCCTTGAAAGCTTTTTCAACTGCAGTCTCAGATGTTCTCAAGCCAGACTTGACTGCTACTGGTGAATTTGTTGGTAGGCACATAGCCTCTTTGACTCAAACCTTGAAGGATCTCCAGGTAAGCTTACTTTCTCTATCAAATGAGTTCAGATCAACCATCTCTGGTATGATGGAAGTTTTGAGAAATCTGATTGAACATCTCAACAAGTCTGACCTGAGGAAGTTGAAAGCTGAACTAACTCATATAGTCGGCCAAGCCAGTACAGGCAAGGTAACCAAAATCACTACCCGTGAGATAGAAGCTCTCAGAGAAGTTGTGCATGCAGAGCTCGCTGCTGTAAGACAAATTCTTGACTTAGAATCTTTGAGGAAGATGAAAGATCTCTGTGATAATAGTCATAAGATGACCTTAGTATATTCAGCGGATGCTAAGAATGCCCTGCAAGAGATCAAGGAAAAAGTTGATACTTACTTCTCCAAGATTTATACAAAACATGAGATGGCTGCAAACTTCAAAGTCTTGGCAGAGAATCTGAAATTACCTCCAGTCACTCAGGCCTTCAACACTCAAGTTCGCCAATTGCAAGATTTTGTCCCTTCCTTGGCACAGTTCATGGAAAACAAGGATGATTTTGAAAAAGCTATGAAGTATGGAGCAGAAGTCATTCAGGACTTCATTCATCTGTTGAAGCCTTACTTGGATGCACAGGCCACTGCAATTGTACTTCCTACTTCTGAACCTCTCAGTGCCTCTGATGTCGCTCTGAATCAGCTGTCTGTTGCCCAAGCTCTATCTCAGTTGCGTCCAGTCTCTCAGAAAGCTTCTCATCCAACTCCTACTCCTTCTCAACAACCCTCTGTGACACCTACAACTGCACCTGCCAGAGTTGTCCTGCCGCCACTTCAGCTCCGTGAACCACAGCCTGCCTCCAAGCCTTCTACCTTACCTACCATTGATCCAAAGGATAAAGGGAAAGCCCCTTTGTATCCCAACAAATAGCCATGTATTGTGTTTGATGGGGTGATCTATGTATTGCTTATCTTTTTCTGTGACTTTATCAAATTTGTTTTTTCCTTTGTGTTATGTTCTATCCTCTCTGCACCCTGCTTCTCTTTTCCCTTATCTGTTTTCTCTCCTTTTTGATTATCCCAAAGGGGGAGAAAGATATATATAATGGGAGAAAGATATATATAATGGGAGAAAGATATATATAATGGGAGAAAGATATATATAATGGGAGAAAGATATATATAATGGGAGAAAGATAGAAAGATATATATAATGGGTGACATATATATCTAAGGGGGAGTACTCTATATATATGAAGAGGGAGATCAATATCTCAGGGGGAGAAATCTGAATACTATATATATGGGAATGTTATTTTAAGAGGGAGATTTTTTTTATTTTATTTTTATTTTTTTTATTTTATTTTTATATATATATGAAGATTTTTGATTATCAAAAAGGGGGAGATTGTTGAGCCCTCTGGAAGATTGCTGATTTCATGTTTATAACTGATGTTTTAATAATCACAAATCATCACAACTCATTGATGCTTAATCTGGTTTGATGTCTCATAAACATAATTCCAATCTATGAATGAATCAGTTATCATGCTTTTAACTATGCTTATTGACTTACAAAGTATGCTGGAAGTCTTCTGGACTCACCGATCCATCAGACTCACCGATCCATCAGACTCACCGATCCATCAGACTCACCAATCCATCAGACTCACCGATCCATCAGACTCACCGATCCATCAGACTCACCGATCCATCAGACTCACCGATCAATCAGACTCACCGATCAATCAGACTCACCGATCCAAGGACTCACCGATGCAAATGAGTCACCGATGCAAATGAGTCACCAATGCAAATGAGTCACCGATGCAAATGAGCCACCGATCAAAATGACTCACTGATCAGATGACAGACCGATGCTGATCAAAATGACTCACCGATCAGATGACAGACCGATGCTGATCAAAATGACTCACCGATCAGATGACAGACCGATGCTGATCTATCTGAGTCACCGATCATTACTCTAATGCTGATGACCTACCGATCTCTTGAACAGTCATAAACAACTGTTTGAATTTCTGTATCTTTATCTTTATTTATTCTAACCAACGGTCATATTAGTTATATTTTAATACCCTGACAATTAATTAATAATGGTTGTCGGATGTCAGGAAACCGTACCTCGTACCTGCGGAAAGGAAACCTTTTTGTCCTACGGAGCACGTAATGTAAATACAAGAAGACTCTGCTGAAGAGTGAGTGCAGCACAGTAGAGAAAAACGAAGAAGTGAAAAACGAAGAAGACAAAGACAACACACACAGAGACAAGGAAGCATACGACATACTCAAGAAGAGTGGTGTGCATACAATAGAATATTAAAGAGCTTCATCGACTACATTCCACTGCCTGTGAACCTGAAGCATACGACACTCTGCTTCTCAAACAAAATCGAGAAGAGGATTCAGAATCACTTCTGATTAATTCCAAAACGAGTCCAGTGCTACACTGAAATCACTAGAGCCATTTCTAAACTCTACATCTCTGCTCTGTGATTTATTTATTCTACATTTTGAGCAGTGTGTGTTATCTGCTGTATTAAACACACACACTGACTCCTGTACTTTCACTGGAGGATCTGTAAATCCTCAGCAAACCTTTTACACTACACTTCCCACTGTGGATAGTGGTAGAGGTCTTGTGACCTGGACAGCTGGCTGCTGTTGTTTGTTTTTCCCACGTAGAACTGTGGTAGAGGTCTTGTGACCTGGACAGTGTGTTCACTGTTGTTAACCCCGATCCAGGGTGTGGATCACTTTTATATAAACTTTTGAGAGGACTAAGTCTCGGCTTGAGACTGAACCTCTTGGTTACTTCTCTGTGTTTACAGTTACTCTATATCCATACTATACATATTTATTTCATATTCCGCTGCTATTACTTTGAAATATAATCTATCTTCAAAGCTACTTTGATAATTAAATTCGCAAGTGTTTATATTTATTATAAATCAGTAAATTAGTTTCAAAAGTTAATTTAATCATAAGATTAAGTTAACTGAGAACTAATCAATCTTTGAGAAGCTAATTGAACCTTTATAATCTATATAAATTCACTACAGTTTAATTTGTTTTTGAAATTGGGGGATTTTATTAGAAACTGCTTTTAACAGAAAATTTTAATTGGAACTCAATTCACCCCCCTCTTGAGTGTCCACTCCGACCAACAATATATATTAATGCATCGATAGGATATATAATATTGGGACCCATACATTACTAAAGATCCACATAATTCCTCATATATTTAAAAATATATTTAATTCACAAATCAATATTTCATATCATCATATATCAGTATTGAGTAATGAGTACATATTTATCAATATGGACCTAGATAAAAAAATAAAATTCAAATAATACACTATATTTAGAAATATATTATTGTATATAAAATAACCATATCCATGATACACATATTTTTGATATTTAACAGGGATGAATTATAAAATGATCACACAAGATTGAATGTTTTAAAGGAAAGTTAATGACAAAAAATGGATCAATAAACTTAATGTATATATTTATCTAGTTAAATATCATCGTAAACCATCCATAGGAAGAATAAATATGGTATTAATAAAATATATACTCATTAGTGTAAAAATAATATGTGGTTTTTATTCATGAATATAAATACTATTAAAATATCATCAAATTCATTCTTGGAAAAAAAATAAATTTCATTTTGAAGAATTATTTTTTAAAATAAAATTTTAGAAAATATTTTCAGAATACATTTATTTGAAAAAAAAAATTGATACACATGATATAATTTTATATAATTATAGTGGTTAATATGTCTATATATTCTATTCATATCGTACATATTAAAATAATGATTCTTTTCACTTTATTGGTAATAGACTGAGAGGAATTATTTTGAAAATGGAATTAAGATTCCTTTCAAAAAAAGTTATAGAATTTTAAAAGGGAAATTTAAATTAATAATTCATTTTCAAAATCGTTATGAAAATTTTTTAAAGCACTTTTAGAAACTATAGTTTTTGAAGAAAACATATTACCAATTGAATAGATAAATGAATCATATTTTCTTAAAAATCAATTATTTTATGTACCTAATAATGTAAAATTGCATCAATAATATAAAATAATAATAAATAAATATATGAGAATAAAATTAAATTTTATTATTATCAAATGATAAAATAATTTCCTTAAATGGAAATTGAACCATAAATAATCCTGATTAAAATGAAATTGTCGAATAAACCCATAAATGATCATTATTTTAAGATGATAATTAATAAATGGATTTATTAATTATGTAATATATAAATACACATTAAACAACTGGGTATACATCATAATATAGTAAAATTAAAAAAAACACATAATCATGTAATATCAAAAATAATAATAATTTAATATAACCCAATAAAACTAAATTGAGTTATAAAATTATTAAACAATTAGTAATTATCATGTCAAATAACCTTGAATAAAATAAAATAAATTGAAACATAAATTACCATGATTTATTACATAATTAGAATATTACACATAAATGTGGTATTATATACACCATATAAAATATATAGTTGTATAAGAAAATAATATTCCATATGAATTGAAATTGAGATGAAGTCGTTTACCTAAACCATAATTTTCGTTGAATGTGATTTAGCCTCCAGTATAGTGGGTTTAAAATTTTAATTAATTTGAAATATAAAATATTATTACTTATAATATAATATATCATCCTTTTAAAACATCTTATCACCCATTTGTTAATTATATTTTCTTATTTTCATTATTTTTTTAGTTAATTTCCTTATTTTCTCATGCATGTTTCTCTATAAAATATCTGGTTCATGAACATATTGTGTAGTTTCATAATATCAAGAATAATTATTATGAAATAGGTATCATATTTAATAATCAATTATCCTTTTTAAACTGATCATGAAATATGTTTTTGAAAGGTGAAATATGTTGGGATCATGAAGATGGAAGGTTTTATGTACACATAAGTAACGTTTCCATTTTTCAATGATTATTATGGAAAGGTGTTAAGTAATATTTTATCTATAGAAAATGATAATAGAACCATATATATAATATAATTACTTTAAATAAATATAGTTATATATATCCATGTGGAGTGGTGATGAAGGAGTGTCACTTTCCTTTAGGAATGCGGTAGTCCAAAAATACATTAACGAAGTTATCATCTTTCATTGAGTGAAAATAAATGAAACAATAATACATATATATATATATATATAATATTTTTATAATTGTAAATATTTAATTAATATAATAATTATTTCATGTTTATAACATATAATCATTAAATTTATCCTTATAACCTTCCATGTAATGTGTCAGTGGATAATGAATGACATCACTTCATGAGGAAATATCCCTCTGTACACGTGAGTTATAGTATCATATCCCATATAGAATGGAAATTAATAATTTATATGTTATATAATAACTACTAAGATATAATTATGTTAAAAATATAAAATATTTACTTTAAATAAATCTTTATACCTATCCATGAGAGGTGGTAATGGAAAAAAATGACATTAGTTCATGAGGCAGAAGTCTCCTGTAAACACGAATGATGATTTCATAACCCATTTTATGGAATTTGGGATGGTTGTATGTAATTAACTTAACATAAAAACATCTCATTATATGAAAAACATAGATTTTATTATATAATCATGGTTAAATGAAAATTAAATTATGCGGAGGAATAAATAAAATAAAAATGCCCAGTGAAGAATGTTAAAATGACTTTAGATATCTTCCCAAGGTTTTCTCCAAAAGACTTCCTATAAAGGATTTCGGAAAAAACAATATCTCTAGTATTATTACAGGGATTTTGGGAAGGTATTTTGTAATTTATTTTCTAATCCATAATGTTTTCAATGTTTTAAGAAGAGAGTATAGGGGATACATTTTATAAGTTAGGTGAGTGTCACAGTTTTAATTTTTTAAAATAAAAATAGAGTACCCATGTTTTTCAATTTCCCAATGATCCAAAATAAAGTTAAATAGATATTTAGAAATTATAATGTATAAATATGTCCATAAAATATATCTTAGAAATTTTTTTATATCATTTTAACATTTATCGTTTTAGTTTAACCTTTAGTTTACAAATTTTTACCTTAACCTCAATAATTAATTTTTCTTTTTTACTGTTCGTTTTGGTCAAAAATAAGTTGATCATATTAGAAAATAAAAAATTTTCTGATTCAAAATTTTAGCCCATTTTAAAAAAATTCAATTCATATTAGTGAAATAATTTAATATAAAATTAATCTTATAAACATGATAAGAATTCTTGGTTTTAAAGAGAGAATACTCAAAATATTACAAAGGTTTTATAATGAAATTAAATATGAAAATTATTCTAATAAACTAAATTACGTTAATTGATACCTAATTGAAAAAATTTCATTTAAAAAAATTTTAAAATATAATTTATATTTAAATAAATTAAAAGAAATTGTATTTTTTAGTAAAAGTTTAGTATTTTTTACTATACATCAATAAAATGAAGCATTACAGAAAAATATAAAATATTCAGCCAAAGTAAAATATTGTATTACTTTTTCCAAAATATTTTTTATTTAATAAAATAAATTTTACAAATGTGATAAATTTTAATTTTAAGTTATGTGCACAAATAATTTCTAATTCATCATTAAGAAAAATACGTTTTTAAGAATAAATTTCATTTTCATTTTAAGGACTATTATTTTATTTATAATCTATTTATAATCATATTACTTAAAAGTTAGTTAGTACTCTTTATAATATAAAATTTAAATGTTATTTTATAATGTAATACTATATTATTTTTAAATTATACTAAGGTTTGTGTGTTCCATAACCTATCGAAGAGATTAAATTTATAGAAATAAATTTTTTGGGTTGTATAAGGTCGAAGTTATATGTCACATACGCTATCGACTAAAGTGTTTTTTCTTTATAATTTCATTTTTTAGATATATCAAATTTTTTGTATTTGAATATTGCATTTGTGTAACCATTTATAATTAGATAAATCTTAATTTAATGACTAATAAAAAAATCGTTTTCCTATGTATATAAGTATGTTCTTACCAAGATATTTTTTGATCTCACATGGATTTTATTAGTATCAACTAGTCATGGTCAAAACATGTAAATTTTTTGGATTTATTATATATTAATCCATACATGAATGATTCTATAGAGGAAAAATATTTAAATATATTCTTCAATTATAACTCTTCAAAGGATTTTGAATCACCAAAATATTTATAACCTAAAACATTTTTAATTACAACATTTTTTCAGTTATCTACTCTAAAGAGATTTAGAACTTTGTAGTTATGTGTTTAGACTCATCAAATGAACCATTTAGATCTATTTATATAGATATTAATACCTATTTTATTTAATTAATCACCCATGTGTTTCATGTGGAAAACGTTTACAAACTATATCTTTATATAGAGTAATATCATGTAATAATTTTCGAAAAGTCATTTTTCATCCCCATTCAATATCGAAAATACTATTTCATCCCCACTAATCCACTTATATACACAATAATAAACTATGGACATAGTGAACTAAAGAAATTTTGATTTACTCATCATTCTACATATTCATGCTCCGAGTGTCTACCATAAATCTATAAATCATCTATCGCATCTTGAAACACATAAAAATCTCATTAAAACAGAGATTTCATCAGTTTATAAAATAAAAAAATCCTTGAATAAAATGAAATTATATAATGCTGATTTGATATTCATTTTATGTATTTTATAATAATATAATACTTTTAAAAAATATTAATATTTCAATTATAATTTAAACATGTGAAAAAGGTCTTTTCATAGTCAATACTTTGAATCTATAGGTTACACATTACAAATAGTAGTACATTAAAGGTAAAAAATCTACAATATATATATATATATATCCTTATGAATACCCACTTTCAGCATATGAATCATACCAATTTATATAAAACAACAAATTTCACAACATTCTTTGAGTGCATAGAGTCTATTTTATATTCCACATATATTAACAATCTATTAGAACCAAAATTATCAAAAATCACTTAGTAGTTGGTAAGATCACCACATATGAGAATTACGTAATTATCCTTTCCAATAAGAAATTCATATTTCTATTATTGTTGATTAATCCTACCAGACCATTATTTTTATGTGTAATGTAACTCAGTTATTATTCCAGTACTATTTTTGCAAACATCTCAACATCTATCTTTTGAAACTTTTTATATTATTTTTTTAATATATCTAAACTAACAATTCCTCCCAATTAATAATAAATTTTTTTATTCCTTCCCAAAACATAAACCATCTTCGAAAACCAACATGTTCACCCCACTGGGACAATAAAAATAATATCCCTTTAATTCATTTGTTTATTAAACAAATAATAACTATTTATACATTGTATAAATATTATGAAAGTTAGAATGTACAATGTTTTTCTCAAAAAGCCAAATATTTATAAAACCTATATTTATAATATGGGAACATAAATGTTTAAAATTGTTTAATCCCAAAATTTCATTTAGATATATGAAATTTTTATTTATCTGAAACCATCTGGTTGCCTAGCTCATCAGTTACATAGTTACCTAAATACATTGTTCATGGAGCTATCATCTTCTAGTAACTATTAATATATTTCTATCTATAATATGAAATCATTTCTCTATGTGTGATCAAACATCTTCTCAAATCATTTTGGTCTTACTTTTAATTTATATAGGCACACTGAGGTGGCCACTAAAATTATTTTTTATCCCAACTCTTATTAACAATGTAAAGGACCCCATATCCATAATTTTGACATCAAATGCAATAGAAAATGAACTAATTTCTATATAGAAGAAGCTAAGAGTAAATAATTTAATCCCAACTCCTTCATAATCCCATTTAAGTGAGTATCATCTCTATAATAAGTGGAAATGGAAGGAAAGAAGTGTTATTTATGTATTCTCATGGATATGTCCATTGAAATTCCACATCACTCAGGTGATCACTATGATGAGGGAGAACATATGGTCCTAAATTGTGATCCCATGAAATTATTAAATTATACTTTAGTACCAAATAAAATAAAAATGTGTTTGGCATAGATCTTATTGAAGGTATTATTCCCAACATTAAGTGGCTTTAAAACATAATTCCCATTTTCATAAGAAACAAATTTTGAATGGATTTTACCCTCTACACTCCCCCTCACATGGTACTATATTCATGGAAATATATTGCATGCTCAGATCCCCCAGTAATGGTGTCACTTGGAGAACTAAACTGAATACCAATTTCCTTAATTATTCTTAATGGGGCCCCATACATATAATTTATCTAGGTATCGATTCACCTTGTTCACATCCCTTAATACACCATTAACTCAGGCCCTCCTAGAAGCTATTTTCTTAACTCACCTAAAAATATAGATATTTTCCTAGTTCCTTTCAATCAGTCAATTCCCAAAATAATCTCTTTATGAGTCAATTAAATGTAGTCACCTAACAAGGCACCCTATTCACATAAGTTGTACCAAAGGGGCCACACCTAGTTTTTCTATCTCGTCAGCATTTCATCAGAGTCACCTATATAGGTATCCAATATTACTAGGTTATATATCTTAGAACCCATCAACACATGTTACCTCTTTAATATCCATAAGAAAATAATTGTTTTATTGACCCCAAAGCACTCCCATTAGTTCACATATTACATTGACTAAGTGATAATAAATGTTTTTTGAGAAATAGGGGGAAACCTAGACACCAGGTACAAAAGAAAATATGAACATGGGGTTTTGTGGGTCTAAAATAGTAAATAATGATAGAATCACCTATATCAATATACACTCCTTCAATGTTGATGGATCCAATACTTGAAAAACATGAGGATAAAGCATCCATGGGAGGCCTAAAAGAAAAAAAAATCCACTTTATTACCCTCACACAATGTGTGAGTAATGAAAATTCTATTGTGAATATGAATCTTGCATGTAAAAAACATGATATGTGATGTTCCAAGGAATTGAGGTGCGGCTAGGTGGATAATTAATGAACCCATGAGTTATTTTCAAGGGTAGAAAGATCGATGATGTTAGAACTAAAAATCCCAATCTTATTAGCATAGCATTGGATTTTTCTAGTAAAGAGATTCGAATTTCATAGGTAGTTGAGTGAGTGATGATAATTGATCCTAAACTGTCACATATTTCATTGATTATGGGGTAAATTATTCATACGAGAAAGAATCATTGACTTTTTATTACTATCATATTGAACTAGTAGGGTTTCTATATTAATAAATCCCCCCCCCAATGAAATGGGTATCAATCATTAGATCATTTCTATAAGCCTCAAAATTGATAGTCTCATCATAACTTCTCAAGCTAGGATTCTCGAATTTTGGTCATATTTTTATGATTCCTAGGTCAATACAATTATCCAGTAACAACAACATATGGGTCTATAATTGGTTATAAGCCCCATCCAGACCACACTAAAGAATATCTCATGTTATTATAGTATTAATTTCTAGTTTAGTTGTAAAATAATAGTTGGTATACATCCATATATGTGACTCCCATTATTAATAATCCTCAACCCATCTTCATTAGGAAATATCCCATATGTGTCTAGTCAACCATTATTATCTTATTTTATGTTGACAACGTATGCACATATCTATTTGGGGATCCTAAAATTTGTAATACATAACATTACTCTATCATATTTAGTTCAGAAAATATATTACGAAGTTCAAAAGGTTCGTTTATTCATAATGACACTTAATTATACTTTTTTTACATTCCATAAACTTGAATCCTTACTAAACATGGATAAACTTCTTATACCAATGATGATATATAACATTAATCTATGCAACTTGAATTATATATTCATTTATTCATGTTAAAATATATATATATATATATGAGTCTTCAAATTTAAATCCACACCCACATAACATCATTACTTTTATAACTGTCCTTGGAGAGGAATTACCCTCTAATTTATCATATCTACATGAATTTAAACCACATTTTATATACTCCCTTTAAAATGATGTTAAACTACATAAAATAGGTCATATATGAATAAACATAAATAAAATTTGAATTTTTCATTTCTCTATGAGAAAAAATATATAAACCTATAATTTTTATAGAATAATATGAAATATTATTATATAAATACTCATTACATAACATTAGGATCTATGCTAGAACATTAAAGGTATAATAACTTTGAAAACAAGGATACATAAAAAATAGATAGATAAATGATCTTAAATGTTTCCCACATATTTCATCACATCTATGACCCTTATTATACATAACATACATTAAATATTTCATCATTTCCTTTGGAAAAGGAAAAATAATAATGGGTGGGCTCAAATTATCATTTGGGAAAAAGTGATATATTAATGTTCTTTTAATTATATTAGGAGAATAATTTTATGAGAAACTAAGATTAAACATTTAATATCATAACCAACATTTCATTAATCGTAATAATGCTCAATTTCTTAATTATTTGCAGTTCATAATGAAATAATCATAATTTAATCAAATAAATGAGCCATGATTACATAAAAATTTATTAAAATGATGTCATAAAAGAGTTTCACAAAGTCAGACATATTCATAATCAAATAAATGTTATTTATTGGATACATTAAAATATATTCATAAATTTTATGTATTGTTATATCAACCAATGTATCATACTTAGTATAAGAATAACCACCCTTATACTATCATTCAGGGTTCAGATAACCTCACTTGTTCAATGTTTTTCAAGATTGGGATAAAATCTGATATACCATCTTTTTTAGTACTGGCATAGACACTCAGGTAACCATTATTCACATAAAACATTATTATTTTTGATATTATTTACTTCGATATATAATTATGTGGAAATATGTCACATATTAATAATCCATTCATATGTATTCCAAATGTTTATAAAAACATTTATTATAACATAACCTATGAAAAAATGAGTTTCATTAAAATTTCATCTTCCTAAAAAATCCAAACATGGAATGAGGATATTTTCATAGAATCTTATCCTTAGTTCATAATAATTAATATCAAAATATGTCATTATAGATAAAAATTGTTTTTAAAGATCACTAAGAAAATTTATTTATTAAAATACATTTTTCATATTGAAATAACTTATTCAAAATATAAAAAAATTTAAGGGAATAAATTTTTTAAAATAAACTAACAAAATATTTAATATATGCTTCAAATTATTGATTGATTGTGATGATAGAAATTTTAGATCATGTTATGTATTTTAAAACAATGATTCCTTTAAAATACTTATTAAAAATTCATAATTTCCTCATTTAAAAAACAATAAGAAAATTCAGTTAAGATAACTAAAAAATAAAACATGGGAAAATTAATTTAAATATTCATAATATAATTGTAAAATATATTTGAAATTTTTTTAACAAAAAACATATAGATTGATGGAAAAAATTTCTAACTAATGTAATAAATAAAGAAATTTTTATTTAAAAACGTTATTTATTTTTGTTAATAACATAAAGAGATAAAATATAATGGAAATATTATTCGATATAAATAACCATAATAGAATAAAATTCATTATATTTTGTTGTGATAGATAACTTAATTTCATCATTGGAAATTCATGCTTGAACAATACCTATAAAATGAGGTTATAACATATAATCATTACCATTTTGGTAAAATATGAATCATAATCCCCTTGAAATAAAAAAATCATAAGAAAACTGTAAATATCCTAAGAATGAGTATATTCATGAAGTTACATGTAAATTAGGAAGTATTTACACCTCATATTTTAATATAGGTGCATCACATAAAAAATTTCTCAAGATAAAAATATCAACAAATCTAATACAATATTGGTTATCATAGATTAAAAACCTCATGAAAGTGATAACATTATATGGATTTTTATTGCCACACAATTTTAATGAAATGGATTTTAATAGAAATTAGTCATGATGGAAATTCATCAGGTATATATTCAAAACACAAAGAAAACAATAGGGCTATATGGAATTTATCTCAAGTAAAAAATATGAGATGAAAAACCTTTACCATTTGTCTGACATGCATCATAAGTGACCTAACCTCAAGTATCATAAATTTTAATTTATTATACTATTATACCGGAATCAGGTAAATCATTATAATACATATATTATCCACTAATAACATTTAAATACCCATTTTTAAAAATTTCTTATTAAAATAATTGAAATTGTGTGCCACTTATTTTTTTTGGAAAAATTTACCTCATCTATTTCAGTCATTGTACATTGATCATGATTTTAACATCTCTAAAATGTTAATCATGATGTAAATATATTATATTTTAACTATAAATATATTTATATTAGTAAATAAAAGGTTTATAATGGCTCAAAATATGGTCATCCAACACTTCTTAGACATGTTTTTATGGAAATACCACTCTTATCTTCAAGTTTTACCCCACACTAACCCTACTTTAACTTCAACAATAGTAATGAATTTTATCCTTTATTACTATTTATAATGACCAAAAATTTTGTTTACCATATTATATAATATTAATTATACTTATTCCTAATGTGGAATATATTTTTTTAAAATTAAATCTATATAATTGAATGAAATTAATTTCAAAATAAAGTCAAAAATTCATTATAAAATTTTATTGAAAAAATCATTTTTAGGTATAAAATTTGTTTTATTTTGTAATTAGTCGTAATGATGATTCTATTGAAATTAGTTTTATTAGTTTTAATTAACATGAACTAATGAAATTTTAAAATTAATTCAAAATATAATGGTACTTTATAATTTCTGGAATGGAGAAGAATATTTTATTTTAAATTAAAAAACGTTTAAAATTCATTGAAAATTTTATCTTTTTATAAAACTCATGAAATCACTCTTAGAAATATTTTTATATGATTATTTAAAAATTTATATCCTTTATATAAATTTTAGTTTTTATATCTAGAATAAATTAATTTTAATACCCACTCACAAAATGTAATAAAATCCATTATTGAAGAAAATCAATTTTTAAAGAATAAAAGTAGTTGAAAGAAAATTGGGGTACATATTTTCCAATACATATTCTTTAAATAAAATAATTACTCTTATTTCTCAGAATTTTGATAAATTTAATCATTCATACTAATCCAAAAAAATTATTATACAGGTATTCTATATCATGCTTCATTTACCCATGGGGTAACATGTGAAGAAATCTATTGAATGCTATAATATTATTTCGCAAAAAATAAATATAAAATCCAAGGGTGTCTCATTATACCCACCTCAAAATGAATTTCACCCCCAGTATTAAATCAATTTTATAATAAAATATTATATATCTTTTTCATCACATCCTTATGTTCCCATTTATCTTATTCAGAAAAATTATAACAAAAAAACATTAACATTTTTTGTAATCTTCATCGGTGTCATTTTATCTCTATAATCCATGATTTCAATGAGTAGTTATTCATATGAATTTCCATGATCTTTAAATACAGATTCTGAGTTTGGTATGTATGAAGAATCAATTATGCACTTCCTCAGTAGAAATACATGGATCATATAATGATCATTATTTAGGTTTATTGGACGTTCCAAGTGATATTTTATTTTCCCTACCCGATCATGAATCTGAAAGTGGTTAATAGACCTAGGGATCAAACTTCTATTATTTTTCAAACTTATAAAATTATTATATTGAAAAATTTCAAATAATACCTTCTCACCAACATTTAATTTCAAATTTTATTAGAAATTTTTATCATAAATATTTGTTCAACTCTCACCTACATTTAGTTACTATTTAAGGGATCTAACTTTCTATTTAATTTCCTCACTAAGATCAAATCCCAATATATTTAAATATCATAGTTTATCTTATCATTTTTTTTTAAATCGATCCATATAAGTATTTATATGAATCCATATAAATTCTTTAAAGAATTCTATTTTTATAAGAGAATACAGCAAGAGAAAAGTTTTAATCAAAACAAAATTTTAATTAATGAAAAAAAGATATGTATCTATCTTGTTGGGGTTGAATGGTTCTCTCTAAATGAGCATCTCTCTAAGGATAATTAGAATTAATGAAGCTTAACTATATATGTAGATTCTGATGATGAATTATCCAAAACATCATGGTAAACATCAAAACCCTATATAAAATAATTTCATGTGGTTCAATATAAAACTAAATAACTTGTTTAATTTATATTTTAGAAATTTTATCAATAGATAATTATTCTATGACTATAGTGAGGTGTGATGACTTCATAAAGATATCAGCTACAACCCAAATAGGATTATGTCCTTGATAAATTTTAGTGAGATTGATGATTAAATCCATAGTGATTTTTCCTTTTCCATTATATTATGGGTAATGGTTGTGACATCCACTTAGACTTCTATCTCTCAGCCTTATCATGATTACATATTATGTATCGAGATATTTTGTCCTCAATATCTCATTTAATTTTCCAAAAATAAATACACTTTTAGATCTATATATATCATTTTATATCTAGGATTAATTAAAAAATGATGATCTATGGGATTCGTCAAATAGTTCATTCAGCAAGTATGGTATTTGTGGGACACAAACTATGATATTGAGACTTATAATTCCATCATAATCAAGGTTACACTCAAAAACATTTCTCACATTATTTTACAAATCTACATTTTAATTTTTGGACTCTTTTTTAATCACATTGAATAATGGTTGAAAACTAAATTCAGTAAGATAAGACATCCCCTATCCTTATAGATTTGAAGGAAGATAATTTTAATATAAATAAATTTAGGATCCATTGTGATCCTCAACCTTAATAATCTCAGAAGATATTTTTAATGAAAATAATCATCCACATTATTCAATTTATCAAGGTGGTAAAGTTTTGAGAAATAAAGATCATTAATCAACTCCAACCATCTTATCTATAACATATTCAAATATTTCAGGGTGAATATTTAATTAAAAATTCTACGAGTGGTGTAATTTTCACACATTTTAATATAATGAAAATGAATTTATATATTTAATGGATAGATTACTACTACTACCTCCCATTCAAGATTAATGTAATTATACTTATGAAAACTAAATTGTAATGAGGAATAATACATAAACAAATCTTTATCTCTGAGAACACACCACAATCCCTTCACTGATATAGCACTACAAGAAAAAAACCCTTCTCCACTACAATGAATTTTGAGTACATGGGTACAGAAAAACCTTCTATTTAACACCCCTTAAATTCTATACACATTAATATATCTGAATAAAAATGACTCCATTATAATTTAATAGGGTGAGTTAATGAGGGAGTAGAATAAAATTCATCACATGTGTCTATAATATTTATACAAATAATGAAAAACAATGGATCTCAATCACTGATATTGTTCATGTAAACTTTTGAATTCATTCGATATTTGATGGATCCAATGATATTATAATTTCATATACTTTACAAACTAATAAATATTTATAATTCTTGTGATGGAGGTTTTCAGAGGAGGTTGTGAGGTAATTGGTTGAAAAAAGGAAGAGTATAGAATTTAAAATGGAATTTTTCATTGTTTAGCTTGTGGTTTCACTATAGTGTGGCTATTTATGGTGTAGGGATACCAGATGTGGTGTAGATTCACACAGGAGGTGTTTAGTGATACTACCAAAATAGGTATAACTATGGAATAGAGAGAGGAAAAAATGTAGAGAACCGATTCTTACATGAGTGGAAGTTACATATGAGTGTTAGTTATGGTGCAGTGGTCTGGTTAGAGTCAAAAGGGGTTCTTCTATTTTAGAAATAATTGTTTTGTGGAGTTAGGGATAAGGAGTAACCTCGTATTTTTTAATGTATTATATGGAATTTTCCTTAAAACTATACCGTTATCTACTTCCTATTTTATCTGATATGTAGTGTGGTGATAAATATAGTTATCATATGAATCCTTCACTAGTAACACTATAGTGGGGTCCAAATCTGTAGACCATAATCATCTTCCTTTTCACAAAATATTCTCATTGGAGTGTAAGGATGTACCCTGGTCATATATTTTGATTAAAACCTATAAATTCCAAAATATCTCCATGCCCAATAATTTATCTCACCTTATACTTAGTTCATGGATTACAGAAAGGTTTCATTTAGAGTTCTTATATACCCTATTCAATGGTATTCGACCTCGATATTGGGAGATCGGTCATTTTTATTTCAATGTATGTTTCTTTATTTACTACCCTTATTTACCTCTCTGTTATTTTTCTATATATGGATGATTTTATAATAATGATCTGGTTTTGGTGTTGTTTTTTTAGGGAATGACATGGTTTTTATCTTATAGTTTAATTGTTATGTTCTCCTTTTATGTTGTGCATTGTGGTGTTCTCTTTCTTAATCTATCCTCATATAGCCAATCATAAATCATCATTTGAGGTACTTGATCCTTTGTTTATTATCTACTTGTATTTTGTGGGAGGGTTTTTCTTCTTGTTATCTTATGGAATGAGAGTATACTCTTTCCTAATAATGATAATGAAATAGTTATATTTTAATTGAATGGGAATGGGAATGAAAACCTTGTTTTATCTCTTTTCACATTATTGATATTCAGTTTTTATTGGCTTGATGCATTACTAAAAATTATTATTATTAGGAGACTCTGTTTTAACTAAATGTTTATATATTTTGTGGAAACCATGGATTTTTGCTATTTTATATCATCTAAAATAGAATTTCCTTACAACTTATATCTAGTTAATGAAATTGTTTCCCTTATAAAAAATGGATTCTATGATAATGACTTGAAAAATATAGTCAAATATGATGTGATGCCCCTTATTTAAATTCGAAATAAGTGATAAGAAATGTATTTTGTTCCATAGCTGTGATATTAAAAGTGTCTTGATGTATGGAGGTTATGTTTAGCATTAATTTTTTGTGGTGATTAGTGGTTGTTTTGTGTATGGTGGATATTTGAAGAGTTTTTTTTAAGTGGTTGTTTTGATGAGGAGGTGGACATGGTCATGGAATTTACTCCATTATGGTAGGTGTCATCCTATGAATTCATTCAATGGTTAATTTTTTGTACAACTCATCCTCATCAACACATCTTCCATACATTTATCATTGAATATTATTGTTTGAAACATCCTTCATCTCTTATAGAGATGAACTTATGTTGTTTAAAATACTCTAAGAAGTAATAATTCATGGGATGAAAAATTCTCAGAATAATAAAAGAAACATAAAAGAGACTGGGGATGATTTTTATGCAACAAATTGTAATAATGAATTTTCGGGAGATGAAGGTGATGGGGATGATAGGTGTCTATAAATGAGGTGGGGGATGGGTCTCAAGTAACAAATTACAATAATAACTATTGTTTTCTAAACATCAACTACTTCTTAAATCCCCTAAACAAATCAAAATATAATATTGGTAATTATGGATTAATAATAAACCCAAATATGATAAACAAGAATAATAAACTCTCATTAAATCAACTAGAAGATATAAAAATTTATTGATAAAATATTTTAATAAATAAAGAGTTATTTCATATACATAGATAGAAATCAAAGATTCTTATAGGATGAACTAATAAATGTAGGCTTAATGAATGAATTCCTAAAAATAACTTATAATATATAGAATTTTATAACTTCCATTATATTTTTTGAAACAAGTGACGTAGTAACCTAATAAATTATTACATAAATTAATGGTATATCAAATATCATAAAATATCTCATGACCCTTGGGATGTCATATTACCACATCGACCCATCACAAGGATTCTAGGTAGGTCATCACATCAGATCTACCCATTTGAAGGATTCTATTGAGTCCATCTAATAAACATTGACTCATCCTTTTGATTCTAGGGAGATTTATAAAGAAGTTGTAATAAAGAAATAATACACATCAATAAGATATATCACAAAAAAGGGACAAAAATACACCAAACCTTGCAACATATATCCTATTAACATTTAAACATATATATATAACAAGGAATTTATATTATAAAGATTTGGAAAAAAAATCCACATTTAAACATAATTTTTAATGAAAATAAATATAATAATTTCCTAATTTGGTAATCCAAAACCATAATTTGTGAATATATAATTAAAAACTAACTCTTAAATTATATGTTCTGAAAACGTATATAAGGGTTGGCGTGGAATCCAAGAGACCCAGGTTCAAAACCGGGTGGAGGAAAATTTCCAACTATTGTAGCAGTACTAGAGCAGGTATTTTTCAGTACTATAGCAGCCAGAACTATTCATCTGATTTGGGCCTTCGAGCCACCGGTTTTCACCTACAGGTCTAAAGGGCCCTCAGGCCATCAAAAGTCCTTTAAGGATCGGGGCCATCAGGCCACATAAACCATTAAGTAGCCCAGTTCACATAGAGCAGGCCCTAGAAAAAGATCAGAGAAAATATAGTAACAAGTCACCAGAAGCAGAGCTAACTGGATTAGAGGAATGAGATGGTATGGAAACCGCCATCAGGACCAAGCACCGTACAACTTTGTATGGGGAAATTCTAGCCGATCAGAAATGAATATTGGGGAGATAGGTGATCAATAGTGAAAAAGCAGGGGAGGGGTGGTTCTAGTGGGTTGGACCTATGGGTCATGCGATGGGAATATTATGTCTTTGGGGCCTTCGAGTTATGTATTGGCCTTCGGGTCATGTAAGGCCTTGTGCCTTGGGCCTACGGGTCATGTAAAGGTTCTCCTACAACCCTTAAAAGCGGTATTATAAATAATAAAATAAAATTGAAGGTCTTTGGGCTATTAAGGCTATATAAATATATTGAAAGATATAAATTTAAATATATATATATATCCATATAAAATAAACCTAAATTGATAAAAATATATGTAACCCTCACATCATAACAGCATAAAATAGTAAAATAAATACAACCCCATACTAATTTTGAAAATAAATATCCATTGAAAATAAATAAATATGGTATCACCCTTACAAATATTTCTCTTAAAATAAAATGGCATAATTCTGAGTAATTAAATTTTTAAGGAAAACCCCTTACACTAGAATATTAAAAAAAAATTAAATAAATAAATTACTTTAAATAAAATTCATAAAACCACCTTCTATTACTATTTTTAAACATTACCATACTGTGAATTGGGTTTCTAAATCAATTTTCTCTTTCATTTAAGGTTTTTATATAGAAACCCTCCATTGTGTATACAATTCCATAAATATTTATTTTATTGGTTTATCTGCGGACCAGATTTTATTCTCTATGATTTCAAAAAAGTGGAAAATTTAAACTTGCAGAGTAAGCTAGGTTATATATGTAGACAACAAATAAAATTGATTCTAATAACCAATTAGAAAGACTAAAACTAGATATCCAAATAAGTAGTCAATAAAACAACGGATCATAAACAAAAGAAAAAATGTTGGGGAACAAATAACTGATGAAATAATCAGAGAAGAAATAAAAACCAAAATGAAAAATAAAGAAAGAATATTGAAAACTACAAAGGAAAACACAAGCCTACCCCACTTGGTTGAAGAAAATCTGAGACCCTCATATCCAGATCTCAATGTTTTCTTGTGAAACCATAACTACAAGAAAACACTGGATGCTAGAAGATGTTCAAGAAAGTAAAGGTATTGGGTTTGTGTGATTCAAGTGGTTTTGTGTGATTTGAGGTCCGCTTCACCATAGAGGGGTACTGATATGGGTGGCTTCCACGGAAAACTACTAATATCGTGATAGGTTCGCAACTAGTTAGGTTTCTTTAAATAGATCAAGAAATTTTTATGAGTTCTTTCAAAAAAGCACTGATAAAAATTCCAATTATCTGTGCTTAAGTAATAAGAACTGATAAATATACCTTTTATCATCACTAAAGTTCTAGCACTAATAAATATTAATTTTAGAGGTAGTTTTTTTAGCATTGATAAAAATGTATTTTATGAGCACTTATTACTTAAGCACTACAAATAAATTTATAATTATAATTATAAATTAAAAAAATTAAAAATATATATGTGCTTAATATATATAAATATAAATATAGTAAATATATTCATTAGTTAAATATATTTATTATAATTTAAAAATTACTTATTTATAGTTATATAAATATTTTTAAAAAATAATATATATATACATATCAATATATGTATTTATATAATTATATATTTATAATAAATATATATAAATATACATATAGTAAATATATTAATTATTTATGTAAATTGTTTATAAATTTAATAATTATTTAAATTTATATAATAGTTTAAATATATATAATTATTTTTTTATAATTATATGAATAATTTTCAAAAAAATATTAATTTATTGATAATTATAAATATATAATTTTATAAATATAGTATGTACGTTTATAAGTATTTTTATTTATAAATATTTTTATTTATAAATATTTTTATTTATAAATATTTTTATTTATAAATATTTTTATATATAAATATTTTATTTATAAATATTTTTTTTTATAAATATATTTATATATAAATGTTTTTTTGCAAATATTTTTTTAAAATTATTAATGAATATCTAATTTTATGTCCATGCGTCTTTCAAATGAGTTAAATTTAATAAATTAAAAATAAGTACACTTAAACAGTATTGAAAAAATGGATAAGTTTTGTGTGTGTGAATTATAATTAAAAATTAATTAATTACACTAAGGTGAAATCAATATAACACCAATTTTATCTATGTTAAATTCAAAAATAAAACGACATTATATTATATGTCCATTTCTCAATGCAATTACTCACAGTTTTTAATTCATATTAAATTTTCATTAATCACTATTATTCACTAAATTTATGACTATTTATTGTAAATCGGATAAATATTTTATAATATATAAATCATATTTATATACATTAATATATATTTATATCTTTAATATATATCATTTATTAACATTATCAATAATAATATAATTAATAAATTGTTTAATATTTTTATCAATTTAATTATTTTAAATTTTAATTTGTTTAATTTTCATTTTTCATATATCTACATATTTAATATATACTATTTAATATTATTTATAATTTTTATATATTATAATCATTTGATTTATTTTATCAATTATTATTTAATTAATAAAATTTGTAATATTTTTTTATAAAATCCTTTTCTTAATTTGTATTTATTTATTTTTTTCATTTTATTTATCTAAACCTTTATCTGTGCTGAAAAAATATGATAAAGGATTCCTTTATGAGTGCTAAAAATATAGTGATGATAAAGGGTACTCGTTATCAACATAAAAACTAAAGCACTAATAAAGGGTACCCATTATCAGTGGTAAAAATAAAGTGCTAATAAAATAATCTTTTATCAACTCTAAAAAATCATTGGTACATGGTTAAATATATTAGTGATTTCTTTGTTGTTGATAAATATTCCATTTATCAGTGTTTTTTCTAGTGATGTTAAATTCCAATAATCTAGTAGTGATCGTCTGGTCCTGGTCTTACTAGGACTCCATCAAATGTTCGATCATCTACACAA